>OU426947.1:26222500-27645000 GCA_911387765.1 Pyrgus malvae
TTTGAAAAGAAAAGAAAAGAAAAGAAAAGAAAAGAAAAGAAAAGAAAAGAAAAGAAAAGAAAAGAAAAGAAAAGAAAAGAAAAGAAAAGAAAAGAAAAGAAAAGAAAAGAAAAGAAAAGAAAAGAAAAGAAAAGAAAAGAAAAGAAAAGAAAAGAAAAGAAAAGAAAATATTTTATTTAATATGGGTAGCAAAAAAGGTTTTACAAGAATATTTAGATCGCCATATTTACCCTTTAGGGTGTACAAATTTTATTGTAAAAGTATTTATTTATATAATTACAAGTTAAATTATAAACTAATTATGTACAGTAAACACTAAAATATACACGCATTAAAATACAGTATACTTAAATAATTCTACATTATTATCACTTTAGCTACTTAAATTGAATTTAACCCAAGTTTGTGCTTTTTATACAAATTTATTTTATTTTATTTGAACCGTACGTGGTTGACCGTCATAAGCTTTGGGCACCCACCATGATGGGTTTTTGTACGCTGAGAGGAAAAAAAGCTGGCGGAAAAGAAACCTCCCAGGTTTTTATCCCTCCTTTTTTATTTGAAACCACTTTAATAGTCCAATACTTCCATTTTCCACGTATTTTTTAATTTTTTAACGAAAACTGTTCATCTATATCCAAGATAGTTAGCAACAGATGGATTTGAGTCTTTCGTGATCTGAGTGTTTGTGTGCTCATGCAATGCATATCATAGGGTAGGGCTATGAGTGCGATTTGTTATTTTTTTATTTATATTTAATGGATGGAACAATAAAGGTTCATTCCCACTGAAAGAGCAGTGGCGCGTTGCGGCTTTTTGAGACAAAATATTACAAATAATTTTGAATCTTATCTGCGTGATTACATAGTTCATAGTTAAAGGAGGGGTAGCGCGGCGTCGCGAGGCTGTACAAACCTTCTAGCGACTAGTCAAAAGAGACTAGTCAAAAGTGGTCAGTCCACGGAGCCGCAAAGGGCAATCTTTGCTCTTACAGCCGCTGCGCGCCGCTGCTCTTTTAGTGGGAATTGACCCTAAGGCCTCTTGTAGACACACGTTTTCGACAACTATGTATGCCTATGCACAGCGAATTTACCGTAGATTTTTACGCCAAGAAAACGCGTGTCTACAAATACCCTAATATTTCTTGTCTTAGCCTGATACCAAGAATTCTATTAGCGTTTTCTTCCTGAATCATTTATCACACCGGTCTCATTAACGCTGCGAAAACCGATAAAGATCCGAGTGGAGGGGAGGAAAGAATACTTGTTTGATAACTCCTATAATTTTATACGATCCTGGTAATTACGTCATTGATCGCGAATGAAACGAAACAAGTTCTGTGTTACTTTAGTTACAAGTTATTTTTGAGGAGAATTCGAAATAGGGCGGATTTTGTTCGTATCTAAATAACACGATTTTGATTAAGACATCGGTATTTTGAATTTATAAGACCGATTCTTATCGAATAAAATAAGGAATAAAATTAATACTAATAGCTTTTTGTACATGGCTTTATGTTTTAAATATTTTTGCACAAATTTTTAATATTACTGTAAACATAATATCTGGTTAATATCAATGTATGTAAGAATTTCAAGCAAATTTATAAGGTTTTTACAAATGTAACGAAATCCAAAAGCAGGAATTATAATGTACTCTTCGAAATCCTAAAGCAGGAATTGTAATGTATTCTTCTACTTTGAATATAAGGGAGCTTTACATAAATTTTATTTATTTATACAGATACTTTGCGTAGTACCTACAATCATGAGTAAAGTTTTTTCCAGAATGTAGCAAACTTTGGATGTCTTAAGAACAATCTGAATAATTTACATTCATGGCGCTTTATAAGTTCCCTATAACTTAAAGGATACTGAAAATATAGAAAAAGTTATAAAAGAATTTTTCAATATCAATAGGTGGATTGAAACAAATTCTTTTCAGTAGACAAAAACTTGGATGGACGAACGGATATTAATCATCCGTCACCAATTACTGTACGTTGACAAATGCATCACAATTACATTAGCGCATGTGAAGCGAGCATGGACCGGCGGTTAGCGTAGAACGCGAACGATCTATGCAGTTAAGCCAAACGGGCGCGGTCGGGTGTGAGATGGGTGACCGCTATTGGCAAAAAAAAACATGCGCGTTTCCGTGCTTCGGGGGGCACGTTAAGCCGTCGGTCCCGATTGTTGTCGATAGATAACAGACGTTAAACCTTGTCGGAGGCCTTATGGTTTGAAAACATCCGACAGCGAGTTGGTTACCAAGCCGCATTGGAGCAGCGTGGCGGAGTAAGCTTCAGGCCTCCCCAATAATGGGGAGAGACCCGTGCAGCAGTGGGACGCAAAAAGGGTTGCAGCCATGTGTCGTGTCTGTACAGCAGTATATATGTCGCAGGCATATTTTTTATGATTGTTACTTAACAACGCCATTTGAAATAGCTCCCAATAAAAAAAATTACAAAATATAAAAATAAACGCAATATGGTTTTCATGGACTTAAATTCCGCAGTTAGCCCACGTAACCATTCAACAAAGGAAGCTTTAACTCAATGAACGATTTTTTTTATAGAGCTATTTCAAATCAACATTGCCATTTCTTTGACCATCGGATTGGCGGGTGGCGTTTGACAGTGTTCTACGCCACAATATTATTAATACTCTCCAGTAGATATCAGGAAGAGTCGTATTTTTCAGCTAAAAATATTTTTTATAACTTGAAATTTCTAAAAATAAAAGATTTATCACCCCCGAAACTAGCGTACAAAATTTCATTAATATTGTTAGAACCAGTTCCGAGATTCAAAAAATATATTTAGGTATATACAAGATTGCTCGTTTAAAGGTATTAGATTCGCTCTTATGGTAGTCCGTAGCTTTCGGAAATACAATTACGTATATAAAAATATAAATAATAAAGCTATGAGAAGTGAATCGAAATCACAAGCCGAGAGCTTGTGATATTACGGTAAATACGAACTATTCGAGAGGCCCTTACAAATTGCTTTTATATAATTTTGCCTGCGCGTTACCATTTATTAATGCTGTACAAATTGAGAAGTGGCATTTATGTTTAATTTGAAGTGTAATCCAATAATATAATATTAAAATTCATTCACTTTCACTACTAAAATTTTGTATTATAATAAAAACTAGCCTGCCGCCAGCGGCTTCACCAGCAAGGACCCGTTTTACAGGTTTCCGTAGGACAAAAACCATCCTATGTCCTTTCCCAAGGTCCACTCTATCTGTGTTCCAAATTTCATTAAAATTGGTTCAGTAGATTAAGCGGGAAAGCGTAGCAAACAGACAGACAGTAGTAGTTAGTAGGGATAACCACAATAAATTGTTGCTTTTAATCGATATTCACTGTTTTTCCAATTTTTGATGTTTTGATGCCTCTAAAACTTAGGTTTGCTGAAATCTGTAGCTTCGGGATTAAAAATAGAGTTACGGTATCTCCTGCCTGATCGTAAGAGACGACTAAAAGAGGGCTTCCGGGATAGTGGACGGTGTGTATGGGAGCTTGATCAGCCCAGCCAGCAGCCCTGGGAAGGACGTGGTGTGTGCATGGCCGCATGCTGCAAACCGCCGTAAGCATCTGGACGTGCAGCAGAGCATATTTGCTCTCTCGAAAATGGGCCCATTCTGGGCGCCGCGCCTAGAGGTCACCGATGCGTTCCACCGGAGATCCCGGAGTCCTCCCCAACCGCAGAGGCAGGCTACCGAGGGGGTTTTAGTGCGGTCAAATCCCACATAACCCGGTATCCTCTCCCATTGTGCCGGGTACCTTTTGAAGGTTTTCCCCAGATACAAAAAAAGGTGTGCTGAAATATGGCTGAAATGTAATTTTTAAAACTTTACAGTACTATATATAGCTTCAAAAGCATTACAACTTTGAACAGTAAAAATCTGGATGTTTGGATGAGATACGAGATAAATAAGAAAAGTTTTGCATAAAATTCCAAACTAAATGAGGTTTTCAATGTTTCAATCTGTTTTGTTTCTGATTTACACATTTGCAAGTTGTTGTTGAATAAATTTACTTCGCATATCATTGGCATCTTTTTTTACCTACATGAAGTATGTCTATGTTCATCACTAAGGGAAGATTTCTTAATACCGTGATAAAGTTATTAGTTAGATAAAACTATCGTTATTCGTTTTATATGGCACCAGATTAATAATGATAACCCTATATGTAAGTCGACAAATCTTTTATCCGGGGATTTAAAAATCAGCCCTTAGATCATTAATCTCAGCACTGTAATATTTAAAAAAATGTATGTTTGAAGTTATTATTTTTATCAACTAAATGCTCAAGTACCTGGACGACCAAGCGTCGCTCGGATAAAAACAATTTATTTTCTTGGTTTAATTTCAAACGAAACACTCATTTGCTTAGTTTTACTTAACAACGCCATCTGAAAGAGCTCCCAATATAAATGTTTTCCCAAAAATAAAAATAAAAGCAATATGGTTTTGATTGAGGTTTGAAGTTTGAACCTGCGTCTCTAGTTCCGCAGGCAGCCCACGTAACCTTTTTTATAAATCTATTTCAAATCGACATTGTCATTTTTTGAACGTCGGATAAGCGGATGGCGTTTGACGGCGTTCCACCAGCCACAATATTATTAATACTCTCCAATAGATTTCAGGAAGAGTTATAGTTTATATTTAATTTGATTATTATAATTTTTAATAATTTAAAATTACTAAAAATAAAATCTAGCTGGATCGATTTATCACCCCCGAAACCAGGGTATTAAATTTCATCAAAATCGTTGGAGCCGCTTAAGAGATTCAAAAAATATATTTAGGTATATAAGTACAAGAATTGCTCGTTTAAAGGTATTAGATATACATCAGAATCAGAAAGCATATTTCCACTACAGAATGTAAATTTTCTAGCCTCCAATAAAAAACATTTGAAATCTGAGGTTACAAACGAAATTTAAAAGGCAATAAATCCTTTAACCAAACTTTATGAATTATCGAAAGCGAATCAGCGTCAGAATCCGGAGAAGGTCGTAAAACGACTCGTACTGCCGAAAGATTCTATCTGGGATTTTTGTCCTTACGTCCCTATAATTCATCGGAACCATTTGATGTATTAAAGAAATATCCAAAGTATGAATACTTTAACATTTCCTTTAGAATATTTTTTAATTTTCTCGGTTATACGTGGATGCTTAGTTATATATTTTGTTAGTAAAATTACAAAAAAAATGTCGAAACTTAGCCTTTCCCGGGCCCTAGCAATAGCAATGTTATCATAAATTTTTTTTCAACCTTTTTTATGTCCCACTGCTGGGCACAGGTCTCCTCACACAATTGAGAGGGATTTAGGCCATAGTCCACCACGCTGGCCAAGTGCGGATTGGTGGACGTCATGCTTTCGAGAAATTATGAATTTCTCTCAGGCATGCACGGCGATGGAGAACATCGTAATCAGTGAAATATCACGATATTTTCCATCACCGTGGAGCAGCGATAAATTCGCACATTACAAATTTCTTTGTCAGAGGTGCGAGCCGAGGATTTGAACCTGGGATCGGTCACGTCCAAGACCGTGGTTTTTTACCACTCGGCCATCGCTGCTCATTATGTTATCATAATACAAGTACAAAAAGGTCGGATGTTATATGACTTGACACTATTGTAATTGGAAGTAACTATAAGTTGTTTCTTCTAAAACTTTTGATACCGCGGCTATACATATATATTCTTGACGTGCAATAAATTTTGTTAGCATCTGAGTTGTCTCTTCGCAATTCACTTTCAGTACCAGGTTCACCGAGCGTTGCTCCGATAAAAACGATTGCATTTTCAGAGTGTTTACTCAACAACGCCATATACTTCAGCTCCCAAATTAAAAAAAAAATACATATAATTGCCGATAGATATCAGGTAGAGTCATGTTTTTCAGTTTATGTTTAAGTTGGAAAGACGGACTAAACGGTATTTTCCAAAAATGAAACTTAGCTAGATCGATTTATTGCCCACGAAAACCCCTGCACACTAAATTTTACAAAAATAGTAGGAGCCGTTTCCGAGAAGCAAATTATATATTTAGGTACATAAAAGAATAGCTCGTTTAAAGGTTCGATTTACATATCAATTGTGCAAATCCGGCGTGGGACTGTGTAATCTTTAACACTCGTTTACCATCATTATACAGTAATTAAAAATTTCCATAGCATGCTTGACGAAAGTTAAAAGCTGAGATCCAATAAAATAATTGCGTATTCTTCTGCAATTAAGTAGTCAACTTATATTTTCTACTCATCAATATTATGTAGTACGATCTGTGTTTACAATGTAGGTACAGTTACTGTTATTTTTGGAGTCGATGTATCTTTATGATATTACTAGCGGACCCGACAGACGTTGTCCTGTCTTAACTATAAATAAATAAATTTCATTTTTCACTCATAGCCCCATAGTAGGGTAGATATACCGTGTGTCGTGGGTACCATGGACACACAAAAAGATAGAAACATAAACACCTAGACAATGAACAGAAAATTTAACTGATCAATCAAATTTCTGTTTCGCCGGAAATCGAACCCGGGACACTTCGAATGGCAGTCCGGCATGGTAACCATTACGCAACGCAGGTCGTCTTAACTATGAATATTGATTTCTAGTAAAAAAAAAATATATAGTATAAGTACTCTGGATTTTCTAACTTTCTTATATTTTTCTTTCGTGAGAACCTTCTCTTGACGATAATAAACACAACAAAAAAAGAATAAGCGAAATCGGTCCAGCCGTTCACGCGTGATACCGTGACCAAGGAAAATAGGGATTCATCTTAATATATATAATTCTTCTGTGAGTGTGTATATCACTGAACTCCTCCTTAACGGCTGGACAGATTTTAATGAATTTTTTTGTGTGTATTCAAATGGATTCGAGGATGGTTTAGATTCACAATTTGGGCCACTGGAAATGTTTTTTAATTACTTTTTTACTTATTTAGTTTTCCCATATAAATTGTTCCTGCTTGTCAAACGTTTTGTATTTCGTGCCGTGTCGTTCTAAACTTTGACACAGTCAGAATAACTGGACAGTTCGTATGTCATTATTTGTTTTATATTTTTGTTTGATAGTAACATGAAGTCTCTTTAAGATAATAAGAAAACAAATCCTCTTTTATTACTTTTAAGGCAGGACAACGTCTGCGGGGTCCACTAGTTTTTACCGACTTCCAAAAGAAGGAGGTACTGTATTCGGCTGTATGTATTTTTTTTATATATATGTTCACCGATTACTCCGCCGTTTGTGGACCGATTTTCAAAATTCTTTTTTTGTTCGTATGCTTATACTCCCGAGGTGGTCCCATTGTCACCAAATCAGGATCTGATGATGGGATCCCAGGGAAATCGAGGGGAACTCTCAAATTTTCTAGGCACACACATTGATTTTCTTATAGTTTCTGAAGCATAAGAGATATTTACGCATAGAAATCATCATCTCATGTTGCTGAGCTGATGATGGAAGGTACTGCGACAGTGAGGAGTTGAGAGCAAATTCTTTCAATAAATAGTTTTTTATTCGAAATCTTACATTCCCGAGATGGTCCAACTGTCACCAAGTCAAAGTCTGATGAGGGGATCCCAGAGAAATCGAAGGGAACATTCAAATTTTATAGCACAACAAATGATTTTCATATTTTTACAAAGCAAAACAAAAATTTGTGTATAATTATCGTCATATCATGTTGCTGAACTGATGATGGAAGGTACTACGACGGTTAGGAGTTGAGAGCAAATTCTTTCAATAAATGGTTTTTTGTTCGAAATCTTACATTCCTGAGGTGGTCCAACTGTCACCATGTCAAAATCTGATGATGTGATATTAGGGAAATCGAGGGAAACACTGAAACTTAATAGGCACACACATGCTTTTAGTCATATTTTTAACATAATACAAATATTTGTGTCCGGTAATTATCACCTCATGTTGCTAAGCTGATGATTGAAAGTACAACTCCTCAACGTTTAGGAGCTGAGAGCAAATTCTTTCTTTAATTTATACGTTCAGGTGGACTGATACTACCTATGTCTTTCAGACTTTTAGATGGCTATTAGATAAACTTGATTATAAAAGGTAAATCTGTTTAAAGTTTAGAAGTTAAGTGAAATTTTTTCCAATTATGCTAATACATACAGAATTATTAAAATTACTAAAAAGAGTGAAATAAATTAAGTTTTTAACAAAAAAATAGAACCGACTTCAAACGGTATAAAATATAAATAAAGTTTTTAACAAAAAAATAGAACCGACTTCAAACGGTAAAAAATAAAATTATTCAGTACCTACTTCTTCTTGCTTATGGTTATTACTCTTAAAACTATTTTTGGAGTCGGGCCCTTACTAAAATGTCGTACAATTCGTTCTAAATGGGCACCGACAGTACAGACAGTGGGACAGTACCTACATCTTCTTGCTTATGGTAATGACTGTTAAAACTATATTGGAGTCGGTGTCCATTCAGAACGAAAGGTACACTTTATTTACTATAACAGGACATTTTACTAAGGGCCCGACTCCAAAAATAGTTTTAAGAGTAATAACCATAAGCAAGAAGAAGTAGGTACTGAATAATTTTATTTTTTACCGTTTGAAGTCGGTTCTATTTTTTTGTTAAAAACTTTATTTATTTCACTATTTTTAGTAACTTTAATAATTCTGTACATATGTATAATATTTTGCTTATTAAGTTTCAGTGTTTCCCTCGATTTGCCCAGTATCACATCATCAGATTATGACATAGTGACAGTTGGACCACCTTAGGAGTTTAAGTTTTAGAACAAAAAAATATATATTGAAATAATTTGCTCTCAAGTCCTAACCGTCGTAGTACCTTCCATCATCAGCTCAGCAACTTGATATGATGATAATTATACACAAATGCCTGTTTTGCTTTAATAGGAATATGAAAATCAATTGTTGTGTTATAAAATTTGAATGTTCCCCTCCATTTCTTTGGGATCCCATTATCAGACTTTGACTTGGTGACAGTTGGACTACCTCAGGAATGTAAGATTTCTAACAAAAAACCATTTATTGAAAGAATTTTCTCTCAACTCCTAACCGTCGTAGTACCTTCCATCATCAGCTCAGCAACATGATATGATGATAATTATACACAAATGCCTGTTTTGCTTTAGTAAAAATATAAGAATCATTTGTTGTACTATAAAATTTGAATGTTCCCCTCTATTTCTTTGGGATCACATCATCAGACTTTGACTTGGTGACAGTTGGACTACCTCAGGAATGTAAGATTTCGAACAAAAAACCATTTATTGAAAGAATTTGCTCTCAACTCCTAACCGTCGTAGTACCTTCCATCATCAGCTCAGCAACATGATATGATGATAATTATACACAAATGCCTGTTTTGCTTTAGTAAAAATATAAGAATCATTTGTTGTACTATAAAATTTGAATGTTTCCTTCGATGTCTCTGGGATCCCATCATCAGACTTTGACTTGGTGACAGTTGGACCACCTCAGGAATGTAAGATTTCGAACAAAAGACCATTTATTGAAAGAATTTGTTCTCAACTCCTCACCGTCGCAGTACCTTCCATCATCAGCTCAGCAACATGAGATGATGATTAAAATGCACAAATATCTGTTATGCTTCAGAAACTTTAAGAAAATCAATGTGTGTGCCTATAAAATTTGAGAGTTCCCCTCGATTTCCCTGGGATCCCATCATCAGATCCTGATTTGGTGACAATGGGACCACCTCGGGAGTATAAGCATACGAACAAAAAAATAATTTTGAAAATCGGTCCACAAACGGCGGAGTAATCGGTGAACATATATATAAAAAAAAAATACATACAGCCGAATACAGTACCTCCTTCTTTTGGAAGTCGGTAAAAATTGTTCAGTACCTACTTCTTCTTGCTTATGGTAATGACTCTTAAAACTATTTTTGAAGTCGGGCCCTTAGTAAAATGTCCTGTCTTAGTAAATATAGTGTACCTTTCGTTCTGAATGGGCACCGACTCCAATATAGTTTTAACAGTCATTACCATAAGCAAGAAGAAGTAGGTATTGTCCCACTGTCTGTACTGTCGGTGCCAATTTAGTACGAATGGTACGACATTTACTGAGGGCCCGACTCCAGAAATAGTTTTAAGAGTCATTACCATAAGCAAGAAGAAGTAGGTACTGAACAATTTTATTTTATACCGTTTGAAGTCGGTTCTATTTTTTTGTTAAAAACTTAATTATATATAGAGATTATGCTTATTACGTATTTAAAGGTAAACAATTTAGACCATCACCTTCTTTCGTCAGACTGTTCCGGTAGCGGATTCCCTTTCCCAGGGACAACAGTCGCAGATAGAATCTATCGATCGCTTCTCGAGTAGCTTTACGACCTTTCTCCTCAGTTTATAGCTGCTTTACTTTTGGTAAGTCGTAAAGTTCAATTTGCACATAAATTTGCGTCCCTTTTTGCGTCCCACTGCTGGGCACTGGTCTCTTCCTATTATAGAGACGTAATGCCGACGTAGAGCCATTTCCGAGTGTAAGAAGTATTTGCACATTCGCACGTAGGTATTTTAGTAATGCTATCGAAATCCCTATCGTTATCAATTTTAATTTGTATGTATTTCTTCAACTTTTGCTTGTAATGCGATACATGCATTCTACCTTTTTAACATAATAAATTCAGTGCACAAACAGCACTCGTGGAATTTGGTTATTTCGTCAAACCTTACTCTTCCCGATTAATGTAAGGGTACAAACAGTCCTTACACCGAGATCAAAAAATATATTTAGGTATGTATATGTACAAGAATAGCTCGTTTAAAGGTATTAGATAAGGTTATGCTTTCCCAAAAAACTTGTTTATCCATAAATTAGTAAATTTCGTGGCAAGTCTTGTGTTTCATTTTAAAACTCTAAAGGCACTTCAATGTTGAATGATAATGATGAAAGCAAAAGAAAATTCCTATTAAAAGATAGTGATTTATTATTTACTGATCGCAAGTAGCTTTCAGAATCTAGTTCAAGTGAATACTCAAACGTTCCAACTTCTTAAACACGACAAGAAACGGAGAAAAAAGGCTGAATCGACCAGCGTCAAAGATTCTACAAATAGGTAAAAGAGACTACACACTCTTGGGATCATTCGAGACATCGCAAATGTTTAAAAAACGTAAATCTTCGACAGAATCCCATAAAGTGCTCTTAACGGAAACGAAAAGGGTTGTCCTCTTGCCGATGATAAGAATTTATTATATCTCGAGAACCAGTTTTTATAACGTTTTATACTCACAGTCCCACACTAAGATCGTATGTCATGGGTACCATGGGCACACAAAATGAAATGAAATGAAATGAAACGAAAAGAAATGAAATGAAATGAAATGAAATGAAATGAAATGAAATGAAATGAAATGAAACGAAATGAAATGAAATATTTAAACGAAATGAAATGAAATGAAATAATCTTTTTTTACTGTACGGTTCCTTTACAAACTCTTAGTGAACGTTATTATTGTGTTCTGTCTGCTCTGGGTGCGCTTAGGCAATGCAGAGCTGAACAACAGTTCGACAGGAACAAAAATATGATCATAATCCAAGCACTTGGACTGAGAACAGAAACTCATGATTTCAATCTCTGCTAGCTTCTAGTTTTAGCTAATAGTGGCTAAATCGTCAATGTGTATGTAAACGAAAACGCGGCGTATACAAAACCCAAAATCAGTATACAAACGCTGAAAAGTATAAAAACGGGTCGTATACATAAAAAATCCACACATAAAAGAGACTAAATATTTGCAAATTTTTAAAGCCGTAAATATTCAATGGAATCGCATTAAGTACTCAAAGAAACGAAATGGGTCGTCGTTGATGCATTGGACACCTTGTGCAAAAGAGTGAACCCAAGCCCAACCTAAGAATCCATGAACGTTTTCACTCGATACTCGTGGTTAAATTTAAGCAAACACTTGTAGTATCGAACTCTTTTTGGTTCGATATTAAAAGTTTGCTGACATCTATGAAGTTTGTAGAACTGGACCCTATTACTGAGTTTCGTGGCCATTCTTGCTTATGGTACCCTAAACATACTTCGGTTTTGCATAACAACTACAAAAAGTATGGAAATATCTGTAGGGCCCACTTTTAGATTATGAAAGGAAAAGGTTCTTATGGAATTCCCCTAGCACAAATTAGACACGCATGTCTGGTGCTTTTGTACAAAAGAAAAATCCATTCAAATCAAACTATATTGTGACTTTGCCGCTCACTAGTTATAAGAATCTAGTTCAAGTGTACACTTAAACGTTTCAAATCCATAAGTACGTCTCCAAACCAAAAGAAAACGCTGAATCAGCCAGCGTCAAAGATTCTTCAAATAAAAAAGACACACTTGAACTTTACTCGACACATAGCAAATGTGATTTGAAAACCGAATAAATCTTTCGGGATCATATTAAGTTGATAGGAAATGGGATGTTTCTGACGCATTGGTCAATCCCGAACGAAATCACGAAAAAAGTTGATTTCAGCCTATACTAAACTTAGAAATTCTTTTGAGGTCAAGAACAACAAAACTTCTTAATGGGCAGGGCCATGGCCATCCTAGGTTCTAGAAACGTAGTCCCTGTAGCTTCGGGATTAAGAATAGAGCTACGGTATTCCCTGCCTGATCGTAAGAGGCAACTAAAAGGGGGCTTCCGGGGTTGCGGACGGTGAGAGTGGGAGATCGACCCGCCCAGCCAGAAGCCACCGGAAGAACAGCGGTGATTGCTCGGCCGCATGCCGCCGTGAGCGCCTGAGGGTCCAGGAGAGCGCATCTGCTCTCCCAAAGATGGGCCGGTTCTGGTGCGCCGCGCGTGGTGGACACCGGTGCGTTCCACTAGACATCCCCGACTCCTCCCCAAGCGCAGAGGCAGGCCACCGAGGGGGTTTTAGTGCGGTACAAATCCCACATAACCCAGTATCCTCTCCCTAGGTGCTGAGTACCTTTTGAGGGTTTTCCTCCCGATACAAAAAAGGTTCTAGAAACCTACACTTTCCAATGATAAGGAAAAAAACAGAATTGAAGTGGATGAAATAAAATAGAATCTACTTATATAGTTACTAGATACTAGATACTAAAAAGTTTAAACTCTTTAAGAAACTCTTTGAATTAAACGCTGAAGCATAGCACCAAAGAATCCGCATATAAAAGGGACTATACACTTGAGCTCAAGTCGACACATTGCAAATGTGTTTTTAAAACTGTAAATCGTCTAACGGAATCGCATTAAAGGATCGTTTGCTCTTAAAGGAAATGAAATGGTTTGTTGCTGATATATCGCGCACAGAAGGGAAAACTTCAGCTAAGGCATGATTAAACCCATAGTACAATAATACTGTGTCTTTTGATCTTTTAATTCTTTATACCTACTAAAATATAAATGCACAAGTAACTCTGTTAAGAAAATTGCAATCATCATCATTTCAGCCTTTTATCATAGTCCATTACTGGACGTAGGCCTCTTATAATATTTGCATCAATGTTTTTGCATAGTTTAGATAAAGTCAGTTAATCGTCCTAGATCAGGCAGTCAAATCAACGTGTACGATGGAATTTTCAAGGCAAGCAGAAAAAACAAATTTTAGTACTATTCTATTTCACAATACTCCTGCACTGTAATTAACCTATATCGAACAAAATGCCATCAATTTTATCCGATATAACTCAAAAGTACGCGAAGAAAATGCAAAAGAAAAAGCACATTATGTCTTTTCCGACTTCCCGCCAAAAACCTCTATATATCTTGCTAGTATTTTCGGTGACACAGATTTGCACAGATTCTCTAAAACGGAAAATATGTTCGGAACTGCTCATAAATAAATCAAATACGTGAAAAGTGGCTGCAATGACTGTTTCCGACGTTTGTCGACAAATCATTGCGAAGAGAACGAAAACAATACCACTTTTGAATCTTTTAATTAGGTTAACTAGTTTTAGTAAATTGCCGACAATTAAAACTAACTTCTGTATTTCATACTAATTATGCCATTCGTTTCAGTATGTTTGTCTATGAAATTAAAATGCAGGATATAACTGGGAGTGATATTGCGGGGATTGCTATATTTGCTTTAAAAACACAGTTAGCATCCGCCCGCGGCTCTGCCTGCCTGCTACATTCTTTTCCCATAGGTGCAAGATATTTTCTCCGGGTAAAAAGTGTAGCCTATGTCACCCACGAACTCTCAAACTGTCTCAATACAAAAAAATAAGGAGAATCCTTAAAACCGTTACGACGTGAAGGAAGAACTAACAAACAAACAAATATTTTCACACTTATATTAGACGTTTATATTTTAATGGAGCTACCTAAATTGCCTAATTGAGTTTTATGATCTAACGAGGTAATGCAACCTTGCCTCTCTCGGCATCAGTCTTTTATTTTCTACGTAATAATTTTTAGAGTTTATTGCATTTGTTTGCAACTTTCAAAATTTCTAGTAACATCTTTTGTAAACAACCATATTAAACCAAAACCAATTGGTTATTATAGTCTGTCTGTGTGTAATAAATGTCTAGTTATTATAGTCTGACAACCGTCATACAATAAATAAATAATTTATAAACCATGCAACATATTAATCTTTTAGTGTGATTAAGTAAAAGTGTTTAAAAACATGTTAAATTAATTTTTATGGGTGTCAGAACTGGACAAACTGGAGACACTTCTCAGGGTAAGTAAGGGACATAGCGTTGTAACACTGGCATGTGCAGATGGTGGCCAGCACATTCTTTTGTGAATTTTGTGGAACTTTAACATGCACGGTGAGGGTAAAGTTCGTGATGTTTATTCAATGTTCTCCTACACTATACAAATAAAATGGGCAAACTAAATAAAATTTCGTTAGCCCATTTAGTTTCGAGCAGCGATGGCCTAGTGGTAAAAAGCCGCGGTCTTCGACGCGACCGATCCCGGGTTCAGATCCTCGGCGCGCACCTCTGACAAAGAAATTTTTAATGTGCGCATTTATCGTTGCTCCACGGTGATGGAAAATATCGTCATTGATTACGATATTCTCCATCGCCGTGCATGCCTGAGAGAAATTTATAATTTCTCGAAAGCATGACGTCCACTAATCCGCACTTGGCCAGCGTGGTGGACTATGGCCTAAATCCCTCTAACTTGTGAGAGGAGACCTGTGCCCAGCAGAGGGGCATAAAAAAAAGGTTGAAAAAAAAATTGTTGCACGCACGTACGTACTGTAAAAATTAATGATGTACGCCAGGATTTGAAATTAGTCTCATTCTTACCACAAGGTTATTAACGTAAGCAAAGTACGTTCCAAATTTTAATCAAAAACCATTCTGCTTTGGCGTAAATCTTTTTACCGACTTCCAAAAGGAGGAGGTATTGTATTCGGCTGTATGTATTTTTTTTTATATATGTTCACCGATTACTCCGCCGTTTGTGGACCGATTTTCAAAATTCATTTTTTTGTTCGTATACTTATACTCCCGAGGTGGTCCCATTGTCACCAAATCAGGATCTGATGATGGGATCCCAGGGAAATCGAGGGGAACTCTCGAATTTTATAGGCACACACATTGATTTTCTTATACTTTCTGAGTCATAAGAGATATTTGTGCATAGTAATCATCATCTCATGTTGCTGAGCTGATGATGGAAGGTACTGCGACATTGAGGAGTTGAGAGCAAATTCTTTCAATAAATAGTTTTTAATTCGAAATCTCACATTCCTGAGGTGGTCCAACTGTCACCAAGTCAAAGTCTGATGAGGGGATCCCGGAGAAATCGAAGGGAACATTCAAATTTTATAGAACAACAAAATGATTTTCATATTTTTACTAAAGCAAAACAGGCATTTGTGTATAATTATCATCATATCATGTCGCTGAGCTGATGATGAAAGGTAATACGACGGTTGGGAGTTGAGAGCAAATTCTTTCAATAAATGGTTTTTTGTTCGAAACCTTACATTCCTGAGGTAATCCAACTGTCACCAAGTCAAAGTCTGATGATGGGATCCCAGAGAAATCGAAGGGAACATTCAAATTTTATAGCACAACAATTGATTTTCATATTTTTACTACAGTAAAACAGGCATTTGTGTATAAATATCATCGTATCATGTTGCTGAGCTGATGATGGAAGGTACTACAATGGTTAGGAGTTGAGAGAAAATTCTTTCAATAAATGTTTTTTTGTTCAAAAACTTATGCTCCCGAGGTGGTCCAACTGTCACCATGGCAAAATTTGATGATATATTACTAGGGAAATCGAGTGAAACACTGAAACTTAATAGGCACACACATTCTTTTAGTCATATTTTTTAACATAATACAAATATTTATGTCCGGTAATTATCACCTAATGTTGCTAAGCTGATGATTGAAGGTACAACTCCTCAACAGTTAGGAGCTGAGAGCAAATTCTTTCATTAATTTATACGTTCAGGTGGACTGATAGTAGTATTCTTTCAGGCTATAAAATGGCTATTAGATAAACATGATTATAAAAGGTATCTCTTTTAACGTTCAGAAATTAACTGAAAAAAAAATCCAGTAATGCTTATACATATGTGCAGTGTGTGTTATTAAAATTACTAAAAAGAGTGAAATAAATTAAGTTTTTAACAAAAAAATAGAACCGACTTCAAACGGTAAAAAATAAAATTGTTCAGTACCTACTTCTTCTTGCTTATGGTAATGACTCTTAAAACTATTTTTGAAGTCGGGCCCTTAGTAAAATGTCCTGTCTTAGTAAATATAGTGTACCTTTCGTTCTGAATGACTCCAATATAGTTTTAACAGTCATTACCATAATCAAGAAGAAGTAGGTACTGTCCCACTGTCTGTACTGTCGGTGCCTATTTAGAACGAATGGTACGACATTTTAGTAAGGGCCCGACTCCAAAAATAGTTTTAAGAGTCATTACCATAAGCAAGAAGAAGTAGGTACTGAACAATTTTATTTTTTACCGTTTGAAGTCGGTTCTATTTTTTTGTTAAAAACTTAATTTTTCATTTCAGATATTCAAGAAATGTTGACGATAATTAACGCTTTTATTAAAAAACCCTTATTATATAAGAGCAACATTTTTATGAAACAGTATAAAGAATATTCTACCCTGCGGTTGACTAATTTATCATGCAGCGGGGGCTCTCTTTAATTTTTACCGCAACCCCTAAATGGCGTCGAAAATAACGCCGTCCGTGTAACAACGCCCATTTTCTGCTAACACCATTATTCAGGCCGTAAACAGATGACGTAATTTCGCAGAAAAAGTAGACAGGTACATAAATATTGTAATGTTTTCTAACATAAACACTCTTTGTTGCCTAACACAGTAACGCGCGTGAGACGCGAGACAAATAGGTACTACTACTATTATATTCTATTTAAAAAATATAATTTGTAACGAAACATTTTACAATAATATTAGAAAGAAAACAAATATGGATGGCCGCAACCCTTTTTAAGTCCCCAATGCTGGGCACGGGTCTCACCCCATTATTGGGAAAAAGTGAAGCGTTAAAGGTTAGCGTAGAACGCAAGCGATCTATGCGACTAAGCGAAACGGACGCGGTTGGGTGTAAGATGGGTGGCCGCTAGTGGCAAAAAGTTTCATGCGCGTTTCCGTGCTTCGGAGGGCACGAAAGGCCGTCGTTGTTGTCGATAGATAACAGTCGTTAAACCTTGTCGGATGCCTTATGGGTGGTTTGAAAACATCCGACAGCGGTTGGCCACTGACCCGCATCTCCACCAACGCACTGGAGCAGCTTGGTGGAGTAAGCTCTAGGCCTCCCCAATAATAGAGACAGACCCGTGCCCAGCAATGGAACCCAAAAAGGGTTGCAGCCAACCAATATGGTAAAACACAAAATAATAGTTGTTTCTTTTTAAGATCATAACACTGCGAGTATGTTATGGTAATTGTCAGTTTTCGATCGTTTCCAGCTGCAGGCGAGCTTAACTCTCACTAGTGATACAATTTATTTTTGCCGTTGCACCGTGTAACTATGGAATACATTACCATTATTATTGTAAAAATGTTAAATGAAATGCAGATGTCGACCTTTTAATATCTAAAAAAAGTAAGCGCTATCTTCCCTTTCTCGAAGTCTCGTATATCCCTACTAATATTATTAATTTGAAAGTTACTATCTGTCTGTCTACTACGCTTTTCCGCTTAAGCTACTGAATCAATTTTAATGGAATTTGGAAAACAGATAGAGTGGACCTTGGGAAAGGCATACGATAGGATGATTTTTAACCTACGGGAACCTATAAAACGGATCCAGGCGGGCGAAGCCGCTGGCGGAAGGCTAGTTGCTAAATATGGCCCTTTTTCAGTTCACACAATGGTCGCTTATTAGTAGTGATGTGCCGGATCGTCAAAAATGTATATTCGCGGACACGGATCCGGATACGGATATTTAGGGTCAAGATCCGCTAATACGGCACGGATACGGATCTTTAATTTCTCACTCAATCGGTGTCGGCGCGTGGCAATGAAACGATAGTTGACGTTACGCCCGCCTCAACGGACGGGCAGGACAAGTTTCAAATTGCATTGCGCGTGTATTGCTTTTGTTTAGTGTGAGTTTGAGTTGTATACTATTGGTATGGTAACTTAATAGAATATATGTTTGCAATTAAATATCTTATTTTAAGAAATAAAAAATACTCTGAATGGATTTTTTAAATTATACTACTTAATCACATAATCTGAGTTATTATGCATCATTTTATCCTTTAAATTGAATTTGAAAATTAATAACAGAACGGTAAAAGGTCCACAAGTAAAGTGACGGATACGGATACGGACATGGACCAAATTTCTCCCGCGGTTATCCGCGGATACGGATACGGATACGGATACTGATATCCGGAACACCACTACTTATTAGTTTCAGAAGAGAATCTATGTATACTTATGTTATTCATAGTTACACAGACGTCATACATTATATATTTATTAGATTCATAGACAAACCATTCAACACAAAATCATAGCTTCATCCCCATCTAGTTCCTCTGCTTCTGCCGAGTACTTGTTCGTGGAGCTTGACATGAAGGGTGTATACTAGGAGTAGTATACTGTCCTCCTTCTATTGATTATTTTAACGAATTAGAGCGTGTACTTGACATATTATTATTAGGTTATGATTATGCACATTACCTAATCATGGGGGATTTCAATACAGACCTTTTAAAAGACTCCCCCAGGGCACTTAAACTGCAATCTATTGTAGAATCACTCAATTTACACATTAGTACACAATACACATAGGTAACCAATATTATACTTATAATTATAACATAAATAATACAAATTGAAGCTCGCAAAAATGTGTTAGCAAGTTGTAGTCGGCTTTTAAAAAAATATAATAAAATACTAGCGGCCGCCCGCGACTTCGTGCGCGTGGAGTTTGGTATTAAATTAGTCATAGCATGATGTTATATAGCCTAAAACCTTCCCCGTTAAATGGACTATTCAACACAAAAATATTTTTTCAATTCCAACAAGTAGTTCCTGAGATTAGCGCGTTCAAACAAACTCTTCAGCTTTATAAGTATATTATATGTATAATGCTTTGAATGTTTTTTCCATTTTCGCACTTACGTGCTTTTACGAACACTTTAAGGACTGAAAGCGATGAGAGTGCGAGTTTCTTTTGCAAAAGATTGTCGTCGAATGCTTGCTTTACATAAAAAGGTGCCGAACTCGTAAAATAAAATTTAGGTTTATATATTAGGCCTACAGGTCATTGGGATTTGTTTTAAGACAGTCAAAGGATTTTGGAAGTGTTGCGGCGATCAAAATGTTATACAACAGCTTCGTTAGAGGCAAGCTTGAAACTAACGCAGCTATCTGGAGGAACATAAACTCATGTTGGAGAAACTCCAGAAGAAATTTTTGAGGTGGCTGTACTTCAAACAGTTCGGATATAAAGTTGGATTTCCACATGTATATCCCAGTTTATTCCTTCAATGTAGGTTGGAGGTAAGTCGTGATATGTCATTAATTGAATATTTTTATCAATTAATTAAGGGCAATATTAGTAACCCTTCTGTACTGGAACGTGTATCGCTGAACGTTCCTGAGAGCGTATATGTTCGGCGACAAAGCTTGTTTGCAGTTCCGCCCTGCAGATTGGTATTGGTGAGAGAATCACCGTTTGTACGTGCTTTGAAAATGCTCAACGGTGTTTTGGCTGCGGAACCTGGCCTAGATCTATTTCACTCGCCGCCTGCTGTACTTCGCAGAGCAGCGGGCAAGTAGATACAAAATTTATTAATATGTAAACGCATTGGGTTTAAAACCTGTAATGTCTATATTATAAAGTGTTAATAAATAAATTATATTGACCTTGACATGGAGAAGTAGCGTATATTTTAATATAACTTAATTCCGGTTGAGCCACTCAGGCTCGCCACAAAAATCCGGTGAAGCAGTAAAGGCCGACGGGGCCAACTGCAGCGCGTTCATTAGAAATAAACAAGAAGGAGCGTGCTGGTTACTCCCTGTAGGGTCGGGACTAAGAATAGAGCTACGGTATCCCCAGCCTGATCGTCAGAGACGACTAAAAGGGGGCTTCCGGGGTTGCGGGCGGTGAGAGTGGGAGCTCGATCCGTCCAGCCAGCAGCCCCGGGAAGTAAGCATTTGAAGGTGCAAGAGAGCAAATCCGCTCTTCAGAAGATGGGTCCATTCTGGGCATCGCGCGTGGAGGACACCGGTGCGTTCCATGCAGATCCCGGAGTCCTCCCCAACCGCAGAGGCAGGCTACTGAGGGGGTTTTAGTGAGGTTCAAATCCCACATAACCCGGTGTCCTCTCCCAAGGCTGCTAGGAGTAACATCCTGATCCGAAGGTATGCGAAATGCACGAAAGGTGTAAAACTTACCTTATTTTAAGCGTCCATTTTCACAGGGTCCTGCGCATCCAGTCCAATAATAATGCATTTAGGGCACTTATGGGGCTTCCGCACCACTGCAGTGCATCTCTGTGACGGCCAGTGTGTGAAAGTTCCGACATTTACAACTATACCAAAGTCCACGCAGACGAAGTCCCGGGCGGCCGCTAGTTAGTGTATAAGACTATATTATGCTTGGTAAACGAGAACATATTTTACCATGAAACCTTAAGTAATTCATGTCTTGGTTACAATAAAATGTAGCACGTACCTAAACTTACTTAGTTTCCTGTGGAGCGATAAAGTTCCGCGAGTTCTCAGGACAAGCGATTAATAATAAAGTTTGGGGATCATATATCATCTAGTAGCGAAATGTACAACTCATTCTATTCCCCTTTGTTCATAACAGTAATACGTTGTAAAGTTCTTCTTATTTTTGTTTTTGTGTAAAGCAAACAACCCTTTATGTTTGTAGGTTTGTCAAATATCTTCTCTGAAAATGTTTCATAACATCAAATCAATTCCAAAAGATCCAATCTCTAGCGCGTACCAGTACAAGGTTGTACAAGGTTTAATAACACTTAAAATAAATTCCATATGAGATCAGATGTATAGTCACTTAAATGATCGAGACACATTGTAAAGGTAAATGTAGCTAGCTGGCTGGCTGCAACCCTTTTTACATCCCACTGCTGGGCACTGGCTGGAGCTTACTCCACCTCACTGCTCCAATGCGGGTTGGCGGAGATGCGGGTTAGTGCTCAACCCGCTGTCGGATGGTTTCCAACCGCCCATAAGACCTCCGACAAGGTTTAACGACTGTTATCTATCGACAAAAACCGGGACAGACGGCTTAACGTGCCCTCCGAAGCATGAAAACGCGCAGGTTTTTTTTTGTTACTAGCGGGCATTTGGCTTAGTTGTATAGCGCGCGTTCCCCGCGGAACAACCGTTGGTCCAACTAGTTGGACCACCACTTGCGTTCTACGCTAACCGCTGGGCCATGAGCGCTTCTATGTAGTAAATGTAGTTGATACAATATAAAAGTCAAATACAAAAGTCAGTATACACAGTACACAGGTATCATATTTATCACTGTTTATATCACCTTGTCGATATAAAATATGATTCTAGTCATGGTTGGTCAACGGTAATCTTGTCGCCTCTGATTTTTTTACAGCTCAACTTCACGGTATCTTCTTGTCTTCTTAGAAAGAGGATATTGACATTCAAATAGAAAGAGAGTGACACACATACAGATTTATAGCATTTACTCCTTCCTACTTTCGTCCTAGTTCCTTCTTTCTTCTGTGCTTCTGTGCTTCTGTGCTTTGTTCTGTGTAAAGGAGTAAAGGTGATTAAATGAAACACTAGTTAGTATACAGCAATCGTGTTTATTACTGAAGTCGTGTATGAAATATAAAACAGTTGAGAAAGCTGTTGTTGGTCGCGCTGCTGGAATCAAGAGGTTTCACTAGCCTCCACGTAGCAATGCGCCGAACAACAAGCAAGGGCACCGCACATCAGTTTTTTTAAATCCGTACTAGTAAATCCATGTTTTCGAGATCATCTTGTTAATCGAGTATTTAATGAATGATCGACGCTGCCTTTTCAGATTTTTTTCTGCCTTTGTAATATCACAGTAGTCGGTATATCTTTCAGAATTGTGAAGAATTAAGGCCTTATTTTAACATGTTGTCCAAGTGTGCGTTGGTGGATACCACGTACCTACCTACAGCTTCGTGACTGCTATGTACACTTGAGAAATATTATGTAGGTATGATCGAAAGGAATGAATCGTAACGAAGACATTACAATGTTTTCTCTTACCATAGCACATAACATTTCCGAGAATTTCCGTGCCGAAGAACACTGTCTTAATCGTTCGGCTATCGCTGCTCTATTGACTTGATTAGAAGTATAATATCACATTGAAATTATTAGCAGTATTGTCCTAAAACCCAACATCATAACTAAAAGGCAACGCCGATCTGTATTTAATTTATAAATTCCTATTACATGATATATTCCATCTCCATGACATACACTTTAGATTTTATACAAAGAAATTAAGTTATTTTTTCGAATTATGCTTTAATTAGTCGTTATGAATTGTCGTTATATTTTTTCTCCATTTTAAGTAATGATCATAATGTTATTTACGCTTTTTTACTTGCTGTTATACGATTTTGTATTTTATGTATAGTACTTATAACATTGGTTTTGAAGTAACTACAAATTTCAAATAGAAATTCATTTTCTCCATTCTACACAATTATCACATTATTAAACCTAGAGGTTGAAGAAAAGTGTATATTCATTTATAAGATTAATAACTTTTCTGTAAAACAATTAAAAATCTACCT
The DNA here is from genome assembly GCA_911387765.1 of Pyrgus malvae. NCBI lineage: Eukaryota > Metazoa > Arthropoda > Insecta > Lepidoptera > Hesperiidae > Pyrgus > Pyrgus malvae. Next base: position 26,245,809 of record OU426947.1, read on the forward strand.
CTGCGTTAACTCTATTGATTGCTTTCTAATCAGGCTATTACCTTTTTTATTTTTGAACTTCTTCATTATTAAGTTTTAGTCAGAAAACTACACCGGACATTTTATTTCTAATACTGTGTTACACGCGTTCGATGCCCTTGCATTAGAAGACATATTTACAATAAAATATTATTTAAAAGGAATCACAAAATAACAGCCAGATTTCAGACAAGATAGTTATGCTAGATAATAAAGGTTCCAAAATTTCTCAGTCGTAATTTCTAAGAAATACTCATATTTCCCATAATATTATTAAATATAATTTCGTTACAAGATTCACAGTAGCTAAATCTTGACGCTTATTCTATTTATTCCAAGCTCCCTAGTAATTTTATTGGTTATGATTTAACTGGTCTATTTGCTTTACGAGTGCACACTACCTACATTTGTTAATATACATAATAATATATAATTATAATAATTATAATATAATTCAATCAGTATAGGTTGGTAATCGTTGACATAAAAAAATATTTTTTAAATCTTTGAATTTTAGCTTACTCTTAAATTCACTCAGGTAAGACCTACTCTTCTTACTTACAATAGGCATGATGACAAATTTTTAAATACCTTTCCTTATTGTCGGTACACGTCTCCTAGTTTCGAAAAAAAGTTTATTTCAGCAATAAACTTCAGTTTTTACGTAAATTAATGTATTTTGTGCTATGTAATTTGAATTAAGCGCGAAAACGCTCGTAGGTGTCATGGCGTCGGCTTGCTCGTCAAACTTCAATCAACACGATGACATTTAATGAGACGTGACGTCATTCCTTTTGATTGGCGTTTCAGACAACATGACCGATTGCTGTATTAATACTTTTATTTTATTGAAAATCTTATTAATCTTAATGTTTATATTAAAACGGGATCTTATTTTAGAATCCTTTTAGCATATATTTTTCTGTAAAACCATTTATTCTCTGATTCTTTAATAGTGTCATCATGCCTATTCCTTCCAGTGACCCATTTTTATGAAACATTCGTATGTACGTGTACAACATAAAGATTCGCTACTTTGTTAGTATCCCCTAATTAATACTAGCTACTATATTAGTGTCACTTTCACGCACATACTATTTTTTACTATTCATATTTTCATCTAAATTAAGAGTCTACTTTAAATTGGATAGCATAAAAGAGAATGCACTTATTGTGCTTAGTAAACAATAAAAGTAAGTCGTCAGTACGTGGTCTCATCATACAGAGTGTTTCGCTAAACGAAGAAATGCCTATCACACAAGCGATTTTTAGAGCCATCGCCGCGGCAAACCAATTGTTTGTGGCGTCTCGATGTTTGTTCACGAACCATTGTTTTGTGACCTCTAAATTGATTCCAAAATTCTACTGTGCACTCGTAAATACATTAAATTGTTAAATGTCATTAATATGCTTTTGGTGAAAGCATTTAATTTCTTGCCTACAAATTAATTCGGTTGCAAGGAACAAGAATAAGCAATCTGTTCGTACATCGTGCAAGACTTAGTTCACATTATAAAAATAGTTACTAATTCATGTTGAAATTGGCTTTAAAATTAAGTTTTGTTGTTCGCATATACTCGTGGCATTTTATTAACATTACGTTTATAAGGTGAAGTAACATTTTATTTCCAGAACTGTGGACGCAACGTTTTACGCTTGCCGAATTTAACACATAATTTTATAAGTTCATTGATTATTTATATATTAAGGGTTAGTGAATTTATTTCATAAATTTACGTGACCCTGTTTTAAAAATGTGAAAAAAGTTAACATTGGCACGAGTACGAATACCTACTGTGAAAGAAATTCGCAAAAACAGTTTGGCACATCGAGCCATCACAACTTTTTAAAGTTTACTCGAAAAAACAATATTTTACCAAAAGATAACAGTAATTTTAAACATTCAGAATGATCATTGTTTACGTTCTGTAAAGTATTGGAAAAATTTGACCTCATAGGTACATTTAAAATTACCATTACCAAATGATATTTAACTTTGTCGCAAAATGTGATGTCTATGACAATTAAAAAGGATAATTTTAACGAAAATCATATACTCAGTAAAGTAAGTAACAGGAAAGATAAAGAGGCCAAATCTGAGATGTTTTCTTAGAATTAATTCAATTGTGTAACCTAAAAAGTATGTTATAGGTAAAAGTATAACAGAAGTAAAATTATTGTAACGATCTGAATATTATTTATTAATATTGACCATTTTATACATTTGGCCTCTATTTTTATAAATTTTAAGTTAACAACATTTTTCTTTACAAAAAGGCTAATTTAGCCAACATTTTATATTAAAATACAAATTATAACGTCGTTTTTATCATTATTCATGATTTAAATACGACCCATTTATTTTTTAAAACAGTGAAAATTTATTTTCTACCTACTTTCTCATCGAAACCCTTCATTTTTTTATCATTAAAATATACAATGAATAAAAATAGTTTTATGTAGTTGCTACTACATTTTTTCAAGTTAGCCTTTTCATTCAATTCTAATGCTATCAACTTTTACTTGAAAGATATTTCTTTACATAATTCATTAACTAAAGATGGCTCGAACTGGTAACACTAAATAAAAATTTTATAATATACCTAGCAGTTCGAGGTTAAAGATAAATGAACATTTATTATAGAAAGAAAATTTAAAGAGAAAACAGTTGATATGTGACCCCAAGAGTAGGTAGCTGAGTACAAGAGACGAAGTCAAAGGTGCAAATTCCACAGTAAACACCTATATACCTACAACACTGATTACACATAGATAGTACTAATAATTATGTTTGATTGATTAAATATGAAACTGCAACTGTCTCATTATAAACTTCAACATAGGCTGATTTCAATGGCAGCAAGTGATGTTTTCAAGCAAGCATGTCATTGTTAAAACCTTTACCATTATATATATTTTTTATTATGAAACCTAAAACCATTTGTTACTCAAAAGTTGACAAGATACTCATTAATTTAATTTAAAATTTTCTTACTTGGTGTGAAACAAGCCTACGAAACGTTTCGTTCTTGAATGACTATATTACATAACTTTGACTAAGTATCATAAAACCATAGATTTTTTATATATAGTAGTCAAAGTTACAAAATATATATGCATAAAACAGATTCTTCTTGACCTTTTAAATTACGAGCCTTTTGATATCATAGACAGTAGAAAAATTGGACTCGTGACATAACGTGACTCTAATCGTGACTGCGTGAAGTTAATGTAGTAAAAGAGTATATTGTGGCTAGGTCGTGCACCTCTGTCTGTCAAGAACAAAACGTTTAAACCTCTGATGGTCTAACCTTTATTTGAAACGCTCATATTATAATAGACACATAAATTCTTAAATTGGTTTTACATCAAAAAGAAACTCTATTTAACACATCGTTTACGTACTATGCTTACTATATGAGAAATTATTTCAATGACAAATGGAATCGGTTAGATAGAAAATTAGACAATTAGGCCCAATTAAAGTGAATTAAACACTTTATTTACTTCAGATACGTAAGTAACTATGAACTTGGACACCTAGCAAAGACTAGCCTAGCAAACGGTCCAAAGTTTTCATTTGACGCGATAAAATTTCTGTCAATAAATGTTTTAATAAGAGAAAAAGTTAAAAATGTGACGCTTCAACTTTCCTTCTACAAAAGAGGTCAATTACTGAGACAGTTTCTAAATACTATTACTGTTCAATCTTGAGAGCTCACTAAAAGCCACCTCGATTCATTCGGAATAAATACAGCCTTTTCTTAAGGTCGCACGACTACTCATCAATATTCGGGGCAACATGAATGGGATACATTTATCTTGTTTTATAAATACATCAATTGGGATAAAACTGTCTGATTTAAACGTCGTATTTCATTTCACCGTCGCGCATATCTGTCAAGAGCAGGATACATCGGTGTTGGATCGGCTTGTAGCACGTTTTACATTTTAATTTTAAATCCTTCCATAAATATGGAACAGTCACGAACAGATGTACGCCCTTTTCTTCTAAGGGTTTTTAAAATGAAACGTGTACAAGGACAAAAATCATTTAATATCAGAAGCTTTTGTAATTTTCTTTGTTCAATCAATGTTGATGACTAACTTTATGATTGTGTGCCGAAAGCGTGGGTTATAGTTTTATAATATAGTTCTTTCTCCGTCCTACTATTGAGTACGGATCTCTCGCGATCCTTTAAAAGACTTAGCTGCTGTTATGCTGCTCCAATGTAGATGGATTAGAGACCAACCGAGATTGACCGATTTAAGGATCACGGAAATACGCTCAAAATTATTTGCCATTCACGACTGACTACCCATTCAATTCATAAACAATACTGGCATGCTTAGCTTTCTAAGTTGCGCTATACATCAGTCAATGAGCTGTACGGCGTTGTACTAAATTGGGATTTTATACCTTTTAGGGATAAAATTTATTTATAATTTTTGTCTTTGCACGTATAGTTTTCATGTTTTCTCTTGATATATATTTTTACCTATATCCGGCAGATATGCGTGGTAGTGAAGATGGAGACCATTTACACATACTCGGTGTAGAAGGCGTTGCTGGTGCAATTGCCGTTGTCATTGGGGGAGTCAGGGTGCTCTTCGGGCTCCGCCCCGTTGGTTCGCAAGTCGTCCCGGATCTGTTCAAAAATAAATTTATTAGGCTATTGCTATTAGTAGAATTGTTACTTATTAATTTCTTTGAAAAGTAAGAATAGGTGACCAAATTTGCGAAAAGTTGCTCAAAGAAAATGTGAGCGATTGCCAATGTAACTTTAAATTTAGACCCGTAGACGCCAATCATATTGTAAAAATATACAGGACATTAGATGTTAAGAATACTACTGATCTTTGGGGTATCTCTGTAAAGATCCTTAATTCCATAATAGATTTAGTTGCACCACACTTAGCCCTAATATTTAATAACTGTATAAAAAGTGGTGAATTTCCTTATTTAATGAAACATAGTAAAGTGATTCTTTTGTACAAATCGGGCAGTACTACTGACCCCATGAATTATAGACCAATTTCTGTTCTCCCCACGTGTAGCAAAGTATTCGAAATATTCTTCTTAACCAGCTATTGTCTTACTTCACAATTAACAGACTTTTACATAAAAACCAATTTGGCTTCAGTAAGGGTCGTTCTATAACTGATGCAGGTGTTGAGCTTTTCACAGTTATTATAGAGGCTTGGGAGAGAACACTGGATACTCTGGGTGTATTTTGTGACCTATCTAAGGCATTTGACTGCGTTCAGCATGAAACCCTTATCGTGAAACTCAACCACTATGGCATTAAAGGTTCCGCGCTCAAACTCCTGTCATCCTATTTGAGGGATAGGACTCAAGATTTGAAGTGAACGGTAAAAGGTCGTCTGGGTCACCTGTAGAGATGGGGGTCCCACAAGGTTCCATTTTAGGATCATGTCTGTTTTTGTTGTATATAAACGATCTTCTTTTCATGGTTGAAAACAGTCATGAGATTGTATTGTTCGCAGATGATACTTCTCTATTATTTAAAATTGATAGACGAATATCTAGTTATGAGGACGTGAACAATGCTCTTTCTAAGGTAGTTCAGTAGTTCAATGTAAATAATTTACTATTAAAAAACAAAAAAAAAACTAATTGCATAAGGTTTTCACCTCCAAATGTAAGAAAAGAAAATGTAAATCCACAATTGATGTTGAGGATCTTACCATTGTCGAAGCAGCCCCTTTTCTGGGAATTACAATAGACTCAAAATTACAGTGGGGACCCCACATCTCTCAGTTAGCGAATAGACAAAGAAATTCGTTCCCTCACAGACATTGATACAGCCAGATTTGTTTATTTCAGTTATTTCCATAGTTTAATCTCATATGGCATTTTACTGTGGGGCGATTCGGCTGATATTTAATCAATTTTTATTTTCCACAAAAGTGCTATTCGTGGTATTTATAACTTAGGTGCTAGAGAAAAATTTAAAGAGATACTCTTACATTTGCTTCGCAATATATCTACGAAAACATAATGTATGTTCGCAAAAATAAAGAGAAATTTACTACCATATTGGACTTGCATAGTCCTAATGTGTCTTAACTAGGAACGGCCACAAGCTGGCATTTCCGAAATGCCGGCTCCATAAAAAGACCTCTTCTTTTATTGGGATGTCCATCATGATATACATCCCAATAAAGATTCAATCCCTGCCTTTAAAACCTTTTCAGAAGACAATCAAACAAGTCCTCTGCCGTAAGGCTTACTATAACACTAAGGACTATCTTAATGACAAAGGAGCGTGGGAATGAATCTCGCTCACACAAAGCAATTTGTAAATTAAATGTAATACATACTTTTAGTAATTACTCGCATCTGTGAGAAGGTGGAAGTGGGTTTATAGTGTCTCATACGATCAGCTGTTACGTGTGCGTTACTCCTAGCCTTCCATAGAACAGCAACCATAGTGTCGAAAGCCATCATAAATCATCATCAACTCACCTTTTCCACCTGTCTCATGACCCGCAGCATGTTCAAGCCGGCGAGGTTCTTTAGCTCCTGCACGGTCCATTGCCCACTTCGGAGAAGCTCAGCAAATAGTTCGGGATATCTGGATACATCTTCCAGACCACGAGGAACTCTAAGACAATAAATTTTCGTGAAATTTGAGTGTTTTTCCAGTCAATAATGGCCAAAAATAATAACATTGAGTGCGCATGGCCATGCGACTGACGTGGAACGCAAGCGATCTACAAAGCTAAGCCAAACGGGCGCAGTTGGGTCTATTATAAATGACTTTAATTTTATGCTTTGGAGGGCACGTTAACTCTATCCGCATTGCAGCAGTGTTGTGTAGTAAGCTCCAGGCCTTAATAACATAACCTCAATAACGGAAAAAGGAAAAAATATGACTCTTCCAGCAAAATGAGATTCCATAAAACGAATGAAATCACGTTTTTCGCTTTCCTAGAATACAACGTGATAATGACGTGGTTCCTTCATAAAGATCTATCAAGTTTGCAAACTTCGGTGATTTATGGAGCCAACTCGCAGTTTTTTTTAGTCTCTACGAGTCTCAACAGCATTCATAGCTTCGAAAATAAGTACGTCATTGTGAAAAATGAAGTTATTGTTATGTTAATAGTACAGAGTCAAAAAGATTTCAATACAATAAAGAAGTAAATCTTTTTTATTTGTGTAATATGGAAACGATTATTTCGTTCGATTGCTGGATTTTTTTTCTTCCCACAATTGATAAGGTCTCAAGATTATGCTACGATAATGATCCAAAATGTGATTCAGTCGTAATTTCAGTTACCAAACAGCTGTCATATGTTTTCAAACCTGTTTTACCTATATTACCTATCAGAGTCTTGACATGTACATAGATGACAAAAGACGACACATTGTGCTTTTGTGTTATTTTTATATTCCTGGCGTATTTTTGAAATATGTCGGATAAAGTTGATGGCATTTTGATCGATATAGGTAAATTACAGTGCACGAGAGTTGTTAAATAAAATAACAGTTCAAAAATGTATCATTTTAAGAATGCATCCTTCACGTGTCCATTGGACACGTTTGGTCAAAAAGCCATTGCTTTCTGAACTTGAATATCTGACTGTCATGACCGATTACTGACGATTTTTTTTTATTACGATTACTGGCTATTATTTTATCGCCCGATGATAATGAAAAAGAAAAAAAACTGGATAGAAAAGTTCCTTTGACATTGATAACATGCACAGATGTGATACCAATACTAAAATTAAAAAAAAATACCTATCCTAAACAACTGGGAGAGACGGCTTAAATATGCCTTATCGGGGGACCCCTTTATAAGGTACTTGGCATCTTGGGAGATGATATAAGGTTATGTGGGATTTGCACCGCACTAAAAACTCATCGGTAGCCTGCGCTTGCGCTGCGGAGGACTCCGGGACCTCCAGTGGAGCGCATTAGTGTCCTCCACACGCGCACCATTAGATGCTTACGGCGGCATACGGCAACGCACAAACACTTGTCCTACCCGGGGCCGCTGGCTGGATGGATCGGTCTCCCACTCTCACCACCCGCAACCCCGGAAGCCCCCTTTTAGTTGCCTCGGATGATCTGGCAGGGGATACCGTAGCATAATCCCGAAGCTACAGGGCTGGCTTAGATAGGTCTACGAGGGACACTAATTAACAAAATTTGTTTGATTGCAGCCATCAGCAAAATATCGCCAAATCCGTAAATCGATCACGTTTTACTCAAGAGATACAAGTTAGTCGCAGCCCACTTTGATGTCAGTAGTTGTTAACAACCAGACTCAACGCCTTAACGTACCCTCCGATGTCCGGAAACTTCCGTTAACTTTCGAAACCAGCAGTCACTCATTCAGTTCCCAAACTAACTTTGTAACGTGTTAACGTACGTTAGATGGAACTATCCATGTACGTAACATAAAAGTGCGTATAGTACAGCAGCTGGTGTAGAACGAAATCGGTCTACATAACAAAGCTAAACTGGCCATTTGTCGCAAATTTATTGCGCGTTTCCGTACTCCGGAAGATGAGCCAGTAAGTCAGTCCCGGTTGTTATCGATAGATGTCAATCGTTAAAATTCAGCGGACACTTAATACGCGATATAAAAAAATCTGATAGCGGATCGCCATTAACTCGCATCTTCCAACACGCATTGCAGCAGCGCGGTGGAGTATGATCCAGGCCTCCCCAATAATTGGGAGAGGCTCGTGCCCAGCAGTGGGCCGCAAAAAGAGTATACTCATACTAACCTATTAACGCCGTCGTAGTCACCGCCTATGCCCACATAGTCCGCCCCGATCATCCGTTTGATGTAGTGAAAGTGTTCTGTGGACGAAAAACTCAAGTTAAGCCATGGTATATAAAAACCGGCAAAGTCGGGCTCCCGCATGAAGGATTCCGTACCATTGCTTAAAAACAGCAATAAAATCATGCCTGTTGTATGGGAGCCCCCCTTAGATATTTATTATATTTCAATTTAATAACGTATTTTTAAAGTGAATATAAAACTAAAAATTCTGGGAATATTTCAAGCGTCTACCTGTTGCCGTTGATGTCGAGCAATAAAATCACTTTTATTGTCTGGAAGCCCAAGAAACATTTATTTTATTCTATTTTTTTGATTATTTTCAAGTTATGGTGACTACAGGAATACGCATCATCTGTGAGAAAATACAAATCACAAAACTAAAATATTCAAAACTAGCTGTGCCCCTCGGTTTCACCTGCGTTATTTTTTAAAGTATCCTATTTTACTTCTAATAACTCCAATGTATAAAGTTTCATGATGATCGGTTGAGTAGTTTTAGCGTGAAAGAGTAACAAACAAATTTACTTTCGCACTTATAATATTAAAAGTAGGATAGGTTATAAAATTAATTTTGCGGTTTTAAGAACGAAAACTAAAATTTAGTGACTGCTTTTTTCACAAGCTATCTTAATTGTATACTTTTATATTTTTCTCGTATAGATTCAACACCCTATTCGTTAGATGTAGCGAAAGTGCTATTCGGACGAACAACTCTTATTAACAAAACTACTCCACTTATGTTTATGTCGTACGTTACAAATGGAAGTAAGTTAGAGACTACTTATATGCGGGTTTGACCGCCGTATTTTTAGTCAAGCGAGGTAATTACTTATGAATTAGACTTGTAAGGAGGTAAGTGTACTTTTAGATTAATAATTAGGTACACGCAATGATTATACTCGTATATACATAAATTAAAAAATACGTAAACATGTCAGCATTATAACATTTTAGTTTAAAAGTGTCCCACGCATGTCCTTAATTATACAGCAAAACGTAAAGGTTTAATATGAGGCAAGGGTGTTTAATATGAGGACAAATATGCTATATTATACCACATTTCAAGGCCATTTTTGAGCGACTATACATTTCTACTAGGGCAGCGTTCGGGAAGCTCCGTCATATATTCTCGTCATTTATGTGGCATGGATGGAAGATGTGTGATCATTACAGTGTGACACTGACGATGGGACTGGTCTGCAAGCTAAAAGTCGCGCAGCGAGCAATGGAGAGAGCTATACTCGGTGTGTCCCTTCGAGACAAGATCCGAAATCAGGAAATCCGAAAGAGGACTAAAGTCACCGACATAGCTCTAAGAGCCAGCAAGCTGACATGGCAGTGGGCCAGTCACATCTGTCGTAGAGCCGACAATCGTTGGATGAGACGGCTTTTGGAGTGGAGACCACGTTTGAGCAAACGTAGTGTAGGACGCCCACCTGCGAGGTGGCGCGAAGATCTGCGCCGGGTGGCAGGAAGTAACTGGATGCGTAGAGCCGAAGATCGGGCCTCGGAAGTAAAATCCAGGCCTCACCTATAATGGGGAGAGACTCATGCCCAGCAGTGGGACGCAAAAATAGTTGCAGCCAGGTGTTTGAAAGATCACTATCATGTATATATTTTTTTATTTAAAATCTGATAACTGAATCAGGTTCCACATTGATACGATTAATAAGATTTATTGTTAACCAATTGTTCAGCAAATAAATATATGGTCTTGTTTGTGTATGAAAGTTTAAATTAATATGTTGTTATTTTTGAGGAATGAAATGAAATGAAATGAAATATTTTTTTATTCACTGTACGGTTCCTTTACAAACTCTTAGTGAACGTTATTTTTTGTTCTGTCTGCTCTGGGTGCGCTTAGGCAATGCTGAGCTGAAGAAAAGAGCAGACGGAGAAAAACTTCAGCCCTGTTTTAAAATATGGGGTATACAATAGCAAAGGATTTAGTAGAGCCACAGGATTCTATATATACAGTTATAAATGGATTTTCTTTGTAAGTAGTTGATTTTACTTCTCTTGCAAGAAAAAGTAAAATAGAAAAGCATTGTTAGGCTAAGAAAAAAAGTAAACATTCAATAGCATTTCACGGACAATTCTCCTTTCATTCTTTAATTTATTAATACTACGATTCAACAAAATTCCAACTAAATTAGTAGGTAATCAGTATCTATCATGCCATCTACACTAAACTATGCAATTAAACATACGTTAAGTAGTAGTAATTAGGGCAGATTGGCGTTGCTATATGAAAATTTCAGACGAGAATTTTTTCATGTTTCATACTTTTCAGAGTACGCTTGTGCAGTACTTAATTAAGTTTTGGGTTTTATGCTCAATTTTTATGTATTAAATCATTATAATTTATGTAAATATTAAAAATCGGGCTACGTCGAGCTTAATGGAAGCTAGCCCACCTCACCATGTCAATTAGTACTAAGTGCTGTCGTTTGGTAACTTAACGTGATCAGTTTGAAATGGGTCGTGGGATTAACTACTCTGAGTTTGCACTCACGAATACATTCTGTCCGGGTATTCGTAATCCTATAGTCTTATGAAATTTATAATTTCATAATTCATAAAATATTTATTGCAAAAAATGATATTTATGAATTGTTATAAATATATTTTTGAAGTGAAAACTTCTAAGCGGCGTTGTGCACTTTTTTTTGGGATGGGTAAAAAATGTTAAACTCGCGTCAGGACACGTGACCTGATCGAATATTCGTAAGACGGAGGGGTGACAGCTGGTGATGGCTCGACTGTCTATACTTGTGAAATTCGTTTATATCAAGTATTTAAAATATGGACATTGAACAAAGTGCATCTATTAATGAAAAAAGTGACGAAGAAATAGTAAAAGAAAATGAGTGAGTACTTTATAAAAATACTAGATGAAAACCTACTGAAAATACTAGATGAAAAATAATACTGATAATAAAAGCAATTCGTGCGAAATTATTCCCTAACCATTAATGTTCAAGTTTTACCAGAGTGCTACGCGTTTTTTTTTATAATTCTAATTAAAGTTGATTTTAAGTAAAGTGTAACAGTGCTAAAAAACAACACCCGCGTTCAAATATATTATCTTCTGTGCGCAAAATAGTATTTTTTTCGATTTAAGGCCGAATTAATTAATGAAATTTGACTCCAGCTATGAAGCCAATAGCCTAATATAATAATAATAGCTTCCACCAACCCGCATTGGAGCAGCGTGGTGAAATAAGCTTCAGGCCTCCCCAATAACGGGGAGAGACCCGTGCCCAGCAGTGGGACGTAAAAAGGGTTGCAGCCATGAAGCCAATAGAATTTACAAAAAAGAAATCTAGAAATGAAGACGTCAAGTAGTTACTCCATTACAAGACTTTATTACCCTACGCTACCTACCTTGATGAATGAAACTAAGTGAAAATATTTAAGCGAAGGGACAAGTTTTCGTTCTAAAGAGATTATCCCGGATAAAGCCATAATACCAGAGGGAACGCGTCCTTTCTCTGACCATCCCTTGTTAATTATGAAACAGATGGACTAATTGATGATGTAGAACGTAGTTAAGTGTAGAGTCTAGGCAATTTAACGAATCCATTTTATGCTAAACGAGAAACACGATACCACGCCGATATAAACAAAAGTAAAAGAAAATGAAATTTCAAAACATCGTGTTGTGAAATAAGTTTATTATTTGGTAAAAGGTTATTGATTACTTTTAGAGCCGACAAGCGTCTGTCTGGTTAATTTAGTGCTTCTAAGAAAAAAACCAGACAAACTAGTGACTAGGGTATAATATTAAAATTCAGTCTAGAGGACGAACTTTTAACTTGGTTTCATTCAGTATGTAGCGTAGGGTACTAAATTGGCGGTATCTGGTCTATATCTTCGGGATTAAGGATAGAGCTACGGTATCCCCTGCCTGATCGTAAGAGGCGACTAAAAGGGGGCTTCCGGGGTTGTGTGCGGTGAGAGTGGGAGCTCGATCCGTCCAGCCAGCAGCCCCGGGAAGAAAGGACTAAAACCCCCTCGGTGGCCTGGCTCTGCGCTTGGGGAGAACTCCGAGATCCGGGATCTCTAAAAATTATTTAAAAATATAGATAGATATATTTATTCTGCTCACCTGCAACGTCGGAAATGGTAGCGTTCGGAGCGCACTTTACGAAGTCCGGAAAGAAGTTCACCATTATTATTCCGCCATTTTCTTTCTACGACAAAAATAAAAGCAATTTCACTCATCTGCTCCACGTTTTCTTGGGAGAATTGTGAGAAATTCGTTTTCTCAAACTAGAATCCATTTTATATAGTTTGTGGGATTGATTTCTATTAACTGCAAGGAATATCCAAAAATGTGTCAGTTTTTCTGAGGACTTTATTTTGCAACTCGTGTACAGATTCCATTTGAGGTTCAATGTTTCTGCAGTATATTTTGTGTTAATTATAATTTTTATAACTAACAAAATGAGATTTAAAAAAATGGTACACATCTATAATCTAAACGTTACGTACTCATAAAATAAAACAGAGCAAGACGAAACACTATTATTTTGCTATTTTAAGGTTATCCTTTTGCTTAATTATTATTACAGCAGTAAAAGATCCTTTGTGGGTACATTTCACAAGTTACCAAAAGTTTGCGTAGATTATATGGCTATTTTTAATGTACAAAGTTTGCGCGAATCATAGGATTAATTTTGTTGTAAACTTTTGACTACTTGTAAATAAAAATAAGTATTTTCTTACCATAGATTGGATGATATCATCCGGCACATTACGGTTGTGGTTGCAGAGGCTATACACCGAAGAATGGCTGAAGATCACCGGAGCCTTGGACAGTCGAATGGCGGCCCTGGTGGTGTTCTCACCCACATGGGACAGATCAATTATCATCCCAAGACGATTCATTTCGCGCACCACTTTCTGTTAACAAAAGCTTAAAGCTTGTAGTCACAGTGCATGTGTAAACTAGGTTTGTATGAGTGTATGATTAACACTTATAATAAACCCACACTAAGCTACACTGTCATGGATGCCATGACATGGACATGTTTGAACATTGCTAAGAACATGGTTGTGTGCAGATACATAGGCAAATAAACTTTACGAAATGCTTGAGTTTCGCCCTGGCCCTGAATTTGCTTTGGTAAATTAAGTAAACAGAAGTTTTTTTGGTTAATTAAGTACTATTCCATCGTTAACGCGTTTGCGATTGATTGCTGTTCAAAGCTGGCGATATAGGGCGACTAATAGGTTCCCAGATTACTTAATACTACATAAATGGTATTCAAACTCAAATAATATTACACTGATGTTATTATTATGAAGAACAACACAAAAATGAATTCGCATTGGGCTTGCGTGCTGCGTACATACTATTAAAATTTGCATTTAAAGCTATTCACTAAATAAATTCAGACAGTGTAATAACGCTAACTTCCAGCTATCTAAATCTTATAAAGGCAAGGAATGTAGCTACAAATCCATAGATATTCCCCGGGGTTCAACGACCGCGCCTCATTCGACTAATGAACTTACTTAACAATCGACCTATAAGCAATCAATCTAATACACTGCCATTCGCTATCAGCACACATCATTATCTACTCGCGTTCGGTTTGTCGTCTAACGATCTAAGTTCATCAATTTAATGTGGATCATCTTGAATTGAGGTCTTCAACCAGTCCGGTTGGCACGACGCCAACTCCGATGAGAGGCCAGGAGGCGTGACGTTCAGCTTAAATATTGCAGCGCTTCACTATTGGGATCAGCGCTGTAAAGAGCTTATCGCACTTTCAAATCGTTTTATGCTCATAAATGTGTTGATGTAGCCAAAATTTAGATATACATTTTGAAAACACAATTTTGTCTTCAACAGACCTGAACTACAGGGTTGTCAGGCTTTTGTCTCATCACTGTTTCTAAGCTATAAAAATAAGGATATTCCTAACGGCCAGGTCACAATAGCTTATTGTGTCATCGACAATCGCATTTGCGTATGAATCGATGCCGCATCGCATTTCGTTTCTTGGACACGGATGGATTTTGGATGCTGAAACATTGCGTCTAACGACTAGATCGTAGATCGTCAATGCTAAAAGTGGTAAGTGTGGCCTTGCCGTAAGATAAAAGTATTAAAGCTGTCACGACTCCTTTCTGAGTGGTCATACAAATCCAAAAGTTCTGTTCTCAAGTTTCAAGTGTAAATTTTTTGGCATTTAATACGCGGCATCAAAAATATTTTCTTAGGTTGCGATAATAGATCCTCCTTGTGACCTCAGGCGAAATTGGTTGAGTACCTCACACGTAAATACGACAAACAATCCATATATTCACTCAAGACCCTACTGAAAGTTGTGGCGCAAAGTGTAATGGAGGGCAATTTCAGCCACATGTATATGAAGATATATGCGCCGCAGCTGGCATTATTCGCAAGGTAAAATGACGCTTAGCTATAAAGGTATTTAGACTAAAATGGCTTGCTTACCTCTCCAAACTCCGTCAATCCGTTAGCCACGGGTGGCTCGTTCGACGAATCAGCCCTATGAAACAACAATACAAATAAATCGAGCGAGAAAAGAAAATACATCTGTAATTTGCGCATTCATTCAGCCCTGAACACAGTCGCAATGCTTTCAAGGCTTTGTGCAACGTGAAATCTTAGTAATATTTTAAAGGTTTGAGTTGGTCAATGATCGGCTATGATTCGCAAAGCACGCTTGATAAATAAGTTGGACTAGTTTGTAGTGGAAGAGTCAAGAGCACGTTTTGAATAAAATCAGTATCCAAACTTAATATTACCTATAAATTGGAAATGGCGTTTCTTTGTATGATAGAGTGATCTTATATAATGGTTTTAATATGTCAAGATAGTTAAAAGGTTGCTGAGCGATACAGGGGATTATTTACCGTGGTAATAATCATTCCGATGAGAAGATCCATTATAATGTTTTTGATCCTTTGTAACACAGTTGAAAAGGGCCAGAGTTATTTGTGGTATTTATTGTAATGGAATCGTATATCTATTTCAAGAATTCTGTAACGAGAGCATGTTAAGCAGATTATTCGAGATATTGTATGTAGCTTTATCCGTAATAATTATATTTGTGGCCACAACAAGGCTATTCTGAGTTATGATTTATCAATACCCGTTATGTTCTGGAATCATATTATTCTTTGGGTGAATTTAACTTATTCTTTGTTCATAGTATAAGTTTATAGTTAGCTATGTGTAGAGGTAGAGTATCTTAAAGGGGATGAGGCTATCGCAACACAGGTTTTTTTTCTAAGTCGAATGTGAGGGACTTCGAAAACAAAAAAATTTAAAGAATGTGAGAGTCGGATGTGAGATGGGTGACCGCTAGTGGCACAAAATTTCATGCGCGTTTCCTGCTTTGAAGGGCACGTTAATTCGTCGATCTCGGTTGTTGTCGATAGATAACAGTCGTTAAACCTTGTCGGAGGCCTTATGGGCGTTTCTAAAACATCCGACAGCGGGTTGGGACAATAACCCGCATCTCCACCAACCCACGTTGGAGCAGCGTGGTGGAGTAAGCTCCAGATCTCCCCAATAATGGGGAGAGACCCGTGCCCAGCATTGGGACGTAAAAAGGGTTGCAGCAAAATGTCCACGTGCTGTAGTGACCACTGAACACCACGTGGACTGCATGTTCATCTATAACACAGACTTATACATATTTACCGCTGTGATCTATCTTCATATTAGAGTAATAAACAAGCTGAGTATGTGCAACACCCTAAAATTTTCGATGAAGTTTTGACTTCAATTTAGCAACCCAACACCAGTGCATTTATATTTTTAAGCACTTCGCGAAATTCACTTACGGTTTTAGAAAAGTTCGTGGCTGTTAGCAGCATCGAGAAAGTTAGCTAGCCACTTGACTCGTACCAAAGTTGTTCCAGAATTTGGACAAAGTTTCCCTGCACTTTACTGCATTACTAAACTTGACTAACACAACGTTTTTACTAATGCCTTCGTTGCCTTTCCTTCTTATATTTGCAGATAAAATGCTTTGTTGCTTACTTCTTCATGACCGCTGACCACGGTGTCTGGGGAATTCCAAAACGAATTTTAGAATTCGAAATGAGCCACAAAGATATAGACAAAGACAGAGACTTTTATTTGCACTAATATGGGTGCCGGCGGAAAAATAACTTTTCAGGTTTTTATGGAATTCCTTTATACCGTTTTATCGTTCATTAAATCACTGTGTGACTGAGTAATACGCCTTTTTCAGTAAATATGTTTTAAGTTCCTTTTTAAACTCGTTGCCCGTTTTAATTTTGAGGAATTCCGGTAGACCGATAGGTATATATTTTTAGTCCCATGCAAAAGACACTGTTATGATGTTGTTTTGTTTTAAAAGCGATTGAACATCACAGTCGGCTAGTCAAGTGCTGCTTGGTAAATATGGTGTAAGAAATTAAAATTCTTGTAAAAAAGTCTTAGAAACGCATAGACATCTAATACACTGCCATTCGCTATCAGCACTTAGCACAGCAAGACATGGAATAGTCCGTCATTTCGTCACTATAAAGAAATAATTTGAATCTACTTTATCGGGCGTGGTAGTCCTTTATACATCTTAATACGCAATCAAGTCAAGTTACAAATTCTTTATTATCTATTTTATTATTATATTGAAAATCATCTGACTTTCGGACAGTTCTCAGAAAGGAAGTAAATATTACCGATTGAGTCAAAGAAAGAAAAAAATAGAAAAGGATACAGGCGTTTGATTTGATAACTCAAGCAGTGGGAATACGATAAGGGCGGACGTGATAAAAGGTTATTCGGCTGAAAACGTAAACGGAATACTAATACAGAAAAGGAGTTTTGAAGCAAAAACTTTTTAGCGGCGTTGATGTTAAACTCGCGTCAGGACACGTGGCCTGATCGAATATTCGTAAGATGGAGGGGTGACAGCTGTAGAAGTATTTAAAATATGGATATTGAACAAAGTGCATCTATTAATGAAAAAGTGACGAAGAAATAGTGAAAGAAATGAATGAGTACTTTATAAAAATACTAGATGAAAACCTACTGAAAATACTAGATGAAAAATAATACTGATAATAAAAGCAATTCGTGCGAAATTATTCCCTAACCATTCCAAAATATCAAAAATGCACAACGTTAATGTTCAAGTTTTCACTACTGCCGGCGCTACCGGAGTGCAGCCCCTTGCTTTTTCTAAATGCGGTTTCAAACTGGCGTATTTTTTGGCGTGAATACGGTCGTTTCGGAATACGCGCTTACTCGCGCGCTGAATTTTGTAAAGGAAATGTCCAATTTTAACGTTTCGCGGCTACACGCGCATAATAAAATAAACAAAAGACGCGCTAACGCGCCGAAAAATAGGCTGGTTTGAAACCGCTCTGAGGTGGATAGTAAAATAAGAGTATTTAAAAGGAAGTACCTGGACGCCCGAGCGTTGCTCGGATAAAAACAATTTATTTTCTTGGTTCATTTTTAAGCAAAAATTTCATTGACTTAGTGTTACTTAACAAAGCCTTTTGAAATACATAGTTCCCAATTTAAAAAAAATTGTCACAAATGATAAAAAACGCAACTTGCCTACTTGAGGTTTGAACCCGGGCTCCGTAGTCAGCTTTCGTAGCCATTCGACCAAGAAAGCTTTAATTCCATTGACGAAATTTTTATAGAGGTCTTTCATACATTGTCATTTGTTTGAAGGGTGGATTGACGGGTTACATTTGACGGCTTTCTACGCTACAGTATTATTAATAGTCTCCAATAGATGTCAGTAAGAGTAATTTTATATTTAACGCCATAAACATTAAATAAAACGACATTTTCTATAAACAATAATTTGCTGGATCGATTTATCATCCCCGCAACCAGTGTACTAAATTTCATCAAAATCTTTGGAGAGCCGTTTCTGAGATTCAAAAAATATATTTAGATATATACAAGAATTGCTCGCTTAAAGGTATTATAAAAATTTGTGGATCGATTTATCATCCCCGCAACCAGTGTACTAAATTTCATCAAAATCTTTGGAGCCGTTTCCGAGATTCAAAAAATATATTTATATATATACAAGAATTGCTCGTTTAAAGGTATTAGATATATACCTATATATATCGCGTCACCTTGTTGGTCGCTAAGTTTCTTCAATGACACACGTTCACTTCATCACACAGGTTAATTACGTTTTAAAGTTTAAATTTTTCTATCCCCAAAATCTACAATCAACGTATAACCTATATATCTGCAAGTTTAATACACCCACTCAAACTAGCACTCAGAACCAAGTGTTGAGTTAGAGTTAGTTTGTACTGAAGGAAACTTTGACTCAGTAAATAATAAATAGAGGACGTACCCGTAAGTTCAGATGTTTATTCCCATCTGTTGTGATAACTGTTATTGCATGGCTTGCTGATTTTCCAAATTACAAAACGTTGTTCCTTTGCAAAATATATGATTCAATTTAATTGGTTTTTATGTAAAAAAAATCAAGGCTAAAGAGGCTGTATACTAAATTTTGCCGATTTCGCTGATTTTACATAGGAGATTTTGCAGTTAATATACAGTATTTCTATAAGTTTTATTGCACAATATGACTGATAATTTCAATTATAAACTATACTTAATGAGTCACTTTTCAATTTTTATTACGTTGTTTTGCTTAATAGACCTGAAGACGGAGACAGTTTTATGAATTTTACTTTAATAGGTATAGAATATAATATATTTCCAGATCATTTTAAAATCTAAACAAATCGTAAAATATGCCATGCATTGCTGTAAAAATTGCATACATAATTAATGATTCATTTTTGCCACTCTCATACAAAAAATATATAAGTAAAAAAACATCAAACTTAGTCAATTTTGAGAGAAAATGGGCCAGAAATTGCATTTGATTTCGGCAAATTGGAATAATCTTTCAAAAAATTTATTTGACATAAATACACTGTAGTTCATAATCAATCCGTTTCCTGAAAAAAAAATGAAAATTCGGCATTAAAAATCTTTTAAAGTAACCTAACACAAGCTAAAAAAGTGGCTAATGTATTAGATTATTAATGAAATGATAAGTTACCTATATTGTGCAATGAAACTTATGGAAATACTGTAATTTAAAGAACTGCAAAATATCAAGTGTTAAATTTAAATCAGGTTAATCAGCGGAACCGGCAAAATTTCGTATCAAAGTTTCGTATCAAACTTTATAATTCAACGTTTTAAGATTCAAGAAGATTCAAGAGGTATGATCGTTAATTGCGATTCTTAAAGGGTTTGTCCGTTTCTCTCTGTAAGTTGTGGAACCATAAAATAGTAGCATAAATTGCCGGCAACACAAATCTAACTATAGACTCACATAATCTACGTAGTTGGAAACTGAAGCTGATAGCCAAGCAAAATACGCCTTGGCCATGCACTAAGCTTTACGATGCTTCTGGGAGCGATTACTTGTATTATTTACTGAGTTGAAGTTTGCTTCGGTATAAACTAACTCTAGACTTAGATCTAAACGCTGGTATGAGGAACGATATTATTGAATATTAGTATTGAAATAAAAACCAGACAAGAGTTAGTTAAAGAGTGATCGTGGTATCGTGACTATACAAACTAAAAATACATTATGATCTTATAAAAAATCACGGTAAGTATTGATATTATTTTGTTCAATATCACTATTCCTAGCGATGTAGCCTAACGAGCGATATCAACTAGCCATATCTATCTCCTAAATGCAATGATTAAAGTTAGTTCAATCACAGGACCGGGAGGAGTGGCGAACGTTAGGGGAGGCCTACGTCCAGCAATGGACTACAAAAGGCTGAAAGGAAGAAGAAGAAATCACCGCTATAAGTACTGTATGCTTTAATATCTGATATAAATTAAAACTTGCCTTTTTTGAAAAAAAAAAAGAATTCTAATGGGTTCTGTTTTCTTTTTATCTACGGAACTGAAAAAAAAACAGCAGTAGTAAAGATTATTACCATATAGAAACAAAATAAACCTAACAATACTGAAACTCCAATAAACTATACGTAGTTAGAAACTAAAGCTAACAAGTAAGCAAAACACGCTTTGCCATGTACCTACCCATAGTTCTACGATGCTTCTGGGAGTGAACATCAGAACTCGCATACCTCCTCCGTGTATTATGTACAGAGTCGAAGTTTGCTTTGATTTAAACTAGTGTTAGTTCTTTATATAAGTTCGCAGCGGCGGTATGATTAACAATTCAATAATTTAGCATTTGTGTTAAACTGGCCGGATTTTGAGAATCTATACTATAAAAATGAATCGCAAAATGTGTTGGTAAGCGCATAACTCAACAACGCCTAGACCAATTTGGCCAATTGTTTTTTTTAAATGTTCGTTAAAGTTCAAGGATGGTTTTTACGGCGAGAAAAATTCGAATAATTGCCGGAAAAACCATAAAAACAGCCCTTTTCTTTTTCCCATACAAATGTTTTCTAACTAAAACGTAGTCAATTTGAGCTTTATTGCTATTGTATAAAGTTCATATTAAATTACAAGCACTCACTGTTGTCTAAGCAATGTAGGTGTGTTCCTAACGTCAAAGATCATAATCTATCAAAACAGTGTGCGTGTGTGCGTTGGAGCACAGAATACATCGTTGGAGGAGTCGCATGCATGATGTTATATAGCTTAAAGCCTTCCCTTATAACTGGACTATTCAACACAAGAATTTTTCAATTCGAACCAGTAGTTCCTGAGATTAGCGTGTTCAAACAATCAAACATCCACGCGGACGAAGTCGCGGGCGGCCGCTATCCCTACTAATATTATAAATTCGAAAGTAACTCTGTTTGTCTGTTACGCTTTCTCGCTTAAACTAATGAACCAATTTTGATGAAATTTGGAACACAGATAGAGTGGACCTTGGTAATCGATATAGGATGGTTTTTATCCTACGGGAACCTATAAAACGGCTCCACGCGGGCGAAGCCACTGGCCGAAGGCTAGTATAATATATAATTAGATTTTAATATGAAAGAAAACTAAATTTATTGTTTTTTTTCTAACTTTTCATGTCCCACTGCTGGGCACAGGTCTAACAAGTAAAAGGGATTTAGGCCATAGTCCACCACTCAGACCTATTGCCGATTGGTGGACTATTTATTGTTATTGTGAAGTAATTACATGGTTTGTAGATTAATCAATTTATATCAATTGTACAACAGCACATTGCTTACCAAGAAGTAACCCACATTTTTAATTGCATTGACGTTTGATGCGGTCAGGTAACACCCGTAAAAAATATTCTATTATTGGTGTTAACTATTTACTATGAAAAACAATCTTGATACAGTACTTGGTACAGTCTACATAGGAATTGTTAAAGTCATCTTTTTAAACGGCATCCTCAAAATAAATCCGTTATCTATTTACGAATAAATAAAATTGGACTGTCTGTTTATAATACCAAAACAACCGCTTTTTACTAAGTACATATGAACGTATATGCGGTACATATACCAAAATAAAATTTTTTTAAATTTTTATCTGTCTGTCTGTCTGTCTGTTTGTTGCGGCTAATCTCTGAAACGCCTGGACCGATTTTGACGGGACTTTCACCGGCAGCTAATAAGGATAAACTTAGGCTACTTTTATTTATATTCGACATATAAATAAAAGTAGCCTAAGTTTATCCTGCAATGTTAGTTATTGTAATATCTAGTTAGCCGAACAATACAAACTCAACTTTGCCAAGTCAAAACAGTACACGTATGTAGTTTGAAACAAAAACTGATAGCAAAACACAACACGCTCATGCGACGTATGCGTAGTTCCTTAAGTTTACTTTGATATAAACTAATTCTACACTTAGTTTTCAGCGGTGGTATAAAGAACGAGCTTAATAGAATATTATGTTTAAATAAAAACCGTTTACGAGCGAACTTTGTGTGATGGTGTTATTAAAGCAGTACGTACACAGGTCTTAGGAATCTATTGAAATGTCTCATATATACCAACTTATTTTAAGTTGAAGCGCGCATGGCTCGGCGGCTAGCGTAGAACGCAAGCGGTCTATTCAGTTAAGCCAAACGGGCGCGGTCGGGTGTGAGATGGGTGACCGCTAGTGGCAAAAAAAATTCATGCGCGTTTCCGTGCTTCGGAGGGCACGTTAAGCCGTCGGTCCCGGTTGTTGTCAATAGATAACAGTCGTTAAGCCTTGTCGGAGGCCTTATGGGCGGTTTGAAAACATCCGACAGCGGGTTGGCCACTAACCCGCATCTCCACCAACCCGCACTGGAGCAGCGTGGTGGAGTAAGCTCCAGGCCTCCCCAATAATGGGGAGAGACCCGTGCCCAGCAGTGGGACGCAAAAAGGGTTGCAGCCATTTTAAGTTAAAATGTCCTAAATATGTCAAAAATAAACATGCGGTATGCACAATCAGAGTTTAAAAGTGGTAAACCTTTTTTTACCTGCACGCAAAAGCATTCTTATCTATGTTCTTAGCGTGTGTGAAGTGCTCATGGAAGAAGGTCATAATAGTATGTGCAACCAACAAGATGGCGCGTTTTACAAATCCTATACCATATTACAGCTTACTGTACATCGCAAAATGATTGAGAATCATAGAAAAGTATGTGTAATTCAAACACCAAGCTACGTTAAAATATAAAATACAAAAGGTTACATCAAATTTGCACGCTGTCAGGTTTTTTTGGTATTCTATGACATTATTTCTTACAAAATTTTATGATTCTCGATCTAACGAAACTTTTTCATTGTCTCACTTTTACAAAGATTTTCAATCATCCGTGAAATTCACGATATATGTATGACAACATAAATTACCGCAGCTTTGATTGCACGAATAACACGAATTAAAAGTTAAATATTTTCATAACTTAAGATATTTAAGGAGCAGCGATGGCAGAGTGGTAAAAAATCGCGGTCTTCGACGCGACCGATCCCAGGTTCAAATCCTCGGCTCGCACCTCTGACAAAGACATTTGTAATGTGCGCATATATCACTACTCCACGGTAATGGAAAATATCGTGATATTTCATTGATTACGATGTTCTCCATCGCCGTGCATGCCTGAGAGAAATTCATAATTTCTCGAAAGCATGACGTCCGCCAATCCGCACTTGGCCAGCGTGGTGGACTATGGCCTAAATCCCTCTCAATTGTGTGTGAAGGAGACCTGTGCCCAGCAGTGGGACATAAAAAGATTGAAAAAAAAGATATTTAAATTAATTTTAAATCAATTGAATTAACTTATTAATTTCACGCGTTCCTAAGAAAGTAACGAATAAGTACGAACTTGCAGACTAAAAGATGGCAAGTCTAAATATGAAATACTCGTAGAAAAGACTAAAATTCTTTATTACTTTACCCCTTTCTTAAACTTTTGTTAATCAATTACGTCTTTTTCCATTATTCATGATCAGAGCCTAACGAGATTTTCATTAATGAATTGTGTTTGTAATTATCAGCAAACCTTTTACCCTAATTGAAATTCAATAGGCTTTGCCAAGACACTAATAACGCTAGAAGCGATTAAGAGGCAGAAAGCTGAAAATTTTTGAGAAATAATTTAATCTCTAATACATAAAGCTGATGAGTTTGTTTGTTTGAACGCGCTAATCTAAGGAACTACTGGTTCAAATTGAAAAATTATTTTTGTATTCGATAGTTCATTTAGGAATTCATAATCAAACCGTTTCCTGAAAAAAAATCTAATTAATAACGAAAATTTGGTATTAAAATTGTAATTCTTGACGCAAGCTAAAAAAGTGGCAAATGTATTGTGCAATAAAACCTATGGAAATACTGTATTATAACTGCAAAGTCTCCTATGTAAAATCAGCTAAATCAGCGAAATCGGCAAAAATCCGTATATGGCCTCTTAAAGCTTCCATGGGCGAATAATTCCGTAGGCGGATTGCGCAGCTAAAGACCCGTGTTCAAACCATAATCAAGCATATTGCGTGTTTTTGTTTTTTGAGACCATATAATTTATTTTTTCAATTGGGAGCTATTTCAGCTGTTAAGTAACACTAAAACAACGAGTGTTTTCTTTGAAATTAAACCAAGAAAATCAATTGTTTTTATCCAAGCAACGCTCGGACGTCCGGCTATTATACTCGTGTACGAGGTACACTGGTCATAAATTCCATCGGCATATTAAAATATACGTTACAGAGCCAGCAACAGTGGTTATACAGAGGTGAAATAACCTACTTAAGGTTGATGCCTTAGTGGTTGAGGTCATTAATCAAGATTGAGATTTCCAAACAAAATAAAGTTAGTATTTTTCCTTTTATACCGTGTAATGTGACTTCTGTCTTTGATAATTTGGGTTTTATAAGCCACTGTAGTGGCAGTAGCTTTCCGCCCGCGTATCCGCCCGCATGAACCTTACGTATTTTCCCCCGTGTGAAATGTCATTTATGTCACTCCTAAGCCCCCCAACAACCTCCATACACAAAATGAGGTCAAACCGTAGCACAGTTGCTACATGAAAGATGGACATATACACAAACATACAATCTCACATTTATAATATTATATTATATAGTACAATAAATAAATACTAAATAACTCTTCACACTCATAGTCCCACAGTAGGGTAGATATACCCTCTGTCGTGGGTGCCATGGACACACACAAGGACAGAAACACAAACATCCAAACCAAAAACAGAAATTTCAAACTCATCATTCAAATTTCTGCTTCGCCGGGAATCGAACCCGGGACCCTCCGATCGGCAGTCCGGCATGGTAGCCATTACGCCACGCGGGTCGTCAAAGTATGGATTTAAGGTTAAATATTTACAATCTACACCTAAAGTAAGCAACTTGAGTCCTTTATAAAGATGCTAATTCTAATCTATTCTAGTCTAGAAAATGATTCGCGTTGAGAGTATTTACATACAGATTATATATGGTACACAGGTACAGATTATATATGGTACAGTACATACAGTATTGTATATTACAATGTATAGTGCGTGATATTGTTGTGCTATGAGCTATATACTATATTATTATGCTATTATATTATAGCGTAAGTAATTGTATGTTACAATATATACTGCGTGATATTGTTGTGCTATGAGCTATATGCTATTATCAATATTATAACGTAGACTGAAAGCCTCGTATTGCATTAAATTACGTAATAGATGTTTTAGTGGCCAGTTTGTAAATTAAATTTAGAATTAAATGTGTTTCATTTTTTGTAAACAATAATCATTTTTCACAAAATGCAACAAAATGTTCGGATGATAGTTTTTTGGTTCCGTAAGATTTTTTCGGAAGTTGTGAATTGTTTTGTACTGATATAGTGTAGCCGATAAAACACCAAATATGAAAACTTCCTAAAGTTTGTGTTATAAAATTAATATACAAAAAGAATGAGTCGCAACACATCGCCAACACTTTCGCTGCCTTACTTTCCACTTACCAAGGCGTGTTGCATGTGTGCGTGAGGGTCATGTAACGCACGCCAAGTTGGTAGTAGCTGCGCAGAACTCCGAGAGAGTTGCCGATGGAGTGACCACCTTCGATGCCGATAAGAGATGCAATCTTGCGAGGACGAGCGCTGTGAGCTTCCAGGATATCTGCAAAGAAACCTCATTTAAACAAACTAAAATTATACTAAACTATGTCCGTCTGAACTAAGAAGATCAGACAAGAACTGATAAAATTGGCTGCTGGCTGACTGCAACCCTTTTTACGTCCCACTGCTGGGCACGAGTCTCTCCCTATTATTGGGGAGGCCTGGAGCTTACTCAACCACGCTGCTCCAACACGGATTGGTGGAGATGTAGGTTAATGGCCAACCCGTTGTCGGATGTTTTCAAACCACCCATAAGGCCATAAGGCCTCCGACAAGGTTTAACGACTGTTATCTATCCATAATATCCGGGACTGACGGCTTGTAAGCGCGCATGGCCCGGCAGTTAGCGTAGAACGCAAGCGATCTATGCAACTATGTGCGTTTCAGTGCTTCGGAGGGCACGTTAAGCCGTCGGTACCGGTTGTTGTCGATAGATAAAATTACTTAAATTTAATTATTCAACCCTGTAGGGAGGCTGGGGCCATATTTAGTTTTTGAAGCGCCGCAAATATTCATCTATACCTAACTATTAATTATGGGTTTAATTTTTAATAATAGAAACAATGGGTTCTTGGCCGGCTGACATGAAAGGTTTCATGGGAGACATGTCGTCAAAACTCATCCTCGCATTAGGTGACCAGAGGCCTTACACAAAGAATTAGCTTAGTAGTTCAGTGAGGTAATGCTGCCAGCGTTCTGGGCACGATGCCGCAGGATGGGTTGTTGGATATATCTTTTGTAATTTTTACCCATTTTTTAAAACGTCTAATATTTAGTAAATCTTAATTTTTTAAGCTATTAGTAAATTAATGCAATAAAAATAATGTAGTCGTAGAAAAAGTCGTTGAAAAAAACAATTCTTTGCGTCCCAATGCTACACCAATCCACATTGGTAGAGGCGTGGAGGAGTGGAGGTGGAAAACTGGGTTAGTGTTGAATTTATTTACAGTTAGAGAACACAGATAACAGTGGCGCTTTACGTTTTACGGAAACCCTCGCCTTAAGCTATCCAAGAGTACTATATCGATATTTATCGTATTGAAATAGTGGTAGTAGTAGTGGCCGACGGCTTAACGTGCTACGATGCACATACATAATAATAATTATTATGAACTAAGTTTGCCATAACCGCTCCCATCCGTTTCGCTGAGCTGCATATCGCTTGCTGTCTGCACTAACCGCGGAGCCATGATTTTAAGACAGGAATAACCCACAAGGTGTTTTTTCAACCTTTTTTATGTCCTACTGCTAGGTACACTCTCCCAAGTCCCTCTCACAAGTGGGTGGGATTAAGGCCATCGTCCATTACGCTCGATAAGAAATGATTGGTGGACATAATGCCTTTGAGATATTACGAGTATTTATGTGTTACTTTCAGAAAAAAAACATTGTTATTATTAATTTATTTAATGATTAATGTACACAAGCACTTCAATAAACATACATTAACAATAGACATTGTACAAAGGTAAAGCTTATTCCTTTATCAATTAAATATCTTTACATTTTCCATCACCGTGCAGCAGCGATAAATACGCACATTACAAATTGCTTTGACAGAGGTGCGCGCTGATGATTTGAACCCGGTATCTCTGTGTCCGAGACCGCGGTCTTTGCCGGTTCGGCCATCGCTGCTCTTGTGTAGGTGTGTGGTTACGAATTGCTTCGCTTGTAACGTGTATTATATTTAATAGCGTAACTTAGCAAAATTAAATTTTTGTGGTAATTATTATAATACTGCTAGTACAATTTCTATCTTTAATTTAATCTACTATTTCGGCACTTTACATCGCTTTGTTCGACTGAAAATTTAATCATAGTTTAAATTCAATTTGTAAATGTTTTGTGGTAGTTCAATTCAGCTGAAATGGCATTGTCTGCGCTATTTCATGTGAAGTATACTTTCTACGAAGCAAATCCTAGCAGATTCGGATTTTCACTTCGTTGTAAATTTCAAGTGTACTTGCGATACGGAGTGATTAAATAAAAGGATGGAGTAAGTGCAACGGAAGGATGCCTTTCTAAAATTTCGCTCTAAAATTGGGTTTTGTGTATTAATGTGTTTATCGTTTCACCTGCGTGGAATTTCGTTATCATTTAATACGACATTTTATCTCCTAATAACATTGCGGTCCAAATTTCAAAAATCTAGTACAAATATTTATTTCCTTCCTATCCTGTGCCTAAGTACAAAGTTTCATGCTTTCATCCCCATTGTGTCACGAGCCGGAAAAAAATAATTTAACAATCAAGAGAACGTATACGAAATACCTATTGCCGATTTCCCTGATTTAACACATGAGACATTGCAGTGAAACTTATGGAAATACTGTAATTTCCATAAGTTTCATTGCATAATATAATTCATCATTTCATTGATAATCTAATACATTGGCCACTTTAGCTTGCTTCAGGAATTATAATGCGGGATTTAGGTTACTCTAAAAGATTTTTAATGCCAAATTTTCATTATTAATTTGTTTTTTTTTTCAGGAAACGGATTGATTAAGAACTGAAATGTTATCATGTCAAATAAATTTTATGAAAGCTTAGACTTACAATAATATACTTACGTACTATGAAAGATTATTCTAATTTTCCGAAATCAAATGCAATTTCTGGCCCAATTTCTCTCAAAATTGACTAAGTTCAATGTTTTTTTACTAATATTTTTTGTATGAGAATGGCAAACATACAAAAGACATTTAATATGTATGCGATTATTTACAGCAATATACGGCATTTTTTCAATCTGTTCCAGAAATATGTAATATACAATACCTATTACCGTAAAATCAAAACAAATCTATCACCGCCTTCAGGTCTAGTAAGCAAAACACCGCAACAAAAATGAAAAAGTGGCTTATTTAATAGTTTGTTAATAAAATGATCAGTCATACTGTGCAATAAAACTTATGGAAATACTGTATTTAAACTGCAAAATCTCCTATGTGTAATCAGCTAAATCGGCAAAATTTCGTATACGGCCCCTTAACCTCGTCTCTAAGTGTAAATTAGTGCAACCTTTTTAAGGTTTATTGCATCTTGAGTTTCTTTTTACGTACTGTCAACATTCAAATTAATTGTTTTGCTAGAATCGTTACTCACCCTTGACGGAGGTAGCAAGTTTCAGATGCTGGGGGTATTTGTCGACGAGTCGACGAATCACGTCGATTTGCTCCAGGGTAAGCTGCACAGCATCCTTGTTTTGGGTGGCACACGGAACGAAGGCGGACCAGAACTGTGAAAGAAGTAAACAAATTTAAAATGTTTATGTATTTATTAGAAGAAGGTATAAGCCGCTTAAGAAGCAAACAAGCCGCTTAAGGAGCAGAAATAATGGTTCGGCGGTTGGGGTAGAATACGAGATTTATGCAGACCACTAATAACAAAAAAATCTGCGGGTTTCCGAGTTTCGGAGGACACTTTGTAGACAAGGTTAGCTAGTCACTCTAATGTTAGAAATAGCAGCTAAAATTTGACTTTCTCACTTTAGTTTATAGATGTTCCATTCGGCCTAGAATGAGACGCACGCTCATTGTTTTAAGTTACGTAACCCCGAGAGCGCTCAGATTCGAGTAACAGCATGACAACGTAGAAGAGCAGTGTGAGTAAGGCAATATTTTAAAAAAGTTTTTATTATTATTAATAATGATAATAACTCATTTATTTCGTTGTCACAATAAGGTCTTAGAGTAATTATATGGCACAGAAGTAATAATAATATATTAATCTCAAACCTTACAGAGTGAGAACCTGGTCAGATTTCTTTGCTGATACTTGAAAAGGTACGCACTCGAGCGCGCTCGTCAGTTCATATTACTACTAGAACCAGAGCCTATTGAATTTCATCAAGAAATATAATAAATATACCTGTAAAGCAAGTGACTTAAACATTCGATACTAAACTTTTCAAAAAATGTGCACACATTTTGGGTGTTTAGTAAAGTAGCCATTACACAGGCAAGACAGCTCTTTGATGTGGTTTCAAGCTTTAATTTATCTATAGGCCTATCCATAGTTCTAAAGTCATTTCCATAGTTCAAGTGGAAAAAATTTGAATGTCATATCATTAAGTTAATAAGTCATCACCTATTAAAAGGAGTAAGAGTGGGAAAGCGCGCATGGCCCGGCGCTTAGCGTAGAACGCAAACGATCTATGCAACTAAGCCAAACGGGCGCGGTCGGGTGTGAGATGGGTGACCGCTAGTGGCAAAAAAAATCATGCGCGTTTCCGTGCTTCGGAGGGCACGTTAAGCCGTCGGTCCCGGTTGTTGTCGATAGATAACAGTCGTTAAACCTTGTCGGAGGCCTTATGGGCGCTTTGAAAACATCCGACAGCGGGTTAGCCACTAACCCGCATCTCCACCAACCCGCATTGGAGCAGCGTGGTGGAGTAAGCTCCAGGCCTTCCCAATAATGGGGAGAGACCCGTGCCCAGCAGTGGGACGCAAAAAGGGTTGCGGCCAAGAGTGGGTAATATATGTAGTTGGTGAAGCGCGCATGGCTCGGTGGCTAGCGTAGAATGCAAGCGGTCTATGCAGCTTAGCAAAGGGCGTGGTCAAGTGTAAGATGGGTGACCGTGACCGCTAGTGGCAAAAAATAATCATGCGCGTTTTCGTGCTTCGAAGGGCACGTTAAGCCGTCGCGTCAGTCCGGGCTGTTGTCGATAGATAACAGTCGTTTAACATTGACCGAGGACTTATGGGTGCGGGCGGTTTGAAAACATCCGGCAGTGGGTTGGCCACTAACCTGCCTCTCTACCAACCTGCATTTGAGCAGCGTGGGGGAGTAAGCTCCAGACCCCCTCCCCCATAAGGGGGAGAGACCCGTGCCTAGCAGTGGTACACAATTAGGGTTGCAGCCAAAACTGAGTAATATAAAACGAGTAGTTTATATTTTAGCTGCTATTCGTGATAACAAACTACAGCGTGACTACAAACGTAACGTCACGTAAAAACTGGAGTTTACACGTTGTGTGCACAAGCTTGGTTAAACTATGACGTTCGAAGCTTCCGCGCTATTTTCCCCACAAGCCTACAGTTACGCTCCCTTAATAGCCTCCCGGTAAACAAAGTTAAGCTAAGCCTTATGGAAAAAGTTAATGCGATATATGATGCCATAAAACGACTCTATTGAAAGTTTCGCCCTCATATTTAAGCGTGGAGTTGTGTTTAAAGACCGGATTTAAGTCCCAGTGCTGGGCACGGGTCTCTCTATATTATTGGGGAGGTCTGGAGCTTACTCCACCGCGCTGCTCATTGCGGGTTGGTGAAGATGCGGGTTAGTGGCCAACCCGCAGTCAGATGTTTTCAAACCGCCCATAAGGTCTCCGACAAGTTTTAACGACTGTTATCTATCGACAAAAACCGAGACCGACGGCTTAACGTGCCCTCCGAAGCACGGAAACGCGCATGATTTTTTTCCACTAGCGGTAACCCATCTCAAACCCCACCGCGCCCGTTTGTCTTAGTAGCATAGATCGTTTGCGTTCGACGCTAACCGCCGAGCCGAGCGCGCTTCATGACTTGAATTTATTTGAAGTAAAGGATTTGTCAACCTTTTTTATGAACTACTTTGGAGGTCTCCTATAGGAACTGAGAGGGTGAGACCGTGGTTTACTATGGCCTTTTTTATTAACGGGGGAAACCTTCCGGGTACCGCGGGAAGTACGCGGGAAGTAAGTACGCGCGGCAATATGGGAGACGCCGGGTTATGTGAGATTTGACCTCACTAAAACCCCCTCGGTGACCCTCATCAGCACTTACGGAGGACCCCGGGATCTCCGGAGGAACGCACCGGTGACCTCCTTGCGCAACGTCCAAATATGGACCCATCATGGGAAGCATGGCTCTCTTATGTCTCTCAATCTTACGACGGTGTGGCCACACACCACCACCGCTGAACTTCATGGGGCCGCTGGTTGGACGGTTTGAGCTCCCAACTCTATCCGTCCGCAACCCCATAAGCCCCCTTTT
Organism: Pyrgus malvae; assembly: GCA_911387765.1. NCBI lineage: Eukaryota > Metazoa > Arthropoda > Insecta > Lepidoptera > Hesperiidae > Pyrgus > Pyrgus malvae. The sequence goes on from OU426947.1 coordinate 26,278,218, forward strand.
AGTCGCCTCTTACGACAGGCAGAGGATACCGTAGATCATATTCTGGTCTCGAACTACAGGGACGGTTTACTATGGCCTAAACATAGTAAACCACGTTCATGTGCGGATTAGTGGACACCTTCGGGAACTTATTAGTTTCTCTCAGGCATGCACGCTGAAGGAGAACATTGTAATCACAATATTTTACCTCACCGTGTAGCGATAAATACGCACTTTAAAAATCTCAGTCAGGTAGGTAGGTGCCTGGGGTTTGAAGTCGGTATCACCGTTTCGGAGACTGCAGGTGTTACCGTTACCGTTCAGCCACCGTTGCTACGCGTTGCGAAAGGAAAAAAATAATTCTTATAAAATGTTATAAAGTATTCTCAGAAATTATATTTATAAAATTTTAAAATTAGTGATACGATATTAAAATGAAATGGGAGAGCTGTAGGGATCTCTCGCGATAGTATTCAAAGTCCAATATTATTTGCTGTATCAGAAAAGGTGTTCAATTTAAATATTCATTGTGCTGCACACGTTATACATAGACAACAATATCATATTTATTTTGTATAGGTGTTGGGTTGCCCGTGTCCATAGGCAACGGTGATCGCTTAACACCACGCGGCTCGTCTGCCTTTTTGTTGGTTAATTTATAAAAAAATGATGTCAAATGTTTCAAAGCCCTGACTAGGTTGAATGACTGCAATCTATCGATATCAACCTAGACGGCAACGTGCCATACGTAACACAGAAACGTGAATGAAAATTTTGCCACTAGCGGTCACTCACCTACGATACACCCGACCGCGCCATTTTAGCTTATCTGCGTACCTTCTACTCCAGCTGCTGAGCCTATAATAATATGGCTTCAATACGCTCCAATCGTATATTTCAATTTGGCTGCAACCCTTTTGCGTCCCACTGCTGGGCGCGGGTCTCTCCCCCTTATTGGGGAGGCCTGGAGCTTACTCCACCACGCTGCTCCAATGCGGGTTGGTGGAGCCAATGCAAGCAAATATTTCAATTTATATGCTGAAAATTCGTCGTGTTACTCATAAGCCGGCATAAGTTGGTAAATTAAATAATATATATATATAAAATGTAAGTAAATAATAAAAATATATTATTTTGAAGCATAAGCCAGGAACATAACATCGCATTTAACCTACTTACTGCTTTTGTTATGAGTGGCTTGATAATAATTATAATAATATATTACTGAGTGTAACATAACAAAATCAGTATGTGGGTTAAATGCGATGTTATGTTCCTGCTTATGCTTCATCATACCGGGTCATGAATAATTCAAAGGGGTAACGAACCTGTTACCCAGTGAGGTGTCATGTCGTTGCACATGTAGCACGCACTCCGTAAGACAAGGAATGAGTGGAATTTCATATTAAGATTGAATTGATTGCTAGACTAACCCATCCCTATTAATATTATAAATTCAAAAGTAACTCTGTCTGTCTGTCTGTCTGTCTGTCTGTCTGTCTGCTACGCTTTCCCGCATAAACCACTGAACCAATTTTGATAAAATTTGGATCACAGATAAGGTGGACCTTGGGAAAGGGCATAGGATGGTTTTTATCCTACGGGAACCTATAAAACATGACATTAAGTGGAAATGTAAAATGCTATAATAATAATAGCTAGGCTGCTGATGGTTTTTGATTAATATTGTAATATTATGCTCATACATATATCTGACATAGAAGATTTTTTATAAATCATTTTTTTTCATTGATTAAAACGGATTGATCTACTGAGAACTATAGGTACATTACAAAAAAAATAGTTTGATTAATCATGTTCGTCATTTAGAAATATATAAGTGGCACTCGGGGACTGCCGCGGTAAAGCTATTGCATAGCATTTTTATCAACTTTTGCAATTATAATTATTTATTATTTTTTATTGGTGTTCATGTGAAACTTTATTATCTGGTCGAATTAGTCTTGCATTGTCATCGGCTTAGAAAACGTCGACATTAGTATTTATTTGATATTATCCATGATAAGCTGTAACTTAGTTAAGCACGTAGCAGCGCGGCCTTTCAGTGAGTGCGTAAGTGCAAGTATCAGATCAATACCTTCGATCTTCTTCTTCTTCTCGATGATCATTTCGGTTAACGTACACCAGTTGTCTATGTCAGATTCTGGCAGATCCGGATTAAAATTCACAAATTTAGTTGTTGTGTTCTGAACAGGTCGACAGGCGGTTATATTTACAGCGATCTTTGTAAAAATTGTTTCCATACCAGCGGAAAATAATGACATCTGTTCCACCATTGAACCGCTTAATGATTGGGGTGGGGAATGATGACTGGGGTGGATCCGCCACTTCTGATATCGGCGTACGTCCCTCCTTTTATTAAAGAAAACACCAATTGTACGTTAAATTACGTCAGAACACAAAATTATTCACCTTCTTAAAATCACAATTCTATTATTTATTTGACATTAATAATTACAGCGAAAATGAGTAACAAACTCTTGTTTACAAAGTTGTCAAGGCGAAGCCGTTAGGTACATATCGTATCTGCCGAACTTAGACGATGGTCAGGTTATTTTCGTTACGGAATTTCTTAATTCAGTCGCCGCACTCAAAACTCGCGATAAAAGTTATGCAATAGCTTAAAAAAAACGTAACCAACAAGCGGATAATATATTCCATCTAAGCGCGTGACAAAATCAAAAGCTCATAGCTAGAATGTGCGCTGAGCGAGCTTTTAGACAAATCGCTGGTCGCGTTTAATGAGAGTTTTATTGTTAACTGGTTTTGGATCCGAGCCAGCGCGTGTCAGCTATTGTGTCTTGCGTTACTCTTCTCTATTTTAGGAGTTTGGTTTTCAAATGGGTTTGATCTATCGAGTATCGAGCCCATAATTAGGGGTTATGTTGTCTAAAAGAAAAAATGATCAGTCATGTCGTCTGTTTGAAACAAACAATAAAACGAACTTACACAACATTTAAGCTTACTCAATACAAATAAATAATAAATACAAGTTAAGCTTACTCAATAAAATTTATGTCGTGCTTTTAGCCACCGACCAAACCGAGACTTAACAACACGTGATCTGCAAGCTCGTCTGATAATAGGTACGTTTAAAAAACTAAATAGAACTTACTAAACGAAGCAAATTGGTTTTCAAAAGTTTAATGAAATGACAATGTCGATTTGAATGAGCTCTATAAAAATTTCGTTCCTTGAATTGAATCTTTCTTGGCCGAATGGTTAGGTGGGCTGACTGCGAAACTAGAGACCCGGGTTCAAACCTCAATCAAATCCATATTGCGTTTATTTTTTGTGAATTTTTTTTTTATTGGGAGCTATTTTGTGATGGCGTTGTTCAGTAACACTAAGCAAATGAGTGTTTCGTTTGAAATTATACCAAGAAAATAAATTATTTTTATCCGAGCAACGTTCGGTCGTCCAGGTACTTAATCATTATACAAGTAGGTAATTAAAGCGTGTGCTATTTCCGATAAAACTTCTATAGAAGGTCTCCGGTCATGAATTGTAAAACACAATAATTTTCAAAATCACACGCGTGTTTTTTTCATGTTTTGGAGTACTACAATTAATTAAATAAAGTCTATCAATTCCCAAAAAATTATCCATTGAAATAATGGTTCTAACTTTTGAGAACCTTTTATGAATAACTATAATTCATATAATTACGTAATCATAACATTATATTTTTCATTTCATTTTACGTTCATAGCAACAGATGTAATAAAAATTTAGTCTTTTTGGTACTTACGTCAAATTCGCGAATGCAGTTTTATCATTACATAAAAAAAACTTTCGGTCATCGAAAGTGGTCACACACATCCAACAAAAAACCAAAACATTTGCTTCATTTCAAAATTGGAATTCGCTAACGATGTTAAAGAAGTATCTCTCTCACTTCTAAAAATCTTATCGCAAAAGCAAGATTTTTGTTTGAAAATTATAAAAATCTGTAAAATGTTGCCGCTGCACATTTTAATGTAAAATTTAACAACAAGAACTGTAATAATGTAAAATTTAAGAACAAGGAAATGGAAATAGACGACTTAAAATCAAAGAAAGCGAAGAAAGCTATAAGGAATAGTGAAAGCGTTAAATTATTCTAGAATGTTTCATTTCAATTTTATCCGAGTTCCCATTGCGAGAAAGTAATAAAATAAAGAGGAAGCTACCTGCCATATAAGGCCCGAATAATCTTTTGGTGCAAACTTTATAACTATTTCATGCGTTGACTGTAAATGCCTGTCTTTAAGAGGCAATAAAATATCTTAGTTCATCTGTTAACTTTTGGTTGTTATGTGGGTAAGGTAAAGTATTCCGAATTCAAGATTCTCGTCTGTTCTCTCTTTCAAAATAAGAACAAATTAAAATTTATCTTTAAACCGAAAGGGAAGGACATATTGCGTAATATTTTCTTTCGTAGATTTAAAATAATCATTTTAGTATACGAGGCATTTGTGGACAGTGGTCTTGTATAAGGTATTTTTTTCACCTTTATTAAGCTATGCTATATCAACCTTTTTGCTGGTAAATATCTGTAAGAGGTTTCCGTTATTCATTTTACTGCAAAATTGCAACAAAAGATGAAAGTACAGAACTTAAAAACAAGAGAAAAATTAGCAGCATAGAAAGTAAAATCTACAATTATTTAACATTATTGCAGAATCCTCTGTTTCAATTTTCTTTTTCCAAGTTTCCACATAACGAGCGAAGAATCTATCGCTGCAAACTTTATAACTAGTATCTGGACGACCGAGCGTTGTTCGGATAAAAACAATTAATATTCGTTTAATTTTAAGCATTGCTCAATTTGCACTTATTAGCACTAGTGTTATCGTCCTTAACAACACCATATGAAATACCTCCCAATAAAATAAAAAAATATTGTCACAAAAATAAGAAACGCTTGATAGAGCTTTGAATTCGGCTCCGTAGTCAACTTACGTAACCATTCGACCAAGGAAGCTTCATCCATCTATCCATTAACGAAGTTTTTATAGAGCTCTTTGATATCAACATTGTCATTTTGTTTGAACGGCAGATTAGCGGATGACTTAATATGAATTAATATCAATCTTCTCCAATAGATTTCAGAAAGAGTCATATTTTTCAGTTTATATTTAAGTCGAATAAGGCTGAAAATACGGTTAAAACGACTATTTCTAATATAAAATGAAATAAAATAAAACCTAGCTGGATCAATCATCACCCCAGAAACCCTGAGCAATAAATAAATTTCATGAAAATCGTTGGAGCTATAAAGGTATTCGTTTTCAGTCTGTAAATGCCTGTCGTTAAGAGGATATAGGAAGGCGGACACAAGAATAAGAAGAATTTTCTAGCTGTTTCCTTTTTAAATAAATAAGCATCCCATTTTTTATAATAGACGTTTGTAGACATCGATCTATACAGCATATATTGTTTTTTAATAAAAAAGAAGTATAATTGGTGGGGGTTAGTAACCAGTTAAAGTATAGGCACAGACTCTATCTTTTGTATTAAAAAATCATAAAGCAGAAAGGAATTTTAATGTGAAATTGAAATAGGAAAATGAAAATACAGATTTTAAAATAAAAGCGATAAAAGTAATAAAGACGATGTAAAATTATTCTATACCAATTGTTCCAATTTTATCCGTGTTCCGATAGCTAGAAAGAAGTAAAATAAAGTGGAAACTACATGCCATATAACGTATGAGAAATCTTTCGCTGCAAAGTTTATACCTATTTCATGCATTGACTGTGAATGCCTGTCGCTAATGGTAGTATTAAGTTTTTTCTCAACCCTTTTTAATATTCCGTTGCACAAATATTCTTTCGGTCATGTGCTAGTTTGGTGCATTCTGATCATTGCCCTCCAATACGAGACAATATCAAAATACTACACAGGTAATGTCTTATTTTTAAATATTTATAAGCCTGTTACAGTATTTTTTGATAGAGGAAAGTAACCAAATATGAAATAGTGGCCTATTATGGAATTTCGCCTTTATTCGTAACGGAAAAAATGTTTACTCGCACGTGAATTCGTGCAAGCTGGCAAGCTTTTGACATGATGAATATTTTAACACCTATATTTTTAACACCTATATTCTAAGTGGGAAACTTTTAATAGGAATCAGATATTAAATAAGGTATAAAAAAACATGAGAATCGATGTTTTGTTCGTAAGCTCCTATTTTCGCAGTAACTGCTTTAATTTTTAGTCATTGCCCTGACCCGTTAATCACATTAAAGCTTGAAAAAACTAAATTTAATCCAATCTTTGTCTTTATTCATTCCGTTTGTGCCGCTATTCAAAGCACCGTTTTATTAAAGACAAAAGCGCACTTAAGAGTTGAGTTTAATTATAGCTCTTATAAGACTAGACAGCTTTAGGCATTTGTTTATTTGTCATCAAGTGTAGGTTAGCATAAAGATGGTCAAAAATATGTTTACAAGTCCCAGTACACTTAGCCATACAATGACATACAAATGTCGATAATAAGTATTATTATTAATACATTTTGAAACTTCCATTATATCGTTCGTATACAATTAAAAAAGTCAATTATTCTAAATTTCAATTCATCATTTAATAGCGTCATTTAATACCAGATTGGATTATAAAAAAAATAAGCCTTAAAATCGGGTCAATTGTCAAAGTATTCATTTAAACTATAGAAACATTTTTCTTGAATCATTTTTTCGACTAATTTTAAATTTATTGAATGGCAAATCATTCGTGTTGTTTGGTACTTTGTTATAACGTCGTACGCACATTGCATAGCAATTTTTTCTATACAGTGCCGTTCGCATGTTATCTGACGGAACAATTCTGTTTGGATTTCTTTTATTTCTTGGGTATTCATCCGAAGCTTTTAGAAATAAATGTTCATTACTTTCAAACACATCATGCTGCTTCTAATACATACATACAGGACAGAGACAATAATGAGAGTTTTTGAAGAGAAGCTTGCGTGAATTTCAAGGTGGCTTACCACAAAGGAAGACCCCACCCAACATTAAATACGCATGTTATTATAATAGCCAACAACTGTTTTATATGTTCACTTTCATTGCAATGAGCCTCCTTACCTACATCAATATTTACACAATATGATTCGATAAATTAGAATCCCCGGAGGAGTTCAGTCTTTTTCAAGGAGGCTTGATCGAAACAAGAATTCATGCCACATGGTCTTAAGTGCTGATTAAAGTGAATTGAATGCATTTGGTGCCTTTTTCTTAACCATTTCGTTTTGTGCAGCTGCTGATTGGCAAAATAATGCAGCCACATTATAAAGATTCCAGTTTTTGTATCCATATTTAGAATCAAATCATATTAAGTACGTTACCTGAGCTCCAACCATTCCTTCCTTCAGCCGCGGCAGATCAGTGTGGGAGTACTTGGAGATGGACCAGGGCTCCACACGCGTCAAATCAGTGTCAAGTTCAAATTCGTTGATCTGGTTCCGTAAAAACTTGCGGATGTTCCACGGGAGGTCGTTGTGCCTGTGAAATATTGAGCTTAGGTCAACTGAACAGGTAAAGAGAGAATACTGCGCATAATGAAGTGAGGCCGGTTTAAAATGCACTTCGGTGTGCACATACTCATTACACGCACACATTAACAATGAAACTGCACCTTGATCAGCTAGTGGATTATCGCGATTCGCGGCACATTGATTAAGGCATTGTCAAAAATATCAAAATAAAAAAGAACTATTGCTGAATTGTGTTGTGAAAGGAAATGCATAATTTAAATGGATAATAATAATGGGGTAATTTGAATTATGATAGCAAAACCGGTCCACGCGTTATGTTCAACCGAAACCGGTTGAACATAACCGGCTTCAATTTGTTCTCGCAGCGTTGCATCTTTACTTTTTTTTAATTTATCTGAGATACAGAATACAGTTGCTAGGTTCAGGTCTGGATTCAACAGAATCGACTGTGCGTCGAGATATAAAAATTAGTCACGGTCTGTCAGTCATCTTTTCTTGGTTGGTACATGCAATATGGACGGATCCTCCCACAACCCGTATTGAGAAAGCGCAATTGAATTGTTTCAGGACTCCCCAATTTTGGGTAAAACCCCGAAAGTAATAAGACACAAAAAGGGGTGGAATAAATAAACACATATAAAATGAATAAATTAACAGTACTTGAATAATATTTCTTGGTACAAACCCGTCAGTAAGAGGCACTTCTTCGAGAATTTGCTTAGCGATTTCCAGTCGTTCCCGATCGTATGACGCAGCGGCGACCACCGCCGTTACCGCTAGCAGCACGCAGGCCACCGCCCGACGACCGTTGCGGTTCACCATCCTCACTGCACCAAAACAATTAGGCAGGTGTTTTATACTGTATTTTCATAAATGTGCAAATATATTATATATATTATACATACGGACGAATTCGATGTCGGCCGCCAGTCTTTAATAGGTTTGTATTTTTTATAAATGTAATTTGTATTTTTTTCTCATCTTCGATGTCGAAGTTTAAGTTAAAACCTGCTAAAAGTAATAAGACGTTGCATTCATTTCTGCAGTGAAGTGAGTCTTATTTTAAGACCTATTTATTAAATCACGTGACTTACACGCTCTTCTATTACTTTTGCATCAAATAAAATCTCCAATAAATTTCAAAACGTGATAACTTTTCTACGAAACAATTTTGACTAGCATAACAGAATATTAATTTCTCAAAATGATACACCGCATAGAGAACAAAGTGTAACTTTGTTTAAAGTTTAAATCAATTTTGAGGTAGTTTGATATAAAGGTCCCGGGCTCGTTGAGTAAAACTGTGTAAAATCGCGTAACAAGTTAATGAACGCGCCAGATATAAAGGTATGTAAATGGGTTCACGATAGTCGTAGATTTTTAGAAAGCGCGCATTTAAAGAAAAAATAAATAAACCAGACAAGTGCGAGTCGGACTCTCGCACCAAGGGTTCCAAACCATTATCAATGTCAATTCGTTGGCAAAAAACACGTTCTTATTGTGTTGTTAGTATTTGTCGTTATAACGACTATAGAAATACCTACATGAAACGTGAAAAATTCGACTGTTATCACGATTCATGAGATATGTATATCCGTGTGAGAGACGGACGGATAGTGAGTCAGTAATGGGGTTCTGTTTTGTCCTTCGTGTACGAAACCCAAAACCGAACCATAGACGGTCACTGTCCTTAATTTCGAGCATGCGAGGAGATATATACTTGTTTAACCAAAAACCTCATGAAGGTAAAAATGGCGAACTAAATATATATAAATAACTTTGTAAACACCCATATTTGTGCAAATAAATGTATTTGTCTTTGTCTTTGCAATATTCAGGACTCTTTTGAAGCTATGAAGAATAAACATACTAAATTAAGTGAATCAAAATTTGTTGAATACTTGCTGTTGACAAACTACTGTGAATTTTGGCAAGTAACATCGTCTTATTATAAAAGTAGAAAGGCGCTCATTATATTGTGGTAAAAGTTCAAGGGAAAGTCAAAGCGAATACATTTGTAAATTAAATAGTCTAGTACGGAAGTTGCTTGGTTTTTAATTTTTTCTTTAATAGTATCGCGTTATCTGTGTATAGGTATTGCCAATGTCAATAACATTAAAATCCGACGATTGTCAAAAGCGACTCATTACTAGTTAGTCAGTCAGATGCGATGGTCAGTAGCGATGGCTACTTGACTAGAACATGTCTGATGGAGTTTTGGAGGAAACCCCACAAGCTAAGTTCTCGCATAATTATTTAATAAATTGATTGAATCAAAATTGATTGGATACTTGCTGTTGACAAACTACTGTGAATTTTGGCAAGTAACATCGTTTTATTGTAAAAGTAGAAAGGCGCTCATTATATTGTGTTAAAAGTTCAAGGTAAAGTCAAAGCGAATACATTTGTAAATTAAATAGTCTAGTACGGAAGTTGCTTGGTTTTTAATTTTTTCTTTAATAGTATCGCGTGATCTGTGTATATTGCCAATGTCAATAACATTAAAATCCGTCGATTGTCAAAAGCGACTCATCACTAGTTAGTCAGTCAGATGCGATGGTCAGTAGCGATGGCTACTTTACTAGAACATGTCTGATGGAGTTTTGGAGGAAACCCTACAAGCCATGTTCTCGCATATTAATTTTATTTCACAAAATTCGGGCACTGTTACTCAGTGTTTCAAACAAAATGATAATCTACTTTTAAATGGTTTTATTAAGCTTGCTCTTTTTATTTGTTTGCATGTTTCAAATTTTTATTCGATACTAGTGGACCCCGCAGACGTTGTTGCCTTAAACTTAAATGTATTGAAAGAGGATTAGTTTCTTTATCATCTCAAAGAGTTTTTTTTTATGTTACTGCGAAGAAAAAAATATAAAACAAATAGTGACAGATGTATTGTTATTCAGACAGTGTCTCAAACTTCTGGACGGCGATGGCGCGAAGAATCAATGTTTGACAGTTACTAACAGTTTATATAGGAAAATAAAATAAGTTGTTTTACTATTAATTTCACAATTTTTCTATATTTTCTCACCGTTTAAACCATCTCAAGACTTCTACTAATATTTCTGGACCAAAATGAGCCACATCGGTTCAGTCGTTCTTGAGTTTTAGCGAGACTAACGAACAGCAATTCTTTTTTTTTATGTAGAGATACAAAAAAAAAATACAATAAGTTTAAAGCACCACCAAAAACCTCGACAGTCATAAATTAAAATGCATTTGGGTACAGAAATACGAAGCGAGCAAACATTTCTAATTTTGCTTTTCAGCTTCTAGTGGCTCGCTCTGTGTGGACTGGGTGTGGTGTGGAGTATACTTAATGTACGTATGTAACTTTGTCAGTGATAAATGCAAACGTTTACTTATTCCTATTTTATATCTGAGTAAGCAGTTCGTTCGTTTCTGTTTACCTAGAAAACATTGCAAGGAAACATTAAACTTGTGAAATATTCTGAATAAATTTAACAAATTATTAAATACGACTTTAAAGCTAGCATGGCAAAGTGAGCAGAATCGCTAAAAGGAAAGTGTAAAAAATTAAATTAAATTAATTTCCAAGCGTCGTCGCTTGTAAAAAATACTTGAACTCACATAATATATATGTGACGATGATAATTATAATAGGTTTAAAATATTATTTGTTAGTTTTTAGAGTTAATTTTTTTGGTCGGGGGGTTTTTAAATTTTAAATTTTTTTTTTGAGTACTTGTTAATGAGTACTTATTTAGTGCTAATTGAGTGCCAAAAACTGAAATTTGATGCTCTCATAGATTCGCGAAAAATTAGAACACTACTAGCTTGTAATTAAGCTAGCAGTGTATTCCCTGAAACTAAAGGACTAAATCAATGCATAAGGAATTTAGTGCTCAATGAGTGCTTAGTGAGTGAGCCAAAGATGACCGACAGTCTCAGCAAGTGACCGGGTTGAACACATAGATCTGGTTCGAAAATCTATGATTATCAACGGTTAATTATCTAGTGCTCGATTAGTGCTGGAAGTATCCATCCATCCACCCATCCATCAGCCTTTTACTGTCCACTGCTGGACATAGGCCTCCCTTAACGTTCGCCACTCCAACCGGTCCTGGGCCTTCTGAATCCAGCGACTACCCGCTGTCTTCATCAGATCGTCAGTCCACCTGGTTGGAGGGCGGCCGGTACTCCTTTTGCCGAAACGTGGTCTCCATTCAAGGACCTTTCTTCCCCATCGGTTGTCGGTCCTCCTAACTATGCTGCTGGTGCTGGAAGTATGCGATAAAAAATTTGAAACTTTCGTTCGTTCGTTGCTTCGATTGGCAGTACGGCATGGTAACCATTGCGCCATGCGGGTCGTCAAATGCAAGAAAACTTAAAAACTTTAGCGATGTTCTGGATGAGTTTTGTTTTGTTTTCGATAATATAGGAACGTTCATTTACGGCGACAAAACTTGTTTGCAGTTCCGTACTGTAGGCTGGTATTGTTAAGAGAATCACCTCTCGTACGTGACTTGACGTTGTTCAATGGGGTCCTGGCTACGGACAATAGCCTAGACACATTTCATACTCCGCCGGTTGCATTTCGTAGAACAGCGGGCAAGTACAGAACTTGTAAGCATATAAACGCTTCGGGTTTTTAAAAATCTGTAATGTTTATATGACTATTTATCTCTATATATAAAAATGAATTGCTGTTCGTTAGACTCGCTAAAACTCAAGAACGTCTGAACCGATGTGGCTAATTTTGGTCTTAAAGTATCAGTAGAAGTCCATGGAAGGTTTAAACGGTGAGAAATTATTGGAAAATTCCGAAATTAAAAGTAAAACAACTTCGCGCCATCGCCCAGAAGTTTGACATACTCTCATAACAATTCATCTGTCATTATATGTTTTACATTTTTTATTTGACAGTAAAATAAAAACTTTTGAGATGATGAAGAAACTAATCCTCTTTCAATACTTTTAAGGCAGGACAACGTCTGCGGGTCCAATAAATTATTACAACTTAAATTAAACGTAAGATTAGGATTCTACTAGCTCTTCGACCAGAATAAGCTCCAGGTTTACCCAATAATGGGAAGAGTCCTATGCAAGCAGTAGGACGCAAAAAAGCCTCAGCCAAGCTATGATAAACACTAAAATTTTAATAAGCAATATCTCAGATTAAGAGATCAACCTCTTGACCACTCAGCCACTGCTGAGCTAAATATTAGCAAAGTCAAAAAGGGTTGGACCTAAGAGGATCACAGGTACTGACAGGTATGACACCCGTCAGAGGAGTGGCCTTTATGTCAGTGTTGTCGGTGCATAGAAAATGACATTGTTAATTGAAAATGACATAGTATTCTAGAAATCTAGACGTCTGTAGCGATGAAAGAATATTTGTGAATGTGTGACAAAATTAAAATGTGTGCGTTCTTCCCCCCGCACCAGATTTGGCACAAAAATTATGTATCGAAGTGAGGCGCAATGCCCTCTCCACTGATGGGTGAGTCCGTACCTTTGATGCTTTAAGGGCTGGACAGACGCTGCCACTACACCAATTTACTCGGCTCGCTGGTCTTGTTCTAAATGCTTACGGAAGGGAAACACTGAAATGCGGACCAACCGTAACTAACCGTAGGGGACCGAACTGGTTGCTGGAAGCTATTAAATATAGCTACTAAGAACAAAAATTCAAATTAATATAAATACAACAAAAAAATTGATTTCATCTTCCAATTAATTCAAACTTGAGACAACACTGGCACAACTGATGTGCCCTTTGCTTGTATCTATACTAATATTTTTATTGAAAATAATTTATGCATATTTGTAGTATAGTTATTGCTTAGTTATTAGTATAGTTATTGCTTAATCAAGCGGCTGAACAGATCGTATTGAAATTTGACACAGAAATATGTATAATATATTCTGGAATAGAATCTAAGTTACTTTTTATCCCGGAAATATGTACTGTTTCTGTGGGATTGGTTAGTATAATCTCAAATCACCCGAAGGAAGACGGGCCGGATAGCTAGATAAAAGATACTCATAATTATGGCCACCGTGTGGAACGGGAGTTTATGCCTACCTTGTTCTGTGATGGCATGATGACACACAAGTTGGCGCGAAATCCGTGTGCTGTCGGTTTTAAAAAAAAGATCAAACGACGATGACGACCCGCGTGGCGTAATGGTTACCATGCCAGACTGTAGATCGGAAGAAATTTGAATAATGAGTTTAAAATTTCTGTTCTCGCTCTGGGTGTTTGTGTTTCTGTCTTTGAGTGTGTACATGGTACCCACGACACAGGGTATCTACCCTACTGTAGAGCTATGAGTGTGAAACGTTATTTATTTATTTATTTATCAAAGAGTTTGTGGCCGAGTTATGGCCGTCGCGTCCACACGTTGGCCAATCTTTTATTTTGCTACGAGCGCCGAGATTGGTCGCAAGCATCTCCGATTCATTTAGGGTCTTCGAAATGTCCATGAGAAATAAAGAAATGTTTTTATAGAGCTCTACCAAGTCAATTGCTTGTAGAATCCAGAAAATAAAAATCACACACATAAAAACATTATAAGTATTTAATCTATTCAATTTAATTCATTCCTGTGGTTCCCTCTCCTAATGTTTTCTACCTATAGCCTAGAAGTTTAAGAACTTTTATTTTTGTAAAAAAACACTCTAATACTACACGTAACTATTAAAGGACCAACCCGTAAAACTCGACCAGAAATGTAAATAATAATAATACAGCTGTCACTAGGCAAGTACGGATCAAATAATTTTAGCCGCGTAGTATTAGCCTTGTTATAGGTTTTCCTCGTTAATGTAATGTATGTAAATAACGATGCTTTCCATCGCCGTGAATGCTTGAAAGGCACTAATCATAATTTCTCGAAGGCATGAAGTCCAGATGTAGAATTATGGCCGGAATCCCTCTCAATTATAAGATGAGACTGTGTAAAGACTTGCTCAGGTTCGGGTGTTTATTCAAAGGCGTGTTGACGGGATTATGTATTTATTATGAGTAACTACAAATACATTAAACCTATACTTATATTAACTGTCCTAGCTACACACTACACCTATACCCTTTTTTTTGTTATCGGGGGGGAAACCTTCAAAAGATGCCCAGCACCTTGGGAGAGGACACAGGGTTATGTGGGATTTGAACCTCACTAAAACCCCCTCGGTGGCCTCCTCTGCGTTTGGGGAGGACTCCGGGATCTCCCATAGAACGCACCGGTGTCCTCCATACGCGACGCCCTGGAACGGGCCCATCTTTGGGAGAGCAGATGTGTTCTCCTGCACCTTCCGATGCTTACGGCGGCATGCGGCCACGCACACACCGTCGTCCTTCCCGGGGCTGCTGGCTGGACGGGTTGAGCTCCCACTCTCACCGCCCGCAGCCCCGGAAGCCCCCTTATAGTCGCCTCTTACGATCAGGCAGAGGATACCGTAGCTCTATTCTTAATCCCGAAGCTACAGGGACTACTACACCTGTACCCAACAGTGCGACATAAAAATTTTAGTTAAAATGAAGTAGGTACTATTTACACGCGGAGATATAAACTCTGCACAAAGCAATTTCAATCTCGATTTTGGAAAAGAATCGATGCTATGCGCATTGTTCGTGTTTATTTACTGTTCCCTTTGAGTTTTCCCCATTCACCCTTTTGAGTCTTTTATTCCTTTGTAATTTTGCTATATAGTAAACGAAGCCGAGTCAATCAAAATTGCTTACGTCTCAGTAACATTCGTTAGAAGGTCGTGGTGCCTTCTAATAATAAAAAAATTGAACTCGTTTCGATCGTTCGAATATAGATTGATTTTTTTGGAGTTATTTACTTTAAATGAAAAAAGAATCACTCTGTGATATGCGTTTTCTAACAAGTACCTTTTTATCAAAATCTCCCACTGTAGTATGGTTTAAATTAATTCCTTAATTTAACATTATATAATACGAGACTTTGATTCTAATGTTTAGGGTTGTATACCATTGAACTATAATAAAACAAACTTATGCACGGTAAATTAAACTTTTTTTATCGTATCGTATCGGGGGAAACCTTCAAAAGGTACCCGGCACCTTGGAAGAGGATACCGGGTTATGTCGGATTTGTACCGCACTAAAACCTCCTCAGTGGCCTGCCTCTGCGCTTGGGGAGAACTTCCGGATCTCCAGTATCTCCAGTGGAACGCACCGGTGTCCTGCACGCGCGGCGCCCGAGAACGGTCCCATCCTCGGGTCGCGGCCACGCATACACCGCCGTCCTTTTCGGGGCTGCTGGCTGAACGGATCGAGCTCCCAGTCTCACCATCGATAACCCCGGTAGGCCTCTTTTAGTCGCCTCTTACGATCAGATAGGGGATACCGTAGCTCTATTCTTATTCCCGAAGCTACAGGGACTACGGTAAAGTAACCTACAAGTGTTAAAAAATCAAATCACATTGTAATAAAAAATATATTCGAAAAAAATATATTCCAACACGAAAACGAAAAAAAATATGGATACATAGAATTTAATGATAATTACTAGCGCTTTGAAATGCTGTTTTTTTACCCTTCGTCAGATTTTAATATTTTGTTGGTAGGCCATTATAAACTTACATATATAATTCGTATGATCGTTCCTTCTTCCTTGCTTTCTGCTTCTTACTTCCCTTCTTCTTACGTACTAACGGCTAGATAATGTAGAGACTCCGTTCCGCACTTAGTTATTTTAATGCTTCCCTCGGGAAGTTTTACAGAGCTCTCCGCAAAAATCATGGCTGTTTATATGCAAATTCTAACATCTGAATAGTTTTCTGCACTTCTTATTGAGCGAATACAATACTTACTAGTTGACTTGAGATTTCGAAAGTATCGTATTTGCTTCATGCGATAATTTTGATCACAACGAAACAAAATAGATAAATATGTATAATGTACTTATACTTATGTAATTATGAATAATTCACATGTGTGGTTTTATTTTGTATTTTTAATTCATATGTTACGTTTGCATATCTACACTGAGTAATGTAAGTACAAAATCTTTTAATTTAAAAAATCAAGAAAAAAAAACAGATATTTTGTGTAAAAATCTGTATTTTTCATACGAATTCACTAACTATAAAAACGATAGAGTACACAAAACCTACAAAATCACTCCCTTCCGTATTGATTTCTTCGCTTCTCTCGGGATCTTATGTAAAACTCTCCGAAATCATTGTTATTTGTGTGGAAATTCCAACATGGAATTGGTTTCCCGAATTTTTTATTGAAGCGCGCATTGCCCGTCAGTTAGTGTAGAATGCAAACGATCTATGCAACTAGGCCAAACGGGCGCGGTCGGGTGTGAGATGGGTGACCACTAGTGGCAAAAAAAATCATGCGCGTTTGCGTACTTCGAAAGGCACGTGTCTGTCAAAAAAAATTGGCTACAAACCTTTTTGCGTCCCATTGCTGGGCACGGCTCTCTCCCAATTATTGGGGAGGTCTGGAGATTACTCCACCACGCTGCTCCAATGCATGGCCACACGGGTTGTCGGAATTGAACCCGGGACCCAAACCAAATTAACCCATCTCATATCCGACCGCACCTGTTCCGCGCCTGATTGCGTAAATCGCTCGTGTACCAGCCGCTAGTCTATGCGCGCTTTATATGTTTCAATTGTAGCGCTTATATATCTGGAATACAGAAGATTTAATACAAGTGTGATAAAATCATCATTCATAATAAAACAGACTTTCGTACTGTTTAATTCATTGAACAATCATCATTCAAATTTCTGTTTTGCCAGGAATCGAACACGGGACCCTTCGATTGGCAGTCCGGCATGCTAACCATTACGCCATACGGGTCGTCGATGTCGAAAACATCATTAATTTTTAAACAAAAAATCCAGACTCACTAGCTTACTCTTGAAGATTTAAGTATGCGAGATTGTTCCTACCAAAGTTCCAAAAAGCCCTGTCAAATCATATTTAGAACACAAGTAAAAATCTTCTTAACTGTAGTTTAATTTACGTTAGTAAAAACTTTAACTCCAAAAAAACTTAAAAGAAAATAATCAAGAGTAAAAATAATTGAGCTTGTCCCAAACGATCAAAGTTTAAGAAAAGTTTAATTTCCATCTATTTTTCTAATTAACATTCTCCAAGCAGTCTAAGGGAATGTCGGACATTTTTCAAGATGACGTCGCAGCTGGGATACAGCATCTGCGACCGTATTTAGTGCACAGAGTAAAATAGAAGGTATTACCCAAGAAAGTCCGACTGAATTAGTAATTTTACGTTTTTTGTTAAATCAAGGAACATTTCTTTTATTTACACAGATGCTTTATTAATAAGAAAACACACACATATCATATTCCAGACGGGTAGAGTCTCCTGCCATGTCCTCGTCAACCTCAAATCACTATGGTTGATATCGTCATTGATTAGTCATTGAATAGCTCCTATAAAAAGTGCAAGTCGGACTCGCGCTCGAAGGGTTCCGTACCATTATATAAAAAAATCACGTTTATTATATGGGAGTCCCCTTAAATATTTATTTTATTTAATTTTTAGTATTTACTGTAATAGCGGCAACAGAAATACATCATCTGTGAAAATGTCTAATGTCTAGCCATCACGGTTCATGAGATACAGTCTGATGATAGACAGACGGACGGACAGCGGAGGCTTAATAATAGGGTCCTTTCGGCTACGAAACCCAAAAGGTGAAATAATGAGAAACGCTAGACGGTATCCCCAATTCAATATCTTATATAATATTATTATTATAATCTCTTTCTGGTCTTATGTTATAATACTCGTCTATCAGTCGATTCATTTAATTGTATAATATACTCGTAGTAAAATCTCGAAAATGCAGTGTCCAATTGGATAAAACAAAAAACGCGACCACAGAAGAAAAGCTAAGAAGAAAGAAACAAGTTTTATAAGCGATACACATATATGAACAAATAAAAAATATTTACAAAATAAGAAGGTATTATTATGTGATGTAATATTAACCAATTAAATACTTAATAATTAATATATTTCACTAACCCACAGAGATATGACAATAACTATACAAAATATTAGTGCATTGTATGTATCATATCTCTGTGTAAATATTATATAAAAAAATAGAAAATTCACATACTAAATATCAAAGGCAGCTTCCAAATTACTGTCCTTGGGCAGTGTACCCAAGACGCTGGCTGACATAATAACGTAATATTGAGGAGGCTACTTTTCTTCATCAGACGCAAGATAAATTATTAAAAGTTAAACTAACATTAGAAGGTCCGAGTCGAGATTAAGGAAAGTTTCGTTTTCATCTATTTTTGTAATTAGCCATCTGACAAAAAATCGCTAAGGGTCATGGTACATTTAGGTACATTTTCACGATGACTTAAGGCACAGACAAACAAAATGTAGAAGGTAATTCATTCATCGAGTTAGAGCATCAAAGTTACTGACTCACCTTTCAGTAGAGACGGCATAGCGCCTCGCTTCGATACATAATTTTTGTGCCAAATCTGGCGCGGGGGAAGAACGCACACATTTTAATTTTGTCGCACATTCACAAATATTCTTTCATCGCTACATACGCACACATTTCTAAATGTGTCAATTTCAATTACAACGTCATTTTCTATGCACCGACAACACTGATACCGACACACACAGACACACTAGTTGTATAACTAGAAGGCACATTGTGCATGGACGTTGGGACAAGGGGTTCGCCCGTAAAGGCCACTCCTCTGACGGGTGTCATACCTGTCATACCTTGATGCTCTAAGTTCATCGAGATCTGCGTTTATTTTGATATGTAAGTATGTTCACCGAGGATTCTTTAAGTCGATATCCATGTCTACAAAATGAAGGCATATAGGGAACGACTTCAAATAAAGTGCTTGGGAATAATATATACATATATATAATTCTTCTGTCACAGTTTTTGTGTTTATACTCCTCTGAAATGGCTTGACCGATTTTGATGAAATTTAATACGTATATTTAGTATAAGAATAGGTTTTTAACTATTTTTATACCCCCGAGAGTTAAGGGTGGCTCACACAAAAAAAATATTCTTAATTTTTTGGACAATTTTTTTTGGTAATTTTTATCATCGCATAATATCTAAAGGGCAAGGGTGTGACTGAAGAATAGCACCCTGCGGGATTTCGATGCAGTGTCAGCAAATGCTTAGTCTCTTTCGTCACTCTCTGAGAATTTGAGTCCTTTTGCCTTACTACCAATAATTTTTTAATTATTTTTTTGTAGTTGTTGGTAGTGTAAACTACCTCTCCATCACAGTGTTGTAACATATTAAAACACTGTGGTGGAGAGGTACTTTACACAAATGAAAATTCATTAAAATTGAAAATTATGATTCTTACCGCCTCTTGCCAAATTGGGTAGTTTCCTTACTGTTTTTGGTCTTTGATCTGAAACAACAGTAAAATATGTATTATAACGAGTTCACTGCTTGCCGAGATGTTTTGATTTTCAATAAAAACACTTGAGCATTACTGACATAATAATATACTCGATATTAAATATCATTAAGTGTACACATACATTTTCCTTATTTTATATTAAATATTCTTCTATTCTATTAAGTGTGTTATACTTGTATATTATTATAGTTATATAATTTCGAGTTCAATTTAAGTTGAATTTAGATGTCTGTATCAGCAGCATTATTAAGTAGGTACCTTTTTTTTTGGTATCGGGGGGGAAACCTTCAAAGGGTGCCCGACACCTTGGGAGAGGATATCGTATTATGTGGGATTTGACCGCACTAAAACACCCTCGGTGGCCTGCCTCAGCGTTTGTGAGGACTCCGGGATCTCCATAGGAACGCACCAGTGTCCTCCACGCGCGGCGCCCAGAATGGGCCCATCTTCGGGAGAGCAGATGTGCTCTCCTGCACCTTCAGGTGTTCACGGCGACATGCGGCCACGCATACACCGCCGTCCCTCCCGGGGCTGCTAGCTGGTCGGGTCAAGCTCCCACTCTCACCGTCCGCATCCCCGGAAGCTCCCTTTTAGTCGCCTCTTACGATCAGGCAGGGGATACCGTAGCTCTATCCCGAAGCTACAGGGACTATTAAGTAGGTACCTAGTAGACGCTTATGTCACAATATAGATATAACTATACAGTAGAGTAATTTCATACTATCAGCCGAATTGACACACGCGCAAAGACAACTGTCATTTACTCGGTGGCTAAGGAATCTTTAGGAAGCACTTTGAATACATATTTTCATATGACCGCTGGTGGCAAAAAAGTTTCATGCATGCTTCTGTGCTTCGCAGGACACGTTAATCGTTAACCATTGGTCCCAGTTGTAGTCGATAGATGATAGTATTTAAACCTTGTCGTAAGCCCTATGGGCGGTTTGGAAACATCCGACAATGGGTTGGCCACTAACTCGCATCTCCACCAACCCGCATTGGAGCAGCGTGGTGGAGTAAGCTCTAGGCCTTTGTTTGGCTTAGCTGCGCAGATCACTTGCGTTCTACGGCAGCCGCCGGGCCAAGCACGACTTATAAATTGCAATTATCATGTGCTAGGACAATGGTAATATGATTGCAGAAAGGGCGCGGCCAAGAAATGTGATTGGTGGCAGCTATTAATATAAAACAAGAAGATTTTGTGTGTTGCCATGTTTTGGGGGATATCAGTTAGGTCCAGTAGGCTTCTAAACCACATTCTAAACAATATGAACTTGTGTAGTGTGGTAGAGTAAACTCTACGCATAATTTACAGAAAGGTCCGTGTTCAGCAGCAAATAGGCTTCATCCAGTCTTGGGCGCAACTGATCTGACTTAATTTTGTTTATAGATAAAACCGCTTTATTATTTCGTCTTAATGCTCTACATGTATCAAACAAAACGAATAAAGCTTAATTTTAATAGTTCAAATAATTTTCAACATTTACAATATAAAATTGGCTTTTTTACATCCTAAAAAAACCGAAATTACGGATCAGAATTCGTTTTTGAATATAGATCTGAATACAAAACTGTGTGAATCCAATTTTTACGGTTTGTGAATGCGCTCCATTGTAGGTGTTTGCTTAGGATTTTAATACCATCCACAAAAGCTGTATTCCAAGCACAAAGACTTGTGTGTGAGAATTTTTGCCCGGAAATTCCAATTTTAAACGGGCCGCAACTAAATGATGAAATAAAACCATGTACATCCGTTTCGAGCTAGCATTATGGAACCTTTTATGCACCTACGTATAACTTTGTCGCGTTTTTTTGCCGCCAATTGTTATTTTCATCGCTGCCGTTTTTGTCAGCATACGAGTAGGTAGTATCGTTTAACTGATTTATTGATTTCAAGAAAAAGTTGAGAAAATTTTAAAACCTATTCACATTTAAAGCAATGTGACTTAAGAACTTCGAATTTTTGCATAAAGTCAATCAATAAACCATATTATTATTATGATGTACGAGTATCATAATTTTGTAAAATCGTAAGAGGCGACTAAAAGTGGGCTTTCGGGGTTGTGGGCGGTGAGAATGGGAGCTCGATCCGTTCAGCCAGCGGCCCCGGAAAGGACGGCGATGTGTGCGTGGCCGCATGCCGCCGTTAGCATTGGAGGGCGCAGGAGAGCACATCTACGGATAGTGGATAGGTCCGTTCAGAGGCGCTGCGCTGGAGGATACCGGTGTGTTCCACTGGAGATCCCGGAGTCCTCCCCAAGCGTAGGCCACCGAGGGAGTTTTAGTGCGGTAACAAATCCCACATAACCCGGTAACACCTTTCTCAAAGTGCCGGGTACCTCTTTGAAGGTCTCACCCCCCCGATACCAAAAAAAGGCGCGGTACGAAGTGGAGTGGGAATCACACGGGACATGACCCCCTCAAAATCGTACACGTCATGCATGGATGCGGGCAATCCCATGTTTTACAACTTGGCCAAGTATTTTCCTCCTGTGTAATAAACTGACATACTCGTAATAATATCTCATTCAGTGACCCCTCCAAAACTTAAGGCTGCGGCCCCGTCTAAAACTAATTGTATTATGATGATTCTTCTTTTATTTTTGAATATTGTAATGGATCACATTCTGTTTTGAGCTTGATCTGACGAGCAGTTTTATAGTTATCCTAATTAAATAATGGACTGTATAGTATACACCGAATCCTACTGTAGGTAGGGATGCAAACAATACATCGATGTTTATATGTTTCATTCATCAGCACCATATTACGCTGATACATCGGCGACATAACGGTCAAACATCGACATCGTTCATTCTGTTCGTGATACGAGTATCTTTAATTAGTTTGTGGTTAACGCTCTTCTAACTGTCGACACGTGCGTGATTACGTTGCTCTCGTTTGTTTACGTTCGCTGTTTTATATATTTTTAACTTAAATAGCATAAAATAATTAATAAATAAATAAATATCTTTGGACAATTCATACAACGCCATCTGATTCCAAACTAAGCAGAGCTTCTAATATGGTAATCAGAAAGCTGATAAACATACTTAAATTATACTAAATATATACTTAAATAGATAAATTAACACCCAGACACAGAACCAATAGTCATGTTCGTCACACAAATATTTGTCCTGAGTGGCATTCGAACCCATGACCTCACGTTTCGCAGTCGGCTCATCACCCACTACGCCATGGAGGATGTCAATAAAATATGCAAGACACAAACTTAACAAATTTAACATTAGGCAAATATATATATATTCTGTATCAGATTAATATTATTTAGTATTCTGTATCAGATAAATATTATAATATTCTGTATCAATCAACTTTCCTATAAAATACATAAAATACACTTATTAAATTATAAAAAAATATGTGTCCAGATTGCAGCTTTGTACTGACCAGTTATTTCTTAAGAAACTAAATACATAAAAATATGTGTTTTCATTTGATAAAATGTGTTTTATTTATGGATTGATATGACACCATTATTTTTATTTGTAGGTTGTCCCTAAGTTGAAGACAAATGATAAAGATAAAACATTGCCATAGAATTTATCGATAATGTCTATTATATCAGTTATCGTCATTTTAGTTAAAAGTTGTCGACAACGACAAATTTTGAACTACCATGTGGCAGGTCATACGTTCAAGATCATCAGATTGAAAGTTACCAAAATGTATTGAATTAAAAACGGTAGAAAACCATTTTTGGATTTGTGATTGAAAAACATCGGTATCGGCATTATATTGTCATAAGCGCTAAGGTCATTAGAAAGTTCAATAATAATATGGTGGCTGAGTATTCTTAAATATTCTAATTTTCCTGATAAAATTTCCTTTTTTTTTCTTTCATACGAAACTTCTCCTGACAATAACAAACCCAACAAAAAATAATAAGCGAAATCCGTCCAGCCGTGGTGTGACCAAGGGAAATATGGATTCATTTTTATATAATATATACATTAAAGTATATACTTGTACGATAATGAAAACGTATAAACAAGTAGGTATCTAGTTTTATAAAGTTTAAAACTCTGTAGATAACGAAGAATATTTAAATAAATTTACGTGACCCTACCAAGTAATACAAGATTTCACCTCGAACGAAAGTACTTGGGGACAAAATAACAGCAACTGTCTGCTCTTTCGAGATAAAATTCTCATCTTCGCCGCTTCTCCAGTATTGTTTGCAATTTTCGTTGAAAGTATAGTGAGCCGACAAAAAACATTTTAAAACTTGTTATGAAACACTGGCTGACATACTTTGACACTGTTTTGGAGCTAAAACCTCCGTGTTTGACAAATGAGCTGTGGAAAATTTCTATGGTGGAACTCTTACAAAATGTTTCTTTATTGTATCTCACGTGTGTGATGGCTATGGTGCTGTTTAGAGTAATAATGAAAGAATTATGTACGTAGAAATACGTAGTTTTTGAGGTGACAGCGAAATGAAATGAAATATTGAAATCAAATGAAATAAAATATTCTTTATTCACTGTACGGTTCATTTACAAACTCTTAGTGAACGTTATTTTTTTGTTCTGTCTGCTCTGGGTGCGCTTAGGCAATGCTGAGCTGAAGAAAAGAGCAGACGGAGAAAAACTTCAGCCCTGTTTTAAAATATGAGGTATACAATAATTAGCTTTCTTACAGAGTAGCTATGGGCAGATAAGGAACATACGTGACAGCTACCGCATGTGTCAATGTCGTCCTACAGCCATCTGCTAACATTGGCAGTATGATTGATTTAAGTCTATTACATCAGTTATAGACACAGCCTTGTGGGACTACAGCTCAATCCCAAGCTTTTTTATCAATTAAATAGTCCTTAAGATCGTAATAAGCCTTGCGGCACAGGACTTGTTTGACTTTCTTTTTAAATCTGTGCAAAGGAAGGGATTGAACACTTTCCGGGATTTTATTATATATTCGACAACATCTAATAAAGCGATGAACGCTGGCTTTACGTACGAAAAAGGGTGATTCAGTTTACGATCGGCATTTGTACGTTACGTTGAGGCTTGAGCGTTCGGCTTGCGCAGTTCATCGACTGTTTTTAAAGTGAAGTGAAAAGTTAATGTGGTTTTCATTGAATTGTTATGACGTTGTCACGTTAAACTATCGTCCGTAAACCGACCTTATAGACAACCATTTTTTATTTAAAGATATTAAAATCTTGTAAAAAATAGGCACCATAAGCTCAATATCATAACATACCTATTATGTATTAGGTTTACATGTCTCTTTTTCCAACCTTTTCTTTCTATGTTCCACTGCTGGGCACAGGTCTCCTTTCACATGTGAGACGGATTTAGGATATAGTCCACGTGCTATCAGAGTACGGATTGGTGGACATGCCTTCTAAAAATTATGAGTTTGTACTCAGCCATGTACGGTGATGGAAACCATTGAATTTAATTAAATATCACAATATTTTCCATCACCGTGGGACAGTGATAAATACGCATGTTACATATTTCTTTGTCAGAGGTGTGCCAAGTATTTGAATCGGTACTTCCTTGTCGGCGACCGCGGTCTTCACCGCTCGGCCATTGCTGCTGTATCTATCTAATACCTTTAAACGAGCAATTCTTGTATTATATCGTACCTAAATGATTTTTTTGAATCTCGGAATATGAAATTTAGTACCCCGGTTTCGGGGGTGATAAATCGATCCAGCTAAGTTTTATTCTTAGAAATTTGAAACTATTAAAATATATTTTTTAACGATAATCAATTTAAATATAAACTAAAAAATACGACTGTTCCTGACACCTATTGAAGAGTATTAATAATATTTTGGCATGGAACGCCGTCAAACGCCATCCGCCAATCCAACGTTCCAAAAAATGACAATGTAGATTTGAAAGAGCTCTATAAAAATTTCGTTTATTGATTTAAAGCTTCCTTGACCGAATGTTTACGTGGACTGACTGCGGAACTATAGACCCGGGTCCAAACCTCAATAAAAACTATATTGCTTTTATTTTTAATTTTTATGTGTTTTTTTTATTGGGATCTATTTCAGATGGCGTTGTTAAGTAACACAAAGCAAATGAGTGTTTCGTTTCAAATCAAACCAAGAAAATAAATTGTTTTTATCCGAGCAACGCTCGGTCGTCCAGGTACTTATAATAATATGTTCATATACCACATCCATATCACCATCTATCCATATCACTCGTTATATCCCACTACCTTATTACAACGTCCTACATTTGACCTGTCCTTACCTCTTAGTTTCCAACGAAATATTATATTAAATGATAAAAATAGTAGTAGAATTTTCCTCAACCATAACGAAGATAAATCAGCAGAAAGCAGCCACGCAAGTGACCCAGACGTTACGACCTTGTCCTACTTACAGCACAAATTCAGTGGCAAGCGTCAAAACCTCTGAAATCCGGAGTGGGTGGGGATTCTTAAGATTATGGCTTTCGACGACCCGGTGGGCCATTGGTTACCATGCCGGACTGTCGATTGGAGGGTCCCGAGTTCGATTCCCGGGGAGACAGAACTTTGAATGATTACTTTAAATTTCTGTTCTCGGTCTGAGTGCTTGTATTTCTTCTTCGTCTTTGTGTGTGTGCAGAGTACCCACGACACAGGGTATACTACCTTACTGTGGTGCTATGAGTGTGAAACGTTATTTATTTATTTAACCCGCTTTATGTAGAAGTTCAGTAAATGCGCCTTTCCACTGAACCACAAGATTGCTTTAGAGCAGAAATGAATGCACTTATTTGCTACTAACTGTGCCTCGCGGTTTCAACCACGTAAATTTTTTAAAGTATCCTATTTTACTTCTGATAACTCCAAAAATGTATGTACAAAGTTTCAGGATGATCGGTTCAGTAGTTTTCGCGTGTCAGACTAACAAAGAATGTTACTTTCGCATTTATAAAATTAGTATTTGCTATTACATCTAATCTAAAATAATCTTAAATTCTTTTGTGAAGGTAAGAAAATGTAGCAAGAAACAGACATTCATATTTATAGCATTGAAGAGGTATAAGCATCGGCTTATACCTTACACCTATCGAGTTGAGTGACTAAAATTGCAAACATAATTTTTCTGATTTTAATACTTAATAGTAGTAATAAAACTCCGAGAAAAAGAGAACCTTACGTCACAGGTATGCATCAAATTACCGTGTGAGTAAAGCTCAGGGATACAAAATTCCAATATTGGCGTCCTTATACAGTGTAATCAATTTATAAGATTACCGAAGGATGTCGCGCAGTATTAATTTTTTGGAAGCCCTGCAATAAACTTTTATAAATTTAGCAAAGGCAATCTATTTATCTACTCCACCAATATGACGAAATTTCTAAATTAATATATAAAAAATGTTTGTAGATTTTGATCGCTTCTCCCTCAGAACACTAATAAAAAATGAGAAATATCGGGAAGAAGTACCTCAAGAAATCTTTGATGGTCTAATAAATTCTTGTCCTTGAACATTCGCCAAAACCATTAGCAAAGACAAACCAAAACAAGACTAAGTGGGCGTATTCATATTCATCAGTATTTTTTTGTGATATTCTGTTTGTAGCAAGTAGCTTAGCTTATTTCGTTAAACCACAATATTTAAAATAGAAATATAAAATAAAAACTTAAGAGGTGTCAAGGGACACCCGGATTGAACGAAGTTCTTTTCGATTAACTAGTGAATGAATTGTAATAAAATTTTATTATATTGTATTATTCATTATTGTTATTATTTAATGTAGGAATGGTGGCAGTAAAGCGCAACAATGTGGAGTGCAGTCAAAAGTAGGATGGGTGGCCACTAAACAACATCAAGTGCGGTCATAAGAAGGATGGGAGTCAACAAAGTTAAGCAATGTCGAGTGCGTTGTGAAAAAGTGCCGTTGCAACTTTTGGTCTTAATTTTTTCCGTGTAGCCCCCTTTCGCAACGCGCTATAAGGAACTTCGTTCCAATATCTTCAATATCATCAGTTTAAAACGAAGTTTGGTATTAATATAAACCTTCACTATTTTGTGAAATCTACCTCACAAAAAAATTTATATTAAATAATAAAATACATATTACTAATTGCGGAATAGAAGAAGTTTGTAAAGTACGAGTATTTATTGGAACATGCATATGCATGCTGCTATTATAGCACTGAATACGCAACCAATACAAATCCAAAATTTAACCTATTATATCTTACATGATGAAGAGGGATTACTGTCGAGGGACTTCACATGTCCTCGAAATATATTTGATTAAGACGTATGCTTCATATAGGATATTTTTTGCTTAAAATCGCATGATTGCAATAGAATCAGATTCACGAAATTTAATAATAAAATCTCTTATTTGCTACAAACTTGTCGAACAAACCCGTTGAAAAGTGACTTTCTTTGCTAAGATGCTCAAAGCAAATCAAATCAAATCAATTTATTGTGGAATATGGGTACAGTACAGTTGTTCATGCCAAATTCCTGCCACATGTGGGCGTACAATAATTAAAAGTAACATTATAAAAAATCCATTTATAATCATCAGTGTTATCAGAAAGCTGTTGATATCGGTTCCATACCGTCCCGGAAAAGCTGAAATTTAGTGCTCTGTCTCGTCTATCATCAAGATCAAAAATATCGGATCGATCCTGACCCAATTATTCCTTTTTAACACGCTTTTATTTGCTTGAACTCTATGTATGTATGTAACGGAATCTTTTAACTTCATTTTCACTTACTTCTAGGGGTCTGATTGACTTGAAAATTTGCACAGGGGTCAAGGGCCAATGACAATACAATAATCTCATAACTTTATATTAAAGTCCTAACTAGGATCATCAGGATAAAAAAATATATACAAGGGGCGGCTGATAAATTCGCGGCCTAAGGTACTTAATGAAACAAATATAAAGTTTTATATTTTTAATACGCTTATATTAGCTTGACCTGTATGTATGTATGTAACGGAATCTTTTAACTTCGTTTTCGCCTACTTCTAAGCGTCTGATTAACTTGAAAATTTGCACAGGGGTCAAGGGCCGATTACAATGCAATTAAATTGAAATAAAACCAACTAAAAATTAAAAATCAATAATGTAGATTAAAAAACTAAAAAAACACGCTTTTGTGAAAATACGAACTAAGAAGTAAAAAATAAAAAATGTAAAAAATAGTGGGGTGCATGGTGTCAATAGTATCTTAAAAACCACCCCACGCTTTTCTTTACAGTAAAATACATTCTTTTAATTTTTTACTTCTTAGTTCGTATTTTTACAAAAGCGTGTTTTTTTTGGATTTTAAAATTACATTATTTATTTATGAGAATTATTTAGACTGAATGAGGAGCCTGGTGATGTTGCATCTTTCATCACGACAGGCCAAAATCTGATTTGTTCATTTTTTATTTCTTTCTTGAAAAACAATCTAAAAAACGAGCCTCTTCATTTAGATGTAATCGCAAAGCTGTAGATATTAGTCTCGTATCCTTAAGATGAGTAGAGTTTTGTTCTGCGTCCATCGCGATACGATCAAGTTCCTCATTTTTTCCTTATTTTTCCTTGTTTTTCCTGATTTATTCCTTATTTATCTCCATACAATCCTAACCGATGAAAAGCTACATACATGGCTCAGATGTAAGTCTTAATGTCTATGGATATTAGTCGTGAATTTATTAGAGTACATAAGGGGTATTTACATCTTTTATCACGTTTTGTCAAATTCTGATTAACTAGTCAGAATTTATTTTCATTTTATAAAAAATCTTTTTTATTATTATTATAACTTAATATATTATATTGTATAATTTACTTAATTATAATAAAATTATACTTTGCTTCCTCTTGAAAAACAAACAAAGAAGCTTGGATGTTATCGCAAAGCTGGTAACATCAGTCCCGTATCCCTAAGATGAGTCGGAGCTTCGTTCTCTATGCTGCCCTTCATCGCGATATGATCAAGTGTGACCCAATTTATTCCGTATTTTTCTCAATACATCTCTGAGCGATGAGGAGCTACCCGCTTAGACGAATCAAAAGCCTATGATGAGCCTAAATATCTATTAATGTATATTTTATCGCAATAGACCAAACTCTGAATAGCTACTCTGAATTTATTTGCAAACGGAGAATCCATTTTATTTCCAGTGCTGGATTTACAAAAAAGCTGAGTAGGCTGGAGCCTTATGTTTGACAAAATTAAAAGACAACTGCGTAAACAATACTTTCAATATAAATTTGTTAAAGTTTGCTAGTATTTTTAGAGTAACAAATTTCAGGGGTGAGGAGACGGGAGGTGCAAAAAAGTTGAATAGCCTGCGGCGGCAATTTTCTAAATCCTCCACTGTTTATTCCCCAGATTTCGAAAGCGAACTAGTTGAGTACTTCTTATTTTCTTGAAATAAATTAAACAGCTGAGAAGAGAGCCATACAAACTGCAGATAATCGAACAGACGTAAAGCGGAATATTATCGAAAGCCACTGTAAAGTCTGTCTTGACCGTATCAGATAAGAATAGCTATAGCACAAAGGCCCGAGTCACCCCGGACGATATGGGACCGATATCAACAGACCAGTGATTACATCTTAGCAAAGTGGGTCGGCTTTCATCGGCTTGATCTACGAATTTGTTGGAAAGAATAAGATGGAGTATCCTTCCACGAAACATTTATAATAATTTGTAAAGAAGAATTTTCAGTATTACTTATTTGTATTGACAGTTTTGATGGCAATTAAAATAATACATTTTTGGCCGTAAAATTATTCAACTCGTACTTCTCAAAACTTAAACTTTTTTAAATTACTTTCCAGTTTAACCTGAATGCTAGATGTGTCCCTTTTCTTATTCCATTTTATGAAAAGGGTAAACCAATATGAATAACTTAGAAATCTACTTTTAAGGTTACTACTCTGTCCAAGATTAGTTAAAATTGTCCTGGATCTCTGATGTGACGAGAATAATAAAAATTCCACCGTTTCGATTAAGGAAGCGTTGACTGAGTAGACCCTTGTCCGTCTTCTAAGACCGTGCTCGGAATCATTAAAGGATTCTTGATGAATGATGATGTAAGTAACGATATCCTTATGAGCAGAAGCTAAATCACTCACTTTATGTAAAAATGCACTCACATTTTTGTATCATGAAATGAAATAGCAGTCGAGCATGCGTGCTGCGTTGTGTCTGCCCATACCGTCACCGCAGCCTAAGGACTTCTAGGTACAATATGTTCTGTCCCTGTAGCTTCGGGATTAAGAAAAGAGCTACGGTATCTCCTGCCTGATCGTAAGAGGCGACTAAAAGGGGGCTTCCGGGGATGCGGACGGTGAGAGTGGGAGCTTGACCCGTCCAGCTAGCAGCCCCGGGAGGGACGGCGGTGTATGCGTGGCCGCATACCGCCGTGAACACCTGAAGGTGCAGGAGAGCACATCTGCTCTCCCGAAGATGGGCCCGTTGTGGGGCGCCGCGCGTGGAGGACACCGGTTCGTTCCTATGGAGATCCTGGAGTCCTCACAAACGCAGAGGCAGGTCACCGAGGGGGTTTTAGTGCGGTCAAATCCCACATAACCCGGTATCCTCTCCCAAGGTGTCGGGTACCTTTTGAAGGTTTCCCCCCCAATACCAAAAAAAAAAGGTACAATATGTTCTAGCAAGGTTCAAGTGTTGGTTGAGGCTACTTCAGAGGCTGATTGTTAACGATTGGTGAAATTGCTGCCCAACAAAGGGATACACTAACTTCCAACATTCAACGATCTTTATCGAAACTAATTATACCTATTCATGTAAAAATTCATACTCAAATACTTTCTAATTGAATTTTGCTGCGGCCTGATTCTACTTTAATATAACGGAATTATCGTTTGGGGCGGCAAATAACCGTAGCATGTTACAACATAATCCCGCCCGAGATGCCCAAAACCTATTAGATTTCTTTCGGAATTTATTTTTACTTACCTTCCGAATCCGGTTATGCTTCGAGTTGAACAACTAAGTATCAATATGTATTTGCATAGCTGTAAGGCTATAACTTTAAGTAAATATTGGAACGTTTTAGCATCGGGGATATGCCTCTGTTCAATTTCTGTTTGTGTTTTATCACAGTGCCTGTTTAATAGTAGTTGGATGCAACCTTCTTTAGCGTGGCCACGGTTTGTTCTGTTTCCACGAATGTAGAGGTGAATTATGATAATATTCATGATAAATTAAGTTTTTAACAAAAAAATAGAACCGACTTCAAACGGTAAAAAATAAAATTGTTCAGTACCTACTTCTTCTTGCTAATGGTAATGACTCTTAAAACTATTTTTGGAGTCGGGCCCCTACTAAAATGTCGTACCATTCCTTCTAAATGGGCACCGACAATACAGACAGTGGGACAGTACCTACATCTTTTTGCTTATGGTAATGACTGTTAAAACTATATTGGAGTTGGTGTCCATTCAGAACGAAAGGTACACTATATTTACTAAGACAGGACATTTTACCAAGGGCCCGACTCCAAAAATAGTTTTAAGAGTAATTACCATTAGCAAGAAGAAGTAGGTACTGAACAATTTTATTTTTTACCGTTTGAAGTCGGTTCTATTTTTTTGTTAAAAACTTAATTTATTTCACTCTTTTTAGTAATTTTAATAATTCTTCACATATGTATAAGCATAATTGGAATTTTTTTCACTTAACTTCTAAACGTTAAAGAGATACCTTTTATAATCATGTTTATCTAATAGCCATCTTATAGCCTGAAAGAATACTACTATCAGTCCACCTGAACGTATAAATTAATAAAGAATTTGCTCTCAGCTCCTAACCGTTGAGGAGTTGTACCTTCAATCATCAGCTTAGCAACATGAGGTGCAGATAATTACCGGACATAAATATTTGTATTATGTTAAAAATATGACTAAAAGAATGTGTGTGCCTATTAAGTTTCAGTGTTTCCCTCGATTTCCCTAGTGTCACATCATCAAATTTTGCCATTGTGACAGTTGGACCACCTCAGGAATGTAAGATTTCCAACAAAAAACCATTCGAAAACCATCCGAAAACCATCCGTTTCCATCAGAAAACCATGAAAGAATTTGCTCTCAACTCCTAACCGTCATAGTACCGTCCATCATCAGCTCAGCAACATGATATGATGATAATTATACACAAATACCTATTTTGCTTTAATAAAAATATGAAAATCACTTGTTGTGCTATAAAATTTGAATGTTCCCTTCGATTTCTCTGGAATACCATCATCAGACTTTGACTTGGTGACAGTTGGACCACCTCAGGAATGTAAGATTTCCAACAAAAAACCATTTATTGAAAGAATTTGCTCTCAACTCCTAACCTTCGTAGTACCTTCCATCATCAGCTCAGCAACATGATATGATGATAATTATACACAAATGCCTGTTTTGCTTTAGTAAAAATATGAAAATCATTTGTTGTACTGTAAAATTTGAATGTTCCCTTCGATTTCTCCGGGATCCCCTCATCAGACTTTGACTTGGTGACAGTTGGATCACCTCAGGAATGTAAGATTTGGAATAAAAAACCATTTATTGAAAAAATTTGCTTTCAACTCCTCACTGTTGCAGTACCTTCCATCATCAGCTCAGCAACATGAATTAAATATATAGATAAGAAAATCAATGTGTGTGCCTATAAAATTTGAGAGTTCCCCTCGATTTCCCTGGGATCCCATCATCAGATCCTGATTTGGTGACAATGGGACCACCTCGGGAGTATAAGCATACGAACAAAAAAATAATTTTTAAAATCGGTCCACAAACGGCGGAGTAATCGGTGAACATATATAAAAAAAAAAAACATACAGCCGAATATAGTACCTCCTCCTTTTGGAAGTCGGTAAAAATAAGTCCAAGAGGTTGCATGAAATTGTTTTTTTTTGTTTATCCTTATCGCATCCGATCCGAAAAGTAAAAATAAATAAAATTAATAAACCAAAAGGCGCAATATGGGTACCAATAAAGATAAAAGTAGTATACATACCTATAATAAAATAAAAGACACTATTTCAATGTACATTTTTATATTTGAAATTAGGTAAGTTTTTAATTATTGTAATATTTGCATACCTCTTGAAGGTAAATATGGCGAACGAAATGTATAAAAATATCTTTTGTAAACACCCATATTTTTGCAAATACAAGTCTTTGTCTTTATTTCACGTAGCAACGGTGTATGGAGATTGTTTGGGCTACTTTTTCTTAGGAAATATCTCGTATTTCATTCCTGTGGGAAGAAATGTGTAGCTACAAGAGGCGGAGCCGTAAACGGAATGCTTATAATCCCTACTGATAATATTATAAATTCGAAAGTAACTCTGTCTGCTACGCTTTCCCGCTTAAACTACTGAACCAATTTTAATGAAATTTGGAACACAGACAGAGTGGACCTTGGGTAAGAACATAGGATGGTTTTAATCCTACGGGAACCTATAAAACGGGTCCACGCGGGCGAAGCCGCTGGCAGAAGGCTAGTGATTTATAATTATTAAATCTATTACCTTTAAACGAGCATTCTTGTAAATACCTATATATATATATATATATATACTTTGAATCTTGGAAACGGCTCAAAGGATTTTCATGAAGTCATGGTTTCAGGGGTGATAGATTGATCCAGCTATGTTTTATTTTTAGATTTTGTCGTTTTATTCGAATTTTCAGAGATAGTCAACTTAAATATTAACTGACAAAAACTCACTCTTAGTGACATCTATTGGAGAATATTAATATTATAGTAGCGAAGAACGCCGTCAAACGCCTTCCACCAATCCGACTTTCAAACAAATGTCAATGTCGAATTGAATGAGCTCTATAAATATTTCGTCAATGGAATTATTTATAGTTTCCTTGATCGAATGATTACGTAGGCTGACTGCGGAGCTAGAGACCCGGGTTCAATTCTGAAGCAAGCATGTTGCAGTTATTTTTTATTTTTTGTGACATTATTTTTTAAATTGGGATATTTCTGATGGCGTTGTAACACTAAGCCAATGTGTGTTTTGTTTAAAAATAAACCAAGAAAATCAATTGCTTTCATCCGACCAACGCTCTGTCGTCCAGGTACTTATTATTATAGATAGAACTACATAAATATAAATATCCGTAATTTGGGAGCTGACATACATACTTAACATAGTTTTTCTTAGCGTTCTATCTTTGAAATGCTTACACACCACACTCTTTAAAAATACTTTATGAGGTATGTGTTTTAAATTTTCCTTCCTATTTTTCTTATTGATCTCAACTCTTGTCACATATCCTGACACTTAATAGATTTTACAAGGTTAATTAATTTTCCCGTACGCATCTGGAGTTGCCAAATATTATTCTGAATCATTTTATTGTGGCTTTCTAGAGCGAAAATAAGATGAAGGGGAGTCTTCGTCATCCTTGTCACGTCCGAACGAGTTGGGTAGATTGGTTCTGACTCCAACAATACTTTTTAACAAAAGTAATCCCTGATTCACTATCGATTTTCTTTAGTAATAAATAACTGTATTTATTCTTATAGTAAGAACTTGATGTTGTATTGTATACAGATTGGAAATAAGTTAATTAGGAAACGGGTATGTGGAATACTTTCAAAGTAGGTACTTTCAAATTATATCAAGGTATATAATAATACATACTATATTGGAATGTGATGTTTTCGCGTGAAAAGTACTCTTTGTCTCTCTCCAACTTCCTAATTATCTCCAAAAAAATTAAATGTAAGAAGGACAAACAAAGAAACACACAACAATTCTTTCACATTTACAACACTAGTGTAGATGTCCAGAGCAAAATTTTAGTTCCCGTTCATAACGTTCGTTTCCTTTATGCTCCCTTTGTAACGTATAATAAACTAATAAACTAATCTACCTACAGCAGAACTGAGGTTCTTTTTAAAGTTGTAATTTACTACTTCAGTAGTTGGTTAGGAATGTTATATCATTTTAATCGTAGAAAGAGTTATTTACTATTACACAAATTTAAAACGTGTTCAAACTTTTTGAAATTGATTACCTAAAACGAAGAAAACATATAGTAATGGTCTTATACCTAAGTAGTTGCATTTTGTTAAAACGTTTGCTTTCGGAATCTAGAGGCATTTAGGATAGTATATAGATATATAGATAGGATTTAGGTAAAGTATGGACTTTACCATGTTGGCTTAGTGCGGACTTGGGAAGTTGATGTTTTTGAGGAATTTTATGTAACTTTCAGACATGGACGGTGGTGGAAATATCTTAGCAAAAAATTTAAATGTTTTCCCCCGACGTTAAGCAGCGATAAATTTTTGAAGACAAACATCCTAAATCGTGCAATAAAATTGTTTGGGGAACTTCCGCGTAAAACATTAATAAGTACTAACATTAAACAATGCCTGAGAGCTTTTTTTCCCACCGGCTTTTTTTCTCTCATTGACCCAGCGGTGGGTAGGCATCATAAGCCGATGATCTGTTAATAATATTCTTAACGGATTTTAAAATAAAACTTTAATTTTAGTTAATAATATTGTATGCCAGAACATAGTAGACTGTTTAAACTCTTATAATAATTTTAAAAATGTAATTGTATGTATGTAAACAGTCAACAATAAAGTATTTTCTTTTCTTTTCTTTAACCCAGGATCTCTGCATCGGTGACCGATATTTTAACTACTCAGCTATCGCTACTCCATCAGCTAAAAAGAGACAAAAATATATCCCCAATACATTTTAGTACAATGGCGTTGACATCTGAAAAAAGTATCGGCAAATTAACGAAAAGGTTGCCGAAAGGGAAGCCTCTAAATCTTTTATTTTCCGGATTATCCGGTCGTCTACCCTAACCTAAGGAGAGCTAGGGGTCGCAACACACAGCTCGCAAATAAATTTTATTACGCTGTTCATTTATTATGTTATTATTCGTAAAATAAAAAGAACATTTTTGTTAGATGACGTTAAAATTTAACAGTAAAATTTAAATCATCTAGGACCTATTTTTAGGAGTCCGTAGTCATATGGCAAAAAGGGAACGCTTATGGATGTGTATGTAAGTAGATGTATTCTGTGAACCGCATTAAGATTTTCACACAAAAATAGAAAAAAAAAATTTTGGGGGTCCCCATACTTAGAACTGAAACTCAATTTTTTTTTCATCAGACCGATACGTATGGGGTATCTATAGCACTCACGTTAAGCCCTCGGCTCCAGTCGTTAAACAGTCGCTAAACCTTGTCGGAGGCAGCAAGGTTGCAGCCCATCTGTCAAATAATATAAAAGTTATACACGCCAGGCGTTGTGACGGTTTATTTTTTTCTTCTATTTATCTATTGTAGCTACTTTCCTTTCGAGGTCACAAGGAAATGCCGTGAAAGAAATGTCGGTCAGGCTCGACTTCGCCCCGGGCGGGGAGAGGACGGCTTCCTTTTGAGAAAACAGTGTTTGTATGTCACAACATTTTCAGTTTCGGCGGTAAGCTAGTTTTCTTATATTTACCTAACATGAGCTGATTCGCAAACCATAGTCTCTATGTACTCTATGACTAATCTTCTTCTTTTTAGCCTTTCGTAGTCCACTGCTGAACGTTCGCCACTTCTCCTGGTCCTGCGCCTTTAGAATCCAGCGGTTTCCCGCTGTCTTCTTTAGGTCATCAGTCCACCTGGTTGGAGGGCGGCCTGTACTCCTTTTGCCGAGACGTGGTCGCCATTCGAGAATTTTTCTCGTCCATCGGTTGTCGTTTCTCCTAACTATATGGCGTGCCCATTGCCACTTCAGCTTGCAAATTAGAGAGATATGTCGGTAACTTTCGTTTGTCTACGGATTTAACGATTTTACGTAGAGAAATACCAAGCATAGCTCTCTTCATCGCTCGCTGATCGATCTTGAGCTTATGGAAAAGAGTGACTAAAAGGTAAGGTAAAAGACCATGTCTCAGCCCCGTAGGTCATCACTGGCAACACACACTGCTCGAAAACTTTCGAGTTCAGACACTGAGATATTTTGGACTGATAAGAAGCTCAATTTTGGAAAACCTTTTTCTCCTTTTCCTCAATTTACTTTTATTAGTCCAAACTTGGAGCTTCGGAAAATATTTCATTTGAAAAATATTCTTATTTACTATGACCTCTAATTAAGGACAAGAAAAACAGGAACCGATAAATATGTATAAGGAAAATCGTTGAAAGGAATGTGGGCCAGGCTCGTAGCCTCCGGCATTACAGGACTTGACGCCTACTTTACGTGTAGCAAAAAAAAAAAAGAAAAAAAGGTTTATTATTTGTTGACGACCTGCGTGGCGCAATGGTTACCTTACCGGACTGCCAATCGAAGGGTCCCGGGTTCGATTCCCGGCGAAACAGAAATTTGAACGATGAGTTTAAATTTCTGTTCTCGGTTTGGGTGTTTGTATTTCTATCTTTGTCTTTGTAACCAGGACACTGGGTATATTTACCCCACTGTGGGGCTATGAGTGTGAAGCGTTATTTATATTTTAATTTTATTAATTTTATTATCTAATACCTTTAATCGAGTAATTCTTGTATATACCTAAATATATTTTTTGAATCTCGGTAACGGCTCCAGCACAGACTTTATAATGCTGTGGGCTTCAGCGATTTTAGTGAAATTTTGTACGCTGGTTTCGGGGGTAATAAATCGATCCAGGTAGGATTTATTTTTAGAAATTTTAAATAATAAAAAAATATTTTCAGCGATAATCAACTTAAACATATACTCTTCCTGATATCAAAGGATTAACAAGGCTTAAAAATATAGGTAACTTCGATGCCAAAGAAGCTTAGGCTGGCCTCTATGTACACAGTTTAATGGACTTTGTAATGATTTTTATGTGTTTGAAACTCAGTATCTACGTAAGACATATTTTTGCGAAAATTGCCTGAATTTTTAGCGCTGGTGCAATAAAATAATTTTAATATAACTATGAATAATTCTTTACTCATTCATACTACATGAATTTTTAAAATACATTTACAAAATCTGCGCAACGCACGCTGTCGTTAAATCCAAACGATCGTTTCACGTTGCACGTGTTAAGGGTCGGTTACGACAGCTTGGTATCACAAATTTTATGATCAATATTTACTTTATTACCTAAGGGTCAAAATTAGCAACACGT
This sequence comes from Pyrgus malvae, assembly GCA_911387765.1. Lineage (NCBI taxonomy): Eukaryota > Metazoa > Arthropoda > Insecta > Lepidoptera > Hesperiidae > Pyrgus > Pyrgus malvae. Next base: position 26,317,223 of record OU426947.1, read on the forward strand.
ATATTTGGAAATTTGATACGTTTCGCTTCAATTTCATTTACGGCTTTTAGTTAATATTTACACAACCTCAAATTAACCTGAATCTTGCCTGAGATCGGTTACGGTTGCGTTGCTACTCGGGAGGCTAATGGTAGGCTAATTTTTAATGGGCAACAACTACTCTTTTTCACCGAAACACAATAAAACTGCTTTACGGCAGAAATGAGTGCAGCTTTGGTACGTTCGAGTCGATTTTTCAAGTTCTACCAAAGAGTACCAAAGAGTTCTACCAAAGTGCCACCTTGAAAATTGTTTGAATAAAATAAGCTTCCCGCCCGCCTTTAGCCCACCTTTTTTGTATCGGGGGAAACCTACAAAAGGTACCCGGCACCTTGGGAGATGATATCGGGTTATGTAGGATTTGTACTGCACTAAAACCCCCTCGGTGGACTGTTTCTGCGCTTAGGACTCCGGGATCTCAAGTGGAACGCACCGGTGTCCTCCAAGCGCGGCGCCCCAGAACCCGCCCATCATCGGGAGAGCAGATGTGCTCTCCTGCACCTTCCGATGCTTACGGCGGCAGGCAGTCACGCACACACCGCCATCCTTCCCGGGGCTGCTGGCTAGACGGATCGACCCACTCTCATCGCCCACAATCCTGGAAGCCCCCTTTTAGTGGCCTCTTACGATTAGGCAGTCTATGCCGTAGCTCTATTCTTAATCCCGAAACTACAGGGACCTGTATTTTATTCGTGTCACTTTGCAACCCTCAATTTATTTCCATAAAAAGAAAGAAGGACAAATAAACATACACATATTATTATTCACATTTATAATATTGTTCGCATGGGTGGAGTAAATGGTATGGAGTGAAAAAGGGCTCGTAAAGACAGCTTGCGATCACAAATTTTATGTTCAATATTTTGTTTATTGCCATCCAAAATTAATAACACCCGTACCTGGAAAATATGTTTTGCCCCAATATCGCTTATGGTTTACGTATTAGCCTGTTTTTATAAAATATTTGTATTAAATTACATATATTGAGAGGGAAAAATCTAAATTAAAGTTTCAAATTGTTTGCCGTGCGCTAATTAAAATTTGCCGTGTAATAAATATGTATACCTATACAAAAGTTTAGAGACGAGTTGATATGTAAATTAACACACAAAACGTTATAAGAATCATCTTAAAATGTTACAGATCGGGTTCGGATTTAAGTCATGTTTCTGGTTGCAAGCTTTACCATCACTGAACATTGGAACATTGTTAAGTATTAAAACGAATGAACCACATCGCTGCATCTGCGGATCAGAGGCTGGCCAGTTCGGCCACCACGGCATGTCATGCACACGTAAAGGCTGTCGCGCCACTCCAATATTGATGACTTAATGCGAAGGGCCCTTGTCACCCTCAACGTGCCGGCTACAATTGAGCAGAATGGTGTTGTACGTGACGATAGCAAGCGGCCCGGCGGTCTCATACCCTGGAAACAGGGGAGGTCACTAGTCGAGACGGCACTTGTGTCAATACCCTAGCTCCGTCCCATGTACAGGCAACCTCTACACGGACTGGTGCGGCAACAGAAACTGCTGTATGAATAAAACATAGAAAATATACGGCATTAGGGGACGAATATTTATTCGTACCTATTGCAGTAGAGACGTTGGAGCCAACGGGGGCGGAAGCAAGAAAATTCTACAATGAATTGTCTTTGCGTCTGGTGGTGGCCTCTGGTGACTTACTTACAATCAAGCAACATTACCTCGGCCAACAAATCAGTTTTGGCAATACAACGAGGTAATGCTCGTTAAAAATCTTGGGCACTATGCACTATGTGCAGCTATTTTGACAAGGTTTTTCATTTATAAGTTTTATTTATTATTCTAACTAAAGAAACTATATTTTCTTTAGTTAATTATTAATAATGCTTTTTATAGATTATTCAATTCAATTTTATTTAGTTTCAAATAATTACAGTCTCAATTTTTATGGAAAATTACGTTAGGAGTCTGTTAAAAAACATATAATTATGCTTTCTTCGAACGTTAATTCATCCTTTAGCCTTTTATAGTCAACTTCTGGACTCTCCCCTAAAGTTCGCCTCTCCATCCGTTTAATGGTGCCCAGCGTTAGAATCAACATTACCACTCTTCGCACGTTAGGTTGTAAGAGGTGAGTGAGAGCTTGATCCGCCCAGCCAGCAGCCCCGGGAAGGACGACGGTGTGTGCTTGGCCGCATGCCGCCGTAAGCATCGGAAGATGCAGGAGAGCACATCTGCTCTCCCGAAGTTGGCCCGTTCTGGGCGCCGCGCGTAGAGAACACCGGTGCATTCCATTGGAGCACCCCGACAAAGCGCAGAGACAGAACATCGAGGTGGTTTTAGTGCGGTCAAATCCCATATAACCCAGTATCTTCTCCCAAGGTGCCGGATACTTTTTGAAGGTTTCCCCCCGAAACCAAAAAAAGGGTCGTAAAAGGTGGAAAGACAAATCCAGCAGCGTCTTCTTGAGTGCTATACCATCTTCTGCGATCAGCCATGCGGGGTGACTATGACGAAAACCGACAAATGATAAATTTTCATGAGTTTACAAAATTATGTATTTTATGTCGGGATAGACTACATAAATATTATTTTTTTAAAAGCTAAATATTGATTTCGTTTGAGTTTTAGCGCAAATTTAAAGTGAAGAAAAGACTGTTTAATAATTAAGTACCTGGACGACCGAGCATTAATCAAAAACAATTGATTTTCTTGGTTTAATTTTAAACAAAACACTTATAGCTTATGGCTTAGTGTTACTTAACAACGCCCTCTGAAATAGCTCTCAGTTAAAAATATAGTCACAAAAAAAATAAGAAAACGCAACATGCGCTTGAGGTTTGAACCCATATTTATTACATTGAACCTATATTAGTAAATATATTTTTCAACTAAAAAAGCTCCGCAGTCAGCCTACGTAACCATTCGACCAAAGAAGCTATAATTTTATTTATACTAGTATATTTATTTGACCGAGCATTAATCAAAAACAATTGATTTTCTTGGTTTAATTTTAAACAAAACACTTATAGCTTATGGCTTAGTGTTACTTAACAACGCCCTCTGAAATAGCTCTCAGTTAAAAATATAGTCACAAAAAAAATAAGAAAACGCAACATGCGCTTGAGGTTTGAACCCATATTTATTACATTGAACCTATATTAGTAAATATATTTTTCAACTAAAAAAGCTCCGCAGTCAGCCTACGTAACCATTCGACCAAAGAAGCTATAATTTTATTTATACTAGTATATTTATTTGACCGAGCATTAATCAAAAACAATTGATTTTCTTGGTTTAATTTTAAACAAAACACTTATAGCTTATGGCTTAGTGTTACTTAACAACGCCCTCTGAAATAGCTCTCAGTTAAAAATATAGTCACAAAAAAAATAAGAAAACGCAACATGCGCTTGAGGTTTGAACCCATATTTATTACATTGAACCTATATTAGTAAATATATTTTTCAACTAAAAAAGCTCCGCAGTCAGCCTACGTAACCATTCGACCAAAGAAGCTATAATTTTATTTATACTAGTATATTTATTTGACCGAGCATTAATCAAAAACAATTGATTTTCTTGGTTTAATTTTAAACAAAACACTTATAGCTTATGGCTTAGTGTTACTTAACAACGCCCTCTGAAATAGCTCTCAGTTAAAAATATAGTCACAAAAAAAATAAGAAAACGCAACATGCGCTTGAGGTTTGAACCCATATTTATTACATTGAACCTATATTAGTAAATATATTTTTCAACTAAAAAAGCTCCGCAGTCAGCCTACGTAACCATTCGACCAAAGAAGCTATAATTTTATTTATACTAGTATATTTATTTATTTATTTATCGGATAACAGAGATCCATTTTTTGTCAGTAGTTATTAAAAAAGAAAACTTATATCTAATATTAGTAATAGTTTAAAATTAATAATTGCATAAACATTAAACCGGGTTTTATCCCCCACCGGATTACTCTCCGCACAAAGCTCCGCCAGGAGATGTACTCATAAAATAATCTCCAACCCTTTGAAGAATGGTGTTGCACCTGTCCCGGACAGCTCATATTAAATTCGCGGTTGTCTTGCGCAATCATTTCAGATTATAATAATATAATTCCATTGACGAAATTTATAAAGAGCTCTTTTAAATCGACATTGTCATTTATTTGAACGGCGGATGACGTTTGATGGCGTTCTACGAAATTGCCGTTTTGTATGGAATAAGTGAAAGTACTTATTTTTTTAACTGTTATTCAAAGTAATTACAGTACTTCAAAGGCATTTTGTACCGTCTCTCCTGAATTGAATTTTTTACCTACTAAAAAGTTGTCTAAATTTTGGAAAAAGTAATAGTCGGTAGGTGCAAGGTCTGGTGAGTATGGCGGATGAGGGAGAGCTTCCAACTCCAGCTCTTGCAGCTTGGAGACTGTCTGTTGTGCAGTATGGGGTCGCACGTTGTCGTGAAGGAGCAGTGGGGACGACCGATTGACCAAAGCTGGTTACCGATGTGCAAGCTTCTCCATCATTGTCTCCAGTTCTTCACAGTACTGATCTGCAGTGATGCTTATGCCCTTTTGTAAAAAGCTGTGGTGAATCACACCCGCACTAGACCACCAAACAATGACCATCACCTTTTTAGGGGTCATTTTTGGATTAGGGCATTGCTTTGGTGCTGAACCAGGATCTAACCAACTTGCTGAGCGCTTTCGATTGTCGAACAGAATCTATTTTTCATCGCATGTAACAATTCGGTTCAAAATTCCTTCATTTCTTTGTCTATTGAGCAGCAACGTTGCGCTGGCGATCGTTAAGTTTTTTTACCTTGCCTATTTGTCGCAAATGGATCAAAATTGTTTTGATGCTAACATCAAAAGCTGCTGCTAGCTCAGCTGTAGATTGAGTTTCGTCAGCTTCCACAATCGCCTTTAATTCATCATTGTTGACCAAAGTCTCCGGACGACCACGAGCTTCATTTTTCAAGTCAAAATTTCCAGAACGGATCCGGGAAAACCAATAACGGGTTGAGCGTTCGTTTGTACAGTTCTCTCTGTAAACGTTTTTGATGTTGCGTGCTGTTTATGTCGCGTTGGTGCCACGACGAAACTCATATTCCATAATTACACGAATTTTTAAAGTATCCATTATGACGAAAAATGTTCAAATGTAATGAAAATACAACGCTAATCAATAAACAAAAGACTGAGTTTGTAAAAAGAATGTCATGTTTTAAAACACAATTAATTTGGATTAAGAATACAAAGCCATTACAAACTTTTTTTTATTTGAGATTACCAGTACTGAAGAACGGCAATTTTATATTATTATTAATATTCTCCAATAGATGTCAGTAAGAGTCATATTTCTCAGTTTATATTTAAGTAGCATAGCTGAAAATTCGAATAAAACAACAAATTTTAAAAATAAAACCTATCTGGATCAATCTATCACCCCTTTATCCCTGGGCACTAAATTTCAAGAAAATCGTTGGAGCCGTTTCCGAGATTAAAATTTTATATAAAATAGGTATTTAGAAGAATTGTTCGTTTAAAGGTATTAGATTATGCTATGTGGATTAAGTCCTGTTTTATTTGACATCTTCACGATGACTGGCTGGCTACAACTCCTTTTGCATCCCATTGCTTGGCAGTGATATATAGCCATAAACATCACTGATTCTTATAGTCAATTCCTTAAATAAATGAGAAACACTCGTAAAAATAAGTAGTCCATTGAGAATAATGAGCCTTTAAAATGCATTGCCATTTAAAGATTTCTTGAATAGAAAGAAAACAAAACGGCAAAGTTATTCAAGTTGTAACAAGTAAATTACTTGATAAACTTTAACAAGCGCTAAACGAAGTGTTCAGAAACTTAAGTCATTCTATTTAAATCGTAGAGATATATTTAGAGTGAATAAGACTATGAAGTTCTCACTTCAGGCTCAAAATTAAAACACTCCATTTCAAAAATTATTCATCATGCTTTTGGTGTTGCCTGAAAATAACAAGCATCTTCTTTGCGATGTTTTCCTCATCTTATGACACTGGTAGATATAAAAATTCAGCCAGTAGGTACACATTGATATTAAGCTGCAAGCCTTTTAACGTTCTACTGCTTGGCCACAAGTCTCTTCCCATTATTAGAGGCCTGAAACGTACTTCACCACGATGTTCCAATGCGGGTAGGTGATGAGGCGGGTGACCAACATGCTATTAGATGTTTTCAAACTGCACTTATAGCGTCCGACAAAGTTTAACGACTCTTAATTCCTGACATCCATTTTCGGTAGTATGTAACTCAATTTTTTTAATTGGGAGCTACGATACTTCGGTATACGGGGTTGTTAAGTAACAATAAGCTAATAAATCCCTGAAAAAAACCAACGGTTTCTTTCCGAGCAACGCAAGTTATATTCCAGGGATTATAAATAAGTACTATAAATCCAACTCCAACATTTTTAAGCGTGCCATCGTCGTGTGATTAAATTTTTACGCATTAAATGAATTCTGATTAATCGTGTACTGACCCGACGCTATTTTATAGAGTTTCCGATCAAGTGGAATAGAAAGGGTCCAACACTTCCTTTGCGTAAAATTAATTTCAGCCTAGGTTAAGTTTAACAATCTGGATAAGTCCCGAATCCAATTGACGAGCAGAAATAGTTATGCATGGATTTCTTAAACCCACCTCGGACCCCAGGTCTAAGTTTAGATTAAACAGGTCTTGTACTTTAAATACTTTGCTATTACTTTTTACATTCACTACCTACATACCCAATTCATATTCTTAACCCGCCAATTGATTCGAATTTTTGCAGAGTCGTGTTCAATTCTGCGCATATTTGAACTGGTACAAAGACATTTCCTAAGTAAACATCATGAACAAAGGCAACATAGGCTTTGTTTTGTATCGATTGCAGTTCAACAATCAAGCTCTTTAAACACGGTGTCTGTTGATTGCGGACCTAATTGAGAATTAGCTTCTCAATCTCAGTTCTCGCTTTTGACTGGATAATTTGACAATTATTGTTTGTTTCTTTTCAGAAGTGGGCTCCATCTATCTATCCATCTGCCCTGAAAAGTTCACTGCTGTACATATGCCTCACTTTCGTCACTCCATCCTGATCCTATGCCCCCTAAATACAGCTGCTTCCCATTGTCTTCATCAGGTCATAGGTCCACCAACTAGGAGGGCGCCCTGTGCTCCTTTTGCCGAATCGTAGTCCACGATGCCAAATATGAATACACGAGTGCGTAGTGGGAACCTAATATTTTGTCAATATTAGTAGAAGGAACATAAGATTATGTACCATAGTATCAGGTAGGTATGGTACCTTAAGAGATGAATTGAAAATCCCCCAGATTTTCTTTTAAAGAAATATCTATTACAACCCTTCTTTGTGTCCCACTGCTTTGGATTAAGAAGAAGCTTCCTTCACGACTCTACTGTGATGTGATTTGATGAAAAAATAAATTTTAAGCAGCATTTTTATGTACGATCAGGGTTTAAAAGTGGTGTAGACCTTTTGGTTGATTTTCGCCTGCACGCTCAAGCGTTATTTTTTATGTTCGTAGCGTGTGTGATGAGCTCAAGGAAGACTAAGAAGATGTACCTATGACATGTTAAATAGGACTAATTTAAATTAAACTTAAATTTATTTCAATAAAATATGAAAGGAGCGTATTATTACTTGTAGACCAACGTTCAACAAATATTCAAAAAGGGCTTAAGCCCGTCACGGAAGTTTGACATGGGTAGGAGCGTTCGTCTCTGCAGATAGTTGAACACCGACATTCAAAGTTATCATTTATTAAATACAAACGTGACATGAAGACGACAGGAGTCCCTTTTATGTCACAAAGTTGTAGGTTTGAATGAAATCTTAATGATAGTAAGGTTACATTATTTGTACTCACTAAGGAAACTACTCAGGAACCTTCTAAAAACGTTATTCTTAGTATTTGGTAAAGTTGTTTTAGTTTAGAATTTATAACGCTTCTAGACTTTCGTGCATTTTTTTTGTTTTGAATTGCGATGCGCACAAAGAAAGAAGTGAGTTCAATCAGTAGAAGAGCCTACAATACTTAATGACACGTTACGCAGTTGCGGGCGTTTGTATTTTTTTAGGTTTAAGCTTATATAAAACGAAAGATTTTTATGTCATGTTGACTCTTGAAAAGGAGAGAAGTGTGACGGCTGGTTTCTTCAAAAATGTAGGCTGCAAACCTTTTTTGAGTATCACTGCTGGGCATCGGTCTCTCCCTAGAAAAGGGGGATCGGGAGAGAGTAAATGAAGAAAAAGAAAATACAATTACAATGCAATACAATAAAATTAAAAAATAATACAAGAAGTTTTAAAAATCTTAAGGTTCTTGGTCTCAAAACTAGAATATGAGTAAATAAGTTCTAGTGCTTCGGAGGGCACGTTGAGTCCTGGTGTCTGATTGTTGTCTGTTGATAGCAGTAACTTAATTTTGTTGAAGCTTATGGGTGGTTTTGAAAAATTTCGATGTCAGGTTGGCCACTAACCTACATTGGAGTAGCGAGGCAATCTCTAGGAATTCCAAATAATAGGGAGAGACTTTTGTCTAAATGGAATGCTGTAAACCAATATTTGGCTGCAACCCTTTTTGCGTCCCACTGCTGGGCACGGGTCTCTCCCCTTTATTGGGGAGGCCTGGAGCTAACTCCAATACGCTGCTCCACTGCGGGTTGGTGGAGATACGGGTTAGTGGCCAACCCGCTGTCGGATGTTTTCAAACCGCCCATAAGGCTTCCGACAAGGTTTAACGACTGTTATCTATCGACAACAACCGGGACCGACAGCTTAACGTGCCCTCCGAAGCACGGAAACGTGCATTAAATTTTTTGCCACTAGCGGTCACCCATCTCACACCCGACCGCGCCCGTTTGACTTAGTTGCATAGATCGTTGGCGTTCTTCGCTAACCGCCGGGCCATGCGCGCTTCAAAACCAATATTTAAAAAAACAAAATCCATCAATGAACATCTACGAAAGTTTGATATTGGTGTAAAATAAAAAATCAGTTTGATACCAAAGATGATATATGTATTCTTCAGACGGCAAATTTAATGTTTTAACTAAAGACACGATGACTTTAGCATATCTATACATACAAATAAATAAAATTGGAGTGTCTGTTTGTAATATTAAAATAACCGCTTTTTACTACATGCATATGAATGTTTATACGGTACATATGCCAAAATAACATTTTTTACAATTTTTGTCCGTCTGTCTGTCTGTCTGTTTGTTCCGGCTAATCTCTGAAACGGCTGGACCGATTTTGACGAGACTTTCACTGGCAGGTAGCTGATGTAATAATTAGTAACTCAGGCTACTTTTGTTTTGTCTGTCTGTCTATCTGTCTGTCTATTTGTTCTGGTAATCTCTGAAACGATTGGACCGATTTTGACGCGACTTTCACAGGCAGGTAGCTGATTTAATAAGGAATAACTTAGGCTACTTTTATTTTATGATCATTCTAAAACTACCGCTATCCTTTAAACGCTTCTTCCACCAACGAATCAATATCACAAAGGCTGCCTGTTGCGCGGGCATAGAACGCGCGAGCGGGCTATTGCTGACGATTGTGTCTTAACGACTTCGTTTAAAATTGGTTTGTGACACTTATATGATATTTTATGTTTGATAGCGATCCATTCTTCTTATCTTAATTTATAAATTATATTTTGTTACATTTTAACTGCTTTCCTTTTATTAATTAACAGATGGTTTTAGTAGCTTATTTTATGAGAGCTAAGAATGAAGCGAAACTGGGGCTGGTATTGTACTCATTATGTAAGAACGACACTGCGGCGGTGCAGCACAGTGGTTACGTACCTACATCATATTATTGGTAATAAATCGAGGACTTCATACGTAATGCTGTAGATAATGTTAAATGAAATAATGAACAAATTTGCGGAGTATATTCACTTCATGCTAATGATCCTTTCTAACGCGGGTGAAACCGCAGGGCACAGCTATTACTCTTAAAAATGATCTGCGTAGGCTAAGATAAGACTTATGAAATCTGCGGAGTATATTCACTTCATGCTAATGATCCTTTCTAACGCGGGTGAAACCGTGGGGCACAGCTAGTTAATCAATAAATATTTGCCCACCGCCTCGAATGAACAATATTGTAAGATTTTTATCGTAAAATGTACCGTATTTTATGCATATAAATATTTTATAACATTTCATTTCATTTCAAAAAAAAAATGTTGCAGCCAAAAACTATTCTCACAAGTCACGCGTGGGAAAAAGCTATATAAAAATGTAAAAATCGTTATTACAGATATCATGAACATGTAGGTCCTAAGGCCTATTCTTTGTAAGTACAGGTTGCCAATAAAGGCATCAGATGAGAGCCCCTGGGGATGCGGAATGCCTTTGTGCTTGTAATTACTCGCAGCGACTGTTTCACTGGAGGAAGGGGTAATTCTCATCTCGAGGTAAAGTTCCCATGTTTTCCTTTAATCTATAAACCAGGGCAATTTGACAACAATTGCTGGAATAGACTTTTGTAGTACTTTGTTAATGTGAGAACTTTATTCAAGTATCTTTTGCATATTGTCACTTTTACATTTTGATTTTTATTGCATTGCAAAATACCTAGAGCCAATCAATTCAATAGAAGGATAGCCACGGCCTATTTACTAACTAAAAAAAATCTCTTAAAAAATTTACCTAGACATAAGATTGAAGCGCGCATGGTCCGGCGGTTAGCGTAGAACGCAAGCGATCTATGCGACTCAGCCAAACGGGCGCGGTTGGGTGTGAGATGGGTGACCGCTAGTGGCAAAAAATTTCATGCGGGTTTCCGTGCTTCGGAGGGCACATTAAGCCGTCGGTTCCGGTTGTTGTCGATAGATAACGGTCGTTAATCCTTGTCGGAGGCGTTATGGGATCATCCGATTCGATAACGGTTTGGCTACTAACCCGCATCTCCACCAACCCGCACTGGAGCAGCGTGGTGGAGTTAGCTCTAGGCCTCCCCAATAGAGGGGAGAGACCCGTGCCCAACATTAAGACGTAAGATTAAACTATGATTGAGGACCTGTGTGGCGCAATGGTTACCATGCCGGACTGCCAATAGAAGGGTCCCGGGTTCGATTCCCGGCAAAACAGAAATTTCAATGATGAGTTTTAATTTCTGTTCTCGGTCTGGGTGTTTGTGTTTCTGCCTTTGTGTGTGTCCATGGTACCAACGAAACCTACCCTACCCTACGTAGGAAAGCACTCTGTATAGTCAAGCTGCCAATCAAACGCATCAAATGAGATCCCCTGAGGACGCGGAATGCCTTTGTGCTTGTAATTACTCGCATCGACTGTTTCATTGGAACGATGAAGTATAATTCTCCCCTCGGCGTACATTTACCATGTTTACCTTTAATTTCTGAAGGACTTGGTATGCAATAATTTATATTATCTAGTGAATTGATAGATAGTTATGGAACTTAAGTAATGTAACGTAACTTTATGTAAATTAAGTACTTTTTGTGGTTTTCAATATATAACGTGCATTTCGCATCGCATAAGAAAAAAACAAAAGATGAAACAATGAGAAATGCAAATCTGCGTCCACTTCATGCTTATTCTAACATTGTAGTTATATATTACACGACTGTACTCACGTAAATTTTATCGGATTTGCCGACATGTTTCGGTCCAGACCGAGGACCTCCTTCAGGAGCTCCCGCCGGTCGCGGTGGCATCGCGGCGGAGACTGCGCGCTGTAGCTCGAGCGGCGCGGCTGGTGCGGCCGCTATCGTGAGTGGTGGAGGGAACGCTTATACCTGCCCTACACGTTGCGAGAAATCGTTCAGAGATCGGCCGATTTTTCTCTGAACAGAGAAATCGGAAGCCCCATAGTGCCTCCACACGTCACCGATATCTGATTCGATCGTCAGTTTTCCGCAGAAGCTAGCACAATAAACATGTTATCAAGATGAAAAATGATGATGTTGCTCTTGCGTTATTCATTAATTTATTCATTTAAACATTGGTGTGAGGCATTTAGTACAATATTTGCAGGTCTTAATGCATAATACGAGTTCAAATAAATGCTACCTTTTCAGGCTTCACACATCATAATATTGTAAACTTACAAAATTAAATATTAAAACTGTAATTATGTGAGAAACTTAATATTTATCATTAAATGTCAATAATAGAATTATAATATTATTATATAACGACGACCCCTGTGGCGCAATAGTTATCATGCCAGTCTGCCGATCAGAGGGTCCCGGGTTCGATTCCCGGCGAAGCAGAAATTTGAATGACGAGTTTAAAAATTTCTGTCCTCGGTCTGGGTGTTTGTGTTTGTGTCTGTGTGTGTGTCCATGGCACCCACGACACAGGGTATATCTGCCTTACTGTGGGGGCTTTGAGTGTGAAATATTTATTATTTATTATTATAATAATGTCCGACAAAATAAACGAGGGCTGTTTGATAAGTCGTTTTAAAAAGTTAAAAATATATTTTTTGAAACAATTATTGTTTAAGTCTAAAATAATCGTAACTTTTCAATTTATCAGGTAGTTGGTTGTATATTCTAATTGTCATAATAAAACTATTTCCAGATGTCAAAGATAACTTGGTTCGATGTATGTATGTATGTACATTCATATAATTTGTGACTATTTAGAGTGCGCAATTTGCGGGTGTATATTTCACTTGGATGCGATAGTAGGGGCCTAATTATGTGCTTAAAGGAAAAAAATCGAGGAGCATACATATTATTGCATAAAGCACGCTTTGTCCGAAAACAAGCGGGGTCCGAGACGAAGCCGGCGAACTGTCGAGTGCCGAGCCGAGTTCAGCCGAGCGATCCCGAAGCCGCCCGAACCGCCGACGAACGATTTCTCTGATGAAATTTCATACTGCCGACGACGTACGAGAAATTGAAACGAATCGGAACGATTTCCATCCACACGTTGCGAGAAATCTGAAGAAACAGGTTTCTTCAGAGAAATCTGAAGTAATCTGACCGATTTATCGCAACGTGTAGGGCAGGCATTAGGCTGTTCTCAGACGCAGCAGTCTTCTCAATGTCTTGCGTGTCGTCATCATCGGCACTCGCACACAGGTTCGGTGGTGCGCATACTATATATAGGTATGCTTTCTACTTCGTAATAAACTTGAAAACTCTGTAGCGACCTTCCGCTATCCGCTTCCTGAATCACGCTATCGAAGTTTTCGGAATATCCTACCATATATACAAGCTCCGAATTGAGTCAGTTGGAGCGCGGCCGCTCCCCGGGCATGACCACCTCGCCCGGCGGGAGATCTCCCTTTGCCAAACTGGTGACCCCGGACAAGAATACGTCCCTTCTGACCTTCATCAGTCGCACCTTCACTCCCTGGATGGACTGCAGCATCACTTCACCAGCTCGTCAGGTTCATCGCAGCGCACCATGTACACGCTTCCTGTTCCTGACACAGCTGCCTCCAAGGACTTCATGGACGGCTTGAGTAGCCATTACTCGCCTCCACATCCTACCCTCACATCCCGACTCACCGTGGATAGAGGGCATCTCCACTCTTCGCTTCACCCTCACATCCCGACTCACCGAGGACGGAGGGCTACACAAGGTCTGCACCCTCACATCTCGACTCACCGCAGATAGAGGGCATTCCAGGCGCTTGTAAGCGAAGACTACACTTGGATTACTGAAGTCATCGACCTCCGGTCTGAGCAGGGGGTGATGTAGCGACCTTCCGCTATCCGCTTCCTGAATCACGCTATCGAAGTTTTCGGAATATCCTACCATATATACAAGCTCCGAATTGAGTCAGTTGGAGCGCGGCCGCTCCCCGGGCATGACCACCTCGCCCGGCGGGAGATCTCCCTTTGCCAAAACTCCACCAAGCCGCATTGGAGCTGCGTGGTGGAGTAAGCTCCAGGCCTCCCCAATAATTGGGAGAGACCCGTGCCCAGCAGAAAGACGCTAAAAGGGTTGCAGCCAATAAACTTTAACTACATAGTGGTAAAACTACTGTCCTAAAACAAAAAATGCTTTTTACACGCTTTTTATTAGCTTCACCTGTATGTTTGTATGTTTGTATGTTTGTATGTTTGTATGTTTGTAACCGACTTCTTTGGGCGCGATTTTGACCCACTTTAAACGGCCAGATTTCGTTCAAACTTTGTAGATTTATTGACGACCGATGACAATACACTAATTTGATAAAATTATTCCATTTTTCAATTTGCAAAATATGATTTTTGTTCGATTGCGTTTATAGAGCTACAGCTATTATACGACTGTTATAGATCAAACGATCTAATAACGAGTATTTTAGCCACTTTAATTCAGCATCTGCTAAAAGGTGGAGTAAAAGTGCTAAAACATAGTGCTGTAAACGTTTATTCGACGTCCTTAAAGCACACATTAGCAAATATTGCCAAATAGTCGAGATAACCGCTATTACACGATAAATGGGTGTTTTAAGAACGGTTACTCGGCTCTTATACGATTAAAGGTTGAGTAATCTAATTACTATTCGACTATTTTGCTGCTTGGGTTGCTCATATTTATGTAGGGGAGTAGACTATTGGTGCTCAGTAACCGAAAACGTGTATGAGATATATAAAGAATATAAATAATTTGTTAAGTCGTAAGACAGGTGAAATTTTATGAAAACGTAAAAATTAAAAAAATATGTAACCTTGTTATGTAACAAGCCTAATGATAGATAAAGATATTTTTGAAAGAAAGAAGAAGGTTCTCAGTAACCAGTCCATTGCTCGTGGAAACATCATGGAAAGAATAAATAATCCAAACTAAAAAGTAGAAAATAAATAATAGTTAAAAAAAACTAAAAAACACGCTTTTTATAGAAAAACGAACTAAAAAATAGAAAATAAATTTTAATGAATTTAAATTAAGAAAATAGTGTTAAAAATTTCAATGAATATAAGTTAATAATAGTGTGAATAAAAAAATATTTTATTTAAAAAAAGCGTGGGGTGCTTTTTAAAATATTATCGAAATGATAATCACTCTACTCATATCTGTCAATAAAATATTTATAACTATTGACACCATGCACCCCACGCTTTTTTTAAAATAAAATATTTTTTTTTATTCACACTATTATTAACTTATATTCATTGAAATTTTTAACACTATTTTCTTAATTTAAATTCATTAAAATTTATTTTCTATTTTTTAGTTCGTTTTTCTATAAAAAGCGTGTTTTTTAGTTTTTTTAAACTATTATTTATTACAATTTTCAAGAACCAAATCTGTAATATTTCATTTTGAGTTAGAACCGTCTAATCTCCTATATTATTCTATTAACTCGTGCTTACTATGATCTGATCACATTTCGTGGCAGGAGTTAAATGCAATGTCCGGTCTGAGATGATGATCCGGTCAAACATCCGGCCAATTGTAAGCTCAACATTGAATGCTGCAACACGTAAGTTAGCAAAATGGTTTCATTTATGACCTTAAAACTTAAAAAATATATTTCGGCAATCTAAAATTAGGTATATGATAGCGGCCACCTTGAATTTGATTTTTTTCGGATGTATTGTATTTTATAACGACCCGTGTGGTGCAACGGTTACCATGCCGGAATACCAATAGGGATTTTTATTATTTACTTATTTCTGTCAACAATATGCTTACAATACAAAACCAAGCGCATATGCGAAGATAACAAGTACGAGTATAATATATACATGTTATATTTTACCCGGCCAAGGAGAGATTGAAATGAAGAGTTTCGTTCTACGTCTGGGTATTAGTGTGTCTGTCTTTGTGTGTGTTTATGGTACCCACGAGATAGGGTATACCCGTCTGTGGGGCTAGGATGAAACGTTTTTTTTATTATTTCTTAAATCGGGTCCGATTGATCCGAATTTTGAGCCACATGAAATCTTATTATCATAAATTTTAATATTATACAAGAATTACACACACATTTTTAGACACACATTATTATTACTTAAATGCCGCGCTTGCTGTGGAGACCTTGGGCCCGTGGTCTTCTGACATGAAAAAATTCATGTCAGAAATGTCGTCCAAGCTTGTTTTCGCTTGTGGTGATCTGAGCCGTTAGTGTAAATTTGTAAACGCGCAAACGTTACTACTGCGTCCGAGTCAAAATTGGACAGATAGATCTTAACCTAAAAGGAATAAGGTCGATAGTTAAATTCTTAAGGCAATCGCGTCGGTAACGTTTTTGCGTGTGCAGACTTACACTAAGTTAAGGCCTCTGAGAGCTGACGACTATTTCGCCCAAAAGCTTACCCACCACTCGCTATTCAACGGGGAAATCCCGCCAGCGTTTTTTAAGCATCATGCTTAACACGGACATTTAAGAGGAAGTTTTTATTAAAAATATTTATTTTTGTAATTACCAACTATGAACAGTTTTTTTATTCTACTTATATAATTTGTACATTTCTATTATAACTATGTTTTAAGTATGTAAATATCATTGTTGATAATAATACTCGTAAATTTAATCTACGTATTGTATCGTACAAGAGAAATTTTGTATCATTATTCTCATTATTCTCGGTATGTGCTGCTACTATTACTATCACTGGCACAAATATTATATTTTGAAATGTGGAAAAACTATGCAAGATTACAAAATCAAAGCGTTGTCATTGTTATTTATTCTTTGCACTTAACTTAAATCCACTTTTAAAACAGAATTGACTTGCAAAACTTGGCCTACAAGTCGAGTTGTTAGTACATTTTAACCAACAAACCAACTTGTTTGTCAATGTAAAAGCTTGCAAAACTTCCTGCCCACAGAGCAAAATATATATATATATATATATATATATATATATATATATATATATATATATAAGTACTTAACATTATAACTATATAATACGTAAAAAATGTTAAAGATATGCAATTGGACTAAAAATGTGTTTAATAGGTATTTAATAATAGTACTGTAAAAACCGGTGGCGAAGAAAGGTCCTCGAATGGCGACCACGTCTCGGCAAAAGGAGCACAGGTCGCCCTCCAACCAGGTGGACCGACGACCTGAAGAAGATAGCGGGAAACCGCTGGATTCAGAGGGCGCAGGACCGGACAGAGTGGCGAACATTAGGGGAGGCCTATGTCCAGCAGTGGACTCTAAAAGGCTTATGGATGGATTACTGTAAAAATAATCCAGATCATAAACATGTGTTTTTTAAAAGCTTGTATTTACTTTCCCCTGTCCCATTATCTGTAATCAAACCTTGCAAGTTAAATTTGATCTACTTACCGGTTTCCGATTGAGCTGATATTTTGCTTGCATGTATAAATTGGATGACAATGCAATATTATTATATCATACAGCTGTATGATATAATAAGGCATCCAGATCAGCTGATCTGGATGATGGAGCTGGAAGGTGGCCATAGGAACTCCGTAATTAAGCAGCACAACCCCATCGAGTTTGGGCTCATTTGATTCGTCTTGAGGGGTACTTTGATACTAGATAGTAACCAGGGTCTGATGATGGAGCTATATACACGTTTGTTTGGATTACAATACACGATAAGCTATGTGGCTTCATTCTAAATCCAATATGGCGGACCATCTAAAATGGCGGAATAGTTATTTTTAATGCATTGCTACAATATGGGTTACTTGTGTAAATACTGTAGTACCTACTTTATTGAGTAATTTAATCTGGAAAGTTTTTTAAAATTCCAGTTTAATTAAATACTTTGTATTGTAAGTAAATGTAAGTTTTAATTAAGTACTTATGGAAATCTCGCGACAAGTTTTTATGATCATATAAATTGTGTATATACGAGTATTTATTTACGAAATTTTATTTTCTTCTTTTAAGAGCATTTAAATAAAATCTTTATTTTAAATTTGCTTTTATTAATACACTGAAATCACTGAATATAAAAATATGTTAAATAATAGACGACTCATATAGCGCAAAACAAAATAAGTACCATGCCGGTCTGCCAATCCAGGGTTCCATGACTTCCATGTACAGTTTCCAGCGAACTTAGAGTCAGTTAAAATTTCTGCTCTTGAAGTGTTCCTGACTTTCTATGTGTCCATGTTACTCATGACACAGGGAATCCTACTGTGGGTCTATAACTGGGTAACCTTATAATTAACCTTTCTATCTTTTGAAATGATACACACAATAAATAAATGAATAACATTTCACTCTCGTAGCTCCACAGTAAGTTCAATATAATAATAATAATAATCATAAATTTTTATTTCGGGTAAAATGTCCATATTTTGTTAGTAACAATTATTCTTAATATCTATGTTAGTAAATATAAATACAATGTTATATAGTAAATATAACATGTGTCGTGGCTTCCATGGACGCACACAAAGATAGAAACATAAACACCCAGACCGAGACCAGAAAATCAAATTCATCATTCCACTTTCGGTTTCGCCGGATTTGGATGGAACTCTCCGATCGGCAGTCCGGTATGGTAACCACAGCGCCGCTCGGGTCGCCAAAATCTCAAAAGAAGATTGAAGGATAAAAAAAAACAATGGATTGCACTCCGTATTGCCGGCAGAAGTGAAAACTTTAACATTAACGTTGTGCATTTTTGATATTTTGGAATGGTATAATTTCGCACGAATTGCTTTTATCATCAGTATTATTTTTCATATAGTATTTTCAATAGGTTTTTATCTAGTATTTTTGTAAAGTACTCACTCATTTTCTTTCACTATTTCTTCGTCACTTTTTTCATTAATAGATGCACTTTGTTCAATTTCCATATTTTAAATACTTGATATAAACGAATTTTACAAGTATAGACAGTCGAGCCGTCATCAGCTGTCACCCCTCCGTCTTACGAATATTCGATCAGGCCGCAAGTTTAACATTTTTTATCCATCCCAATAAAAGTCCACAACGCCGCTAAAGAAGTTTTCACTTCAAAAATAATAATTAAAAACCATTACTTAGTAATAATCATATTCTGTGCCGGAACTATGCAATAAACATGAGTGGGTGCCTATTATTTAGATTGCAGTGTATAATCAAATCAACCAGATAAAAACAGCTGTGCCATTGTTCAATCATTGGATATGTTATGATTATGATGGAGGTGCTCACATCCCTTTAGGTAAATATTATTATAGGTCGTGTACAGATAGATAAATATTTATAACTAGTCTTTCGCCAGCGGCTTCGCACGCGTGAACCCGTTTTATAGCTTCCCGTGGGATAAAAACAATCCTATGTTCTTTCCCAAGGTCCACTCTTTTTGTGTTCCAAATTTCATTAAAATTGGTTCAGTAGTTTAAGCGGGAAAGCGTAGCAAACAGAGTTACTTTCGAATTTATAATATTAGAAGGGATTATTACAAATGTTCTTTCTGAATTTCATTGATATGCTCATATACGTGTTCTGTTTTGAACATGCTTTCTGGTTTAAATGTAATACAAAATTGCATAATAACCTATACGTTTACGCATATGCCTTTGACGTTTTTGTTAGTTATGTTCGTAACATTATACAAAATTTCGTCAAAGTGTTTTATTTTGTTTGTTTACATTAATCCAGTTAAATATTCATTAACGTTTACCAGTTATATTAAATATTTAAGAAAACGAAACAGAAAGAAAACAGTATTACAGGAATGAAATGATACAAAACCAATTATAGTATTAGAAACAGGCTTTTCTATTTGTATGATTCATATAACAAATAGAATAAGGAATTTTATCACAAGATTGATGCAACTGTATGCTCTCATTGCGGTTTGGCATGCACAGAGCTGATTTGTGTCACGTCACTGCGACACCGCCTAGATAGCTCTCTGGATTGTAGTTGACACACTACGGTTACCGAGGCGAATTGGTAGAACACTTATTACTAACAGTATTAGAATCACACTTCTTTAACATTACATTAGAATCGTACTTCTTTATTTCTGTTGGCCAAATAATAAATCTAAAAAATAAATTAAATCAGATATCATTGGACTATGTAGGTAATGCAGCGGTTTACTCTTGTTGCGGTTTGGCGTACACAGAACTGATTTGTGTCGTGCGTGTCACTGCTACACCGCTTTCTGGCTTGAAGTTGACACACCACCATTACAGAGGCGAAATGGTAGAAAACTAATTACTTACAGTATTAGAATCACACTTCTTTATTTTTGTTGGTCACATATAAAAAATCTAAATAAATTAAATCCGATTTCATTGGAACATGTAGGTAATGCAGCGGTTTACTCTTGTTACGGTTTGGCGTACACAGAACTGATTTGTGTCGTGTCACTGCGACACCACATAGACAACTCACTGGCTTGCGGCTGACACATCAGTAATATAGAGGCGCAATGGGATAAAACTAATCACAGTACTATTTCCCCAAAATTAAATATCTTTATTGCGAAAATATAACAGTCGCGAGGTAACACAGGGCACGGCAGTGACTTCCTTTTTATCCACTGACCTTATTTTCAATAGCTCTTCAAAGTTATTAAATCCTTGAGCAGAAAATATCTTTATTTATGTATATTATATAACAAATCTAAACAAATAGAATCAGATTGCATTAGTCACGATGTTGCGGTTTGGCGTGCACGAACCTGATTAGTGTCGCGTCACTGCCATATCCCTTAGATAGTTCTAGCTTGCAGTTTACACCATTTATTAGGATTAGAAGCACGTTATTTATGTAGTTCATAATAATATTAAAACTAGATAAATGTTATCAGAAAAATAAAAAGTAGCAGCGCGTCCACATAGTTGATTTATAAACATAACACCGCTAAGAAATAGCTATGTAAGTTATATACATAATAACAATCTTTTATTAGCATCACTCTTATATTTGTTTGTGTATGTAACCGACTCCTTTTGACTCACTTTAAACGGACTGATTAAATTCAAACTTTGTACATTTATCAAGGATCGGTGACAATACAATAAATACTAATTAAGAGAACTTGTTTTTAAATAATTGAAAACTTCTTTACCGGCGTTGTGCACTTTTTTGGGATGGGTAAAAAATGTTAAACTCGCGTCAGCACACATTTCCTGATCGAATATTGGTAAGACTGAGGGGTGACAGAGTGACAGCTGATGACGGCTCGACTGTCTATACTTGTAAAATTCGTTTATATCAAGTATTTAAAATATGGACATTGAACAAAGTGCATCTATTAATGAAAAAAGTGACGAAGTAATAGTAAAAGAAAATGAGTGAGTACTTTATAAAAATACTAGATGAAAACCTACTGAAAATACTAGATGAAAAATAATACTGATAATAAAAGCAATTCGTGCGAAATTATTCCCTAACCATTCCAAAATATCAAAAATGCACAACGTTAATGTTCATGTTTTCACTTCTGCCGGCACTACCGGAGTGCTAACTGTTGTTTTTTTTTTAACAATAAATCGACGTACAAAATGAAAAATCAAGATTAATAAAACTAAAAATAAAACACGCCCTTAAAGTACATCAAAGTAAAACGAAAAAATTATCCGTAATATAAGCAGATGCCATTTATTGCTGTTTATTCAATGCAACCGAAGAATGGCAGTCCTAAATAAGATTAGAAATTCGTAACTAATAAAAGTGAATTCCTTCTATACTCTTTTTATACTTACTTTGTTATACTTATGCATAAAAAACAAAGCCACTTAAAACAATAACTCGTGGTAATTTTGGTTTAGGCTGCAAAGAGCTAATTTGTGCTCATTTGCGTGAGTAAAATGTAATTGCAATTTGTGTTAAGCTGCTTATTTAATAATGCAAAACCGCTTCAAAATTACGAGTATGAATGTACAAATCAATTAGTCTCTACTGAGGAGAATATGTAAATCGTAGTATACCTAATGTGTTTACTAGTGGAGAAAATTTCAGCACGATTTCTATCGGCCATTAGTTTCCAAATTACCAGCTCAATCCGGTCTTAGACTACCAAATCAATTGAGATAATCTTAATGAGTTGTCAAATGCTCATACATTAAAATTTTATATGAGAAAATGTTTTGTGACGTCATAACTCATTTATAGTCAATTGACTAAATTTTTATTGATTTAATAGGTAAGAAAAATCACGTATAAAAGTAAATTAACAATTATCCTGCAGCGTTGTTTAGAGCCACTTTTTTAAGGTATATATCTTGAATTTTTCTGTGCATAGTGTACAGGACCCTATTGTCTATGACATAAGGCAACACACAAACTAATGTTGATGTTATGTGTAGATGACCATGGGTTGCAGTTAATATTCAACATCACGCGGCCTTTAAACCCTAACAGACAAGCAATATTAGTAATTACTCACCTGTGTGTAAGTTGGGTCAGGGTTATTGGGGGTTGGGGGTCCCCCGCAGTGCTGACTTCCTCGTAGTGACCCCTGGGCAACGTCGTGTCTGACCACCGTAACGGAGTGGCAGTCCGGCGGCAAACGAGCGCTGTGCGTATTTGTGTTATTGAGGGCGAATACGGATTTTTGAGTGTGTCGACGATGTCGAAACCCTTGCGGGATGCCTCCGGGCGTTTCGCCAAGCCAAAAGGCCCTTCTCAGGGCCAACCAAAAGGCCCTTCTCAGGGCCAACCAAAAGGTCCTTCTCAGGACCAACCAAAAGGCCCTTCTCAGGGCCAACCAAAAGGCCCTTCTCAGGGCCCCCGAGACGCTTCGGTGTCGGAGGCAAGCCGCGCAACATCTGCGGCTAGCCTGTATAGTGCGGCAGCTGACTTCTCGGACTCCGACGTATCCATCTCGGAGACGGCGGCGTCCGAAAGCAGCCTTAAGCGGTCGTACTTGACTCGCAAGTCCGAGGGATCCTCGGGCTCGACGTCCGGCAAGGCGAAGAAGAAGACCAGGAAAACCTGCTCTTCTACTTCGTCTGCGACTGAGGTGGAGGCTGTTCACCTGGAGCTGTGCTCTTCGCGCCAGCTCGACCTGACAAGGAGGGCGCAGCTCCAGACGGACCTTGAGGAGAGGGTCGCTGCCAAAGAGCAGCAGACGCGCACCGCTCGGCTCAAAGCCGGATACGGGACGGATGTCCTTAAATTCGACAGCCTTTCCGTGGCAGAGCTGGAGCGCGTAGCCAAAGAGGACAAGGAGGAGATCTGTGAGGTCGCCTCCAAGTCCTCGAACTTGAAGGGGACTTTTCAGAAGGCCCTGAAATGCCGTGCGGCCAGCCTGCACGGCATCGTCCTCGAGCTGTTGCAGCGTACTGCAACAGACGAGACGCGGCAGCTGCAGGCGAGGGTGGACAGCCTGCAAGCGGAGGTCAGTCAGCTGCATACAAAGCTGGCTGAAGCCACGGCCTCACCCGCCAAGGCCCCGACGGCAGAGTCCCCCCCCTCCTCCAACCTCGAGGATATCATCCGCAAGGTGGTCATGGAGGAGAGGGCCTTCACTCGAGCCTGCTTCGCGGGCATAGAGGACCGGCTCCTGCCGGAGAAACGTCTTCGTCCACCACTTGCGGCGGACAGGACCTCCGGTGGGCCACCTCAGGCCCCGAAGACGTCCAAGGGCAAGGGAGTGGGCAAGGCCACGAAAGCGGCACAGCCCACCCCTAGCACAAGTGCGGAGCCCAGCCCTGAGGACGCCCTCCTTCCCTCTTCCACTCCGTCCAACATGCCGTGGACGGAGGTTGTGAGGAGAGGAAAGGGCAAGGGCAAGAAGGTGGAGGGGAAAGGAAAGGGTAAGGGCAAGGATCAGGGGAAGAAAACGGCCTCCTCCTCCAAGCCCATGCAAGCGCCCCCCACAGCAGCGAGGGCCCCGGCCGGCGTCAAAAAATTGACCACCCCTAAAACCGCGGCTGTCACCGTGACCATCGTCCCGGAGGCCGCGGAGAGGGGAGAGACGTACGAGTCCGTACTAAAGCGGGCTCGCGCTCATGCCGATCCTACGAAGCTGGGGATCGGCAGAGTGACGTGTCGCCGGACCGTAACTGGGGCTCGAATATTCGAGTTCCCGGGGGCCAAGGGGGCGGAAAATGCGGACCTCTTCGCAGCCAAGCTGCGAGAGGGTATTGCGGACGTGGCGAAGGTCGCCAGGCCCACAAAGTCCGCAACCTTGGAGGTGACCGACCTGGACGATTCGGTCACCAAGGAGGAGGTCGTGGTGGCCATAGCAGCGGCTGGAGGCTGCTCACCTGAAGTGGTGCGTAGCCGGGACATTAGGCCCGGCCGCGGCGGACTGGGCACCATTCGTCTAGAGTGCCCAGTCACAGCGGCAAAGGCCGTCCTGGCCAAGGGGCGGCTGCTCGTTGGCCTCAGCTCGGCGTCGATCCGGGCACTTGAAGATCAGCCTCTGCGCTGCTTCAGGTGCTTCGGAATCGGCCATACCCGAGCCACGTGTCCCTCCCAAGAGGAGCGGACGGACGCGTGCTACCGCTGCGGGAAGCAGGGGCACCTGGCGTCATCGTGCCAAGCCGCCAAGCCACACTGCGTGGTGTGCGCGGCGAATGGCCGCCCTGCGGACCACGTGATGACTGGGAGGAAGTGTAGGCCTCCCACCACTAAGGGAAAGCAGCAGGTCGCAAGACAACCTGCTGCTATAGCCGCCCCCGCTGCTGGCCCAGCAACGGTGGCCGATGAGGGGGGTACGATGTCCGAATAATGCAATCCGGACATCGTATCCTTCAGGCGAACACCAACCACTGCAGAGCGGCCCAGGATCTGCTCATGCAGTCCATGGCCGAGTGGTTGGTGGACGTGGCGGTAGTCGCCGAGCCGTACTCGGTCCCTGGCCACTGGCTGGGCGACAGGGACGGTTCGGTGGCGATTGTGGCGCGGTCTTCCACAGACTCCCCTCCCCTCTCATTACTAGAGAGAGGACCGGGATATGTGGCCGCCGCGTGGGGAGATCTGGCCCTCGTCGGGGTCTACTTCTCCCCCAACCGCCCTCTACAGGACTTCGAGGATTTCCTCGGGGTCCTGGCCGCCGTGGTCGGCAGGGCAGCGCCACGACAGGTCTGCGTCTTGGGGGACCTCAACGCCAAATCGGTGGTGTGGGGAAACCCGGCCACAGACGCGCGTGGGCGGGCAGTGGAGCTGTGGGCGGCGTCCTCTGGACTCTCCCTCCTGAATAGGGGGAGAGTCCAAACATGCGTGCGGCAGCAGGGTGGGTCCATCGTGGACCTAACCTTCGCAACCCATGTGCTGGCCGCGCGCGTGCGGAACTGGCGGGTGGACATGGTGGAGACCATCTCGGACCACAGGTATGTGCGGTTCGAGATCTCCACCCAATGTCAACGGGGGAACGCCAGACCATCCGGCCGATCCCCCTTCCCGCGGTGGGCCCTCACCCGCCTGGACCGGGAGGCCGCAGAGGAGGCGGCTTTCGTCCAGGACTGGCTGTCGCCACCAGTCGACGTCCTGAACGTGGACGCCGCGGCGGCCCAATTGGGAGCGTCCCTGGCCGAGGTGTGCAACTCCAGCATGCCTCGGTCACGCCGCCCGCCTCCCCGACGTGCCGTGTACTGGTGGTCGGGGGAGCTGCAGCGCCTCCGTGTTGTCTGCACGGCAGCGCGGCGGGAGCACGCGCGGGCTCGACGGCGGCGCCGCAGGGACGGGGACGAGGAGGCCCGCCTGCGGGACGCCCTCGCAGACGCGAAGACGGCCCTCAAGGCGGCAATTGCGGAGGCTAAGGACTCGGCGAGGGCCGAGTTGCTGGCGGGTCTCGACGCCGATCCATTCGGGAGACCATACAAGGCGGCGCGGAATAAACTGCGCCCCTTTGGTCCCCCGGTGGCCGAGACCCTCGAGCCGTCGTCGCTGGACGGGGTGGTGCGGTCCCTGTTTCCAAGCAGGGACGTAGACTTCACCCCTCCAGCGATGAATCCCCCGCAGGGGGCGGCTCCGCCAGAGGTACAGCTGGAGGACCCTCCTCCCATCTCAGAGGGCGAACTTGGTGCGGCGGTATTTCGCCTCCGCTCCAAGAAAACGGCCCCTGGCCCAGATGGGGGCCCCGGCTAAGGTGGTCGCGATCGCGGCCTCCGTCATGCCGGGACGGTTTCGGGACCTCTTCGGCGCGTGCCTTGCGACTGGGAGGTTCCCGGGACCATGGAAGGTGGGGCAGCTGTGCCTCCTCCGCAAAGAGGGCCGTCCTGCAGACTCTCCCTCGGCATACCGGCCTATCGTTCTGCTCGATGAGGCCGGTAAGATGCTCGAGGGCATAGTGGCCGACCGCCTCAAGGCCCACTTGCGGCGTGTGGGGCCGGACCTGTCGGACGCTCAGTTCGGTTTTAGAGCTGAGCGTTCGACGGTGGATGCCCTGGCCCGCCTGAAGAGCCAGGTGAGGGAGGCAATGGAGGCGGGGGATGGTCTTTTGGCTGTGTCTTTTGACATAGCCAACGCTTTTAATACCATCCCCCATTCCACCATTTTGGAGGCACTCCGATTTCACGGAGTGCCTTCTTATCTGAGGCGCCTCCTGGCCAACTATTTGGTGGACCGGGAGGTGATACTGGTGGACAAGGCGGGCCAGGTCCGGCGGTACAATGTGGAGGCCGGCGTTCCGCAGGGGTCTGTTTTAGGACCCCTACTTTGGAACGTCGGATACGACTGGCTCCTGCGGGGATCGCTCCTGAGAGGCACGAGTGTCATCTGTTATGTGGATGACACTCTCCTCACAGCCCGCGGGAGCTTCAGGGAGGCGGCCAGTCTAGCGTCGGCGGGCGGATCGCTGGTAGTGGACAGGATCCGCCGCCTGGGGTTGAAGACGGCGCTGCACAAGACCGTGGCCGTTTATTTCCACGGTCCGCGGCGGCGCCCACCGCCGGATGCCCACATCCACGTGGGGGGCGTCCGCATAGCGGTTGAGGCCCAGATGAAATACCTGGGTTTCATAGTCGACAGCAGGTGGCACTTCAGCGCGCATTTTAGTGCGCTGTCGGGGCGCCTGCTGAAGGCAGCGGACGCCCTCTCGTGGCTGATGCCCAATTTGGGAGGGCCCAGCAAGCGGTGCCGGCAGCTGTACGCCGGCACCCTGCGGAGCATGGCCCTGTACGGGGTCCCTATTTGGGTGGACTCCCTTCGTAGAAGGGAGAACGCCGCCGCCCTTCGGGCGCCCCAGAGGGCCATCGCCCAGCGGGTGGGCAGGGCTTACCGCTCGGTGAGCTTTGCGGCTGCGTGCACCCTGGCCGGCACCCCGCCTTGGGAACTCGAGGCGGAGGTGCTTTCCAGGGTGTACGAATGGACGGCGGGGCGGAGGGCGCTTGGAGAGCGCCCGGCCCCGGAAGAGAAAGCGGCCGTCCGACAGCAGGCACGCGATGCCGTCATTGCTCACTGGGCGGAGGACCTCGCCGCCGCTCACTTCGGCCGCCGGACGCTGGACGCCGTCGGACCGGTCCTAAGGGACTGGATCGAACGTGCGCACGGCTTCCTCTCATTCCGCCTGGTGCAGGTACTGTCCGGACACGGTTGTTTCGGATCGTACTTGCACCGAATCGGCAGGGAGGAGGCCCCATCGTGCCACGACTGCGGCGCGGCGGAGGACACGGCGGAGCACACCCTCGAGGTGTGCCCGTCGTGGTCCGAGCAGCGCCGCAGTCTGGTTGCGGTGGTCGGGCGGGACCTCTCGCTTCCCCGCATTGTGAGCGCAATGCTGGAGAGCGAGAGAGCGTGGGCGGCGGTTGCCTCCTTCTGCGAATCCGTCATGTCGCAGAAGGAGGCAGCGGAGCGCGCGCGAGAGGAAGACCCTCTTGCGCCCGCGCTCCGGAAGCGGCGAAGGGGACGGAGGAGGCGGGCGTATGACCGCCTTTACCTTCCCGATGGTGAGCAGCGGGCGACGGATGCGGAGGCTCCTCCGCCCGCATTGCACCGCTCACCATCACTGGATACGGGGACGATCGCGCACTCTCGACCGTCCCCGTTGCCCCACCCATCATAAGGGAGGGGCGCGAAGGGCTCGCCATAAAGGCGGGGCTCGCCGGAGGGAGACTGGACGCAAAGGCTCTGCCGGATTCCCAGACCCTCTCCAAGAGGCGAAGACGGAGTGCCGCTGGGGGTTTTAGTGGGTATACCAGGGGGTATTGCCCCTGGGGAGTCCCACATACCCCTCTGCGGGAGGGGATGCGTAACGCATTTCCCCCAGCGAAACCAAAAAAAAAAAGGGTTATTGGGGGTTTCCGTACTTCGGATGGCACCTCAAGCCATCATCGGTACGGGCTTTAATGGGCTGTTATGAATGGATAGCCGTTGTTTAACCTTGTCGTAGTTGTTATGGATGGTTTAAAAACATCTATGATTGGATAGACTGGCAACCAGCATTGGAGTATCGTGGAGAAGTTGAGCAATCCTATCCATTAATGGCTTGCAGCCAATATGATTATCCAACATGTTCATAATGGCTGAAACCTTTTTTTTGCGTCCCAATGCTGGGCACATGTCTCTCCCCACTATTATGGAGGCCTGAAGCTTACTCCACCACGCTGCTCCAATGCGGGTTGGTGGATATGCGATTAGTGGCCAACCCGCTGTCGGATGTTTTCAAAGTACCCATAGGACCTCCGACTATGTTTAACGTCTGTTGTCTATCGACAACAACCGGGAACGACGGCTTTACATGAGTTCCGAAGCACGGAAACGCGCACGATATTTTTGCCACTAGCGGTCACCCATCTTACACCCGACCGCGCCCGTTTGGCTCAGCTGCATAGATCGTTTGCGTTCTACGCTAGCCGCCAGGCCATGTGCGCTTCTAACTCACTAGTAATGGGCGGAAAGCTTTTATAAAATATTAGTACCTGGACGACCGAGCGTTGCTCGGATAAACACAATTTATTTTCTTGGTTTAATTTCAAACGAAACACTCATTTGTTTAGTGTTACTTAACAACGCCAACTGAAATAGCTCCCAATAAAAAAAAACACAAAAAATATAAATAAACGTAATATGGCTTTGAATGACGTTAGAATCCGGGTCTCTAGTTCCAAAGTAAGCCTACGTAACCATTCGGCCAAGGAAGCTATGATTCAATGAACGAAATTTTCATAGAGTGTATTTTTTAGTTTATATTTAAGTTGATTATCGCTGAAAATATTTTATACTTTAAAATTTCTTAAAATAAAACCTAGCTGGATCGATTTATCACCCCGAAACCAGGGTACTAAATTTCATCAAAATCGTTGGAGCCGTTTCCGAGATTCAAAAAATATATTTAGGTATATACAAGAGTTGCTCGTTTTAATATGTTACATATTGTATAAGAAGGCATGAAAATTAGTTTAAAGCTACAATAAGTGAGATACTCTAAGTCAGTATGGACCCTATTAAAGATTATTGATCCAGTTTGTACCCTCTCCAATGCTATCAAAGACCCTCCGCGCGTAAATCTTTCATTTTGGACACGAAGGAATTATAGCGACTTATCGGAAACCGACTCTTTTCTACTGTAAATTTCTTTTGTCTTATCAGCTTGTTATTTTCTGAGTGAACAAAGAATGAGGCCATAAAAAGTTATTATCAAATTTTCGGAATAACTGAGTTGTCTTTGAATATACTATTGATGTTTCAAATTTCAAGTACATACAAGAAGTATGAAGTTATCAAATGTAAAGTCTATTAACATGGTTTTGTTTGGCTCAATATCGGTTTTCTATATTTCATTATCTTAGTGGCTGCGGTTTCTCCAAAACTAACTCAATAATTATGTAGATTTCAATAAACGTTGAAATTTTGACAAAATCAAATAAAATCTTATCGAAACAGGAAATGTTTTTGAGATTGTTCTAAGCCTGCTACTTATCGGTAACAAATAAAGCTGAAGACTTCAAATAATGGTTTGGTTTTTTGAGGCATCTAAATGCCTCAATAAAAAGCTTGAAAGCAATCGTAACAATTATCGGCGTTTATTATTTTATTAAACAGCTATACTTTTGAGACGTTATACTGACTATACTTATAGCTGTAAGATTAAACCTATACATATCGTAGGTATTAAAATTTCACAGCCCAATAGCAAAATCAAATTCAATTCATACAGCAAAAGATAGTGTCTCACACGATCAGCTGTCACGTGTGCCCATTGGCTGCAACCCTTTTTGCGTCCCCCTACTGGGCACGGGTCTCTCCCCAATATTGGCGAGGCCTGGAGCTTACTCCACCACGCTGCTCCAATGCGGGTTGGTGGAGATGCGGGTTAGTGGTCAACCCGCTGTCGGATGTTTTCAAACCGCCCATAAGGCCTCCGACAAGGTTTAACGACTGTTATCTATTGACAACAACCGGGACCGACGGCTTAACGTGCCCTCCGAAGCACGGAAACGCGCATGAAATTTTTGCCACTAGCGGTCACCCATCTCACACGTGACCACGCCCGTTTGGCTTAGCTGCGTAGATCGCTTGCGTTCTACGCTCGCCGCGATGACCGGGAAAAATGGCATTCATTATATTTTTTATTCCTAATATGAAATAATGTTTTTTTTCTTTTCTTTTCAAAGAAATATAGTTTAAATAAATACAGTTAAAAAAGAAACCGAAAAGAAAAATACGAAAACAAGCAGCCCGTAACGATCTCATATCTAACAAAGTGAGTGGAAAGGGATGAAATTTCACTTACTGAAACAACCATGTCCGCGACGTAACGTAAAATTGATGTTTCCATTACTCTGATGACAGCCCCGAGACGACAAGATCAGCTAACTGAATATGTGTTCTTTCAAAATGCTTACAAATCAAAATATACTTACAAATAAAATTATCCTTTTAATTGCGTATGTACCTATAATTCTTAAATACCAGGAAGATCGAGCAATGCTCGCATAAAAACAATTAATTGGTTTAATTTCAAACAAAACAGTCATTGGCTTCATGTACTTAACCCCCCCCCCCTCCCCCAACGCGACGTTGCTTGGAAAATAAAAATACTTGACCTTACATAATATATTATTATTATATAAAATTTGTGAGCGGATGGCAGTGTGATAGCATTGACACACACGATAGCTGTCTCGTGTGCTCCTTGTCGCCCCACAGTCATGCTGCATAATAATACCCATTGTACCTGAAAATTTATTTAAAACAGGGCTGGAGTTTTTTTCCGCCCGCTTTTTTCT
This sequence comes from Pyrgus malvae, assembly GCA_911387765.1. Taxonomy (NCBI): domain Eukaryota; kingdom Metazoa; phylum Arthropoda; class Insecta; order Lepidoptera; family Hesperiidae; genus Pyrgus; species Pyrgus malvae. The sequence continues at coordinate 26,348,286 of OU426947.1, forward strand.
CCTAGCCCATATAAGCCTTAGCGCACCCAAAGCGGATGACGGTCAGCTGATGACCGTAGAACAATGACAAACATCAAGTGTATATTATTACCCAGGATGTTAATAAACTATTTCATTTCAAACTATTTCATTTCATTTCATATCTGATGATGATAATTATAATAGGTTTAAAATATTATTATTTGTTAGTTTTTAGAGTTTACTTTTTGGGTCAGGGGTTTTTAAATTTTTAATTTAATTTTTATTTTAAGTTTTTTCAATGGAACTAACCTATAGGGCAGTACAATAAATATAGAAACCTAAGCCAGTATGATAGATAACGATGAAATAAGCTGGGAGGTACTTCCAGCGGCTGGCTGCAGCACCATGTCAACGTGACTGTATTGCAAGATCATAACCTGCAAGAAAATTACTCTTTAAAAGTAATACATTGAATCTAAACACGATATGCCTGCTGTAAGTTTTCGAGGAGTTGGGTTTTCTGGAGACCATCCAGCTTGTAGTAGCAGGTCATCGTGACCGTATCGCAAGATCTTATCCTGCAAATATTGAACCCAAATACGATAAGTCTGCTGTGAGTTTTAGAAGAGTTGGGTTCTCTGGAGACCAGGTGACCAGGTGACCAGGACTTTGGTGGTTGCAGCATAAGGTCGAAGTTATCAATTAATTGTCATTTAATGATAATACTGGCCGCGTGAAGCACTTAATCGAGTAATCTTAGCCAAAAATGTCTTTCAACATTTTAAAAAACCGCTGATACTCTTAAACTGCTGGAACGATATTAACCAAACATAGCTAAGAACCACCAGGCGGAAACTGGTTTTCAAATAAAAAAACTGCAAGGAAATCGGTTGAGAAATTCGTTTGTGAGTAACAATGCCACAGACAGACACACACAGACAGACAGATATCGACGTCAAACTTATAACACCCCTCTTTTTGCGTCGGGGGTTAAAAAAAGTCACAAAAAAACCACAATATGCTTCATTGAGATTTGAACGAAACAGGTTCAAACAGGTTCTTGATAGCTTTCTCTATATTTCAAATCATGGATTCACTTCGAGGAAAATAGTTTTTCTAGTAGAAGAGCACAAAGAGTTAAACTGTTAAACTGCATTGTGGTTCATAATGTATATAATTATTTTCTATAATAACTTAATTATTTTTGGAGGAAAATTAAAATTGTTTTGTGAGTGTATTTTTATTTTAGTTACTTTACTGATATATCTGTGTCTAATCAATACAGATACCATTATCGATAAAATTTAATGTATATCGACAACTAAATTCGAAGTAGTCACGCGCAACACTATTTGTCAAGCACACATGCGATTCACACGCACACTGAGATATTTTGTTTTTGGTCTCACCTAATTACGCTTCTTCCAATCCACACATAGAAGCTAAGAACTTTCTTTCAGCTCTTTTTGTGTCCCACTGCTGGGCACAGGTCTCTTCTCGGAAATATAGGTATTCAGGCCATTGAACGCACTGCATTTGCAAACAGTGCGCATTAGTGGACTAGCTAAGAACTAATCCGTTTGAAATACTTGTTGTTCTATACTAGCTATAGCTATCGTTTGTAATGGTACAGTTCGCTAATCATTATTTTATATTAATATCAAAATTCTTGCTAGACCGTAAGTAAAATTTAATACTAGTTCAGATAACAACACTGGGGATACTTTTAAAAGCGGATGAAGAGAGAAAAATAAAATATTTCTGCATGAAAGTATTTCACTGGTCCTGACGTAAGAAATATTTCTGCGTTAGATAAAATCTTGATAACTCAACCGCAAGCTGTTTACGGAAATGCAAAACTGCTTTTCGTAAGATTTCTCGCTATTGATATGGTATAAAAATGTTGAAATCCGAACGAATAGATAGGTACGTAAAAGTATAGAATTTTTACATTAAAAAGTTACGAGACTTGAAATAGTGCAATTTAATTTAATTTTCATTTATCGACGCCATTTATTAGCCGTAAACCTTCACGGTTATAACGCCTTAGCGTGTAAAATTTCTTTATCAACCATAATACTCTCGGTATTATAGAATTTTTACTATTCTACCTGACCACACGGTTTCTGCAGCTTATGGACGTCTCGACATGTAAGCCGAGAGTGGTTGAGTTGGTCACTCGCATTTTCACCAACCCAATTTGGAACATCGTGGTCGATTAAGCTCCAGCTCTAAATTATAAGAAGATATCAACAGTGGGACGCAAAAACAGCTTTAATAATCAACTTCAAAACTGTAGTTAGTTTACGTACAAATAAAACGTGTTAGCTTACCTAGACTCATATAAAAGTCCCTGTAGCTTCGGGATTAAGAATAGGGCTACGGTATCCCCTGCCTGATCGTAAGAGGCGACTAAAAGGGGGCTTCCGGGGATGCGGACGGTGAGAGTGGGAGCTTGACCCGTCCAGCCAGCAGCCCGGGAGGGACGGCGGTGTATGCGTGGCTGCATGCCGCCGTGAACACCTGAAGGTGCAGGAGAGCACATCTGCTCTCCCAAAGATGGGCCCGATCTGGGGCGCCGCGCGTGAAGGACACCAGTGTGTTCCAATGGAGATCCCGGAGTCCTCACAAACACAGAGGCAGGCCACCGAGGGGTTTTAGTGCGGTCAAATCCCACTTAACCCGGTATCCTCTCCCAAGGTGTCGGGTACCTTTTGAAGGTTTCCCCCCCGATACAAAAAAAAAGACGCATATAAAAGTTTCTTAAATCTAAATTTCTCGCTAAAGTTTTGTTCATTTTTACCTGAAACAAGAAAACACAATAATTAATTGGACATCCTTGAGATTGACAGCATTAAAATAATAGCCACAATCAATTCGTAGTAATTAAAATAAAAATGGAAATAAGGCTCTCTTTACAAATTAATTAATTAAATGAAGTAACTGATCATTTTATTTGTGTTTTTCCAATAATTATTTCTTTAAATGCGAATCGTATGTTTGAATGAAGAGTTATGTAATAATTAATGAAAATAAATAGTAGTTTATTTAATAAAAAATACTGGTATAATATTGCCAAAGCATTAAAAATCTCTTGTTTGACACGTGGCGGTTTTCCACAGTCTTTTTTTTTACTACGTATTCTATGTCTAAACGGTGAAAAAACTTTCCAGCTGACTGTATTTCCAGTGGACCATGACATGGGGTTCTTCGACAAAAAGCTGTAATAAGGCGCAATATGGGTACAAACAAAGATAAATGTAGTATACATAATAATATAATAAAATAAATGACACTATTTCAATGTACATTTTTATGTTTGTAATTTGTAAATAGTTAAGTTTTAATTATTGTAATATTAATAATAAATAATAAATTGTAATATTTGCATACCTCATGAAGGTAAATATGGCGAACCACAAATGTATAAAAACACCTTTTGTAAACACCCATATTTGTGCAAATAAAAGTCTTTGTCTTTGTAAAAAACCTTCATGGTAGGTAATGCTCAAGGTTTTCTACTTGCTTCGCTCATATTATTATCCATAAGCGATGGTAGTCGCTTAGCATCGCGGGCTTGTCTGCGTTTTTGTACGATATAATGTATAATAAAAAAACTAAAAAACACGCTTTTGAAGCACATCAATCTAGTTTATTTAACTATACTTATTTATTTTTCAGTTTTTAGTTCGATTTATTGTTAAAATCTTTTTTTTCAAGTTCTCGGAATAAGATAAACTCATAAAATTAATGTATTGTCACCAATTATTGATTAGTATCTAAACTCTAAAGTTTTAATTAAATCTGTCCGTTGAAAATGGGCAAATATTGAGTCCAAAGAATACAAACAAAGCTCACAAAGTCACAAACATACAGATTAAGCTAACAAAGACGTGATACAAAAACATTTAATATTATTTATAGTCTCCAGTCATTCGTCTTGATCGTACTTCAAAGCAAAACATACAAGTTACGTTGAAAAATTCAAACAAATATTTAGTTGTTTGTATCGCATCCCGCTCGATTTATACTACTAAAGCTTTTCTTTGAATGTTTTATTGACGAAACCCCCATAGCTGTTTTAAAAAGTATGTTTGATGTTTACTATTTGCATTACTTTTTATTATAAACCATACTCAACCGCAAGCATTAGAAGCGCGCGAACATGACCGAAGATATGTATAAAGAAAGAATCATGTCGGTCACTGTAAACAGACACAATTTATTAAAATGGGTATTAATAAGCGACATGTCACTGTAAAGGAAGTTATTAATTATATCCGACTTTGTTACAAAGAATTTTAGTGAAAACCATACTTTGTTGTGTAATTACGTCATAATATGCGGTTGGTCAATATAGGCGGAGTTATAATAAACGGATTCTACTGTATCTGATCTGATCTGGTACTTTGTTCTTAAAATCTCGTTTGAAGTCTACAAATTATCAACGTTGTCCTGTTTAATACTAGTACCTCTTGAGAGTTGATTCGTTTTCAATTAATTATAGCAAACCCCTTAATTATTATAACTACAATAAACTACACAATTACGCATACCTGTTTTGTAATTACTCCGAGCCAGCAATGTCTGACCTGTAACGATGTTTTAAAGTCCTTCAGACTAATTAGAAGTCTCGTGACATTCCAAACCTGTGATCACTCCGAGTAAACCCAAGGGACCCTATTACAGGGGTAGGTACGTTAACGATTTTCCTCAATTAACCTTCAGTAGAAATTTTAAGATTGCCGACATCCGATAGTATAATTCTTCTTTATGAAATTTAAAATATATAAATTATTGACTAAAATAAGGTATTTTTTAAAGAAAGGACTGGGAGTTGGAGCCCTACTAGAAAGATTTGGAGGGAATCCAAAAAATGCATGTTTAGTCTGGTTTTGTTTTCATTTTCTTAATGTTTTTTTTTACCCAGAGCAGCGATGGCCGAGTGGTAAAAAACCGCGGTCTTCGACGCGACTGATACCAGGTTCAAATCCTCGGCTCGCACCTCTGACAAAGAAAGTAATGTGCGAATTTATCGCTGCTCCACGGTGATGGAAAATATCGTGATATTTCATTAATTACGATGTTCTCCATCGCCGTGAATGCCTGAGAGAAATTTATAATTTCTCGAAAGCATGACGACCACCAATCCGCACTTGGCCAGCGTGGTGGACTATGGCCTAAATCCCTCTCAATTGTGTGAGAAGGAGACCTGTGCCCAGCAGTGGGACATAAAAAAGGTTGAAAAAAAATTTTTTTTTACCTTAACTGTATCAAGTAAATGATGGCATTTTGCTCGATGTTCGATTCTTCCACTGCGTCGAGTGCGGAGTAAAATAACAGTGCGAAAACATGGCTTATGAGCATTATTTCTAAAATTCCACCTTTTTGATAATACGAGCAAAAATGTATACTAAAATACCTGTATACATTTTTTACCTTACTTTTTTAAATATGCACACATTTTACAATGTAAAATAAATAATGAAAGTATGAGATACGTCATTCAGCGTTTACAGTTTAAACGTATTATTTAAACTATGGAAGCTATATTAGACGCTATATTTATTTTAATTTAGATGGCAGGACTCGTGAGCCGATCCCGGGAAGGACGGTCAGCGTGGCCGCATGGCCGCATACGTAAGCACTACAAGGTGCAAACTGAAAGAGAGCACCCTTGCTCTAAAAATGACGGGATGGTTTTGGGTGGCTTGCGTAGAGGTCACCGGTAAGTTGCATTTGTGATGCTATAGTCCTCAAAGACAAAGACAAAGACATTTATTTGCACAAATATGGGTGTTTACAAAGTTGTTTATATATATTTAGTTCGCCATATTTACCTTCCATGAGGTATGCAAATATACAATGATAAAAATATAAAAGGAAAAAAACTAAACTATAATACAATTACGAAATGTACATTTACATCTATTTTAATATTATTTTTATTTGTCCCATATTGCGCCTTTTATAAATAAAAATAAAAATATTTATTTATTTATATTTCGATTCGGTTCCGATCGTCAGCTTTGGGTACCCATATCACAGGGTGTTTGTACACTGAGAGGAAAAAAAGCCGGCGGAAAAAAAACCTCCCAGGTTTTTATGGAATTCCTTTATGCCGTTTTATCGTTTATGAAATCCTCCTTAAGCAATTTTTCGAAACTTTCCTTAGATGTTAGTGATTTTGAAGGGACATCTTCCAACAAAATAAAACTTTTAGTCCCGAATCCATGAGGAACTCAGAATTATAAGTCCTTGACTACTCTTAAAATTACAAAGCAAAAGAAAATTGCTAAGTTAAGTTCAGCCGAATTTCTCTAGAAAGCTAATAATTGAAATTCCATCACAAGACAAACGAATTGCTTTGAAACTGTGCCATAATATTTTGCTAGGAGTTATACACTCCACGTAGAAGGTCAAAGGTTCTCACAGTTTAATTATCTGCGTCCGATACCGCTCTCCATGGTTGATTTAGACCTAAATAAACTTTAACATAGAATATTATGATACAAAACATTTGATTTTCCGAATATAAACCACTAATTTTGTATAATTACTTTTTTATAAACTGTAAAAATATGTAAGCAACATCTTTCTGTAATATTTTGTGAACTGGCTTTGTAAAAGTGTTACTATTAGTAACAAACGTTGTAAATAATCCCGTTGGTACCTTTTGGGTACGGAATCCTACGGAGAAATGCCATCAAAATCACAAAGCCAGTTATGTTACCTTACATTCACTTTACCAACTCCATTAGTGGCCGAAACAGCTCTATTAAAATGGTGCATAATGAGCGCTCAGCCTGAAACTAATAGATATTATCAATATAGGTTCAGATTCGATAAAATTACCGACGAGATGTATGTGTCCACACACTGAATGGACTCGAGCAACGAGATGCCATTGATAGTTGGAACATGTTGTATAACCATAGCATTTAAGTGTATCAGTTCCTCGAGTTGTCATCAAACGTAGATCAGGTGTATTCAGTACTTCTCAATAAAAGAGGTTTCTATTTTACTATTTGAAAGCAATTTCTTTTTATACTATATATTTGGAGGATATATGACCAAAAGACTATTACTGCTACACTATTTCCACTGAGGAACAATATAATATTTTATTGCTTTTTGATGGAGAGGTGCGGTTGCCGGGTTTGATCACATGAGACGGTCATCAGTCTCCGCAGTACTATTTCATTTTATAAAAAACTTGCCATCAAAACCACGAAGCCAATTACGTTATCTTTCTTTATTTAACCAACTCCATTAGTGGCCGAAACAGCTTTATTAGAACGGAGCATAATGAGTGCTCAGCCTGGAACTAATAGATATTGACAATGTCGGTTCAGATCCGATCCAATTACCGGCGAGATGAATGTTTCCACACACTGAATGGACTCGGACAACAAGATGGCATCGATAGCTGGAACACGATATGTTATGAATAGCATTTAAGATAGCTGGAACACGATATGTTATGAATAGCATTTAAGATAGCTGGAACACGATATGTTATGAATAGCATTTAAGACAGCTGGAACACGATATGTTATGAATAGCATTTAAGATAGCTGGAACACGATATGTTATGAATAGCATTTAAGATAGCTGGAACACGATATGTTATGAATAGCATTTAAGACAGCTGGAACACGATATGTTATGAATAGCATTTAAGTGTAGATATGACATCCTCGAATTGTTATCATACATCTATATATACATAATGACAGCCACCGTGGCGTAGTGGGTGATGAGCCGACTGCGAAACGCGAGGTCGTGGGTTCGATTCCCACCCAGGACAAATATTTGTGTGATGAACATGATTATTTGTTCTGTGTCTGGGTGTTAATTTATCTATTTAATATGTATTTGGAATTATATAAGCATGTTTATCAGCTTTCTGATTACCATAGCACAAGCTCTGCTTAGTTTGGAATCAGATGGCGTTGTGTGAGTTGTCCAAAGATATTTATTTATATTTTTTATTTAAAATTACATAGAGAAGCTGTCGATTACGCAGACTGTGGGCTAGTGATGGTGTTATTGGACATTTACACATAACTCAACTGGCCACGAGGTTTTGTTATTGGAACAAGCAATCACGAGACTTGCCGTAGGTCATTTTATTTTGACGACTCGTGTGGCCCAATGGTTACCATACCGGACTGCCAATGGAGTGGTTCCTGGTTCGGTTCGGAGAAACGGAAAATTTAAATGATGAGTTTAAATTTCTGTTCTCTATTTTTCAAATTTTATTACTTATTCAGAATTTGATTTTTGTGTGCTTATTCTCTAACAAAAGGGTTTCGATTGGACCCATAAAAATTTTTAGTCAACATTCCCATTATTTAACGGCTGAAATTGTGCACTGGCATTAATACGACAACTGACTTACGTCATACTACGCAAATAATACTGCAACTACTGTACATTGACTGCCTCCGTGGCGGAGTGGGTGATGAGCCAACTGCGAAGCGTGAGGTCGTGGGTTGATTTCAACCCAGGACAAATATTTATGTGATGAACATGACTATTTGTTCTGTGTCTGGGTGTTCATTTATGTATTTAAGTATGTATGTATTTAGAACTATATAAGTATGTTTATCAGCCTTCTGACTACCATAGTACAAGCTTTGCCAGATGGCGATGTGAGAATTGTCAAAAGATATTTATTATTATTATTATTATTATTGAAAGATTTTGATTCTCGACTCATAGTCGGTTATTCAGGCACAGGCTTACGCAAAGTAGCCATATTCCTGTGTGTTGATGTTAAAATAGTGAGGGTGAGAGGATATTTGATAGTTGACGACCCGCGTGGCGCAATGGTTACCATGCCGGACTGCCAATCGGAGGGTCCCGGGTTCGATTCCCGGCGAAACAGAAATTTGGATGATGAGTTTAAATTTCTGTTCTCGGTCTGGGTGTTTGTGTTTCTGTCTTTGTATGTGTCCATGGTACCCACGACACAGGATATGTTCACCCTACTGTGGGGCTATGAGTGTGAATCGTTTTATTTATTTATTTAATATATTTGGAGTATCGTGATTTGAGATGTTTGTATGAGCATGAGATGAGTTCAGTATTCTGTGCGTAGTATTGGTGTGAGTGACGTTATCTTAAAGCATGAGGGTGATTGGATTCATAATGCGGCGTACTATTGAACATGTATCTAAGATTATTGATTTTTGTAAGGGTATTTTTATTTTATTTTATTTTATTTTATTTTATTTTTTTAATAAGTATTATCATAAATATCAAGGGATTGTAAAGATTTTTGTAATGTTTTAGGTACTACACCAGTAGAAGAAGTAGAAGTACTATTATTATTATTTATCGAATTTGCAAAAAAGTGAATCAATATTAAACAGTTAGACAAAAGCAAACAGCTATAAACGTTGGATATATGGCAACAATGCTCTTTAGTGTTTAATTAATTTGCTTCTACGTTAATACCACGTAGATTGGTCGCTACTAATTATATAACCACCATTGTAACGAAACTAATTACGAGAGCAGATTCACATTGTTTCCATACTAAATGTTTATAGTTAAACACCTATATAAATGCCAAATGTTTTCTCACTTATCACGTAAGGTAGTTTATAGTTAGCAGACATCTACTAAAAACATTTTACGCCAAGAGCCGAGATACAAATAAAAATAAAAAAAACAACGGGTTGCACTCCGGGAGTGCCGGCATAAGTGAAAACGTATTATTTTTCACCTAATATTTTTAAATTTTTCATTTTCTTTCTCTATTTTTTCGTCACTTTTATCATTTATAGATGCATTGTGTTCAAATTTTAAATACTTGATTTATACGAATTTTACAAGTTATATAGACAGTGGAACCATCAGCACACCTACGTCTTACAGTTATTCGATCAGAGCCCTTAGTGTAAGTTTGCAAACGCGCAAACGTTACTACTGCGTCATAGTTAAAATTGGACAGAACCTATAAAAGTAGCACGAGCATGCAGTCCACGTAGTATTGTTCGTTACGTTATAATTTGAATCTTACACGTTCTTTTACTCGACATTACAATGAGAACGTTGAGCTCGGTGACTCAGTTTTCTCACTATACGTGAGCAGTATCGCTCCACAAAAGAAATAAATCCTTGTACTAAAATCTCTTAGCCGGAGTACTTACACAAAACGTGCTTTTGCACTCTACAGCTTAAAAATTACGTCTTTAAAGTTTTCATTGTAATTTTATTAATTATTAATAAATAAATTAATTGGGAATTTTAAATGTAGTTTATTATATTATACAATACTAAAGTAACATATACGTTAAACTAAATACTTAAATAATTTAACAATACTTAAAATTTAAATATATAAAGTTAATTATAAAAAGAAAATGCCATCTAGTAATTGTGCTTGTGGCATTGTACCCAGAACGCTGGCAGCGTTTCCCCTCTGAACTAGTAAGCTCATTGGGAATTGTATTTGCCTTAATATTTTTATTAAGTCAGATTAGCAGAGGAATATGCATAAAATACTATCAAAACTGTATTTTTCTCGTATTTTTTATTCTTGCTTCCACTGCACAATGAATTAATGAATTTATTTTATTTTGATAACAAAATTTGAATATATTTTTATAATTACACAAGCAATTCTACTTACTACTTTAGCTTATTGCAAAATTTTCTTAGCTATTTATAACATACTAACTTGGTATTGGTCATAGTACGATGTTATATACCTTCCCCGACAATGGTCTATCCACCACAAAAATATTCTTCAATTTGAACCAGTAGTTCAAACAAACAAACTCTTCTGCTTTATAATATAGATAATCCAGTTACAATACAGGTATAGATAGATGCCAAACTTAACTAACTGTATCATACTAATCAAACCTCTTTTTACTTTTTACTTGCGAACATTTTTGTGTTTTTATTTTTATTACTTATTTTTGCTTAAACAATTTAAAAAGGTTTAATAGATAGATAAGATAAGTTTACTTAAGCCTCTTGTACGGAAATTAGCCTAACCTGAAATAGTCCTTAAATAAAAAAGGTAAGACAAAGCGGAAAGCGAAAATAAATCAAGATTCAGATGCATTTACGTGGCCTGAATAAAAACTAGCCAATGTCCATTAAAAAACAGAGAAGAGAAACTCAAAACGTGAGGCGCAATGTCATTTATGATTTGCGACAGAAATTCTGAAAAATTGGTTTGGGAAGCATATTTAAGTTAGGTACTTTCTAATTAACTTTTTCAAACTCAAGTAAACAAGCCGGCGCCTACTTAAACCTTTTCGGCGGAAAATAGCCTTTCTACCTGTATCAAATACAAAGTACTATACACTAAAATATTTTAGGAGCTCATGGTAATAATAAAAGAGTTAAATCACTCACCACATTTAATATATAATAGTTAGAAGTTGTAACTATTTAGTTTTGATGCAACAATTACATTGTGTACATACATATATACAAATATCGTGTTAAAAAGTTAACCCAGATAAAAAAGCAATACTTGAAAAATCATAAGCTAAAGAAAGCGTACAGCACGAAAATAAATCAACATTCAGATGCATTTACGTGACCTGAATAAAAAGTAGCCAACGTCCAATATAAAACACAGTACTGAAAACGTGAGGCACGTAAGGGCGCAATGTGATTGATGATCTTGCGACGGAACGTCCGAAAAATTGGTTTGGGCAGTATATTTAGGCTGTGACCAGGGATTTGTTTTTAATTTTCTATAGGTACTTTACTTAAAACTTGGACTGATATTCTTCAACTAATAACAATGTCTTTGCAAGGGTAATGGATTTAATCTCTCTTTAAAATACATAAAAAATCTTAATAACGTTATGTTTGGTTGTGGTTATAACCACGATTGTTATTACCACCAGAATATTTGAGAGAATCTTCTTGTGAGAAGTTATATAATAAAAGGTTTATTGAATGCAGCGAATCTTGTCTTCGCATAAAATTTATCGTTTAAAATTAATCGTCGTAAAATGTAAAACCAATATAAAAAAGTAAAACCAATATAAAAACTTCCCAATTAATCTGAAGTGGGAGATCGAAGAGTGAGAAAATGTTTATTCAGATGCTTTTACATGAACTGAATAAAAAGTAGCCAACGTCCAATATAGAACACAGTACTGAAAACGTGAGGCACGTAAAGGCGCAATGTGATTGATGATCTTGCGACGGAACGTCCGAAATATTGGTTTGGGCAGGGACAATTTAGGCTGTGACCAGGGATAAGTTTTTAATTTTCTATACTTTACTTAAAATGTGGACTGAGATTGTTCATCTCATAACATTGTCTTTGCAAGGGTAATTATTTAAATTAAATAGATAAAGGGATTAAAGGCGAAAACATATTATTAAAACGTGGTTTTCTATATACCAGAATCACACTATAACATCCGACGCGACGCCATGTGCGCACACGCCACCCAATCCAAACGTGCCAGGTCGGTGTGTTGCCCATAGTGGGGGTAAAGACGCTATCCAACGCGGCGATGTCACAGACAGAGCATATAACCTAACCATACGATTTCACTGCTGTTAGCTATATTTAGAAATTGCGTCGTCAGAAAATGTCGTGGCGTCGCGTGTTGATAATGTGCAAGGGGCATATCGGGTGTCAACACGTTGCGCACACGCGTCGCTTTATAATAATGTGTTTCCGCCTTAAATCTCTCTTCAAAATACATAAAAAAATTGTTAACGTTATGTTTGTTCTTGAGAGAATCTTCTTGTGAAAAAAAGATATTTATAGCACCATTATTCCAGAAAAGTAAAATCTGAAACAGGATTGACGGAATCTGAAACAGGAGGGTTTGAAAACAGTTAACCCGCTGTAAATAAAACGTGAGGTAAATATAGTAGGCGCCATGATTGATGATCTGATGACGGAAGGGTCAAAAAATTTGTTTGGGAAGTAGATTTAGGTTACCTAATTCAGTTAGATTGATGACAGTTAAAAGTTAATTGAAATTAATAAATTTGTGATGGGGTACAGGGTTATGCTTATGCATTCTATAGCTATACATAAGTATAAAATAATACAAAAATAGGAAGAATAAATAAATAAATTTAAACAGTAAAAATCATGAAATTTGGAACCATTTCTTACTTATTTTAGATTTAAACATATTTGGTGTGGAATTAAATATGTATATCTGGTTATGGGAAGTCATCTCGATCGATTAAAAAATCTGTACTTAGTACCTAGCGCTACGAGGGATTTCAAGGACGATATGAGGTTGCCGTACAGCCCTCGGTACCTTAAGGCCTATTTTTGATATGAGAGAATCGTACTATTTTATTTATGACAGCCTCCGTGGCGTAGTGGGTGATGAGCCAACTGCGAAACGTAAGGTCGTGGATTCGATTCCCACCCAGGATAAATATTTGTGTGATGAACATGACTATTTGTTCTTTGTCTGGGTGTTAATTTATCTATTTAAGTATGTATTTAGAATTATATATGTATGTTTATCAGCTTTCTGATTACCATAGTACAAGCTCTGCTTAGTTTGGAATCAGATGGTGTTGTGTGAATTGTCCAATAGATATAAAAAAGATATATTTGAATTAAAGTAAAATTATATACACCCAAATTATTCATATCATTTATTTCAAATCATTCATATCGATCATAGTACCTACAAGAGAAACAACAAAATACAGAATATTGCAATAATAGTGAGCGGTACGAAATCGTAAAATAATCATTGATTTCATATCATTTAACAGATACAATATCGGCTCGTTTTATTTTACTATTTTCGGGACATTACATTTTATCCCTTTCATTTCAGTATAGTTTTCGGTATCAAAACATTCTCAAATATCCAACAAGTGAGCCAAATTGCAAGTAGTTGTTAACATTATTGACACAGGTTAGATTATTTATACGTATTGTATATTGCAGTTGAGATACCCCAATATAAGATACAATATATTAGTATGAGTTAGGGCCTCGATTAAACTCACCCGTAACTTCAATTTCAATTTCACGATGTTCGACTAGCACTAATCATATGATAAACTGACCCGTACTCATAGCCTAGTCATTTACTAGCCAATTAATTTTACTTGAGAAGTAACTAATCAACACTTTACTGGGAGATGGTGAAAGAGGCCCTTATTCTTAATAAAGTATTCCTCAAGTAAAGGTTAATTCATATTATAATTTTATTATAATATTGTATCTTAGAATTTAGGTATTTGATATCACGTATATCGGTGCTTATTAGCAATGGATTTCATTAGCAGCCAAATAACTAATTTGTTGTGTCACAATGGAATTATTGTTATTATTTGACTTGATTTACTTACTTTTAGTCTGGTATCTGTTTAGTATACTTACTTGTACTTATTAACGCTTTAAATCAGTTGTCCCGTATCGCGGTAAAAAGGTGCTTTGACCTCCAGACTTGGTTGAAGAGACCTTCAACTTATAACCTTGTGAGTAGCATCAAAATTGCATACTATCTCTGATAAAACTGTAACATGCTTGAGGTTTTGAGTTGAGGATTGAGGATGGACTGCGATGACCATCCTGTTTTTACTGTACCATATTGCTTTCTTAATATTGTATTAAATTAACACAAATTCAAATACTCATAGATAATCGTATCTACTAGTCCCCAACTAGGACTAGAACACGCGAACGTGACTAGACAAATGCCGATGTTTCTGGATAGGTTACCCAGAACATTAACTAAAGCTGCCATCACGAAATTTGTATTATGTTGGTACAATTAATTGCTATCGATTTATGTTGAATCGTGCGTAAGTATAGTAAGTCAACCACAAACTAAAAGGATCCCAGAGAATAAGATACATGTAAATTACACTCAGGAATGGAATAGATCAGATGATTTAGACCTACTAGATTCTATCTAGGCGTAGGCTAAGTAAGTGTAAGTAGTAGTGTAAGTAAGTTACAGTGACGTAGGTAACTTACGAAAAACATTGTTAGTTTTGTAAAGAAGATCTTCCACTTGATGAGGTGGTTATGCTTGAAGAGCGGCTATGCTCAGATAGTCTCATCTTGGCGCTTGTATTAGTGCAGAATATTAAGCAAACTCTGATATCGCGATTCAGGATACCCGTAGAGCCATTTTCTGATCAGTTGCAAGAGATTTACACACTATTGTAGCTGTTTAAGTGTTCAGAGTCTCCGATAAAGTCTTTTTCAAAGAAGTAGCCTGAAGACGTTGCTATAATGTTCAAGCGAAATCACATCTTGATATAAGGCAAGTACTTCAAAAATAAAGTATATCGGGTCGTGGACTTGTTTGTTCTAGCTCTCCGTACGTGACTTGTCAATTCTGACGTTCCTTTAATGGTATAGTACCTGGACGCCCGAGCGTAGCTCGGATAAAAACAATTGATTTTCTTGGTTTATTTTTAAGCAAAACATTCATTGACTTAGTGTTACTTAACAAAGCCTTTTGAAATACCTAGCTCCCAATTAAAAAAAATTGTCACAAAAAATAAAAAACGCAACTTGCCTACTTGAGGTTTGAACTCGGGTCTCTAGCTCCGTAGTCAGCTTTCGTAACCATTCGACCAAGAAAACTTTAATTCCATTGACGAAATTTTTATAGAGGTCTTTCATATCGACATTGTCATTTGTTTGACAGGTGGATTGACGATCGACATTTGTTTTTGTACGCTTCCTACGCCACAATATTATTAATATTCTCCAATAGATGTCAGTAAGAGTAATTTTATATTTAACGGCATAAACATTAAATAAAACGACAATTTCTATCAATAAAAAATTGCTGGATCTATTTATCATCTCCGAAACCAGGGTACTAAATTTCATTAAAATCTTAGGAGCCGTTTCCGAAATTCAAAAAATATATAAAATATATATATAAAAAAAAAAATATTTTTAGATATATACAAGAATTACTCGTTTAAAGGTATTAGATTAAGTTATATATATTATGGTATATTAAGCCAAAATCGTTTCTGTATTGTACGTAGAAATGCATCAATCTATGAAATCAATTTATGTATGTTGAATCGTGCGTAGGTATATTGTAAAGATACTTCAACTCAGTTGTGCGCGCGGCGCTATGTGTCCGTGGGCTAGTAATTATGCAACTTTAATTTGTGTGACAGTGACGCGGCCGTGATCGTCCGAGCAACTTCACTGTACCTCTTGTCACGCACACAAAGTCACTGTGTATATACAGGCAGGTCAAGCACGGCGGCTGGCACAGAACGCAAGAGATCCACGCAACTAAGCGAAACGGTCCTTGAATGGAGACCACGTCTCGGCAAAAGGAGTACAGGCCGCCCTCCAACCAGGTGGACTGACGACCTGAAGAAGACGGCCGTCGCCGTCGCACGGAAGTCGCTGGATTCAGAAGGCCCAGGACCGGGAGGAGTGGCGCACGTTAGGGGAGGCCTATGTCCAGCAGTGGACAGTAAAAGGCTGATGGATGGAAGCGAAACGGACACGGTCGTGTATGAGATGTGTGACAGCTAGTGTTCAATTTTTCATACGCGTTACTGTGCTTTTAAAGTCATGGTTGTTATCAATAGATAGAATAAACCCTTGGCGGAGTGGCCTTGGCGGTTTAAAAACATCCGGCAGAGGATCGGTCACTAACCCACATTGTAGCAGCATGGCGGAGTAAGCTCCATGTCTCCTCAGTAGACGCAAAAAGGGTTGCAGCCTCTTGGCTAATAAACCTTTGTTCCTTAGTATTGGCCTCTACCGGAAGCATCTGTGGTTAAAGGTAATAAATATAAATTACAATTGGTTCGGACTTAATCCGATCTTTTTTATCAAAATTGTGAGAAAGAGTCACTAACATTTCATTTCATTAATCATCTGAGGAGGCTTTGTTAATTATCGACGTTCCCTTCCACGTTTTTGCTTGTTTCCTTGTGATACCGAATTTAATCACCAACATTTAACTTCATAAAACAATCATCAATCCGCACTTGCCCAGCGTGGTGAACTGTGGTCTATATTCCTCTCTCACTTATGAGAGGAGACCTGATCTTAAAAGTGGGACATTAAAAAAACGTGTCACACTGCTGGGTAAGGTTGCCTCTCAGAATTGGGAAGGATTTAGACGTCACGCTGGCCAAGTATTGTTTTGTGGATTTGATAGTTTCATGCAAGTGAAAGTATTAAACTCAATTTGGTTTTTTTCTTTGTATGTCACAAACCATAATTTTATATATGTATTTCCGTATATTTCTACAACTTGCGCGTCCAAAAGTTACAGAAGCACTAGCAGCGAAAGTCATAACTCTAACATAAACTTGCTAAAAGCTAAACTAGCGTTGCAGAGTGGTAACGGAACTTCGTAACAACTACAATTTTCCTACGGCTTGTCCCATAACGTTTAAGTTGCTTTCCCTTCTCTGTTCTCCATTCTCCTTTGGATTCATTAAGGTATTATGTACTAACTTTAACACTAGATTACACTCGCTATCTCGCTTGATTTGCTACGCTCAAATTTTAAGCCTATTTTATCTCAAGAAACTATAAACTATATTAAATAA
The DNA here is from genome assembly GCA_911387765.1 of Pyrgus malvae. NCBI lineage: Eukaryota > Metazoa > Arthropoda > Insecta > Lepidoptera > Hesperiidae > Pyrgus > Pyrgus malvae. The sequence goes on from OU426947.1 coordinate 26,365,782, forward strand.
CTGAATCATATTAATTGTGGGATTCATTAATTAAGTTTCTAACGAAAAAATAGAACCGACTTCAAATGGTAAGAAATAAAATTGTTCAGTACCTACTTCTAGTTGCACGACTCCTGGGAATAACTGTTAAAACTATTTTGGAGTCGGTGCCCATTCAGAACGAAAGGTATTTTACTAAGGGCCCGACTCCTAAAATAGTTAAGAGTCATTACCGTAAGCAAGAAGAAGTAGGTATTTTTTTAGCGTTTGAAGTCGGCTCTATTTTTTGTTAAAAACCTTTTTATTACTTTTAATTGAAAAGAATTTGCTCTCAACTCCTAACCGTCGCATTACCTTTCATCATCAGCTCAGCAACATGAGATGATGATTACTATGCTCAAACATCTCTTATTCTTCAGAAAGTATAAGAAAATTAATGTGTGTGTGCCTATAAAATTTCAGTTTTCCCCTCGATTTCTCTGGGATCCCATCATCAGACTTGGTGTCAATGCAATCACCTCGGGAGTATGAGCATACGAACAAAAAAGTACATGGTCCTAAGGTGAACATACTCGTACATAAAAAATTCATACAGCCGAATACAGTATCCTCCTATTAGAAGTCTGTAAAAATTAAAATGAGAAGTAAAAAATTAGAAGTAAAAGAAAAATATCTGAATAGATGTGTACATTTTTACAAACCTAAAATCCTCGTATGATACACGTTTTGTGACTAGGTACTCATAAAATCGTGTACCTACTTTACTAATCAAAGAAGTCACAACAATTATTTACTGAGAGAGTCATAAAAAAAGTACTTATTATCATGTTCATGTTGATAACGAAGAAAACTTTATACATATTTCTAGATAACCGCAATAAAACATGAGCTTTTGGAAAATATACAATGTTTGTCGCGACATCCCATCCCTTAGGAGTCCTGATTCACGACCGCTGCGGGGTTAGATAAGCAGCCAGAAATATTTCCAGCCACTAAAAACATTTCGTCATAAAAATTTCCTAATCTCATGATATTTTAATTTTGTTTACTTGATGATATTTATTTACTTTTGTAGGCGGTTCATGAAATATCTCATGGATTAATGAAAGTGGTGGAAAACCGTGAAGTGGTTTTATTGTGTTTCGGTGGAAAGGTGGGGTTTCGGCCAAATTTTAGTATTTGAGACAACCGTTAGCCTCCGAAGTTAGCGTAACTGCATATGACTGACTCGGACTGGATCATTATTAATATTTTTTTAATTATTTAAGTATTTATTAATATACTATGAAATACAATTATTTCATAAGGACTTTATTAATTAATAAGATGGGTAATGGGTATATCGTATATTTCAAATAGGTACTTATGTTTCGAACGAAGTCAAAAGCTTTAAATTATAAAAGTCAATATAAAACATGGTAAATATACCTATAGGTATATCAAAACATATACATTCTAACGGTATGACCACCTTTTTCAAATGTGTTTAAGAAAACATATTAAAGTTATATACAGACACCAGTGTATGCTTGTTTACTCGACCTGTCAAGGGTATTTGACCTTGTCATGTATGATATTCTTTGGAAAAAGCTAGAAAACGTTGAATTTCCACCAGCGCTTATCAGCATTTTTAAATATTGGTATACACATCAAGTTAACAACGTTAGACGGGAGGACGCAATGTCGGAGGCGTATGGGCTAGAGTGTGGTGTGAGGCAGGGCGGATTGACATCACCCATGCTGTTTAATCTCCACATTGACGCACTGATCGTGGCGCTTAGCAGCCGCCGCGTTGGCGGAATATGTGTAAACAATCTAAGTTACGCCGCCGACATGGTGCGTCTCTATTGGTGGGTTGAGGGAGCTCATACACATCTGTGAGGAGTACGCAGGTATTCATGGGTTGTTATATAACGTAAAGAAGAGTCATTTGTGTTACTCATTACTCATGTGTTAGTCTGTAAAGGTGCGAGGGCTCTGTAGCTACGGTCCAGCGCCAGAGTGCCAGATCGTAAGAAGCAACTAAAAGGGGGTCTCTGGGGTTGCGGACGGTGAGAGTGGGAGCTCCACCCGTCCAGCCAGAAGCCCCGGGAAGGACGGCGGTGTGTGCGTGGCCACATGCCACTGTGAACACCTGAAGTTACAGAAGATCGGTTCGAAGATGGGTCCGAAGACGCGTCCGCGCGTGGAGGATACCGGTGCGTTGCACTGGAGATTTCGGAGTCCTCCTCAAGCACAGAGGCAGGCCACCGAGGGGGTTTTAGTGCAGTACAAATCCCACATAACCCGGTATCCTCTCCCAAGGTGGTGGGTACCTTTTGAAGCCCCCCCATGATGCCAAAAAAGGTGTTCCCAACATGTACCACCTGTTTACCTGAATTTTCATGTACAAACTTGTATGAAAGTGCATGCAGTACGGTAAAAAATACCACCATTACGAAATGTCACGCTATCTTCATGCAATGTGGTTAAGTAAAAAATTAAGAGTAAAAGTAATTTAAAACTCAAAATGTCCTTAATTTTCCAAAAATACTCTCATTTCAAAACTGTATCGCAGCGCTGATTGTTGAGCATATTCTGCGCCTACAACTCCTGCTTTGAAATCATCGATAGAAAAAAAATCCTTTAAAATTTTCATCGCAAATAACAAAAATAGGATAAGAATCTAGTGCTTTTTTGGCTTCAAGATTCATTGATAACAAAAAACAAAAATGTGTCTGATATATCATCCAAAATATTATTATTTTCTTCAATAAGAAAAATTTTATCATTCAGAAAATCAGTAGTCTTGCAAACTACAGTTGAAAATATGATTTTTTTTCAACTTTTTTTATTTCCCACTGCTGGGCACAGGTCTCCCCTCACAAGTGAGAGGGATTTAGGCCATAGTCCACCACGCTGGCCAAGTGCGGATTGGTGGACGTCATGCTTTCGAGAAATTATGAATTTCTCTCAGGCAGGCACGGTGATGGAGAACATCGTAATCAATTAAATATCACGATATTTTGCATCACCGTGGAGCAGCGATAAATGCGCACATTACAAATTTATTTTGTCAGAGGTGCGCGCCGAGGATTTGAATCCGGGATTGGTCGCGTCAAAGACTGCGGCCATCACTGCCCTGAAAATATGAATAAGTAGCTCAAATTGTTCTTCATTTTTTAAAAACACTTGTATTTAGAAACTGTGTCGCCAAATAATTGTTCAAATGCAGAATGTTCGTAATGCTAAAGCTGTGTTGATTCAAAGAAGTAGTACTCTTGAAACTGTAGTTGAAAATGCGTATGAATTGCTCAAAGTGTTCTTCCTTTACCAAAACACTCGCATTTAGAAACTACGCCGTAGTTGCTCATTGTTTGTCGTATTCCGAAGTTTGTAACTCCTGCTTTCAAGTCATAGATGGAAAATATTGCAAGTTGTTTCAGTTTAAAACTCTTCGCTGTTATTGGAAAAGAAAACAGTTGCAATACAAAGACTTCGTTCTAAGAAATATTACGTACGCATGAAAAGAAAAATTGACATCGATTTCTTAACTACTGTTCGGCCAATGTTCAAAATTCAATCTGTATAAAAAATTAAAAAAAAAACTAATTCAAAACATTCTCGTTGTCACTGGCAATATGCAACTATTCCGTGTGATGTCATTCATTACTAAAAAAATCTACCTGAGAAACCAATATTATATTTACTGATTATATTGGCTGCAACCCTTTTTGCGTCCCATTGCTGGGCACCCCACTTTTGGATTGCATACTTCACCACGCTACTCCAATGCGGGTTGGTGGAGATGCGGGTTAGTGGCCAACCCACTGTCAGATGTTTTCAAACAGCCCATAAGGCCTCCGACAAGGTTTAACGACTGTTATCTAACGACAACAACCGGGATCGACGGCTTAACGTGCCCTCCGAAGCACGGAAACGCGCATGAAATTTTTTGCCACTAGCTTTTTGTCACCCATCTCACACCTGACCGTGACCGCGCCCGTTTGGCTTAGTTGCATAAATCATTTGCGTTCTACGCTAACCGCCGGGCCATGCGCGCTTCTTGAATGTATTGATATGAGTTATTTTTGTCTTGTCAGAGTATTTTGATATATCTTCGTGGAGCATCAAATAACATTGAAAATGAAGTCGTATCAATTGACTAAATCAAGAGAGTGTCGGAAGCGAAATACTATCCGCTGATTCTGCATTCAATATATTTTTACTAGATATATTTTTAAACTCTTATAGGCATCTAAGAAGGAAGCGGTACAGCTGTCCTTTTAGTAGATTCATTGAAAAGATTTCTGTGCCTCGTTTCACTGGGAAATCTCGAAATATTCTACATCTTAAAAGGAACTAACTTTCCACATCTTGGAGTGCAGAGCAAAGGCTATTATACGAGTACAAAGTCAATTTCATAGGACGAATCCGGTTACAAAATTTAATAAATTCTGTGTTACGCGCCTGGTAACAATATTGAAAGAGGATTTGTTTCTTTATCAACCCAAAGTGTTAAATAATGCCAGATGGACCATCCTGTTTTTCAGACTGTGTCAAAGTTTTGGACAATGGCACGACGGTCTAATGTCTGACAGTTATTTACACTTTATATGGGAAAATAAAATTGTTTATTTTAAGTACTATATTCTATAAGTAATATATTTTAAGTAATATATTTCGAGGCAAAAAGCCACATCGGTCCAGGCGTTCTCGAATTTTTGCCAGACTAACGAACAGCAATCAATTTTTATAAATACAGAATTTCGTTACCTCCAAGTTATCAAAATTATAAAAGCACCCCGAAGTCCGTTCAGGCCTCTGGCTGTATATCACAAAAGGGTTAGTATATTCATTTGTACGTTTAGGAAAATAGAATAATGTTAACGTACAAGGAAAAGGGGTATATGCAAATGAAGCTTATATAGGATTTAATTTACATATTTCAGGGTTACTTAGTCAATTCATTTTATCGTTGGTATCTTTTGTAGAACAAATAAGCTTTGATTTTTTAAGCGATATAAGATAGGAAAATCCAGTAGGTAGAACAAATAATTTGTCGGATGATGATAAGGAAATAATAATAAGCAAGGTTAGCGAGTAGACATCTCAAATCTTTAAAAATAAAAGAAAAGTATGCTTAACATGAACATAATTTGTTAAGATGGAGCTATTGAGCAAAAAACCTATAGATTTTCTGGTACTGTGCATGGTACCAACTGTTTGTTGCGATGTCCGTCCGCGATGAGTACCATGATTTAAAAAAATGTTTCACACTCAAATCCCCACAATAGGGTAGATATGTCCTGTGTCGTGGGTGCCATGGACACACACAGAGATAGAAAGAGTGTTGGGTGTTTCCCAGACCGAGAATAGAAATTTAAACTCTTCATTTAAATTTCTGTTTCGCCGGGAATCGAACCCGGGACTCTTCGATTGGCAGTCCGGCATGGTAACCATTGCGCCACGCGGGTCGTTAAGATTCCATTAGCCACGGGCCTTCCAGTTCCATCTTCATGTCCTCGTCATCAAAAAAGTCATACTGTCTGTCACCTTTGAGCTCTGTCGGCGGAGCAGCTGGATATAGTATTTTCAGTTGATCTAAGAGTTACAATTGCCAATTTTCATGATGTTAAAATGTTAGAAGTGGGCAAAATTAGCGCAATTTAAAGTTTTATTTTTCTTATAGTTAGTTGACGTAATGAAAGCGCCTTTGTAATAATATTGTCGCAATATACAGAGGGCTTAGTTAATAATGGGGATATTCAACAGGGTGAAGGTATACCCATAATTCAAGCAACCGCGCTCGTCGTAATCCCAAAATCCCGGATCGGGTCCCCTACGGTGTTTCTACCTGCATTTTGACAAAAGCCTCATAAATATGATGAAAACTGATTTAATATTTTTTCTTTTTTATATAGAAACTTCCAAATTTGTATAAATTCAGTCTATTGCAGGAGCAAATGAAATATTATGCCTTTTCTGAAAATAATTTTTTTAGTAAAAGGCACATGTTTTTGAGTTTATCTTTTTTGTGCTTCTTTTTTTATGAAAAGAACGTAAAAAATTCACGTTGCATTATAAGGTTGGCTTCATATATTTTATACATACTTAGATCCATATTCTGTTATTAAATATCAATGAGATTGCGGCAAGAGATAACTACAATGCAACATTTCAATTATTGGTTATAATTACTTGAATTGAGAAAATAATGCTTAAGGATTTAATTTTTTAACTTTCTCAAAGAATAATTCAATAAGTTCTGTAAGAATAAAGTTAGATTCTCGATCACCCACATAGCCTCCGACACGAAGACACCGAGTTCAAACTCTCGGCACGCACCTGAGCGTACTTATCGTAGCTCCACGGTGATGGAAAATATTGCGATATTTTATAAATTATGAAGTATTGTATCACAGTGCATGTCTGTGAGAAACTAGCTATTTATTGAAGGCATTATGTTCACCAGTCCGCACTTAGCCAGCTTGTTGGTCTATGGCCTTAATCCCCCCCACTTCTGAGAGGAGATTTGTGCCCACCAGTGGGGCAGTTATAAGTTAGATTAAGTAAAACTGTCATGGTGACATTATAATAATCCCTACTTATTTAGTATTATAAATTCGAAAGTAACTCTGCCTGCTACGCTTTCCCGCTTAAACTACTGAACCAATTTTAATGAAATTTGGAACACAGATAGAGTGGCCCTTGGGAAAGGACATAGGATGGTTTTTATCCTACGGGCATCTATAAAACGGGTTCAAGCGGGCGAAGCCGCTGGCGGAAGGCTAGTAATAAATAAACGTTACACACTCATAGCCCCCACAGTAAGGTAATTAATACCCTGTGTCGTGGGTACCATACCAGACACATACAAAGACCGGAACACAAACACCCAGACCGAGAACAGAAATTTAAACTCATCATTCAAATTTCTGTTTCGCCGGGAATCGAACCCGGGACCTCTCAATTGGCGGTCCGGCATGGTAACCATTACGCCACGCGGGTCGTCAATACTCTGCCTTTATGACGGTCAGATACATCGTATATATTTTTAGTTACGTACGTACGACAAAACATGCTAGGTTTTAGTAATGAACCTACTCTTTCGATCACGAAGAAGTAATCCTTCATAAAACTCATGCGAGTGGTGATGTGGATAAATTTGCAGGCCCCTGCGGTTCTACTTAACCCCGCGGTATCCAAGGAAAATAAGTAATTCTTTCGTAGACCAAAATATTATATTCTGCAGCAAAAAAGTGAATTAATATTTTTTCAACCCTTTTTAAGTCCTACAACTACTTACACCATAATAGAGACATGAAGTTATGATGTACCTAAAGGCCTTAAGTAAGATTTATTAAGAATTTATTTAAAATGCTTACGCATAAAATGTTCGTCAATCCGCGTAAGCGCGTCCACAAGTTGGAAGTCCAGTGCTGTACAGTAGTTGCTGGACGGCTGCAACCCTTTTTACGTCCCACTTCTGGGTAAGGGTCTCTCGCCATTATTGGGAGGCCTGGAGCTTAATGCACCACGCTGCTCCAATGCGGGTTGGTGGAGATGCGGGTTAGTGGCCAACCCACTGTCGGATGTTTTCAAACCGCCCATAAGGCCTCCGATTAGGTTTAACGACTGTTATCTATCATAATCAATATCTAAATTAATGTTCTGTATGGGAGAGCGGGGCACTTCTAACACAGGCACTGCGTGCTTAAAAGAAGGCCCTGACATTGTATTACAACAAACCAGATTGTTAAAGAGCAATAAATTATTTTATTTATTTATTTATCTATCGACAACAACCGGGACCGACGCGGCTTAACGTGCCCTCCAAAGCACGGAAACGCGCATGATTTTTTTGTCACTAGCAGTCACCCATCTCACACCCGACCGCGACCGTTCGGCTTTGTATTTGGCGCGTATTATGACTTAAATTGTTTTCAATTCAAATCTGTAACATAGTTTTAACTACCTCAGATACCAGAGACTTGACAATATAGTCTGTACAAATTGCTGTCAATAAAGATTATTCATTATTATTTTTAAAAAATCTGAGAAGAGAACTGTGCCCAGAGAGACAATAAAAAAAGGTTCAAAATAAATATAAACTATAGTTTGGATAATTTAATAAAGAACTTTTACGGAACTGGCCGAGTGCCCGATGGGATATCTCATTGGCAACATTTCAGGAACCGTCCCATTTTTATTGCCTACTTGAAAATATTCGGGTAAGGGGTAGATTTCGAGTATCGTTGCATGCGGTGACAATTGCCTGGTGTACCGAACATAACATTTTGTTTATTTAACCCCATTTTGATATGTGGACTTTTACAGCATAATCCTCAGGTTTTATTAACTATTTCAGAAATTCAGAAATACTGGGCAATAATAGCGGAGCCACTTTGATAGCTTGGTGAACTATAAAATCTCTATTACTTGTTGGAGAAGACCTGTACCCAGCAGTAGGACATAAAAATATTATTTGGCAAAGAGATCTCCCGCCTGGTGAGGTGGTGCCCGGGGAACGGCTGCATTCCGATTGACTCGATTCGGAGCTTGTATTGTCTGATATTCAGAAAAACTCGGTAGCATGATTCAGAATACCCATGGCGCCATCTCTTGATGAGTTGCGGTGAGTCGCTACAGTTGAAAACAAATCAGTATTCTGAAGGATTTGTAAGCCTTCAGATCAAGTAAAAAAGTATAGATAGAACGTTTCGAACAGCGAATTGTGGCACAAAACAACGAAGTTTGTAATGTGCGCATTTATTGCTGTTCTACGGGGATGGAAAATATCGTGATATTTAATTGATTACAATGTTCTCCATCACCGTGCATGCCTGAGAGAAATTTATAATTTCTCGAAAGCATGACGTCCAACAATCTGCACTTGGCCAGCGTGGTGGACTATGGCCTAAATCCTTCTCACTTGTGAGAGGAGATCTGTGCCCAGCATTGGGACATAAAAAGGTTGAAAAAAAGAAAAGAATCGTGTACACACACATGACATGCAAACACATACGAGTACAACAAAACTGCACATGGCTTTGTTGTCGAATATCGTAGCGCATTGCGTAAAACGTTGTCAAAACATTAAATTAAATCACAAGAAAAAATCTTGAAATGTGTTGTGAAAAGTTGTAATGAAAAGAATTAATATTTAATAATTATAATAATGAAGTGATTTGAATTACGATCGCAACATGAGATCGGACACGCACACGTGTTTACAAAACCGGCCTCACGTTGTTTTCACGGAGTTCTATCTAGACTTTTTTTATTTGATCTGAGGCTAAGCCATCAACATTTTGATGACCTTAATTCCAAACATTTTATAGTAATTTCAGTCAAGCAAGTTGGAAGTGAGACATTTACAATTCAACCCTCTTTACTAGTAGTTCCTACCTACTAAGTTGGAGCTAGGCCTGACGGGTATATACCGTCAAGTGTTGTTCACTAATGTACTCGTAGATATGAGTCACGATTATATCTATTTCTACTTGCATGCTGTGACTGTTACTTTAAAGAAAATTAAATTTGCTCTTCTTATAACATCAGATTAGAATTTTGATGTGTTTCTCTATGTTTACGTAGTAACAAAGCATCATATCGATCTTTCAGTATCACATAAAATGCTATTTTAAAGTTTTTTAAGCTTATGTATTAGTTATATTAAATTATTTCGAATATTCTGGAATATTGGAAAACTATAGCATGTGGATATTTTTACAATAGATTCAGCTGGGTTTTTTTCCTATTGGAATTCGACAAAAAATTTCATGGAAATTTAGACAATAGAGTTTAAGCCAATTTGTATTTTGTATCCACGTGAAACTATTGCTTGGAAATTTTATATTTTTCATTCCATTAGATTAAGTTTTTATAAAACAGACGTAGACAGTCAATTGTTAATAATTAAATGTGGTATGATGGAAATTTTCTAGGACTTTAACCAGTACCCAGGCCTTTAGGTACCCAGCACCTTGGAAGAGCATTGCGCTTGGGGAGGACGCCGGGATCTTCATTGGAACGCACCGGTGTCCTCCAAGTGCCCTCCAAAGCACAGAAACGCGCATGATTTTTTGGCACTAGCAGTCACCCATCTCACACCCGACCGCGACCGTTTGGCTTAGTTGCATAGCTCGTTTGCGTTCTACGCTAACTTAACAGAGGATGCTCTTTACGTCCTGATAAATCATCTCAACATAGAAATATTGAATAAAAACATGGTCCTCATGATATCACTGGGCATCGAAGGGGCCTTCGACAACGCGTGGCGGCCCGCTCTAAAACACCAATTAATGACCAAAAACTGCCTAAGGAACCTCTACAAATTGGTGAGCTCGTACCTCAAAGATAGACGCGTAAAGGTCAACTATACCAAGGCAACCAGAAACTACGAAGGGACCTACATTCTGGAACCTAATATTGGATCCGCGTCTACATCAGCTATCAAACGAAGGCACCTACTGTCGAGCCTTCGCGGACGATGTGGTACTGGTTTTCTCTGAAAAACAACGCAACACTTTGAGAAAATTGTTAACACAACACTGGAAGAGGTTCTAAAATGGGACTGCCTAAACAAATTGAGATTCGCAGCACACAAAACATACGCAATGTTAATAACAAAGAAATTAAAGTACACCAACCCGGAACTCAAAATGGATGGAGTGATGCTGAACCTAGTGAAAGGAATCAAGCTGCTAGGCCCTCATAATCGACCAAAACCTGACGTTTAAAGCTCACGTTTACAGCAAACAAACAACTAGTGTGTGCAAAGTCACACAGGTCCTAAACACCGAAATTACCGGAACCATCTACGTCACCGTCATAGGACCCATCATGACATACGCAGGAACTGCATGGTCGCAAGCAGTCAAGCTACAATCAGTGAAAGACCAACACATCACCATCCAAAGAGGTTATGCGCAAAAAAATTGCAGATCATATAGGACAGCGTCGCTCACATACACATATATTCGGACGGCAGAAATATTGATGACAAAGTCGGAACTGAAATAACGTGGTGGCAGAACGGGAAAGAGACGAACTCAACCAAATTCAGTCTACACCCCTTGTGCTCAGTATCCAAGCATCCAAGTATCCAGTATCTCAGTATCCAGTATTCAAGCGGAATTCTTCGCGCTGAAAGGTGCCACTAAAATGGCTGACATGTCACACATTAAGTGACTCCAGATCGTTACTGGAACTACTGAGATGCCCAAAGACGAGTCACCCTTTAGCACTGAAAATAAAAACCAGGCCGTAAGAGTGGAGGGAAGAGCTAAGATTAAGCTATACTTAGCTTAATTTCTACAATGCCGACGTGTGCTTTAACCCAGTAGGGTTCAATTATTATGCCGCAAAATACGCCTTCTCTGGTTTACACTTGAATAAATTATAATAAGGCCATGAATATGGCACAAATATACATGGTTGGTAGCTAAATAATTTTGGTTTGGTTACTGGGCACGGGTTTTTAGGAATAGTTGTGGTCATCGTACAAGTTTGCATCAAACGTGTTCAATAAGACTTCAAATCAAGTACCTTTAAACGAGCAATTCTTGTATATACCTAAATCGACACATATGTTAAATCTGTAACAAGCCGGTGTCTGTACATTGAAGATATTTGAGAAAAACTGTCACTAGGGCTATTTATTAGCGTAATAGTACCCAAAACAATGATTTTTGGAATTATTGTCTGTTTGTTCATTTGTGCGCGCTAATATCAGGAATGGCTTAACGTAGAAGGATGCGGTTTTCAATGATGTATTGAAATTTAGTGTTTGTTTTATTTAAATCCGTTCACAAATATAAAAAGTTATGACCATTTCAAGAATTTATAGATCAGTGTTTGGAAGTATCGTTGTTGATTTATCTAAATCTTCAGTTAATGTATTGAAGTTTGATAATTTACAGTCCCTTGAATAATAACATGAAACTTATATATGAAAAGGAATAAATAATGTAGTTTAAAAAACTAAAAAACACGCTTTTGAGAAAATATGAACTAAAAACTAAAAAAATAAGAAGAAAATGTATATTACTGTAAATAAAGCGTGGGGTGCATGGTGTCAATAGTATCTTAAAAACCACCCCACGCTTTATTTACAGTAATATACATTTTCTTCTTGAGTGTAAAGGCAAATGAATGAATGGGGGACGAGACCTACATAACTATAGGTATGGGGCTTTCAATACGGCTGCTCTATAATGGTGGAATGATGTAGGTAGTGTAAATGGTAGTGGGTTGACATTGACATACATTGTACTCGTATGTTAGGCGCATAATAATTATTGTCAATTGCTGTGTTGCTCATTGTCAACTCATATTTATTCATAACAACTTGCATAGTTTTTTCCTTGAACTCTTTTTTACTTATTTATTTATTTATTAATAAGCAAAAAAAAGTAAAATTATATTTTAATTAAGGAAATTTTGAATTTGGTATAATATTCTCAGTTTCTTTTCGCACTTTGATTGAACAATCAGATAATGTTTGAGAACTTGTGTAACTTACTTATAGTTACATTTCCTTCAAAGTTATAACTAGGCAATGGACTGAAGTGCCCATACATCACACAACATGCCAACTTTTAGGTTGGATTCATAATGCTGCAATATATTTTGACTTAAAAATGTAGGTAGCCTGTTTAAAGCAAAGTTTTATCCTACGTTCTTCTCTATTACGTAAACTACGTAACTTCTTCGTACGTAAATAAATAGTAGGCGTTTCGTTTCATATGACTTTCAGCTTCAGACGGATATTACGCCTCCTACGCGGATTCGTTTTATGGTGGGTCTTATTGACTCCAGAATAGGTAAAAGGGAATATTGAGATTCGACCTTGGCCCTCCTCCGTTATCGACATTTTCATGCAGAAACATAATGTCCTAAAATTGGAACATCACTTAAAGATCATTCGAACCGTTTAAAGGTTAAGGTTCAGAAAGCGAATAGTTGTGGTCATCGTACAAGTTTGCATCAAACGTGTTCAATAAGACTTCAAATCAAGTACCTTTAAACGAGCAATTCTTGTATATACCTAAATCGACACATATGTTAAATCTGTAACAAGCCGGTGTCTGTACATTGAAGATATTTGAGAAAAACTGTCACTAGGGCTATTTATTAGCGTAATAGTACCCAAAACAATGATTTTTGGAATTATTGTCTGTTTGTTCATTTGTGCGCGCTAATATCAGGAATGGCTTAACGTAGAAGGATGCGGTTTTCAATGATGTATTGAAATTTAGTGTTTGTTTTATTTAAATCCGTTCACAAATATAAAAAGTTATGACCATTTCAAGAATTTATAGATCAGTGTTTGGAAGTATCGTTGTTGATTTATCTAAATCTTCAGTTAATGTATTGAAGTTTGATAATTTACAGTCCCTTGAATAATAACATGAAACTTATATATGAAAAGGAATAAATAATGTAGTTTAAAAAACTAAAAAACACGCTTTTGAGAAAATATGAACTAAAAACTAAAAAAATAAGAAGAAAATGTATATTACTGTAAATAAAGCGTGGGGTGCATGGTGTCAATAGTATCTTAAAAACCACCCCACGCTTTATTTACAGTAATATACATTTTCTTCTTATTTTTTTAGTTTTTAGTTCGTATTTTCTCAAAAGCGTGTTTTTTAGTTTTTTAAACTACATTATTTATTTTTAATTTTTTAGTTGGATTTTTATTCTCATATTATTGCATTGTCATCGGCCCTTGACTCCTATGCAAATTTTCAAGTTAACCAGAAAATTATATAAATTAACAAAAATCATATTTTGCAAATTGAAAAATGGAATAATTTTATCAAATTAGTGTATTGTCATCGGTCCTCAATAAATCTACAAAGTTTGAACGAAATCTGGCCGTTTAAAGTGGGTCAAAATCGCGCCCAAAGAAGTCGGTTACAAACATACAAACATACAGGTGAAGCTAATAAAAAGCGTGTAAAAAAGATAATACATAAAAAATAAACCGACATAAGATGAGCTAGCAATAATATGGTAAACTGTACGAAATAGGGTTCACCCTATTTCGCACAGTCCCACACTTGGCCAGCGTGGTGGTCTGTGACCTTTTTTTATATCGGGGGAAAATTCTTCAAAAGGTACCCGGCACCTTGGGGTTATGTGGGATTTGTACCGCACTAAAACCCGCTCGGTGGCCTTACTCTGCGCTTGGGGAGGGCTCCGGGATCTCCAGTAGAACGCACCGGTGTTATCCACGCACGGCGCCCCACAACGGGCCCATCCTCGGGAGAGCAGATGTGCTCTCCTGCACCTCCTATATTTACGACGGCATGCGGTCACGCACACACCGCCGTCCTTCCCGGGACCGCTGGATGAATGGATCGAGCTCCCACTCACACCGCCCACAACCCCGGAAGCCCCCTTTTAGTCGTCTCTTACGATTAGGCAGAGGATACCGTAGCTCTATTCTTAATCCCAAAGCTACAGGGACTGACGGTTTGTGACCTAAGACAATTATTACAGGAGACATATGCCGTGTAATGCCAGTATGCAAGTAGGTAATTGGGTCTCTGTGCGTATGTGTATGAAAGGACATAGGATAGTTTTCATTCCGGAATTTACCCTTTCAGTGGGATAGATAGATTATTATAATCATATAAACTCAAATCATCACAGCAGTCATTTTATAAGGCACCGTAAATTATGCAGCGTGATGTAACATACATTACGTACATGACGTAACATAGATATACAAGGCAATTGTTGAGTTCCAATACGCTGAAACCATTGCATTGGTCGAACATGTGGTTAGCAATTCTGATCCACGCGGAAGCTATTTCATTTTGTGGCCGACGAAGGTATTTAATGGAAATTTATTTGCTGTAAAACAGTATGCGAAATGTTTATTTAGTTCAAAATCAACAATATTTAACTATGAAATGTTACGTTATTTGACATATTATTGAACAATATACTTATATTCTGGAGAGAAAAGCATTGTATGTTCATAGGATTTTTGCACATTGGTAGCGAATAAACTCGAAAAGTACTAAACTGATTTCAAAAATTCTTTCACTACTAGTACATAATGCTCAATTATCCCTGAGTAGCATAGGCTTTATTTATTATTATTACTATATTATTATAAGGAACTATGTTGAAGAAAGTTCAGTATGAAAGAAATTCAGCCTTAAGTAGCTACTATTGAAGTACAATAAACATTTTATAGGTATACATAATAATATGATGTATTTCTGTTGTCGCTATAAAAACAAAATTAAATATTAAAAATAGAATAAAATAAATATTTAAGGGGGCTCACATACTTAGAATAGGTATCCCTGTTAAATGTAGATCCAAACTACTTGGAAATCACTTTAACTTTAAAATCAACTTCCTCCCTCGGAAGTTAACAGTAGCGGAAAAGAGTTCTACTTCGTAGCAATATACTCGTAGCAAAGCCATTGAACTATTGGAACTTCGTGTTACTCTAAGTTTATGAATAACCTCACTACTGCGCTATTTAACATACCGACTCTACAATACGATAAACGTAAACATTACAATACGAACATATTTGTCGGTGGCACGACAGTACAACGGCAACGGAGTCACAATATAGATATAAGTATACAGTAATGTAACTTCATACTATCGGTCGAATTGACACACAACAAAGACAACTGTCATTTACACGGCCGCTAAGTAAACTAAGTAAGCTAATAGTACGCAGTGCCACTTTGCGCTATGGACTGAAAATCGAGTTTCATAAATTCATCTTTTGGAACGAAGTTCCTTATCACGCGTTGCGAAAGGGAAAAATTAAGACGAAATTTAAAAGTTGTAACGACACTTTTTGCTATAGTTGTAAGAAGTGCGGCTTACAACTATAGCAACCGCACTCGACATTGCTTTACTTTGTTGACTCCTATCTTTCTTATGACCGCACTTGATGTTGCTTAGTGGCCACTATTGGCCACCCATCCTACTTTTGACCACACTCGACATTGCTTAGCTTTGTTGACACCCATCCTTATGACCGCACTAGATTTTTCTGAATGGCCATATTGGCCACCCATCCTACTTTTGACCGCACTTGACATTGCTTAACTTTGTTGACACCCATCCTTTTTATAACCGCTCTAGATGTTGCTTAATGGCCACCCGTCCTACTCATGACCGCACTAGACATTGCTCAGATTTATTGCCACCGATCCTACTTTTGACCGCACTTGATGTTGCTTAGTGGCCACTATTGGCCACCCATCCTACTTTTGACCGCACTCGACATTGCTTTGCTTTGTTGACACCCAAACCTAAAACTAATGCAGAAAGAAGAAAAAAACATTACTAAGCGCACAAAATTAAAAAAATAAAACTTCGTTCCTTCCGGGTGTCCCTTGACACCTCAGTTTTTTCTTAAATTTTCAAGTGCCGTTTTTTTACAATAGGTAGTCTTTTTCACCATTATTATTATTAGACTGATGAATTATTATTTTTATACTATTACCAGACTATTATTATTAGACTGATGAATAAAGGTGATGAAGCGATCACCGCCGCCTACGGGCAACTACAGGGGAGTCTTCTGAGCATTGCTGCCTGTGAAGGAGAGCTTTTTTATGAATATTATTATGTCGTGTTATTTAGTAGTAAAATGGATGATTTATGATTTTTTAAAGGTATATATAGACCAGCCGTAGAATTATTTATTTGTTATTGACCTGTTTTTATTTATTTTTTAAGGTTTTATTATAATTTCCTTGATATATTTTTGAGTTATGTTATAAAAAAGAGCTATCTGACATTATGTGGTAACGGCAAACTTGATCGGATTTTAATTGTTTTTATGGCTAGTTGTAAACTACTAGGTACGCGATTTGACACCATACCGTATGGTATTCTGCAAGTTAGTCACTTTCATTGATATAGGTGTTGGGTGTATATTGTATAAAAATAAGCAACCCATCATTTTGTAGGTACCAACCCTAGCACTACGCGTAGTCATTTGATCAAATTTTAAAAATCGGGCTGAGTTACGCTACTGTCTAGAAAGGCAGGCGCTCCTCCCTGTATTGTGACGGAGTCGCTAGGGTCGAGAGTGACCATAGAGAGATGCTCTAGCGGAGCGTCGCATCGATGGTAGCGTGACAGTCGAGTCATTCCTTGATTCTTATTGAAGGAGACATGGTGGACGGTTTGCGTACGTGGTGCGACGAATCGCTGTTGATCCAAGCAATCCTGAGTGATATCTAAGTAATAATTACATAAGTTAATTATTATCATATTTAGTAAGTGGTTGTAAGTTAATTTTGAAGTTAATAATGATTGTTATATTTTTTTGTCATTTAATTGTCAATTTCCTCGCCCACATGAATAAATCTAAAGTATGTATGGCCACTGCTCGCCAACATATGTATTTATTAAAGTAAAAACCAAAAGTAAAGTCTAGTTTACATAACAACACAGGTTAAATATTGAAGCAAAGCTTGATTTATTAATACTAAAAATATCGAAAAGATCATTAAAATAACAGATAATTCTTTTGAAAAGCACATTTCTTAGTGGTTTCTTAGTTTCTTCAAAAAGTGAGATTCTCTCAACATGAAATAGATCTGTAAAAGCGTTGTCTAGAACAGTGTTTTTGTTTAAGCGATAAAATCTTGAAGACGTGTTGTAAGACAGCCTCCGATACTAAACGTCTATTTACTCCCACATGAATAATTTTACATCAGTCGCAATTAAAATTAAGTTCAAGAAAAAAATCAGACGACGGACAAGCTTTGTAATCTGAAAAAAGTAAAACTCCAAATGCCGACAAATCAATAAAAAAATACTTGTAGATTTGTATAACCGGAAGTATCAAACATCTCATTTGAGAAAATAGTAGAAATCATCAAAAATGTGTCGCTATTAAATACGTATAAAAGGCGTTAGGTAGTCAATATCTTAAACTGCCGCGCTCGAGTACATTCCAAATTCTCCTCTTGAGCTCCCTCCGTTAAATGAAGACTTCCAAGTCATTCCGGATGTTTCTCAAACGAAAATAACTTCTTTCGAGAGACATTGTCTTGCCTCCAACCCCATTTCTACTAAACCGTACTATAGTACGTCTCATACGAGTACATATCTACCTAAGTAGGTATAAGACGTACTATAGTATGGTTTACAGTTTAGTAACTTTACTTCCAAAGCTGGATATACAAATTTGCTATTAGGTATGTTCGTTTATATTGCCTCGGAATCTAGTAAAAAGAAAACGGTTAAAGGTTTCGTTGCACAAGAAAAAGAAAGAGAAAAAAAGGGAATCTAGCTGCAAGTCTTTTAGTGTCTAAATGATGAACACAAGTCTCTTCTTACATAGTCGTTCTAACATAGTCGAGGAGGACTTGAGCTCACTTAATCACGCTGAATCAATCCTGAAATGAAGCCCCTACTCCCATCCCAGAACCAATAGTTTAATGTGACCACACTACGGACATGTGTCCACATTGAACCGTACATATGTATGCCACCTAAACAGTTGTAAGCTGCGTCTACTGTCAGTCGTGCCTATTTCTATACATGGTTGATAGGTTTGCGCTTTACATCGGCTGCTGCCATTTTGACAATTTTTTTGTATTTTCTTTGGTTTTGGATCACTTACGGGTAGTAAGTTTCTAGGGTAACTGAAAACTGAAAACACTGGACAAAGTTATTAAAATATATAATTAGTAGGTATATAAAATCATTACACATTAATATTTTGATCGCTATACTGAAATTTCAATTTTCGGACCTTAAAATAATTACAATTACATTATAGAAACCAAGTTCGCGCGCCCAAATTGAAGCATGTTGATTGGTGCCATGAATGGCAACAAACGCCGGGCCGCCGGCCGCTCCGTAAGACTTAAGGTTAAATTTTATCACAACACTTTTTTAAAACAAAAGAAATCTAATAAAATAACTTTTTCATTTAAAAAAAAAAAACTTTTCACAGTGTTTTCAATATTTTGTAGTATTTTATAGTCAATTTGGTCAAAATAAAAATATTTTGTTTTTCAGATGTGACAGCTGTAGGAATCTATTTAGTGCTTCAATTTTGACAGCGCGCTTGTATGAACACTCATTCTATACGTATTTATTCTAAGTTCCGGACATCAGTCTATTGCTTATTTAATTTGGAAACGAAAATATATACATATTTTACTCTCATTACGTAGATGTTACGTAGTTCTCAGAGGCGAACATGTCGCTATCAATTATCACACATGAAATCGCGGAAATAATTACTGCGCTAATTGGTAAATGAATGGTTCTGCGATTTCAATTAGGTGAATAATTTGATTCATTTGAATTTGACGTACCAAATTGACACCTAAGACCTCTTATTAAATCTATTAGTTACGTGAAACTGCTAAATGATCAAACGGACTGGAATTTTGTTGTTTTTGTAATCACTACGCACTCATACAAAGATTCCCTGTGTCATGAGAACATAAAGATAGAAACACAAACACCCAAACCAAGAACAGAATTGAAACTTATCATTCAAATTTCTGCCTCGCTATTAATTGAACCCGGGACCGTTCTGCTATTGCACCCTTGTTTTGAATTAGAATGTAGTATGGTTGACTAAATATCTGAAAATTTAAGGATTTTTTGTCTTAAACTGGGACAAGATTTACGTTGCGTGTCCGCCGCCCATTGTAAGAAACCAGTGAAAGGGATCTTGCGGATTGCTGGTAACCACATTTTCGAAATCATGTTTTGCATGCTCAGATTGTTTTTTTTATTTAACGAATTTATAAGATAAGCGTATTAATTGTCATTAGGCTACTGAATAAATAACATTTTCTAGATCTAATAATAAATTCTAGAATTTCTTCGGTCCTCAAACTAGGAGCTAGAACAACGGTCAGCCGATCAGCCGCACCGACATAGGTGGTGCCAGTGGTGTTTTCTGTAAGCCCTGAGACTACTAAGAAGATTTCAGTCTTGACCTGTTGGCCTTGACGGTAAGACTCTAGGTCTAGGTCTTTTGAAGGTTTCGCAGTTTTTGTCGGTTATTTTGTAGGTATACTTATGTAAGTATGCCTAGGCTTCAGCAGGAGATGTTTTTTGAAATAAAAACCGTTGTTTCATTCTTTTTCTACTTTGGGCATACTAATGGTTTTTTTTCGAAGCAGTCGCTATTTCGTATATTGCATGAATGATTTACTTATCACCGATCACAAAAAGAAATTTTATCATCTGTCTAATATGCATATCGTTAAATATTCGCCTTTTAACAAAAGAATTACCTTTGATGCCGCTTTCAATAAAATTAAGCTCAAAGAAGTACCTATAAGCGCGACAAGAAAATCGATTTATTGTAATTGAATTACCTTTTGATAGACTCGAAAAGATGTGTTTTAGAAAGTAAAAAATGTACTTAATTTTGTTGTAATAAAAGAAGTTTTAAGTAACTAAAGATAACGTTCATTCGTTAAAATTGACAGTTTAATGGTTTCCTTTGGTTTTATTAGAAAACTATTGCAGATCAGAACTGAGAAATAATTTGTTAATTTGTTTGTAGATTAATGTAAAAGGTTTGTGTTAGTAAGGTAATTTTTTTGAGGTTTTTTGCTAATAACAGAGATGTTCAGTTTTCTTTGCTAACGCTATTAAAGGAGGAAACACGTTATTAAAACGCGACGCGACGCAACGTGTCGACTGTCGACACCCGATATGAACCGTGCACATTAACAACACGCGACGCCAAGACATAGTAGCAATTTCTGAATACACTCGTCGTTAGCTAACAGCAGTGGAATTGTATATATCACAAACATATCACACTCCATCTCGAATGACTTACGTGTGGCGTTGGGTGTTGTCTAGAAACATACAGTGCGCGCAGTCGGATGGCGTGTTTACTCCCAGAATGGGCAACACGCCGACTTGGCACGTCTGGATCGGGTGGCGTGTGCACGCATGGCGTCGCGTCGGATGTTCATTGTATATAGAAAACAATACATTTGATTCGACCAACACGCATCGCGTTTCATCGGGTCGCGTCGCGTTTGTTTCCGCACTAACGCGCTTGTCAGTACACATCACGATAGGACTTCATGAAATAGAATGTTTATATTTTATTCGCATATGATACCCTTTCGACTGAATCGTGAAACATAGTTTAACATAAATTACTCCATCTTGTTCTCATTATGCCGTTTTCAATCATAGTCAAGTATGATGGATTGTTATATAGGAAACTACGAGCTTCCAACTGTGAAGCATTTTGCGTCAAAGTAAACATAAAACATTCACGCTACGGAGAAACGCAGAAACATGAGCGTTGTACCAACAAATCATTTTAATTAAGACGAAAAATTACTATATTATCGACGAATCGATACAAAGATAAAGATCTTTGTATCGATTTCTTCATAATTTTAAGACTGGAACCCTTTTTTATGGGCTACTGGGTGCGGCTCTCTCTTCATAATTGGTATGGCTTCATCTCGCTTTTCCAATGCATTTAAGTGGCCAAACCACTGTGATGTTTACAAACTCGATACTGAAGTACTTCTTGGAAACATGCAGAAAGCTAATTGCTAAATTTTGTTTGCATTCTGTGTCAATGACGGGGCCATGTTCGCTTTATAATAATGTATACATAATGTATACTTGGCTGTAACTCTATTTGCGTTATACTGCTGGGCAAGGGTCTCTCCCCAATATTGGGGGTTGGTGGAGACATATACTTACTTGCCTACTATACATACTTACTTTATTTGTATAGATTATATACATTATGCAATAAATATAATTGGACAGACACTCCTTGTGCATTTTTGATATTTTGCAATGGTTAGGGCATAATTTCGCACGAACTGCTTTTATTATCAGTATTATTTTTCATCTAGTATTTTCAGTAGGTTTTCATCTAGTATTTTTATAAAGTACTCCCTCATTTTCCTTCACTATTTCTTCGTCACTTTTTTCATTAATAGATGCACTTTGTTCAATGTCCATATTTTAAATACTTGATATAAACGAATTTTACAAGTATAGACAGTCGAGCCGTCATCAGCTGTCACCCCTCCGTCTTCCGAATAATCGATCAAGCCACGTGTCCTGACGCGAGTTTAACATTTTTTACCCAACCCAAAAAAGTGCACATCGCCGCTAATGAAGTTTTCACTTCAATAACTTAGGCTACATTAATTTTAGAAAAAATCTAAAACAAAATTCCACGTGGACAAAGTCGCGGGCGGCCGCTATTACATTATAATTCTTTACGCGATTGCAGATTATACAACTTTCTTATTATGCGGTTTTCAATCATATTAAAGGAAGATGGAGTGTGTAGTGTATAGGAAGTAAACAACGCGCTTCCGACTGCGGAGCATTTTTTGTGTCAAAGAAAACATGACACATTCACACAAAAGAGGAACACAGATACGTAGGCGGCATGCCAACTGGGCAGTTTAGTTAAGAACTTGTAGTTCTTTAGAACACTGTTCTCCCTCAAAAAACCACCACTGCTACCACAAAATATGGTACATTATTGTACATTATGGTACATTATCCTACTAATATTATAAACGCGAAAGTTTGTAAGTATGGATGTTTGCTACTCTTTCACGTAAAAACTACTGAATGGATTTCAATGAAACTTTACAATAATATAGCTTATACATCAGAATAACACATAGTCTACAATTTATAAAGATATTGTGTGAATTGTCTAAAATATGACGATAAGTGTCAAGTTAGTAGGAAAAAATCTACCATCTGCGAGCTATTATGGTGTGCGCTGCCAAAACCGCTAGAGTTACGCATATGTAATGTAGGATAGAAATGTTTATCTTAAATAGTCCTTCAAAAAAGCCGGTCCAGCAGCAGTTCCGAAAGGACTTCACTTTATGCTAATTATCCTCACTAATACGGGTGAAACCGCGTGCCACAGCTAGTTGTACCATATTTATAAATAAATAAATAAATTTTGTTCATAATTTTATATTTGCCTTTTATTTTTATGCAGCAGAAGTCTTATCTAATTCTTTGTTAAGAGCCAGAGCGACCTGGACAAACGATTCAAAGGTTTTCATTACAGGCTTTTGTTGCCGAATTTATATATTTATATTTATGTTTGTTGAGATTATAAGACGTTTCTGTTCTAATATCCAGTGTGCTTGAAGCTCCAAATAGTTTAGCTATGTTTCCAGCTTTATTTAGAAACTAGCCTTCCGCCAGCGGCTTCGCCTGCGTGTCCTTCAGGCGTCCTACGGGGACCCATTAAACGGGGACCCATAAAATATAGCCTATGTGCTATTCCAGGCTTCATTGCTATATTAAAACCATAGGCGTTTAGCCAGTTGCTTCAACCGCGTTGACCCTATTACCCATTTTTACGTAGGAATGTAGCATTTTCCCGCGGTAAAAAGTAGCCTATGTTTTTCAAGGTGAATGTTTTTTCTTCTTTTTTCTTTCTAATGGTGAAATAATTTTTGAAATCGGAATAGTAGTTTTTGAGTTTATTAATTATAAACATACAAAAATATAAATCTTACTTCTTTATAATATTAGTATAGATATAGAAAAATCGTGCAGAAATATATATATAGCTATGAATGATAGTTTGACCTATATATAATATACAAAAATGCTATGACCTTAGCCTTAAAAAAATCTTTTTTTCTCTTGTTCCTGGTATTATCATAAACCTGAGATTGATATTGCTAACCAGATTTATACTCAAAGAATGGCTCAAGTGGCAGAAAATAGAAGAGGGATAGAATGGGAAGATATTTTTTACTATTTCCAGTATGTAGTTTCTTTGGGAAGATTGATGGTCTAAGCTCTTAATCTAAAAAAAATCCCTAACACTCTGTAATAAGATAAAATTAAAAAAATGTATTATTTGGATGTTTGTACATTTAATTTATTTTAAAAGGTAAAAGTCCACTCGTGTGAAGCTGGAACATGTTGCTAGTTTTTGAAAACAATATTTGATATAAAATGGTGTGTAATTTAGTTTGTAATCAATATTATTATTTAAAGATGTATAAAGTATGAAAAAATCGTTCAGGTAAATCTATGATTGTTCATTAATAAGTTCGTACTCGGACTCACACTTGACCGATTTTTGAGTGGCTGTGCCCACAACACTATTTGAGGGCTGGATCCGCGCCTGCTTGATGCAACGTTTAATTCACCTGGTTACCTATAATGGTTTTTTCTATATTTTGTTTGTTTTAAAATCGTAGTACTGATTTATTTTTATTAATTCATATATTCTTCATGCAACGAATGGTGGTATTGAAGAACATCGAAGTTTTAAAAAAAATCGACAACTATTTTAGAAGATACTAAAAATTTGAAGACTACGAGAAATATATAAACACAAATAGATGAAATATATACTCATATCATACATGCCTTCAAACATATATACATAAATATAAGAACATAAACATATGGATACATCACTATAATACAAATATATATGTATATGCATATGTAATATGTTATATATAAATATATATACATAACATGTTAGTGGTATAGGGGAAACTTAAAAGTTAATTTTATTTAAGTACTAACGTATCTCTTGCCATTTAGGAATATTTTTTTCGGGTACCATTGCCGTAACGTACAAAATATCACGACGAAAAGGTTGATGAAAAAAGGACCTCTAAAAATAGGACTCCATTTGCTACATCAGAGAACACAGTTGAAAATTCTTTGATAAGAGCCAGAGTGAGCTGGACAAACGATTCAAAGGTTTTCATTAGAGGCTTTTGTTGCCGAATACAGTCTTTGTTTGTGTATTGCGTTATACAAAGCGAATGTTCACACGATTATTTGTAAGATGAGTACTCGCTGACATGACCATAGGGTTGGTAGAGCTTACAGTATCTATATATTATATATAGACTTTAGTTCCCGGCACGGTGAGTATATCGTAAGTTAGATACGTTTACTACTTTATTTTTAAATGACAATGCTCTAAATTGTAAATACATATGAATGAAACTTAGAGCATTACAGATACTCACAGGTATGACACCCGTCAGAGGAGTGGCCTTTAAGGCCGAACCCCTCGTCCCATTGTTCATGAACAATGCTTCTAGTTATATACAACTAGTGTGTATATGTTGGTGTCAGTTTTGTCAGTGCATAGAAAATGACGTTGTTTTTTATGTATTTTATAGTCTACGTGATGTCTGTAATTATTATTATATATTTCTATAAATCATTGTAAATAAAATAAAGGTGTTAAGATAATTTTGTAAAGTAGTTTCTTTGCTTTTTGTAGATAAAAAATCATAATTAAAAATGTATACCCGAATAATTATTTCCTTTATATCTCGAATAGAACTTAAAATGAGTATTTTTATACTAAGGAACTTCGTTCCTATCCTGTGCCCCACGACACCACACGACTTATTTTATTTTTCGTGACCGTATTTTTTAAGTGGGAGCTATTTAAAAATGCGTTGTTAAGTAAAACTAAGTTAAACCACTCATGTTTTGCTAAAAATTAAACCAAGAAAATCAATTGTTTTTCCGAGCAACGCTCGGTCGTCTATGTACTTTTAATTAAGTAATCAGGTACTTACGAGTAAGTAACGTACCCGAATTATACTCGATATCTCCAAGCCACTCTGAGAACAGGAACTCAACAGTCCGGTATATCAATATAAGTACATACTTACTTTGGTGATCATATTTTTTTTTCAAGTAAGTTGATACGGTGAACAAATTTATATATGAATAGTATAATATAGAGTAAAATAACAGAATTTTAGTATTTATTCATCTCAATTTAGAATTGCTGTCACACCTATTAAGAGAAATACTGAAATAAGTTTTTTTTTATTTTGCACGTGAACAAAAAAAATTAGTAATATTTTTGTTTAGTACGTCACCTGATTGATGTAACAGAATGATCAATGACACCGGATGGCTCTATAGCTGGTGCCGTCCCGACGTTGATAAATTTCAGATAGGAAATGATGTTAAGCAAAGACAATTTATCTTAAAACGCCCGAATATTTAAGAAGCCTTCCGTTACATTTAGGAGAAAATTTGGAACTGGGAGACAAATTTTAGTCAACAAAATTCTAATATTCCGATTTCGTTTAATTTTTGATTATAAATTAGATATTCTTCCTTTATTTTTTTGTTTATAAATTGTCTATTCTTTAGTTATTTACTTACCATCTACCTTTATTAAAAAATCTGGTGTAGTGAAACGACTCAGTGTCAATCAACTATAACATTTCTTTCTGCACATAAAATATATCGCAGAAACTATTGTTTGCGATAGTTGCGGACAGCAATTTGCATATTCGTGCAAATTGCTGGCCGCACTAGTAAGTAAGTAAAAAAACCTCACACTCTTAGCCCCATACCCAAGATTCGAATCCTCGTTCAGAATTGTCTGTCTAGTAAAAATGAATATGAATATAAGCCAATCATATCGATTTGTTTTTCTCTTTTTATGAACTGGTGTCAATTTTATAAACCGAAACAGATGTTAATGACTTCGTCCTCCTTATATTTTTTTAAGTTACATGAAAAACTAGCCTTCAAGAAGATACTGAAAATAGTCAGACCGCTGACTACATTGAAACATCATCAGTCTTTCTTATCCAGATTACAAAATATATTTTGAATTGGTTTCGTGTTGTAGTTAGAGAAGGTAGTATCAGGCGACTTTACTTAAGAATAAATATTTTTAAATGAAGAATGAAAAATCTCTTAGTCCGCATTGACTAATACAGAATTATTTTGTGCTAGCGTCTAGCAAATAATTCACCTCTTACAAAAATATATTTTTAAACATTTTCCGTCCCGGTGAATATACATTTTGTCTGAAAACTAGGCAGAGTCCCTTGAGAAATTAGGTTTGCTTAAGTTGTTTAGACAATGGATCAGACTTTCGAAACAAATTAAATTAAGCTTACCGTAGTACAAAAAGCTTTTGAATTCGTATTTCACTACGCAAACATTTCCGACGCTGGGCCTTTGCAAAATAGACAAGCTTGTGTGAGAATTTTAAATGCTAGAGATCTATTATATTAACAGCGGTCATTATTATTAGGTGTAGGATGGAGATTCGCTTCTGTGAAATATATTTATCATTTTTTTCAGCCCTGCTTAGAATAATTACAATTACATTATATAGCCAAGTTCGCGCGCCCAAATTGTAGCATGTTGATTGGTGCCATTAATGGCATCAAACGCCGGGCCGCTCCGTAAGACATAAGGTTAAATTTTATCACAACACTTTTTAAAAACAAAAGAAGGCTAAAAATAATTTTTCACAGTGTTTTCAATATTTTGTAGTATTTTATAGTTAATTTGGTCAAAATAAAAATATTTTGTTTGTCAGATGTGACAGATGTAGGAATCTATTTAGTGCTTCAATTTTGACAGCGCGCTTGTATGAAGACACTCATTCTATACGTATTAATTCTAAGCAGCCCTGTGTCTTTAATGTTCGTTATGTCATTTAAAGTATATTTTTTTATTAATACATTGGAAAAATGGGAGGTGCTTTGTGTGGGATGCCCCTTATGTGGACACTTTGGCTCCTTCCCATGTTCACTTATCGTCCAGAGCTTCTGGTGTGCTGGTGACTGATGCTGAAATCCGGAATCTGCATAAATATGTAGTTCTTAACCGGGACTACATTTTTCTCCCATTCGTAGTCGAAACGCTGGGACCGTGGGCATGGGGACCTGATACAAAGGTCTTTTACAAGCATCTATAAGCATGTTTACGGCAACCACGATACTAATCAAACATAATTGAGCTATGCGACGAATAAGTTGTGATATCTGAGGCATCTATATTATTGTATTGGTGGCCACAGCAAAATAAATTAATAGTTAATTTTTTTTTAGAAAAACACGCTTTTATAAATGGACGTTAAAACTAAAAATAAATTATGGATCGTTCAAGTTGTCTCTATTTCTGGGCTGAAGTGTAAACTATGTGCTTTTAATTATAATATTTTATTGTAGAAGCGTGGGGCGCTGGAACAGGACAGACTTTTTGCATAACTTGCTGCGAAATCAAGTTAAGCGATGTTACGGGAAGAAGGTTTGATATTCGACAAAGTTTGGTGCTTCAGTAACTGGCGCACTACTAGTATTAGATATTCTATTCATTATAATGATGAATATCGCGTTACTAATATCTTGATTTCTCAGCAAATTATACAAAAAGTATTTTCTGTTCCAGCGCCCCACGCTTTTACAATCAAATATTATAATTCAAACTACATAGTTTACAATTCAGCCCAGAAATAGAGACAACTTGAACTATCCATACCTAATTTATTTTTAGTTTTTATGTGCATTTATAAAAGCGTGTTTTTCTATTTTTTAAAACTATTAATTTATTTTATACTTTTTAGTCTTTGATAACGAAATATTTTTAACACATTTATTTTAGATTTCTCAGCAAAGTATACAAAATACCTTTTTATTCTTCATTTTTATCTTTTTTTTTCAATATATAATAGGTTTGTTATAACCTTCAAACCTGATCGTGTTCAAAGTCCATTACGTGGCATTTCTCACAAGTGCAACCACGACTATGATACGATATTCCATCATGGAATGCCAGTGCCTACCTTCCGGCTTCATCATCAGACCTCGAAACCTAATCGTGGTCAAAGTTAATTACAATACTCTTCTAAGAAATCCAAAAACGGCTATGATACGATGTTCCATCATGAAGTTCCAGTTCATATCTTCCGGCTCCATCATCCGTTCGACAGTACCATATTATTATATTGTCATCAGAACTACATACAGCTACCAATTTTGATTACGCTACGATCCTTGCAAGGTGGTTAAATTAGTTACCTTAGATTCCATTACATAGTAACATACAGGTCGACCAAAGGTTCTACATCCCCGTATGAGAACATATCTAATTTGCAGGCAATCTGTATTCCATAAATACTTTATGTCCGGCCGAATATGACCAACGTCCATTGACAAGAGACATACATAATACGTAACAAAACAGATTACATAGGTATTACGTTACTCAGAACAACTTCTATCGGCATAACGAATTGATTCTGGAAATAAGAAAGTAGTTTCGAAGCCAAAAAAGTAATATTCAAGTTCCTCAAGATTATGCCAAGAGTTCTATTGTATAGATTGTGTTGTCCGCTATACTCATGTTTTTTTATAAGGAGGCAACGTCGTTCTATGGAGAAACGACATCAATGTCATTAACCCTACCTTAACCTGGTTTTGGAAAAATCCAATACGATTCAATCTAAGGCTCTGACATGATTAAATTTTGAACACTCAACCCAAAAAGCTCGGATAGGCTACGAGGAAAAAAGCAACGGTCGAACAAGTTCCAATTATAAATTAGACATCACCGCGGGGTTAAAAGAATATATAATGCGTGTCATGCTCTTAACTCTGCTCTTCCGCTGGAAAATAATGATCCAGAGAGCCTCGTTACCTCAACATGCACCTAATTTTATCCGCTACTCGGGAAATAACATGCAGTCATTAAGATAGTAATACTGGGTAATAATATTTAACGCGATTTGGAGCGCGGCGCTTGCCGCAGCAGCTCTGGCTTTTAAATACATTATTAATATGTCTCGCTCTTAGCTCGTAAATATTTCATTTATGTCTTATTTAAATTATGAAATAAGAATTACTACATAAGAATAAATAATATGTGACAATACAAAGTGTTAATATTATTTCTCTTCTATATTCTTTCTCGAATCTATTAATACTATTTTAAAATACTTATCTTTCTTTACAAAACCGGAATAAAATAATATTAATCGTCAATTTATTTTTTTGAATTTACAATATATGTTTTTGTTTTTTCGGGTGGAATCTTTAAGCACAATTTTGTAAAAGATGTGTTTAACTGATTGAGCTGAAATTTTGTATATACGTTTACTTTAGACTATCGCCCTCATCGGCGTGGACTTGTTTTAGATTTCTTCTGAAATAAAAGTAGCCGCAGTTACTCCTTATTAGATCAGTTACCTGCCAGTAAAAGTCTCGTCAAAATCGGTCCACCCGTTTTAGAGATTAGCCGCAATAAACAGACAGACAGACCGACAGACAGACACACAAAATACATTCATCAGGATGTAGTAAAAAGTGGTTATTTTAATATTACAAACAGACACTCCAATTTTATTTATTGGTATAGATGAGGGTGCAATTAAATACCTATACCTACCTTGTGTTGTTGTAAATTCAAAATGGCTACCACAAAATGGCGGTTTATAAATTTTTGTACAACTGAGCAGGGTTTGCGTTGCAAAAAAATCTAAATCTATGATTACGGGGATCAAATTCATTTAATGAAAGGCTTAACTTGTAGAGTACCTACGACGAGTACCAAGACTTTACCTTTTTTAGCGCATTTAAGTAAAATATTGTTTTTAGGAACGTATTTTTAATTACTATCATCTGTGTATTATTATTACAGTGGATGAAAAATGCTTAATCCGCATCATTTAAAAGGCTTGATGGCTGTAACCCTTTTTGCGTCCCACTGCTAGGCAGGAGTCTTTCCTCATTATTGGTGGCCTGGAGCTTACTCCACCACGCTGCTCCACGCTGCGGGTTGGTGGAGACGCGGGATAGTGGCCAACTCGCTGTAGGATGTTTTCAAAACCGCCCATAAGGCCTCCGACAAGGTTTAAAGACTGTTATCTATCGACTACAACCGGGACCAACGGCTTAACGTGGTTTCCGAGGCACGTAAACGCGCATGAATTTTTTTGCCACTAGCGGTTATCCATCTCACAGCCAACCGCGCCCGTTTGGCTTATTTGCAATAATTTCCATAGATCGTTTGCGTTCTACGCTAACCGCCGAGCCATGCGCGCTCGCTTTGATACCTTAGTAGATTTATTTCTCATCTTTTTGGGATCAATCGTAATAATAAATTCAATTACATACCACCAATTATAACATACATACAGTATGTAAGTATATACAACATACAGGTTGTGGTATTATTATGGAAACCATATTTAGCATACATATATTTGGATTGAAATATATAGGTTGAAGTTTCCAGCTAAAACGGTTAATCCTGACAGCACGAACGATTAAATATTCAAATTCAAATGTCCGTTCTAATCAACATATCAAGTGCATAAATCCTTTGTGTTCCGTAGCTAGGATAGTTGGCTGGGCCAATGAGTTTTCAAACGAATTTGTTCACTATATGGAAACCGTTGATAAAAATGGTCTTCAATTCCCAACATCGTCGACGTAATTATGCCATTGTTAAAAATATTCTGACGCTTAGCTTTAACACCCGTCTAACACAAATTAGGCTGAAATGATGCTGATGATGAACACAAACTAAAATCCCTATAACTTTAGTGAGTAACAACATCAATATTGAAGCGATAGCTGTGACGTGTGCTCATCGTCGACCCAGTCTTTTAATAAAGTAACAACGTTAGACCATCACAGGTACTGGCAGGTATGACAGCCGTGAGTCAGTACCTTTGATGCTTTAAGAGCTTAGAGCATCACAGGTACTGACAGGTATGACACCCGTCAGAGAAGTGACCTTTACGGGCGAACCTCTCGTCCCAACGTGCATGCACAATGTACCTTCCAGTTATATACAACTAGTGTGTGTGTGTTTGTGTCGATGTCAGTGTTGTCGGTGCATAGAAAATGACGTTGTTAATTGAAATTAACATATTTAGAAATGTATGCGTCTGTAGCGATGAAAGCCGCCGAGTAGCGACGAAAAGATTCGCCGTGAATCGAACCCGAAACCCTCCGATCGGCAGTCCGGCATGGTAACCGTTAGGCCACTCGAGTTGCCAATGGAATGTTATAAATATTAAACTTTGCTTACATAAACTTCGGTTAAAATGTTCGTTTAATGCTATGCTATATATTCCCGTGCGGCTTTACCTGAAAAAGATAAAAAATATAAGTTAAATAAAATTTTCGTTCGTATCTCCAAGTTTTCAAAATGAAATATAGCCTATGTTATAGATTTTAATGGGCAAACAAAATTTGCTCAGTTGTTTCTTAAAGATTCTATTACAAACAAAAATAAGTGTTTTTCTCTTTACACGTCTTAGTATATGTAGAAGCAGAATGACGATTGACGACCTGCGTGGCGCAATGGTTACCATGCCGGACTGCCAATCGAAAGGTCCCGGGTTCGATTCCCGGCGAAACAGAAATTTGAATGATGAGTTAAAATTTCTGTTCTCGGTCTGGGTGTTTGTGTTTCTGTCTTTGTGTGTGTCCATGGTACCCACGACACAGGGTAAATCCTACTGTGGGGCTATGAGTGTGAATCGTTATTTATTTATTTAGAAGTATAGATAAAAATTGTAATTGGTCTTCTCAACTTTCTATAACTAATTGAGATTACTAAATTGATCTATAAAATTACTTAAACTTGTAAGAAGGTAGCTATTGTTAAGGTAATGCCTAATTAAGGACCAATTTCTGTTCAATTAAAATATGTAACGAGAAACCCACAGACGTTTTCCTGCCTTAAAAGTATTGAAAGCGGATTTGTTTTTTTTTCTTTTCTTCAATTATGGCATCGCAAATTCTGCATATTGCCAGCGTCAAGTATAATTTTTGCATCACGTTTTTGCCAGTTTTGGTGAAACCGAACGAGTAATAATAGGTAAAGTCAGTAATCAGTCAGTTTAGTCAGTCAGACATTCAAGTAAAGCGATGGCTCCTTTACTAGAACGTGACCAATGGAATTTTGGAGGCAAGCCGAAAAAACTTATTTTCGGAAGACTGTTATTTTAATTCACAAGTTCTCTTGCACTATAATTAACCTATATCGAACAAAATGCCATCAAATGTATCCGACATAACTCAAAAATACCCCAAGAAAGTAAAAATAAAACAAGAGCACAATATGTATTTTTCGACTATCCGCCAAAACACCCTTTTAATATCTTAAAGAGATTTCATATTACTGTCACACAAAAATATAAAACAAATAATGACATAGGTACGAACTATTCTGTTATTTTGACTGTCTCAAAGTTTATAACGACACGGCACGAAATAGAAACATTTGACAGGTAGGAACAATTTATATGGGCAAACTATTAATAAATAAATAATTTAAAAAACATTTTCCTGCGGACCAAATTGTGAATATAAGCCATTCTCAAATCCCCTTGAACACGCACAAAAAATTCATCAGAATCTGTCCAGTCGCTTAGAAGTTATGACATACACACGAACACAAGATATTTAAAATTTCTAAAAATAAAATCTAGCTGGATCGATTTATCCCTGAAACCAGGTTACTAAATTTTAATTAAGATATTTGGAGCCGTTTCAGAGATCCAAGAAATATATTTAGGTGTATATAAAAGAATTTTATTGCTCTTTTAAAGGTATTAGATTAAGAAATAAAGGTATCTAAACTTCTAACATCGGAATTCGTTTATTGTGCAGTTGCTGGTAATAAACAAAAATAAAGCTCAAAATTAAGTGTAGGATGAAAAGTTCGTCATAAAGGCAACTTTTGGCAATGACTCAACAAAATATAGGTAACTACCGCAAGTTTGTTGAGATTATTATGAGGCAATGTAATCTATCGCTCTAAATAAATTCTCGTATAAATTATGAATAATATAAAAATATTAGATTTTCAATTCAACGTCTTATGTTATTTTTTTTAACAAAAGCACTCAAATTAATTAGGGCAAGAAACATCGTGACTGTCAAGTAAAATTTTCAAAGAAAACGAAAAGTTCGCTCAAAGAAAAATCCAAAGTTCTCTGAAAGAAAAGTTTTGGACTTTTAGTCTAAAGAAAATTCTGGATTTTCAAAGGAATAAAATGTATAGTTCTTGTTGCATTTTTAACGGTAGTTTTTTTATCAAAGTACAAATTAGTGGCGAATTTTACCCATTATTACTGTTTATAAAAAATATCTAAAAATACAAACAAACGGTTAGAATGTAACTGAAAAAATATAAATAAATAACGGTACAAAACATTATTGGTACAGTGTCGTTGGTACCATGGAAGCACATAAACACATTAACAAAACCATGACTGAGAACAGAAGCTGAAACTCATCGAATCAAACCCAGAACACTTGATTGGCATTTCGGCATGGTAACTATTGTGTCTTATGGGTCGACTGATATGACGACCTGACGATCCTTGAGGCGCAATGGTTACAATGCCAGACTGTCTATCAAGGATCCCAGTCGGTCTAGTCCCTTTTGCTTCGGGATTAAGAATAGAGCTATGGTATCCCGTGCCTGATCGTAAGAGGCGACTAAAAGAGGACTTCCGGGGTTGTGGGCGGTGAGCAGAGCTTCAAATACCGCTATAATATCATAACGTTATTATCTACTTGTGCGTTTACAACTAAACGTTGATCAGCAGTTCGTCTATGGAATAAGCTACCAATTACAATACGGCAAGCAGAGACACTAGCTATATTTAAAAACCGCCTTAAATAATTTTATATTAATTCGGAATTTATGCGGCGTTGAGCACTTTTTGTGGGATGGGTAAAAACTATGAAACTCGCGCGAGGTCACGTGTGCTGATCGCAAAATTTCGTAAGATAGTAGAGGAGACGAGGAAGATCGACCTTCACCGATCTGATAATTCGATGAGACATATTGTTTACCAAATATAATTTATAAACATATATGCCTATGATAACTTGACTATCGAAAAGTGTTCATAGCTATTTTTAATTTAATTAATTTTAATCAATTTTCTTTCATATCACCTTCACTCTTGTAACAACCGAACGAGTGAATATATTCACCGGCTCTTAGACCAAGACGGAGGGGTGACAGCTGATGACGGCTCATCTGACGGCTGTCTATACTTTTTTCTTCAATTATGGCATCGCAAACTCTGCATATTGCCAGCGTCAAGTATAATTTTATCTTAAAATTCGTTTATATCAAGTATTTATAATATGGACATTGAACAAAGTGCATCTATTAATGAAAAAAGTGACGAAGAAATAGTGAAAGAAAATGAGAGAGTACTTTGTAAAAATACTAGATAGAAATTAATAGGTACTGATTATTCAAGCAATTCGTGCGGAATTATTCCCTAACGATTCCAAGACATCAAAAATGCACAACGTTAATGTTTTCACTTCTGCCGGCACTCCCGGAGTGCAATCCATTGTTTTTTTTTATAATGTATCTATCTAGTACCTATGTATAAAATGTCATTGTTTTCCATATTATTATTTATGTAAATATTTGTTTGTATATATAATTAACATACTGCAAGACTGTACACCGCTACCCTTCTCACTATCATGTTACCATGTTTTCTATCCAAAGGTTGTCTGGAAGAAATCGCTACTTAAGACCGCCTTTTGGTCACCACTGGTATTATATTATTATTTTTTGTTTTTATTGTTTTTGCTCTGTATGTAGTGTACAAATAATGAGTATTTGTTGTTGTTGTTGTTATTTACACATCATAATAACGCTATATCAGTAAACGCTATTTAGAAAATATCGATATAAATAACGTTATATACGGGGAATAATATTATTATCATATGCAGCGAGCTGACTCAGCTGACAACGCGGCAATATCGCTTAGCAATAACGATATTATAACGTTATTTTATTTCGATTTCGATATTTCATAACGTTATTCTTTTAATACCGCTATTCGTCTTTTCGATAGTAATGTTAAAATAATAACGAAACGAAATACGTATAACGTTATATAACATTATATTTTGATATCTTTTATAACGTTATGAAGCTCTGGCGGTAAGAGTGGGAGCTCGATCTGTTCAGCCAGCGGCCAAGGAAAGACGGTGGTGTCTGCGTGAGCGCATGCCGCTGTAAGCATTGGAGGGTGCAGCACATCTGCTCTCCCGAGGATGGGCCAGTTCTAGGGCGCCGCGTGTGGAGGACACCGGTGCGCTCCACTGGAGTCCTCCCCAGAGGCAGGCCAACGAGGAGGTTTTAGTGCGGTAACAAATCTCACATAACTCGGTAATACCTTTCCCAAGGTGCCGGATACCTTTTGAAGGTTCCCCCCCGATACCAAAAAAAGGTTTAATTCTGTCTGGGTGTATCTGTTCCTATCTTTATGTGTGTCCAAGCCATTCCATGGTTACCATGTATTCTACTATTGGTCTAGTTGAGTGTCTAGCGTTTTGTATCTTATTATAATTTATCGATATATTTATTTCACGTGTTTGAAGTACAAATCCCTAAATAGTTACAAAATTTAACCATTCAGCGGAGGCATTTCCAGTGGACTATAACATGGGGTTCTTCAAGAGAGTCGTAAAAAAAGCTCTCCTCCAAAGCCGGAAATGCTCGGGTGGCTCACCTGGGGAGTCCGTGTCCATAGGCGACACGCAGCACTTCTGCCTCCTTGTTCGGTTTATTTATATATTAAAAAAATGGCTGAAAAGTATGTACCACATATATGTTATATATACAATACAAAACAACTTAATACTAATTTTAATTAACTATATACATAACTTAAAATAAAAACAAAAACATATAAAACATAAAAGGCTTATAAATAAAATATTTCATCTAAAAAGTCTGTGTGAGGCATGGTCCCCAAGACACTGGCGGCATTACCCCTTTGTATGGCTAGACTGAGCCTTTGGGCAAAATAGCCGCCAGCTCTTAGGTCACCACAGATAAGGACAAGTCTGGTCGACATTTCTGACATGAAGAAACGCAAATAGATAATTATCCGACAAATTACTATATTTGCGGCGCTTGAGAGACTGTGCATGGTCGGCCGCGGATCCCACCTGCTCTGCAGTACCTATCGCTTATGTGCGATGGGGCTAAGGTGTCCGCACATGTCACGTCCCATACCAGTGGCCGTCCTAGACTCAACGGCACCAGAGTAACACCATCAGGCCTATTAGCCTATTACTCGTATAAAAGTATGTTATGTCTGCGAAGGAGAAATAGGTCAGTATTTAAGCACTCTCTGACCTCATGTTGAAAATTTGCTGGCAACGGCAACAAGATATCGAAGTTGAAACGTGATACCGGCAGGATTTATCTGTAAAGCTAAATTGACTCAGCGATTTCGTACCTAAGTTTTGAAATAAAGGGATGCCAAATTTTACAACGACAAACCACGATAATTTTTGTAGTCAATAGCGTACACTTATATCGGTAATAAATTGTATTGGTATCTGAATGATTGCAATAATTTATTGCTTGCCTGCATCCTTCTATAAACTCTCTGTACTACATCCATACTAATATTATAAATTCGATAGGAACTGTCTCTGTCTGTCTTTCTGTCTGTCTGCTAAGCTTTCCCGCATAAACTACTGAACCAATTAAAAAAAAATTGGAGTAAAGACGTAGGATAGTTTTTATCCTACGGGAACCATTAAAACGTGTCCACGCAAGCGAAGCCACTGGCGGAAGGCTTGTACTCGTATATATACTTAATAATTTTTTTCGACCTTTCAATGGCCCGCTGAGCAATTTTCTAAGAATTGAAGACTTTATTCCGTTGCCTAAATTAGAGTTTATTGTAATTCATTTGAGAAATTATGTATTGTTTAATAACTTAACTTACATAACATGTCTGAATCTTGTGCCTTAACCAACTATTAGCCATATATGTATATACCAATTTTAATATATTGTCCTTGATATCAAGGATTATTCACGATATTCTATATGACACTAGCGAACCCGGCAGACGTTGCCGTAAATAAAATAATATTGCGACTATAAATAAATATATAAGCTATCTATCAAATTGGATTAACTGCACACGGTGTGCAAATTTTATTAAAATCGTTTCGGAGTAGTTTAGGAGTCCATCGCGGACAAACAACGTGACACGTAATTTATATATAATAAGATTATTCCGCGTGGTAAATTATGCTATTTGGAAACAGTAAATTGAATGGGGCCTTTAGTGCCGGTGATCAAATATTTACCAATACCTGCTGTTTGAGGTAATAAAAACAGTAATTTCGAGAGCAATTAGCGCGCGCCCGCAGCCATAATGCATAACTAGACTGGTGTGAACGTGGCAAATAACACGGTGCCTAAATACAAACAAGTTCATGTATACATCGTATCTGGTCATGCACTTGACTTGACGTTGACTGATCGCTGCAGCCCATGGACATCTACATACAACCTCAAGCAAGCATAGGTAAGTCTTGTCTGAAGTCTTATGCAGTTGCGCTGCTACTCCCGAGGTCGGTGGTCATCTCATGTAAGTGTGGCCAGCGACAGTAACTGCACCTTTCCATCTACAATAGAATTGGCTCACGGCAGAAGTGGGTGCAGTGGTGGTACTTCCCCGGGCGAACCCCGTAGTTCTACCACCTACAGAATTAAACTTTGGTAATGAATTCTTCTCCGACATTGAGACAACGGGTTTAAATCCTCGGCACACACCTCTGACGAAGAATATTCTAATGTCATTTTATCGCTGCTGCACGGTGATGGAATGTTGTGATACTTATTTGATTAAGATTATTTCCATCGCCGTGTATTCCTGAAAGGTACTCAGAATTCCTCGAAGGCTTGATATCCACCAATCCGCACTTGGTCAGCGTGGTGGACTATGGCCTGAATCTCTCTCACTTATGATCACACAGATCTGTATTCAACAGTGGGACATATGAAAGGTTGAAAAAAAAAACAACGGGTTGCACTCCGGTAGTGCCGGCAGAAGTAAAAACTTGAACATTAACGTTGTGCATTTTTCATATTTTGGAATGGTTAGGGAATAATTTCGCTCGAATTGCTTTTATTATCAGTATTATTTTTCATCTAGTATTTTCAGTAGGTTTTCATCTATATAGTATTTTTTATAAAGTACTCGCTCATTTTCTTTCACTATTTCTTCGTCAATTTTTTCACAAATAGATGCACTTTCTTCAATTTCCATATTTTTAAATACTTGATATAAACGAATTTTACAAGTATAGACAGACAGTCGAGCCGTCATCAGATATCACCCCTCCGTCTTACGAATATTCGATCAGGCCACGTGTCCAGCTGACGCGAGTTTAAAATGTTTTACCCATCCCAAAAAAAGTGCACAACGCCGCTAAAGTTTTCACTTCAAAAATATTACATTATTTTTGTCCTGATGATACACGCATATAAAAAAATATAATATTCGTAGTCAGAAATAATGAACAAAATCTTGAATTAGGAGTCTAGCGTCTCTTTAATGTCATGGATTATAATTCATATAATATAAGCAATTATCCAAAATTATATTTCCTTAATTCTCATGTGTGAACGTGGAAAATTATAGGATGGCGCGTAAATGTAAAGCAATTCCTGTATACACACATAATTATATCTCTTTTATAAAGTACTAGCTGTACCCTGCCACGCTTCGCTGTGGCACATTGTGATGTGATTGACTGTTTTTTCGCGGTCGCGGATATGTGACAACCTTCCAACAATCCTTTATGCGGATTATATATCATGCTAAAATTTCAGCTCAATCGGTGCAGAACTTTTTCAGTTTTTGAAGCTTACACAAACCAACATAACATTTTTATATCTATAGATATAGATATTAAGGTACGGGCAACAATAGGATGACTAGGATAATAGACTTAGCGTATATCATGTGTATCATAAGTCTATGACTCGGATATGGGTTCCTAGCGTGGAAGTTAGGTTCCAACGCGCGCGCACACGCGG
The DNA here is from genome assembly GCA_911387765.1 of Pyrgus malvae. Taxonomy (NCBI): domain Eukaryota; kingdom Metazoa; phylum Arthropoda; class Insecta; order Lepidoptera; family Hesperiidae; genus Pyrgus; species Pyrgus malvae. Next base: position 26,405,421 of record OU426947.1, read on the forward strand.
TTCTGATGGGATTTTCTGTCTATAAATATTTTTGTTTTTATTTCTGGCTTGGATTTTATTTAAGGTTCAGTCCCGATATTTGTAACTTTTATTTCTGAAAAATGATATTTAACAATTCAGTTAAATGTCATTGATTATAACAATAAATAAATAACATTTCACACTCATAGCCCCACAGTAGGGTAGGTATACCCTGCGTCGAGGGTGCCACGGACACATGGACAGAGACAGAAAGACAAACACCCAGACCGAGAACATAAATTTAAACTCATCATTTAAATTTCTTCTTCGCCGGGAATCGAACCCGGGACCCTTCGATTGGCAGTCCGCCACGCGGGTCGTCAAATAAGCATGAAATATGAAGATAACAAGCTTGAAATGATTTAATTCTTTAGAAAACAGTGGGGAGCCGCAGTCAGACCACGATTCAGAAGACGCAGGACCAGATGGATTGGGGAACGTAAGGGCCTATGTCCTGCAGACTTTAAAATGCTGATGGATGGATGGAATGGTCTGGTTTTAATGCTTACATTTCAGGTTAAATATTATGAATCTTTATTAACCCTTAACAACCCAGAAAGCTTTTGTTACATAACTGACCAGTTGTGTCTTGCAGACACAGTATAGGATATGTGGGGATTTTGAAAGTAAACTGTATGATATTAATTCCATACAAAATTTATAATTATAGTTTTATTAAAGTAACATAAAATTGTTAATTTTTTGTTTATATACAAGCATTACAAATTATTTCTTTTATAGAATGTTCTGAGCAAACATTGCGATTACATTTAGCACAGCACTGTTTGGATGCTTTTGAGATTTGATAAGGACAAAGGTGGCAACGCTTTTTTCTCTTGATAACAGGTACAGAATGTCAGATGATTGAGTAGCTTCTTCATCTCCTCTTACTACGTCTTGAATGGTTGCTAAGTCATAACTTGTCAGTCCTTTCTTGCTTCGTCTACGTATATGAGGAGTCACTAGGACACGTGCGATTTCTCGTAAGAAAAGCTTTCTCATTGTGTTTTTCTTACGTTGATTCCAAGCTGGATATAAATTTTTCCATATAATTAGCGATGCGACGCCAGCAACATCTATAATATTTTGAAAAAATTCTAATGGCCATCTGTTTGTTTTACGTCGTACTGTATATTCGTGAACCATCTGATCAAGCGTATCAACTCCTCCTTTAGAAGAATTGTAATACAAATTTATTTCAGATTTGTTTTTATTGTTCACGTCTACCTCTTTATTATGTTGCATACTAGATATCAGAATAACAGCGCGATTCTTTTAGGCACATACGATATAAATATATTTTTAGAGAAACCAAACACATTTGATTCAATATCTCGGGATTTGTTAGGTTGAAAAGCCTTATTTTTTTCTCATTGTTCCAACTACTGTAAGGCCATTTTGAGCCAAAAACTTTGCAACATCAAGGCTAGTAAAATAATAGTCAAATGTAATGTTTCTGTTACTTTGAAAATATGGTTCACATAACTGGGTGACTACATTGACCGCCAAATTATCGGTTCTATTTTGTTCTTCTTTCCCAAGATTACGAAGGTTTCCCCTCCGACACCAAAAAAGGGGGGTAGCTAGTTTTCCTGTCACCAACCAATGTCAGGTTTATTAGGTAGATACTGCTTGAATGATACTGGTCCTCGAAAAGGTATCAACTGTTCATCAATTGTAAGATTTCTCCAGGCAAATAAACTAAAAACAAAACAAACGACGAAAAACAAACGCAAGCACAAGTGCTTTATATCAGAGGTATCTCAACTATGTAACAAAATAATCCAAACTACATAATATGTAGGTACAACGTCTCACGTTACATTATAAAGCACACAATACTCTCTGTATTGATATTTGACTCACTCTGATATATTCTAAGAAGTTAAATGTAAACAATCGACCTACATTCATTTCAAAATCAAACAAAATAATAACAGTGTCTGTAAGACACTTGTGGGTTGACAAGTTACTATTTTTGTTTACGGTTAATAAATATCAATTGAAACACTATAGAATATAAATTATCACATATTTTGATTCGCAAAACTAAGGTGAAAGAATAGATAAAGCGGTTTATAGCTAAAATAAAAAGTTAAGTTTTTATGCGTCAACAAAGATAAAATTGTGTCCGCGAGACACATGTGGGTTGTTAAGGGTTAAAAACTGAAGCGCGCAAGGCTCGGCGGCTAGCGTAGAACGCAAGCGGTCTATGCAGTTAAGCCAACGAGTGCGGTCGGGTGTGACACGAGTGACCGCTAGTGGCAAAAAAAACATGCGCGATTCCGTGCTTCGGAGGGCACGTTAAGCCGTCGGTCCTGGTCGATGTCGATACTAACAGTCGTTAAACCTTATCGGAGGACTTGTGGGCGGTTTGAAAACATCCGACAACGGGTTGGTCACTAACTCGCATCTTCACCAACCCGCATTGGAGCAGCGTGGTGGCGTAAGCTCCAGGCCTCCCCAATAAGGGGAGATACCCGTGCCCAGCAGTGGGACGCAAAAAGGGTTGCAGCCGTTAAAAACTGTAATTTTCCACTGTAATTGTATATTTTTAAAAGAAAAAATATTAAAATTTCAGAATAACTAACTCATTTAGTTTTTTCATAAATGAGTTAGTTAAAGTAAAGTCAAACTCAAAGAACTAAAATCAAAGCGACATTCGACTAGCGAGCCTGAGAGTACTTAGCCAAGTCAAGTTGTAAAGCGCTAACAATCTCTAGGTTACCCAGTTTTCCACTACAGCTGTTCCATTGAAAAATGCATTGAAAATTGTGAAATTGTTCTCAAACGCTGTGAATGGAGATATTGTTCTCAAACACGGGAAGTGTGATATTTTAATGGGATACTAGACCTTGACCGAGTCTAGCCTCTTGTCGCTTGTAACCAGGTTACGTGCTTCATTTATCAAATATGTCTACGACATTAGCTGGAATTCACTGCCAGTCATAAAGCAGTCAGAAATAATTTAAAAAAAGAAAAGTTAAGGAACACTATTTGTCGATGACCTAGTGCTGGGTTAGTTGTTCTTTATTATTATTTTTATTTACACCAATTGTACGTCGTGTATATATTTATATGTATGTATATATATGTGTATGTATGTATGTTTATATGTATGTATTATTATTTTTTACTTGTGTACGGTTCGATTTAATTGTTGAAGAATTGTCTATTTTTGTACACACTAAATTTATCTTTTTTCACATCTTCTATCCATTCCTGGTGCTGCTGGAAGAATTTTCTTTTAGAAATAAGCAGTACCCTGTACATATTCTCTTCTTTTGTCGTGTGTTATAATTTCTTTGTGTACTTAATAAGATAAATTAATTAATTTAATTTTACGTTATTAAGTGAGACCGATTTGTATGAAAAATATTGTAACTGTATCAATCTACTTACAGAAACTGGGTGAAGAAATAAAAGTTTGCTTCATTTATTCCTGTACCCAATTTTCCACATAAAATCAGAACGACAGTCGACTACCGAGCCCAAGAGTACGAAACCAAGCCAAGTTGTAAAGCGCTAACAATCTCTAGGTTACTCAGTTTTCCACAACAGTTGTTCTATTAAAAATTAATTGAAAATGGAGATATTGTTCTAAAACACGGGAATATAAATAAATATAAATATCTTTGGACAACTCACACACCATCTGATTCCAAACTAAGCAGAGCCTTGTACTATGGTAATCAGAAAGCTGATAAACATACTTATATAATTCTAAATGCATACTTAAATAGATAAATTAACACCCAGACACAGAACAAATAGTCATGTTCATCACACAAATATTTGTTCTGGGTGGGAATCGAACCCACGACCTCACGTTTCGCAGTCGGCTCATCACCCACTACGCCACGGAGGCTGTCGGCTGTGGCATGGAAGCGTGATACTTGAATGGGATACTAGACCTTGACCGAGACCGACTTCTTATTGTTTGAATTTTTTGTTTATATATCTGGACACAATATCCTGGAACAGCATGGTGGAGTAAGCTCTGGCGTTCCCAAAAATGGGGAGAGACCTCTGCCCAGCAAGAACCCACAAAGGAAAATTAGTAGACATGATTTGAATTAGACCTCTTTGTATGGAAAGTATTATGGTTATTTTGATTTTTTGTATTTTTTAACGACTTCAATCAAAAAAGGAGGAGGTTAACAATTCGACGGTATTTTTATGTTTATTACCTCAGAACTTTCGACTGGGTGAACAAATTTTGATGACTCTTGTTTTATTTACTTCCCGTGTGATCCCGTTTCAATTTGGTCCCGTTTCGACAGTGACATCTATGAGATTAAGCATTAAGTAGCTGCGTGACAAATGGACGAATAATTCAATATCACATAATATGGTAAACTCAGATCGTACCTACATATTGATGAGTAGAAAATGTGAGTGACTATTAAATTCTAGAAGAATACGCAATTATAGTGGGTCCCGGTAATCCGACAAACGTTTTGCAGGGCAGTGTCGAACTATCGAATTTGTCGGATTATACAGTACTACCTAAGACCCGGTATACCCTACTGACCCTGACAGACCAGGGTATAGTTCCGATTCTTTTACAAAAGAGTACCTTGTAATCCGACAAATTATAGATCCAATGATAAGATTCTATATGTTAAATTAAACATAATCTGAAGTACAAATCATACTTAATTATGTATGTCGAATTTAGTAAATTAAACAACTCTGTATTGAGTAAGTTTTATTATAATCTTAACGTCAGTAATGCTGAAGAACTTACAAAAAATTATAACTTTTTAAGAAATAGTTGTGTACTAGACATGTCGGATTACAGGGGCGCCGGATTAGACAGGGGCCGGATTACCGGGGGCCCACTGTATTTTTTTGGCTTTTTAGTGCATATTAAATTTGGTTTTGGAATAAAATTTATTTTGAAGTCAGTTTTTTGTTATTTGTATTTATAGGTTTACGATAATATCCTATGGTGTACAAATACATTTTTTCTGTCTATTCTGCTGCGGCTATATTGATAAAATAGTTTTTATTTTAATTTTGCTACTCTATCTACGCTTGCAGTAACTGGGTTGCATGCTTTATTTAATCTTAGCTTCAGCGTCAGATGAAGATGCTCTGAAGCGCGAATAGCGGGATCATTTAATGGGTCAACCAACCAATACAATGGTACACTGTTGTTAGTAAAAACCTATTAAATATATAAATATGTATATATATTACGATACACACTCATAACCTCACACACACAGATATGAACACAAACACCCTGAACACACACCATGAACACACACAAATATATGAACACCCAGACTAAGAACAGAAATTAAAACTCATCATTCCAGTAAGTAAAAAAGATACTAATTAATTAATTTTTGCTAATTTTTGAAATATTATTAAAATGACCTCTAGGGGCCTCACCACCTTCAATTAAAGTGACAAGTTAGTAAAGTAGTAGTTAGCTAATTGTCAGTTAAAGTCACCCGTAACTTAAATTTCAATTTCACGACGTTTGAGTAGCACAAATCCTTAGAGCATCAAAGTTACTGACTCATCCTTCAGTAAAGACGGCATAGCGCCTCGCTTCGATACATAATTTTTGTGCCAAATCTGGTGCGGGGAAAGAACGCACACATTTAAATTTTGTCACACATTCACAAATCTTTCATCGCTACAGACGCATACATTTCTAAATATTATTATGTCAATTTCAAGTAACAATGTGCATGGACGTTGGGACGAGGGGTTCGCCCGTAAAGGCCACTCCTCTGACGGGTGTCATACCTGTCATACCTTGATGCTCTAAGCACTAATCATATTATAAACTGACCCGTACTTATAGCTTTTACTTGCCAATTAACTTTACTTAGGACGCAACTAATCAACACTTTACTTGGAGATGGTGAACGAGGCCCTAGGTATAGTAGTATTTCACACTCCTAGGTCCACATTAGGGTAGATATACCCTATGTCGTGTGTATCATGGACACACAAAGAAGTAAACAAAAACACACAGACCGTGAACAGAAACTTAAACCCGTCATTTCATCCTCTGTTTCGCCGGGAGTCGAACATGGGACCCCCGATTGGTACGATAACCGATGCGCCACACAATAATTTTATTATAAGAGAACAACGAGCACAGGGTCACAGATTTGTATTTTCATATACAATAAGCAAATTTGTACCATGAGACCCTTCACAATATCAAGGGAGAGGACGATATCTATTTGTATGCATAATTATATGGCTGAATGAGTAGCATGTTGAAAAAGAAGATCTTCCTGTATTTAATGGGCTTGTCATGTATATGTCCTCAGTATCTATAGAAGCAGAAAAAAGTGATAGTGGTTGTTATAATGTTGTTCAGGCGCATAACATCTGATGAAGCATGCGCGGCAATCCAATAGAGTTTTTTTCTCTTAAAGCTTCAATAGATTGTAACTGTCAATAATGTCAAATTGACTATTCAGTCTCTTGCCAGCGTCCTAACTGCTGGCTGCAACCCTTTTTGCGTCCCACTGCTGGGCACGGGTCTCTCCCCCTTATTGGGGAGGCCTGGAGCTTACTCCACCACGCTGCACCAATGCGGGTTGGCGGAGATGCGGGTTAGTGGCCAACTCGCTGTCGGATGTTTTCAAACCGCCCATAAGGCCTCCGACAAGGTTTGACGACTGTTATCTATCGACAACAACCGGGACCGACGGCTTAACGTGCCCTCCGAAGCACGGAAACGCGCATGAAATTTTTTGCCACTAGCGGTCACCCATCTCACACCCGACCGCGCCCATTTGGCTCAGCTGCATAGATCGCTTGCGTTCTACGCCAGCCGCCAGGCCCTGCATCATTTTTGTTTAAATCTATACCAATATTGTAAAGAGGAAAGATTTGTATTTTTGTATGTTTGTAATGAACTCAAAAACTACTGTTCCGATTTCAAAAGAGATTTCGACATTAGAAAGCTACATTCACCCTGAATAACATAGAATACTTTTTACCCCGGGAATATGCTTCATTCCTGCGTGAAACCGGGTAATAGGGTCAACGCGGTTGAAGCAACTGGCTAAACGCCTATGATTTTATTATAACAATGAGGCCTGGAATAGTACATAGGCTATTTTTTATCTTACGGGGACCCATTAAACGGATCCACGCAGGCGAAGCCGCTAGCGGAGGGCTAGTCTATAATAAGATGATTTAGTACTCAATCCGTCGTATTATTTTTATAAAATTAGGTAAAAAACCTTACCTTACCTTGCAAATTTTGCTGCCACTTACGTTATTATAGATAAACATGATATTTTAAGGGGATGACCATAACCGAACCCGGTCTTCAATTTACAACTACTTTATGATATTATTTACTTAGACCTATTTATATGCAAAATATTGCCTGAAAGAAATCGTTTATCGATAAAAAAGTCATTATTTATTTTCACTACGTATGGGTTTTAGTTTGGTTAAAAATATTAAACATAAACGAAAGGTCCCTTTTTTCTTGTAGTTTACGAAGGAAAAAATTGGGTTGTTCTTATAAAGGGGTCAATACCTATAAGTAAGCCTTAATATCAACTTTCTTCAATCCTTGTAGAGTCCAAATGCCGGGCACAGGACTCTCCCTCATTGTTTTCGCTTTGTATCTTCCACGTTTTTCGATGATCTTCTTGCGATCTTCACGAGGAGAGTAGGAGAGACTAGAGGAGAAGCTCGATTCCTCAATGAATCCAGAGGTATTTTACCTGGTCTGAGTGTTTATATTTATGCCCTGTCATGAATATTGGCAATCCACTAATACTACGGTTGTTGAAACGAGAGTCAACGTATTGAAGCTTGCATTTTAGAATACTATACCTATACACCACATAATCTACAAGCGATATGTTAAGTATAGGTACTTAATGATTTCTAGTAGGTGCTAGGAAGAGTGCATATTTTTCGCTGTTCCATGGTGAAAGAAATTATGTTACAATTTGTATGCATGTGCACAGCGTTACACAAAAATGTTTCGAAAGCATTTTTTCGATTAACCTTTGTTTTGTATCGGGGGGACACCTTCAAAAGTACTCGGCACCTTAGGAGAGGGGATACTGGGTTATGTGAGTATTGTACTGCACTAAAACACCCTCGGTGGGGTACTCCGGGATCTACAGTGGAACGCCTTGGTGTTTCCGCGCACGGCGCCCAGCACGGGCCCATTTTTATTTCGTTTAACCTATATAGACAGCGTGATGGACTATTACTTAGATTCCTCACAATTCTGAAAGGAGATCTCTACCAAAAAAAAAAAAAATTAAAAAGAATAAAAATATTAATAACAGAGCAAATCTTCTGTATCATTACTGGGCACGAAATTGTTCTTGTACATATGTAGTGTAATTTGAAGACGTAGGTTTAAGTTCTTTACAATGATCTAATGTGTATAGATTTAAATAGCTCTATAGTTCTCTTAGTAAATAATATTATTATAATAAAGCTGAGAATTTTTCAGGTTTCATGTCAATAGCCAGAAGTTACCACAAAATTTTGATTTATTTGAAAAAATGATATTGACTTTGGTCAAAATAAATTATTATCGTTAAAAATGTACTTTTTATATTGATGTTATTTTCTTTAGTATCAATACTTTTTATAAAAATAGAACAATAAAATTTAATACCTTTGAAGGAGCAACTCATGTATAAACCTAAATATATTTTTTGAATCTTGGAAACGGCTCCAATGATTTTAATGAAATTTAGTACCCTGGTTTCGGGGGTTATAAATCGATTCAGCAAGGTTTTTTTTCTAATATAAAATTAAATACTTTATTACATAGGTTAATATTACAACGATTAAAATTATAATGATGAGAATGAATGAGAAAATTATACTATACTAACTGCGAAACCCGGCGTTGCTCGGGTTAAAATACGTCGCATGGTTAATCTATACTTTAAAGAGATTTACCTTTTATAATCATGTTTTCTAATTGCCATCTTATAGCCTGAAAGAATACTACTGTCAGTCCACCTGAACGTATAAATTAATGAAAGAATTTGCTCTCAACTCCTAACCGTTGAGAAGTTGTACCTTCAATCATCATGATATGATGATATTTATACACAAATGCCTGTTTTGCTTTAGTAAAAATATGAAAATCAATTATTGTGCTATAAAATTTGTATGTTCCCTTCGATTTCTCTGGGATCCCATCATCAGACTTTGACTTGGTGACAGCTGGACCATCTCAGGAATGTAAGATTTCGAAAAAAACCCCATTTATTGAAAGAATTTGCTCTCAACTCCTAACCGTCGCATTACCTTCCATCATCAGCTCTTCACTCCACCCACCGCGATCAAACTCCCTTACTATCACATACGTACTAAGGGGTATTTACCACCCCAACGGGAAGTTGATTGGAGTTAGTGATAATAGAGAAAACCGTGTCTTTACGTACAAAGAAAACCCTTTACTTTTTATATATATATATATATATATATATATATATTAAGATTAATATTTACACATAAAAAAAGAAAACCATAAAAAATTATAATTATTAAAATATAGTATTAAAAGGAGTCCCATTAGGCAAGGTTCCGAAGATACTGGCAGCGTTCCACCTTTGAATAGCTAGACTAATTCTTTGACCGAGGTAGCTGCCAGCTCTTCTACTTTTCTTCGGAATCTTCTTATAAATTATAAAAAAATATATTCAGCGCTAATCAATTTAAATATAAACTAAAAAATACGACTCTTCCTGACAACTATTGGAGATTATTAATAACATTGTGGCGTACAACGCCGTCAAACGCCATCCGCCAATCCGACGTTCAAAGAAGTGACGATGTCGATTTGAAAGAGCTTTATAAAAATTACATTCATTGAATTAAAGCTTCCTTGGCCGCATGGTTAGTTGGGCTGACTGCGGTACTAGAGACTCGGGTTCTAACCTCAATCAAAAGCACATTGCGTTTATTATTATTTTTTGTAAAAATATTTTTTATTGGGAGCTATTTTAAATAGCGTTGCTATGTAACACTAGGCAAATGAGCGTTTCGTTTGAAATTAAACCGAGACAATAAATTGGACCTATTTACGCAAACCGGAACCAATCCACACTTATGCTGAAATTGAGTTAAGTACACAAAAAAGCTTAAAATTGCACTTTCTATCGACCCTGTAAAGATCAAAATGATCTGATAATTTTGACAGAACAAAACATTTTCATGACATGTTTACCAATCCACAAAACATCAGTTGTCTAATACATTAAACAGCTTTTTCTCAAAACTATCATCATCATCATCAACCCACACATGAGTGGGTTGGTTCCGGTTTGCATAAATAGGTCCAATTGTTTTTATCCGAGCGACGCTCGGTCGTCCAGGTACTGGCAACTTAAAACACGACTTTAGTAATGTTCTCAAGATTTTTGTTTATTATTTATTGGTATAATGTTATATTTCTTGATATGTTTGAACACAAACAAAATATTGTTATCCATTTGATCCCACACAAGTGGTAGATAACCTTGAGACAATATTATCATTTCGATGCTTTAAGTGTAAGTGGGTACATAAACCCTTCATTTCATACATGTTTAGCTAGTTTATCACAACCAGATTTGATTAGTAATTGTCTTGCAGAGTTTGATATCCATTTTCTCTGATAGAAGTAATTTTCTTTAATCTTTAGTTAAATGGTTATTTCATATATTTTTTTGTTTACAGGATGTCAGTGGATTAGAAAACGATAAAATACATTAGCTAGCTATTGGTTGAAAGACAGTGTTAGCGCCATATGAATGGCATAACAGAAGAACTACATCGATTACGAAAATACAATCAAGGTGGCTGCAACCCTTTTTGCATCCCAATGTTGGGCACGGGTCTCTCCCCCTTATTGGGGAGGCCTGGAGCTTACTCCACCATGCTTCTCCTATGCGGGTTGGTGGGCGGGTTAGTGGCCAACCCGCTGTCGGATGTTTTCAAACCGCTCATAAGGCCTCCAACAAGGTTTGATGACTGTTATCTATCGACTACAACCGGGACCGGCGGCTTAACGTGCTCTCCGAAGCACGAAAACGCGCATGATATTTTGCCACTAGCGGTCACCCATCTCACACCCGACCGCGCCCGTTTAGCTCAGCTGCATAGATCGCTTTCGTTCTACTCTAGCCGCCAGGCCATGCGCGCTTCGGTACAATAATCAAGGTAGCTTACCAAAATGAAGATTACTGAATGTTACTGATTGTGGTGTGTAGCTAAGAATCCTTTAGTATAATGTTATATTTGAAATGTTAGTTAGTATCATCAAACCTTTCAATACACCGAACCTCCGACATCTCAACAGATATAAATGAATGCTACAAAGTTGAAGAGCTAATGTGACAAAGACAAAGACATTTATTTGCACAAATATGGGTGTTTACAAAGTTGTTTATATATATTTAGTTCGCCATATTTACCCTCATGAGGTATGCAAATATACAATGATTAAAATATAAAAGGAAAAAACTAAACTATAACACAATTACGAAATGTACATTAACATCTATTTTACTATTATTTTTAGTGTCCCATATTGCGTCTTTTATAAATAAAAATAAAAATATTTATTTATTTATATTTCGGATGTGACTAAAACTATTCTATAATAAGAAGCAGGTACATCGTAGTGAACGAGATTTATGTGATAGCCCAAAGAAGACAACGTAAAGTCTACGAGGAAAGTCTTCAAATGAGGTCTACGTTCAGCTATGTACTTAACTAAAAGCTAAATGACAGACGATGGAAGTACTTTCTAGCAGTCCCTAAGCAAAGTGCCTTTGTTGGTTATTTCAGATTAATAACGTATAAATTAAAAAAGTATCGAATGAATGTCTTAAAAACTGTAAGATTTTCATTAAAGCGTTGCTTTGTAGTAAACTTTCTAAGGCAGGTTGTAAAAGATAGTGCGATAGTATTCAAAGGTCGATTTAGAACTGTATTAAATTTTTTAATGCAAGTTTTAAAATGAAAAGAGCTGAACTAAAGTTGGAAGTATAAATTGATGGACACAAAGGCAAAAAAAAGACACAAGGACGTGGAACAATGGCAGTTTCTGCAGTTTTCTAGCAACTTTCTTGAGAATGTGGCACTATGTGACAAATTATAAAAACTTGCGGTCTGTTCTATAGAAACATTTTAGTTATAGTTTGGCGGACATCCTTACTTCAAAAAGTAGGCTGTTTACTTAATTTCTATCGGCAGCGATACAAAAATCAATATAGATAAATAATATTTTTTGCGTTTATTGTCTTTATTTTGTGCTGTGTAGAAAAGACGTAACTATTAGTATCTTGATTTTTGAAGTGGAGTGGACGTCTCTACTAGATTTCTTGTTACACGTGTTAGAGCCAATCAGCATCAACGCGCTCAGTCAGTGTCGGACGTCTGAGGCTGTTCAACGCATTGGAATGTAAAGTGTAACGTCAAATATGCCTTCTTGCGTATTGTACCTTATTACCAATTGACATAGGTCTTTATTGGTTGGCACATTTGTCTGGTTATTTGGTTCATTACACATTTCGCAATGCATGATGAGCACACTGATTTTGTTCAGAATGTCGTCTCTATACGTAGTAATATAACTCAATGGTGAAAACTGCACAACAGCGCAACGCTGCTAACGCTGGGTGTCCCAAATTGGCTTGATTCGCCTTCCGTCTACGCATGACTGATGGATTTCGGGTGTCATGTCCCCTATGACAGTGTGTCACAAAATTTAACCAAGATTGTGTCGGCCGCACGGTGTGACCAACAAAATTTAAAATTCGACGAATTCAAACCGATTACGCGTATAAGCCGTAGTTAAAAAGTTTTTTTTTCTAAACCATTGCAGAACACGATCACAAAAAAAGCAGTCAATGAGAAAAAGCTCTTGTTTGAAGCTGTCTGCATTCATGCTACTCCTCCTCGGGCATTACGTATTAAGTAATTTGAGGACTTGCAAATTCGACCGGGGAAATACCATCGCTGTATTCGCTGTGCCCACTTCTAACGTTGTTAATGAAACGACAAAACGGCATAAAGGAATTCCATAAAAACCTGGGAGGTTTTTTTTCCGCCGGTTTTTTTTGTGCTGCAAACAAAAAAACCCTGCAATATGGGTACCCAAAGCCGACAATCGGATTCGATCCGAAGTACAAATAAATATGAATAAATAATTAAATAAACAAACAACTAAATAAATACATACTTGAAGAAATAAAATTTATATTAAAAAAAAATATGGGATCAAATAAAAATAAAAATAAAATTGATAATAATGTACATTTTTATAAATTGTGTTATTATTAAGTTTTTTCTTTTATCTTTGTAATATTTGCATACCTCATGAAGGTAAATATGGCGTACTAAATACGTATTAACAACTTTTGTAAACATATTTGTGCAAATAAAGTTCTTTGTCTTTGTCTTTGTTTCCGTGCAAAGATGCGGATACCGGCCATACTTACATAGGGCCTTTGTACGCCAAAACAAATGCACGGAACCTTGAGTTAGTCGATACGCAAAAAAATAAAGTTGCAAACACGTTTCGATGGTGGCAGTAATGCTTTTACGACAGCTGGGAATAAAGTTAATCTACTAAGTAGAGTTAGCAAACTTCCAAACTAAGTTTATTGAACACTTCCAACCTTAGAATAAGAATAATTACTTCTTCCAACACTCACTTGCTTTGTTGGATACATTGTCGCGATATAGTCAAAAGCACGGCACTTTCCGTGAGCCGATAGGTAAAGTCAACTAAAGTTGTCATCATGAGTCGATAGTATTGTGGAAACAAAGCTATACGGTAGTCGGGAACGAAGTAGGTCGCAGCAAACTTGTGTCAACCAAATTGTATGACAAACTTCCAAACTATGTTATGGAACCCCATTAATGGTGGTTAATACTAAAAGCACAATAGCTTTGACACCTTCAGTATGCATGGGAACTTTAACATGCGATGTCTTAGAGCATCAAAGTTACTTACTCACCCTTCAGGAGAGACGGCATAGCGCCTCACTTCGATACATAATTTTTGTGCCAAATCTGGTGCGGGGAAAGAACGCACACATTTTAATTTTGTCACACATTCGCAAATACTATTTCATCGCTACAGACGCATACATTTCTAAATACCTATGTCAATTTCAATTAAGAACGTCATTTTCTATGCACCGTCAACACTTACACCGACACACACTGACACAATAGTTGTATAACTAGAAGGCACATTGTGCATGGACATGCATGGACTGGTAAAGGCCACTCCTTTGACTGGTGTCATACCTGTCATATCTTGATGCTTTAAGTGCGATGTGTAACTTACCTAAGCATTCTGTCTCATTTCTATTTGTGGCAACGACGAACAATGTTATCTACTGTGATATAATTCACGTAGTTTTTTATGATATTACGAAGTTGATCGGATAGAAACAATTTATTTTCTTGGTTTAATTTCAAACGAAACACTCATTTACTTAGTGTTACTTAACAACGCCATCTGAAATAGCTCCCATAAAAATATTTTCACAAAAAATAGAATATAAACGGAATAATATGGTTTTTTTAAGCTTTAATTACTTGAACGAAATTTTTATAGAGAGAATTTTTATAGATCTTTCAAGGCGAAATTTTCATTTCTTTGAACGTCGGATTGGCGGAAGGCGTTTGACAGCGTTCTACGCCAAAATATATTAATATTTATTTACTCTCCAATATATTATTTACTCTCCAATAGACGTCAGAAAGAGTCGTATTTTTCAGTTTATATTTCAGTTGATTATGGCTGATACTATATTTTATTTTTTATTTTAAAATTTCTAATAATTAAACCTAGCTGAATCGATTTATCAACCCCGAAACCGGGATACTAAATTTCATCAAAATCGTTGAAGCCGTTTCCGAGATTCAAAATATATATTTAGTTACATACAAGAATTGCTCGTTTAAAGGTTTTAAATCAATAATAATTAAATCAATTGACTATATTGCGATGCCATAAATATTTTTAATACGAAATATATGAGGATTTTGCGTTTTGACAGCTACCGTATTGAAAGATTATTTTTGGTTCTATTGTACATTTATCAAAGAAGGTTTAGGCTGTATAATATCACGCTACAATGCGGGTGATGCCGCGGGTCACTTCTAGTGTAAAATAAAACCATTTATGTACAGCTATTAAACCTACAGTACCCGGATAACCGACCGTTGCTGGTATAAAAACAATTGATTTTACAACGCCGCGTACTGAACTAACACCATAAATATGAAAAAAAAATATTATAAACCATCCGCTCAATTTATGTCTAAGTAAATTATCGTTTAAAATATGGAAAAAACAATATACATACATCATTATTCATTATTATCAAATATCTTTAAATGAACATACCAAAAACAATTGATATGTTTTGCAAACCAGTTTATAATCGTTTGATCAAACAATAATAGTAGTTTGATCAATTTGCTGAAAATATATGAATGGCCTGAATACGCATAATTCACCGAAATAATTAAATCTACGCATTTCATTAGCTGCTAACTAACACGATTAAACAGTGCGTATAAACATCAATACATTCATCGTGTATTAAACATTAATTAAACTATTATTCATTATTAAATTTTAGCAAATGTGGTTACTATTTCAGTGATAGAGAAACGAAATAGTTCTGTAATATATTTTTTGTTTTGTTCGTTTGTTTGTTGCAACAGTTTTAGTAGTTTTTAGTAGACAAGATTATTAGCTGCAACCCTTTTTGCGTCCCACTGCTGGGCACGGGTCTCTCCCCTTTACTGGGGAGGCCTGGAGTTTACTCCACCACGCTGCTCCAATGCGGGTTTGTGGAGACACCACACATGATTATTAGTTTTACACAATAAATATATTCTTTAAATCGTTTTGATGAGCCGAGACTAGGTCCAGTGGCGCACTTTGGGAGGGATCAATGTCCATTAGTGGATTAAATACAGCCTGTAAAGTACTCTGATTTTAATTCATCTGTTGTTCGTTACGCTGTACAAATGGGTACAATGTCCTAACTCTTACTTACTCAGTAACAGAGTATAGTAGAAAGCTTATAATAATAGGAAAACTTCATAATAAAATATGGGCGGTTTAAAAACTTCCGACAAAAGGCAAGCACTAACCCGCAAAATCAAATGAAAGTCCAAAAAAGGTTCTTTTATTGGAATGTTCATCAGGATGTGTAATAAAACCCCAAGAAAGATTTAATCCCTGTCTTTGAAACTTATCTTATAACTTTCAAGTTATCAGATAAACAAGTCCTCTGCCGCAAGGCTTACTATAACACTAAGTATAATTTTAATGATAAAGGTGCGTGCGAATGAGTCTCGTTCACACCAGGCTAACTCCATAGAATTAAAATTAATTTTGGTTATTACTCGTATCTGTGAGCAGGTGGATATGGGTTGATAGTATCTCATACGATTATCTATCACGTGTGCCCATTATCGACCCATAGCTATTCTTAGTATCACAAATATATAAATGAACTTTTTTTAAAGAATGTTACTGGCAGATTTTCAGCCGCCTTTTTTCTCTCGTTATCAGATAAACAAGTCCTCTGCCGCAAGGCTTACTATAACACTAAGTATAATTTTAATGATAAAGGTGCGTGCGAATGAGTCTCGTTCACACCAGGCTATTTCTCCATAGAATTAAAATTAATTTTGGTTATTACTCGTATCTGTGAGCAGGTGGATATGGGTTGATAGTATTTCATACGATTATCTATCACGTGTGCCCATTATCGACCCATAGCTATTCTTAGTATCACAAATATATAAATGAACTTTTTTTAAAGAATGTTACTGGCAGATTTTCAGCCGCCTTTTTTCTCTCAGTTCAACATCTAGCCCAATCGGGCACCTGAAGGCGATGACAGGGAAGTAATGATATTTATTTAGCGAATATTTTGCATTCCTAATAAGAAATAAAAAAATTTCTTTCCTTCTCGACCAACTCGCAGTGAATCAGCGTAGTAGATGGTAGTAGTAAGATCCGGGGTTTTTCAAATAATGGGGTGAGACCGGTGGTCAGCAGTGGGACGCAGAAACATTTGCACCCAATTAAGACGCAAAATTTATATCTGAAGCATAAAATATAATACAGCGGGTTACACTGATTTTCGGTGTGACGTTTCTTTATAATACTACTACTATCTGGCTATTAAAGAGAACACACATACATATGTACATAGTAAAAAAAGGAAATCCATATTTATTTCCTTTCATACACTGGCAAACTTTTTATGCTTAATATCTGCGTGCAAAAATATTTACATCCTAACTACACTAGCTACTTTAACGAAGGCGATCAGCGATCTACGTAAGTTGCTAAACGCAGCGATTCAGCATCCGGAACGCGCGATCGGAATCGCCGCGTTAAAATGCCATCGATGCACACGTAAATCGCCAATCGCCGGGGCTAAAAGTAGCTAGTGTAGCCTTTTTTTTGGTATCGGGGGGGAAAACTTCAAAAGGTACTAGGTACCTTGGGAGAGGATATAGGGTTATGTGGGATTTGACCGCACTAAAACCCCCTCGGTGGCCTGCCTCTGTGTTTGTGAGGACTCCGGGATGGAGATCCCATGGAGATAGGAACGCACCGGTGTCCTCCACGCGCAGCGCCCCAGAACGGACCCATCTTCGAGAGAGCAGATGTGCTCTCCTGCACATTCAGGTGTTCACGGCGGCATTCGGCCACGCATACACCGCCGTCCCTCCCGGGGCTGCTAGCTGGACGGGTCAAGCTCCCACTCTCACCGTCCGCATCCCCGGAAGCCCCCTTTTAGTCGCCTCTTACGATCAGGCAGGGGATACCGAAGCTCTATTCTTAATCCCGAAGCTACAGGGACTAGTGTAACCTGGCCGTTAGATATTTCACTGAACATATGTATAGACGTCCCATGATAATTATTTTTTTTCCAAAATAATTGCTTAATATTGTACGGTACCAAAGATGAAACGTTTTGAAGATACGTATATTTTATTATCAACCTACTTGCAATTTTGTCGGCAAACTGAACGAAAATAGATAATTCAGAAACAGTGTCCTCTTAATAACTTTTTTCATTGTATTCTACCTTATGTTAGCAAGAAATAACAAAAGAAGGTTCAAAGTAATTAAGGAAAATCCTCTAGCAATTTACGGGTACAATAATCTTGAGGAGGTCAAAGTCGGGCATTATTTTGAATAAATGGGGGTTGTATATGCGCGTCTTATATCATAATATCTCATTTTTTTACATCCATCGATAGTTTTGGCGGTAAAACGGGACACTTATTAATGGTAAGGGTCGACTACGATGGCACTGACACTCGACACAAATGTCGATAGTAGTTTCGATTGCCTTGCACACGGTAAGCAATTTTTTGCGTCGATTTTGGTGCCGTTCACACCTAGTGTCCCGGCCTATGGCTGTCTACACGAGTCGCGACATACACTGACTGCAATTCAGTGTTGTACATTCTCTCGTTATGAAGCGACGTGCTGGAGCCGCGGTTGTCACTTAATGTGTTTCAATTAAAATTCGTCGTCGCAAAAAGATATCGATTGGTTAAAAATTTGATCAAGAGAAGAGCACTGCTGGGGGCATATATCCAATTGTTATTTAAACTGAAAAACAAACACTTTATTTCTCTTTCTAAATTGTTCTAACAAACTTTCTACATGCTGCTGATTTCATATATCCCATAGTTCTAGTAGCGCTTCAGTGATGATGTCATGATGGTCTAGCTATAAATTTCGTACAGGTTCGAAATTCGGGACACTTGTGTTTGACACTACACAAGTCCTGTCTTCACGGCTACTACACAGCCACTGAGCAACACCGCGCACACTACATCTGCAATTAAATGTCGCGGAAGTGAACACACGTAGACTATTGATGTATACACTCGAGTGTCGAGTGTCAGCATCGTCGTGTATCTTCGTGTATCTTAAGACTTAGTCCTTACCTTAAGACTTTACTGTCCGTCCGCCCGTCCGTCGGTCCGTCGTCTGTCTGTCTGTCTGTCTTACGCTTATCTTAAGCTAGTGCAGTAGGTATTTATATTTACATTATTTTCTTACAATATGCGACGAAAATAAAAAAATCAAATAGACTTCTGTAAATATTCAATAAATAATTATTTTGTGTTTTTTGATATGAAAGTCATGATTAACTATTGAACTGTTTTAGATACAATCAAAATACCATTTAGATTCCGAAAAGAACATAGCTATTTATTTAATTTCTTAGTTTATTCAAGTGTGAAAAAATTAATCAATTAATTTGATTTTGATGATTTGAAATGTACTGTAATGAAATGTGTAATGTAATTTTTTTTTGTAATTGAACCAAAGGATTTTTAGGAAGGAAAATTGGCCTTAATAATATCAATAAGGGAACCAAGCTAGCATCATATACCTATATACGCACATTGTCCCACATATCCACTCCTCTCTATTACATAAGGAAACTGACCTCTTTACCTTTCTGAACTCCGGATCATCCGATTTATTGATTTAGAGAGCTACATTTCATAATATTTTACAACGTAAGTATAACATGGATTTTGTTATTTGAATAGACTAGCAGACAAGCTTGCGGGCTAGGTACGTGGTGTTAAGTGGTCACTGCATACCATGTACATATTATATTACTCTTCACACAAGCTAACAGAAGTAATGTACAGATATTTGTACTGTGACCTATGAGAAGAGTTTAAAATTATCAAATAACAGAGACGGCTATAATTTCTACAAGATTCTTACCGGTTTTAAGTGTCCGAAAGATTTGTACCAACAACCGTACGTTACGTAGTTTCAGCTAGGAGAAGACAATACATAAATATATAGACGAATACATAAATATATTTGTACTGTGGCCTATGAGAAGAGACATAGTTGAGAACATCCTCAATTTTAAAATTATCCAATAACAGAGACAGCTATAATTTCTACAAAATCCTTATAGCAGTTTTTAGTTTCAAGCATCCAAAAGATTTGTACCAACAACCGTACGTTACGTAGTTTCTGAAGAAGTTTAAGAAAACCACTCTAGGTTCCAAACGAAGCAGGACTACAGGAGATTTTCCTTACTTCAAGATAAAACGAGCAAATACTTTTTTTAAGGACAACAAAATGTTAGTGAATGCCATTTTCAATATGAGCCTTTGACCGCTCCTACCCCTCGCAGACTCTTTTTTCGTCTGATAACTCTGAGTGGTCGAAGACGAAAATGTACAGGGACAACAGTAAAATTGTTGAAATGAAATGAAATAGTTTATGAAATGAAATAGTTTAATAACATCATGGATAATACACTTGATGTTTGTCATCGGCCAACGACTAACCGTCATCCGCTTTGGATGCGCTATGGCTTATATGGGCTAGGAGAAACAGCGGGCGGAAAAAAACTCCAGCCCGGTTTGAACACAATAAACAAAGTCGTGGAAGCCCCAATTTTAAAAATATCCACTTACAAAGTACAGTAATATGCGTGAAGTTTCTTATAACTGGTTATAGTTTCTAGCGCCCGAAAGTTTCGTAACAACAACCATAAGTTACGTAGTTTCTCAAGAAGTTTAAGAAAACCACGTTGGGTTCTAAACGAAGCAGGAATACTGGAGATTTTCCTTACTTCAAGATAAAACTGGGAAAAATACTTGCTCTACGAGCAGCAAAATGTAAGTGAGGGCCACATTCAATATGACATTTGGACACTTTCTACTCTGAGAAATCAAGTCGTAAATATACAGGGGATAACAGTAATATCGTTGAAAACAATAAACAAAATCGTGAAAATCCTCCATTTAAAAATATCCACTTAAAAAGTACCTATAGTAATAATCACCTAGTTTCTTACAGCGGGTTACAGTTCCTAGCATCCTAAGTTTCGTAACAACAACCATAAGTTACGTAGTTTCTCAAGAAGTTTAAGAAAACCACGTTGGGTTCTAAACGAAGCAGGAATACTGGAGATTTTCCTTACTTCAAGATAAAACTGGGAAAAATACTTGCTCTAAGAGCAGCAAAATGTAAGTGAGGGCCACATTCAATATGAGATTTGGACACTTTCTACTCTGAGAAATCAAGTCGTAAATGTACAGGGGATAACAGTAATAACGTTGAAAACAATAAACAAAATCGTGAAAATCCTCCATTTAAAAATATACACTTATAAAGTACCTATAGTAATAATCACCTAGTTTCTTACAGCGGGTTACAGTTCCGAGCATCCTAAGTTTCGTAACAACAACCATACGTTACGTAGTTTCTGGAGAAGTTTCAGAAAACTACACTGGGTTTTATACGAAGCAGGGATACCAGAGACTTTCCTAACTAACAATGATAGCATAAATGCAAAAAATAGGTAAGAAAGTGTATTTCATACCGCTAGGTGATTGGGGTCCTAGTCCCTGTAGCTTCGGGATTAAGAATAGAGCTACGGTATCCCCGGCCTGATCGTAAGAGGTGACTAAAAGGGGCTTTCGGGAATGCGGACGGTGAGAGTGGGAGCTTGACCCGTCCAGCTAGCAGCCCCGGGAGGGACGGCGGGACGCATACACGCGTGGCCGCATGTCGCCGTGAACACCTGAAGGTGCAGGAGAGCACATCTGCTCTACCGAAGATGGGCCCGTTCTGGGGCGCCGCGCGTGGAGAGCATCACGCACAAACGCAGGCCCGACTCCAAAAATAGTTTTAAGAGTCATTACCATAAGCAAGAAGAAGTAGGTACTGAACAATTTTATTTTTTACCGTTTGAAGTCGGTTCTATTTTTTTGTTAAAAACATAATTTATTAAAAACAACGTACTATTTCCTCCATAGAAAGTTTAGTGTAAAAAGTTTTTTTTGTTTAAAAACAGGTGAATGCAAGTTAAAATACGGGTAAAATTAGGTAAAAACAGTTGCTTAAATTATTTTGATTGAATAAAATGAAAAATCATTTTTGAAGGCTGTTTTTAAAGGTGCAGTAATCTTAGGTTTATTTTATCACAAAAGTGCTCATTAATATGATAGTAAAATTTTCATGAGCCCTTGATGAATTCCTGAAATTTTGATTGTGATAACTCTTTTATATTTTTTGGAACTTAATCTTAAATCTACGAGGTTATTTTAGGTAATCTTTTTAAATGTGTATAATATAAATAGAGTAAAGATATAGCCTTTAGCTTTGTATTAAAAGAATTGATAAATTTCTGTAATGGTAAGGTAAAATAAAAATTTATCATTACAAAGTTCCGTGGTGCACGCTTTTGTTTTTGCTTAAATGGCGCATGATTACCGTGCAGCGAATTGTTTTGCGTTAAAGAGCAAGTACGGAGTGAAACGAAGAGCTATGTGGATATTATTTTCTTTAAAAAAACAACGAAAGATAATTTTCACCATGGATATTTTTTTTGCTATGAAAGCTTTTATTTGAAAGCTTTTATACTGTAAAAAAGTGTGGGGTGCATGGTGTCAATAGTATCTTAAAAACCAACCCCACGCTTTTTTTACAGTAAAATATATTTTCTTCTTATTTTTTACTTTTTAGTTCGTATTTTCACAAAAGCGTGTTTTTTAGTTTTTTAAACTACACTATTATTTTTAATTTTTTAGTTGGATTTTTTTTTCAATATTTTCGTATCCGATTCAGCAAACCCTTTTATTTAATACTCATATCATGGGGGTGCATTTCAAATATCCAATCCGCCATCTTGGATGTCCGCTATGTTGGATTTAAGTCACGTGACTATTTTTTTCGTATTTCTGACAGCAAACCCTTTCATTTGATACCCATATCATGGGGGTGCATTTCAAATAGCCTGTCCGCCATCTTGTGGAGGCCGCCATATTGGATTTGTAATGACGTTTCTTAGCTAGTCATGTATTGCATCAGAACTCAGAGCGTGTACAAAATTTCATCCTAATCGAAGACCGGAAAGTGGATCAAATTAAGATTCCAAGATTTTCTTACATAATAATATGTAGGTACCTATTATTATGTAGTTAGTTACAAGTGAAGCTAATAAAAGCGTGTTAAAAAATGGTGTTGTACATACAGAAAAATAATTACATGTAAATGACATTTTATTAAAAAACAATAAACGCATCGAGAAACTATGTACTGACGTACAGTAGTCAGTACCTCAATGACCATAGGAGAGTAAAGTAGATTTCAATACATCTGTTATTTTAATTTACTTGCATATTCTTATTGAGTCAAATGAAATTAAAAGAAAGCGCACAAGGCTCAGAAGCTGGCGTAGAAAGTAAGCGATCTACGAGACTACGAAAACGGGCGCGTTCGTCTGCAAGATGGGTGATCGTTGGCACGCGCTATTTGCTAATGCGTGTTTAAGAGCTTCGGAAGGCACGTAAAGGTGTCGGTCTCGGTTATTGTGGATACATAGTCTTCGTTATACTAAGACCTAATGGATGATTTGGAAACATTTTATGACAGCGGGTGGACCAGTAATCCGCATCACAAACAACCCGCATTGAGGCATCGTAGTAGAGCATGCTTGTGGCCTTTCCAATAATGGAGGGACTCGTACATAGCTGTGGAACATTAAAAACATACGGGATTAGATTTTCATGTAAATGTTAATTTCTTTCTCTCTTTAAAATCCCCTCTGTGTGGTATCACGCGAGCACGATACAATTGCGGTGGATATTTTAATAACACCGCGATGTAACTGTGAAAACATTGCACTGTTATACCTTTGGTTTGGTTTTTGATTGAAATGTTCGGTTTTTTGATGTGGGATCGCAATTATAGTACGCACGAAATGTAATATTATTTTGGAGGTCCGTTATGAAATCAAATATAAATTATAAAATAATGAAATCTTAACTTAAACTCAACCAAATAGTACAAATAAAATAATAAATTCAGGGTCGCAATATTCAAAAGACATTACAAAAATTACTCGGTTTAAAATATAACATGTGTTTTTTTATACGCCAAAGAAGTATAACTTGTAACGCATGTACATACGAGTAAATACACACATTCTTTTTTTTTTTTTTGGGAACTCGAGTTCTCCGGACGTGCAAGTGCGTATAGGTTAGGTACTATACGTAAACTGTCGCTATGGTATGAGCTATACTAGTGCAGCGATGGCCGAGTGGTAAAAAACCGCGGTTTCCGATGCGACCGATCCCGGGTTCAAATCCTCGGCGCGCACCTCTGTCAAAGAAATTTGTAATGTGCGCATTTATCGCTGCTCTACGGTGATGGAAAATACCGTGATATTTAATTGATTACGATGTTCTCCATCGCCGTGCATGCCAGAGAGAAATTCATAATTTCTCGAAAGCACGAAGTCCACCAATCCGCACTTGGCCAGCGTGGTGGACTATGGCCTAAATCCCTCTCACTTGTGAGGAGACCTGTGCCCAGCAGTGGGACATAAAAAAAGTTTGAAAAAAATTGGTATAAGTGTCACAGCTTCCATGTTTTTTCCTTATTTACAGCACATAACAATGCGTGCATCTTCTCTCTTGCGCTTCCACTTACCTGGAGCGAGAATCGTCCATTGAAATCATGGCAACCTTTGCGGCTATTTTCCAACAGGCAACCATAGATTTTCGTAATTAGTATACATAAAACTTTAATTTTGTATTAAGGTTTAAAAAACAGGTGAGTGCAAATAATTAACACTAATAAACCTGTTAACACCTGGCAACCCTAACGATGCGGCTGACTGAGAGCTGGCAACCATTTCTTTTTGAATTCGTGACATTATTTTTTTAGGAGTTTTGGCAGGAAGTCTGAAGGGACAAGTTGTGCTCTTGGTTTATTTTCATTTTCTTAGTGTATTTTTGAGTTAAATCGGATAAAGGTGATGGCATTTTGCTCGATATTGGTTAATGACAGTGCACGAGTGTTGTGAAATAAAATAACAGTGCGAAAACATGTTTTTTCGGCTTGCCTCCAAAACTCCATCGGACATGTTCTGGTAAAGTAGCCATCACTTTACTTAAACATTTGACTGACTAGACTGACTGATACCTGACGACTAACTGATTTTTTTCTACGACTACAAAGTGATGCAAAAAACTTACTTGACGCTGGCATTATGCACAGAGTTTGTGACGCCATTATTAAATTTTTTTCTAATGTCGTAAAACTCATTAAAAAACATATGGCTGCAAGTTACACAAGCGAATGAATAAACTAAATTAATTGCAGGTAATTGCAGCTAATTTTTGATAGGCAACCATTCCCTAATCCATTGTTTACTTTATAAACATTCATTTAAAATTAGTTGTATCGAAACAACAGATAGCTGCAGAATCGAGCAGTGGGATCTTAGACCATTTCACAAACGTATCAAATAATATTCGTAAAGCAAAAGTAATGTCCAAAATAAGGATAGCTATCACTTATTTTAATTACTCGACGATGAAACTGAAACAAAGTTCATACCGTTATTTGAATAAATTGTTCAGGCTTTCGTTATTTAACTTCAATATACGGCTTCAAACACTGCCTCGTTTTTATATTTATAATTTTGTACTTGTTGTCGAGCTCTCGTAATATTTATTAGTAAGTTTAAGTACACATGTACTCATAATAAACAATATATTGCAATGCTATAAATCCTACTGTTCTGTTAACATCCATTAGCCTTTAAAAGGATGTAAGCCTCATCAGGTCCTGTGTGTCTGAATCCAGCTGCCTCCCGCTGTTTTCTTCAGGTCATAAGGTCATGGTCAGGTCGTAAAGTCCAGCTGGTTGGAGAGCGGCCTATGCTCTTTTTGCCGAGATGTGGTCGCTATTTGGAACCTATCTTCCCCGTCGACTGTCAGGCTTTATAACAAGATATATAGCCTGCCCATCGCCATTTCAGGTTTCAGATATTGAGAGCAGTAGCAGTGAGTGTCAGTAACCTTCGTTCGTTTACAGATTTTTTATAGTCATGAATTCTTTCGCGTAGAGAAAAACCAAGCATAGCTCCTCTGTAGCGCACACTGAGTGACCTTGAGCCTATAAAAAAAGAATAAAAAAGGCCAATTTTCAGCGCCGTCATTACTGGCAGACAGTGCTCGAAAACTTTCGATTTCAGGCATTTTTTGTTACTAAACAAATTATAGTTTCAAAGCCAAGAGGCGTTTTAACCGAATCCTCGTTTTGCTACGCAACTGAAGTTTAATTAACGTTGTTTGCAGAGTATTTGACGTGTAGTATATGTTTCCAACATAAATTTTGAAATAATAAACAGACTGAAATGTGCTGTCATCCAAGTACCTATTTATTCTGTTTACATGCCGTTTTTGTTCAGTAATCAGTTCAGTTAATTGATTAATTCGATCAGGTCCGTTTTTGGTCAATCTGTTTTTGCATACACGACTCCATTATTGGTAAGGGTTTTACAATAATTTTATGAGTGAAATAATACACAACTGGTGTTTCAGTAATTTAAATCTGTAAAGTATTATACATTACTTACATTACTTTACTTACGTTACTTTTGACGACCCGTGTGGCGTAATAGTTACCATGCCGGACTGCCAATCGAAGGGTCCTGGGTTTGATTCCCGGTGAAGCAGAAATTTGAATAATGAGTTTAAATTTCTGTTCTCAGTCTGGATGTTTGTGGTTCTGTATTTGTATGTGTCCATGGTACCCTCGACACAGGCTATGTCTACCTTACTGTGGGGCTGTGAGTGTGAAATGTTATTATTATTATGTTATTACTATACATCGGGTTCATGCACTTCACATCTCGAACATTCCTCGAGTTTTGTGATTGAGTATTTAGATTAAATTATGCTATGGTTTCAAAGTGTATCGGTTTAGTTCTGTTAACATGGAATGGATGCAGTCAACAGTTGAATAGAAACAAGTATGCTAGTCAAACTAGGAAATTGTATAGACGTTTCTATTGATGAAGCTCTTTGATGCTATGTTCTTCAAGTAATTAGACGTCTGATTTCTGTCAAGAATACTCGTGGCAACCGTTTCCACCGTATCTTCGGAGTGTCTATTTTTAGCTTAAAAAAAGGTACCTATAAGAAACAGTCATGTATTGGTTGGTTGGTTACTCTTGGTCATAAATATTAATAATGATGGTAGATGTATCCCGCTGTTTTACTCGCATTATAGCGTGATGTTTTATAGCCTAAAACCTTGGTCAATATCTTCGTCAATAAGTTCCCGAAAAGCGCTTTCAAGGAAACAATTGCGCAGCTTTACAATATTAGTATAGATAATAATCTACATTATAGATTAATATAAATATTTGTATAGAATATAGATACTAATATTACAATTCCTAACGAGGAACAGAAACATCCTCCATATTTTTCCATAGCATTTCTTGTCCAAACATGTTTTTATCCCTTGCAGAGTGAAAAGCGCATTCAAGGAAACAATTTCGCAGCTTTACAATATTAGTATAGATAATAATCTACATTATAGATTAATATAAATATTTGTATAGAATATAGATACTAATATTACAATTCCTAACGAGGAACAGAAACATCCTCCATATTTTTCCATAGCATTTCTTGTCCAAACATGTTTTTATCCCTTGCAGAGTGAAAAGCGCATTCAAGGAAACAATTTCGCAGCTTTACAATATTAGTATAGATAATAATCTACATTATAGATTAATATAAATATTTGTATAGAATATAGATACTAATATTACAATTCCTAACGAGGAACAGAAACATCCTCCATATTTTTCCATAGCATTTCTTGTCCAAACATGTTTTTATCCCTTGCAGAGTGAAAAGCGCATTCAAGGAAACAATTGCGCAGCTTTACAATATTAGTATAGATAATAATCTACATTATAGATTAATATAAATATTTGTATAGAATATAGATACTAATATTACAATTCCTAACGAGGAACAGAAACATCCTCCATATTTTTCCATAGCATTTCTTGTCCAAACATGTTTTTATCCCTTGCAGAGTGAAAAGCGCATTCAAGGAAACAATTGCGCAGCTTTACAATATTAGTATAGATAATAATCTACATTATAGATTAATATAAATATTAGTATAGAATATAGATACTAATATAACAATTCCTAACGAGGAACAGAAACATCCTCCATATTTTTCCATAGCATTTCTTGTCCAAACATGTTTTTATCCCTTGCAGAGTGAAAAGCGCATTCAAGGAAACAATTTCGCAGCTTTACAATATTAGTATAGATAATAATCTACATTATAGATTAATATAAATATTAGTATAGAATATAGATACTAATATAACAATTCCTAACGAGGAACAGAAACATCCTCCATATTTTTCCATAGCATTTCTTGTCCAAACATGTTTTTATCCCTTGCAGAGTGAAAAGCGCATTCAAGGAAACAATTTCGCAGCTTTACAATATTAGTATAGATAATAATCTACATTATAGATTAATATAAATATTAGTATAGAATATAGATACTAATATAACAATTCCTAACGAGGAACAGAAACATCCTCCATATTTTTCCATAGCATTTCTTGTCCAAACATGTTTTTATCCCTTGCAGAGTGAAAAGCGCATTCAAGGAAACAATTTCGCAGCTTTACAATATTAGTATAGATAATAATCTACATTATAGATTAATATAAATATTTGTATAGAATATAGATACTAATATTACAATTCCTAACGAGGAACAGAAACATCCTCCATATTTTTCCATAGCATTTCTTGTCCAAACATGTTTTTATCCCTTGCAGAGTGAAAAGCGCATTCAAGGAAACAATTTCGCAGCTTTACAATATTAGTATAGATAATAATCTACATTATAGATTAATATAAATATTTGTATAGAATATAGATACTAATATTACAATTCCTAACGAGGAACAGAAACATCCTCCATATTTTTCCATAGCATTTCTTGTCCAAACATGTTTTTATCCCTTGCAGAGTGAAAAGCGCATTGAAGGAAACAATTTCGCAGCTTTACAATATTAGTATAGATAATTATCTACATTATAGATTAATATTAATAATAGTATAGATACTAATATTAATTAATTCCTAATGAGGAACAGAAACATCCTCCATATTTGTCCATATCATTTCTTGTCCAAACATGTTTTTATCCCTTGCAGGGTGATTAGTACAGTTATTCTTTCAATAATATTACATGAAAAGTATGTTTTTTTGTTTGTCCTTTTCACGTCGCAACGGTTTTATTCATAGACCAGATTTTTATGTATATAGTGTAGGGGTTCGAGGGTGAAACAGGCTTTTTTACTTAGGGAAAATATATTGTTCCCATGGAAAAATGAGCTGAAAGCTAGCAATAATAAGCCCGTTGCTTAAATGGTCCTAAATAAATTTTCATTAACATCTATATATTTTTTTATTTGAATGGAGTAGCAGACGAGCATGCAGGCCACGAGGTGTTAAGTGGTCGCTGCAGCCCATGGACATTTACAACCTCAAGCAAGCATAGGTAAGTCTTGTCTGAGGTCGTATGCAGTTGCTCTGCTACTCCGGAGGCTGGTGGTCGCCTCATGTAAGTATGGCTGGCAACTGCACCTTTCCACCGAAACACAATAGAATTGGTTCACGGCAGAAGTGGGTGCAGCGGTGGTACTTCCCCGGGCGAACGATAATAGTTCTATCAACTATAAAATGTAATCACATGTATACCTATCCTTGCTATATTATTTTGTATCGACATAGATATCGCATACACGCTCCACGCTTATCGAGAACTCACGCGTAAAACAACAAAGCAATAACGAATACAATGCAATGTTTCAACACTGTTACATTTTGCGCGAATTCGACGTAAGTAGGTACTACCTTTATGATAAGTCTTGATACACTTTACTTTGACGTAAGCAGCCGTTTTTGCATTAGCCTTTCGTCTAGTGACGAAGCGGTGTACTTTAAATTCTAACTTTTCTATGTCCCACTGCTGGGCACAGGTCTCAAGTGAGAAGAATTTAGGCCACAGACTTCCACTGAGGCGAAGTGCGGATTATTGTACATAATGTCTTTGAGCATCCAACCAACATCACCAACAGCATAGTCGTAATTAATTATACAAAATTTTCCATTACCGTAGATATACCCTGTGACGTGGGTGCCATGGACACACATAGTGGTTGAAACACGAACACCCACACCGAAAACAGAAATTTTAAATTCATCATTAAAATTTTTGCTCCGCCGGGAACCGAACCCGGGACCCTCTGATCGGCAGTCTGGCATGGTAACCATTACGCCACGAGGGTCGTGCGGGTCGCGGGTAGAGAAGCGATAAATACGTATATTACAAATTTCTTTGTCAAAGGTTCGCATCTAGAATTCCGACAGCTTAGCTGAGGGACATCTGGCGCAGTCACAATAGGATGGATGATCGCTATGCTCTCCTTTTGCCATCTTCAATGATGAATTCTATACAATACTATCTTTATAATAATAATTATCTACATAGTTTATTACTAAGGACTTTGATTTAAGTATAAAACAAGTTTGTTTGTTACTCTTTCACGCACAACCACTCAACCGATCATCATGAAACTTTGTACATATATTCTTGGAGTTATCAGTAGTAAAATAGGATACTTTAAAAAAATTAACGCGGATAAAACCGCGGGGCACAGATAGTAATTTATAAATAAACGGTAGTTCCTTAAGTATTCTTGTGGTTTTTAGTATTCTTATAGCAAAGTTATTTTCGAGGATGGCGTCTTTTTTTAGGCGTCTTACATTATAGTAGACAATGTATTGTTTAACAGCAAGTATAAAGAATTTCACGTAGTTGAAGTACATATTTTTTAATACATCCTATGTTTTAACGAAACATAATTTTATAAAAACCGATTCAAATTATAAAAACGTAATATTAATATATCCGGAATTGCAAAAGCGAATTCATAAGACATCGTGATCGTGCATAACATCAGTCGTATTTTTATAAAGCAGACAAATAAAGTTCTTTACTCTTGGTTCAGTTCTTCTGATATAAAATTTGAAATAAAGTGCATTTTAACTCAACTTGCTTTAGGGTATCATGTTGGAGCAAGCTCCAGACCATTGGAATTGGGATCCATACTAATCAATACTATTACTTACAATTGTTATTTTAAATGCGAATATAACTCTCTCTCTCACATACACACACTTTGTGTGTGTATGTGTGTGTGTGTTACGTCTTTGCACCTAAACTACTGAACGAATTTTAATGAAATTCGGTACACAGGTATAGTTGACCAAAGAACGTACTGCTCCTGTGGGATAGGTAAGTATAATCATAATAAACTCAAATCACCCGAACGAAGCCTGGGCGGATTACTACCTATTTACTTGTCTATAAAATAGTCTTCCTTACTAGTACAATTGAAATTTATATTAATATTGATTAAGAAATAAACAAAGTTAAAAATAGTAAAAAACTTCATGAGCGTGTTTTTTTTTTCTAACCTATAGTTATTTTTTAGTTCGATTTATTGATAAAATATAATTTTTTTAAGTTCTCGGAATAAGATAAACAAATAAAATTATTGTATTGCCACCGAATCTTCATAAATGTTCAGTTTGAATTAAATCTGTCACAAACATATAGGAGTAGCCAATAAAAGCGTGTTAAAAACAGCAAAGCTATAAGTATCGTAGTTTTTAATATATCACTTTCTAGCAAAACGCATACAGTAAGTAAAATGTTTCTACTCTACATCTACGTCAATAAGACAAGAAACAAGTGTTTTAAGTAACAGAAAATCTGATGACTTGAGATATGTAATAGATGATATTATAATTGTGTTTTAAAATGCTTAGATTTCGCCAATATCATAAAATTGAGTGTCCAGCAGTGGAACGCACAAAACGTAGCCGATATCAAAAAAGCCATAAAAATACCAGTAATCCGAATACCTGATTAAGAAGATTCACAATATATACTTCTGGTTCGGTAAAAGTTTTATAGCGGGTCCCCGAGGGACTTTCATCGTTTCAACGTCGTTAAAATTCTTTCCACTCCCTTAATAAATTTTTATGCCACCCCCGTCGAAGATGCTAGGTCTTCTTAATACGAGACGTTATTAACCCAAAAATTCGAAATAAAGTTGAAGTCTAATCTTGTGAAATTTCTCGTTTTACTGTTGTACTGTGTATATTATTATAGTTTGAAATTGACTAAAACGCTAATTTTATTTTTTGGAGTTTCTATAGCGTTTTGAGATATTCTACGAGTATTTCACAATGACCGAAGCTCTGGTTCTAGTGTGGTGTATACTGCGCATGCGCAAGCACGCGTAAGGTTTTGAAACGTTAGCAAAGACTTAGGAACATTTCTGTCATTAATAAAAAAACTGTTAAATATATTACCCACCCATACCACTCCCCGTCAATTACACAACTGCTCTATATTTAGTTGTCTTGCTGACGTTCAGCGCTCTTGAGGTTACGCACACATTCACAGCCAAGACTTCGTGAAATGGAATATCAATATAATCTTTGTCAATTTTTATTACAAGTTATTAATAAGCTTTTCTCAAAATTGTAATGGCGTTTGTTAAATTGTGTAAATTCTTCGCAGTACAAATTAGAAGTCAAATTGAAAGAGTTGACTTTTTATATCAAGAGTGATTGCCGCTGCTAAGTACCGTCCGCTTCTAGGTATAATTTGTGAAGATTTTCTTTCTTCCCTCGGAAACTCAAAAAAAATTTTTGAAGTGAAATCTTCTTTAGCGGCATTGTGCACATTTTTGGGATGGGTAAAAAATGTTAAACTCACGTCAGGACACGTGGCCTGATCGAATATTCGTAAGACGAAGGGGTGACAGCCGACGGCTCGACTGTCTGTAAACTTGTAAAATTCATGTACTTATATCAAGTGTTTAAAATATGGAAATTGAACAAAGTGCACATATTAATGAAAAAAGTGACGAAGAAATAGTGAAAGAAAATGAGTGAGTACTTTATAAAAATACTAGATAAAAACCTACTCAATATACTAGATGAAAAATAATACTGATAATTAAAGCAATTCGTGCGAAATTATTCCCTAACCATTGCAAAATATAAAAAATGCACAACGTTAATGTTTTCACTTCTGCCGGTACTCCCGGAGTGCAACCCGTATTTTTTTATTATTAACAAGCATAAAATATAGCTTGAGTATTTTGTATTTGTTTAACACGATAGCATTTTTTACGTATAGCAGTCACTGCAGCCCATTAACATCTTCATACATCTTTATGCAAGTTCTCAAGAGTCTTAGGTCATTATAGATTTGCGCTGCTACTCCGAAAGCTAAGGACTCCCAAGCAATGGGGAAGAAAGGCCTTCAAATAGCGACCACGTCTTGACAAAAGGAGCACAGACCGCCCTCCAACCTGGTGAACTGGCACAGGACGGAGCATCGAAAGTAGTAAAGAACATGAGGAGAGGAGAATGTCGACCTGCAGAATTTCAAAGGCTGATATATGGTTGGATGGGCTTCGAAAACGAATGGTCGCCTCGTGCTAGTTTGACTACAACAACATCTTTTTTCAGAAACACATCAAAATTACTTACACTTACAATTAGAAAATTTCAAAAGGTAATCGACACCTAGGGTGAGGACACCTGGTTATGTGGGATTTGTATCACACTAAAAACCTCAGTGTTCTGCCTCTGCACTTAGGAGGACTCCGGAATCTCCAGCTAAACGCACCGGTGTCCTCCACGCGCAGCGCCCCAGATAAGGTCTATCCTCGGGAGAGCAGATGTGCTCTCCTGCACCTTCCGTTGCTTACGACAACATGCGGCTACGCATATACCGCCGTCTTTCCCGGGACTACTGGCTGGACGGCTCGAACTCCCACTCTCCCACAACCCCTTAAGCCCCCCTTTTAGTCGCCTCTTACAATCAGGCAGGGGATACCGTAGCTCTATCGTATTCTTAATCCTGACGTTACAAGGACTAAGCCGCACGACTCTTCATGCCTTTGACCCACCACGCAACCACCCACCATCCAAGTGTGGATTGGTGTGCATGTTGCCTTTAAAAATTATGAGTAACTCCCAGTCATATACAGTGATGGATGACATCTTTATTTAATACCATGATGTATTTCCTCACCAGCAACGTCTATCGTTCACGGACATAACAATTTCTTTATAAGATGTGCTCGCGGATGTATGTACTCGGTATCTACTTCTCGACGACGTTGGTCTCTCAGTCATCACTAAAATTATTAACTCCAACCTTATGTAACGAGATAGCTGAC
Source organism: Pyrgus malvae (assembly GCA_911387765.1). NCBI lineage: Eukaryota > Metazoa > Arthropoda > Insecta > Lepidoptera > Hesperiidae > Pyrgus > Pyrgus malvae. Next base: position 26,439,638 of record OU426947.1, read on the forward strand.
ATATTTGATGAAAGTTTGCCCAAATTGCAACTTAAGAACATCCTTCAAAAACGCTACCTATCACTATGTCCATGACGCAAACTGCGTTATGCATTTTTTTTTATTTGAATGGAGTAGCAGACGAGCATGCAGGCCACGTGTGTTATGTGGTCGCTGCCCATGGACATCTACATACAACCTCAAGCAAGCATAGGTAAGTCCTGTCTGAGGTCGTATACAGTTGCGCTGCTACTCCGGAGGCTGGTGGTCGCCTCATCTAAGTGTGACCGGCAACTGCACCGTTCCACCGAAATACAATACAATAGAATTGGTTCACGGCAGAAGTGGGTGCAGTGGTGGTACTTCCACGGGCGAACCATAATAGTTCTACCACCTACAAATGTAAATATAATAATTATAATAAAGCTTATAATTGTGTGATTAACTAAATTAATAATTGTTAAAAAATGTATAATTATAGTTATTTAATTATTTTTCTGTTTATAACTAAGTTTTTGAAAGCAGCTTATATAAATTAAGTTTTTAACAAAAAAAAATAGAACCGACTTCAAACTGTAAAAAATAAAATTGTTCAGTACCTACTTCTTCTTGCTTATGGTAATGACTCTTAAAACAATTTCTGGAGTCGGGCCCTTAGTAAATGTCGTACCATTCGTTCTAAATTGGCACCGACAGTACAGACAGTGGGACAGTACCTACTTCTTCTTGCTTATGGTAATGACTGTTAAAACTATATTGAAGTCGGTGCCCATTCAAAACAAAAGGTACACTATATTTACTAAGACAGGACATTTCACTAAGGGCCCGACTTCAAAAATTGTTTTAAGAGTCATTACCATAAGCAAGAAGAAGTAGGTACTGAACAATTTTATTTTTTACAGTTTGAAGTCGGTTCTATTTTTTTTGTTAAAAACTTAATTTATTTCACTCTTTTTAGTAATTTTAATAATTCTGTATGTATTAGCATAATTGGAAAAAATTTCACTTTACTTCTAAACTTTAAACAGATTTACCTTTTATAATCATGTTTATCTAATAGCCATCTAAAAGTCTGAAAGAAATCTACTATCAGTCCACCTGAACGTATAAATTAAAGAAAGAATTTGCTCTCAGCTCCTAACCGTTGAGGAGTTGTACCTTCAATCATCAGTTAAGCAACAGCAGGTGATAATTACCAGACATAAATATTTGTATTATGTTAAAAATATGACTAAAAGAATGTGTGCGCCTATTACGTTTCAGTGTTTCCCTCGATTTCCCTAATATCACATCATCAGATTTTGACATGGTGACAGTTGGACCACCTCAGGAATGTAAGATTTCGAACAAAAAACCATTTATTGAAAGAATTTGCTCTCAACTCCTAACCGTCGTAGTACCTTCCATCATCAGTTCAGCAACATGATATGACGATAATTATACACAAATGTCTGTTTTGCTTTGTAAAAATATGAAAATCATTTGTTTTGCTTTAAAATTTGAATGTTCCCTTCGATTTCTCTGGGATCCCCTCATCAGACTTTGACTTGGTGACAGTTGGTCCACCTGGGGAATGTAAGATTTCGAATAAAAAACTATTTATTGAAAGAATTTGCTCTCAACTCCTCACTGTCGCAGTACCTGCCATCATCAGCTCAGCAACATGAGATGATGATTTCTATGCGTAAATATCTCTTATGCTTCAGAAACTATAAAAAAATCAATGTGTGTGCCTATAAAATTTGAGAGTTCCCCTCGATTTCCCTGGGATCCCATCATCAGATCCTGATTTGGTGACAATGGGACCACCTCGGGAGTATAAGCATACGAACAAAAAAAGAATTTTGAAAATCGGTCCACAAACGGCGGAGTAATCGGTGAACATATATAAAAAAAATAAATACATACAGTCGAATACAGTACCTCCTTCTTTTGGAAGTCGGTAAAAATTGTAAGAGCATCACGAGACCTGCATTGCGTACTGCCGAAAAACTGGCCTACAGTTTGGCAGAAATGTAAAACTCATGTACAATTTTTTTCTGAATATAAATAAAAATAAAAAAGCTGTACCCATAAAAAATCCGTATTTAGCAACAAAATAAGTCTTCTTCACAAACTTTGCAAGAACCCTTCTTCACAAGATTTCTCGACAAATTACAGCAATCTCGCTGGTTTTCGCGGTGGAAGCGAACGAAGCGAAAATGTTTTTCATTCGCCGGCCTATAAGAATGAGTCGACGATCTTTAGGCGGTTTACTTTCAATTTTCTTACTATGGATAAAATTTTATTGAACAAAAGTGGTTGTATTATATAATTATGTGTGAGTAATATGTATTGTAAGATTTTTATTTTGTAAAATTAAATTATATTTATCAGAACTGTATCCGTAATGTTTGCTCCACAAAAAAACCAAAAAAATATGTTCCACACTATTCCAACTGAGCAGCAATGAATGACGACTTCGACGCGACCGATCCTGGGATCAAATCCTCGGCGCGCACCTCTGACAAAGAAATTTGTAATGTGCGCATTTATTGATGCTCGACGGTGGTGGAAAATATCGTGATATTTAATCGATTACCATATTCTCCATAGCTGTGCATGCCTGAGAGAAACTCATAATTTCTCGAAGGTATGGTGTCCACCAATGCACTAGGCCAGCGTGGTGGAATATATCCCTAAAGGACTTGTTAGAGGAGACCAGTGTCCAGCAGTGGGACATAAAAAGGTTGAAAAAAAGTATGTTAAGTTTTGTATATGAAACCGAAGAATGATACAAATATCAGCTTTATTATTTACGTGAGTGAACCGATTCGACTCGGCGAATCTACAGCGACTGTGGGCGGACGCGATAAAAAGACGGTACTCGTAGGCGCTAGATTTTTTAGGTCCTGCAGCTTTGGGATTAATAATTAACCTACGCGAAGCGCGCATGGCCCGGTGGTTAGCGTAGAACGCAAGCGATCTATGCAACTAAGCCAAACGGGCGCGGTCGGGTGTGAGATGGGTGACCGCTAGTGGCAAAAAAAAAATCTTGAGCGTTTCCGTGCTTCGGAGGGCACGTTAAGCCGTCGGTCCCGGTTGTTGTCGATAGATAACAGTCGTTGAACCTTGTCGGAGGCCTTATGGACGGTTTTAAAACATCCGACCGCGACAGTGGGTCGGCCACTAACATCTTCATCTCCTTCTCCTCTCTTCTTGCATCTCCAGCAACCCGCATTGGAGCAGCGTGGTGGTGTAAGCTCCAGGCCTTTCCAATAATGGAGAGAGACCCGTGCCCAGCAGTGGGACGTAAAAAGGGTTGCAGCCAATTAACCTACGGTATCCCCCGCCTGATCGTAACAAGGGGCTACCATGGTTGGTGGCTGCCAGAGTGGGAGCTCCAGCCATCTAGATAGCGGCCCCAGTAAGGGCCCATCTACTTATTGTAGTAGGTTGGAGCAGGTAGAGTGACTCTTCCTTTTGCTCACCTCAATACTCTGTTCCACGGAATGCAGAAAGCACTCGAATTCCTGAAAAAGCTAAGCGCTATCAGATCGAGATCGTTTGCTTATTTTTTACTGTGACAGGGTGATCTTAAAAGTTATTTCTGAAACCTAGATTAAAGTGGAATAATTAAAAAATCCTCTAGAGATATTACAGTATTTCGATGAGTAGTAGAATAACCCTACACGTTAGTGAAGATAAAAAAAAAATTATTATTAAATTTTGGTTTTTTTTTTTTCATCTTCCAAATTATAACGCTGAGATTTCTTTTTCTTTTCATAAAAACTCAGTCTAGTTATTTGTAGTGCCTAGGCTTTTGGCAAGTTTCTTTAGGAGTGAGAACTTTTTCATTGTAGGTTTACGAAGCAGGTCGGCTTTTGATGTTAGTTCTAAAGGATCTACATTTTTTTAGTTAAGGCTTTGAACTGGAACTACTGAACAAAATTATTTTTGGCGACCCTTTAATGTCCCATCGATTTCGAAATGGATAATTAAATTAATTTTGTTATTTTAAGTATCAGTTTTCTGACTATTAAATGTATAACCATTTATGTATAACCATCCATCGGGTCTTCCCGATATGGTCGTTTCCCAGTATCCCTTATATAATTTCTTAATTATATTGGGAATGGCTGGCTGGCTGCAACCCTTTTTGCGTCCCACTGCTGGGCATGGGTCTGTCCCCATTATTGGGGAGGCCTGGAGCTTACTCCACCACGCTGCTCCAATGCGGGTTGGTGAAGATGCGGGTTAGTGGCCAACCCGCTGTCGGATGTTTTCAAACCGCCCATAAGGCCTCCGACAAGGTTTAACGACTGTTATCTATCGACAAAAACCGGAACCGACGGCTTAACGTGCCCTCCGAAGCACGGAAACGCGCATGAATTTTTTTTGCTGCTAGCGGTCACAAATCTCACACGCGACCGCGCCCTTTAGGCTTAGTTGCATAGATCGTTTGCGTTCTACGCTAACCGCCGGATCATGCGCGCTCCATGGGAATGGACATACAGGGAATCGGTCATATTGGGAGAGTCACGTGGGGAAGTGGTCACCTCGGACCCAAACGTTCTTGATTAGCTATCTAAATTGTATAATCAATAACGCTTCACACTCATAGCCTAACAGTAGGTAATATATACCCTGTGTCGTGGGTACCATGGACACATACAAAGACCTAAAAATAAACCCCCAGACCGAGAACAGAAATTTAAATTCATCATTCAAATTTATGTTTCGCTGGGAATCGAATCCGGGAACCCTCAATTGGCTGTCGGTCGTCAACATAACATTGATAACAAAAGCGTCGTCAACATAACGCGTTAGGTATGTTTTTAGATTTTAGTAATAGGTAGTACTTTTGTAATGTCGGGCTTTGTAACCGGGAGCTCACAGTGGGTTGCCGATGCCCTAACCAATTAACTATATCTGACAATTGAGCCCTAAATTATTTTTAAAATATGGCAGATTTAACATACTCGTAGCATTTTGCATAAAATGTAGATATCGTTCGTCGATCTTGCGAAAGGTAAGTGAATTAAGTATATTTTTGTTATTGATTCTTATTTTATATTTGCTACTTATTTTGATATTTGGTATTGATTCCCTCTAAAGCCTTCCTTCTTTCAGCCGTTGTAAACTGACAAAAAAGGTCGATTTCTCAATAGGTTCAAGAAGACGTGAACATTAATTGTAATTAACAATTTGTTTATTAACAGAAAAAATATTCATTTAAAAAGACTACTACACGATCATAATCCTGAAGATAAGAACAAATGTTTCACGGATCATCTGGTGTCTCTCTATTTGTTGTTATGATGACATTAAGAAAAGATCGAAAATCACCAGTAGGGAAACATTTTCATAAAAATATTTAGCAAGACAAAAGTAATATCACTTTTAAACACGTAAAAGCAAGGAAAGTGATTTATCAAAAATAAAAAGTTTTTTTTATGATAAACAAACAGTTTGTGTAGCACATTAATCGGGAATATGTATAATACTTACGGTCCTTTACATAGTTATACGAAATTTTTCACTTCTGAGATATATTCTCCAGTTCACGTTTAATATTAATCAAATTCAAGAACAAAATTAAAATGTGACATAAATTTGTTATTCATGGATGGGTTATTTTATTTAGGTATTTAAATATTAATGGAAGAGTTCAGTGCGACTGGCATTGTAAACACAAATAAACATACATGATATTTTTTCGGAACGAATACATCCCACGCCTATAAACGATTTATAAATAATAAACAAACCACTCATTGTAAATAAAATCCACAAAATTCTCTCTCATCTAAATCCTTTTCTCGTTCCAGCAATATTTCTAATATCCTTCAAACATCGTCAGGGCTACGCTTAATTTTTAATAATTCAATCTACCAACGCTGCGATCAAACAATTGAATAATAAAATTAATAATAAAAACGTCAATCACCGGCGGGTCGTTGTATGTGTAATTAAATACGAACGGCAAATTTTCAAGTTCATTGCCAGTTGGTTTTCATAAACACGAATAAATACGCGATATTTAGGGGATGGATGTATCCCGACGAAATGTCACTGACAAAGATATTATATTTGGTCCTATTCGCTTTTTAAATTTTAAAGTAAGTTCGTACGTACCTTTATCGACAGCACGAGCGCGGGAGAACGCGAGCGGCATCTGGATGCGTATATCACACACCGGTTGCGCGCGGATACTGACGCGACCTCGGATTGGGCCCTCCGCGGCGGGATCTTGTCTGAAGTTTCACGCAGGCCCCTGACATCTGACACCGGTGATAACTCTATCAGGTCTAGCGTATTCATAACAATAACTTTTGCCTAATTTTTCATACGTGCTGCGACGCAGGTGATTAAGATTATCCTAGCTAGAGTTAATACACTGAAATAATAAAATTAAAGTAAAATCGTTACGTAGCTGTTCATATCGTGTATACGCCAATTTGAGTACATAATTCAAATTCTACATAAATGGGTACAGAAAGAAATAAAGTACCTATGCTAAAGCATTGTTATTGATATTGTCTCCGACTAAAATGTCCATATTTTATTACGAGTACTTTACTTAAGAAGTAGCAACTTTTATACGTACATCTTAATGCTAAGCGCGGGTCTCTCCTTTGCATTGTAGAGTTTACAATTATTCTGTTATAACGAAATCCAAAAATAAATAAATAGGAAAAACAAATATTTTTTAATGTTCTTCAATAAAAGTTCCTTGAATACTCTTTCACCACCTTCAAGTAAAGGGACAAGTATGCTAATTGTCGGTTAAAGTCACCCGTAACTTCAATTTCAATTTCTCGATGTTCAAGTAGCACTAATCATATGATAAACTGACCCATACTCATAGCTTTTACTTGTTAATTGACTAATTAAAAAACAATTTAAAAAAATTTAAACATACTAACTTTTCTATTGTCATTACTACTGTTTTACATCTAATAAGATTTTTAGGTTTCACTTAATTGGCTGCAACTTCCGAAGTAGACAACTGGCGGAAGCAGAAATTTGAATGATGAGTTTAAAATTTCTGTTGTCAGTATGGATGTTTTTGTTTTTGATTTGTGTGTGTGTGTGTGTTTATGACATCCACGACATAGATTATAACCCTACTGAGGGGCTATAAGTGTGAAACGTTGTTATTAGTTGTTATTATTATTAACTTTGTCTCAATGTTAGGCAAGGTAGTTGGGTACAAATGGAGCTTACTCTACCACGCTGACCCAATGCGGGTTTGCGGAGTAATATGAAGAATGAATTTACAGTTAGGTATTTAATTTTATTAAGATGGTCTTTAAAAACCCATCCTGTTTTTCAAATTTCCATGGCCCCTTACAAAAAAATATAGAAATAGTAAAAAAGACCCTGATAATTGACGAACAATATCTACAAAAATGGCATCTAATTCGCGGACGCAATTTCGGAGACACAGAAAATTTGCCCTGGGAAACATCGACTCGACCATCCCTGCCGACGCATGCGTAAAAGGAACCCAAACGATTGCCGGGTAGACTTACGTTGATTGATTCGAAGTTGGGCGCGCAGGTTAACTCACCCGGTACCTTAAGTAACGCACAACCTCAAGAGATCCTTCAGTTCCCTTCGAAGCCTCCAGATGGCGCGCGAGAAGCGGTCAGTTTTTATTCAACAATGCTGTTACACGGACTGTGCGATATAAAGTTTAAAGATTAAAACTGGTAGTATTTTAACTTATATAGCCCTTATATTCTAACCAGCAAAAGCCTTTAAAGGAATCTGGTCATCTTGATAGAGTCACCGAGTTTTGTTGACCTTTGTATTGTACCTTGACCTTACTAAATACACTCGATATCCCTCGTAAACGAGGTTACAAAGGATCTGCGATCTCCTATAGAAGACACCTGTGCCCTTCTTAAATACTCATAGTCCTACAGTACGAATAATAATAATAAAAGGTTACTTGGACACACACACATTTCTGTCTGGGGTGTGGGTGTAAGTATTCATCTCTTTACGAGGACACAAATATCATGGAATACATACATGGAAAAGACTTCGAAATTTATCAATTTACATATCCACTCTGTCCAACTCGGTTGGGCAGCGTTCAGCAAATTACAAAGTGTCTTCTCGTCCAAAATACCTCAGTGCCTGAAGTCGAAAGTTTTCGAGCAGTGTGTGTTACCAGTGGTGACCTACGGCGCTGAATCGTGGTCTTTTACGTCTTAGACGGTCTTTGACGACCTACGTGGCGTAATGGTTACAATGCCGGACTGCCAATCGAAGGGTCCCGGGTTCGATTCCCGGCGAAACAGAAAGTTGAATGATGAGTTTAATTTTCTGTTCTCGGTCTGGGTGTTTGAGTTTCTGTCTTTGTGTGTGTACATTGTGGGGCTATGAGTGTGAAGCGTTATTTTTATTTTATTTTTACAGTTGGCCTTTTCCATAGGCTCAAGGTCGCTCAGCGTGCGATGGAGAGGGCTATGCTTGGTATTTCTCTACGCGATTGAATTCGTCACAATATAGACATAGCTCTCAAAATTTGCAAGCTGAAGTGCCAATGGGCAGGCCATATAGTTAGAAGAACCGACAACCGATGGGGAAGAAAGGTTCTCGAATGGCGACCACGTCTCGACAAAAGGAGTACAGGCCGCCCTCCAACCAGGTGGACTGATGACCTAAAAAAGACAGCGGGAAGCCGCTGGATTAAACAAACGCAGGACCGGGAGGAGTGGCGAACGTTAGGGGAGGCCTACGTCTAGCAGTGGACTACAAAAGGCTGAAAAGAAGAGTCCCTCCACTAAGAATCCAACCCAGGACTTTTCATATGGCACCTGGTGGTGACTACTGCACAATACAGGCCGTCACAGTATTGGAACCGAGTTTATGCCTAGTTCTGTTAAACGTCCACCGAGATCTCAGATAAATTTTGTACACGCCACGCAAAACGGCACGCCTGTTTCTCCCCACTGTCGGTAACTCAGAGGGCGCCTTCAATATCACCATTTCCATCTTTTATTTTTCTTTCAACTATGTCACCTCACGTCTAGAGAATATGGTTTATTCTGTTAGTGAAAAGAGAAACTATTTTAATCTAACTTTTTCCCGATTCCATTTATAAGAAAACCAAAACTGGCGGTGACGCCAAATTTCCAATGGATTTTATTAATTTTGCTTACAGCTGCACTGACTTGTGCCGTGAATCAATACTATTATGTTCGGTGGAAAGATGGGATTCCCGGTCAGACTTTAATGAGATGACCATCAACATTCAGAGTAGCAGCGCAACAACATACGACCTCAGATATGACTTATACTTGCTTGTGAATGAGTGTAGGTGTCCGTGAGCTTCAGCGACCACTTGACACCACGTGACCTGCATACTCATCAGCTACTCCATTGAAATAAAAAAATGCATCTCGAGAAACCTCATGCAAAATTGTTATTTCATTTCAGATTACTTGATGCCGTATTTTCGACCAGTATAGAAGAAAAAACATAAATGGAATGAAACAAAACTCTTCGCAAGGACCTATTAAGCTGGTCGCCTCCATTTCCAGTGATCACCTTACTACACATTATGTTCAAAAATAGATTCGGAACGCCACACAAATCATTTGGCGTTGTATGTTGTTTCAAATATCTCTGCTATTTCGGACTACAATCTATCTCTATGCAAGATTTCATCGCGATCTGTTCAAGTGTTTTTACTAAAAATCTTACTGAAATATCTAAACAAACATCCAAATTTTCACAGTTATAATATTCATATAGATTGACCGGAATCAATTTCATTATGATTTCAAAACAAGCTCCTTAAATAATTTCCTGTTTTGAAGATTGTTTTAGAGGAAATATTATGAAAACAAAATGTGTTTTCCTTATGGTTACTTCAATATAAGTAGCTATAGAATAACGTTTACAGTACTGCTGAAAATGTTACCTGTAAGCTCATAAGAATTATTATTCTAGCTGATTACGCTTTATGATGACAATTTGATCTTAAAAATAATATAATTATTACGCATTTCGAGGTAGGAAATAAAATAATTATTTGTGTTAAGCACATACGCGTAGTTTTCGTAAATCTACATCGAAACAATTCTTTCATATTTAATTAATGTAGCACTAAGTTCACGCCAAAACTCCTCGCAAAAACCTTCAGGTGTTTGCTAACATTGACCCTCTCTATTTTGCTATTGTGCCAATTTTTATTTAGTATTTTAAAACCACTCACAAGTTTGCTAATTTGTGTGATTTGATCTTCGCTCGCCATGCGAAGAAAATTATCACTTCTGATATGGCATCGCAAACTCTGTGAATATTGCCAGCGTCAAGTATCATTTTTGCATCACTTATAGTCGTCATAGAAAAAATCAGTAAGTCGTCAGTTATCAGGCTACTTTACTTGAACGTGTCCGATGGAGTTTTGGAGACAAGCCGTAAATACATGTTTTCGCATTGTTATTTTATTTCACACTTATGCACTGTCATTAACCTATATCGTACAAAATGCCATCAATTTTATCCGATATTAATCAAAAATATACCAAAAAAATAAAAATAAAACAAGAGCACATGTTCCTTGAGACTTCCCGCCAAAAAAAAGAGATGTACTAAAAATATTAGTATCGTATATCAACCATATTAATATTGAATGCATTGGTTGAATGGGTTTGAAAATGGAATCAGGACGCGCTTTACAAGTCTGCTCTTAGAGCAGATGTTCCTTGAGACTTCCCGCCAAAAAAAAAAGATGTACTAAATATATTAGTATCGTATATCAACCATATTAATATTGAATGCATTGGTTGAATGGGTTTGAAAATGGAATCAGGACGCGCTTTACAAGTCTGCTCTTAGAGCACATGTTCCTTGAGACTTCCCGCCAAAAAAAAAAAGATGTACTAAATATATTAGTATCGTATATCAACCATATTAATATTGAATGCATTGGTTGAATGGGTTTGAAAATGGAATCAGGACGCGCTTTACAAGTCTGCTCTTAGAGCACATGTTCCTTGAGACTTCCCGCCAAAAAAAAGATGTACTAAATATATTAGTATCGTATATCAACCATATTAATATTGAATGCATTGGTTGAATGGGTTTGAAAATGGAATCAGGACGCGCTTTACAAGTCTGCTCTTAGAGCACATGTTCCTTGAGACTTCCCGCCAAAAAAAAAAGATGTACTAAATATATTAGTATCGTATATCAACCATATTAATATTGAATGCATTGGTTGAATGGGTTTGAAAATGGAATCAGGACGCGCTTTACAAGTCTGCTCTTGTATGTTGTTTTAAACTCAACAAGATACTGCCCTCTCACTCCCTCCGCTTTCCTCCTCCACAGCGGCATGTATTTTCCCAAACTTCTTTATTAAATTACAAACGGAATCCATTTTATTAACATTTCAAACAAGCTCCTTAAATGTTTGCGAATGTTTTCCTCATTACTTACAAATTGAAAATCTACTGTTATAGAGAAATATGAAAATTAGAAGAGTTTTTCCTTAAGGGTAAATTCTTCCTTAAAGGACACGACCACTTGCCCGATTCCGCTAAAAATCTCTAAAAATTCAGAACGCCATAATGGTCGCTTGCAATGCGTATTTGTTCGGGTAAAATCTTGAGAATTGACCTTCAAGTTTTGCAACACATTCAAGCAGATTCAACCAAGCATTAAATATTGTGATTGCGTTGATTTTAGGTGACAATGCAACAAAATGGTGGATTTAATATTATTGCATAAGTCGCCCATTAAGGGTATCAAATGAAAGAGTTTAACACAATAGGCTGAAAAAAATAATCTAAGATGGCTGCTACCACATAATGGTTATTCGATTTGTTTATACAACACGCCCAAAGAGGTATCGAATGTAGGGCCTTAATTTTTAAAATCCAATACATCATACTTACATCTATCCTTCAGACTTTTACAGTTCACTGCTGGACATAGGCCTCCCCTAGTGTTCGCCACTCCGTCCGGTCCAGCTTTCTTTTTTTTCAGCCAGTTTCATTACCATTTCAAAATAAGATCCAATAAAGTTCTCCTCAACAAAAATAAATTGGAATTAATAGTAAATATCAAAATATGATAAGATTTTCCTTAGCGGTAACTTCTTTAATTTAGGCCTCGCCAATTTCAAGCTTCTAAAAACTACTACTAAAAGACCCCAAAATAACAGGACCCCATACGCTGGCCACCATATTTTTCCAATAACGATATACTGTTGGGTTTGAAAATGGAATCAGATGGCTCCACACACGTTTAATATTGTGTGTTGTTTTTGATAGAACGTAGTGGTTATATCCTCTTTGTTTGATAGTTTTGAAAGCGCGTGTAGGCGTGAATCGACGAGCTTGTGCCACACATGCAAGTCGTACGAGCGTTGACGCGTATAAAAGTTCGTATACGTAATTCGATTGTGAAAACGCTGTTACAAACCAGTATAAGCGGGTGTACCTACGTGCTTTTTGTAAAGTACAAAAAGTAGCGTGTATGTAATTTTATTGCGTTTACCAAAATGACCGTACACACATAGAAAAAAAGCTAGTGGAAATCGTTTATATACACTACGGACAATGCCGCGCTCCACAACAACATGTATTAAAATACAAATTAGATTTTCATTTGTTAATATTTCAACACAAGGTACTTAAATTTTTTCCTTATTACAAACAAATTGAAAAGAAATTGTTACGACGAAATTTGAATATCACATCAGTTTTGTCTTAATTTGCCGGTACTTAACGAATTTTGATGGAATAGTATGGATGGGTGTATATCATATATTTATTTTATATTTTATCATTCTCTTATTTTAGAAGTTACAGGGCGGGTACATTTTACCACTTTGAAAGTGTCTCTCGCGCAAACTATTCAATTTACAAAAAAATTATATTAGAAACCTCAATATTATTTTTGAAGACCTATTCATAGATACCCCACACTTATGGGTTTGATGAAAAAAAATGATTTTCAGTTCTAAGTATGAACCTCCAAAATTTATTGTTTTTTTTCTGTTATTATGTGAAAATTTTAATGCCGTTCACAGAATACATCTACTTACCAAGTTTCCACAGTAATGTTCGTATAGTTGCGGAAAAAAGTGGCTGTGACATACGGATGGACAGACAGACATGATGAATTCATAAGGGTTCCGTTTTTTGCCATTTGGTTAACCCTATAAACAACTCTACGATACGTTTTCAATTCCTTCCTAAGCTCTCGTCGTGCAGTTTACGATTACACAATTAAAACAAAAAAATGCAATAGAGTCAGGGAAAATCAGAACAAGTACTACACTCGTACCTTTAATTTTGCTAACAATTTCTACCCATATTTTTTGCCCACCGAAAAGGTTACCCAGATTCGAGGCTTGACCTGTATTTAACAAAAGGCACACCCCTTGTAATTATCGTTTTCATAAAAGAACCCAGTCACCATATAAAAAAGAAAAATTAAGAGACCGTGTCGGAACTGCAGAAAAATTAAATTTTAGTTCACATTGTTCTAAAATCATAATATGGTAAAAAAAATTATGTTAAACAGTTTTGAATTAAGAACGTCCGCTTTGAGAATTTCGTTTGACTTCTCACTAAAACATGTGTATGTTTTCGACTTATTAATACACAATAGTCGTTGAAAAATTTACATAATACATGGTTATGAAAGAGTGCGAGTATGCTTGAGCTACCTAACGTGAACATAATAAGGATATTTGTGAATAAAAGCCGTTTTATAAAAGAAACGTTCATAAATATTTTTACGTTCAGTTAGGGCTCTTTCGTATGTAGATTCTAAAATAGAAAATTTCAAATTTCTGAAAATATAAAGCGACAAAGTAGAAAATATATTATTTCGTTCGATGTTTGATAATGTTTATTTCTTACTTATTTTATACTTGGTGTAATTATATACAATTTTTTTCTGCAGAATATGATTTTTTTTTATCTCCACTTCTTTACCAATTGCGTTTTAGTGGACATTTTGTTCTAAGGAAATTTTTATGTAACTCTCAAGCATTTACGGCGAAAACATCTTAATACTAGTAGTATCACACAGATTTTCCTCGCCGCAAAATAGCGTTTAATACTCATATAGGTAACAGTTTTTACCCGACTTACATATGCGAGCCGCGCCGGCTAGCCGCCGCCATGAAGTGATGGCGCGCCGCCGCCGCCGCCGGCTTGTTTAAAATTCGCGCCGCGGGATCCACGCGGATCGCGGATAGCAAGCTCTCGCAGCTCTCGCACCCGTGATTGGTCAGCGCAAGGCAAACTCGCGTCTAAGCTCAGCTCGGCTCGACAACTTCGTTGAGCCGTTGTACGTCTTTGATTGTATTAGTTTGTAATTTGTTTTGTATACGAACGAATGTTCCTTGGTGTTGGTGGTTTTTTAGAGTAGATTTTGAGTTCCTAGGTTCCTACCCGTTTCAAGCGGTTAGTTAGCTTGCATAAAGGTACTCTGTGTGGTTAACTATGGCATCCCGATCGGACATCGACAAAATAAAATTGAAACGGCTATCAATAAGTGTTCTTTATCATGCAAAAACAAGAAACAGTACTGTTTGGAAGTATTTTGGAGATTTAGTTCTTCACGATGAAAATGACAACAAAAAAAAGAAAATTATAGAAGATCAAGTGTTCTGTAACGTTTGCCTTGCTTCTGCAAAAGACTCAAGTGACGATGTTTTATTTGGATCGTAAGTAACTAAATACCTTTTTCTTCTTTTCATCGTGTGCGGTGTGAGTCCGACTTTTGTGTCTAATTTTGTTGTTTGTGTGACTTGTTTCATTTTTGCATTTGATTGATCAGCTTTCCGCTTTTTCAGTATAAAAATAAAGGCTTATAGCAGAACAGCTAGTACCGGAAATTTGTTAAGACATTTAAGAGAAGACCACCAGATTAAGATAGAAGTTAGCGAAAAAGCTAAAAGTAATATAAAAACATTCTTTTGTGTTGACCGCATGTCTAAATCTACCACCTCCCTACCTTCTGGTTTTAAAAGCTCGCAGAATAGCAGCACCAATAAATGGCTTTTGGCAAGGGACCTCGCATTGTGGTTTTGCAAGTCTTTGCTACCATTTGATTCAGTTTCAGATGAAGGAATGGTTGACTTCTTCAAGGTACCCATCTATATCTATTTACTTACCTACCTACTTGATTTCTTTCCTAATCCTAACTTTCCTAATTTCCCAATTATAACTAATTTACAGAAGTACAACATCATTATGGCCGATGCAGATTTACCTTCACGTGATACAGTTGGACGTACAGGGTTAGATGACGTTTACTGCAGCATGCTGTCAAATGTGAAAGATCAAATACTTGCAGACAAAGCATTGCAATTGGCATTGACCTTTGATTTGTGGACTGATGGATATCGACGCCTCAACTATATCACATTTACTCTTCATTACCTAACATCCGGTTTGTGATTGTTTGTATTATGCTGTTATTTTATGTTTTTGAGCTGGCTGATACTTACAGTACTTAATTGTTTTTCAGACTTCGAGTTAAAAATGCTTACGCTAAAGACAGAACTCATGGAAGGAAAAAAAACAGGAGAAAAGATTAAGGAAGCCATTGACGAGACGAAAAAAGAGTTTGCACTTTGCGACAAGAAGCTCTTCCTCGTAACTGACGCTGGATCCAACGTAAAGCGAGCAGTCAGGCTGGCCAACACCGAGAGTCATCTTTGCTTAGGACACGGTCTTCATAATTTAGTAACTGTTGATGGAATTAAGAAGGTATCCGAAATTGACGCACTTGTTACGAAGTGCAAAAAAATTGTAAAAGCTGTACGGTACCGTCTACCAGATTTAGAAAAAGAAGCCGATTCCCAAGTCCAATACTTTCGTTCACTTGAAAATGCAGCGCGCACTATCGAAGATGATGAAAATGACCCTATTTCTGATTCTGATGAAGAACAGGAACAGGATTCATTTACCCAAAATGATGAACAGCACTATCGGTTTGGTGGGTTGGATCACGTTCCAAGTATTAAATCAGCAACACCAACACGTTGGCATAGCGTACTTGAAATGCTCGAGAGCATGGTCCACTGCTGCAATCGCAGCCCAATCAACGAGATGCTTCAAAAAATAGGTCAGTCTAATTTGAGAATTACGCAATCTGACTGGAATGTGTTGGACGATTTGGTGAAGTTTTTGTCGAAGTTTCGGGAGGCAGTAACGATTTTATCATCCCAGAAAGCTAGCACGTTGAATGTAGCACTGGTTTTCAAGTCCGAAATAAAGGATGTGTTGAATTCTATCCCAGACGACGAAACCTTGATCATGCTGTCCTTGAAAAGGAATATGTTAAAGCAAGTTGACAAAAGGTTCCCTACAACAAAAGCAACCGTAGCAGCAGCTCTGCTAGACTACAGGTTCATGGGACTGACGGAGATAGACGTGTATCTGGAAAGGCAGAATATGAGTCGTGCATCTTTTCTGGCTGGGTATTTTAAGGATATTGTGGGACTGGGCACCAGTGAAAGCGAGACTACTCAACTAGTTCCCAGCACTAGTACTGTCCCTGTCTGTGAAACAAAGGACACAAGCTCTTCTCAGCTGTTGTTAAAGTTAGCCAAGAAGCATTGCTCTTACAACAGTATTGGCTTTCAAAAAGAAGATGCCATTGATCAAGAAACGTGGAAATATCTAGCAGCTGCCGATCCCACTGAACTTGATGATGGCGACCTGCTATCTTTTTGGAAAAAAAGAACAACCTCTTTTCCGTTGCTGTCAACTTTGGCTAGAGCGATGCTGTGTGTCCCTGCCACAAGCACACCGAGTGAGCGGGTATTTTCTGTTGCAGGATTAGTGCTCACGGCAAAAAGATCACGCCTGATGCCCCAGCGTGTTAATAAAATTATATTTATCCACGACAACTATCGTGTGTGCAAAGACTGCTGCAGTGTTATCGCAGACGCAGATGACTGAAATAGTCTAAATAAAATTGTTTGATTTATGTACCTATTCTTTCATTTTTACATCAATGATCTATCGTTATGTCATCAACGTCAACATCATAGTAAGATTTTTTAGTTAGATTAGGGTAGGAATCAAAAACGAGCCGCCGGCTACAAGCCGCCGCCGCAATAATTTTGCAGACGCGCCGCCGCCGACCGTTTCGCAACCGGCTCGCATGGGTCCCGACTGCGCCAGAAGGAGGGTTATGTTTTTCCAGGTATGTATGTATGTATAATTGTTTGGAGCTAATGGACTTTAGCTTTAGAGGTGTTGTTAGATTTGTATTTACTGTGAGAATGACACTGGGTATTTCGAAATAAAAAAAGAAAATAATGGCGGATTTTAGGCGCTAATTGTTAGGCACGTTGTGCAGCCTGAACGGCTTGATGGAGTTTAGTTTGATAGGTTTCATTAGATTCGTATAAAAATATTTACTCTGAAAGAAACATTAGGTACTATATCAAATATCAAAATAAAAAGATAATTAAAATAAAATAAAAAACGGCAATTTAAAAAACTTTTGCACGCACTGCAGGCTGAACGGTTTGATAGATTTTAACCTGAGAGATGGCGTTAGATTTGTATTTACTGTGAGAGTGACACTAGGTATATCAAAATAAAAAAAACAAAATGGCAGATTTTTGGCGCCAAATTCAATTGTTTGGCATGCTCTGCGGCCTGAACGGTTCGATGGATTTTAGCTTGAGAGGTGTCGTTAGATTTATATTTGCTGTGAAAGTGACACTGGGTATAAATAAAAAACTTATTTTTTTTTTTTTTTTTGTTATCGTTTATTTAATCTAAGGTTTACGTCGGGATTAGTTCTAGTGGCATCCGCGGCAAAGACAGCTATCTCGTAGATATGGATAAGTTATTTTAAGATTTTATAGATCTACAGGTTTGATTGCTGCTTAAAAAATATCAAAACACTACTCAATTGTTCTCAATCTGAAACCTTTTTACAGATATCTACTTTGTAATATTTCATACATAGGGTCTGAAAAGAATTCGTTGAAAATTTGAGAATAGAACGTAACAAAGCAGAGAGAACCCAAAAATAGTATACTTCAATATGATACCGACATTCGCAGGTGTGCATTGTTTGCCGAAGACCACAATAGTTTCTTGAAACGAAACAAGAAAGCTTTGTCTGGTATATGTCACAAATACATGCCCCATTTTAAAACACACCTATAGGTTCTTATGTGTTGAGTATCGAGCTATAAGTCGAGGCATAACGTGAGAGGTATTAAAATGAAACGATAATATTTTATTTGCACAAAATATTTGTAAAAGAAAAATATTTATCACGATGGTTAGCTAAGGCGATCTAAAACTTAGGATAAAAGTAATTTAATAAAGTGCTTCATAAAAAATAACATTGTGGTTGCTACTATATTTTAATGGTCACAATATCAGTATTGTCAGCCATGTGCCCAGTTTTGATGTCATAATAGGCATGATGACAGATTTTTAAATACCTTTCCTTATTGTAGATACACTTCTCCTAGTTTCTAAAAAAAAGTATATTTCAGCAATAAACTTAAGTTTTAACGTATTGTTACGCGCTATGGGTAAGGAAGGAAAATGCCGTTTGAAACGTAGAAGGCGTTTATTGTCAGCTTCCACAAAAATCCACTTACAGAGTCTGAATCACAATGCACAATCACTATAGTCCAATATCTTCGCTTGAGTCGTCGAAATAATTCTTCCTTGTCGCTTGGTAGAGATCGCTTCGGTTTCACTTCCGGAAATAAACTGCCCAGTCGCGGCTCGGCGCGTGCCTTATATACAGCTACCCATGGTTCTCTAGAAATTTCCCGAACCACCAAATACAATAGGCCCGTCCCGAACCTTCCTTTATGTTATTACGCACCTATGTACAGCTTATGTAGTTATAAACAATAGCCGCGGCCCGCGATGTAAACAACCTATACATGTACGCTATATATAGGTACGTACTCACCGCGGATCCCGAATTTGTTTACTTGTAGAAATCGATGTTTTTCTTATCACTGATTTTTCGAGAACTTTCTTCACTGTTCGATAGTAGACCAAATACCTGTTTATGCGTTTTTGGGGTTTTGCTGTACGACGCTTTGTTTTCGAGTTATAGCTACTCAAAGTCGTAACAGTATATTAATGTATTTTCTGCTACTATGTAACTTGAATTAAGCGTGAAAACGCTTGTAGGTGTCATGGCGTCGGCTTGCTCGTCAAACTTCAAGCAACACGATGACTTTTACTGAGACGTGACGGACTCCTTTTGATTGGCGTTTCAGATAACATGGCCGATTGCTGTATTTAATACTTTTATTTTATTGAAAATCTTATTAATCTTAATGTTTATATTAAAACGGGATCATATTTTAGAACCTTTTTAGCATATATTTTTCTGTAAAACCATTTATTTTCTGATTCTTTAGTGTCATCATGCCTATTCTCTATGTTATTCACAGAAGAATAACACGGAAGTACTCCGTCATAGCAAAATAATTTCTAATACATAATTGATATTGGCCGCAACCCTT
The DNA here is from genome assembly GCA_911387765.1 of Pyrgus malvae. Lineage (NCBI taxonomy): Eukaryota > Metazoa > Arthropoda > Insecta > Lepidoptera > Hesperiidae > Pyrgus > Pyrgus malvae. The sequence goes on from OU426947.1 coordinate 26,459,115, forward strand.
TTTTGCGTCCCACTGCTGGGCACGGGTCTCTCCCCATTATTGGGGAGGCCTGGAGCTTACTCCGCCACGCTGCTCCAATGCGGGTTGGTGGAGATGCAGGTTAGTGGCCAACCCGCTGTCGGATGTTTTCAAACCGCCCATAAGGCCTCCGACAAGGTTTAACGACTGTTATCTATCGACAACAACCGGGACCGACGGCTTAACGTGCCCTCCGAAGCACGGAAACGCGCATGAAATTTTTTGCCACTAGTGGTCACCCATCTCACACCCGACCGCCCCCGTTTGGCTTAGTTGCATAGATCATTTTCGTTCTACGCTAACCGCCGGGCCATGCGCGCTTCAATAATTGATATTAAATGAGACCAATGGCCTAAAATAGTCTCCGCAGCAAGGAAATACTGATGAAATATTCAATGGCAATTTTCATTGGTATTTCCCTTATAGCATCAAGGTATGACAGGTATGACACTCGTCAGAGAAGTGGCCTCGTGCCAACGTCCATGCACAATGTGCCTTCTAGTTATACTACTAGTGTGTCAGTGTGTATCGGTGTCAGTGTTGACGGTGCATAGAAAATGACGTTCTTAATTGAAATTGACATATTTAGAAATGTATGCGTCTGTAGCGATGAAAGAATATTTGTGAATGTGTGACAAAATTAAAATGTGTGCGTTCTTTCCCCGCACTACATTTGCCACAAAAATAATGTATCTAAGCGAGGCGCTATGCCGTCTCTCCTGAAGGGTGAGTCAGTAACTTTGATGCTCTAAGGTATTTCGTAACTGCGCCCCTTTCGATCGATTCAATAAATCGCTTGCGTTCAACACAAGCGTCGTGGCAATGAGTGTTTAATACGAGTATTTCTTTAAGTTTGTAAATAAGCTCGTTTTATTAAGTATGTAGTATTGATACTAAGTAAACCTAAGTCCTATAATGTAAAATGTAAATAATGTAAAATTATTTAAGTATACTGTGTATTTTAGTGTTTACTGTACATAATTAGTTTATAATTTAACTTGTAATTATATAACTTTTACAATAAAATTTGTACACCCTAAAAAAATATGGCGATCTAAATATTTTTGCAAAACCTTTTTTGCTACCCATATTTGTGCAAATAAAATATTTTCATTTCATTTCGTATATAATATTTTTTTCGCATTTGTCGATTACAAACGCGAACTGATGCTTTCTTTCACTCAATTTTTTTAAAAATTCTACGTCAAAGCTTTATTTCCATATGTTTTCTGTGGCAGTCGGTAAGCTGGCTTTTATTCGGGTTAGACGGCTTTAGATTTTGGAGTGGTCGGTCGAGCCATTTCATAAAAATTCAAAATCTGGAAAAACACTTCAAAATGATTTTATTTTAGAGCACTCAATATTGGGTAGTATGTTTCTACTTTATTTTTTATTATTTATTTCACGAAGATCTCTTTTTTAATTCTTTGCTAAGTATCTTTGCTAGTAAGTGAAGCGCGCATGGCCCGGCGGTTAGCGTAGAAGGCAAACGATCTAAGCAACTAAGCCAAACGGGCGCGGTCGGGTGTGAGATGGGTGACCGCTCGTGGCAAAAAAAAACATGCGCGTTTCTGTGCTTCTGAGGGCACGTTAAGCTGTCGGTCCTGGTTGTTGTCGATAGATAACAGTCGTTAAACCTTGTCGGACGCTTTATGGACGGTTTGAAAACATCCGACAGCGGATTGGCCACTAACTCGCATATCCACCAACCCACATTGGAGCAGCGTGGTGGAGTAAGCTCCAGGCCTCTCCAATAATTAGGAGAAACCCGTGCCCAGCAGTGGGGCGCAAAAAGGATTGCAGCTAAGTATCTTACTACGCCAACATTAATAGAGTTAATTACTATCTGAATAAAATATAATACTTTTTCTTTGCAATGTTTTTTCACAACAACTTGGCTATTATTTTACCTGCCATGAATAATAAAACGGCGTTTAAAACTCTGGAATATAAAGTATGGAAATAATCCCATGGAAATGAACTACAAATTTGCCTTCATTTTAAATCGGATCTCAATAAATGTTTAACTCGCAGGTGATTATGATTTACGAGTATAATCAAGAGTCAAGGGCCGACGACAATACAATAATCTCATAACTTTATATTCCTAACTCGAATCATCAGGGTAAAAAAAATAAGAAGAAAATGTACTTAACTGTAGGGGGAGATGGGGTACATTGATACATGGGGCACATAGATACAGTCAATATTTATCGAAAACAAAACGCGTTAGACGAGCCATCCGACACAGATAAGAAGGTAATAATACACCCTACACGCACACTAGCGCGGAGCAACGTACTCTCGAAGAATAGCGGCTGGCACTTATAAACCTGTTTCTGATGCTCGCAACTAAATTTTCGTAGTTTTCTTTCGGATGTAATTCTTCTAATTTATTTAGTGTTACCTGTGTTATATTAAGACATTTGGTAAGTACATATCTGTCATTACATTACATAGACTTAATTTTTTTGATTTTTAATTGCTTTAATTTTTATAAAATATTTATTTTGATTGTAGTAGGCAGGGGCACATTGATGCAAGTGCTCTCGGGGCGCATTGATACGTATCAATGTACCCCGATGTTTTGTTAAATGTATGTATGAGTATGTAAGACATAATATATTTTTATTTTCTTTATAGAAAAATGGTTCCAACATTTAAACGCAAAACGAAGAGAACTTCCATCGATGAAATTTCTGTGGCTTCTGCGATATCTGACTATGTTATAACAAAGGTAATTAACGCAGGAAAGAAGCAACCTTATAAGCATTTTGTGGAAAAATAGTGTCAAGCAAGATACCCCGATAGCCTTAGCGACTTTCTAGTCTCCTTTTTAAAGCTTAACCGACTTTAACTTATGTGTTTCCTGATATAAAAGACGAAGCTTCGGTTAATATTTCTGATATTGTGATGAAATTACCAGATCCTGTAATAAAAAAGGAACTAGTAGAACAGGTTCTCTACTCAATTTTAAGATTAATTTGTCGCCTATTAACATTTCAATGTAAGGTAATTACTGCATAAAAACTAGTGATGACTTATTAGGCCAAATAAAGAATGATTATCTCTTTTTGTTTAAATATTTTTCATGGCGTAGTTTATTGTTCAGATATACTTCTTGTTCTATTTTTATATAAAGACTGCAAAAAGTATTTTATTTCAATTAGTACTTAAGTGCACATAATTTACCAAAAAGTAAAAAAATAAGCAATTAATAAATAAATGTCATAAAAATCAATAAAACTTGTTTAATTTGTAGAAACATTTCTATGAATCAAAGTGCCCCAGTATATGCATCAATGTACCCCGCGTGTGGGGTGCATTGATACAAATTTCATTTTTTAGTAAATAGGCTCTCATACTTTTTGTATTAAATTTAACGGTTAATTTGAATTTAACAAGTTAGTTGAATATATATTGAATATATTATAATTATTAAATTGGATGTTACTGTCAATAGATCGTCTATTATTGGGTCTAAGTAAAAATCGTATCAAGGTGCCCCACTTCCCAAAAGCGTGGGGTGGTTTTTTAGATGATTGACATTGACACCATGCATCCCACGTTTTTTACTGTAAAATACAATTTCTTTTTTTTTACTTTTTAGCCCGTATTTTCACAAAAGCGTGTTTTATAGTTTTTTAAACTACTTACATTATTTATTTCTCACGTATATGGAGTCACAGATGGCTACGTGGTATTATGAGTTTGTCGCCCGTCTGTATCTTTGTCCTTCTTTTGTTGTTTTCATTGTATAGTGGCAAAAGCTATTTTTCACCAGGGAAAAATATCTCATTCCTATGGGAAAAAACTTGAAATCCACGTGATTGGAGTCGCGGGCGGAAAGCTATTTTAAAATAAATGAAATGAAATGAAATGAAATGAAATGAAAATACTTTATTGTTGACTGTTTACACACATACAATAAGATGTTTAAAATTATAATTGGAGTTTTAAACAGTCTACCATGTTCTGGCATACAATATTATTAATTAAAATTAACTAAAAAATATTTTATTTTAAGATCCGATAAGAATAATCTTAACGGATCATCGGCTTTTGATGCCTACCCACCGCTGGGTCAATGAGAGAAAAAAAGCCGGCGGAAAAAAAACTCTCAGGCATTGTTTAGAGTTACACTTATTTTATAATGTATTTTACGCGGAAGCTCCCCCAACTATTTTTATTGCACGTATTACGATGTCTTATCTTCAAAAAATTCGTTTATATTGTAATATGCTTTTTTTATAAGCCAATGTTTTAATTGTTTTTTAAATTTAGTATTTGGTAACTGTTTTATATCTATGGGTAATTTATTATATATTCTAATAGCAAATATGTATGTACTATTTCTGAAAATCTGACATTTTACTCGAGGTAAATACAAAGCGTCAATATCTTTTAGTCTCGTGGGCACATCTCTTATGCGCATGTTTATTTGCTTTTCAAACAAGTTTTTATTATTAAAAACGAAAGTACAAATCACTAATATATATATTCCAGTTAATGTAAGGAATTTCTTTTCTGAAAATAGTGAGCGAATAGATTCGTCACACGTCAAATATGGTTGATATAATGTTTTTGTGAATATGAATATATCACTTTAATTTTTTTATTATTCCGTGATTTATAAAAGATAATGTTATCATTAATATTTTATTGAAATTGTAATTAAATTTTATTAATGGCGTATTCCTCTCTGTTTCTCTTTAATGCTCCACTATTAGGAATGAGTTCACTTAAACGGTTGGACAAATATAAATCCGTTCTCTCCGTCCGTCTTCAGCTCGATCCGCCCAGCCAGCAGTCCCGGGAAGGACGGTGGTATGTGCGCGGCCGCATGCCGCCGTAAGCATCGGAAGGTGCAGGAGAGCATATCTGGTCTTCAGAAGATGGGCCCATTCTGGGCGCCGCGCGTGGAGGTCACCGGTGCGTTTCACTGGAGATCCCGGAGACCTCTTCAAACGCAGAGGCAGGCCACCGAGGGGGTTTTAGTGCGGTCAAATCCCAAATAACCCGGTATCCTCTCCCAAGGTGTCGGGTACCTTTATAAGGTTTCCCCTCCCGATACCAAAAAAAAGTTCAAAGGCATGATGTCCACCAAAACGCACTTGGCGAGCGTAGGCGACTATGGCCTAGATCCCAAACAATTGTAAAAGGAGATCTGTGCCCTACAGTGGAACATAAAAAAGATTAAATAATTGTCTGACAGTTACATACAACGTGATGTCACTGCCCGTCACAACATCTATAGGCTGCAACCATTTCCGCATCTCACTGGTAGGCACGGGTCTGTCCCTATAATTGGGGCGTCCTGGAGCTTACTCTACCACGTTTTTCGAATAAGGGTTGATGACGATAGTGGATTTGTGGCTAATCCGCTGTCCATAGGGCCTCCGGTAAAGTTTCACTGTTTCCTATCGATAACAACTAGATCTAATGGCTTCTTCAAAAACGGACGCGCGCATTGAAGTTGTCACTAGTGGACACGCAGCTGTCATCCAACCGCACGCGTTTTGTTTGACTGCTTAGATCTCTTGCCTGTGTCGCAATACCCATAGCAGAAGCCGGATACTGGGCGGCAGCCTAGTCACATCAGAGGATGTCAAACTTCTAGACCCCAAGCGCATCGTATAGTTCCTAACAACCGTCTGCGTTCGGAATCAGATATAAACGCGAGGCTAGGCTACAATAGATCATCATTTACTGGTCGCAGTGGCCTTAGGTTTATACCCTTCCCCACCAAACCAAACAATTATAAGTAATAATAATAGATCTCACGCGGTCTACGCCAGCTGCAGGATCATGCTCGCTTCAACCAGAAAATGCGTCTTTATGTTGATATATGAATTTTAATACTTATAATCCGTCATCATTTAGATCACCAATCAAGGAGACTGAACTATTGTATTGCGAAATTGCTTTAATTTAAGGCGTGTCTACGAAAATTATAGAAACTTCATGCTAAAATTATGTTTTGTCCTACATACTAATATATGCTCAAGCTTTCACACTTACCCTATTTCAATATATCAAGATACGAGTAATATGAACAGCTATGTTTCATATGTATACAAGTTGTAAATTGTCTTCATGAGTTCAGGAGTTTCGCATAACAAGCTACTTGATATTATCGGAAGGCCTTTCATGAATATTTTATATTGAATTCTGATGTAAGTGGGTCACAGGTGTCGCTCCAGGCTCAGTTGTCTATGATCGGGGTCATTATCGACTGGTTGTTAGGGTCTTCGGACGTATAGAATGAACCTCTCGTAGACATTCGTTAAACTTAATATTTGCTTGCTTATAAATATATTTTTTATATTATCACTAAACATTACGTAAAGAAACGCACTACGTATTTGTCTCCTTTATATTTTAATATACAAATACCTAGTTTGCTTGTCAAAACTATCTTCATAAAAACGAAGATGAGGTCATTCTTTTGGGCATTCTGAAACACCATACGGATATACTTAATACTTACATACATTATAAGAATTTGAAATCCATTTTAAAAGTTCCTGTATTTATAAAATGTCATGCTAAAAACTATGAGATTGGTAATGATAATTGTAATAATAAAACGGATTCATAAAAATATTTTCATTTAAGTATTCTGCATGGCATGGCTCGGCGGCTAGCGTAGAACGCAAACGGTCTACGCAGCTAAGCTAAACGGGCGCGTTCGGTTGTGAGATGGGTGTCCGCTAGTGGCAAAAATTTCATGCGCGTTTCCGTGCTTCGGAGGGCACGTTAAGCCGTCGGTCCCGGTTGTTGTCGATACATAACAGTCGTTAAACCTTGTCGGAGGCCTTATGGGCGGTTTGAAAACATCCGACAGCGGGTTGGCCACTAACCCGCATCTCCACCAACCCGCATTGGAGCAGCGTGGTGGAGTAAGCTCCAGGCCTACCCAATAAGGGGGAGAGACCCGTGCCCAGCAGTGGGACGCAAAAGGGTTGCAGCCAAGTATTCTGTTAAAGCTGTTATTATCATATTCTAGGTCTTCTTTGAAATATTGGAAAATAAAAACTGCATAGGTATGTGGGAAGACGTGGGCAGTTTCCTGCTTACCTGACATTGATTGCCGTGTTTGTTTGTTTATTCCCAATTCACGCAGTTCCGTTAAATTCCCCGTTTGATTATATTTTCTGCTCCATGCAAATTGAAAACATTTTTATGTCAACACTACATTGATAATTTATTTTGTTTATTGATTATTTACAGACACTATATTCAATTTTTAATAAAATATTCCGAAATTTAAATATTTTACCAATATATTTAATAACATGTTGGTAAAATATTTAAATTTCCTTAATTTAATATTTCGTTAAGTAACATTTAATAATATGTTGGTAAAATATTTAAATTTCGTTAGCTGAAGCTAATATTTATTCTAAAAATCTAACTATTTTATGAAGTAATTTAAATTTTAAGCATTTTTTTTTGCTGGGTACGTTGAAACTTGACGAAGTAGTAATAGATAAAATCCGTAAATCAGCAGTAATCAGTCAGTCTAGGCAGTCAGATGTTCAAGTAAACCAGGATACCAGGATCAAATCCTCGGCGCGCACCTCTGACAAAGATATTTGTGATGTGCGTATTTATCGCTGCTTCACGGAGATAAAAATATATTGTCATATTTAATTAATTACGATATCATCACTCAGAGACAAGAAACAGTAGCGACACATAAAAAAAAGTTCAAAAAAAATGGTTATTACACTTTCCAATAAGAAAAATGTAGCAAAAAATCAGTTTCATTTAGGTCTGTAAAATAATATTCACGAAACTTAAAAAAGACGATTCCTCGGTTATCACTGCTTCACGGTGCGGGGAAATAAATTTTAATACAAGATTTTTCATTAGCTTATATTTCTTTAAATTACTGTGCCCAGCAGTGGGACATAAAAAGTGTTGAAAAATAATAATAATAAAAATCTTGGATTGGCATAAAACTGCTCATCAAATTCTGGCCAGGCTGGGAATTTGAATTTTGTTTTCCCGTAGAGTGCTAGCTAGATCCGTTCCTTTACCCTACAAAAAATATGAAAAATTGCGAGAAAGCTGTTGTCAAATTAAAAAGATTTTTGGACAAACGTATGTACGTAATCATTGACGGATAGATTGAAACTACAAAGCGAAGGGGAATATATGCCCCGATTAATATCTACATGACTGGATTAACGTGGCTATTGGTTGCTTTACTCCATTCTTTTTTAACTCTGAAATAACTCCTGTAAATAATAACATGTATTCAATTACGAAATAAGAGATAAAACAAAGTAACGAACAGTTCGGAAATACTAAAAATAACAGTGTTACATATACGTAAAAACTCGATGAATAGCTTTCTAAACAAACATACAATTGCATCTTATATAAGCGTGTCAAAAATACAGCAATATAACAGCAATTAATGACAGGTTGGCATGGAACAGCAAAAGAAATTAGTACAGTTTTGCCGTATTTGATTTTTGTTGTATAGCTTTACTTTTGGAACAGCTTTTGAAACTAAAGTCGAATTGAGAAAGAGCAGTGAAAACGTAAATTCCGTATCGAGTATTTTTTGCAGAACTGCAGCATTTGCGACGTGAAATTTACACGGCAGTCAAAGCTCCCGAACTTTGATTTTTCAGAGCGGTTTGAATTGAGAGATACAGACACGTAAGCTAATCAGGTCGGTGAGTATCGCCGAAATGAGAAGCTATAAAATATTTTCAGTAAAAACTTCCATATTCATTTTCACCAGCCCTTAAAAGTCTGTACATAGGACTCCCGTGATGTTCGCCACTCAGCTCCGGTCCGATCCTACGCCTTCCGGATCCAGCGACTTCGTTACTTCCTGTCTATTCCAGGTCGAGCACACGAGCAGCGGTGGCCAAGCGGAAAAGACCGCGGTCTTCAACATGGAGAATCGATTAAACCATCGGCACGCAACTCTGACGAAGAAACTTGTAATGTGCGTATTTTATCGATGTTCCGCGATGATGGGAAATATTGTCAGTATTATCAACGGCATGATGTGTACCAATAAGCACTTGGTAATCGTGGTGGACTATGGTCTAAATCCTTCTCACTTGTGAGAGGAGACCTGTGCCCAGCAGTGGTACGTAAAAAAGGTTGATTTATTACGAGTAACTATATACAAAGTAACGTAAAGTGCCATTTTCGCACAGTACAAGAAATTAATAGAGTACGGCGATAGATGTATTTGTCGAAATGTACTTAGGTATTTAGTAAAGTAGGTCACATCCAATCAGTCCCTGTAGCTTCGGGATTAAGAATAGAGCTACGGTATCCCCTGCCTGATCGTAAGAGGCGACTAAAAGGGGGCTTCCGGGGATGCGGACGGTAAGAGTGGGAGCTTGACCCGTCCAGCTAGCAGCCCCGGGAGGGACGGCGGTGTATGCGTGGCCGCATGCCGCCGTGAACACCTGAAGGTGCAGGAGAGCACATCTGCTCTCCCGAAGATGGGCCCGTTTTGGGGCGCCGCGCGTGGAGGACACCGGTGCGTTCCTATGGAGATCCCGGAGTCCTCACAAACGCAGAGGCAGGCCACCGAGGGGGTTTTAGTGCGATCAAATCCCACATAACCCGGTATCCTCTCCCAAGGTGTCGGGCACCTTTTGAAGGTTTCCCCCCCGATACCAAAAAAAAAAAAAAGGTCACATCCAATCATCATAGCTATGATGTAGTGTCGTCAGGAGACTCGGGGGAGACGACAGAAATACTACATCTTCTTCAATTGCTGTATTGACTGATTAATGTACACAATGAGTAATATACATAATGAAAGCGAGTTTTGTGATCTTCCCTGCTAGCTTTAGTACTAACATAGAACATGAGAATATTCTATTATAACACTCCTAAAACAATATGACGTGGCGTAGAAATTATATTTTTTACGAACTCTCCGCCGGCTTTGGCGGTGGTGTTTGCATAAGGTTTTGAATCATTAGTAAAGAAATCTGAATTTCTGTCATTAACAAAAAACCTTCAAAAAATCATAAACAAATATATTTTTTTACTAACTCACACAACTATTCTTTATTTAGTTATGATGCTGATGTTACACGAACTTAAGTGCCCTCGAGGGTATGAACACCAAAATAAAAATGCATGTGCACGCTTAAGGACAATTACAGCCGAAAGGACTTCGTCACGTAGAATATCTAGACCTACGTTCACTTACATAATAAGTATACAAATGACTCAAAATTCGTTATTATCGAAAAGCCTTCCCACAGAATTTACTTAGGGTTCAGTGAGCGTGGCTTGCAGTCATTTATCTTTTGTCGCGGTTACTATGAGATACTGCCCCAATATTCATTTTAATATACGAATATTGAATTACGACTGTGACCTTTTTCATTTCCGTTTGTTTGATGACAACATTTTACTCGTTACAAGTTCAACAAAATTATTGAAGGGAAATATTAGCGCAGTGGTTTTATGAGTCAGCTTCCGTAAGCGGGGCTTTTTGAGAATCATTTTTATGTTTTGTCACAGCTCAGTATTCATTATACCAAAATTGAATTACGATTGTAGCTCTCTTCATTTCCGTATGTTTGGTAAGAATAAAGAGTATTTGACTCAATAGAATACTTCAAAATTCATTATTATTAGAAGAGAAATAATATCCCTGCGGCATTCAGTGAGCCTGGATTGTGAAGTCATTTATCTTTGTCGCGGTTACTATTAGATACTGCTAAAATATTCATTTTAATTTACGAATATTGATTTTTGAAGGGAAAACTTCTTTAGCGGCATTGTACACTTTTTTGGAATGGGTAAAAAATGTTAAACTCGCGTCAACACACGTGGCCTGTTCGTCGAAATTCGTAAGTTAATAGAGGAGACTTAGAAGATCGACCTTCACCGATCTGATATCTCGATTTGACTTATTTTTTATCAAATATATAGCGACTCCGTATCGTAATTCCACCGCCGGCCACACTTACATGAGCAACTACCAGCCTCCGGAGTAGCAGCGCAACTGCATACGACCTCAGACAAGACTTACATATGCTTGCTTGAGGTTGTATGTAGATGTCCATGGGCTGCAGCGACCACTTAACACCACGTGGCCTGCATGCTCGTCTGTTACTCCATTAAAGTAAAAAAATGCTCCCATTGAGATTCATACAACACAACCGAGCCTACACACGCAAATTAACCGTAGATTTTTACGCCAAAGAAACGTGTGTCCTAAAGAGGTCTAAATATGTCGGTCCCGGTCGTTATTGACAAATAACAGTCGTTAAACCTTGTGAGCAGTATGAAGACATCCGAACGCGGATTAATACTAACCCACATCTCAACCAACCCGACGCCCCAATAATGGGGAAAGACCCGTACACAGCATTTGGACTTAAAAAAGTATTGTTACGCGCTATGGGTAATAAAAATGCCATTTGAACATAGAAGACGTTTATTTTCAGCTTCCACAAAAATCCACTTAACAGAGTCCAAATCACAATGCACAATCACTATAGTCCAATATCTTCGCTTGAGTCGTCGAAATAATTCTTCCTTGTCGCTTGGTAGAGATCGCTTCGGTTTCACTTCCGGAAATAAACTGCCCAGTCGCGGCTCGGTGCGTGTCTTATATACTTACTGCTACCCATGGTTCTCTAGAAATTTCCCGAAGCATCAAATACAATAGGTCCGTCCCGAACCTTCCTTTATGTTATTACGCACCTATGTACAACTTATGTAGTCATTAACAATAGCCGCGGCCCGCGATGTAAACAACCTATACATGTACGCTATATATAGGTACGTACTCACCGCGGATCCCGAATTTGTTTACTCGTAGAAATCGATGTTTTTCTTATGACTGATTTTTCGAGAACTTTCTTCACTGTTCGATAGTAGATAGTTTATGCGTTTTTGGGGTTTTGCTGTACGACGCTTTGTTTTTGAGATATAGGTACTCAAAGGCGTAACAGTATAAAGTACACGAATAATTATATCATCGGCCCCGTAGTTAATAGTATTAAATTATAGTATTAAAGAAGTAGCAATTCCTGATTAAAAACTATAATTAATTTTTACTTCCTGGAAAGTCAAGACCGAGACAAGTGAATAGTGAAATTGATATTTTGTAATAATTTTACTATTTACCAAACAAACATGAATCGTTTAGCTTTTTTTGATTCCGAGAATGAATTTGAACATAAATGGTCTGGAAATTTTCAGTCTCTATTTATATTAGTTACAAGCTTTTTGTTAACTCACAATATACTCGTAGGTATGTTTATTCGATTAGAATTTTACAAAACAATTTTAAAACTTTAGTTTGACAATAAAATTAAACATTCTTAGTATTGTTGTAAATACAAAAACGGTCGCCGTAAAAAGTCGCGCGTAACTTTTATTTCTGTATAAGCTACAAAATAAAATACATTACATCCTGAAACAAATTGAAATCCAAGTGGCCGCCACGACATAGTGGTGTACATACATATTTGAAAGAAATAAAGAAAAAAAATCATAATTAAAAATACAAAATATTCGTATAGGTAGTGAATGTCATTATTTCCCGGTCATCGCCTTTAGGTGTCCGTTTGGGCTAGATGTTGAGCTGGGCTGAGCTGAGAGAAAAAAGGCGGTGGAAAAAAAACTCCCAGCAGAACTCTTTAAAAAAAGTACATTTATAGCTATATTAGCTTACCGCCAGCGGTTACACCCACGTGGACCCGTTTTATAGGTTCCCATAGGATAAAAACCATCCTATGTCCTTTCCAAATGTCCACTCAATCTGTGTTCCAAAGGTCATTAAAATTAGTTCAGTAGTTTAAGCGGGAAAGCGTGGCAGACAGACAGACAGAGTTATTTTCGAATTTATAATATTAGTAGGGATTTGAGATACACGTGACAGCTAATCGTGTGAGTGTCTCACACACAGTGTATTTATGTACAACAGACCTGATATGGGTATCAAATTAAAAGTGTTTAGCTTGAGAATCTACCAACACTAGTATCTAGAACCAGCAAATTATTTTTCGTCAGTTTTCGGCGCTTGCAACCTAAAACCTTATTACCACAAAAAGGTTCACCGAGTTGCTTCCTGGTGTTAGCTAATGAATCCTTGGATCGAACTGTCCGTCAGTGGTTATTTACGACCTTTCGGGACGAGGGTAAGGGTTCTGCGTAATTTATAGTTTGTTTTGATTACCTAGGCCATGTATGCACATAATAAAGGTAATATGGCTGCAACCCTTTTTGCGTCCCACTGCTGGGCACGGGTCTCTCCCCATTATTGGGGAGGCCTGGAGCTTACTCCACCACGCTGCTCCAATGCGGGTTGGTGGAGATGCGGGTTAGTGGCCAACCCGCTGTCGGATGTTTTCAAACCGCCCATAAGGCCTCTGACAAGGTTTAACGACTGTTATCTATCGACAACGACCGGGACCGACGGCTTAACCTGCCCTCCGAAGCTCGGAAACGCGCATGAAATTGTTTGCCACTAGCGGTCACCCAACTCACACCCGACCGCGCTCGTTTGGCTTAGTTGCATAGATCTTTTGCGTTCTACGCTAACCGCCAGGCCATGCGCATTTCAATTCAATTTTCAATGAAGGTAATATGAGGTCATAACTGCAGGAGATAGTTGGTTAGAATTTTTTCAGGTTCCAAATAAAAAAAACTGTACCATTATAGGATTACTTGTTTATCTGGCCGTCCGTCTATCTCAGCCCACTTGCTTTATAATTACTGAATCAAGTGAACTGTTTAGTACTCATACTGTGTTTCTTGACCAAAGGGGTACTGGTAGTCCTACGAGCAAACATTTTTACGCATGATCCAACCAACTTTAAGCTAGTACTTGTACCACGAGTAATTTTATTTTAACATTCGTACTTCCAGTTGAAAAACGGCTATTTCATTTGTTAAACCATATCAAAGACATTTGGGATTGTGGTTATTAACTTACCGGAGCACATTGCCGGTCCCAGGGGGAGGGGGCACAGTGGACATGACCCCCCCTCCCCCCCAAAATCCATCAGTCTTGTCTAGACGGAAGGCGAAACAAGCCAATTTGGGATATCTCTTCCCCCAAATTTCTTAGTTGCTTGGCTTCCCCCAAACTTGCTTGGCGACCCCTACCAAAATTGAAGGCTGCGACCGCGCCTGCCGGAGCAATAGTTATTATGTTGGTCCATACGTAGATAATATTAACTGTAACTACCCGGGCCCAGGAATAGCAATTACATCGCTTGCCTTTCCTATGAACAGTCAATACCAAAATCTTATCCACAATGTACAACCGAGTTCGTTAATTAATTTCGGTATTAGGAACGTGCGAGAGAATAGCCGTATTTTCTTTAGGAATTAATTCCACTTGTTAACTCGACGTAGGTTAATTAACTGTTAAACTAGTAAGGATTCGTCCGGTTGCTTAGGAAATTTGCAGGATTCCGTCTTTGTAAATGAATAATCACCTCAAGAAAATTATTGTATTGCTGCATAATTTTAATGCTTTACTTGTACGCAGTCCAAAAAGAACATCTAATTTGACGACCCGCGTGGCGTAATGGTCACCGGACCGGACTGCCGATCGGAGGGTCCCGGGTTCGATTCCCGGGGAAGCAGAAATTTTGATGATGAGTTTGAATTTTCTGTTGTCGGTATGGGTGTTTGTGTTTCTGTCTTTGTGTGTGTCCATGGCACCCACGACACAGGGTATTATGTACCCTACTGTGGGGCTATGAGTGTGAAGCGTTATTATTTAAAAAAAAAATATTAGGTATTCTTAACCATCTCTTCTCTTTTATTTTTTGAAAGGTGCGGAGTTCATGTTAAAAATTACGTATAATTAATTAAAAATAAAGGAAGTATTTTTATTTTATAGATACTTTTTCTTTTTGTAATTGAGATAACAACCAAAGCAAGAATTTTAGTATATAAAGCGAGCCTTCTTAAAACTATAGATTATTTTCTGACTTTTAGTGTAAAGGATAGCATAATAATGAGATCAATAAAAAACGAAAATATTATATTAGAAGACTAGAAGTCTAGAGCTTCAAATATTAAAACTCTTCGACTACGATTGTAAATATATCTTGTAGCTTTTAATTTTCTGATTTGTGGATAACTTGAAGTCACTGAAAATTAATTTTCAAGATTCCGTTAGATAGATTCATACATACATAAAAGCAGGTCTTACTAGTATAAAGCGTGTAAATACTTACATAACACGCAATCAGAAGTAAGGGCAGACTGTAAAATAGAGTCAGGCACGTCCGCTGTTTTTCCGTTCGAGCGGTCCCACAGAACACCGGCAAAATGGGCTTCTTATTAGATTGGATTTATAACGGGGTTTGTCGCCAGAGACTAGTTTCAGCGACTAACTTAGAGCATAACTGGAATATAGATAGTAGACTAACCTATATCCCATTCTCAACCAAGCAATGAAGAAAAACCTTTTAGTATTCTCCTGCAAATTTATTCCATACCTTACTCAACCTTTTTTTTTTGGTGTCGGGGAGGGGGGAACCTTCAAAGGTACCCGGAACCTTTGGAGATGATACCGGTTTATGTAGGATTTGTATCGCACTAAAACCACCTCGAAGGCCTGCCTCTGCGCTTGGGGAGGACTCCGGGATCTCCAGTGGAAGGCACCGGTGTCCGCAACGCGCGGCGCCCCAGAACGGTCCCATCCTCGTGAGAGCAGATGTGCTCTCCTGCACCCTCTGATGCTTACGGCGGCATGTGGTCATGCACACACCGCCGTTTTTCCCGAGGCTGCTGGTTGGATGGATCGAGCTCCCACTCACACCGTCCACAACCCCGGAAGCCCCCTTTTAAACGTCTCTTACGATCAGGCAGGGGCTACCGTAACTCTATTCTTAATCTCGAAGCTTAAAGTTACACCCAACTGTTTAATGAATTAATCTATACTAATATTATAAAGAAGAAAGATTTGTATTTTTTATGTTTGTAATGAATAAGCTCAAAAACTACTGTTCCGATTTCGAAAATTCTTTCACCATCACAAAGTTACATGCACTCTGGGTAACATATGCTCCTTTTTACCGCGAGAAAATGCTTCATTCCTACGTGAAAACGGGTAATAAATAACGCGGTTGAAGCAACTGGCTAAACGCCTATAATTTTAATATAGCAATGAAGCCTGGAATAGCACATAGGCTATTTTTATCCTACGGGAACCCATGAAACGGGAAGGCTAGTTTTGATAAACGCATTAACGTATTAAGCCAATCAATAATGAACTGAGCTTCATTAATTTATGTACCACAGTAATCTTCTAAGACAGTGGCTGACACTACACGATGTAGCGACGAATTCATAAATCCGAGTAATGAGGGGCTCATTTAGACGGTGTTCTTGCGACCGCCCTTTTATTAGCCGCGCAAACGCCACTTTTGTGTCTTGTGTCGGATACAAACTAGCAATGAATATTTGACTTCTATTTTTGAAATGAAAACTTCTTTAGCGGTGTTGTGCACTTTTTTTGGAATGGGTAAAAAATGTTAAACTCGCGTCAGGACACGTGGCCTGATCGAATATTTGTAAGACGGAAGGGTGACAGCTAACGGCCCGACTGTTTTTACTTGTAAAATTAGTTTATTTATTTTTGTAATTACCATTTATGTACAGTTTTCTTTTTATTCTACTTGTATATAATTAGTTTATTTTTATTATAACTATTTTTAAGTACCTATGTAAATATTATTGTAAAGAAATAAAGGTCGTTTAGGTATATCAAGTATTTAAAATATGAACATTGAACAAAGTGGATCTATTAATGAAAAAAGTGACGAAGAAATAGTGAAAGAAAATGAGTGAGTACTTTATAAAAATACTAGATAAAAACCTACTGAAAATACTAGATGAAAAATAATACGTGCGAAATTATTCCCTAACCATTCCAAAATATCAAAAATGCTCAATGTTAATGTTCAAGTTTTCACTTCTGCCGGCACTCCCGGAGTGCGACCCGTTGTTTTTTAAACCTATTTATGTCATGTCCCATTGCTGAGCACAGGTCTCCCCTGGGAAGTTTTATGGCTTCAGGCCTTAGTCCACCACCCTGGCAATGTGTAAACGGTGATTTAAATGTATGATGATTTTGAGTTAATTCTTACAGTTTGAATCAATACATTTTCACGAACACACACACACATATTATTCCAGGACAGGTTTTATTGCTGATATAAAACGCGAAGATACGCTTCTTTATAGCGGACATTCTCACACATCGCAGAACCTTGAATCCGAGGTCTCATATATATTAAATATCAATAACTTAGATTGGTAACATTATCATTTGGAGGAATAGTGCTTTCTCACGTAATGATTTTCGTGGTTTCATCACCCCTCATGTACTCATAAGTAGCAGCGCAGTAGCTCATTAAATATTTTACCTTAGACAGAACTGGACTTTATTGAATTCGTCCGCGTGAACTTTGGTATTAATCATAGCATGATGTTATATAGCCTATAGCCTTCCTCAATAAATGGACTATGCAACTCAAAAAACAATTTCAACTCGAACCAGTATATCCTGAGATTAGCGCGTTTAAACAAACAAACAAACTCTTGAACTTTATATATTAGTATAGATATAATTGAAATCACCCTTCCACCGAAATAAATAAAACTAGATTATAATTACCTGTGACATTGCTGTTACTGCAAAACAGTAGTGCCACGGGCAATGAACCAAAGAAATACTTCCGATGGAATCACCTATCAAAATTATTTGGCTGCAACCCTTTTTGCGTCCCACTGCTGGGCACGGGTCTCTCCCCCTTATTGGGGAGGCCTGGAGCTTACTCCACCACGCTGCTCCAATGCGGGTTGGTGGAGATGCGGGTTAGTGGCCAACCCGCTGTCGGACGTTTTCAAACCGCCCATAAGGCCTCCGACAAGGTTTAACGACTGTTATCTATCGACAACAACCGGGACCGACGGCTTAACGTGCCCTCCGAAGCACGGAAACGCGATGAAATTTTTTGCCACTAGCGGTCACCCATCTCACAACCGACCGCGCCCGTTTGGCTTAGCTGCGTAGACCGTTTGCGTTCTACGACAGCCGCCGAGCCATGCGCGCTTCGAAAAAATTATTAAGCGTAGTAATATCTTATTTCTTGTAGAAACAGTCTCATATTGCAGCCTTGAATCCGAAGTCTCAATGGTAACATTATCGTTACATTAGTAGGAATGCTTTCTCACATTATGATTTCATTTGGTAATGCTGTAACAACTTATTTTTATGTCTGATAATGATTCTGATTAAGATCTAACAGAAAATTGCTTATATGTTCTGGTCACATTACACAAGGCATCTATCAGGCTCCAGCGCACTTGTATATCAACTTAGCCAGGACTGTAAATTACGGTTAGATACAGTGACAGTACAATAATGGGAAATAATAAAAGTACCTCCCCGCCGAAGCCCAAAATAATTGCTTTCGAATAATTTATATATTGGTCAATAAGCAATATTTTTTTTAAATTAATAAACCGAACAAAAAGGCAGAAGGGGGCGCGCGGTGTTAAACGATCACCGTCACCTATGGACAAGGGCAACCCCACGGGAGCCACACGAACATTGCCGGCTTTGGATGAGAACCTCTCATCCAAAGCTTTCTTGGTTTTTCAAGAAAGCTGTAAAAATGTTATAGTCTACTGGGAATGCCTCAGCTAGAAGGTTATCCCATAACCTACCCGTCCGTGGTAAAAAGAAGCGTGCAAAGCGGACTGTGGGGGACCGCCACAAGTCCAGATGGTGCCGGTGGATTTTTAACCTTCGCCTGGTGATATAATCATGGAATGGTGATGTAGGCATCAATTTGAAAAGTTCTTCGGAACACTTACCATAGTAGAGTCGGTAGATCATGCAGGGCGAGCCTATGTCTCTTCGCAAGTTAAGCGGTTCTAGCCTGTCAGTCAATCTTGGGTCTTTGACGAATCGGACTGCGCAATTTATGTCCAAAAAGCATAAAAAAATCGCGTTTTGCATTCAAATGTTTACTTGATACTCTAGCGATATGTACATATTCTGTGATGCCATTACTGAAAAAAAAGTTAAGTTATTAAATTTCGTTAGTATGTTATAATCCAAGCAACAAAGAAAGGCAATTCTGTGTATACCATGGCTATAACTCCGATTCTATTGGCTCCGTGCCATGCAGACATCGCCCTAATGATCTCCGCCAGATTAGTCGCTCTCAATTCGTTTGGGCATTGGTTAAAAGCTGTCAATACCAGTATAGCAACATCATGTAAGAACGTGACCGTTAAGACGCATGTACTGACTAGTTAGTACATGCGACTTGCGAAAATTTAAGAATATATTTGACCCATGTGGCGAAATGCTTACCATACTGGAATGCTGGTGGAAAGATGCAGGGCTCGATTCCCGGTGAAGCAGAAATGGAATGATAATTTTCAATTTCTATTCACGGACTGCATGTCTTTATATGAACTCGACGCAAGTAATCCTAGAGTGGGACTATGTGCGGTTTCACACCAGCGTAGGTGATTTTTGGCGCGTTCACGCGTCTATTGTTTGTTTTTGAAGAGCAAGTATCCGCGTAACGTCAAGATTTGACATTTCCCGGTACAAAAGCAAGGTGCGCGTTTTCCGAGACTACTGTATACGCGCGTAATCATATTTTGGTGTGAAACCGCACTTGAGTGTGTAGCGTTATTAATTTAAAAACGTTATATATTTATTTATTTAATAAAACACTGATGTCTCCTCTGGGTTTACCACACACAGTTACGGACATGTTAAAATAAAGCGGTCCGGTGAAGGGCCAATTTCAACCAAATTGGTTTTCAGCGGGTATCAAAGGGCATCATCGGACGCTGCCTTTCAAACGTCTTCCTTAGTGTTTAGCCACCCTTGCTATTTCGTCAGATCCAGGAAGTAACTGCTTCACGACGTGGAGCTTTAGCTGCAATACCGATCATTTATTCACCAGCTGAGCTCATCAGCTAACCCGGCTTTGCGTATGCACCGTTTTTCTGAGTTTGTCGCTACTGCATGATGTAGACCTTAGCTGATCTAGGTACCTACTATACTCATTAATGAGCTCACTCTTTCTTGTTTGGTCCTTTCGTTTCGTTTCTCCGATAGTTTGCTAATTTTTTCCGCTGCTGCACGATGTAGCACTTTAGATGCGCTATTAGATCGTTCACGGTATCTTTCCCCTCATGGGCCAACAGAAATATCTACCTAAATAGAAAAACCCCGAAATAAATTACACACTAAAGGCTAATAAACTAGCGTTGTCAATGAAACTTTTATGATATAGAAAAAGAATATCAATAATATTCATTGACAAATAACTTTATGTCCAGATTGAAAAATAAGTTCAAAGTTCGATGGATTAGAACACTATTAGTTCATAAAATACCATAACTCAACATTGCTACAAAACTAAAAGTTTTCCTTCAAGATATAAACAATGACACAGCCAAAATACAGTATTCGTTCCTTTTTTGGCAAACAGAGCTTAAACTTTTATATTGCATCATAGTCTATAGCGGTTTGATTTATTTACTTAAAGTCTGTAGTTTAAGAGCGTTTTCAAGCTAGCGTATATTTTGCGCGTATACGATCGTGTCGGAATACGTGCTTACGCGCGTGCTACTTTGTAACAGAAAATGTCAAGTATTGACGTTTCGCGCCAACCTGAGCCCTTAGTGTAAGTTTGTAAACGCGCAAACGTTACTATTGCGTCCATCGATATAAAAGTAGGTAGATGCAAGGTTTCCATACAAAATTGAGTCAAAAGGTGGCCCCGCGTAAAAACGTACTTATTATAGATGTATACAAGTATTGTAAACAAAAAAATATTTTAAGGTATCTTACTTTTTATCTATTTTAAACCTTATGGTACTGACATAAGTAAGACTATAAGTCCATGTTAAATTGTTACTTATCACCTTCTGGTTCGATGTTTATAATACGGCAATAAAATTTTACGACTTTAGACTTATGAAATAGGAGTTTATTGAGAAATCAAATCAAAAGCATTACAATAAAGCACAAATTCGTTTACAAGATTAATTTACCGCCATATTTACACCACACAAACAAATTTTACTAAAATAATAATAAATAGTCTTAAAATATAATAAATATGCGTTATTAAATTAAGATAAAGATGGAAACTGGAATTATGATACTCCATAAAAAAAATCCGTTTTTAGAGTGTAATTTTTACAAATTTTTACTGCGGACTTTGGCATCACTGACGTGCGACACATGCGTGGCGGTTTAACAAATGAAAGCGAAAGAAGGCATATTGCTGCCGTTATGCCTTCTTTTGCCGGTGCCACTTTTATGCGGCGACTGTGAATCTACCTACTTATATTATATCGATGATTGCGTCCGAATTAAAATTGGACAGATAGATCTTAACCTGAAAGGAATAAGATCGATAATAAATTCTTAACGCAAACGCGTTAGTGACGTTTTCGCGTGTGCAGACATTCACTAAGGCCTCTGGTGTGAAATCGCACTTATGGCGGCTCCATTATCACAGCGTGAACTTACGGCGCCAGTTGTACCTTCTATAGGTATATTTACACGTTAACTCATTCGTGACTGAAACATGCCACAAAATGAACGTGGAAGCTACTGCTGCAATTACTTTGTTGTTCCTGTGGCAACTTATAACTTGTACTTTTAAAATAAGAAAATCAGAAAGGCTCGTAGAAGAAGGAGATTCTGATGGTTGATGACTGAAGTATATCACAATCAAAAATAATACGTAAAATGCAGTCGAGTCGTGAACTTCCGTGAATGTGTATGTGACACGTGAACAAAATGAGTTCGCAGGACTCATTGTTGCGGGACAAAATACCGATTTTAATCGAGGAACAGGCGTGAAACTCATGAAAATCACCCATATTTACTTTTACGTCTACATTTTTCACTTTTACGGCACTAATGTGGAGTGGCCACAAGATGTTGACCGCACAAAAGAGGACAGTGCACTTTGTAGATCAAAGTGTAATTTTTATAAGCTCTGATAATTTTATTTACACAAAATCTCAATATCGCTTCGTAGACCTTTAAGTTTGTCCTTAACATTAGTCACCTAGCTTTGTGCAGTATGTAGATCTACACAGATTTGTAACATGCTCTTACAATGGGCATGATGACAGATTTTCAAATACCTTTCCTTATTGTAGGTACACGTCTCCTAGTTTCGAAAAAAAGTTTATTTCAGTAATAAACTCAACTTTTAACGTAAATTAATGTATTTTTTGCTATGTAATTTGAAATTAGCGCGAAAACGCTCGTAGGTGTCATGGCGTCGGCTTGCTCGTCAAACTTCAAGCAACACGATGACATTAACTGAGACGTGACGTCATTCCTTTTGATTGGCGTTTCAGATAACATGGCCGATTGCTGTATTTAATACTTTTATTTTATTGCAAATCTTATTGATCTTAACGTTTATATTAAAATCATAATTTAGAACTTTTTTAGCATATATTTTTCTGTAAAACCATTTATTCTCTGATTCTTTAATAGTGTCATCATGCCCATTCTGCAGGATAGTGCTGACACTACTCTAGGGCTTGGAACTGCCGTTACAATGTCGTAAATCTTATTTAACGAGGAGCCCATTTCGTCGAAACCTTCACGACCTCCCGTTTGTCTTAGTATTCACCGGGCGCAAAAAATGTGAAAATATTCTGGGTTAAGTTTAGATCATTTTAAAATCACTTGGATTGGTTTTAGTTTCGAACTGTAAGTCCCGCGTAGCATGCAAGCGATCTATGCAGCTGAGCCCTTAGTGTGAGTTTGTAAACGCGCAAACGTTACTACTGCGTCAGAGTTAAAATTGGACAGATAGATCTTAATCTGAAAGGAATAAGGTCGATAATTAAATTCTTAACGCAAACGCGATAGTAACGTTTTCGCGTGTGCACACTTACACTAAGCCCTCTGAACGTAACAGGCGCGATCGGGTGTGAGATTGGTGACCGCTACTGGCGAATTACGTGCAATTTCCCTGTAAATGGATGCATGGTGTCATCAAGACGAACAAACATTCTGCGATAAAAATTTATCACGTTTTATAAACCGGCAAGCCCCTTACTTCAAAAGCCATACAATCCGTCAAACTCTACGAAAATAAATGTTGGTGCAACTGGCTTGTATGAATAATAGCTTGGCCGTTTCACGGCCGACAAAGAAACACTATAGCACTTCCTTATGGTAAAAAATTAAGTCCAACGCAGTAATTCTAAGAAACCGACACGACATTACATATCATATGAATAAATTCAGTTAACGGGAAGCTTATTTCCTCCATGTCCATGCGATCATCCGTTTGTATATATACGAGTATATAACGGGCGGAAAAATTGCGGTCAGTTAAAACGCTCTTCTGAGTAATAGCCTGAATTACTTTTTGCTTTAGTGGGTAGCGAGGGGACTAATTTCAAATAACTATTTACAGCTGTACAGGTATTCATTATAATTTATAATTATTCTTATTTCTTTCTTTAATACGCAGACCAACATAACTGTATATAAAAATTAAATGATTTGTAGGTACCTAAAATCATGTCCCTGTAACTTCGGGTTTGAGAATAGAGCTATGGTATCTACTGAATATATAAATAATAGAGAATAGAACTATATATTTCGCGTGTTTCACTGTTCGTCTCAGCTAGTTGCTGTCATTACTTGTTCTAAAGACGTGGATATAAATTGGAATTAATCTTAAAGCATCAAAGGTACTGACTCACTCGTCAGTGGAGAGGGCATTGCGTCTTGCTTCGATACATAATTTTTGTGCCAAATCTGGTGCGGGGGAAGAACGCACACATTTTAATTATGTCACACATTCACAAATATTCTTTCAGCGCTACAGACGCACACATTTGTGACATATTTAGAAAATTTCAATTAACAACGTCATTTTGTATGAACCGACAGCACTGACACTGACACACACACACACACACACTAGATGTATATAACTAGAAGGCACATTGTGTATGCACGTTGGGATGAGGAATTCGCCTGAAAAGGCCACTCCTCTGACGGGTGTCATACCTTGTCAGTACCTGTGATGCTCTAAGGGATGAATGAATGATCATTACGTCGGTGCCCCGTGTAAGCGCCCCTTTGTCTTCATGTACGCTGGGTGGAAAAAGAGCGAGCACTTCCTTAGCCCTACTCTATTTAATAGCCGGCATTACTTTTCGGTTGCGTGTCAACGAAAAGAAATTTTAGCAGATAGAAGTTTAATCCTATTTATTTGCATAATAATAATATATATGTATTATGATTACAGTAGGTAAAAACTTGGTAGAAACCATCGATGAACCTTTGCTAGGTACTCATTATAATTAATCTTTTTTTAAATGAGATAATCAACATAATATCTGTAAAGAACATGAACGATCTTTACTTAAGAGGCCGTAAACGAAATTTTGGTGATTTCGCTGATTCACCTGATTTAATACATGAGATATTGCAGTTAAAATACAGTATTTTCAGAAGTTTCATTGCACAACATAACTGATCGTAAATAATAATCTAATACATCTCTCATGGATACCATTGTTAGAACTATACCAAACAAATTAAAATGGGACCACACGGGAAGTATCAGCTTTCAAATAAAAAAAAATCATCAAAATCTGTTCCCCCAGTCAAAAGTTATGAGGTAACAAAAATACAGTCAAATTGAGTAGGTACCTTCTCCATTTTTGAAGTCGGTTTAAAAACCAAATACTACATAACATGCGTTTGAAGCACATCAAACAAAATTATATAACTTTTTAACAAAAAAAAAACCACTTTCAAACGGTAAAAAATAACATTGTTCAGTAATTCGCATTTGATACTTTTTCTTGCTAATGGTAGTGACTCTTAACACTATTTTGGAATCATGTTTCCACATATAGAAGAAGTATAAGCTTTCGAACAAAAAAATAATCATCAAAATCGGTTAAAATAAAAAAAGCACATATACGGTCGAATTGAGAAACCTCCTCATTTTTGAAGTCGGTTAAAAAGTGAAAAATAAATCTTGATATAAGCAGAAAAGAATATTGAACAAATTAAGTGAAAGAGCCTGGGGGCGCTCTATGCCATATTTTTCGTATATCGAAATTTTTTTTTTGACAATAATACTAGTATTTTTTTAAAACTGTATTTATTTTTAACTTTTATGTACGATTTATTGTTAAATATTATTTTCTAGGAATAGATAAATATTATATTGCCACCGATTTTTGATAAAATTTCCAAAGTCTGAATTAAATCTGTTCGTTGAAAGTGGGTTAAAATCGAGTCCAAAGGAGAGTTACAAACTATCCTACAGACTACAAACATACAGGTGAAGCTAGTAAAAACGTGTTAAAAAGGGGTTTCGGCAGCCAACCAGTAGGTACTTGTACAAACTTACAAGTACCTTTTACTGAAACTATTTAACAAATCAAAATTTCATATCGACCTGGACATACCAGAATCATTATTTATATCAATACAATTTTAATATTTTACCTACATATTATTATGGTCATTTTTTGTAATTGAATAAATACGTAGTATGTTTATAGTGCGTGTGGCTCGGTGGCCAGCGTAGGACGCAAGCGGTCTATGCAGCTAGCCAAACGTGCGTGGTCTGATGTGAGATGGCTGACCGCTGGTGGTAAAGTAAAAAAATAAAGTTAAGCCCTCGGTTCCGGTTGTTGTCGATAGATAACAGTCGTTAAACCTTATCGGAGGCCTTATGGGCGGTTTGAAAACATCCGACAGCGGGTTGGCCACAAACCCACATCTCCGCCGACCAGCATTGGAGCAGCGTGGTGGAGTAAGCTCCAGGCCTCCAGAATAATGGGGAGAGACCCGTGCCCAGTAGGCGTATCCAAAAAGGGTTGCAAACAGCCAGCCATATTGTGTCGATGTAAAATAAAATGTCTTTGCTCACCATTAGTTGCAATATTGAATGACGTAACTCATTATTCTATCACGTCGTGCAGTGTAAGCAATTTGACACCATCTCATAAATTTCCAAGTGAGCACAACTAAGAGTGATCTTGCTCAGTTAATCTTATGTCGCCTGTGTAATACCGGGTTTATCGTTAAAACAGATTATGAAATTTTACTTTTTTTTATTTTTCAGGCACCTTGACATATCACATACCATCTATGATACCATAACATAATAAAAAAAAACAAGAAGAAAATTAGTAGAAACACTCGATAGAAACGCGTTCAATCCTCTGTCAATGTTCATCCATCCATAAGCCTTTAATAGTCCACTGCTGGGCATATCACGTTCACCACTCCTCCCAGTTCTATTCCTTCCGAATCCAGCGGCTTCGCGTTGTCTTCTGTAGGTCATCAGTCCACCTATTTGGCGAGCGGCCTATCCTCCTTTTGCAGAGACGTGGTCACCACTCGAGGACCTCATTTCTCTAAAAGACCTAAAGCCCCCTCGATAAACGGTAAGACCCAATCGTAAAAACGAGACGTGAATAAGTGGCTAGATAGTTTGAACTACGGTGGTTGCATTCCTTACGACTATGTATAAAATCCATTATTAAGTAGTTCAAAATATATGAAGTGATGCAATTCATTATTCTATCACGTAGTGCAGTGTAACCAATTTGACATCTTCTAATAAATTTCCGAGAGAGCTCAACTAATGCCCGCCCCACACGTTACGAGAAATCGTATCGATTTCTCTGTTCAGAGGGCCTACTCCTTACGCATCCGTCCGTAAGTTCTAACATTTTCGGAATCCTTTTTTGGCATACTCAGATCGGTTTTTATCTACGAATTAAAACGATAAGAGTAATAATTGATGACATTAAGCTACTGAATGAATAATATTGCAAGAATTTATTCAGTCTTAGCGATAAACTAGGCCCATAAATTCACTAAGTTTCGGATACGGGCGTACAGAGTCTGATCCTCAGATTTATCGAACGTG
This sequence comes from Pyrgus malvae, assembly GCA_911387765.1. Taxonomy (NCBI): domain Eukaryota; kingdom Metazoa; phylum Arthropoda; class Insecta; order Lepidoptera; family Hesperiidae; genus Pyrgus; species Pyrgus malvae. Next base: position 26,486,102 of record OU426947.1, read on the forward strand.
TGAATAGTAAATTAATCGTTCGTCGGCGGCAGTATCAAATTAATCATTAGATAAATCGTTCATCATCATGACTCACAGATCGACAATAAATTCGTCTTGGACCCCGCTTGTGTTCGGACGTGCGTATCACGCAAAACGCGCTTTGTGCAATATGTATGCTCCTCGACTCTTTTTTTTCTTTAAGCACATAATGAGGCCAATAACGCAAGTGCGTTATTATTATTTTCCATCTTGGATTACATGTTTATTGTGTGAACTTCTGCGGAAAACTGACGATCGACGTAGATATCGGTGGTGTATAGAGGCACTAGGGGCGTTCGATTTATATATTCAGACAAAAATCGAACTATTTCTCGATACGTGTGGGGCGGGCAAAAGAGTGATCTAGTTCAGTTAATCTCACATGACACCTTACGTATTAACTAGAGTTTGAGCTGCTTTGCAGCTCAATTTTAAACTCATTTTAAAGTAGTTGTAGCTTCTTTGAATTCTGTGAATTTTGAAACTAGTTTTCAAGCGAACGATATTGTTAGGTGCAAAATAGTTGTCAGTGTGCAAGCCTCTTTGCATCCCCATTATTGGGTGCTCACTGTACCACGCTGCTCCAATGCGAGTTGGTGGAGAAGCGAGTTAGTAGCCAACCCGCTGTCGAATGTTTTCAAACCGCCCATAAGGCCTCCGACAATGCTTAACGACTGTTATCTATCAACAACAACCGCAAAATAGTACTTAAACAAAAGCAGCGATAGAAGAATGCTTAAAACATCGGCACCAACACGGATCAACCCGGTTCTAATCCCGGCGCGCATCATTGACTTAGATGTCGCTGCCTGACAGTTTTGGAAAAGATCTCAAATTCCGAATTTGTCAGCGTTACCACTTGAACACTATAGACCTTTGCCCAGTAGTGAGACCCAACACAACAGTAATGAAATATGACAAACAATGTGTTGGTCAGCGGTGAATGAATGAAAGGGACTTCCTACGTGAGATATTGAGCACTCAAACGTAAGGGACTACGGGAGCGAGGAACAACCTCTTTACCCGGGCAGACTCATGGGGATCACTGCCTCATAGTGATTTCACTCCGCCGTTAGGCGGTATGCATTTTTGCCAAGGTTTGGTCAAGTTGGTCAGCGGTGCGCGCCGGTCTTTGAACCCAAGACTCCTCATCGGAGACCAACGTCTTTACTACTCAGCAATCAAATCATATCATAATATTCATACATATCGCTTGAAATATTAAATGAACAAATTTTCATATTATGCAAGAAACATACGATTTTGATTGGTTCTCATCAAAATAATAAACAGGTAAAATACACAATGAATTGCATTTTCTCAACTTCTATAAAACAGTCACGTAGTGACATCTCCTATTAGTGGTTTATAGCAATATTTTAACTGAGATGAAGTAGAATAGAGTTCATAGAGCAAAGTATTCTCGTAAATTACCATTTTATGCAAAACGATGTCCACATTAATGCAAAAATATGTTTTAAACTTCTAAGAATCGGGCACAGTATCTCAAAGGATTTTCTTTTACTTAATGCATTTGTGAATACAGTGATCACTAAAGCTTAAAGGTTTTTTTACTATTCAAATGTAATTAAATTTATATTTGACTAGCCTTCCGCCAGCGACTTCGCCCGCGTGTATTCGTTTAATGGGTCCCCGTAGGATAAAAATAGCCTATGTGCTATTCCAGGCTATATCTCTAACTTTCTTCCATCCATTTGAAACCATATACTGCTATACTAAAATCATAGGCGTTTAGCCAGTTGCTTAACCACGTGGACCCTATTACCTGTTTCACGAGGGAAAGAAGCATTTTCCTGCAGTAAAAAGTAGTCTATGCTACTCAAGGTGAATGTAGCTTTCTAATGGTTTTAAAAGAAGAAAATCGGAATAGTAGTTTTTGTATTTATACATTACAAACATACACACAAAAATACAAATCTTTCCTCTTTTTAATACTTTTTAATATTAAGTATAGATGACATCTTATATGGGATCTAAGCTATCCATGTTCAATTTACAATGTTTATGTAATTCTTACATCTAAGTACTAAATTACAAGATATAATATATTAAATGATAATGACAGGCTTGAATATGATTAATACATATCAAGCCTGCATGGCTCAGTGGCAGGCTAAATAGCGTTCGAGTGTGAGATGGGTGACCATTAGTGGCAAATTTCATGGGCGTTTTCGTGCTTTGCAGGACATTTTAAGCCGTCAGTCCCAATTGTTATCGATAATAGCTGTAGTGACACCTTGTAGGAGGCTTTATGGGTGGTTGATAACGTCTGACAGTGGTTTAGTAAGTAACTAACTCGCAGTTCCACTAACCCGCATTTGAGCAGCGTATGACCAGGTCCCTTTGGCTGCAACCCTTTTTACGTCCCACTTATGGGCTCGGGTCTCTCCTCATTATTGGGGAGGCCTAGAGCTTACTCCACCATGCTGCTCCAATACGGGTTGGTTGTCTACCAAGCGGGTTCGTGGCCAACCCGCTGTCGGATGTTTTTAAACCGCCCAAAAGGCCTCCGACAAGGTTTAACGTCTGTTATCTATCGACAACAACCGGGAACGACGGCTTAGCGTGCCCTCCGAAGCACGGAAACGCACATGATATTTTTTGCTACTAGCGGTCTCCCATCTCACACCCGACCATGCCCGTTTGGCTTAGCCGCATAGATCGCTTGCGTTCTACGCTAAACACAGGGCCATGTGCCCTTTGATATTCCTATGAAAACGCAAAAATGGTAGCTACCATTAATCATATCATATTATTATAATAACAAAGTGCACTTTGTGTGATATTAAAATAACATTATTATTATTGTATAAACTATTTATTATAATTCCTCTATTCACACAAGAAGAAACTGGCAAATATTTCTCAGTCTACGGCAATGTTTAAGCCATACGGTTAGTTACCTCACCCAGAGTTCACATGAGGAAATAATTCATGAGGAAAATGCCACATTACCCTATTTCAACTCACGTATGAAATTCTGAAAATCAATTAGCACAAAGCTTACATATGGATTGTAGGAGAAATATAATGTATACGGTTTGTAGAAATTACCTGGAAATATTCATTAATTCAGGGATATAGGCAAGTTTTGGGATTAAGAATAGAGCTACGGTATCCCCTGCTTGCTGCCTGCGAAGCACGTATGGCCCGGCGGTAGCGTAGAACGCAAACGATCTATGCAACTAAGCCAAACGGGCGCGGTTGGGTGTGAGATGGGTGACCGCCAGTGGCAAAAAATTTCATGCGCGTTTCCGTGCTTCGAAAGGCACGTTAAGCAGTCGGTTCCGGTTGTTGTCGATAGATAACAGTCGTTAAACCTTGTCGGAGGCGTTATGGGCGGTTTGAAAACATCTAACAACGGGTTGGCCACTCACTCGCATCACCACTTAACCGCATTGGAGCAGCGTGGTGGAGTAAGCTCCAGGCCTCCCCAATAATGGGGAGAGACCCGTGCCCAGCAGTTGGACGCAAAAAGGGTAGCCATCTCCTGCCTGATCGCTAGAAGTGACTAAAAACGGGCTATAGGGGTTGCAGGCGGTGAGAGTGGGAGCTCGATCCGTCGAGCAAGTAGCCCCGGGAAGGACACCACCGGTGTCCTTCCCGGGGCTACTTGCGTGGCCACATACCGGCCGCATGCCGCATAGGCATCGGAAGTTGCAGGATACCACAACTGCTCTCCCAAAGATTGCTCCGTTCCAGGGCGCCGTGCGTGGCTGACACCGGTGTGTTCCCGGAGTCTTCCCCAAGCAGGCCACCGAGGGGGTTTCTCCTCCCAAGGTTCCGGGTACCTTTTGGAGGTTTCCTCCCGATACAAGAAGGCACACTAATGGATTTTCTGTCTTACAAGGATATAATATTTCTGTCAAACCCAATAAGGTACGACCAACTTATATCTGTGTAAATATTTGAAGACAACGGATTCTTCCTTTGTTATTTAAGATTGTTGTACATTATTATTACAAAACTAAAGATACCGAGCCGGAATATAGTATCATAATATTGTCTATTTATAATAAAAACTATTAGAAGATAAATAATAATAAATACTGCTACACACTCACAGCCCCACACTAGGATTCCCTATGTCGTGGGTGCCATGGGCAAACACAAAGACAGAAACATCATTCTTTCTCTCCGAATCGAATCTCCGAACCCTCCGATCGGCAGTCCGGCATGGTAGCCAGTGCGCAAAATGTTCGTCAAAAGAGCGGAATTTATGCAAAAATGATAGGTGATTGAATACATATTCTTTCGTGATGTTGAAATCGCACCGCAGCTGCGCAGCCACAATGCAATTGAACCACAGTTACATTGCACCGTTCTGCTGTGATTTTTCAAAGTTTCCTTTATCTAGAAACGCTTAACAATTTTTTTAATTACTTGAATGGAGTAGCAGACGAGCATGCAGGCCACGTGGTGTTAAGTGGTCGCTGCAGTCCATGGACATCTACATACAACCTCAAGCAAGCATAGGTAAGTCTTGTCTGAGGTCACATGCAATTGCGCTGCTACTCCGGAGGCTATGGGTCGCCTCATGTAAGTATGGCCGGCAACTGCACCTTTCCACCGAAAAACAATAGAATTGGTTCATGGCAGAAGTGGGTGCAGCGGTGGTATTTCCCGGGCGAATCATAATAGTTCTACCACCTACCACTCCATTAGAGCAGCAGACACCACGAAGATTAAGATTCCCAATAGAGAGACTCGTGCTGGCAATCCCATCCCAGAAGTTTCATGTTTGTTTCTTCGATGATGACAATATTTAATACAAATCTTCATCCCTTATTTTAACTCCCTAATGCCCATTTTTGGCGTACCCGGAATAATATAAGAAAAATGTGCAGTGCAGTGCGGGCAGAAAGTAAGTAACTCATTGAAATAGTTATGATCAATGAAGTAACTAAATTAATTTAACTCACATTAAAAAATCATTTTTGGTTTTAATAATTATTTTATGAAAACTTATCCTATAGATATGCGATGTAAATAGACACAATCAATATTGAAGAAGAACAATGCCAATTATAGAACGTGCTAGAATATTGCTTGGATGAACTCAAATTCAAATGGCATACAAATATAGTTATATCAGTATAACTATATTTGTATGCCATTTGAATTTGAGTTCATCCAAGCAATATTCTAGCACGTTGTATGTTGAGCAGTTTCTCAAAGTCACCGTGACAAAAGATGAATGATTCTCCGAAAGCTACGTTCATAGCCGGGCTTAACTCAGAGCTTTGAGTAATATAAATTCTCAACAATGAATATCTGTTCTATTAATAAATTGGTTAATACAGGAGGTGCGTGTTGATGTCAATATTGGATTTGTACAAATAAATTAGTATAATAATTTATTTTAAGTCCAACGCTATCTATTTGTTGTAATGATTTTGTGATTATCTAAAGCGAATAAATGAGAGCTATTATCTAAAGCGAATAAATGAGAATGTTGTCTCCCTTTTAGTTTCGCATTATATTTTGTTCAAGTTCAGATCTATTGAAGACATTGGCGCAATAATTATAGTCCCTTAATAAATATTTTAATAATATCAACATACAGCTAACGAATTATATAAGTTGAAAACAATTAAATTATTTTTAAATTTTAAGTTGTTTAAAGAGATATATTAATATTTTTCAAACTATTACTCCGATTTTGAGATGTATTTACATTTTAATTAAAATTCATTACGACCTTGGATTCAGTATTGAATGTTATAAAGGAACAAAGATGCGATATGAAATTCCTGGGCTTAATTATTAATATGAATTCGAGATTTGACATTTCTTCGCCTTCTCGGAGACTGCGAACTAAATTTTTGTATTCAAATAAATATAATGGATGTATACGCATTTCTGTCGTGAGGCAATAGTGTTTGTCTGGAAAGTGCAGCTGCTGAGCAGACTTATATGAGGCAATTATTAGCCTCCAGAAAAGCAGCACTGCAGCACTGCTTTTTTGGAGGCTGATAATTGCCATTATTAATCTTTTTGCAACTCAGGCAAGGCTCAGGTATGTATGTATTAGATATTTTTAAACTGCAGCCACCACTTAACACCACATAGCTTGAATCTGCAAGCGAAAAATGATCAACAGGAAATATTTTTGTAAAAGTCAACAGGAGGATATACAAACGGACTCAGCAATCAATGTCGAAACGGCACGAAACTGTAAAACGAATAGAGTTCGAGCTCCCCGATTAATATCCATCCAACTCGAATAGAATATATATTCGATTTTTATCCGACTGTGCCAGATGTGCGCCATTATGTTTTTTAAGAGTATGTATGTATTTATAATTATTTGACACGCTCTGCAGCTTGAACGGCTTGATGGATTTTAGCTTGAAAGGTGTCGTTTGATTCGTATTTACTGTGAGGATGACACGGGGTATATGAAAATAAAATAAAAACGGAAATAAATAAAAAAACCCGACTGCGTATTGTGTAATTTGGAAATGTAAAACCCTAAAACAATAAAGTCGTCATACCCGATTGCAATTATCATATTTTTTTCTAGCTAGTAGTAATGACTCTTAAAACAATTTTGGAGTCGGGTCCTTGGTAAAATGGCGTACGAATCTGAATCAATGGATCAATATGAATCAATAAACGATATATACAAACAGACGATTTTTGTTTGTTAAACTGTAAAATAGCTATAAAAGTTATCCACAGATCTATGTAAATTTGAGAGGTAAAACGAGGAACAATAATATACGATAGTAACAGAAAGAATCGAATACCAAAGAAGGATATAAAAAGGTATACAAAACGCCTTCGGCAATTCATTTTGAGGCAGAACGAAATTGTAAAACAAGTCAGTCGGGACTGCTCTAATATCCATCTCCCTCAATCTGAATCTCGAAGGTAATTTTAGTTCACCCGCTCGGATTGTTTCGAAATTTTAATCTAGAATTTTTGAAAATCGCTAGCGTAAATTGTGAAAAGACAGAGAAAAATATGAACACGGAAGGGAAGAAAAGAAAAGGGGACGATCCTAACATTTTTCACTTGTAATTAAAGAAGGAGACCTCTCTTTTTTACCGGCGGCTGAGACCAACAAACCAAAAAACCAAAAAACATGCTTTTGTGAAAATACATACTAAAAAGTAAAAAATTAGAAGAAAATGTATTTTTACTGTAAAAAAGCGTAGGGTGCATGGTGTCAGTAGTATCTTAAAAACACCCCACGCTTTTTTACAGTAAAATACATTTTCTTCTTATTTTTTTTTACTTTTTAGTTCATATTTTCACAAAATGTGTATTTTAGTTTTTTAAACTACATTATTTATTTTTAATTTTTAGTTGGATTTTTTTCATATTATTGCATTTTCATCGGCCCTTGACCCCTGTGCAAAGTTTCAAGTTAATCAGACGCTTAGAAGTTTGTTTCTTTGTTGTTATTTGTTTCATTAAGTGCCTTAGCGAACTTATCAGCCGCCCCTCGTATATTTTTTATCCTGATAATCCTAGTTGGAACTTTAATATAAAGTTATGAGATTATTGTATTGTCATTGGCCCTTGACCCTTGTGCAAATTTTCATGTTAATCAAACTCCTAGAAGTAAGTGAAAAATAAGTTAAAAGATTCCGTTACATACATACAGGTCAAGCTAATAAAAGCGTGTTAAAAAGAAATGGGAAGGGTGCAGCGCCACGAGCGACGATATAGGTATAGAAAAAAAAGCAAATGTTTACTTTTTTTAGGCTTGGTTTGTTGTGCTTATAACCTTTACGTTTCCAGGAATTATCATCAACATTTCTAAAAATTTCCTACTGATTGTGCTCCAAGTCAAGCACCCTCTGGCATCTGTCATTTTGGTGAAAGGATATTTCGTTCATAGTTAAAGGAGTTGCAAAGCCGCCAATTTGTTACCGGCGGTCAAAGGAATGAACCTTCAGTTCAAATAAATGATTGTTTACGGTAGGATTAATGAGTGAAGGGCTACGTTTACAAACGTATACAAACGTTTTAGCACAGAATTATTTTGCGCTGGTAACATCTTTGTGGTGGTGGCTATACCTTTAAACGAGCAATTCTTGTATACACTTATCCAGACCATACCAATATTATAAATTCAAAAGTTACCCTGTCTGTCTGTCTGCGACGCTTTCCCGCTTAAAGTACTGAACCGTTTTTAATGAAATTTGGAACACAGATAGAGTGGACCTTGGGAAAGGACATAGGATGGTTTTTATCTTACGGGAACCTTTAAAACGGGTCCACGCGGGCGAAGCCGCTGGCGGAAGACTAGTATATATAATCTGAATTTCGGAAACGGCTCTAACGATTTTTATGTAATTTAGTGCCCAGGGTTTCGGGGTTGATAGATTGATGCAGCTAGGTTTCATTTTGAGAAATTTTCTTTTTATTCGTATTTTAGCAATTATCAACTTAAATATCGATAATCAACTTAAATATGAAGCGCGCATGGCCCGGCGGTTAGTGCAGAATAAAAGCGATCTACTATGCAACTAAGCCAAAACGGGCGTGGTCGGGTGTGAGATGGGTGACAGCTAATGGCAAAAAATTTCATGCGCATTTCCGTGCTTCGGAGGGCTCGCTAAACCGTCGGTCGCGGTTGTTGTCGATAGATAACAGTCGTTAAACCTTGACGGAGGCCTAATGGGCGATTTGAAGACATCCGACAGCGGGTTGGCCAAAGACCCACATCTCCACTAACCCGCATTGGAGCAGCGTGGTGGAGTAAGCTCCAGACCTCACCAATAATGGGGAGACACCTGTGCACAGCAATGGGACGCAAAAAGGGTACTTAAATATAAACTGGAAAATATGACTCTTACTAACATTTATTACAGAATATCAATAAGTAATATTGTTGCGTAGTACGCCGCAATTCAAACAAAAGACAATGTCAATTTGAAAGAGCTCTACTTACAAAAATTTCGTCGATGAAATTAAAGCTTCATAGGTCGAATGGGCTGACTGCCGAGCTAGAGACGAGTACAAACCTCAAACAAGAATGTAACGTCTTTTTTTGTGACAATTTTTTTTAATTGGGAGCTATTTCAGATGGCGTTGTTAAGTAACACGGACCTCGTCACGATCTCCAAGTAAAGTGTTGATTAGTTACATCCCAAGTAAAGTTAATTGGCAAGTAAAAGCTATGAGTACGGGTCAGTTTATCATATGATTAGTGCTACTCGAACATCGTGAAATTGAAATTGAAGTTACAGATGACTTTAACCGATAATTAGCGTACTTGTCACTTTACTTGAAGGTGGTGAAAGAGGCCCTAAGCTAATGAGTGTTTTGCTTAAAATTAAACCAAGAAAATCAATCCCTTTTCTCTCGGTCATCCAGGTACTAAAATTTATATGATAGAAATTTAATGTCTTAGACCTACTGCGCCATACAAGTATATCGATTCTCAGCGGAGGAGATCTAAATAATAAATTTGGAAGTTCGGTACCTTGTTCTGGTTCGGTATCTTGGTGTGGATGTTTGTGTCCTTGTCATTCAGTTTGTCCAATGTCCCCACGGAACATGTTACCTTAACAAGAGGCTACATATACGAGATATAGTATAGAACCTAATGACGGACTATGACTGTAAAGCGTTATAATTTATACTCCTACAGCGTTATAATTATATAAGCGTTATAATTTACACTCTTAAAGCCGTGGCTTTAAGAGCCATTTTTAACTAAATACGCCCTATGGAGCTTGATTTTTTTAACACGCTTTTATTAGCTTGACCTGTATGTATGTAATGGAATCTTTGAACGTGATTTTGACCGACTTTGAAACGTCGGATTAATTTGAAACTTTTCATACTCTTCAAGGACCGATGACAATGCAATAATATGAAAAATAATCCAACTAAAATTTTAAAATAAATAATGTAGTAAAACTAAAAAAAACACTCTTTTGTAGAAAAAATAACTAAAAAGTAAAAAATACCAAGAAAATGTACCTATTTTATTGTAAAATAAAAAAGCGTGGGGTGCGTGGTATATTGGTAGTGTGTAGGGCGTATTTTTTAACACGCTTTTATTAACTTGACCTGTATGTATGTATGTAACGGAATCTTTTAACTTCATTTTCACTTACTTCTAGGAGTTTGATTAACTTGAAAATTTGCACAGGGGTCAAGGGCCGATGACAATGCAATAATATGAGAATAAAAATCCAACTAAAAAATTAAAAATAAATAAGCGTGGGGTGGTTTTTAAGATACTATTGACACCATGCACCCCAAGGTTTTTTTTTACAGTAAAATACATTTTTTGTTTTTTAAACTACATTATTAACGCTTACTTCTTAGGGTTACATTTTTTAAGATATCTTACCTTAACCTACGTCATTAAATGAATTTATTGGTAGTAGATATTTCAATGTACTGAAGCTATATAATTAATGCTCTAATGATAAATAGTTTAGTCAGTAAGCAGTTTATTTTGAATCAGGATAAGTTCTTTCATAATTTTAAATATTTATAAAAAAAATCCAACCAATTCCAACCATTCCAGGTCTCCTCTCACAAGTGAGAGTGATTTAGGCCATAGTTTACCACGCTGGCCAAGTGCGGATCAGTGGACGTCATGCTTTTGAGAAATTATGAATTTCTCTCTATGAATTATGAATAAAATTATGAATTTATAATGATGGTTGACACGTATAAAAATTTCTCCAGGCGAAATATGAGAACATTTCGGAAGATTTGTTACAATTCAAAACACCCTCTAGTATCATTAATTCTAGTCAAAGGAGACTTCGTTCTTAATGAAAGGACTTGCGGTCCGCTAATTTGTTACCGGGGGTAAAAGGAATAATCCTTGTATCAAATAAACCACTCTTCACGTCAGGATTAACGATTAAGGTTTCTAGCAAAACGTATCCGTACGGTACACCTTAAGCCAGCAAAACTTTGTATTTGTTTATAAATAAACGTATTATATTTCATCCCGGAGCAGCGATGGCCGAGTGGTAAAAAACCGCGGTCTTCGACGCGACCGATCCCAGGTTCAAATCCTCGGCTAGCACCTCTGACAAAGAAATTTGTAATGTGCGAATTTATCGCTGCTCCACGGTGATGGAAAATATCGTGATATTTCATTGATTACGAATTCATAATTTCTCGAAAGCATCACCAATCCGCACTTGGCCAGCGTGGTGGACTATGGCCTAAATCTTTCTCAATTGTGTGAGAAGGAGACCTGTGCCCAGCAGTGGGACATAAAAAAGGTTGAAAAAAAATTTCATCCCACAGACTACTGTAAGATGTGTAATACTGTAAGATGTATTTATATCAGAGCCTCATTCAATAATAAGGCTTTGACATAAATAGGTATACAGACGATGATTGATAAGTATAGGTAAATAATTTATGGTAATTGTTCGGGAAACTTACTGTGTGTGATAGGTCGTAGGATCACAGAAGTTAAATCCAAAGTTCAAGCGGCACGAAATCACAATCTTTAATGTCCACACACAAGAAAAGAAAATTACACATAAAAATAGAAGGAAGGTTGAGCAGAAATAGAAAGTACATATACACAAGAAAACAGTTTTTACACGAAGGGAAAAAGTCACAGTAGATACACGAACGAAAAGAGATAAAGTTAAAAGCATAGAAATTCACAATCGATAATGCAAGCGTTAGGCGGCAGTATAGCGCAAAGCGACGCGGGTTAGCCGTGCGAGCGGTAGGGAACGACTGGCTCTCTCTTTTGTGATCACGCGAGGCTAGCGTGCGCGGCCGCATCGAATGCACCGGATAACGGTAATCCGCCGCGCATGGCAACTGATTTAATATTTATTTAGTTTGTGTGAGAATACAAACTTTTACATATATGCATAAATAAATTATTGGAGTGTAAATTATGATAGATAAATATTAATGTAAATAAACGGTAAACACAATTTAATAAATATGAAAGAAGAAGAAGTATAAATAAATAATTGTGTGTAATAAATAAATGAAATGTGTGTGTAATCGCCACATCACTCCCCTCCAGAGACCGTCCTACGGGCGAAAGTAATCAGGAAAGTGTACTCGTCGCCCTGACCGCGTTGTTCTAACGTCTGGAGAGGATGGTGGAGTGTCGTGTTGTGCTTGTTGTGTGCTTGTGGTAGTGGTGGTGGTGTCCAGTATGTAGGCCGGTTTGAGTCGGTCTACCGATACTGATACGACCTTACCCTTAACCCGTATCTTGTACACCTTGGCGCCTCTCTTGACCACTTCATGAGGACCTGTGTACGCTGGTTGAAAAGTGCCTCGCACAGCGTCCTCTCGCAGAAATACGTGTGATGAAGTGGCAAGGTCTTTGAAAATAAAGATCTTGTTGTTTCTGGTGTGGTACGAAGTTGGAATAGGCTGCAAGTTGTTGGCAAATGATCTGATTCGAGCCGTAAAGTCGGTCATGTCAGTCGTACATTTGCCATCAGTATGGCCAAAAAATTCTCCTGGGAGCCTTAGTGGTTCCCCGTACACCAACTCGGCAGAGGAAGACTGAAGGTCTTCCTTAAAAGATGTTCTAATACCGAGTAGGACTAATGGCAACGTCTCTGTCCAGCGGCAATCTGCGTGACATGTGATAGCCGCCTTCAACTGTCGATGAAACCTCTCGACCAAGCCGTTGCACTGAGGATGGTACGCAGTCGTCTTCCGATGTTTGAAGCCGATAGTTTTTGATAGCTGCTGGAAAAGTGCGGACTCGAATTGTCTACCACGGTCGGTGACAATGTCGGTAGGACAACCGAATCGCGCTACCCATCCGGACAAAAACGCTTTGGCCACAGTTTCTGCTGTAATATCGGTGATAGGGACAGCCTCAGCCCATCGCGTGAAGCGATCGACCGCTGTCAGGCAATACCGATACTCAGCAGAAGGAGGCAGTGGTCCGATGAGGTCTAAGTGAACATATTTGAACCGCGCCGAAGGTAAGTCAAGAGTGCCAAAAGGCGTAGTGACGTGCCTGTTTACCTTCGAGCGCTGGCATGCCAAACATGCCCTAGACCACTCGCGACAGTCTTTCCTCATCTGTGGCCATACGTAGCGTTGTGCTACTAGCTTAGCGGTAGCGTTAGCGCCGGGGTGACTTAGTGAATGCAAACTATCAAAAACTTGTCTGCGTAAGTGCGATGGTATGAACGGCCTGGGAGTCGGTGTGCTGACATCGCAGTACAGTTGAATGCGACTACCAGGGATGTTCAATTTTCGTAACCGGAGCGAGGATCCTTCTCCGAGATATTCAAGCAGCTCAGGATCGGAGTCTTGGGCACCAGCTATCACCTCTAGATCTACGGGGCGCTGCAACTCGTCGACGCGAGAAAGGGTGTCAGCCACGACGTTGTCTTTTCCAGCGATGTGCCGGATGTCGGTCGAGAATTGCGCTACGTAGTCCAGGTATCTATACTGACGTGGCGAGCAGGTGGTTTTACGCTCGCTGAAAGCGAAGCACAAAGGCTTGTGGTCAGTATAGATGGTGAAGCTGGTGGCCTCTAGCCAGTGCCGGAAGTACTTGACACTTTCGTAGATCGCAAGGAGCTCTCTGTCATACGGAGAGTACTTCCGTTGTGACGAGCTCAACTTGCGCGAAAAGAAGGCTAGAGGTTCCCAATTACCATCCCTGAGTTGCTGCAGCACTCCACCAATGGCAGAGTCCGACGCGTCTGTCACTAGTCCCAGCTTCGAAGAAGTGTCCGGATGCGCGAGCATGGCTGCGTTGCACAGGCTTTCCTTACACTTCTCGAAAGCTGTGAGACTGTCTCCGTTTATGTCGATGGGCTGCGAAGCTCTGACGGAACCGGTCAGCAAGTCGTTCAACGGAGCCTGGAGCTGGGCGGCGTGAGGAATGAATCTCCTATAAAAGTTGATCATGCCCAGGAATCTCCGAAGCTGCCTGGCGGTCTTAGGCACAGGGAACTCCTTGATAGCCTGAACCTTACTTTCCAAAGGCTTGGTACCGTGCTCCGAGATGTGGTAACCTAAGAATGTGACTTCTGGTGCTCCAAAGACGCATTTGGCGGTGTTGACTAGAATGCCGTATTCTTCCATCCTCTTGAAGAGCTTGCGCAGGTGCTCTTCGTGTTCCTGCTCAGTTTTGGAGAACACCAGGAAGTCGTCCAGATAAGGGTAACAGAAATCTAGACCACGAGTCATCTCGTCTACAAACCTTTGAAAAGTTTGACCAGCGTTTCGCAGACCAAACGTCATAAACGGGAACTCGAAGAGTCCAAACGGTGTGGTTATCGCGGTCTTCGGGATGTCATCTTTGTAGACCGGTATCTGGTTGTAAGCCTTTACCAAGTCGATGGTAGAAAAGATTTTACAACCAGATAAGCTGTGGGCGAAGTCCTGAATGTGTCGGATAGGATACTTATCCGGGATGGTACGAGCATTGAGCATCCTGTAGTCACCACAGGGACGCCAGCCATTGTCCTTCTTGGGGGCTAGGTGCAGGGGTGACGACCAAGGACTCTCAGACGGTCGAGCAGTACCATTCGCCAACATTGCCTCGAATTCCGCTCGAGCTATTTTCAATTTGTCCGGTGCCAGACGTCGCGGTGAACAAGATACTGGTGGGCCTGGTGTAGTGCGGATGTGGTGTGTTGTGTTGTGTTTGGGTGTGTAGGGAGTACCAGTTGGCCGGGTGATGCTCTGAAATTCAGAAAGAATCTTGTGATACCTAGAGGAACCAGTCGCGACCTTGACGCTAGAAATTAGGCTGCTAGGCATCGCTACTTCACCTACTGTCGACATTTTAGATAACCCATCTATTAGCTTTTTATTTTTAACATCAACAATTAAATCATAATGACATAAAAAGTCTACACCAATGATTGCCTTGGTGACATCGGCAACTACAAAACGCCACACAAAATCTCTACGAAGACCAAAGTTCAATTTTAGATTTACGTAACCGTATGTACAGATGACCGTCCCGTTGGCTGCACACAGTTGGTAGTCCGTCTTCGCACGATGTTGTCGCACCGCAGTCCGGGGGAAGACACATAAGTCGCTTCCAGTGTCGACTAAAAACTCGACTTTCGAACTGCGGTCGGTGACGAACAGGCGACCAGTAGTGGAAGGGCAATCATGAGTCGCCATTATCGACTGCCCCTCGCGTTTCCCGACTTAAAGTCGCACGGTGTTATGCATTTCTTGGCCTGGTCTCCAAATTTGTTGTGGTACCAGCACACTGGGAACCTTCTGTAGGCGGAGGGGCTTCTCGTCGCAGGTGTTCGGCTCCGTCGTCGCGTGTGACTTCGACCACGGGAACGGGAGTGAGAGCGGGCACGTTCGGTCGTAAGGGCGCTGACCTGCTTTGTTAGCGCCGTTATTTGCTGCGCCATGGTTTCAATGCACGCCTCCATCCTGGCCATCGCTACCGTGGACGCAACCTGGGGCGTGGCCGGTGCGATGTCGTGCACCCTGTCCGCTAGATCCGCCGCAGCTTGGAGAGATAAGTTCGACTGCGATGCGATAATAGCTTGTAGGCTATTCGGCAGTCGACTGGTCCACAGGTCCATGATAAATTCATCTGGCACGTTGGGTCCCGCCAGGTTCTGGAGGTGACGGAGAAACTGTGAAGGCTTGCGGTCGCCTAACTCCTCCGACTGTAGCAACTGCTGCACCTTTTTCTGTCGTGACGCCGAAAGACGCTTTATGAGTTCGTTCTTTAATTTTTCGTATTTGTCACTGGCAGGCGGATTCGTAATTATATCATCCACTGTCTCTAAATATTGTCCGTCGAGATTGGAGATAACGTAATAATATTTAGTATTATCATCCGTTATTCGCGCGAACAAGAATTGCGCCTCAATTTGCGCGAACCATAGGCGAGGATTGTTCGGCCAAAATGGCGGCACGCGCACGCCAACTCTACACAATTCCGCCGTGTCGTCGGATGTGCACTCGGCACCTTTCATAGCGCCCGATTTACTAGTATTACTTGCACTGCGTTCACTGCTTATTGTCCAGTCGAGGGTCACCACTATGGTAATTGTTCGGGAAACTTACTGTGTGTGATAGGTCGTAGGATCACAGAAGTTAAATCCAAAGTTCAAGCGGCACGAAATCACAATCTTTAATGTCCACACACAAGAAAAGAAAATTACACATAAAAATAGAAGGAAGGTTGAGCAGAAATAGAAAGTACATATACACAAGAAAACAGTTTTTACACGAAGGGAAAAAGTCACAGTAGATACACGAACGAAAAGAGATAAAGTTAAAAGCATAGAAATTCACAATCGATAATGCAAGCGTTAGGCGGCAGTATAGCGCAAAGCGACGCGGGTTAGCCGTGCGAGCGGTAGGGAACGACTGGCTCTCTCTTTTGTGATCACGCGAGGCTAGCGTGCGCGGCCGCATCGAGTGCACCGGATAACGGTAATCCGCCGCGCATGGCAACTGATTTAATATTTATTTAGTTTGTGTGAGAATACAAACTTTTACATATATGCATAAATAAATTATTGGAGTGTAAATTATGATAGATAAATATTAATGTAAATAAACGGTAAACACAATTTAATAAATATGAAAGAAGAAGAAGTATAAATAAATAATTGTGTGTAATAAATAAATGAAATGTGTGTGTAATCGCCACAAATTTATTCAAACGAACCACGAGAACATTTCGCAGAATCTGCCCCTGAACACGCTACAAGTCAAAACTGCGTAATAAATTTCCTGAAAATCCTTGGAGCCGTTTACGAGGAGTTTTTACACACTTTTTACAGGAATTGTTCGTTTAAAGGTATTTGATAGATAATAGATAATACAATTACTACATTGTAATAAAACGAAGCGTATTTTTTTAAAATAAGTTGATCTAAATTGGTTTTTTGTGTTGAATAAAAATGCTTCGTTTGAATATTGATTTTGTATTGACAAAAATTTTTGTCATCACTTTCTATTATCGGTAACGAATCTGAATACTTACATAGGGAGAGCGGTGGCCACGCCACAAAGTAACCTATATTTAAATTATATCCTGAATGAGTTAAGAATGAGATTTTCTGAACTGCTTTTGATAAGATATTTTACCATAGAAACAAATATAATCCTGATATCTGATGAAGGTGAAGTCACTTTTGTTATAAATAAAATCAATGAGTTTTCACTGAAAGACTCCTGATTCCTTATAAGCGTTTCACGATATTTTTAAAACACCTTTATTTAAAGATGACTTGTATGGCTCTCAAATATCAAAGGTTAATTTCCAGCGCCTTTTCACTTATTAATTTGTAAAAAAATTGTCCCTTTACAAAAATAAATACGACCGTTAGTTAAAATTAGGATAACGTCTTGTTAATTAAAATGTTAGAAAATTTCCCGTTCGCCTGTGTTCTGTCTCTTGAAGAGAGACGTGAAGAGATGTCTCCTGGGAAACAGCCTTATAACTTTTTTAGTAAAAATACCTATTCTGGCATCTGCGACCCTTGAAGTTTATACACCTATACTAAAAGTAACGTACGTTACTACTAAGCACATTACTACATTAAAAATATTACGATTGATATAAATCGGCTTTTACTAAAATACATAAATTCCATCGTGGAGTATCGTATTCTACATGTTAACCCGGTTTTGAACTGCCAAATCAATGGAAATACTTTTAATGAGATGTCAAAACGTGACATCTTCATACATATTGTAAGAGAAAATGGTTTGTGACGTCACTGTGAATTTTAATTAATATAAGCGGCAGTAAAAATCAGGTGTATGTAACATAATATATAACAACTATCCTGTTTTCCAAGCGTAGTTTTGTGCAACCTTTTTAAGGTATTCATTTTGATATATTTTGTGAATAGTGTCCAAGAACTTTTACTTTTATTCGATACCCATATCGGATGTGTGTGTTTTACAAAAACATTGTAATTGTGCCGGCCATGTTAGATTTGTTTTTTTCAGGATGTATTGCATTCTACAAGTTAAACCACCGTTATTGATACCCATAATAGGTGGGATGTAGAAATACATGAAAGCCGCAATTTTGTTGCGGCGACCGTTTTACAATTTACAACTATACTGAGAAAGTATATTATATAGACATCCAAGTGAAATGTCGTTTGGAGTACATATTATGTACTCCATTTTTTAGAAAATTTATTAGCAAGATTCCACTCTAAGAAACAAATATTGCGAGTTAGTAATAAGCTTGTAAAAATTAATAGTTTTTTATGTTATAAAATTCCCATCCCAAAATCCAATCCGTCGTCAAGAAATAACAAAACAATTAACAAGGGCAATATCATTCATCAATTAGTGGTGTTAACGGTAACGGATTTATGTCAAACCTTGTAAATTGTATTGTCAGTTAAGCGCAAAGTTATGGCCGCCCGGGATACGATGACTGACCCGCTTCGACTTAAAGCGGTTTAGACAATAATTAGATTTAAGATATGTATAATATATATAAAGCTAAAATCTTGTTGAATTGTAAATATTAAAATATGTGTATTATGTCTTACTTTGTTAGTTTGTTTGTCCCTCTGCTGGGCACGGGGAGACCCGTTATTGGAAGCCTGGATCTCACTGCACAATGCTACTCCTATCCTATCCTATAAACTGTCCACCAATCTTCTGACAAGATTTAACGACTGTTATCTATCTATAATAATCCGGACCACAGAAACTCGGAAACATGCATGAATTTTTTTGCAACTGTGTCACTCATCGCAAACCCGACCGCGCCCGTTTAGCTTAGCTGCGTAGATCACTTATCTTAAATTATATATCATCCAGCCACAACCACTGTGCTCATGTACGACATTCTTCATGATTCAATAATGTGATAAAACTAATCTTAATACATACCTAATATTAAAGAAAAAAATAATAAAAAATAACTATGTACATATGTCCTTTTTCACTCCTAGCTTTAAAATCATTGATGTTTATTTTACGCAAGCATCGAAATTTTAAATACGTACTTACAGGCAAGCAACATTTACACCAGATATGACTATAATTAAATTATGTGTTATTGTAGCTTTAATGCTACATTCTATCACTTAGTTTAATTAAGAAATAAATTCGTAAAATTAACTGTTAAATTAATTTTAATATTAACGCAACAATAATTGCAGATAACTTTAAACTCCCACATACACACTTCATGGAAACGGAAACAATGTAACAAGAAACGATTCAATGAAGTTTATTTGTAACTAATGTCAATAATTGGCCAATTTAATAGTT
Organism: Pyrgus malvae; assembly: GCA_911387765.1. Lineage (NCBI taxonomy): Eukaryota > Metazoa > Arthropoda > Insecta > Lepidoptera > Hesperiidae > Pyrgus > Pyrgus malvae. The sequence goes on from OU426947.1 coordinate 26,505,332, forward strand.
TATGATTGAAATTGTCAGTCATATTGTGCGTTAAAACTTACAGATATACTGTATTTTAACTGCAAAATATCGTATGTAAAATCAACTAAATCAGCGAAATCGGAAAAATTTCGTATACGGCCTCTTGACAAGACTCAGGGTTACTTGAGAATCTCAAGGGTTGCCAGGTCGCCAAACCTAATAGCCGGACAGACCAGCCAGTTTGGCCGGACATTTGGGTAGAAAGGCCGGACACATTACATCATTGAGGATTTTGTGTCTCAGTATTAATAGGTACGAGAAAAAAACTGCCTGCCTGTCGACTGTCGCCTGCGATCGGCCACGCTCGGCGCTTGTTCGTTTGCGAAATGTAAAAAGCCTAACGAAAGCCGGACAAGCCGGACACCTTTTATTTTGGCCGGACACGCAATCAAAAAGCCTACCTATGTCCGGCTTTATCCGGACGCCTGGCAACGCTTGAGATAGTGTGTAGACGCTCATTGGCTGCATCATAACTCTACATGGTCTGCATGAGTGCAATCCATTTAAATGAAACCACAAAATTAGGAACTTTATAAGAACACAACAGCCTCTCAGTGAAAAGGCAATTGGAAGTTTACTAACTGACGCGCAACTTTGAGAGTAAGTAGTCCTACGAAGTTAGCGGAATACTTAAACTTTGTAATTATCCTCCTCTTTAGTTAGTGCAACCTGTTTCTCGATGAGGTGTCTTTTTGTATGTTTTAATTTAAGATATTACGTGTATTTTTATAAGTGAAAAATAATCGTCTTAAACATTAGATTTTTTGAGGCGTATGAAGTATACAAAGGACATATTTTTTTAAGTATAACCTTATTCTAAGGATACTAGGATGTGCTTAATGCCATTCTCTCCCAGCCAACCCTGGGTGACATGGAAAACTTGTGGTAGGCGCATACTTACTATTTTGGGCTACAAATATGTATACTACATAGATAGATAAATAGGAAAAAATAGGGCAATTTCATAAAATACTAAAATATTTAATTGAAGAAGCGTTTAAAAATGATCATTTGAAAAGTTTTTTAATAAGATAACCCTATTATTATCGCAGTGAGATATTACGATAGGCACACGTCAATCAAATGTCACTGTCAAAATGACATTTTTCTCATACTGATCTGATCCACCATGTTTCATTTTATGTTGTGTTGCTCTCCTTGACCAAGTTAATTTAAATAATACATTGAAACGAAGTAAAATTAAAGAAAATTAACAATACAAAACGATTACTGTACTATATTATAGCGATATTTACATATAGTGTACATAGTGCTAGCCCAGGCTCCAAACATTTCTGGAACATCTCCTTTAATATTGACCACTCAACATCACCGTAGTGCACTAATAATGCATTTTTTCCAACCTTTTTTAATGTTCCACTGTTAAGTTTAGGTCTCATTCCGGTAATGATAGACCATTCAGACCACGCTGGCCAAGCTCGAACTGGTAAAAATGAATTCTGAGAATCGATTGATTGAGAAATGATAAGTTTCTCTAGAGCATACAGGCTGATGGAAAACACCGTAATTAGTGATATATAATTAATTACGGTGTTTTCCATCACCCTCACTGTGGAGCAGCGATAAATATGGACTTATATAATTTCTTTCCCTGAAGTTTGAACCTAATAACTCCGTGTTGGAGACTGCACGGCTATCGCCGCTCTATTCTAATAAATTATGCATTATAATTTGATAAAAATCCAAGATTCTTCTACTGGTGTGCCAAAAATACATCTAGCTCCATATAGAGGTATTATTAAGAGTGCTAGAACGGTATGACAGTTTTAATATTATTCGCATTCGCTTAATATTATTTCCATACTTTTTGCCTATACCTAGGTAGGTATAAGGAAAAGGTATGCAATTATTAAATATTTTTTCTGGAAAGAAAACTGATCCAGGATTGTTTCCTTAATACATATTATTATACAGAATTTACATAGCTGTTTATATATACATATATTTACAACAAAATGTGTTTTATGAAGACCCGTGTGGCGCATTGGTTACCACGCCGGAGAGAGAAGTACCTATATACTCTTTACGTTTTATTATCTTGAACTTAATTACACAATGACACAATACAAGGAGCGCCTGCCTATCTATATTGTGACTTTGACTTTATTATGTCACCGGGTCACGGGAAAACCTAGATTCAAATATTTTTAGATGATACTGGCAATTTGCATAGATGCGATGTTATTATCGAATGAAAAAACTCGCCACCGAGACTGTCAAACAGATATACAAGACCACACAAAATTTTACGTTCATCCGATGCGAGATTTAAATACCGAAATACTTTTCTTCCCATCGGAAAAGCTTATTTTACTTACCCACAAGCTATACGAGACATTTCAGTGATAAAAATATAAATGATTCTTACGACTTTACTTGACAGTCTAAATTTTCTTTATAGCTTCAAGTACTCTCAAGGCACTCTTTTTATATCCCGTGGTGTGCAGTAAGCAGTAAGGTTATTTAAGCTTGATAAGTTATATAGCTTAAAGCTTATTCATCTTCTTTATTCTGTGTTTTGTCAAATGTAGTACATAATACACAATAATACAAAGAACATGATCTAGGAAAATTTAATCAATACATCAAGACATTGTGTCGTGGGTACCACAAAGACAGAAACGTTTGTGTTTCCACCCAGACCGAGAACAGAAATTTAAACTCATCATTCAAATTTCTGCTTCGCCGGGAATCGAACCCGGGACCTTCCGATCGGCAGTCTGGCATGGTAACGTCGCGTCACACGGGTCTTCGTGTTCGTACAACATAGTGCACAATGCTCGTTAAACGAGAAACTTAGTACTTATGTAACTAATTTTGGTGATTACTGTGTTTAATATTTTACATTACTACTCTATCACAACAAAGCAAAATGAACATTATGCTTTATGAAATTAGAAAATAGTTTTTTTAATACAGTTGCTCAAAAAGTGACGTATTGCAGGGACGTTTAGCGTGCGGGAAATGGGCTATTACACACTCGTGGTTTTTCTTTACCTTTTCCGCACTCGTGCGTTCTCTTTCCCAACTGTCAAAATAATGTCTATTAAAAAGAAAAAAACCAACCACGAAGTTTTAGAAGTTTTTATGATTCATGCAAATATTTCTAAAAAGAAGCTATTAATTTGTTTCAATATCAGATTTAATGATTTGATTCAATGAGTTAGGTTAGGTTGCATTTCATTTCATCTCATTAACATTTTCATTTCATGTCAATAAAAAAAATCTACTGAAGACTTGGCTGTATGGGCATAGTTCCCTTTGCCTACCCAGAATGGGTGAAGAAAACAAAATCTCTGCATATAGGTACTCCTTTACGGTTCGCGCCATTTTTCAAAAATGTTCTTTGCGAGTTTTTATTATTTCATTTTTTCGCAACTGTATTAAAAATAGTCGTTCAGTACACGTGCGGAACCGTCATTGGAAGGAGTTCCGACTGTCAACCCTCACCTTCGGCTGCGCCTCGGCTCGGGTAGACATTTGTCGCAACTCCTTGCAATGACAGCCTTTCCGCACTTGTAATGAAATATACTATTTTTTATTTCTTTAAAAATATTTGCATACTTTACTGAGGTAAATATGGCGGACTTTAAATATATAAAACAACTTCTGTAATACCCATATTTGCGCAAATAAATCATTTTTCTTTCTTTATTTTCTGTCTTTCTTCTATGTAGTTGTATATAAGTAATATAAATAAATGTATACTCTTCGGCTCCCTGAATTTAATTTTGGTAAAAATAGAGTTGGTTAAACGGTGACCTAAAAATAAAAGAACCGACGAACGAAGTCATATAATAAACTTTACCACATAAAGTTATTCGATGAAAAATTTATAACAAGGTGGTCACTGGAAAACTTGGAAGTAATAGAAAATTTACCGAAGAATAAAAATGTCTTATACTTACTTACACAAAAACGAAACCATTTCTGGAGTTGGTAATACTTAGCGAACAATTTACTGACATAGTTTGTGGTTTACAATACATTTTCGGTTTGTTTTTGGCAATATGGTTACACAAAAACTTTTCGACTGTTTTTGTGATAGGGACTCGCAACTAATTTTAAATTAAATTTGTGTTGAGAAAAATGTTCTCCTGCATCTCCTGCACCTTCCGATGCTTACGGCGGCATGCGGCCACACACATCGCCGCTCTTTAGTCAAGCCCCCTTCTAGTCGTCTCTTACGATCAAGCCGGCGATACCATAGCTCTATTCTTCATCCCGAAGCTACAGGGACTAGATGTCCATGGGTTGCAGCGACCAGGGGATACCATAGCTCTATTCTTCATCCCGAAGCTACAGGGACTAGATGTCCATGGGTTGCAGCGACCACTTAACACCACAATCCCTGCATACTTCGTTGTTAATAGTTTTTTTTTTTTGGAAATGGGCCATTTGAAAACTACTTGCTACTAACACGCGTCTCCACCAACCCGCATTGAACAGCGTAGTGGAGAAAGGTTGCAACCGGGCTGGTAAAAAAATTCAAGTATGGATGAATCAGTTAACATATCAGACTCGCGCTCAATAGCTTTTTTTGATTTTTTTTAGAAATTTACAAAGTATTCATGAAGTTTTCCCTTATAAATTGGCTTTTATTCAAAAGCTGAAATGATCTAATTATACTCACATTAGGCACCCTGAGCACACTCGTGCAACCCCTTCATAGCCCTCTATTATGTAAATTTCCATTTGAAAACGTTTCATAAAAGATTGTAATATCTACTTTATTAATTTTAAAGCGGTCATATTCTAGGGAAATCAATTTTTGTAAAATACTCGTAAGATGTAAACTTCAATATTTTTGGTTGGCTTCCCTTCTTTGCGCTCCACTGCTACACTCACAGTAGCCTTATTGTTGAGACGACATGGAGATGACCCATACTTACATACTCCACCACGCTGCTCTCTTGTAAGTCCTCCGACAAATTATCTAAAAGTAGACATATCTGCTATCTTACCATAACAAGCTGGACCGACGACTTACTACCGTTCCCTCTGAAGAACGGAATATATTGATTAAATTTAAAAAGTACCCATCCACCTATCGACCTCTCCAATTACCCATAACAACCGGACCGACGTCTTACTACCGTTTCCTCTGAAGAACGGAATAGATTGATTAAATTTAAAAAATACCTACCTATCCACCCATCCAATTCTGCAGTGAAGCAATATGGTCTTGAACACTAATCTAAAAAGCAGATAAAAATAATAGTATTTATTGTATCTCTGCATTATTTAAGTAAGACTTATTTTATTTTTCTTGTAATAGGTAATAATCCGTAGTAAACTAAGGCAAACGGGCGCGGTCAAGTGTGAGATGGGTGACCGCTAGTGGCAAAAAAAAATCATGCGCGTTTCCGTGCTTCGAAGGGCACGTTAAACCGTCCCGGTTGTTGTCGATAGATAACAGTCGTTAAACCTTGTCGGAGGCCTTATGGGCGGTTTGAAAACATCCGACGGCGGAGTCGCCAATAACTCGGATCCCCACAAACCCGCACTGGAGCAGCGCAGTGGTATAAGCTCCAGGCCTCCCCAATAATGGGTAGAGACTAGTGCCGAGCAGTAAAACGCAAAAAGGGTTGCAGCCAGGTAATAATTCCGCCGGCTTTTATTTCTTGCAATGTATATTTTTTTAAATAAGAATCATAATAAAAATCAAAATGCATACCTTAAAAAGTTGCACAAAACAACGCTTTCAAAACAGAATAGTTGTTAATTCATTTTTATACTTGACTTTACTTCATTTTTATTTCCATTTAAATCAATAAAAATGTAGTTTATTAGCTATAAATGGTTTGTTATGTCACAAATGATTTTTCATACAAAATGTCACCTCACATCGTCATGTGACGTCACCTCACTTATCAAAAGTATCTCAATTGATTTGGTAGTCCAAGACAGGATTTTAGTAAACATGTCATGGTTGAATCAAGGAACGGTCTCTTAATAAAACCTCCACTCAAACAGCGTCACTATAATATTGTATTTTTCTAAGGTAAAGTAATAAACGAACAATTCTTATATATATTTTTATATTATATATATCTAAATATATTTTTTGAATCTCGGAAACAGCTCCAAAGATTTTGATGAAATTTAGTACCCTGGTTTCGGGGATGATAAATCGGTCCAGCAAATTTTTATTGATAGAAATTGTCATTTTATTTAATGTTTATTCCGTTAAATATAAAATTACTCTTACTGACATCTATTGGAAAATATTAATAATATTGTGGCGTAGAAAGCCGTCAAATGTCGACCGTCAATCCGCCCTTGAAACAAATGACAATGTCGTTATGAAAGACCTCTATAAAAATTTCGTCAATGAAACTAAAGCTTTCTTGGTTGAATGGTTAAGAAAGCTGACTACGGAGCTAGAGACCCGGGTTCAAATCTCAAGTAGGCAAGTTGCGTTTTTTATTTTTTGTGACATTTTTTTTAAATTGGGCGCTAGGTATTTCAAAAGGCTTTGTTATGTAACACTAAGCCAATGAATGTTATGCTTAAAAGTAAACCAAGAAAATCAATCGTTTTTATCAGAGCAACTCTCGGGCGTCCAGGTACTTTTTCTAAGGTATGGTAATAAGCCTAGTTCCGTCTCTTTTAAACAAATAGTCCTTGTGGTGGGTAAGGACAAACGTGACAAGAATTTGATTTTGAATTAGTAAAATATTTTTAAGAGTCGGTTTGGTTTTACATGACTGATCTGAATTCAAAAACTATATAGTTCTCATAAGAGAAAAGAAAATATCGCAATGAATTCAGAAATACAAGTTGTTTATTTTCGAAAACGTAAGAAAATACGTATCATACCGGTAGATCTCTCTCTCACACGCTTATCTTTATCTTATCGGATTGGCATAAACCGTACTGTTGTTACACTGAAATCTTATGTTAGTAATATTCGAACAATCGACATTTTAAAGAATCTGATGACTTTTTTGGTTTCGAAAAAGAATTTATTGTTTGAGTCTTTTCTTAATGTTTTCTTGACCGACCGAAATAGACCGACTTGATTTCGGCACTGATTTCTGCATGGGAATTCTATTAAGCTAGTAATTTGAAAAGATTTTCGTGATGTTTACTTAATTTCCGAGGACTCTGTAGGTTCTTACGTTTACAAAACTAATTTTTATGTGCTGTTAAACAAGCCGCATTTTTATAGTAATCAATTATAAAGATAAGGTCCAATTTTTCACTTTCTTTATTTTCCCTGTGACTCAATACTACGATTTAAGTTACACAACACAATGTAAGTACAGCTTTCGGCAATAATTATAAATATTTATAATGATCTTTTTCAACCTTTTGTGACTGGTATTGCCTAAAGCCTTTCTTTGCACGAAACTCTATTGTTTCGTTCGTTCGTGAAACGACGTTGGGACAATGTAATTAACCTACATCGAACAAAACGCTATCCGATATAATTTAAAAATACACTAATGAAAATAATACAAGAGTAAATGTTTGAGCAGCGATGGCCAAGTGGTAAAAAACCGCGATCCTCGACGCGACTGGTCCCGGGTTGAAATCCTCGGCGCACACTTCTGACAAAGAAATTTGTAATGTGCGAATTTTATCGCTGCTCCACGGCAGTAGAAAATTTCGTGATATTGATATTCTCCATCGCCGTGCATGCCTAGAAGAAATTCATAATTTCTCAAATGCATGACGTCCACCAATCCGCACTTGGTCAGCGTGGTGGACTATCGCCTAAAATCTCTTTCACTTGTGACCTGTGTCCAGCAGAGTAGGTGGAATCCTTTTATGTTTCGCCCTGTTTCACCAGGGGAAGTACCATAGCTGCACCCGCTTCTGCCGTTAGTCAAGTCAATATTATTGTGCTCGAGTGGAACGGTGCAGTTGTCGACCAATTTTTTGTATCGGGAGGAAACCTTCAAAAGGTACCCGGCACCTCGGAAGGGGAAACCGGGTTATGTGGGATTTGTACCGCACTAAAACTCCCTCTGCGCTTGCGGAGGACACCGAGATCTCTAGTTTAATGGTTTAACGCACTGGTGTCCTCTACGCGCGGCGCCCCAGAACGGGCCCATCCTCGGGAGAGCAGATGTGCTCTCCTGCACCTTCCGATGCAAGTTATCGACCTGACTCACATGAGGCGATCATCAGTCTCCGGAGTAGCAGCGCAACTGTATACACCTCAGACAAAATTTACCTATGCTTGTTGGTTTGTCATTTTTGTCTGCTACTCTATTAAAATTAAAATGAAATGCTTCTCGGAATGACCCGCCGATTCCTTTATGGTTGCAACCCTTTTTGCGTCCCACTGCTGGGCATGGGTCTCTCCCCCTTATTGGGGAGGCCTGGAGCTTACTCCACCACGCTGCTCCAATGCGGGTTGGTAGTGATGCGGGTTAGTGGCCAACCCGCTGTCGGATGTTTTCAAACCGCCCATAAGGCCTCCGACAAGGTTTGACGACTGTTATCTATCGACAACAACCGGGACCGACGGCTTAACGTGCCCTCCGAAGCACGGAAACGCGCATGAAATTTTTTGCCACTAGCGGTCACCCATCTCACACCCGACCCCGCCCGTTTGGCTCAGCTGCATAGATCGCTTGCGTTCTACGCTAGCCGCCAGGCCATGCACGCTTCATTTATAGGTAAAGTTAATTAACTCGTCTAAAGTTAGCATATGATATAAGGACGACAGCTAAGCTGACCTCTCCCTCACTATGCAACAAAGTTTTAACTAAGCGGGCTTAAGTAGTGATACTATCAAATCTAAGGTTGAAACTTAATACAACTCAAAGCTATGGAAAAAGTTTTTTTGCAGCATAAGTAATACAATATTCTTGTTTACTTGCTTTACATTTTAATAAAGCGGTTCAGCGGCTAGCGTAAAATGAAAGCGATCTACGTAGCTAAACGAAACGGGTGGGGTCATATGTGAGATGGGTCACCACTCTAATAGCAAATTACAAGCGCGTTTTGTTGCTTGGAGATCACACTATCACGAACGGTTAAACGAAATATGTATACGATATTTTGAAAACATTTCATAATGGTTGTAGTTTAATGACTTGTTAAGATTAGGTAATATTTTGCATGCAAATAGGTTTTCTTCAACACCGTGAAGGGTAGAGAAAATTTGCATAGTAAGTTACGCATACCGTATCCGTGTATAAATAAATGATAATGTCAACACGGGACGGGAGCTGCGGTCATGGTCAAGGTTACGTCCCATTAAAAATATCATGATTTCCCAGTTCGGAATGAACCTTTAAGAAACAATATGGACCACCACCACAAAACCGCAACCCGCATTGGAGCAGCGTGGTGGAGTAAGTTCCAGGTCTCCCCAATAAGCGTTGGAGTCATGGACAACGATGATGCCTGGTAAATGTCCATCCACCCATCAAAACTTATGCAAAGAATACTACTTTTACTATACAATAAAATAAGATCAGGACCTTTCACGAAAAAAAAATGTTTATTTTTATTTTGGCTTCATTTCATGTAAGATTAAAAATCTATGTATAAACGATAATTTCTGATGATTCACGAAATTAATACTACGTAACTTTTTCTTTTGGTATCGGGGGGAAACCTTCAAAAGGTACCCAGCACCTTGGGAGAGGATACCGGGTTATGTGGGATTTGTACCGCACTAAAATCCCCTCGGTGGCCTGCCTCTGCGCTTGGGGAGGACTCCAGGATCTCCATTGAAACGCACCGGTGGAGGACCACGCGTGGGCTCAAGAACTGGCCCATCTGGCTCATGGCCCTGGCCCATGTGGGCTCAAGAGCAGATGTGCTCTCCTGTACCTTCAGGTGTTCTCGGCGGCATGCGGCCAAGCACACACCACCGCCGACCGCAACCATGGAAGCGCCCTTTTAGTCGCCTCTTACGATCAGGCAGATACCGTAGCTCTACTCTGAATCCCGAAGCTACAGGGAGTAGATGTAGGATACCTATAGGTAGGTTTTAAAATTTATAACCTTTAGAACGTCTCTTTGGGCTATTTCTAATTCTTTCAGTACCTATAGTTTTTTCCGCCAAACTGGCATACAATACGAAGTAGTAAAAGGCTAGTATATACCATGGTCAATGTCCTATCATCGGCTGATGTTTTAATTTTTAAAGATGTATAATTATGATTTTTCTAACCCTCCCAGTCAAAGTGTGAATATGTGTTCACCGAAATAGCCGTTAATCCATTTCGACTCCTAAATATTAAACGACTTTAGATCGTATTAGTTTCTCATATCCACAGTCTATCGATGGTAGTAAACATTTTGTGCTTGAATGTTAAATATCAAATTTCCATTTATTTTAAATCGTACCGTAAAATGTATCGTAATCGTATCGTAAAATGGTTTTATTAATAATTAACGTGAACATATTATGATTTAACTAAATTATTACTGTACTGAGGCATTTTTCTGTGTTGTTGGAAGATTAGTCTTTGTGTGAACCATCGGCATACGCGATAATTTAGCAATTTGGTAAATTTATTTGACATAGCTGATAATAATTAACTAATATATAAGTTCGTATCTGTTTTATTCGACCAATTTGAAGGTGTCCCTAAATATTTAAATCTATTTACAATTTTTTCCGCCAAATCTAAATTAATTGTGGCACAGATTACGAAAGAATTGATGTTATTAAATATCGGATGAATTAATTAAAATTGTCTAAAATGTGGAAGGAAAACGAATTTAAATTATAAACATCGACCTTCAGAGTTCCTAACTTAACGAAACTAATTATATAAAAATGAATTATATATTTTATTTTTTATAAAACCTACCTACTTCTATATTTAAGACCTATTTTGTAATCTACCTTTAATTTAAGACTACTTGTGGGGAAGAAACTGTGCCTTATGCATCACAGCGAAAGCTAAAGCATAGGCCAGGGATTCCAAAAACTGTGTACAACTTTTATGGAAATAAAGAATTTGAATTTGAAATGTACTGTTTCCAGCATTTTTATTTTATAACGAAACCTTTCCGGTAATATTGTAAAATAAGATTCAGTAATTCACAAAATGAGGACTTGAAAAAGTTGAAGTTATTGAAAAACAGTCTACAGACAAACTTTCTATTTGCTCTTCAAAATATAATTTTACTAATTCTTTTTAAACTCAATTTTAATTGGACAGTGAAATTGCGAACACTGGCTGCAACCCTGTTTACGTTTACCTTCTTACTACACTGTGCTACTCTAATGCGGGTTGGTAATGGTTAGTTCAACTCAGTTGTTTTCAAACCGCCCATAAGGTCTCTAACAAGGTTTAACGACTGTTTTCTTTAGATAACGGCCGGGACTGACGGCTTACTTAACAGGCCGTATACGAAAGTTTGCCGATTTCGCTGATTTACCTGATTCAACACATGAGATTTTGCAGGTAAATTACAGTATTTCCATAAGTTTCATTGCACAGTATAACTTATCATTTCATTAATAATTTGTGATTCGAAATCGGCTGCCCTCCGAAGCACGGAAACGGCATGAAATTTGCGATTAGCGATCGTCTTGTTATTAGATCTCTTTTGTTTTTCAAAAATGTTGTGACACATTTTAACACCGGGGCGGCCCGGCGTTTGGTGCTATTAATGGCACCAATGAAAATACTAAATTATTCTAAGGTATTAAAATAATTTTAATGGCAACACCAGTATGATGAAGATCGTGTATTGTATTTGCCAGTAACCGGTAACATGCATACGAAACTTTTACAATTTTTAATTGATTAGCATTACAAAAATTATTTTAGTTTATCCGCTTGCTGGATTACAATTAGCCAGTATCAATAACAAACCGGGGTTTTTTCCAATGATCAAGGTTTTTAATTTTGAATTAACTGAAATACATTTTTTTAATATCGTGCAATATTTAAATGATACAAAATTTATTCATATATTATAAAAATAAAATTTTTAAAAGTATTTTTTTTCTTTTGATAGAGCGAATATAATATCTGGCAAATTTACATATTAATTATTGAATGTAAAATTTTCAGATGTTATTTTATAATTTTATATTTATGTATGTATTTTGTTTAAACTAAAATTTAAAAATTCTAAATGCTGTCCACTTTCCAGTGACGCGATCCAGTGCAAATTTGATTTGGGTAATGGTTTACACGCTTCGGGTGTCAAAGAGGCGGGGCCAGTGGTACATGAATTAAAAAAACTAAAAAAAACACGCTTTTTATAGAAAACCGAACTAAAAATAGAAAATAAATTTTAATGAATTTATATTAAGAAAATAGTGTTAAAAATTTCAATGAATATAAGTTAATAATACTGTGAATAAAAAAAAATATTTTATTTTAAAAAAAGCGTGGGGTGCATGGTGTCAATAGTTATAAATATTTTATTGACAGATATGAGTAGAGTGATTATCATTTCGATAATATTTTAAAAAGCACCCCACGCTTTTTTTTAAATATTTTTTTTTTATTCACACTATTATTAACTTATATTCATTGAAATTTTTAACACTATTTTCTTAATTTAAATTCATTAAAATTTATTTTCTATTTTTAGTTCGGTTTTCTATAAAAAGCGTGTTTTTTTTAGTTTTTTTAAACTATTATTTATTTTCTACTTTTTAGTTTGGATTATTTATTCTTTCCATGATGTTTCCACGAGCAATGGACTGGTTACTGAGAACCTTCTTCTTTCTTTCAAAAATATTTTTATCTATCATTAGGCTTGTTACATAACAAGGTTACATATTTTTTTAATTTTTACGTTTTCATAAAATTTCACCTTTCTTACGACTTAACAAATTATTTATATTCTTTATATATCTCATACACGCTTTCGGTTACTGAGCACCAATAGTCTACTCCCCTACATAAATATGAGCAACCCAAGCAGCAAAATAGTCGAATAGTAATTAGATTACTCAGCCTTTAATCGTATAAGAGCCGAGTAACCGTTCTTAAAACACCCATTTATCGCGTAATAGCGGTTATCTCGACTATTTGGCAATATTTGCTAATGTGTGCTTTAAGGACGTCGAATAAACGTTTACAGCACTATGTTTTAGCACTTTTACTCCACCTTTTAGCAGATGCTGAATTAAAGTGGCTAAAATACTCGTTATTAGATCGTTTGATCTATAACAGTCGTATAATAGCTGTAGAATAGCTGATTCGCCTATAAACGCAATCGAACAAAAATCATATTTTGCAAATTGAAAAATGGAATAATTTTATCAAATTAGTGTATTGTCATCGGTCCTCAATAAATCTACAAAGTTTGAACGAAATCTGGCCGTTTAAAGTGGGTCAAAATCGCGCCCAAAGAAGTCGGTTACAAACATACAAACATACAGGTGAAGCTAATAAAAAGCGTGTAAAAACTGTATGGACTTTTAAGCAATTTATCCAGTTTCCAACATTCCTGACAGCAATTGAACTACGAAATTTCTTTGAATTTCGAATATAATTGATAGTGAAGCGCGCACGGCTCGGCGGCTAGCGTAGAACGCAAGCGTACTATGCAGCTAAGCCAAACGGGCGCGGTCGGTTGTGAGATGGGCGACTGCTAGTGGCAAAAAAAAATCATTTGCGTTTCCGTGCTTTGGAGGGCACGTTAAGCCGTCGGTGCCGGTTGTTATCGATAGAAAACAGTCGTTAAACCTTGTCGGAGGCCTTCTGGGCGGTTTGAGAATATACGACAGCGGGATGGCCACTAACCCGTATCTCCACCAACCCGCTTTGGAGCAGCACGGTGGAGTAAGCTCCAGGCCTTATCAATAATGGGGAGAGACTCGTGCAGTGGGACGCAAAAAGGGTTGCAGTCAAGTTATACCGCGCCCATACGCCCTACGATAATAACTGGGACCGATGGCTGAGCGTGTCCTACAACCCTTTTTGCGTCCAACTGCTGGGCACGGGTCTCTCTACATTACTGATAAGGCCTGGAGCTTACTCCACCACGCTGCTCCAATGTGAGTTGGTGGAGATGCGGATTAGTAGCCAACCCTCTGTCTGATATTCTCAAACCGCTCATAAGGTCTCCGAAAAGGTTTTACGACTATTACTCATCGACAACAACCGAGACCGACGGCTTAACGTGCCCTCCGAAACACGGAAACGCGCACTAAATGTTTTGCCACTAGCGGTCACCCATCTCACACCCGACCGCGCCTGTTTGGCTCAGTTGCATAGAGCTAATAATAATATATAATAATAGCTAACCGCCGGTCCATGCGCGCTTCAAAGGTCACTAACTTAGGGATAGACTAACCCGCATCTCCACCATCCGAGTAATGTGGTAGAGTACGCTCCGGTCCTCTCTAATAACGGAGAGAGACCCGTACTCAGCAGTGTGACGAAGAAAAGGGTTGCAGCTAGATATTTTATACTTTCCTTCCTTTTGTACATGAAAATGCCTAAGAACAAAAAAAATTCAGTTTATTATCTTGTTATATTAGCAGTATAATATCTAATCCGGTCTTGGACTACCAAGTCAATTGAGATACTTTTAATGAGCTGTCAAAACGTGACATCGCCATACATTTTGTATGAGAAAATGAAAGAAAGAAAGAAAGAAAAAATATTTATTTCATATTAGGAATACAAAATATTCGCTTAATGAATGTCATTTTTTCCCGGTCATCGCCTTTAAGTGCCCGTTTGGGCTAGGTGTTGAGCTGAGAGAAAAAAGGCGGCGGAAAAAAACTCCCAGCACTCTTTTAAAAAAAACAGTACATAATAATATATTTGAGATAACAGAATGGCTATGGGTCGATAATGGTCACACGTGACAGCTGATGTGTGTGAAATGATTAGTGACGTCACTTGTCATATATAGTCAATTGACTTAATTATTATTTATTTAAACGGTAATATAAATCATGACGTACAAAAAAGAATTAACAATTATATTGCTTTCCAAGCGTGATTTAGTGCAACCTTTTTAAGATAAGGATTTTGAATTTTTTTGTGCATTGTGTATGTTTCGTGGCGATGCCTGAAGGCATATCGCTACAAGACTAAGTTATCCACTGAGGATTCTCATTGAATGTCTTCCGGCGCAATTCGAGTACAGTAAATATTATTGTTTTGAAATGTCGACACATAATTAGGTAAGTTTGTTGTACAGATGCCAAATAATGTGACGTATATACTGCAGACTTATAATAGAGACTTTTGTGACGAAAGGCAAACGACTATTTCTATATAAAAAATAATATTTTTTTAAACTGTTATTAACTTTAGGCACGGTAGAAATGAAAAATAAATATGAACACTCTAGGCACGCTTCATGAACTGCTCAGACTACCACAGGGGTCTTACTGAAAATCAGCGCTGCAGTCCCTTGCAGACTGTGGCATTATGCTGAGTAAGATACCTTTTCGCGGCTTACTGCAGCACAGTTTAACCATACATTAGCAATAAAGTTGTTAGCAACCCAATGCATGTAATTGTATTGTACTTTTCTGTGTATGTGTTCAATGTATGTGTTATTTTTTTCTATGTATGTGTTCTGTGGTGTAGACTTAGTCGCCAATAAAGTTTCTTTCTTCTTTCTTTCTTTCTTTCTTTCTAAATGTTTTAACTATAACAATACTCAATTATGCCTATATACTTAAGAGTCCCGTGCCTAGCAGTGGCATGCAAAAAAGATTGCAGCCACTCTACAGAATAATTTAATGATATAGGTATAAACGGCTAAACGGAGTTTCGTGCACAAATATACCTATACACTTGATGAGCTGATTAGAGCGAACAGTGCGTTTGAATATTCAATCCGTTATGCAGTAGATATTAAGAGTACTATATTTATGAAATAAAATTAAGTATACAGTCCATGTCATAGATTTATTATGACTTTGACTACTTCAAGATAGATTGGCAATACAAAAGAGAAAGAACATACTTATGCCTGCATTAGAGCGAGATAGATACAAGAAATCATTCACGTACACTATATCGTATTTTATTGTCCTAGCGTTTGTAAACGAAATAAATGCATTTTATATTCCTACATGTTAGTTTATTAATCAATTTTAAATGTTCACCTTTTTTAATTTTAATGTTAATTTGTTGAATAAATTCAAATTCACAATAAAACATACCTAATAAAAAAATTAAGTATTACATTTCTAGTATTATGAGTATTTTCTTGATAAAAAATATTGAGTGTTGTCTCTACTTTTACAATTGTCTTGTCAACTGAAGTAGACAACCATTCAATGAAATCGTTTTTACGAAATTATGTTTTCGTGCTATTACTACAAACTACCTACGACGAAGACAGAGAATTTAAACAGCAAGAGTATTGCAGCAAGGTCCGCACTCTTATTCGCGCCAAATTTTAATCCCAGTATTAAGTACTGTCTTGTAAAGCAGGGATATTATCCCTCGAGTTCCGGATAAAATTAGGTGCATGTAGAGATAACGAGGCTCTTGGATCATTATTTTCCAGCAGACGAGATACCAACATGACACGCATTATACGGGAATTTGCTTTTAAGCCCAACGTAATGCTATAATTTATAATTAGATCTCGTCCGACCTCCGGTTCCCGCTCGTGACCTGTTTTAGAGGTTTTTCCGGTAAAGTAATCCAAATTAAAAAAATTGTGACCCGCATTTTCAAGCATATTTATTTTACGTCACATTAAAAAGATACATTTTTTTATAACATACTCATTAATGACGCTTTGTATATATATGTAATAAAGCATCAAAATATAATATACATCTTTGTGTTGAAATAAATAATTAAATCTAATACAAAATCTGACACAGGCGCGGTCCCAGGGGGAGAGTCACAGGGGTCACATGATCCCCCCCAAAATCCATCAGTCATGCGTAGAAGGAAGGCGAAACAAGCCAATTTGGGACACCTATTCCCCCAAATTTCTCGGCGACCCTCCACCAAATTGAAGTTTGCGACCGCGCCTGTTCTAACAACACCTATCCTTTAATTAAATTAATAATCGTGAGTTTAGCTTACTTCTTATTTTGTCGTGACTAAAATATATAAAAGTACTTTTAAAAATTTGTTAAAGAGAAATACTGGGGAACTCGCACGATTTCTTTTTGTATCAATCGATCATATTAGGGTTCAAGCGTTCTTTAAGCTTCTTCGTAGACCACATCGATTGGAGCACCACGAAAGACAGAAATTTGAGCCAAGAGTAAACCGTACCACGTATCGTTGAAAACGGCCCATACTAACGAAGCGAAAGATATGTCGTCGCCGTCCGCTAACGCAGTTCCAATTACTTTGGGAAAAACAAGTGATTCGCAATTTAAACCGTCAAAAACTGCGTTTAAGTATATAGTGGTCATTTTAAAAAGTATTCAGAAAAATCGTAAAAAAATATTGGAAAAAAATAACAAAAAATTTCATATTTTCTAGAATTTTCGAAAAAAAATCTTTCCATTTTGTCATTATTATTTGCAAGTTTTTAATTTAAATACATATTTTACTTTAGAACAAAATTTATGCATATTCCCTATTTTAGAGATAAATTCGCTAATAACTTTTGTGTACTTATTTATTGTATCATGCATATGCATGCTGCTATTATAGCACTGAATACGCAACCAATACAAATCCAAAATTTAACCTATTATATCTTACATGATGAAGAGGGATTACTGTCGAGGGACTTCACATGTCCTCGAAAAATGTTTGATTAAGACGTATGCTTCATATTTTCTGCTTAAAATCGCATGATTGCAATAGAATCAGATTCATGAAATTTTATTAGAAAAACTCTTATTTGCTACAAACTTGTAGAACAAACCCGTTGAAAAGTGACTTTCTTTGCTAAGATGTTCAAATCAAATCAATTTATTGTGGAATATGGGTACATTACAGTTTTTAAAGTTAAAATAATTGTTCATGCCAAATTCCTGCCACATGTGGGCGTAAAATAATTAAAAGTAACATTATAAAAAATCCATTCATAATCATCAGTGTTATCAGAAAGCTGTTGATATCGGTTCCATACCGTCCCGGAAAAGCTGAAATTTAGTGCTCTGTCCCGCCTATCATCAAGATCAACAATATCGGATCGATCCTGACCCAATTATTCCTTTTTAACACGCTTTTATTATCTTGAACTGTATGTATGTATGTTTGTGAAATCTTTTAACTTCATTTTCGCTTACTTCTAGGGGTCTGATTGAATTGAAAATTTGCACAGGGGTCAAGGGCCCCAATACAATAATCTCATAACTTTATATTGAAGTCCTAACTAGGATCATCAGGATAAAAATATATATACAAGGGGCGGCTGATAAATTCGCGGCCTAAGGTACTTAATGAAACAAATATAATGTTTTATATTTTTAATACGCTTATATTAGCTTGACCTGTATGTATGTATGTAACGGAATCTTTTAACTTCATTTTCGCCTACTTCTAAGTCTCTTCTAAGCCGCTACTTCTACGTCTGCTTAACTTGGAATATGAAATAAAATCCAACTAAAAAATTAAAAATAAATAATGTCGTTTTAAAAACTAAAAAAAAAACACGCTTTTGTAAAAATACGAACAAGGAAGTAAAAAATAAAAAATGTAAAAAAGCGTGGGGTGCATGGTGTCAATAGTATCTTAAAAACCACCCCACGCTTTTTTTACAGTAAAATACGTTCTTTTTATTTTTTACTTCATAGTTCGTATTTTCACAAAAGCGTGTTTTTTTTAGTTTTTTAAATTACATTTTTTTTGAGAATTATTTAGGCTGAATGAGGAGCCTGCTGATGTTGCATCTTTCATCACGACAGGCCAAAATCTGATTTGTTTATTTTTTATTTCTTTCTTGAAAAACAATCTAAAAACGAGCCTCTTCATTTAGATGTAATCGCAAAGCTGTAGATATTAGTCTCGTATCCTTAAGATGAGTAGAGTTTTGTTCTGCGTCCATCGCGATACGATCAAGTTCCTCATTTTTTCCTTATTTTTCCTTCTTTTTCCTGATTTATTCCTTATTTATCTCCATACAATCCTAACCGATGAAAAGCTACATACATGGCTAAGATGTAAGTCTTAATGTCTATGGATATTAGTCGTGAATTTATTAAATAAGGGTTTTTTTAATTTACATCTTTTATCACGTTTTGTCAAATTCTGATTAACTAGTCAGAATTTATTTGCATTTTATAAACAATCTTTTTTATTATTATTATAACTTAATATATTATATTGTATAATTTACTTAATTATAATAAAATTTTACTTTGCTTCCCCTTGAAAAACAAACAAAGAAGCTTGGATGTTATCGCAAAGCTGGTAACATCAGTCCCGTATCCCTAAGATGAGTCGGAGCTTCGTTCTCTATCCTGCCCTTCATCGCGATATTATCAAGTGTGACCCAATTTATTCCGTATTTTTCTTAATACATCTCTGACCGATTTGGAGCTACCCGCTTAGACGATTCAAAGGCCTGTGGATGTAAATATCTATTAATGTATATTTTATCGCAATAGACCAAACTCTGAAAAGCTACTCTGAATTTATTTGCAAACGGACTATCCATTTTATTACCAGTGCCGGATTTACAAAAAAGCTGAGTAGGCTGGAGCCTTATGTTTGACAAAATTAAAAGACAACTGCGTAAACAATACTTTCATATAAATTTGTTAAAGTTTGCTAGTATTTTTAGTTTTTAGAGTAACAAATTTCAGGGGTAAGGAGACGGGAGGTGCAAAAAAGTTGAATAGTCTACTGGCGGCAGTTTTCTAAATCCTCCACTGTTTATTCCCCAGATTTCGAAAGCGAACTAGTTGAGTACTTCTTATTTTCTTGAAAGAAATTAAACAGCTGAGAAGAGAACCATACAAACTGCAGATAATCGAACAGACGTAAAGCGGAATATTATCGAAAGCCGCTGTAAAGTCTGTCTTGACCGTATCACATAAGAATAGCTATAGCACAAAGGCCCGAGTCATCCCGGACGATATGGGACCGATATCAACAGACCAGTGATTAGATCTTAGCAAAGTGGGTCGGCTTTCATCGGCTTGATCTACGAATTTGTTGGAAAGAATAAGATGGATTATCCTTCCACGAAACATTTATAATAATTTGTAAAGAAGAATTTTCAGTATTACTTATTTGTATTGACAGTTTTGATGGCAATTAAAATAATACATTTTTGGCCGTAAAATTACTGAACTCGTACTACTCAAAACTTAAACTTTTTTAAATTACTTTCCAGTTTAACCTGAATGCTAGATGTGTCCCTTTTCTTATTCCATTTTATGAAAAGGGTAAACCAATATGAGTAACTTAAAAATCTACTTTTAAGGTCACTACTCTGTCCAAGATTAGTTCAAATTGTCCTGGATCTCTGATGTGACGAGAATAATAAAAAATCCACCGTTTCGATTAAGGAAGCGTTGACTGAGTAGACCCTTGTCCGTCTTCTAAGACCGTGCTCGGAATCATTAAAGGATTCTTGATGAATGATGATGTAAGTAACGATATCCATATGAGCAGAAGCTAAATCTAACTCTATGTACAAAGCACTCACATTTTTGTATCATGAAATGAAATAGCAGTCGAGCATGCGGGCTGCGTTGTGTCTGCCCATACCGTCACCGCAGCCTAAGGACTTCTAGGTTCAATATGTTCTAGCAAGGTTCAAGTGTTGGTTGAGGCTACATCAGAGGCTTATTGTTAACGATAGGTGAAATTGCTGCACGACAAAGGGATGCACTAACTTCCAACATTCAACGATCTTTATCGAAACTAATTATACCTATTCATGTAAACATTCATACTCAAATACTTTCGAATTGAATATTGTTGCGGCCTGATTCTACTTTGATATACCGGAATTATCGTTTGGGGCGGCAAATAACCGTAGCTACATATACGGCAATATGTTACAACATAATCCCGCCCGAGATGCCCAAAACCTATTAGATTTCTTTCGGAATTTATTTTTACTTACCTTCCGAATCCGGTTATGCTGCGAATTTAACGACTAAATATCAATATGTATTTACATAGCTATAAGGTTACAACTTTATGTAAATACTAGCTGTGCCCGCGACGTCGTCCGCATGTATAAAGACTTTTATAAAATGGATTGATTAAAAATTAAAGATTATTTATTTGCATTGAATAAATAGTAGGTAGATTATTCTTACATATAGTGAAATCACTTATAATACAATGTTCATATGTTCAGAAGAAACCTAATGTATTTTTTCTAAATCCTTCAAACCTAAAACAGTAAGGAATGCTTACTGTACTGATCTTACTATCCACTTTTCTCACGTTTCGCTTTTCTCGCGCAATCAGAGTCTCTTTACAAATATGTACCTCGTTTATTAAAGTTAAGAGATACTGCTGTGCCCGTGGCTTCATCTATGTTAAAAATAGTATCTTTAGTAAATTGGGTGAATTTATACTGCAAAGAATGTATAGACTCATTCTATATACATAGCTTTAACCTACTGCAGAAAAGAGGTGCACTATACAACTACTTGTAGTTGGGAGATACAATTTCTAAACATACACGTGCTTAGGATTAAACAATCGGAAAAATATTTGTAAGGTCAATTAATAAACTATAGGTTTAAAACTTGCGGACAGCAGTTTGATCATAAGTCATAACTCATATAACATTGCGAAAACTAAAGCAGAAGGCAGGGTCTCTAAACAGTGTGCTATCTGTATTTGGAAATAAACAATATTTTTATAAAGAAACTTTAAAGAATCCTTAATATCTCCATCAATCAACGTGTGTGGATGAGCCCTCAGCCCGTACGCAATAAAGAGACGCAAAAAATGAGTTATCATTGGTCCAATTAACAATGTTCAGCATCATACGTATACCTAACCTACCCAACTATGGGACAACCCGCGTGGAGCAATGTTTACCATGCCGGACTGCTAATCGAACTGTCGCGGGTTAGAATCCGGGCGAAGCAGAAATTTCAATGATGAGTTTAAACTGTTCTCGGTCTGGGTGGTTGTGTTTCTGTCTCTATGTGTGTTCATGGCACCCACGACACAGGGTATATCTACCCTAATGTGAGGCTATACGTGTGAAATGTTATTTTTTATTTTTTTTACACTATGTACTTACTTTTATTAGACTTAAGGCTTTTATTTGAAATTATCTCCATCGATTCACTTTGGAGAAGAAATGAATATTGCTCAATAACGCCATCTACCGTATGACATGTAAACTTTGTGGTTGATAAATCGAATGTCAAATTACCAAATAGGTAGATATTGAGATTAACAGTTGGTTCACAAAAAGTTTCTATTCGTCACCTAGATGTCTACAGTGGCTTTGTACATTCTGTATGAAGGTTTAGATTCCGTATCTTACAACCTTAATGCTGGATGCACTGAGATTGTAAGATTTGGATTTCGGTTCATCGGAGCTTGAGGCCTCCTCAATATTGGGAGAGCTCCATACTCAGCAGTGGAATGCTAAAAAGGTTGCAGCTTGATATAATGTAGCGATAATAATCGTTTCAGTTGCAGCCTGTTCATAATCTTCCACCCCAAAAGAAGACTAATAAGCTGAGCAACTAACTCAATGGAGCCTGTGATGTAAGGTTCGGCGGCGGTAAGGCTCGCGATGCGCTTATTAGGTACCGATAGTCTAGCCATACTCGGCCAACGAAAGAAAATACAGTAAGCTGATCTAAGTATATTTAATATAGTCGACAATATTAGTGAGAGTTCAAAATAATTTTACTTAAATTTAAACTTTTATTTATGGTTTTGAATGGGCTGTTACCGAAACTTTCATACAAAATCCCCAAAGTGCCTTTTAAGTTTTCGCGTATTATGTAAATGAACATAACTTTTTTGTTTATCGCCCGATTGATATGAAATACACACTAATGTTACGGAAATTCATTCAACAATATATCAGTAAACACATCATTCAAAGAAGGGAAAAGAATTTGAGAATGAAATATTAAGTTAAGGTTAATTATTGTACGCTTGAGATAACAACTTTCGAATCCATTTTATTTGCTATTGAGGGGTAGTTTTGAAAAAAGCTTAAATAGAATTCTTACTATGTTAGTAAAGATTACAAATACAAAATTATAAGTATATTACTATGCACAAAAATATTCTGTACATCAAGTTTCGACACTCAATTTTCAAAGAGTTTCAAAGAAAATTGACATTTAAAGGGTGAATTTCGGGAAATGCTGAAACACGTATTCTTTTATTTTGGTTAGAAAATATTTATACCAAATTTCAAGAAAATCTATTGAAAAAATCCAAGTTTTCCATACAAATTTTCATCGCTCATTTCACACCCTTAAAGGGTGATTTTTAAAATTATCTATAGCTTAAATTTTAGCGAGGACCAACATATATAAAACAAAAAAAGTTTCATCAAAATCCGTCTAGTAGTTTTTGCGTGAAAAGCTAACAACAGACAGACAGACAGACAGACAGACAGACAGACAATAATTTCAAAACTTATAATTTTATTTTAGCTTCTGTTACTTATAAAAAGACCCCTAGAAGTATTTTTTTTAATTTATATGCAATGTACAGAATTGACCCTGCTTACAGTTTTATTATATATGTATAGATGTATAGATGTATAGATTGGAACGTTTTAGTATCGGGGATAAGCCTTTGTTCAAGAATTCTGAAATATTTAGTTAGTAGAATAAAGTCATAATAACCTCTGGTTAAACAACTAGTTACGAGTATTCGGTACATAACTTCATTTTTCTTTTATGTTTTATCATATCACAGTGCCTGTTGAATAATAAATTGGATGCAACCTTCTTTTGCATGGCCACGGTTCTGTTCTGTTCCCACCATTGTAGAGGAGAATTACGATAAAATTAATGAAAATAAGTCCAATAGGTTGCATGAAATTGATTTTTTTATCCTAATTTCACGTAGAAACGGTGTATGAAGATTGTTTGGACTACTTTTTCTTAAGAAATATCTCATATTTCATTCCTATGATAAGAAATGTGTAGCTATAAGAGGCGGAGCTGTAAGCGGAATGCTTGTAATATGAGATGTATATATAATTTGAATTTTGGAAACGGATCAAACGATTTTCATGAAGTTTAGTGATTTCAGGGGTGATAGATTGAACCAACTAGGTTTTATTTTTAGAATTTTTCGTTTGATTCGAATTTTCAGAGATAGTCAACTTAAACATAAACTGAGAAGTACTCTCACTCTTAGTGAAATCTATTGGAGAATATTAATAATAATAGTAGCGTAGAACGCCGTCAAACGTCATCCGCCAATCCGCCGTTCAAACAAATATCAATGTCGAATTGAATGAGCTCTATAAATATTTCGTCAATGGAATTATTTATAGTTTCCTTGATCGAGTGAGTACGTAGTCTTACTGCGGAGCTAGAGACCCGGGTTCAATTCTCAAGCAAGCATGTTGCGGTTATTTTTCATTTTTTGTGACATTATTTTTTAAATTGGGAGCTATTTCTGATGGCGTTGTAACACTAAACCAATGTGTGTTTTGTTTAAAAATAAACCAAGAAAATCAATTGCTTTCATCCGACCAACGCTCTGTCGTCCAGGTACTTATTATTATAGATAGAACTACATAAATATGAATATCCGTAATTTGGGAGCTGACATACATACTTAATATAGTTTTTCTTAGCGTTCTATCTTTGAAATGCTTACACACCATACTCTTTAAAAAGACTTTATGAGGTATGTGTTTTAAATTTTCCTTCCTATTTTTTTTCTTATTGATCTCAACTCTTGTCACATATCCTGACACTTAATAGATTTTACAAGGTTAATTAATTTTCCCGTAACGCATCTGGAGTTGCCAAATGTTATTCTGAATCATTTTATTGTGGCTTTCTAGAGCGAAAATAAGATGAAGGGGAGTCTTCGTCATCCTTGTCACGTCCGAACGAGTTGGGTAGATTGGTTCTGACTCCAACAATACTTTTTAACAAAAGTAATCCCTGATTCACTATCGGTTTTCTTTAGTAATAAATAACTGTATTTATTCTTATTGTAAGAACTTGATGTTGTATTGTATACAGATTGGAAATAAGTTAATTAGGAAACGGGTAAGTACTACATAGCTGTCAAAAGTAATATGCAACGGGCACACAGGTGTGTTCGCATTTTTATTTTTGTAAAAAAAAGAGGTAACTAGGCACCTCGTGGTGCTAAGTGGACACTAAAATCCTTGTTCATTGATTTAGTCAATAGATTTGTTCCTTGAACTGATCTGGTGCTATTTCTCACTTTGAAGACGAGACCTGTGAACAGCAATAGGACATAAAAATTCGTTTTTTTTTTAATTATTGTTAAGAATCAAAGTGACAAATCGCGAGCCACAGCGTTGTTTATTTTGTTCAGACACCTGATTGATGTTGCAAAACGATCACTTAGAGCAAGAATGGCTTAATAACAGTGCCGTTTCGACGTTGATAAATTTCTACTAATATTCTACTTGAAATTTTTTGCCGATCTTGCCTGATTGAAATAGATCTATCCAAACATAACATTAAATACCCGGATGACCAAAAGTTGCTCGGATTATTATTATTATTTACTGATTGGCTCAGTGTGACTTAACAACGTCATCTACAGAAGTAGCTCCCAATTAAAAATAGTATTACATAATAATAGACTCGCTAATAGATGTCAGGAAGAGTCATATATTTCAGTTTATGTTTAATTTAAGTGTCGCTTAAATCACAAATAAAACGACATTTTTCTAAACATGAAACGTAGCTTCTTTTAGCGGCAATAGATCGATTTATTGCCCCCAAAAACCCCTCCATACTAAATTTCAATTAAAATCGTTGGAACCGTTTCTGAGATTCAGATTATATAAATAGGTACTAGCGAACCCGGCTAACGTTTTCCTGCCTTAAATTATTAGAAATAAATTAATATT
The DNA here is from genome assembly GCA_911387765.1 of Pyrgus malvae. Taxonomy (NCBI): domain Eukaryota; kingdom Metazoa; phylum Arthropoda; class Insecta; order Lepidoptera; family Hesperiidae; genus Pyrgus; species Pyrgus malvae. The sequence goes on from OU426947.1 coordinate 26,531,240, forward strand.
GCAACTATAAATTGAGATGTAAGCTATCTTTTCTTTCAAACTGGATCAAACTGCACGCGATGTACAAATTTTATTAAAATCGGTTAAGTAGTGCATGAGTCCATCGCGGACAAACAAAGTGACACGTAATTTATACATATAAAGATAGGTACACTCGTACAAGAAGAAAAGCAATAGATATAGATTGCTCTTTTTGTCAATAGAAACTTCTTCAGGGGTTAACAAGTACGATACGTGCATGAAATATATAGATAAAACGGCATAAAGGAATTCCATAAAAACCTGGGAGGTTTTTTTTCCGCCGGCTTTTTTTCCTCTCAGTGTACAAACACCCTGTGATATGGGTACCCAAAGCTGACGATCGGAACCGATCCGAAATATAAATAAATAAATATTTTTATTTTTATTTATAAAAGGCGCAATATGTGACAAATAAAAATAATAGTAAAATAGACGTAAATGTACATTTCGTAATTGTATTATAGTTTAGTTTTTTCCTTTTATATTTTTATCATTGTATATTTGCATACCTCATGAAGGTAAATATGGCGAACTAAATATATATAAATAACTTTGTAAACACCCATATTTGTGCAAATAAATGTCTTTGTCTTTGTCTTTGTGCAATATCAATAATTGTTTTTGATAGTCATCCGCTAACATACTTAGTTAAACCTTTTAATTACTTCATTAGCTTCCGGTCTATAGTATGAGCACTCAAAGAACGGTCATAGTAAGAATGGGCCTCTGTTTTTTTATAAAGAAGAACTTCTACCATATTGTACGCCTTAGTGCGGATTTGTGTGGTGATATTCGACTTGACAGCCACACACTGACTTATGCGCACTAATCTTACCGCGGTATTTTTAAGCCGTGTAACTACAAAAAGAGCAAGTTCTTTATTTTATTTATTTATTTATGTTGGATAACGTTCATGGCATTTTGTTTGATATTAGATAATTACAGTGTACTGTGTATTGTGAATAAAATAAATATGTGGAAGCGTTTTTCCCGTTTGCCTCCAAAAGTCCACATTCTGGCAAAGTATTAATCGCTTAAATGGAATATCTAACGGACTTGACTGACTAATTACTGACCACTGATTTGACTTTGAGTATTATTATTATTAACTATTATCTATTTAGCTCACTTAAAATTGACAAAATTCTTAAAAGACCAAAACGCAAAAAATAAGAACCACAAAAACTATATCCAAGGGTTTTACTAAAGTTCTTAAAACTATTGTAAAATATAGGATAATTAATTTAATGAATAATAATCGAGCAGCGATGGCCGAGTGGTAAAAAACCGCGGTCTTCGACGCGACCGATCCCAGGTTCAAATTCTCGGTTCGCACCTCTGACAAAGAAATTTTTAATGTGCGAATTTATCGTTGCCCCACGGTGATGAAAAATATCGTAATATTTCATTGATTACGATGTTCTCCATCGCCGTGCATGCCTGAGAGAAATTCATAATTTCTCGAAAGCATGACGTCCACCAATCCGCACTTGGCCAGCGTGGTGGACTATGGCCTAAATCCCTCTCAATTGTGTGAGAAGGAGACCTGTGCCCAGCATTGGGACATCAAAAAAAGGTTGAAAAAAAAAATTATAATTTTAATTCTCAAATAATGAACGCTGCGCTCTAAGCGTTAGGCGATTTAATGAAAAGTTACAACTTATGATTAAACATTCATAGCCATGTCCAAATATAACCCGTTTTTGTCACACTGAAAGGTTGAACATTTGGAAAACTTCACTACGTTTAAGTACTTATACCCTCAGGGGAATAACCCTCTTTCCAGTAGGTTTATTTTCAGAGTTATATTGACACCTAAGTTGGGTTTGCGACGCAAAATTATTACGGTTCTGAAAACCTACCTAGATCTATTGGTCGTAACTATTCAAACTAAAATACCATTATAATATTAGGTCCTTACATAATGAAACACCCATTCAGTATAAAAAAAGTTAAACAAGTTTTTTTTTTATGAAATTATTATTTAATCAATAGATAATCAATAGATAATCGTTATTCTGTGTGTTAAAAACTATCAATTGAGATAAAACTCATTCGGTTATGACAAGAGTGAGGTGATGAAAGAAAATTGTTTAAAATTAATTAATTTAAAAATAGCTATGAACACTTTTCTATAAGCAAGTTATCATAAACATGTATGTTTATAAATTATATTTGATAAAAAATATGTCTCATCAAGTTATCAGGTCGGTGAAGGTTGTTCACCTGCTCTTAGACCAATAAACTTTGCCACTTTTGGGGTTGGGTTGGGAGTTGGGATTTGATCTGGAGAGTATAGTGGGTGAAGCAGGGGTTCCAGTCGCAGCTCGTCTAACTTGGTGACCGTTTGATGTGCGGTGAATTGTTTAGTATTATCCTAAAGGAGCAGCCCACTGCTCCTTTAGGCAATTCACCAGTCTCGGTTGTTTAATGGCGAGCTTTTCTATCATTGTTGGGAGGTTTTTTTTCCGCCGGCTTTTTTTCCTCTCAGTGTACAGACACCCTGTGATATGGGTACCCAAAGCTGACGATCGGAACCGATCCGAAATATAAATAAATAAATATTTTAATTTTTATTTATAAAAGGCGCAATATGGGACTAATAAAAATAATAGTAAAATAGATGTAAATGTACATTTCGTAATTGTATTATAGTTTAGTTTTGTCCTTTTATATTTTTATCATTTTTATCATACCTCATGAAGGTAAATATGGCGAACTTAATATATATAAACAACTTTGTAAACACCCATATTTGTGCAAATAAATGTCTTTGTCTTGGTCTTTGTTTGCAATTTTATTAGTTGGCAATATAAGTCTGCAGTAATCATTTGGCCTGATCTCAAGAATCTGTACTACTGGACAACACCAGCACTGGTCCACCAAACACTAACAAGAAACTTCTTATTGGTCAGTTTTCGCTTATGGCAAAGATTTGCCGGTTCTCCAAGTTTAAGCCATTGTGATGATCACTTCCGATTGTCGTGCAGGATCCATTTCTCATCACAAGTTACTGCACGGTTCAAAATCCTGTCATTTTTGTGACGATTGAACAAAGAAATGCAGCAAGCGATGCGTGTTTTTTGGTTTGCTTCAGACAATTCGTGCGGTACCCACTTTTCGAATTTTTTGATTTTACCAATTTGGCGCAAATGGATAAGTATCGTTTTATCACTTACGCCGAAGGCTGGTCCTAATTCAGAAGTTCTTCTTCTTTTCAATTGTTTTAATATAAGATATTACAGCTTGTAACAGTTTATAATTTTCACTACTTTTTGTTTAACTTGTATAGACCTTTATTAGTAGAATTGATTATATGTACATAGTTGAACAATTGTCTATGTGTTTTGGGGCGGGCGTAAACTGCTGCAGCACAGTTAATTAATTAACTATTGTAGTTGTTTACGATCATTATGTTTCTGTATTACTGTTTTGTGTTCAATAAAAAAATTTGAATCCTTTATAAATTCTCGAAAGCACTCCGCACTTGGCCAGCGTGGTAGACAATGGCCTTAATCCCTCTCACTTATCGGAGGAGACCTGTGCCCAGCGGTGGGATACAAAAAGGTTGTAAAAAAATAGGTACACAATGAAATGTAGGCATAGAAAAGTGAATAACAGATTCCTCATAATATGCTATTTCAAGGATAATGTTGCTACTAGAATCTAATAGACTACATTAACTACTACAAATTTCCATTAAATTTGATCCATCAAGCACTGTTCCATGTTACGAGATCCAATTAGAGCATATAAGTGACGACCCGGTACGTCAAAGTCAAATGAATCAAATTATTCGTCTAATATACTCATACTCATCCACTGCAGAATTAGTGTACTCATCGAGTATATGCTAAAAACCTAGTTTTTACGCATATTAAATCTTTAGGCGAATATATATCTACTAGGGTGCCTTTCCAAATATGGCATCTAGTATTTTTAATTGATTTTTCGCAAAAAAAAATTCATTGACATTGTGACTTGGTGAAGTGGATGATATTTTATTTTAAAACCAAGTCAATGGTTTTTTTTTTGATAATTTTTATGGAAGCAAGAAAAGAAAAATGAAAGAGAATGGCGATGACTAAGGTCAAAAAACCTGAAAAATAATGACACAAAAACAGTATATTTCTTCTACATAAAAGACCGCTGTGGAAAGTTTTCAAACCGCCTCCCAAAAAGTTCCATGCTTATGTTAACAACACTATTACTATTACTAATTATTGCCACTAGTCAAGTCACCCATCTCACGAGCTTAGCTCCGTAGATCACTTGTATTCTACGCTAGCCGCCGTGCCTTCTGAGCGCTTGTCTGTTTTAGTCCACATGATTATCAGATCTAATTACCCCGGATAAAGCCACTAACATACAGACCGTGTAGTGTTAAGTATACGGATGGACGGGCAGGTTGACAGGTCATCCCCATGTTAACGGATGGGCGGACTGACAACGTACATACTAACTATAACTAAAGCCTAGTAAAACTGCTACATCGTAGGGATAAATCGTAGCAGTTTTGCCACTAGCGGTCATCCATTTTAATCCGACCGCTCCTGTTTTCTTAGCTTCTTAGGTCACCTACGATTTATACCAGCCGCCCGGCCATGTTATCACATTTAAAAGCAAAATATAAAAATATGCGCTTTATAGTATACATATAATAAAATAAATGACACTATTTCAATGTACATTTTTATGTTTGAAATTTGTAATTAGTTAAGTTTTAATTATTGTAATATTTGCATACCTCATGAAGGTAAATATGGCGAACCAAATGTATAAAAACACCTTTTGTAAACACCCATATTTGTGCCAATAAAAGTCTTTGTCTTTGTCTTTGTATTAGCATATTGGCCAAGGCTTTTGTTTGTACAATTTCCGTCCAAAATAAACATGAATGAACTGCTTCAAAACACTTTAACTTTTAGATCAACCGCTATAAGAAATGAGGTCTTTGTAAAGGATACTGCCCTACCAATTCGTAGCATAGCGCATGTGTATCACACTTCTTCATTAAATTAAACATTCCATGTAGATTTCTTTTTTTTTTCTAATTTGATGACCCGTATATATTTTTTTTTTCAAATTTGACGACCCGTGTGGCGCAACTATTACCAGGCCGATTCCCGGCAAAGCAGAGTTTGAAATGATTTTCAGTTTCTGTTCTCGGTCTTGGTGTTCATGTTTATGTGTGTGATATGTGTGCGTCCTTGGTACTTACGACACGGGGTACCATATGCCTAAACTAACTGCGAGGCGTAAATGAAACATTAATTTGTATTTAAAATTTGTACTAACATTGGCTGCAACCCTTTTGCGTCCCACTGCTGGGCACGGGTCTCTCCCCCCTATTGGGGAGGCCTGAAGCTTACTCCACCACGCTGCTCCAATGCGGGTTGGTGGAGATGCGGGTTAGTGGCCAACCCGCTGTCGAATGTTTTCAAACCGCCCATAAGGCCTCCGACAAGGTTTTACGACTGTTATCTATCGACAACAACCGGGACCGACGGCTTAACGTGCCCTCCGAAGCACGGAAACTCGCATGAAATTTTTTGCCACTAGCGGTCACCCATCTCACAACCGACCGCGCCCGTTTGGCTTAGCTGCGTAGACCGTTTGCGTTCTACGCTAGCCGCCGAGCCATGCGCGCTTCTACTAACTTCTACTAACATTAGGTAGGTACTCAAAATAGCTTAAAATTAAACAAATGTATATGTATACATATTTTTTACAGAAGTGCATTGACCAACTTGGGTACACATTTATATTTTTCCAGTCGAAAATATTTCGTCAAACAAATCACATTGCTTTTACTATAAATGAAAAAAAAAACATAGACTCACAAAAAAAAAATCGAGGAGGAGGTTTAGATAATTCATTTCAAAGACTTCATTGTTTGTCTGTTCCTAAAAAAAAGTGAGATTCTGGACATAAGAATGAAATGCTCCTGCAAAAATTTTTAAATTAGCATTTAGCATAACACGATAAAATCTTGCTAATAACGTCCAATAAAAGAGCCCAAGTTCCAAGTGTTTCTGAAACACAAATAACTTCTTGAGTATGAACATTATATTTGCTCCAATGGAATCTACTAAACCGAACTCTTAGTATGTCTCGTATATCTCGTACCCACTTAAATTTGTTCCTAAAGCTTTATATAAAAGTTTGTTATTGTATTCGTTGAGATGAAGAATTTGAAATATCCTCCTTTATATTGAAGTAGTAAATTGAAAAAGGGATAGAAAATTACAAAAAAATGTTAATTCACGTATGCGGTAAGCGGGTCCGATTCATGAATAAATTTATTCTCTGCAACCGTTTTTTGAGTCCCACTGCTGGCTTAGGGTCTCTTTCCATTATTGTGTGGAGGCCTGGAGCTTACTGCCCAAAGCTAAAGCTACATTGCTGCAATGTGGGTTGGTGCTCAAACCACTGACATATTTGTTTAAAGCTTTCAACCCAAAAGCTTTCAACAAGGTTTAAAGACTGTTTTCTATCGAGAGTGACGAATTAACATACCCTCCGAAACACGGTATACGCCACTAGTGATTATCACCTAACTCAAAGTCAGACGCACTGTTTGCTATAGGGATAAAATATTAATTTTTAATTAATTATTAATAAGATTACTAAAATACATTACTTAGCAAGTAACTTCGACAACGTTAAATGAAACATGGCGCAAAAATTTATGAGGGAAATTTGGCTGTTTCAAATACTCTTAGGATATAGCGATAACCGAGCTATGCGGTTTTCTACTGAGAGCCAAGTTTCATTGTGTTGGTGCTTTTATTTATGGGTTGAAGAATTGTGCGCTTTATAACTGCAAGGCGAGTATGAATATTTAATTCTTTACATAGACTTTTATGGTTCCGTAGCCAAAGGGTATAAACGGAACCCTATTTTTAAGACTCCGCAATCCGTCCATTCGTTGTGTCACCAGGCTGCATCATGAACCGTGATAGCTAGATAGTTAGAATTTTAGTAACGTTGTATAACTGTTTCCGCTATCATAACAAATACTAAAACATAATAAAATAAGTATGATAGGCTCTCATACAACAAAAGTGATTTTTGCAGTTTTTTATATGCGAATAATGGTACGGAACACTTCGTCCGACTCGCACTGGACCAGTTTTTAAATAAGTTAAAAGCCTGTTTTATGTTGTAAATAATTGTCGGGAGTATCAAACCAATTTGGCTTTGCTCCTATCTGTTTTATTAATAATATAGTACGAATCGAAATGTATTATTCAGCACGAATAATTGACCTAACACGGTTTTCCAACTATGTATGATAACTACAGTTATTTCAACGATTAAGCAATAGTATTTGGATGATACGGGGATGACAGCCATTTCAATTATTCTACTAGGAATATCGATTTACTAACCGAGTTTATTAGACCGATAGAAGTGTGGAAATGAAATGAAATGAAATATTCTTTTTTTTGTGTGGGTGTAGGTAGGGAGGGTAGGTTAAATACTTAGATAATATGTTTTAGGGCCTAATATTTTTTTTGATACTTTCAGTTTCTTAAAGAGAAAACATCTTAAAGCTTACGCTTACGCCTATAGGCTTAAGTGCCAGTTTAGTGCGAAATTTGGTATACTAACCCACAAAGGGTGGCACAGGGCCTTTCTCGCGAAGCTTCCATCTTACGGTCTTGCCTTGAGGCTATGCAACTGGGTGGCAAACCTTTTGTCTGAGCGGCACATTAAGGTCGTTGTTGACGGATGCTGCTCAGATATGAAGCCCATTAACGTCAGTGTTCCCCAAGGCTGTCTCCTACATTTCATTCTGCATCAATAACATGCTGCAAAAATCACACTGTATGCATTGCTATACAGATGATAGTATGGCGGACGCACTATACACTTGTCGAGCCCATGCCTCTCGGTCACAAGTGGGGAAAGCAGAACCAAACTTGTGTCTGAAGTCGAGAACTTTCTACAGCGGGTCTCGAAATGGGGTCGACTTAACCTTGTTGAGTTTAACCTTACAAAGATACAAGTTTGATTCTGCTTTCGTCCACTTGTTACCTACCTTCGGTATTTTGAAGTATTTTGCGCACTACATTTATGGTACCTAAAAAAAGTGAGTGAAAATGTAAACTTGTGTCACTGTTCAGCCAAACAATCAAATATGCAATATCTATGCGGAATGACAAGGCACGTGAATAAAAGGCGCTCCGAGAAGTAGGGCAGTGGGTATGGAATTATTCAATACAACTGCAAGAATAAACATATTGATGTGTAGTATAGGCCGACTGTCGAAAGGCTCATTGTTCTATCGAAAGCACAATCTAATGTGTTAGTCTTTTGTATGTGCTCTGTGTTTATTAAAACCGTAGGACATCCATACTTAATATTATAAATTTGAAGGTTACTCTGTCTATCTGTCTGTCATGCTTTCCCGCTTAAGCTTTAATGAATTTTGGAACTTTGGAACAGATAGAGCGGACCTTAGTCCGTTAGTTGTGTCCTTTACATAGGATGGTTTTATCCTGTAAAACGGGCCCAGGCCGTCGAAGCTGCATCATTTTAATAAAGCAATATCGTCTTACGTCGTATTTCAAATGGATGAAAGAAATCTAAAGAAATAGCCTGAGCTAAAAGAAAGCTCTCCTTCAACGGATATATACACACACAAGCACATAGGCTATTTTTATCCAATGGGAACTCACGAAACGGGTCACCGTCGAAGCCGTTGATGGAAGGCTACACCAGCATCGGCTCCATCATCACAATTAAGTAAACTTTTCTGTATTGCCTGTATTACGGGATACTATGATAGGTCATTCTAGGTGATGAAAATGATTGAAAGGCTAGAATAATGTGGTAACAGTTTATTTTAATATCTAATTTATAATGCACACACTTCACGTAATATGGACGACGTCGAGAGAGAGATAGACAGCTCCTGTCAGAATGTATTAGCATCGAAGTGTTGCAGATTCATTGCTCGGAGGCAGCGTGCAGGCGTTCATCCATTTCATCATCCCCTCCTGAACGCAAACGCATTAAACCCATTAATGCAGCGAAAAACTCGTGTTTAGGTCGATGCAGCCCTTTAGTTAAAGCATCTGCTACCATCTCATGCGTCGACTTGTACTGAACTTTAACTTGATTTTTAATAATCTTCTCTCGCACAAAGTGGTAGCGAACATCAATGTGCTTGCTACGTGGATGATAAACCGCAGCAGCACCTGAAAGTTTAATTGCACTCTGGTTATCACAGTAAATTGTAATTGGGATACCTTTCAGATTAGGTGAAAACTCTTCTTCCATTTGTTTTAAACAAAGTGCTTCCTGTATTGCAGAGGCCAATGACATATATTCTGCCTCAGTGGTGGACAGTGCTATTGTTTGTTGTTTTTTGGAATTCCAGCTTATGGCTGCCCCCTGAAACAAAAATATGTAACCTGTGCAAGACCTTCGATCTTCCAAATCATTAGCCCAATCTGCATCACAATAACCACAAATATTCTCCTTTATATCTTTCTTGTAAGTTAGTTTCATGTTAATTGTTCCCTTTAAGTATCTTAAAATTCTTTTAACAGCTGCCCAATGTTCACGGGTTGGTTGGTTGTTGTATCTACTTAAAGCATTTACTATATAGGTTATATCAGGTCGGGTTCCTTGTGATAAGTACAGTAGACAACCAATTATTTCTTGATATGGAATGTCAGTTAAGATTTCATTTTCCATTTCAGCCCTTTTTAGTTTAACATTTGCATCAGTTGGTGTCCACACTGGATTACAGTCCTGCATTCCAAATCTGTTAAGTATCATTTTTATGTATAATGATTGATCTAAAGAAATTTCATGTCCTGTTGTATTACGAGAAATTCTAAATCCAATGCATTGTTTCGCAATTCCCAGGTCTTTCATACTAAACTTTTCTTTTAATTTACTTTTTATCATTTGAGATGTATCTTCATTGTTGAAAAAACATAATAAGTCATCAACATATACTGCTATGATCAGTATATCCTCTTTATTTCTTATACAGTAGTACACGCAAGGATCTACTTGGGAACGAGTCATCCCTATTTCCAACAGAACAGTATTCAATTTCTTGTTCCACTGCCGGCTTGCTTGCTTTAATCCGTAGATTGATTTATTTAAACGACATACTTTATTTTTTATTTCATAGCCAGGCGGAAGTGTCATAAAAATCTCTTCTTCTATTTCTCCTTGTAAAAAAGCTGTAATTGCATCCAGCTGATGGATTTGTAGTCCATACTTAGCAGCAAAGCCAATTAAATACCGTATTGAGCTGTAGCGAACTACAGGAGCATATGTTTCTTGGTAATCAACTCCCTTTACCTGTTTATATCCTTTAATTACTAATCTGGCTTTATAACGTGTTACACATCCATTTTCATCTAATTTTGTTTTAAATATCCATCTACAGGGAATTGCTGCCTTGCTTTCTGGTAAATTTACTAGTGTCCAAGTGTTATTACTTATTAGTGATTGATATTCTTCTTGCATAGCTTTTAGCCACTCACCAGCTTTGTCACTGCTGATAGCTGCATCAAGACTGTGTGGATCATTATTAAGTAAACTTGTAGTTGATTCCTCGCTGATGCACATAAATGATGTAGGCGACACTTCATTCTCATGGATTTCAGCTCGACGTGACCTGAGTCTCATATTGTGTACAAGTGGAGATTCAATTGTTTCATCTGGTATGTATGTTTCATCATAGACATCTACAAATTCAGTGGAGTTATCTGAAATGGAATCATTAAATGTACTCTCATGAATTATATTTTCCTTTTCAGGTTCATCGTCTCCTTCAGGTAAGTATACATGTATTTTATCGCTTTTATTACATTCATTACTTTTATTTTCTTCAATTTTTATATAATTTTCATCTTCTTGTGTACTAATTTTTGTTTCTTTTTCAGGTTCTTCATCAACTTTATTTCTCTGTATGGTGGCTTCCAGGAACACTGCATCTCTACTAACAATGGCATTTTTTGTTACAGGATCTATGAAGCGGTAACCTTTTGTACAATCACTGTAACCTACAAATATTAATCTGCGTGATTTTGAGTCAAATTTTGTTCTATTTTCCTTAGGTATGTGTACCATAGCATGACATCCAAATATTCTCATATGACTTAAATTAGGCCTCACCCCTGTCCAGACTTCATATGGTGTGACATCAGATAGAGCGTGAGTCGGTGAACGATTTATTATATATGCTGCTGTAGCTACTGCCTCAGCCCAGAAGGTGTCCTGTAATTTAGCATTTAACAACATACATTTAGCTCGTTCTACTAAGGTTCGATTCATTCGTTCGCTAAGTCCATTTTGCTCGGGTGTGTAAGGGTTGGATGTTTGATGTAATATGCCATGCGCCTTGAGATATGTTTCAAAATTATTATTTTTATATTCTGTGCCATTGTCTGTTCTAATTATTTTAATCTTTTTATTTAGATCATTTTCAACTAGGTTTTTAAAAACTTATTGAACTTATTTACAAATTTATTGAAAACTTCAGATTTGTTTTTTATAAAATAAACATACACTCTTCGTGAAAAATCATCAATAAATGTGACTATATACCTGGCACCTCCAAGAGATATATGTTTCATTGGTCCACACACATCACTGTGAATTAGTTCCAGCAGGCTTGTAGCACGGGAACCATCTTTAGGAAATGGTAGTCTGGTTTGTTTGCCCTCTAGACAAGTGATGCATATACATTTTTTTATTTTAGATGACAATTTTACACCTTCAGTGCAGTTAGGTATTTTACTTACATCTGTAAAATTCAGGTGACCCATCCTCTGATGCCACAGGTAAGTATCACATTCTGCTATCATGGCATGTTGTGTTCTATTTTTAAACACATTCAAGAGATAGGTATCATTTACTAGACTAGCTTTAGCCACTAGGTTATTATTGCAGTTGAAAATTTGGCAACCATTTTCATTAAAAGTGACTTTATAACCACTTTTTATTATTTTTCCAACGGATAATAAATTTGTTTTCAGATCCGGAACATATAAAACTTCTCTCACCTGTATTGTTTCGGTGCTGCCATCTTTTGCAATTATTTTTATTAATACATTGCCACAGCATTTAACTTCCAATGATTTATTGTTAGCAATTTTAATACTCTGTACAGGTGGAGCGGAGACATCGCTAAGCCAATCCCGGTGCATGGTCATATGCATGGAGGCGCAGGAGTCTACATACCAGTTTTCTGAATCAGTCATTGTGGATGCTGAAAATGCTGCAACAAATCCTGTATTTTTATCAGTCTTGTTTTTGTTATTGTTCTTGAACCAACACTTTTTACTGAGGTGCCCATACTTATTACAATTAAAACACCTTGGGCCCTTTCTTAATTTTTGCTCCTCCTTTTTTGGCTGAATATATTTTGAGTTTGTAAAGAGAGCGGTAGTGTCAGATGTTTTAACTTCTTGCAACAGTTTATTTTTTACTAAATCTGCACTAATCTCTATACCTGAACTTTCCAGAGCCATGATCATAGGCTTATACATGTCTGGCAGCCCTGCCAACATCAGAGTACCAAGCCATTCATCGTCCACATTGAATTTTATACTTCTCAATTTATGTGCCGCTGACATTATTTTGTTTATATAATCTTCTACGGATAAACTGTTATCTAAATTGGTGTTAATTAATTCCTTTAACAATCCAACTTTTCGTCCTAGACCACTGTCTTCGAAAGCCTTTGTTAAACAATCCCATACCTGTTTAGCATTTTTTGCCTCCTGGATGTGAATATATAATATTGGGTCTACTAACAAAATTAGCTTGGATTTGGCCTTGGTGTCTCGCTTCATTGAGGCCGAATCCGTGGGTTCTGGTGCTTTCAATATACAGTCATACAAATCCTCGTGTTGCAAATATGCCTTGACCGCAAAACTCCAACTTGCCCAATTATCTCGGCCCGTTAGTTTTTCAATTGACATCATAGAATTGCTATTAGCCATATTTCCAATCGGTTGTACTGAAAATATGCTGAAAATAAGAAAAAACCTACTCGCGTACCGGTGCTATTTGAGGTTATACACGCGTCCGATTTTACTTTCACTTTTTTACTTTTAATTACTACTCCAAATGCAAAAACAACACTACTCGGCTACAACAAATCAGCTAGCTACTTCTATCATATTACAAATTTATATTAATACTTGCAATACAATTAAGACATCCCGGGATCCCGGGACTCAGGATCTCGGGATCGAATTCCCTAATTTCAATGAAAAGTTGCAGTTGCCAGCCAGACTTACATGAGGGGACCATCAGCCTGTATAATATATAATATCACCAGCGTAAGCCTTAGGCTAACTTGAGGTTGTATTTGTATCTATGGGCTGCAGCGACCACTTATGACCACGAGGCCTGCATGCTCGTCTGTTACTCCATTCAATAAATAAAAGACACACTCATATACACATATTTCTAATAAATTAATTATGTTACTTTAATTTCGACATCACAGAAATACATTTCTATTTCCACAAGCCTGTTCTAACGCTATGAACTTCTAATATCCGCGCGTTTATGTAGCAGAAAGGTGTTTATGACTTTATAGTCATACACACGTGCTTAAGGGTGCCTTTCCATCAGATATTTATTATGTTACATTGCTGTTGATGTATTGGATATCCACCAATCATATTTATTCCCCTTAGCATAGGCACTGTTGGAAACGGGTTGAACTAAGGCACAATAGACATAAGTATGCAGTAGAGTTCTAAGAAAGGAGCTCTTCCTATTGTGACTAAAGTATGTTTTTATGTAAAAAGATACGTGCTATGAATGAGTACTATGGATGGTCGCGAATGGTAGTAATGCGGTATGTTCATGGTGCATCTTCCTCGACCAGCTATATAGCGTAGTGTTAGTGAAAACGATCTCATATTTTCGTATCGTAGCATTCACATCCTCACAGCATAATCGAACACATCTCTAGTGGAAAGTCACCCTAAGGCGGATATTACGCCTCCTACGTATGCACTATATGATGAAGCTTATTAACTCCAAGCAGGGAATATCGAAACCTGACTTTGTCTGTTACTTGAATGTTATTGTTCAGAAAGAAAATGTGTGCTTTTATGGAATTTTAGTCATCACCATTAGATGGTACAACACAATGAATACGGAAACGGAAGTGTGTGTATTTGTTTGTTTAAACGATACTTCGTATTGACAAGAAGATTTTTGTACAGACATACATACGAGTTGGGGGACTGGAAAGTATGTCGTATATATGGAAATAAAAACTTTTAGTCTACACGGGCATAGCCGCGGGCGCAAAGCTAGTTTGATTTGAACATCTGTTTAATTTACTGTGTGTTTTATTTATTTATTTACTTATTTACCCTTTAATGTATTACTTTAAAATAGGTGTTATTGCTAATTTAGACCAATTAAGGATTTTGAAACATTAAGGGACTTTCGTTTTGACCCTCCACAGTAGTTGAATCATGGATCAGAGGGGATGATTGATAAGAGATGGAGAAGGGGGCGATTGACATAAGGTCAAAAGGTGATGTAAAGATTACCTTCCGTGCAAAATTTAAAGTAGATATTAAATGATTATTCACAAGATTGTAATAAAACGTTTCATCTGTCTTGGAGGATGAATCCAAACGGATATAATATCCATCTAAATGGCTCGAGACCCCTGACAATTCAATATTGTTATTGTCCTCGTAAATTAGAATATCGGATGGCAGTAAGGGTTGGTGTTAGTGACATAGGAGACGCGGTGTCGAATGCTATTGGAAAACATCTAATAATCGAAGTTTTTCTATGAATTCTGATAATACCTTGTTGGATAGCGGGAGAAACGCTGATGTTTACAAGTACTTCTGCAACTAAAATTTCATGCACTTTTTTAAAATTTCTTCAAGGAAAAAAACACGATATCCAAATTTACTTTCATAAGAATTAATCGTGTACTATGATCCAGTTTCTTCAGTTACCTGCAGTTTCTGTGTAAACCAAACCTTACCAACTAAAAGTAAAGTTAATCAATTAAAAGGCACAATATGGCTACAAATAATGATAGTAATAATATAAGTGAAATATCATAAATAAAATATTTCAATATACATAATATTACCATTGGCCAATTACTTAAGTTTTAAATTAATGTAATATGTGCATACCTACCTCATGAAGGTAAATATGGCGAACCAATACCTCATGTATAAAAACACCTTTTGTAAATTATCTGTGCAAATAATTTTTTTTGTCTGTATCTATACAAATTTGGCAAAAAGAAGGAAATTAGAGAGTCAAATATTATGAAATATTCTTACAATAGACAAAATAATTATCCTGAATGCCAAGTATTCAGTAGATTATAACCCTTTGGGGCGTCCTACTGCTGGACACGGTCTCGCCCCATTATTGGGGAGGCCTGGAGCTTACCTCATCATTAATCATTAAGCAATGGCCGTCGCTCACTATGGCATAGGTTGAGCGTGGACCCGTTTCGTCATATAATTGTTTGTTATGATATACTAGCTGTTTTCACCCGCGTTAGAGAGGATCATTAGCGTATAGTGAAGTACCTTCTGAAGTGCCGTGGACCGGCTTTTTTGTAGGACTATTTAAGATAAATATTTCCATCATAAATTACATATGTGTAACTCTAGCGGTTTTGGCAGCGCACGCCAGAATAGCTCGCAGATTGTAGATTTTTTCCTACTTACAACAATATATTTATAAATTGTAGCCTATGTGTTATTCTAAAATTTCATTTAAATCCATTCAGTAGTTTTTACGTGAAAGAGTAACAACATCCATACTTACAAACTTTCGCGTTTATAATATTAGTAGGAAGTAGGATTTTCCAGATCATTTGAGAAGTTTCTGGAACTTCCTCGAACATTCTCAATTAATTAAAACAGTTTGCAATTATTTTAAAAATCTCCAGATCATTCGAGAAGTTTCTGGAACTTTCTCGAACATTTTCAATTAATTAAAAAAGTTTGCAATAATTTTAAAAATCTCCAGATCATTCGAAAAAAGTTTACAATTATTAAAATAAATCCAGATCATTTGAGAAGCTTTCTCGAATATTCTCAATTAATTAAAATTATTTAAAAAATATCCAAATGATTCGAGAAGTTTCTGGAACTTTCGCGAACATTCTCAATAAAATTAAAATTAAAATAGTTTGCTAGATCATCCCAGAAATTTTGAGATCCACCCAGAAGTCCCTATTGGTTAGAAAAGGACAGATTTTTTTTTTCAGATTTTCAGTCCCACCGCGACCATACTCCCTTACTATCATCTACGTACTAAGAGGTGTTTACCACCCCAACGGGAAGTTGATTGGAGTTAATGGTAATAGAGAAAACGGTGTCTTTACGTACAAAACCCCTTCACTTTTTATTGTATATATGAAGATTTGTTGTGTGTTTCGTACTGTAATTTGTGTGACGGAATATTTGTTTCTATTTCTTCTATTTCTAACTCCTCCGCGCTGCTACGTGCGCTTTAGATAGTCAGTATGTAATAAATTACATTAAAATGCGTTATAATACAAATTATCTTTATTGATTATGACACCAAAGAATTTTAATTAAGAAAATAGGTTTTTACATGATCTCGTCCATACCTGAATTTTGAAAAGTCTAAAAAAACGGCAAAGAAATGTAATGACAGTGCAAAATGTGCAAGACACGGCATCAAATAACGAAAAAAACTACGGTACGATTACGAATCCGCCACTGCTCCCGCGAGCGCTTGTTGCAAGTGCCCTCACCCTTAACTGCTATTACATTTCGCGTTTCAGAGAAAGAAATATTGAAACGTCAAATGGAATTGTAATTTTATTGAAATGCGACGATATTAATATCAAAACGATGTTATATCCATCTTATATATTAATGAAAACAAAATACTTCCGAGTAGTATACTCGTAAATTGGTTTAGCTCGCAATAGTTTAATTCCGATTAGGCATAAGTAATGATAGTCCCTGTAGCTTCTGGATTAAGAATAGAGCTACGGTATACCCTGCCTGATCGTAACAGGCAACTTAAAGGGTGCTTCCGGGGTTGCGGACGGTTAAAGTGGGTGCTCGATCCGTCCAGCCAGCAGCCTCGGGAAGGACGGCGGTGTGAGCGTGACCGCATGCCGCTGTGAGCGCCTGAGGGTGCAGGAGAGCGCATCTGCTCTCCCGAAGATGGGCCCATTCTGGGGCGCCGCGCGTGTAGGACACCGGTGCGTTGCAATAGAGATCCCGGAGTCCTCCCTAAGCGCAGACGCAGGCCAGTGATGGGGTTTTAGTGCGGTACAAATCCCCAATAACCCGGTATCCTCTGTCAAGGTTAATATGTAGGTATTTAATAAGGTTAATTAGATAAGGTTTTTTTTGCCATGGCAATCGCCGCCCGGCTCTAGCGGAGCGCGCTATCGAGTGACATGTACAACAAACCTGTTTAACCTTCAAAAGGTTTCCCCCGATACCAAAAAAAGGCACGGATAAATAGTTTTTACGTCATAATGCAAAAACGCGTTGCCTCGCTGGTGCTCAGTGTACGGGGCAGCATCAACAGCATTCTTAAAATAAAATGACGTCAAATAAGCTGGACACGGATATACTAAAAATCCTACGTCTGTGTATTATAATGATTGATAAAGATAGTTTTTATTTTTATTATTATTATACTAACATAGTCTTTAAGTTCTACTAACATATTTGGATGCAAATCTGACAATAAACTATAATATTTTTTGTTAATACGTTTCCTTTATTGTATATAAAAGTCCTCGCTTATGTTACGCTCATAACATTGTATGTTATTTTTTCATACATATATTCCAGCAAGCTCCTTTTTAGTTACCCACTCTTACGATCAGGCAGGGAATACCGTAGCACTATTCTTAATCCCGAAGCTACATGGACTATCTATCCGTGCCTACTAATAATATTAATATTTGCCATTCTTTAAAACTTTATAACACTCAATAAAGTAAATCATTCCAGCCCATCCTGGCAGAAGTTGTTGTTATGAAGTTCCGCGATGTCACTTCGGGACGCCTCTGGCTTAGTTTATAATGGGGCAAGTTTGAAATACTAGTTTATCTCTTGAAGTGTTTACTGAAACTAATAAAGGCACAAGTTAACAATAAATTCTAGTTTTCTTTAAAATATAAATCAAAGAAACCAAAACTTTAATTGTTTTTTTAAATCATAAAGTACTCATAAGATGTTTTATCTACTAAACTTAATAGTGTGTTTCGTCGCCCACAACGTGCTTATTATTGTACCTATATTTTATATCATCA
This sequence comes from Pyrgus malvae, assembly GCA_911387765.1. Lineage (NCBI taxonomy): Eukaryota > Metazoa > Arthropoda > Insecta > Lepidoptera > Hesperiidae > Pyrgus > Pyrgus malvae. Next base: position 26,549,565 of record OU426947.1, read on the forward strand.
GCGATATCTCAAGGTTTATGATTATGGGAATATTAGAAATAGCTAAAATTAGCTACTCATAGTATATAGTATAAATACTTATATACATATGAAGTTACAGCTCAACCTTCGAGCTTAAAGCTTCAACTGTGCTAAAATTAATCCAAGGTCAAATGATATCGTATATATGTAACACATAATGTTACCTATATTTTATATCATCAGCGATGTCTCAAGGTTTATGATTATGGGAATATTAGAAGTAGCTAAAATTTGCTACTCATAGTATATAGTATAAATACTTATATACATATGAAGTTACAGCTCAACCTTCGAGCTTAAAGCTTCAACTGTACTAAAATGAATCCAAGGTCAAATGATATCGTATATATGTAACACATAATGTTACCTATATTTTATATCATCAGCGATGTCTCAAGGTTTATGATTATGGGAATATTAGAAATAGCTAAAATTAGCTACTCATAGTATATAGTATAAATACTTATATACATATGAAGTTACAGCTCAACCTTCGAGCTTAAAGCTTCAACTGTGCTAAAATTAATTCAAGGTCAAATGATATCGTGTATGTGTCGCAGTCGAATCGTATAATTCGCCGTATTACGTTACGGCTAGCCGTTTCGTAAAACAGGGCCGTTCTGTATTGCACATTGGATTGACGATCCTTACATCATTTATCCTTACCTATATTGAAACCATTTTTATTTGCAAAATTCAATAAACGTTATCAAAACAAGCATTTTGAATTTTTTCAATAATAATATAACTTTGTGAAAACTATGATTAAAATCTAAAAACAAATGCTTACCTTATACAATAATAGATGGAAATGTCATAGAAAATTGCGCAATAAAATAGCGTACCATTGCATTGCCCCAGATATTCGTTTTGACAATACTGACAAAGACAAAACTGGCTCATACATTTTATATGATTCACGTGTCGAGCCCGATATGACACGGCGCGAACTATCGACATGAATATCACGGCACGGAATTTCCTGCTTCTTAAAACATATTAAACATTTGAAGTTCCATTGAATTTCGAATGTTATATTAAAAAAAAGTTGGCGGAATTCGCGTGGCAATTATTTTTTGTGAAAGTTGTAGTCCGTTCGTGACAATTATGAAATTAAGTAGCAAAATTAATGGGAAAAGATTATGGCGCAGTAACTTTTCATAATATTAAAAGCACTGCTCGTTTTCAAATTGATTATGGGAGACATGTACCTCATTTTAAGAGCGCAAGTCGTGGGTTTGCGACCTAAAGATGATAATGGGAAGACGTTGGATTCAAAGGCCTTAGGACCGGTTGGAAAGGTCTACGTAAGGAGAGGCCTTTGTTCAGCTGCAGTGGACTATGAAAAGCTGATGGATGAATGGATGGATGCATTACACCGTTGGTATGCAGACTTTGATCATGCCCGTTCTGTTAAAAAAACAGCATAATTTATTACGCCAAATTAAATTATTATATTAATTATATTGGCTGCAGCCATTTTTGCATCCTACTGCTGGGTACGGCTCTCTCTTCATTATTGGGGCGGCCTAGAGCTTACTCCACCACGCTGCTCTGCATTAGAGCATTAGGGTTGGTGGAGATGCGGGTTAGTGGCCAACCCGCTGCCGGATGTTTCCGAAACGCCCATAAGGCCTCCGACAAGGTTTAACGACTGTTATCTATCGACAACAACCGGGACCGACGGCTTAACGTGTCCTCCGAAGCACGGGACCGCGCATGAAATTTTTGCCACTAGCGGTCACCCATCTCAAACCCGACCGCGCCTGGCTTAGTTGAATCGATCGTTTACGTTTTATGGTACGAAAACTAAAAATACTAAAATATGATTATTTATGTCCGACTAAACTCACGTGACATTTTTCGTGAACTAGTCGGCCTAGTTCCGGAAAAATGTCACGTGAGTTTAGTCGGATATACATAATCATGTTAAGTTACACTCACGATTCGATATTATAATAAAATACTGAAATAATTTGTTTCTACCATATTATATCAAAGATACCCATTTGACTCAAGATCATGCTTGTTACACTTACTGCGTTGCTTTGCTTAGTTTAGAAAGCTTGCAGTCTACTCCAGCAGTAGGACTATTCCCGTTTATATTTCTCGCGTACATTTTGTATGAACTCACACGTTCACGGGTCTGATATGGCACAGCGCGATAACAATCGACATGAATATCGCAATACGAAGATCACTGAATAAATTCAATGCCCGCATTTTGAATGGCTTCGACCTGCATTTGAGAATTCGACGTTGAAAATAGTTAAGCTAAATTGAGGCAAGTGATAGTCATTTTGATAGGAATTTAATTTGAAATCTGCAAGTTTGTTTAAAAGTCCTTTTGTGTTTGTGGTATAAATTTGAAATATGGCTTAGAAGTAGATCAAAGTAATTATATGTCCCTATTCCAGGAAGATAACACCTGTTACAATAGGAGGGTAAAATAAGGATTTAATAAGTTTGTATTGTTATTGGGACCCACGAAATCCACAGGGAATATTGACTCTATGCTGAAGACCATTTCTATCACGGGGTACACGATTTTATTATACGTAGGTACAATATGATAAAAAGCGTTGACATGAGATATAAATAAATAACGCCTCACACGCATAGCCCCACAGTAGGGTAGATGTTGTGGGTATATGTCGTGGGTGCCATGGACACACAAAGACAGGAATACAAACACCCCGACCGATAACAGAAATTTTAAAATCATCATTTAAATTTCTGCTTCGCCGGGATTCGAACCCGGGACCGTCCGGTCGGCAGGCAAGGTAACCATTACGCCACGCGGGTCGTCATGAGAAAGGGTCCAGAGACACTTAAGACAGACTGTCTGATAAAATCAAATGTTCCTGCTGTTTTCAACCCTCTTTTATATCCCACTGTTGAGCGCGCCATATTTTAAGAGGCCGTATACGAAATTTTACCGAGTTCGCTGATTTACCACGAGATTTTGCTAAGTTTCATTGCACAATAACTATAACAGATCATTTGAATAATAATCTAATACATTAGCCACTTTTTTTGCATCAAGAATTTTATTGTGAGTTTTAGGTTAAATAAAGATTTTTTACGCCAAATTTTAATTAATAATTAGACTTATTTGCAGGAAACGGATTGATTATGAAATAAAGTGTATTTATATGTAATGAATTTTTTGAAACATTATTCCAAATTGCCGAAATCAAATGCAAATTCCGGGCCATTTTCTTTCAAAATTGACTAGGTTCAATATTTTTTACTATTTTTTCTTTTGTATAAGAGTGGAAAAAGTGACTAATTTACTGTATATTATTATGCAAATTTTACAGCAATACATAGCATAGGTTTTAAACCGATCCGGAAATATGTAATATTCTATACCTATTGAAGTAAAATTCACAAAACTGTCTCCGTCTTCAGGTCTATTAAGCAAAATAACGTAATAAAAATTAAAAAGTAACATATTTAATAGTTTATAATTTTTGTGCAATAAAACTCATGGAAATATTGTATTTTAATTATACAGCGTGACCGCAAACTCGCGAACCCCGTGTATAAAACCGGTGTCTGCAGCCATCGCTGGACAATGTTCCTTAAAAAAATCCGTTCCCATTTTGAAATACGGAACTCAATCTATTTTCGTTTCAGCTACGTAGAAAGTTATTTCAGAGTTTGTGTTTGCCGTTTATCATAATAGTGCTAGGGTCGATATCACGAAAATTAATTGCACGCGTTTATTTTAACGAGCCAAGTTCAGAACTCTCTAATGTTCTTGTTGTTCTGGCTGGCGGGAAAATTATTTTGATGGCTTCTATAAAAATGACTCTATTTATGACGCCCTAATAAATTAGGCCCGCTTTTTTTTTGGTATCGGAGGAAAACTTCAAAAGGTACCCGATACCTTGGGAGAGGATACCGGGTTATGTGGGATTTGACCACACTAAAACCGAGGGGGTTTTGGGTGGCCTGCCTCTGCGCTTGGGGAGGACTCCGGGATCTCCAGTGAAACGCACCGGTGACCTCCACGCGCGGCGCCCGGAATGGGCCCATTTTCGGGAGAACAGATATGCTCTCCTGCACCTACTGATGCTTACGGCAGCATGCGGCCACGCACATACCACCGTCCTTCCCGGGGCTACTGGCTGGGCGGATCGAGCTCCCACTCACACCGTCCACAACCCCGGAAGCCCCCTTTTAGTCGCCTCTTACGATCTTACGATCAGCAGATACAGTAGCTCTATCCTTAATCCCGAAGCTACAGGGACTTCAGAGAGGAGACCTGTGCCCAACAGCAGGACATAAAAAGGTTAGAAAAAACATATAGCTGTAATGAAGCGGTGAAATAAAACGTAGTTAGAGTTGCTTATTTGATACTTACAATGATCTTATTTATTACGTACTTAAGAATATATACGAAACATTAGGCGGAAATGGATTATAGAACCCTCCAAGATACGACGCCCAAGTTATTGCTTTATTTAAACTTATGCAATATTTAAATTGAATAAAATAAGCTAACACATGGTTGTTGCTTTTAGCAACTACTGATGCCAACCTGCATACCAAGGTCCCACTGCTGGGCACACCTCTCTGCTCATTGTTGGGGCTCTACCAAGGTGCTCCAATGCGGATGCAGAGAAGGTCTTGTTACGCGCTATATATAAGGTAATGAAAATGCCGTTTGTAACGTAGAAGGCCTTTAATGTCAGTTTCCACAAAAATCCACTTAACAGAATCCAAAACACGAAACACAATCACTATGGTCCAATTTCCTCGCTATAGTCGTCGAAATAATTCTTCTTTGTCGCTTGGTAGAGATCGCTTCGGTTTCACTTCTGGAACTAAACTGCGCCAGTCGCGGCTTGGCGCGTGCCTTATATACTGCTACCCATGGTTCTCTATAAATTTCCCGAACCACCAAATACAATAGGCACGTCCCGAACCTTCCTTTATGTTACTACGCACTATGTACAGTCTTATGTAGGTACAGTCAAACAATAGCCGCGGCCCGCGATGTAAACAACCTATACATGTACGCTATATATACGTATATATATATATAGCGTACATATATACGTATATATATAACGTACATGTATCGTAACAAATTCGGGAGTACGTACCTACGTACTCGCTGCGGATCCCGAATTTGTTTACTCATAGAATTCGATGTTATTCTTACGACTGATTTTTCGAGAACTTTCTTCACTGTTCGGTAGTAGACCTAATACCTGTTTATGCGTTTTTGGAGTTTTGCTGTACGACGCTTTGTTTTCGAGATATAGGTAGGTACTCAAAGTCGTAACAGTATTAATAACCTGGAAGGTTCTTTTTCCGCCAACTTTTTTCCCTCTCAGTGTATAAAAACCCATTAAATAAGGCGCCCAAGCCCGATGACGCCGATAGAAATAAAAAAACTCGTTAATGTATAATTGTATAAAAGTATAAAATGTGTATTTTTTGTGATTAATCATCAAACATCCAAACTTTAGCATAAACTAATATTACTCGTATATAAAATTTATTAATAGGCAGGCTTTGCTTGGGTGATTTGAATTTATTTGACTAGGCATACTGTCTTATCCCATGGTAACAGTATTTTTTTAAAACAAAGGAAACTGCTCTAGATGATTCGGGACAACTCGTCGGTCTTAGTCCTCAATACGTGACAAGAACATTTTTGCTGCATTTCTTTGCCATAAGAGCGACAGCCTGACTTGACATAAAGCTGTGCTCTAGAAATTTCTAGGTAAGCGATATCGTTTGTCCCAACTCTCAGTACGTGACTAGACGATTCCGAGCTTTGTAGAAATGTTGCGAACAAGGAAGAACATTAAGTCTTGGATTCGTGATCGGTCGCTTTTATTTTCTTAAAAGAGGTGCGTTCAATTGTACTCAGTTTATATGCTCGTAACACCCAAGAGGTAAAACCTGACTTGAGGTAGCTTTTGGTTTCTTGTCTTTTTTCAGGTAATATTTTAGCTGAAATAGCTGCAACACATGGTTAGAAGTGGGAAGGTGATGTAGCTTACTTAACCTTTCAAACAGTTTGAGGTTCAATGCGCAAAGCTCACCGATACTATCTGTCTAAAACATCGGCTTAAAATTCCCTCGGTAGCAAGAACACATGAATATTTTTCCTACAGTCGGTTGAAGAAAAAACTTTTTGCCTTTAATAACAATCACCTTCTTTTTACAATACTAAATTATCTCCCCCATATACGAGTATTATACAATTTTAATCAAAAACGATTCGGAATCAAGTAGCTAATCACTTATTTATTTATACTTATATTAATTTCAATGTTTTCTTTATTTCAATTTGATATTCGTTTTACCTGTAATATTTTTTGACATTTGCTTTTTAATTGTTTTAAATTTTATTACCTTTTATTACCCAGTATTTTATGACTTTGCGTTCCACAACATATTTTTGGGATGATTAATTAGATCTATATTTGTTATTTTTGTTATTACGTTATTATTATTATTCTTAGTTTTTTTGCAATTTATTTCATATTTAATTAATTAAAATGTAATTTAATGAACTAATTAGTGTAACTGATTCAATCCAATCTAAGCAATGAATAATAAATAAATGAATGTATTATTGTTGAACTAAATACCTCCATTGTTCTGGCATTGGCATTAACTTTCCTCTGAAAATTTGTCGAAGTCTCAAACTTCGTTTGTAATTCATTGGCCTTCGAAAATATTTGAGCGTGGGAGTCATATTTACCTTTAAGTCGGTCGCAGATCTCGTTTCAAATCTACGGTACGTGATGAGGTTTTATATGATTCAGATTGACTTTTCAATTTCATTTCTAGCACCGAAAAATTTATATCTTTCAAAGTAGATCTCATTTGAGCCTATTTGTTCGCCTCACCCGTTCAGCCAAGTCGATTTGAATGTCAACTTCTCTTGCTTTTTAAACGTAAAAGTTGAAATCTAAGTATTTTATCTTTATATCTAAGTATTATTTATACGAGATTTGATTATCTCAAAATCCTTTAGCATATGAATTACATGACATTAATTGGGCGTTACATTTTTAGCAAAACTTGAAGTTACCCATAGACGATCCACAATCTTTAATTTTGACCAGCAACTCGAATTTTTCACCAAAACAACACAGAATTGCTGTTATACAGAAATGTTGTCAGCGATAGTACTTTCCCGGAAATAAAATGCAAAATAAAAATTATGCGCTTAAAAACTTTGATGCATCACTTTGTTTAAGACAACAAAGTTTTGGCATAATTTTCCAAGTGTATCCAAAATAGCACATTCCTCATAATGCTTCTTACACTAGTTTTTTTTGTGGTTGTTTATGTTTCTGTCTTTGTGTGTGTCTACGGCGCCTACGACACAGAATATATCTAACTTACTGTGAGGCTATAATTAGGAACGTTATGTTATGATTTCGCCCGTGGCTCCAACCACGTGGTCAACTCGGTTTTTCCCAGTGGAATGAAATGTTTTCCCCAAAGCCTTATGCCACTCCAAAGCCCAAACCATTTTCATACCAACAGGTCAATCAACGTGCAAGAAGGACAAACAAACAAATAAACTTTCTCTTTTTTAATATTGGTGTGCGTACTAATGGCAAATATAAAATTTCAGCGATAAACGCGCAGTGCTTTTTTGAGGCTAAATTGAACGCGGTCTAGTTAACCCGCTCCAAAACTCACTCCCCTATATTTACTTGGGATAAAACTATACACAAAGTATACATTAGATTTTATGAACCCTTTGTTCGAGACGCTACCGTTTCTTTGTCCAAGTTTAATAATTCAAGAAAGTTGTAAAACTTCGAGTAAAATCTCGAAGTTTCGCCAATTTCCAATTTTCCTTGTAAAGCCTTAAGGTAACAAATAATTATAAAGTTTCTAAAATCGCATTTGACGAACTGTTATTGTTTCCGAACGGAACTCGATACAGTATTCTGTGATTTTCTTTCTGTTATTGAAATTGAAATGGTTATTTACTGCTTACTGAGGGTCAGAGCATTGGAAATTGCGTTTGTTAAAACACTGAATGAATCTTGCTTCACGACTTACAATTTGTGTCACATGATTCACAATAGGTTTTATTTTGTTAGTAACATTTTAAATATTCCAATAATTTATAGCTGCGTATACAGACTGTACTAAGTTTCTAACAAAATAAATAAACCGACTAAAAACGTTAATGAATAAATACTCTGCATAAGATATTTTTTCTTGCTAATGGTGATGAGTATTGAGACTATTTCAGAATCTGAATACCTCCTCCTCCTGGAAGTTGGTAGAAACGTTCATTGCCAGGCTAGAACGTAAGTTAACTAAATAGCTAACTTAGTAAAACCGAAGTTATTAAAAAAATATCAAACAAAGTTACAAACATGCTTAATTCATGATCATTATGTTGTAGACGAGGAAAATAAGACTTGAATGTTGGGAAAATAAAATATTCAAGAAGCTTTACGAGAATTGATCACGCGGGATGCGATACGAACAGCCAAATGTTTGTTTGAACGTTTCAACGTACCTAACTTATACGTTCGCGCAACGAAGACGGATGATAAGGGATTAGGAAAATGGGTTGTAGTTTAATATTACTGCTCAAAAAGAGTTGAATGTTTTTTTCAACCCATTTTTTATGCCCCACTGCTGGGCACAGGTCTCCTATCACAAATGAGAGCGATTCAGGCCTTAGTCCACCACGCTGGCGAAGTGCGAACATCATGCTTCCGAGAAATTACGAGCTTCTCTCTCTCATTCATCTCATATTGGTATACACGGCGATGAAAAACATCTTTATCAAATTAAATGTCACAACATTTTCCATCACCTTGGAGCAGCGATAAAAATGCGCACATTACAAATTTGTTGGTGCGCGAGGTGAGTGCCTAGTATTTGAACATAAGATAAATGACGCCGAGTGCAGTTAGTAATCGGAAGGATAGTAATAACTTTAAACTTTGTACAGTGAAATGAAATGAAATGAAATGAAAATACTTTATTGTTGACTGTTTATATACATACAGTTAGATGTTCTGATGATCTGATGTGATGTTCTTTGCCATAAGAGCGACAGTCTGACTTGACATAAAGCTGTGCTCTAAAAATTTCTAGGTAAGCGATATCGTTTGTCCCAACTCTCAGTACGTGACTAGATGATTCCGAGCTTTGTAGAAAGGTTGCGAACAAGGAAGAACATTAAGTCTTGGATTCGTGATCGGTCGCTTTTATTTTCTTAAAAGAGGTGCGTTCAATTATACTCAGTTTATATGCTCGTAACACCCAAGAGGTAAAACCATGACTTGAGGTATATTTTGGTTTCCTGTTTTTTTTTCAGGTCATATTTTAGCTGAAATAGCTGCAACACATGGTTAGAAGTGGGAAGGTGATGTAGCTTACTTAACCTTTCAAACAGTTTGAGGTTCAATGCGCAAAGCTCACCGATACTATCTGTCTAAAACATCGGTTTAAATTTCCCTCGGTAGCAAGCTGGCTGCAACCCTTTTTGCGTCCCACTGCTGGGCACGGGTCTCTCCCGATTATTGGGGAGGCCTGGAGCTTACTCCACCACGCTGCTCCAATGCGGGTTGGTGGAGATGCAGATTAGTGGCCAACCCGCTGTCGGATGTTTTCAAACCGCCCATAAGGCCTCCGACTAGGTTTAACGACTGTTATCTCGGTAGCAAGAACACATGAATATTTTTCCTACAGTCGGTTGAAGAAGCTGTGAAGAAAAAACTTTTTGCCTTTAATAACAATCACCTTCTTTTTACAATACTAAATTATCTCCCCCATATACGAGTATTATACAATTTTAATCAAAAACGATTTGGAATCAAGTAGCTAATCACTTATTTATTTATACTTATATTAATTTCAATGTTTTCTTTATTTCAATTTGATATTCGTTTTACCTGTAATATTTTTTGACATTTGCTTTTTAATTGTTTTAAATTTTATTACCTTTTATTTCCCAGTATTTTATGACTTTGCGTTCCACAACATATTTTTGGGATGATTAATTAGATCTATATTTGTTATTACGTTATTATTATTATTCTTAGTTTTTTTGCAATTTATTTAATATTTAATTAATTAAAATGTAATTTAATGAACTAATTAGTGTAACTGATTCAATCCAATCTAAGCAATGAATAATAAATAAATGAATGTATTATTGTTGAACTAAATACCTCCATTGTTCTGGCATTGGCATTAACTTTCCTCTGAAAATTTGTCGAAGTCTCAAACTTCGTTTATAATTCATTGGGCTTCGAAAATATTTGAGCGTGGGAGTCATATTTACCTTTAAGTCGGTCGCAGATCTCGTTTCAAATCTACGGTACGTGATGAGGTTTTATATGATTCAGATTGACTTTTCAATTTCATTTCTAGCACCGAAAAATTTATATCTATCAAAGTAGATCTTATTTGAGCCTATTTGTTCGCCTCACCCGTTCAGCCAAGTCGATTTGAATGTCAACTTCTCTTGCTCTTTAAACGTAAAAGTTGAAATCTAAGTATTTTATCCATATATCTAAGTATTATTTATACGAGATTTGATTATCTCAAAATCCTTTAGCATATGAATTACATGACATTAATTGGGCGTTACATTTTTAGCAAAACTTGAAGTTACCCATAGACGATCCACAATCTTTAATTTTGACCAGCAACTCGAATTTTTCACAAAAACACAGAATTGCTGTAATACAGAAATGTTGTCAGCGATAGTACTTTCCCGGAAATAAAATGCAAAATAAAAATTATGCGCTTAAAAACTTTGATGCATCACTTTGTTTAAGACAACAAAGTTTTGGCATAATTTTCCAAGTGTATCCAAAATAGCACATTCCTCATAATGCTTCTTACACTAGTTTTTTTTGTGGTTGTTTATGTTTCTGTCTTTGTGTGTGTCTACGGCGCCTACGACACAGAATATATCTAACTTACTGTGAGGCTATAATTAGGAACGTTATGTTATGATTTCGCCCGTGGCTCCAACCACGTGGTCAACTCGGTTTTTCCCAGTGGAATGAAATGTTTTCCCCAAAGCCTTATGCCACTCCAAAGCCCAAACCATTTTCATACCAACAGGTCAATCAACGTGCAAGAAGGACAAACAAACAAATAAACTTTCTCTTTTTTAATATTGGTGTGCGTACTAATGGCAAATATAAAATTTCAGCGATAAACGCGCAGTGCTTTTTTGAGGCTAAATTGAACGCGGTCTAGTTAACCCGCTCCAAAACTCACTCCCCTATATTTACTTGGGATAAAACTATACACAAAGTATACATTAGATTTTATGAACCCTTTGTTCGAGACGCTACCGTTTCTTTGTCCAAGTTTAATAATTCAAGAAAGTTGTAAAACTTCGAGTAAAATCTCGAAGTTTCGCCAATTTCCAATTTTCCTTGTAAAGCCTTAAGGTAACAAATAATTATAAAGTTTCTAAAATCGCATTTGACGAACTGTTATTGTTTCCGAACGGAACTCGATACAGTATTCTGTGATTTTCTTTCTGTTATTGAAATTGAAATGGTTATTTACTGCTTACTGAGGGTCAGAGCATTGGAAATTGCGTTTGTTAAAACACTGAATGAATCTTGCTTCACGACTTACAATTTGTGTCACATGATTCACAATAGGTTTTATTTTGTTAGTAACATTTTAAATATTCCAATAATTTATAGCTGCGTATACAGACTGTACTAAGTTTCTAACAAAATAAATAAACCGACTAAAAACGTTAATGAATAAATACTCTGCATAAGATATTTTTTCTTGCTAATGGTGATGAGTATTGAGACTATTTCAGAATCTGAATACCTCCTCCTCCTGGAAGTTGGTAGAAACGTTCATTGCCAGGCTAGAACGTAAGTTAACTAAATAGCTAACTTAGTAAAACCGAAGTTATTAAAAAAATATCAAACAAAGTTACAAACATGCTTAATTCATGATCATTATGTTGTAGACGAGGAAAATAAGACTTGAATGTTGGGAAAATAAAATATTCAAGAAGCTTTACGAGAATTGATCACGCGGGATGCGATACGAACAGCCAAATGTTTGTTTGAACGTTTCAACGTACCTAACTTATACGTTCGCGCAACGAAGACGGATGATAAGGGATTAGGAAAATGGGTTGTAGTTTAATATTACTGCTCAAAAAGAGTTGAATGTTTTTTTCAACCCATTTTTTATGCCCCACTGCTGGGCACAGGTCTCCTATCACAAATGAGAGCGATTCAGGCCTTAGTCCACCACGCTGGCAAAGTGCGAACATCATGCTTCCGAGAAATTACGAGCTTCTCTCTCTCATTCATCTCATATTAGTATGCACGGCGATGGAAAACATCGTTATCAATTAAATGTCACAATATTTTCCATCACCTTGGAGCAGCGATAAAAATGCGCACATTACAAATTTGTTGGTGCGCGAGGTGAGTGCCTAGTATTTGAACATAAGATAAATGACGCCGAGTGCAGTTAGTAATCGGAAGGATAGTAATAACTTTAAACTTTGTAGAGTGAGGTCAATTGTTGGATAGGTTACAAAGATAGATGCAAATTTAAAACCATTTGAATAAAATTTAGCGCACTAAGCTACTTAAATATTTCTTAAATAAAATATTCAAGAAGCCTTAAGAGAATTGATCCCATGGGATGCGATACGAAGAGCAATATTTGTTTGAATGAACGCAACGTGTTTGAATGAACGTTCGCCTTCGGAGCGCAACGAAGACGCTCTGCTCAAAAAACATCGATTTATTAAGATTGAATCTTTGTATCAGGGCTTTGTAACGCTACCAAATTCATACTATAAATACCGTTAAGTAACGTTATTTTCATAATGTTAACATTTTAACGATAACGTAGTAACGTTTATTTTTGTATGAAATTAAATTTAACAACGTTATCAAGTAAAAATACCGATACTTTTTTTGTTAGCTAATGCGTTGTTGCCAATTCATGCAGCATAACGCTATCATTCCCTGACCGTGGTAACATTACGATTTACCGATAAAATCAACGATAACGTTTGGTCAGTTTAACGGCCATCCAAGGTATCGTTACCAAGCATAACGTTACCTTTGCCACTAACGCTATCTTCGTCTGCAAAGGTAACGATACCTGACTTTTAACGTTATTCAAAGCCCTGCTTTGTATGTATAGAAAAAAAAACGTTTATCAATTGATGTATTGATAGGTAGAAATTGAACTAATTAACTAAGAGTGCTGTCAATAGATAGATGAGTTGAAATTGGGCTAAGCGATATATTGTGCAGTCAATAATTTAATGGGAGGCAATGAAGTATTCTTAGGTGCGGTTAAAACTCGAATGGTTTGAAATTGAGCTAAGCAGCATCTAAAAAATTTTAATATAAGGTCTACGTTCGGAGTAATTAAGTGTAATTTTAGAAGGGTGGCAATGAAGATAATCTTTGTAGAGTGAGGTTAAAAGTTGAATAGGTTATAACGATATATGCAAAATATAAAACCATTTCATTGAGCCTTGACTATTTCGTAAATAAAATTTTCAAGAAACCTTAGGAGTATTGATTGCGTGGGATGCGATACGAAAATCTAAATGTTTGTTTGAATGTTTAAACGTAACCTTTACGTTCGGTTTAGGAGCCCAACGAAGACGAATGATTAGGGATTCAGGAAATGAATTATATCGTAGTTTAATATAACTGCTGAAAAGACTTCAATGTATTAAGATTTCGTGTTTGTATGTATAGTAAAACGTTTAACAGGTGTAGATGTATTGATGGGTAGAATATGAACTAAGCAACGTTGAGTGCGGTCAAAAGTTCGACGGGTGGCAACCAAGCAAAATAGAATGAGGTGAAAAATGGATACATGGATGTTTCCTCATATAGATGCAAAATATCATTATCTTGCAGTTAGTTGGGTAAAATAAGCCTTGAATGCGCCGTAAATAAGACATTGAATTGGAAGAATAATGTATCAAGGTAAAAGGTACGTACAAGTACGTTTGGCTTAGACAAAGACAAAGACAAAGAACTTTATTAGCACAAATATGGGTGTTTACAAAAGTTATTAACACATATTTAGTACGCCATAATTTAGCTTCATGAGGTATGCAAATATTACAAAGATAAAAGAAAAAACATTATAACACAATTTATAAAAATGTACATTTACATATATCAATTTTATTATTTTTATTTGATCCCATATTGCGCCTTTTAAAAATTTGAATTTTTAAATTTTATTTCTTTAAGTATGTTTTTATTTTGTTGTTTGTTTATTTAATTATTATTTATTATTAATTATGTGACTGCAATGTTAGTTTGCTATCTATGTATAGTCCTAAAAATTTAGTTGTTTCTATTTCAGATATCAACTTTCCTTTATAGTTAATATTTTCTGTTTATCTGTATGATAATCTGTTTTTAAATATCATTATATGTGTCTTATCGAGATTATTTTAAGATTATTACTATCTAAACATTCTATTATAGGATTCAAGAGCATTATTTATACTTCTTTCGAACGACTCTGTGTTTTCTTTTGTAAATATTACTGTACTATCGTCAGCAAATAGTATCATCGGTTGTTTTATGACTTTCGGGCCTAAAATACTTCCCTGAGGCACGCCATACAGTACTTTCCTAGAGTTAGAGAGATTTTTCTCTTAAGTTTTTGTGATTTCATTAATTTTTGCTATTTCTATAATGTGTTGTTTGTCAGTTAAGTAGGAGTTGATTAAGTTTAATGCATTACCTCTGACCCCGTATTTCTCCAACTTAATAAGCAACAATTTATGATCTACATACTCGAATGCCCTTGTCATATCCATATAGAGCCCGATTAACTGATTCTTATTATTTATAGATGTCATTACTGTTTGTAAAAAATTGTAAATTGCAATGTTTACTTATTGGCTTGTTCTTCCTAAACCATACATGTTCGTTAGCGAATATAGAAAACACTTCGAAGTAAGAATACAATTTGTTATGTAGTACTTTTTCGAATATTTTGGAAAAAATTGGTATCAATGCAATGGGTCTGTAACATCCCATGTTATGTCTGTCTTGTTTCTTAAATACTGGTTTTATAATGGTTACTTTCAGTTTCTCCTTCAGTTAGGAGCGCAATGAAGACGAATGGCTGGAGATTAGAAAGATTACATCTCATCTTTCTAATCACTAGCCCTTGTAATGCTAAATTGTTGCAACTTTTTTATACGACTGTATATGTATTTAAACGGTGTACTGTCTTCAAGTGTGTGTGTGTGTGAGTGAGTGAGTGTATATGTGTGTGTGTAAGTGCTGTGTGTTTGTGCGTGTGCGTGGGTTTTATACTCTACAACGAACTAAGGGAAGCAACATAAGAAGCGGTCATAAGATGAATGTGTGGATACGAAATTTAGCAAATTAAACTAAAATGTATGGAAAGTGAAAAAGTGATGGATAGATAAATACTTACTTATACATTTGCTTAGATTATTATTATTATTATCTTGCAGTTGTCGAAAAAAGGCTTTATATGTTTCCTAACTTCGTAAAACGTCCGGTTCAAACTCCCGGCACGCACTTCTGGCAAAAAAGTTTGTTAATCGCTATTCCACTGTGAGGGAAACTATTGTGATATTTTATTAATTATTACAATATTTTCCATCACAGATCATGCACATAAAAGCAGTGCGACATAAAAATGGTTGAAAAATATTTTTTTTAATCAATCTCAATTTCATTAATAAACTGTCCTATACAGAGGCGGCTCGTCCTAAAGAGCGCTGGTGCAGTGCACTCCCAAAAAAATTACATAGGTAACTTATCTCCCTTCATAATACATACTATACTTACATTACATTCATTCTATTCTACTATACCTATACATAGTATATTATATTAATTTTTACCTATATCTACGCGTACATTTAGCGTCAAGATGTAAAGAGTGGAGCGCCAGCGATTGCGCTCCTATGAAACAAAGTTTAGTACGATTCCTAGCGCTGTATTCAATGAGTGCGAAAGAGAAACATCGACACAGGCCGACGCGTGAAACAAAAGATTTCGTATGAGAAATTAACCTAATCTGGAGCGCCGCTCACGCGCGACGTTGCCAAAACCGTGGGTTCGGCCGTGTCGGCCTGCTTATGCGATGTTGCCGTTCTTATGTATACCAACAAACGTGTCGTCGTCTTTGTCAGTTATTTCGTAGTTTTTCTTTTAAATGAATATTTAAAAAAATTGTTTATGCGCGACATTTTGTGTTAGAAATGGAACAGTACAGTGTATCTTTTATCATTTTGTATCTTTTAATAAGCAGTGTGAAAAAAACTTTCGAAATACCTACGCCTTGAACTGAAAGCAAAAATGTAGTACGAAAACTAAATCTTTTACGCGTGTTTTTAAATCTGAACAATATTTCAAAACACATTGGTTGTGTGGATGTGAAGAAAGCAATAAATTAATTTGTTTTCCGTGTCTTGTGGTTATCAACTGGAACTGACACAGACAGTGGTGGTGAATCTGCTTGGATGGCAATGGGTGGTAAAATATTTTTTTGATTTTTTTTTGTAAACCCCGTCGAAAAATGTCACTAGCCGCCACTGGTCCTATATAAACAAAGTTCTAATACCGCGACAGCATAATAATCTTCGTAGAAATAGTTCATTTGACAACGTCCCTTACGTAGAATTTTAATATACCCAAGTTATTGAACGGAGAATGCACTATCAAAGAGACTTATGCAAATGACTTCAATAACTTTACCTGTAGAGATGGAAAGAGGTAATGAATTCAAGGATTTAGAAAAATTTAAAGGTTTTTCCAACATTTTTTAATTTTTATAAGTTATTTTCTAAGTCGAGAACGTTTTAGATAATGCTCGACATGGAGACATGGAGATACCGAGTTCAAAATTTGGCACGCAACTTGTCGCGCTTTTATTCCTGCTCCATGGTGAGGGAAAACATTGTGATATTTAATTACGATGTTTCCATTACCGTGCATGCCTGAGAGCTAGCGCGCATTGGTGACTTTTGTCTGTGTGACGATAATTTTTTTGTCACTGTCACGTCATCAGAATTTTCTTGACTGCATGCACTTAACGTTGACAATGACGCAATTTATTTATACTCGTAATTTGTCTAGATGGATCTGGATTTGGTCGTTTGGGCATTAGTCATTAAAAAATGAGAAAAAAGAGAATTATAAAGATTATTAGGTTCATCCACTGTGGAGTGATAGACTGATAAGTGGAAAGTTCTACACCAAGTTTGTAAAACTACGTGATCAGCCAGGCAAACTATAATATTATTTTAAAGATTTATCTATATCATCTTCCATGGGCGTACTCAGGTTCTTGGTCAGAGGGGGGGGGGTCTTGGTCTGGGGGGCAATTCGCATAATTCCTCGAAGGCATGATGTCCACCAATACGCACTTGGCCAGCGTGGTGGGCACAGAACATATTTAAAGAGCTTAGAATGGAAATGTGGGCGGGGCAGACGTGCCAAGGATATAAGCAACGCTTATATCTCTATAGAAACACGCAATCGTGCTGCGATGTGCTTAATGGAGTTGTGGGCATTCCTCTCACTCAAGAGTACTCAGCAGTGGGACATAAAAAGGGTTGAAAAATAATTATCGGCTTTTTGTACATTCGTTAAGTTCTTTTAATCTGTTTGTGTTATAAAATTATTACATGAAAATTTACAAAATTCATTAAATTGAGCAAAATTAACGCTTGACTTGCGAGAGAATGGCATCAAAGAGGAAGTAATTATATTTTACGCAACTGAAGGGAATGTCTTCAAAGAGTTTCATGGTTTGTGAACGAGAGCCTTATTTACGGATTTCATTAAAGATATAATGCGGCTGCTATTTAACGCAAGCGATCTACACTGCTCAGTCAAACGGGCATAATCATGCTTAGGATGGGTGATACTTAGAAGAAATTTTCGTGAGCGCTTCAGTAGTTCTAAGGGCACGTTGAGCTAATGGTTCCGGTGCATTAACAATCTTGTTGATGGCTTTATGCAGTTTCAAAAGTATCTGATAATGAAATGGAGATTAATAAGTATCTCTAAGAAGCTACGTTAGAGTATCGGGGAGTAAGTTCCAGGACTTTTTTGTCAACTGTATATGTACACATACTTATGTAAAATAATTAATTTCTTGATTCATTCATGCATTCTCTTCAACTACAGGAAGGGAAGGGACGCAAAAATGTTACAGACCTATATGCATTAGCCGATTTTGTCCTTCTGGGGCAATCGTTTTTCAACAGGTTTGTACCTGGCTTGCTACGCTTCCATCCACTCTTATTAAGGTTTAAAAATATCCGCTAATGATAAGACCACTAACACACCGCATCTCTAACAATCTGCATCAAAGGGAACATTCCAACTGGTTCAACTTGTAGTTTAACTGAACGCCTTATGAGCGGTTTGTAAACATCCATGGGTTGGCCACTACCCCGCATCTCCACCAACGCGATGTGGAGCAGCGTGACAGAGTAATCTCCAAAGCTTAGTAATAATGGGTTGCAGCCCATACATTAAAATATCCTTGAACCTGCTTGACAAATCCCTACTAATATTGTAAATTCGAAAGTAACTCTGTCTGTCTGTCTGTTTGACTGCTACGCTTTCCCGCTTAAACTACTGAACCAATTTTAATGAAATTTGGAACACAGATAGAGTGGACCTTGGTAAAGGACATAGGATGGTGTCCACGCGGGCGAATCCGCTGGCAGGAGGGTAGTTGTGTAATAAAACAAAAAATCTTAAAGGCATGGTATGTCTAACATTTTATACTAGCCAGCGTGGTAGGATATGTTCTAAAATTCCATCCAATTTCGAGAGAAGACCAAGCGCAACAGTAGGATATTAAAAAGATTTGTGTTGAAAAAAGTAAAGCAAAACGTGATCTTAAGAGGTCGAATACAATTTTTGCTGATTTTGCTGATATACCTGATTTACCACATGAGATTTTGCAGTTAAAATACAGTATTGCCATTAGTCTATTTGCACAATATTACTGATCGTTTCAATAATAATCTAATAAATTAGCCACTTTTTAGCTTGCTACGTACTTTAAGAGAAAAAATTTCATTTTTTTTTTTATTTTTTTTTTGAGGAAACGTATGATTATGAACTGAAGTGTATTTTGTCTAATAAATTATATATGATTTATGAAAGATTATTCCGGTTTGCCAAAATCAAATGCGATTTCTGACCCATGTTCTCTCAAAATTGACTATAAGCACAATTTTTTTACTGATATTTTTTGTATAAGCATATCAACATTAGTAAAATCAGCTAACTCAGCGAAATCGGCAAAATTTCGTATACGGCCTCCTAATATATACATTTTGTGTGCATGTGTTTGTCACCGAAGTTCTTCTAAACGACTGGACGAATTATGATGAAATGAATTGTGAGTGTTCAAGGGGATTTGATAATGGTTTAGATACACAATTCGGTCCACTGGAAAATGATTTTTAACTGTTTTTCCTTATAAATTGTTCCTACCTGTCAAACGTTTGTATTACGTGCCGTGTCGTTCTAAACTTTGACACAGTCAGAATAACAAGACATTAACCGATTCGTTGCGATGGCTAATTTCGCTAACTTTTAACTGTGGCGTCGAGCAAAAATAACGTCTTGAAATTTTTGTTTGATAGTAACATGAAAGCTGTTAATGATAATAAAAAAAAACATCTTTAAATTAAGGCAGGACAACGTCTGCACCTGGACGGAGCTGGGGCGGACCACTATTTCTGTATAAAAAGTGGTACTCATCGAGTTTCACCTTTGAATTCGTTCGATTTCTTGGCTTTTTTCTTGAATTTACTTTGCGGAAAACACCTTACCTGCATTAGTATTCCGGTTACGTTTCAGCCGAATAACCTTTTATCACGTCTGCTCTTTATCATATTCCTACTGCTTGAGTTATCAAATCAAACGGTTGTATCATTTATCTGTTCTCTTTTATATAATCTTATTGGAAATATTTTCGATCCGCCAAAACAATTCTTCGAAATCTGTATAAAATACAAAGAGAGAAACAACGTTTTTCATTTATGAAGTAACATATTATGAGCAAGCTGGTCATGGACATCTTTAAACAACCTTAAGCCTGGGTTTTCTATAAGGACATACGAAGATGCGCTGCAATTCTGGAGGCTTTTGGTGGCCTCATTACTCTCAGCGATAGCCGTACCATTCATTCACCAAAATATCACAGTCAATCTTTCTATAAATTGGTTCTCGGCAGAAATACATGCAGCGGTAGGTCGAACTTGCTTGGTAGCCTTCATTGCCTTATCCATTTCATTTTTCCCTAGTTTCATTATCATTTTCTTCCTCACCAGACTATACAATGGCTAGCTGCAATTATTTTTGCGTCCCATTGCTGTGCATGGGTCTTTCCCATTATTGGGGATACCTTGAGCTTACTCCACAACGCTGCTTTAATGCGGGTTTGTAGAGACGTGAGTTAGTAGCCTCCATGATGTCCGATGCTTTCAAACCTATAAGGCCTCAAACAAAGTTAAACCTCCGTTATTTATAGTTAAAGACCGGAATCAAAGGCGCATGAAATCTTCACTAGCGGTTATCCATCTCTCATCCGAATGTTTCGCTGATCTGCTTAGATCGCTTGCGTTCTATGCTAGCCAAGGTCATGCGCGCTTTATACTCTGCATTAATTTAAAAAAAAACTAGATAATGTAAGATTCAGTTGCCTCATACAAAAAACTAAGTACGTCATCAAACAACTCATCTGTGCCATAATAAACAACTGTATGGTCAGAACAATTGAAGCTGTCCCTTTGGTATTATTGCCTTAATCGGGATAATCTGTTGAACTAAATCTGACCCGTATTCTCGTAAGTAGTTTCATTTAGTTTCATTAGACAATGGAGCGACGGACTGCAAGGTCTTTAATGGACTGACCCCACGATTGATATCTTCATTCGTCGGAGACTGCTTTGCATTGATCCAGTAGATGGATCCAGCGTCACTGAATTCCAGCGCTATACTGCTACTCGACGTTTACATTTAGTCCAGTAAACATTCTTACTTAGTTGAGGTAACAACACGTTTGCAGTCAAAATGGGTCTTGATTTGACATTTTTGGTGAACTTAATAATATTGTACCTATGCCAGAATTGAATTAATAATATTGTATGTCAGAATATGGTAGACTGTTTAAACTCAACAATAAAGTATTTTCATTTCATTTCATTTCAACTTGCACCAGACAAAAAGACGCGTGGTCACTATACGACAGCCGGCCCATCACAACATGGTTCCTGTGCCACTGGCGAGAGAGCAATGCGAAGGCGTGCGTGTCAATACCACTGGATAGCAAAATAGGAACGAATCTATTCGGATCCAGCGCTGGATACAAGACGCTGTACTGAATTAAAACATATTTACATTGATCCAGTGCCTATCCAGTGATGGAAATACAGTGAAGCTGAATCCAGCTGCTGGATCGATCTAAATCATCGCTCAGCTCGGGTACATAGCATAAAAGTTGGGGCAAGTAGAGATTACTCCGATTAAGGCAATAATACCAGAGGGACCATAGCAATTGTCCGTGACGTTAATATTGTCTTTATTATTATTGATTAATAAAATCGTCAGTTTTTGTCAGTGTCCCAATACTCGTCATTCAATGAAAAAGTAGCCCATGGACATTTACACACAACTCAAGCAAGCATTTATGTCTTGTCTGAGGTCGTATTCAATTGCGCTGCTACTCTCTACTCATAGTCTCGCCGGGAGCTGCACTTTTTTACTGGAACACAATAGAATTGGTTTACGGTAGAAGTGGGTGCTGCGGTGGTATGATGTACTTCTCCGAGCGAACCATTAAAGTTCTACCGTCTATCAAATTAGTAAAGAGTCTTTGCATTTTACACCGCAATTTTTTATACTTGCTATTCTTATATATACTATTATATTCTGCGCCTAAGTTACACCTGCATTAGTTCATGAGTCGCTAATTGTAACCCATTTGAGAGCTAAAGTAGATGGCGTTGTTAAACAAACAAAGCCAATGAGTCTCAAGAACATCAATAGTTTTTATCTCAGCAATGCCCGGTCATATGAGCTTTCATTAAATCTTTCATTAAATGATATGGCGGATTACAAATTACTAGGGCAAAACTACTTAAAATGCGAACAAAAATAATCCCACACAATCTCATTATTCAAAAAGCAGAGAAGTACCGCTGTACACATATCTGCCGCAAACCAATTTTATTGTGTTACGGTGAAAAGGTACTTTTGATTTAAACAAGGCGACAATCAGCCTCCGGAGTAGCAGAGCAAGTGCATACGGTAGGTAAGAGTCGGACATTTTGGGATATTGCAATGTTTGCAGCTTGTGTGCTCAAATTCTAGGCAACTTTGATAGCGGGATTGAGGAGACGGCTTTTGATTGGCTAGTTCAATGTGATTAGTATGACGTAGGGATGCTATTGTTTACTGTACTCGCTGCTTGCGTTGCTATCCGTGGTCAGCATTTCATGTGAGGCGTGACATTACTGTCAGTGTCAGTATCGCGGCCCCCACAGGCTACAGCGACCAACTAACGAGTTAAAACTCTTAATCCCGCGACCCATTTCAAGCTTATCTCGCTAAAGTTGCCGACTGACGGCACTTGCGACTAATTGACATGAAAACGTAGGTGAGCAAACTTTCCTTAATGGAAACGGTTAATTACTTAATTAATGTTTTAGTTTGTTATTTAAACGGAGTAGCAGGCCAGCACGCAGCTTTACGTGGTGTTAAATGGTCGCTGCAGCCCATGGATTGTACTAGCCAGCAAGCTTGAGTTGTAGTTGTTACTTTGGAGGACTTCGGAGTTTGGTCAGTAAGCGCACCATTCCACCGAAATATAATAGGATTTTCGAGCGAGACGAAGGAGCCGCGATAGACGATCTGTAAAGACCGCGGTTTTCAACACGAAAATACCGGGTTAAAATCTCCGGCACGCACCTCTGACAAAGAAATTGTTAATGTGGGCATTTATATTCCCCACGGTGATGGAACGTATTGATATTGATGGAAAGTATGTATTGATTTAGTATCGTATAGTTTCATATTTTGAAATGTTGTTTATGGTTACGTATCCAAAGTTTGGTCGCTGTTCTCTATTTGTTTGAACATGCCTGTTTGGAAAACGTTACGTCTTTGGGATTTTAATATTTTTTCCTATGTAATTCTTTAGAATATATAGTTAGAAGAACCGAGAAACGATGGAGAAGAAAGGTTCTCGAATGGTGACCACGTCTCGGCAAAAGGAGTACAGGCCGCCCTCCAACCAATGGTCCAACCAATGGACAAATGGTGGACTGATGACCTACAGAAGACAGCGGGAAACCGCTGGATTCAGAAATCGCAGGTAGGTTAGGGGAGGCCTACATCCAGTAGTGGACAACAAAAGGTTGAAAGAAAGAAAGAAAGAAAAAAAATAATATCATATTAGGAATACAAAATATTAGCTTAATGAATGTAATTTTTTCCCGGTCATCGCATTTAGGTGCCCGTTTGGACTAGATGTTGAGCTTAGAGAAAAAAGGCGGCGGGAAAAAACTCCCAGCTTCACTCTTTTAAAAAAAGTACAATATATATTTGAGATAACAGAAGAAAAGAAGAAAAGAAAAGAAGAAGAAGAAGAACAAGAAGTATAAAATTCACACCAACATATAAATATAAAGTTTACCTGGGTTGGGGATTGTACAAAAAATGTAGTTAGTGAAAAATCCGTTTTTACGATACGACAAACTTCCAGATCACAGAACCATAGAGATTAATTCAGGCCCAAAAATAAACTACGCGCACTTTTACGAGCACGGATTCACAGCTGCGAGCAATTAGAACGTGATAACAAAAATAAACTCTATACCGGCTATAAAATAAATACAATTTTTCCGATGAAATACCTTTAAACGAGCAATTCTTGTAGGTATATCTATCTATCTATCAGCCTTTTAAAGTCTACTGCCGGACATAGGCCTCCCCTAATGTTCGCCACTCCGCCTGGTCCTGCGCCCTCTGAATCCAGCAGTTTCCCGCTATCTTCTTCAGGTCGGGTCTTCTTGTATAAACTTTTAATATAATCTGAATCTCGGCACCAACTCCAACGATTTTTATAAAATTCGGTAATAAGGTTGGATTATCTCTTTATAAGCCAGTTATATTATGTCATTTTGCTTGTCAGTAAAATTGCAGAAGCTCTATATCTGTTTTAATTATACGTAGTATCTCTAATAAGTTAAGAGTAGTCGTTTTCTTTCTGGTACAAATGCGGTGAGGAGACGCCCTGGGTTGGTACGATGTGTGCAGCCGTGGGAATCTGAAATGAAATGAAAAAATATTTTCACAAATATGAGTGAAAAAAAAGGTTTTACAAAATATTTAGAACTCCATATTTACCCCTTAGGGTGTATAAATTTTAATTTAATTTGAGAAACTAATTAAATTTAATGACTTAATTTAAACTTAAATTCTAATATTACTATAAGAAACTTTAAAGTAGGTATGTAGTATTACATTTAATTTTGTATAGTTTTAATTAATTAGACGTAAACCCAGTTCCGTGCTTCTTATAATAATTTATTTTGCTTGAACCATACGAGGTTTGCCGTCATCAGCTTTGGGCACCCACCAGGATGGGTTTTTGTACACTGAGAGGAAAATCTCGGAGTGCACTGGGGGATAGTCCCGCGAGGGGTGTACAATATGATACTCAAAGACTAATTTACTACGTTTTATTATCACTATATGTACAATGGAATAAACGTCTTAGTATGATCTCAATACAAAATCGTTCTCCCCTAACGACAATATATCTAGCCTTATATACAGATGATCGATGTACGTGAAAGAACGGACGTTAATCAATCGACGTGACTTCGTGTCTTGCAGCGCCTCCAAACCAGAGGTACTTTCCGCATTGAATAATTTACGTGCGTGCCATCACTTTACAGTAACAGTAGCAAAACAAAAACGGGTCGCACTCCGGTACTGCCGGCAGAAGTGAAAACTTGAACATTAACGTTGTGCATTTTTGATATTTTGGAATGGAGGAAATAATTTCGTACGAATTGCTTTTATTATCAGTATTATTTTTCATCTAGTATTTTCAGTAGGTTTTCATCTAGTATTTTATAAAGTACTCACTCATTTTCTTTCACTATTTCTTTATCACTTTTTTCATTAATAGATGCACTTTGTTCAATGTCCATATTTTAAATACTTGATATAAACGAATTTTACAAGTAGGTATTTTATAAAGTCGAGCCATCAGCTGTCACCCCTCCGTCTTACGAATATACGATCAGGCCACGTGTCTGACGCGAGTTTAACATTTTTTACCCATCCCAAAAAAGTGCATAACGCCGCTAAAGAAGTTTTCACTTCAAAAATTCTGTTTTTACGATACAAAAAAGTTCCATATCGCAGGGCCATCGCGGTTAATTCAAGCCTAAAAATAAAATACGAATGTTTCCCGAGCACGGATTTACTGCTGCGAGAGCGTTTAGAAAGCGAGAACAAAAATAAAAACACAAATACAAATATGATTTTTTGTACACCAAAATAAAAAGTAACATACAAAAATAAGCATTTTGAAAATAGATTAACAACAGGCGGCCTTACCGCTGATAGCGATCTCTTCCAGACTACCTTTAAACACTATAGCGGTTATAAAATAAGAACATTTTTTCGATAGCTTTATTAATTAATATTTTAAAATTGTAATTCGTTTATTGGGATCCCGTACTCAAAGAGAAAGATATGGTACAGTATTAGTACGTCGTTGTTGTCTGTCTGTTCGTTTTTTGACAGACAGAGTTTGAAATAAAATCGCGAAGTCGCTCCACGTGCCCTACGAAACACGGATACGCGCATGAATTTTTTTTTACTAGCGGTCACGCGTCTGTCAACCGACACCTGGTAGATTTTGTAGGTGGTAGAGTTATTATGGTTCGCCCGGGGAACCACCACCACCACCGCTGCACCCACTTCTGCCGTGAACCAACTCTATTGTGTTTCGGTGGAAAGGTGCAGTAGCCGGCCACACATACTTACATGAGGCGACCACCACCACCAGTAGCAGCGCAGCTGCATACGACCTCAGACAAGACTTAGATTTCCATGGGCTGCAGCGACCATTAACACCACGTGGCCTGCATGCTCGTCTGCTACTCCATTAAAAAAATGTAGTTTAAAAAACTAAAAAACATTCGTATTTACACAAAAACGTGTTTTTTAGTTTTTTAAACTACATTATTTATTTTTAATTTTTTAGTTGGATTTTTATTATCATACTATTATTGCATTGTCATCGGTTCGGCCCTTGAACCTTGTGCAAATTTCATGATAACCAGACGCTTAGAGGTGTTAAAAATATAAAACTTCATATTTGTTTCACTAAGTACCTTAGGCCACGGACTTATCAGCCGCCCCTCGTATATTTTTTTTATCCTGATGATCCTAGTTAGGACTATAAAGTTATGAGATTATTGTATTGTCATCGGCCCTTAACCCCTGTGCAAATGTTCAAGTTATTCAGACTCCTAGAAGTAAGTGAAAATGAAGTTAAAAGATTCCGTTACATACATACACACATACAAACATACATACATACATAGAGGTCAAGTTAATAAAAGCGTGTTAAAAAAGATCGCTTACGTCCTACGCCAGCCGCTAGATCGCTCATTTGGTGGAACATCGGCGGAAATGTAGTTTTTTTTTAAATCAAAGTAAATATGACAAACATTGCTTTAAACGTATATACGTCTGGAGAAACAAAGACAGATTAGTTAATTCTCATTATTTGACGTCAGATGGCGTTAATGTCATTGTCGAATTTAGTCTATTTCAAAGACATTTCGCGGGAACAACGTCGTAAAAGTCAGTTACGCGGAAAGCTCCGCAAAGTGTGCTTGTGTTTTGGTGCTACAACGGCGTCCTGGTAATTATGACATTTTTATTTTATTTTATGGAGCAACAACGGCATAATTGTGCATTTACGTCATTGTAGTTCCAAAAACATTTTTTTACTGAAACAACGACGTAATTGCATTTTTTTACTTTTAGGATATTTTTAAATTATATTTTATAACAGAATAGATTAGTAAAACAGTGACATTTAGGGATGTAATTTTGAACAAATATTAATATAAATGTTAAATTTCATGATACCAACGCTAATTTTCAACTTCAATTTATGTAAGTTTCTATGTTCAATCATCAATGTCAAATATTTTAAAAATGATTATGACAGCAGTACTAACCCATACTTTAATGGGTTATAAATAAATACAAATAATAGTTCTTACGTTTTATTACAGGAATTTATTGGTTCACTAATTGCAAAGTGATACTTGCCTATTTTTTGGTTTTTAAAAATGGAAAGTCGTGCAAGAAAGTTGATTAATTTGGCAATAGGTAGACAAGCTACAGACCTTATAAATACTACTCAGAGTGGATACGGTACTTTTTATTTATTAAATTTTATATTTTTGATGTAAAGTTTTAATTATTATATTTACTTACCTAATAATTATTTTTAGCAACTAGAGAGCCATTGCCTGATTTCATTGGTTTGCCTGAAGAATCTTCGGGACAGGTTGATGATTATTCAAATATTTTACCATTTAAGACTGCAATGGAATGTGACCGTAATAAAAGTTCTAGCTTAAGTAGTTCATCCACATGCGCTTCTGATTCTAATGTTAGTGAATCAATTTTGATCAGAGAAGAAGTGTCCATCCTGCATGACACTAGCTTAGATGTTGTTGTTGACACTAACAATATCGAGAACCCACAACTTGAATCTTCTGGAAATGTGGTAAAGCCTACAATCTATACTGATGCCGTTGCCCATAATATTATGTTGAACGCACTTGGTGACTCCGTAGGGTCAGATGGGGATTTTTTCCCAGACGATAGTGGCGACGAATATCGCCCTGAGAAACGAAAATTGAACCGCAAACGCACATTATCTACATCTAGTTCGAGCAGTTCATCGTCATCAAGTTCATCCTCATCAAGCTCATCGTCATCAAGCTCATCTAGTACTTCAGCTTTTAATTCTAACACACAAAATTCAATTCCGGTACAAAGTGGGGAAGTAGATAATAATCAGTCTATTCCACTTATGGTTGAAAATACACCTCCTGTTAATGAAACCCCTTCTGTGTTAACTTCATCTCCTAATAAAAACAAGAAAAGGAAGACAAGAAATGAATCGGAATGGAAGAAGAACAAAACAAAAGTTTTAAAGAATTCAGGACAACAATATACATCACGTACTGGCAAATTAGTTCTTGCAAAAAAAATTAAGCCACCTTGTTCGGAAAAGTGTCGTACTTCCTGCTCATCAAAATTTACAGAAGAGCAAAGACAGGCTATATTCAATATGTATTGGGATGGGACTTAGGAACATATCAGAGACAACGTGATTTTTTGAATTCTGTCGTTAGTGTATTTATCCCAGCACAACGTCGGTTAAAAACTTTGAGCAAAAATAAGAAACCTAATACTCAGTGTTTCCTTGTCCTTAACGGGCAAAATTTAAGAGTTTGTAAAACTTTTTTGTTAAACACTTTAGGGATTGCCGAAAGGACTTTACGTACGGTTATTGAAGCTAAAACAAGCGAGGTTCACTTTGGAGATGCACCTAGTGACAACCGTGGAAAACACGGTAATCATTCCAGAAATGAACCAGAAGTTCTGGAGTCCGTTAGAAACCACATACAATCCATAGCTAGAATAGAGAGCCACTATCTTCGTTTTCATACTACAAGGGAGTATATCGATGGTGGTCTCACCATAGCAGATTTACATCGAGACTATACAAAAATAAGACAAACTCAGAATAAACCTGCAGCTTCCTATGATACATATTTCCGAATATTTAACAAAGAGTTCAAAATTTTTTTTTTGTTCCTAAAAAGGACCAGTGTGACTTGTGCGAGTCATATAAAAATGCCGTTGGTGATGACAAAACAAAATTAGAATCGAATTATTTAGATCATTTGAACCAAAAAAAATTAAGCCGCCTTCAAAAAAAAGCAGACATTGAAGAGTCTAAATTGCCAGAAAGCAATAGCATTGTCGCTATTTATGATCTTCAGGCCGTTATGCCCGTACCGATAGGAGAATCATCTGCTTTTTTTATAAGTCAAAACTGAATTGTTTGAATTTAACTGTAAGTTAATTGCACTCTTAGTTCTCTCATTTATAGCTACATTCTAAATAATATACTTTCTCATTTATAATTTGTAATAACTTATTTTTAGGTTACTGATGTCACAAACAAGAAAACTGTTTGTTATTACTGGCATGAAGGCTTAGGAGGTAGAGGAGCTAACGAGATCGGTACTTGCGTTTACAAATTCCTGCAAGATACAGCAGACAAGTATCCTGATTGTGACGTTACATTTTATACAGATAATTGCTGTGGTCAGCAAAAAAACAGGTAAGTCAATTATTTAACCAAAGATTTTTAATTAAATTGTTCTTGATTGTTAATAGTTTATTTATTTATATTTTCAGATTCATTTTCTCTTTGTATTTATATGCAGTCGAAACATTGCGTATCAAAACGATTACCCACAAATTTTTAATCCGCGGTCATACCCAGAACGAAGGGGATACTGCGCATTCAATTATAGAAAAAGCCATGAAAAAGGCCAAGAAGTCAGGACCGATATACGTGCCAGAACAGTATTTTCAAATTATAAGATTTGCGAAGAAAAATGGAAATCCTTTTGTGGTAGAGGAGAAAAACTATAGTGATTTTTATGATCTCAAAAAATTGGCTGAAGAAATAGGGCTTAATACTTCGAAAGACAGTTTGGGCAATTCGATAAAAATAAATGATATTAAAATGATACAATTTAAAAAAGACACAAGCATTTATAAGTACAAGACAAAATATGAAGATGATTGGACTGAATCTGAAATAAAAATGAAGAGAGGAAGATCTACTACAACTAATATAAAAAATTTAAATTTAACACAACTATACAACACCAGACTCCCAATTGCTCAAAATAAAAAGAACGATCTGAAAGAACTGATTGCTAAAAATATTATACCATGATTTTATTCGAGTTTTTATGAAAGTATTTTTTAATTTTATTATGGCATAATAACTTTTTTTAATTTAATTTTTAAGAGTAGAACCTATGCTTTAAGTTTTATTTGATTTCGTAGGGAAACCAAATTCTTTTATAATAATAATTTTATAAATGTTACTTGATTATAAAAGTCAACCTAATGTTACCATTGCAAATTCATACGAATTTGATAAGCCTGTTTAATAATAATAAGTTCCTATAATAGTAATTAAGGACAAAGCTGTGATTGTTGTGCCATTGCCTAATTATTTAAATATGCAGTGTATGTATTTCTAATAATAAATAAGTTAAAGTCAATTATTTTCAAACTCATAAAGTTTGTTGTAAGTTAATTACATAAATATGTCCAAATCTTTAATAACCTATGCTTTAAGTTTTATTTGATTTCGTAGCGAAGTATTTTTTTTATAATAATAGTATTTTTTAAATGTTACTTGATTATAAGTGAACCTAATGTTACCATTGCAATTTCATACGAATTTGATAAGTCTGTTTCATAATAATAAGTTCCTATAAGTAATTAGTTATAGGAATTAATTAGTAATTGATGACAAAGCTGTGATTGTTGTGCCATTGCCTGATTCTTTAAATACGCAGTGTATGTAACAGGGTACATACCTGTAAAGGGAAAGTATTTCTAATAACAAATAAGTTAAAGTCAATTATTATCAAACTCATAGAGTTAGTTGTAAGTTCATTCCATTAATAAATGTAAACTTTTAATAATTTTGAAAATAGTTTCATTTTAGTAACAAAATTTTCACTTAAATATAGACAGTTAATCATTGTTCCACAAATATTTGAAAAAATATTTGTGGAACAATGACATATTTGTAGGTATGCCATATTTAATTTCACATTTATAGAGATATAAATAAATAAATTAAAAAAAAAATATTTATTATAATACAAAGATACTATAACCATTGTTTAAATAAAAAAAGTAAGCATGAATTGCCAAAATAAGTCCATAAAATCATTAAGAAAAATTAAAATCTTTAAAATCGTTCTCCTGTAAAATATGTAAAACTGTAAATACGCCATTGTTCCACCAAATGAGCGAGATGTTCATGATGGTTCATGACCTAATTGACCTTGTTTGCCTGCCTGCTTCTGCTTGTTTGCCTGCTTGTCTGTCTGTGTATCTCGATACTTTTAGATAGGGTCACAAAACGAGAAAAGAATCCAGATACATATCACGGAATTAAAATAAAAATCCACCTAGAGTATCCTTACTCCAATAAGAGAAATTAAGGCAGCTTCGCTGAAGTTTGTCAACTTAATGTAGTATTTACAGGACTCTGAAACTCCAGATTTGCTTTTACGTAGTTTCTCTACAGGATGCAAATAAAATGTAATAACTTTTTCGTTCCTTCTTTTTGCAAACTTTCTTTTCATCACACTGCGAAAGTAACATTTTGAAGTTCTAACCATCTAATGATATTTTCTTGTAGATATGACATAATTTTATTCTATACAAGCCAATGAGAAAATTATAAAAAACTGACAGGTGCGAATGTGACTTTCTAACTCGGAAGTTCCGTACATATGTACATATGGATATAGCTATTATCGATAAATTGATTTTGTGGATTTTTTCTGTCAAATAAATTTCGTTATAATTATTGTTGTATTTTGTATATTGTAGTTGTTTTTGGTTGTAACCTTTTTTGCGTCCCACTGCTGGGCATGGACCTCTTCCCATTATTGGGGAAGCCTGGAGCTTTAACTATCACGTTGCTCGATTTAGGATGGAGAAATGGGACCTATTACTTTATCTATCGATTATAAATGGGACCGCCAGCTTAACGTGCCTCCGAAGCACTTAAGAGGTCTTAAAACAATTTTTTTACTTAAAACCAAAAATGTCAATTACCCGGAGCACAATTAAACGACGAGCCAAGAATCTCTGCACATTCGTTTCGGGCAAATAATTTTATGCATTTTTAGAGCATTTTTAAATTTTTGTTGTTTTACAACCGGACTAGCTTCTCTCTGGAACAAATTGCAAAGTTTCCCTGTTCGAATAACGTATCTGTTGTTAACAATAGTTGAAATGTACTGAATGTTTACACAAATGATTTTGTTAATATTTTTCGGTATCAAGTAGAGATATTCAGAGCTTTTGATATAAGATTTTTGAATAGCTTTAGACTTTATATTTTTTACATAATAATATTATAATAAAATTAATCATAAAAAGCAATTGGTGCCACAGCTGAACGTGAACAGTGGGATACGGCAAAAATATACAAAAAAGGTTAACGGATAGATAGACAGAGATACAGATAGACTACTTCTATTAATGAAATAATACGGATAATACTCCAATAAAGAATTACCTTCTTAAATTCATCAACTTATTATTCCGAGTTAGTAAAACTAACGTAAGTTAATTTCTCTCCTGATATTCCACTTGCCCCTAACCAGAATTAAACGACGAGCCAAAAATCGGTGCACAATCGTTTTGGGCAAATATTAGTGAAGCTTTTTTTAAATATACGTCGTTTTACAACCGAACTGGCGTCCCTTCGGAGCCAATTACAATTTTCCCTTGTTCGTTTTTCCAATGTCGTATCTAATATAAACAATTGTTGAGAATTGTTGAATAGTTGAATTTTTTGTATTTTTTTTATTAAGTGGTTTTTTAATAACTATGAATTTTTATATATTCATTAATTAACGCTTCACACTCATAGTCCCACGTTAGGGTAGATATACCCTGTGTCGTGGGTACCATGGACACACACAAAGACAGAAACACAAACACCCAGACCGAGAACAGAAATTTAAACTCATCATTCACATTTCTGTTTCGCCGGAAACGAACCCAGGACCCTCCGATTGGCAGTCCGGCATGGTAACCATTGCGCCTTTCGGGTCGTCAATATATATAAACATATTATTTGTTAATATTTATAGTATGTATAAGTAGATGAATGTCTATTCATATAAATATTTATGTATGTATATTTAAATTTGAGCTTTTGTGTGTACCTTCCCCGCATACTACGCTAAATTCTCTTCTACCCCAAAGTTGACGGTAAGAGATCGCTAAAAGAGATAATTCTGCCTGTTGTTCACTCAATTTTTTTTGTATTTTTTACTCTATGTTGTGATTTTGCTTTTATGGTGTACAATAATGCATATTTGTAATGAATTTGTATTTTTATATTTCGATACCCAGTAGAAATATTTAGAATTTTTAATTTCAGGTTTATAAATAGCTTTGATTTTATGTTTTAGGATTTTTTCATTATTCTCATATACTTACATAATATTGCAGCTGCCCAGAACCACAAAAGAATGAGATATGCCAAAAATCTGCTTACATTCGTTTCGCATAGTGAAGCTCCTTTAAATTTACGTTTTTTTACGTAGTTTTTCCATCTAAAGGCAATGGATATTTCATTTCATGCGTTTTTCAATATTTTATCAATTATTGGCAATGTTTGAGATCTACTCAATATGTTCACAAAACAAATGAATGTTGTAACATTTTGAACAAAGGATTCCGTTGATAATTAACTTTATCGATACTAACTAAAAAAGAGTGTGTGTACTTATGTACACGCGTTAGAAACGTTTAAGTATAACTATACCTACTTCTTTGGCGTTTAAAAGTTTAAAATAACTCAAACGCAGTAGTAATCGACGATAAATATCAAAATCAATCAAAAAGATTTTGTTTTAATAAAAAAAACTTATATTAACGTAATAATTATTATAAATTAATATTTGAAATTAATTGAATTGATTGAAACTGAAAAATATGAATACAATTATTCAAAACACTGGCTCTATTGACTTATGAATATCTATCTACCACACAGTACAGACACTAACTACTGTAACTATATTCAGTATTTTGAAAATATAATTTTTATGATTTATATTCTGTGGCTAACTTCATCATGTCGTTCCTGCGCGCGCAGGCCACAAATTCACTCTCATCCAAACGCGCCAAAAGAAGTATAACATCAAAAACTTAAAAAAAGTATACTTTAGATTTTTAAACTGCTTTGCTAATATTAGTATTTACTAACATATTACAGGAAAACCTGCAAGTAGTGTATGATCATTAGGGAAAACTCTCCGTGTTTCACTTGCCCTTTCAAAATGTTTCAAAAGTGAAACATATGTACGAGACATAATACCTACATCTACAGGAAATAGTTCTTACGTATTATAAGAAAACCTACATATAGTCATATGGTCGAATGCAGAAATTCATCATCAACATTTTGTAGGTGGTAGAACTATTAGGTTCGCCCGGGGAAGTCTACCGCTGCACCCACTTCTGCCGTGAACCAATTCTATAGTGCTTCGGTGGAAAGGCGCAGTTGCCGGCCACACTTACATGAGGCGACCATCAGCCTCCAGAATAGCAGCGCAACTGCATACGACCGCAGACAAGACTTACCTATGCTTGATTGAGGTTGTATGTAGTCCATGGGCTGCAGCGACCACTTAACACCACGTGGCCTACATGCTCGTCTGCTACTCCATTCAAATAAAAAAATCAACATCGGATGTCTTTCCACACGGGCGTAACTTAAGTATAAGTTAAATCTGGTTTTTACAAAAGCGATATAAACGATGAAAATCGACCTCTCTTAGTCGAGATCTAATCGCAGAGATGTTGATATCGGTACTATCCGGGAACACGAGCTTTACCCCGACTTTCATCGCGAATGGCATGGCTGAAACAAAAGTTATTTTTAACACGCTTTTATTAACTTGACCTGTATGTATGTATGTATGTATGTAACGGAATCTTTTAACTTCTTTTTCACCTACTTCTAGGAGTCTGATTAACTTGAAAATTTGCACAGGGGTCAAGGGCCGATGACAATACAATAATCTCATAATTTTATATTAAAGTCCTAAATAGGATCATCAGGAAAAAAAATATATATATGAGGGGCGGCTGATAAGTTCGTGGCCTAAGGTACTTAATGAAACAAATATAAAGATTTATATTTTAACGCGTCTAAGCGTCTGATTAACTTGAAAATTTGCACAGGGGTCAAGGGCCGATGACACTGCAATAATATGAGAATATAAATCCAACAAAAAAATAAAAAAAAAATAATGTAGTTTAAAAAACTAAAAAAACACGCTTTTGTGAAAATACTTGACACCGTGCACCCCACGCTTTTTTTACAGTAAAATACATTTTCTTCTTATTTTTTTACTTTTTAGTTCGTATTTTCACAAAAGCGTGTTTTATAGTTTTTTAAACTACATTATTTATTCTTTTTTAAAAAAGGGCAAAAGAAAAAAAACGGATCCCTTATGAATTACTTTGTCGTCACTTTTTTTTTAAATAAATAAACCAAACAAAAAGGCAGACGGCCCGCGTGGTGTTAAGCAATCACCGTCGCCTATGGACACGGGCAACCCCAGGGTAGCCACCCGAACATTGGCGGCTTTGAAGGAGAGCTTTTTTACAGTGTGCAAAGCGGACTGTTGAGGACCACCACGAGTACAGTAGGTGCCGGTGGAACTTTAACCTTCGTCTGGTGGTATAATCATGGAATGGTGATGTAGGCATCAATTTGAAGACTTCCTCGGAGCACTCACCATAGTAAAGTCGGTAGAACACGCAGAGCGAGCCTATGTCTCTTCGCAAGCTCAGCGGTTCTAGCCTGTCAGTCAATGAAATGAAATGAACTGAAATATTCTTTATTCACTGTACGGTTCCTTTACAAACACTTAGTGAACGTTATTTTTTTGTTCTGTCTGCTCTGGGTGCGCTTAGGCAATGCTGAGCTGAAGAAAAGAGCAGACGGAGAAAAACTTCAATCTTGGGTCATTGACGATTCGGACTATTCATAGCCGATTGGACCTCATGACATGGAACATGAATATCCAGATATGAAACCAATTAGTTATCATGTATTAATGAATGACTGTAACTTAGTGCAGATGGAATATGGATAGATCCAATCGAAATCAAAAGAAAGTTTCAAAAGACTTTAGTAGAGCGGAGTCAATTCGCAAGCTTGCTTTTCTATTCAAAAGCTTCCGGAGCCGATTGAAATGAAATATGTGACTAGGCTGCGGCTTGCTTTATATTGCGGGATTTATATGCATGTCAAATCCCTTTTATTATATATATATTACATGGAACGCTCTATTCTTATCTTTTAATCTCCTTTTATATGTACTAGTGTTCGTGTAACGGTCAAAACTCAACCTTTTCATAAAAATGCTAAGAAAATGGAACAAAATTGAATCAAATGTTTTTGCTTGCGACTGATAATATGGATACATCGTGCACCACAGAATATATTAATATATTAAAAGAGGTAGAATGGCCATAAAACGCCGTTCGTGTGAAAACCGATGTCGTCTATCCAGCCCCACCTTTCAACTCCACTACATCTGTACTTAAATAAATATGAAGCTTACGCACAAATTTGCAATTTCAAATCTAGCCAATCTTAGCGCCGCACAATTCCGCGATTTCAAATGAACGAATCACACCCAAACACGCACGAAGTAAAGTGAAATGAAACGCTAAAACAGATTATCATAACTATTTATAACGATAGACAATAGTAAAAGGAATGCCTTGAACAGCGCTTCCAATGAACAGATATAAAACCAATAAGGTTCATGTATGAATGCGGGACTGTAACTGAGTGCAGATGGATCAATACAAATCAGAAGAGGTTTTCAAAAGAATTTAGTAGAGCGGAGTCAATTTGCTAGCTCGCTTTTCTATTCAAAGGTTCCCGGATATATAATAATATAAATTTGGGTTATGTATATTTTACTAATTTTTCAGCGGTCATTCCAAGATTTCCTGTATGAGTGACTGTACACTACTATTGTCCATTTTGAATTGGAATATATTATGAGTGCCTTTACTACTGATTAGCAAGATTCTATAAAACTGCAAACGCTTTTCCTACATATTTTCATTGCGTCCATTTTAGTAAATTCTAATCTAAGTATACTATACTACATGTAGCGTGTTGCAAGAAATGGTATGAATGTGCGATGTTTGCATACTAAC
Organism: Pyrgus malvae; assembly: GCA_911387765.1. Taxonomy (NCBI): domain Eukaryota; kingdom Metazoa; phylum Arthropoda; class Insecta; order Lepidoptera; family Hesperiidae; genus Pyrgus; species Pyrgus malvae. The sequence goes on from OU426947.1 coordinate 26,586,764, forward strand.
GATCGTTACGGGCTAATGGACGGCCACATATACAATTTACACACTACAAGTATTATATAAAGATTGTGCTAGTCTCACGCTAAACCTAAACCCTAAAATGTTCTGATTTTAAAGTTGGGCTGGAATACTTTTTACGTCAATTCTTTGTGTGTCTGTTTTAAAGTGTATAAGTATATTAATCTAGAAACATTTTTTCTAAAAAGAACCACAGAAGTAACATAACATGTAGAGACGAAATCTAATACCTCTAAACGAGTAATTCTTGTGTATAGAATCTCGGAAACGGCTTCAACGACTTTAATGAAATTTTGTACCCTGGTTTCGGGGGTGAAAAATTGAACCAGCTTTATTTGATTTGGTTAGTTTTATTTTTAGAAATCTTAAATTGTAAAAAAAATATATTCAGCGATAATCAATTTAAATATAAACTTAAAAATACGACTCTTCTTGACATCTATTGAAGAGTATTAATAATATTGTGGCGTAGAACGACGTCAAACGCCATCCGGCAATCAGACGTTCAAAGAAATGACAATGTCGATTTGAAAGAGCTCTATATAAATCTTCATTCAATGAATTAAAGCTTCCTTGACCGTATGGTTACATGGACTGACTGCGGAACTAGAGACCCGGGTTCAAACCTCAATCAAAACCATATTGCGTTTATCTTTTATTTTTTGTGATATTTTTTTATTGGGAGCTATTTCAAATATCGTTGTTAAGTAACATTAAGCAATTGAGCGTTTCGTTTGAAATTAAACCAAGAAAATAAATTGTGTTTATCCGAGCAACGCTCGGTCGTCCAGGTACTATTTTTAATATGTGCAACAATAGTGCACAATGTGCAAGCCGTGTGAATCTATTTTATACTATAGTTTAGAAAAGCTGTTTTATGATGTCTTTAGGAATATGCTTTTCCCTTTTTATACTCGTACTTATTCAGTTAAATTGCGTTTTTTATTTTTTTGTGACATTGGGAATTATTTCAGGTGGCGTTGTTAAAGTAACACTAAGTCAATGAGTGCTTTGCTTGAAATTAAACCAAGAAATACAATCGTCCAAGTACTAACTATTTAAAATACAATTTAAGCAATAATTAATAACGAACAAATGGTAAAGGAAACGATAATTCCTTTAAAAGTTATAACTGTGATTTTCCCGCTATTTCATTATTAAACATAGCGTTATACATATATTTCATTTGACTAAAATATATACATAACATATAGTTACTTATTCCCGCATATGACCAGCGTAGTGGGCCATGCAGCCTAGCAGTGAAACATCAAAAGGACTTAATAAAGAAAACTAAATTTATTATTCTTCACAAATATCTACATCTGCAGTATATATGTATGCCTTACGTCACTAAGACGATTCACTGAAAATTCTATTATATAGGTATATATACTATTTCTAATAATTTCAAACCCATCATCGTAATGACTTTCGTGTACTAGATATTATGTTGTGGATTGTTAAAAAAATATTATCGTGTCCTTTAAGGACATAATTTATTTAAGGCCGGCGGCCTTAAAGGTATTACATTTATTTATCTATCTGTTTATTTATTTTATGACTTGAAAACGTCAAAGTATTACGTTACGCTGTACAATCAGCGTTCCGTAGAGGCTTGAGCATTCGGCTTGCGCCATTCGTCGACTGTTTATAAAGTAAAGTGAAAAGTTAATGTTGTTTTCATTGTTTTGTTATGATGTTATCACGTTAAAGTATCGTCCGTAAACCGAACTTACAGGCAACCATTATTTTATTATTTATTTAACTAATCCTTTGTTTAGATACATAATATAAAGTTATACAATTCGTTACGTTTATACCGTTTTAAATCGATTGAAACCGTTTATGGATCGAATTTTAATGGTATTTATTCCTTTGAAGACATCCAGTGCTTCACATTAAACTAATAACAAGTACAGAAAGCCGAAGTTAGAATGCAATGTCCGGTCTCAGATGAAGTACTGACCATGCGTCCGGTCGTTTCTGAACTGGATATTTATTTTATTTATTTCTGGGATGCATTATTATAGGACTGCTTTAAAAGTGAAATATATTACGCGCTTGGCGTATTGCATAATAATATTAATCTTTAAATAATATATATCTAATACTAGCGGCCGCCCGCGACTTCGTCCGCGTGGACTTTAGTTTTAGAATTTCTCTAGAAAAAAATAGCCTAAGTTACTCCTTATTACATCAGCTACCTGCCAGTGTAAGTCCCGTCCAAATCGGTCCAGCCACTTTAGAAATTAGCCGAAACAAACAGACAGACAGACAAAAATTGTAAAAAATGTTATTTTATTGAGATATTCATTATGGGGCTGAGCTCTCAGAATATTATCAAAGCTCACCTGACTATAAATAGGTAAACTTATTGCTGACGACAGTACTGTGCTATTTTCTGCTGACGACGAAAGAGAACTAGAAAATTACATTAATGAAATAAATTAAGTTTTTAACAAAAAAATAGAACCGACTTCAAACGGTAAAAAATAAAATTGTTCAGTACCTACTTCTTCTTGCTTATGGTAATGACTCTTAAAACTATTTCTGGAGTCGGGCCCTTAGTAAATGTCGTACCATTCGTTCTAAATTGGCACCGACAGTACAGACAGTGGGACAGTACCTACTTCTTCTTGCTTATGGTAATGACTGTTAAAACTATATTGGAGTCGGTGCCCATTCAGAACGAAAGGTACACTATATTTACTAAGACAGGACATTTCACTAAGGGCCCGACTTCAAAAATAGTTTTAAGAGTCATTACCATAAGCAAGAAGAAGTAGGTACTGAACAATTTTATTTTTTACCGTTTGAAGTCGGTTCTATTTTTTTGTTAAAAACTTAATTTATTTCACTCTTTTTAGTAATTTTAATAATTCTGTATGTATTAGCATAATTAGAAAAAAATTCACTTAACTTCTAAACTTTAAACAGATTTACCTTTTATAATCATGTTTATCTAATACCCATCTAAAAGTCTGAAAGACATACTATCAGTCCACCTGAACGTTTAAATTAAAGAAAGAATATGCTCTCAGCTCCAAAACGTTGAGGAGTTGTACCTTCAATCATCAGTTAAGCAACAGCAGGTGATAATTACCAGACATAAATATTTGTATTATGTTAAAAATATGACTAAAAGCATGTGTGTGCCTATTAAGTTTCAGTGTTTCCCTCGATTTCCCTAATATCACATCATCAGATTTTGACATGGTGACAGTTGGACCACTTCAGGAATGTAAGATTTCGAACAAAAAACCATTTATTGAAAGAATTTGCTCTCAACTCCTAACCGTCGTAGTACCTTCCATCATCAGTTCAGCAACATGATATGACGATAATTATACACAAATGTTTGTTTTGCTTTGTAAAAATATGAAAATCATTTGTTGTGCTATAAAATTTGAATGTTCCCTTCGATTTCTCTGGGATCCCCTCATCAGAATTTGACTTGGTGACAGTTGGACCATCTCGGGAATGTAAGATTTCGAATAAAAAACTATTTATTGAAAGAATTTGTTCTCAACTCCTCACTGTCGCAGTACCTTCCATCATCAGCTCAGCAACATGAGATGATGATTTCTATTCGTAAATATCTCTTATGCTTCAGAAACTATAAGAAAATCAATGTATGTGCCTATAAAATTTGAGAGTTCCCCTCGATTTCCCTGGGATCCCATCATCAGATCCTGATTTGGTGACAATGGGACCACCTCGGGAGTATAACCATACGAACAAAAAAAGAATTTTGAAAATCGGTCCACAAACGGCGGAGTAATCGGTGAACATATATAAAAAAAAAAAAAAATACATACAGCCGAATACAGTACCTCCTTCTTTTGGAAGTCGGTAACTATAATTATAAATTGGTTAGAATGTATAGTTTTACATGAGCATAAATGTATTTTATTTCATACTAGCCTTCCGCCAGCGGCTTCGCTCGCGTGGACCCGTTTAATGGGTCCTAGTAAGAAAAAAAATGGTCTATGTGCTATTCCAGGCTTCATTGCTATATTAAAATCATAGGCGTTTAGCCATTTGCTTCAACCGCGTTGACCCTATTACCCATTTTCACGTAGGAATGAAGCATTTTCCCGCGGTAAAAAGTAACCTATGTTACTCAAGGTGACTGTAGCTTTCTAATGGTGAAAGAATTTTTAAAATCGGAATAGTAGTTTTTGAGTTTATTCATCACAAACATACAAAAATATAAATCTTTCCTCTTTACAATATTATATTTCATATTTTGTAGGTAACTAATACTTACTTAAATGGCTTTATTTGGTATGGTACTCATAATAATTTATTTATAATTCTCATGCTTTGTAATACTAAACTAAAATAATTATTTTTAAATAAAGGAAAACTTATATTTTAGCTATATTATCTATAGACATAAGCATTATTAACAGTTGACAACCCTGTCAACACGCCATGGGCGACAGAGGGGCGTAACGAAGTGAAGGGGGAAGTAGGTTTATTAGTAGTTTTTTTTTTTTTTTTCGGGGGTAGGCGTGAAAATTATAACATCTGGTTTTGAAGTTCCGTTTTTAAATATTGTTTTTATTTAATAATAATCACTTAAATATAAATATTAGTGCTCAAATTATTTCATAATCAAGTGTACTTCCTTTGAGTATAATAGGAAATGAGCATTTAAAGACCTAAAGTACTTACTTGTTACCACCCCACTCTACAACCTCTATAGTTAACACCAGCAATCACTTTATTGAACTATCTCACTGCACTGATGGCACTTAAATCTGACTTGGAGAGAGTCCAGAAGGCGTTTGAGGAGTCTTGGAGTCTTAAGTTGGCCAGCTTTGAAAGCAGATTACAGTCTTTGGCATCACCCAGCAATCCAACTTTGACTCAACTTGATGAAGAATTTCGAGCCTTCAAAGATTTAGTGAAGAGTGCAATCCATCTCCTTGGGCAGCAGATCCGGAACAATGCCAGAGTAATTGATGAAATGGACACGCGAAGCCGACAAAAGATACTTTTGTTTAGTGGTGTAGCTGAAGAGCCCGGAGAAAAAACTGAGCAAAAATTGTTAAGCATTCTTCACAACAACATGGGTCTGAAGCAGCTCACTGTGTCATCCTTCAAGCGTTGTTTTCGGTTCGGGGCCCAAGAAAAAGACCGCACACGCTCCATATTAGTTCATTTTGGTGACCACCACACTAAAGCAGATATCTGGCGGTTAAAAGCGAAACTGAAAGGGACACAGGTGGCAGTTTCGGAGTTCCTCACTAAGACACGCCAGGTAATACACAAGCGTGCTAAACAATACTACGGTTTGCGTAATGTGTGGACCCTGGATGGCACTATCAATATTAAGGTCCCTGATGGCAGCCGGGTCAAAGTTACAACTGAAGACGATCTGGAGGCATGCATGGCAAAACATCCTGTAGCGGCGTCTTCGGCTGTGAGCAACGACAAGGACACGGCAGATGAGGGCCATGATAATCAGTCATCTGAAGAATCCTCCAACCATCCACATGAAGAGCGCCGTAAAGCGGGTGCCCCGGTGGAGGAGAGCAAACGGCCACGACGAGCAGGTACAAAGAAGTAGGCATCAGGTAGTTGTGTATGTTATGCTTCACGGTTAACATCGTTTCTCCTGCTTTTATACTGCTTGTTTTGTCCATTCAAATCATGCATTGTCGGTTTTGCAACACAAGTCGCCAGCGTTCTGTAGTGTCAGTGTACTCTCAGATCTGTACTCGTAGTGCCTGTGTTTTGTTTTGATTTTCTTTGCTTTTTGTGATTATTTTCGGGTAATCTTACTTTCACAGTGATTATGCATGCACCAAAACAAACAAAAATAATGTTGTCAATCTTTGCAATATAAACTAGCTGTCACTTGTGTGTCAATGTCAAATCTCCGATTTTTGTAATGTGTGTAATACTCTGTTGTAGGCTATGGTAGCTAGAAACATACAGCCAATTATTTTTTTCCTTTTTTTTCTCAACAAATTAAATTAACATTTTTAATTTTGTTCTCGAATTATATGTATCTCGTTTATGCATTTTGGCTATCATAGTCAGCGTTTTGTAATAGTCAACTTTGGGGTTGGTAATATGGTATGTGCTCAATAATATTTTGTAGTTATAATTAATTATTTTATATTTAGGTATTGGCTTTTATTGATATTCTTATTACTATTATTTAATACTATATCATATTTATTATATTACTTTATATATTATTATGTCTGATAATGACTCTTATCACTCTGCATATGACTCAGATAATACTTATGCCTCCTGCGATGAATCTTTTAATGATACTTGCATGTTAAAAAATCAATTATCTACCATTTTTAACGACAATGCCTGCTTAAATGTGTGTCATATAAATGCTCAAAGCATACCGAGCCATTACTCGGAGCTCGAAGAAGTTTTTTCCTGTGACCACATTCACGCACTTCTCATTTCGGAAAGCTGGTTGAAGCCCCCCCTTCAATCTTCTTCGTACGCCTTGCCGGGTTATGTGCTTCTGCGCAACGATAGAACGGGAAAAGTTGGAGGTGGAGTAGCAATATATCTACGATCCTCGTTATCGTACACTGTATGCTTATCATCTCCATCGGGCTACTCTGCCTCTGCTGAGTACCTTTTTATCGAGCTGAACTTTAAAGGTGCTAGGGTGTTACTAGGAGTCGTATACTGTCCTCCCTCCATTGATTATTTTAACACTTTAGAAAACATTTTCGATTCGTTTGGGTCTGACTATGCACATTATGTCATCATGGGCGACTTTAACACTGATCTTCTTAGCAACACTGCTCGAGTCAGTAAACTGAAGAACATGGTAGACGCGGTAAACCTGACAATTTTGCCCTTGTCAGCCACCCACCATAATGTTAACACCAAGCCCACCTGGATTGACATCATCATTACATCTTCTGTAGACCGTGTTCTTAAGCACGGCCAGCTTCCCGCTCCCGGATTCTCACGCCATGACCTCATCTATGCATCTTATAAGATTAAGCCTCCCAAGATGGAACCCACGATTATCAAAATAAGAAATTTCAGCAAAATGGACATGGACAAGCTTAAAAGGGACGCGTCAAGGATGGATCTCAACCCAGTAGTAGAAGCGGAAACAGTGGACTGTAAGGTTGCACTTCTAAACAAATCCATCCTTGACTTATATGAAACCCACGCACCACCACGTAGGGTTAAGCTTAAGCGGAACCCTGCACCTTGGATGTCTAGGCTGGTTCAAATGGCGATGAGAAGACGGGACCGGGCTTTTAGAGCCTTTAAGTCTAACCGATCGGCAGAAAATTGGACATCTTTTAAGATCGCCCGTAATCGATGCAATCAGATGGTACGAACAGCAAAACGCCGATATATTCATGATAATATTCATAATTCTTCTCCAGCTGATGTATGGAAATTTCTTAAATCACTTGGAATCTGTAAACCACCTACATATGATCGCATTCCTCCTCCTGATATCTTGAACAAACACTTTCTCTCGACATCTTTAATAGACCCTGTAGTTAAACATCAAACATTATCTTCAATTGCCCTCATGCCGTCATTGAATATACCAAACTTTCAATTCTCGCCGGTGACGCATGGCGAGGTAATGAAGATAATCGTTTCATTGAAATCGAAAGCCGTTGGATGCGATTCCATTGGCAAAATTATGGTAGGCCCTATCATAGAGACCCTGTTGCCTGTAATCACTAATATTATTAATAGTTCTCTCACATCAGGCGAATACCCAAGTCTCTGGAAAAAGGCGCACGTGAGACCGCTACCCAAAGTTTCTAACCCTACATTGGTTAACCAATTTCGTCCGATATCTATTCTCCCCTACCTCTCCAAAGTTCTGGAAGCCTGTGTACATAAGCAAGTCTCCTCTTTCATACATGAACATAACCTACTGAGTGTACATCAGTCTGGGTTTCGTCCAGGTCATAGCACCACTACTGCACTGATCAAGGTCACTGATAGTATCAGGTTGGGCATGAACGACAAGATGGTCACAGTTCTGGTGCTTATTGACTTTTCAAACGCTTTTAACACAGTGGACCACGATTTACTCCTATCCACTCTCTCCCGCCTTAAATTTTCACAAACAGCATTATCGTGGTTTGATTCCTATCTTCGCGATCGTCAGCAGTCAGTGCATGTTGGGCAGGACTGCTCTGCATGGGCTGATGTAAGCGCTGGCGTTCCGCAGGGCGGAATACTCTCTCCTCTGTTGTTTTCGTTATTTATCAACTCGATCACCTCCTACATTAATTGTTCCTACCATCTGTATGCTGATGATCTTCAATTGTATGCCCATACTACCATTGACAATCTTAAAAACACCATCGATTTGGTAAATAAGAACTTGGCGAAAGTTAAATCTTGGTGTAATCAGTATGGGGTTATAGTTAATCCTGTGAAATGTCAGGGCATTATTGTGGGCAGTGCGAGACAGCTAGCCAAGGTGGATTTCACATGTCTGCCGAAGTTAATTTATGATACACATATAATACCTTTTAGTGACAGTGTTATTAACTTAGGCCTTAACATCGACAGTTGCATGAACTGGCGCAAACAAGTCACAGCAATATGCCGCAAGGTCAACGGAACGCTTCAGTCCCTTTATCGTTTCAAAAATTTCTTACCTTACAAGACTAAGCTGATGTTGATCTACACTCTCGTGCTACCCATCATCGACTATGGTGACGTATGCTACCCAGACCTAAACGAAGAACTTTTAAATAAGCTAGAGCGCCTTCTCAACAACTGTATCCGTTTTATTTTCAATCTACGTAAATATGATCATATTTCAAGTTATCGAAGCCAGCTTAAATGGCTTACTATTCGTCAGAGGCGTACCTCTAGAATTCTTTTGGTTCTGTATTCAATCTTACATGATCCAACTTCTCCAAATTATCTGAAGGAAAATTTTCAGTACCTGTGTTCAGTTCATGACAAAGGTCTTCGTTCCACTAATAACCTTTTGCTTTGTATACCTCCACACAACAGTGATTTTTTCCGATACTCATTTAATGTTCAGGCTATACTGCTCTGGAACGCCCTGCCCGAAAGTATCAGAAAGGCGCGTACAAAATCTACATTTAAGGAGTTGATACGTAGACATCTGTTAGCAAGTAACTAATGAGTCATTATAAGTTGGCATTATGGCTGTCACCTTTTTGACATTAATAGTTGTATATTTATGTACGCTTTTTATGTATGTATATATTTATGTATGTATGTATGTATGTATGTATTTATGTATGTATGTATGTATATTTGTTGTATGTTTGTATTATGTATGTATGTATATAACAATTATTTTCTTTTCATTATTTTTATACCAATAACTTTTTTAATCACACATTTTCCTGCCTACCGTAAGTTCTCACCATCACCCAGGGTTGACTGGCAGAGAATGCCATTAGGCATTAAGTCTTACCCTGTAACCCTTATTTTAAGGTGATACAAATAAATAAATAAAATAAAAATAAATAGGTACATAAATAGCGGCGTTTGCCACCCGGTCAAAGAAGATTCCGTTCTAGGTATTATTTATTCTTATGACGTGGTCTGGTTTTAGGCAAGGTCATTATGTATGCCAACGAAAACCTTTTAACGTTATACATTCCTCTTTATTCTAAAATCATATAACGACAAAGACTTTTATTTGCACAAATATGGGTATAATTACAAAAAGTGTTTTTAAACATTAGGCTCGCCATATTTACCTTTATGAGGTATGCAAATATTACTAATAATTTAAAACTTAACTAATAACGAATATAAAAATGTACATTGAAATAATTTTATTTATTATATTATTTTTGTCATTATTTGTAGCCATATTGCGCCTTTTAATTGATTAATTTATTTTTATTTTTCACATCGGACCCGATCGTCGGCTTTGGGTACCCATATTGCAGGGTTTTTGTACACTGAGAGGAAAAAAAACCATTAATGCAGCCAGTTTTTTGGGCACCATGCCTCATATGGGCTTTTCAGATGAAGGAAAATCCTTCATTGTAATTTGTATAAGTTGAAGTGAGTTAAGGTTCATAAGTTTTGTTTTATTTAGTTTAGTTTTCGAAATATAAAAAATATAAACCAGGTCTACTTTAAAAATACTATTCAAATATCAACTTTGAGATATAGTTGATTAAGATCGATTGAGTTTTAAAAGCAAGCCTATAAATGTGTCTACAGCTTAGCTTCACTCACAACAGCTCAGTACATACGATATTAAATATACATACATTTTATAAGAGAAAAGGGCAAAGAGTCGGAAAGCTATCGGCGCGTAACGATCTCATATCAAACAAAAATGGGATATGGATGAGCATGATGCAGACAGAAAAGATCAAAAAGATAAGGATAAAATTTCTCTTACTAAAACAGCGATTGCGGTTTAACATTGAATAATGACGGCTTCATTGCGTTCTAATGTTAAAATGTGACCGGAATAACTCCGGCAAGGACTGCCAATAACAGCTGGGACTGATGGCTTGCTTAACTTGCCAGAGATTTTCCAGTACCGGTCGCCCATCTCACACTCGACCGTACTTATTTCACTTAACTGCGTAGCTCTCGCATACGCCTGGCGCTGTCGTTATGTTGAAAATAAATACGTACATAGCCAGAGGCGCGCACCGGGGTTTGAACCGGAACTGTTCCCATAAAAAGTAATGTCTTGATTGTTTATTCCTACTATCTTCTAAACACGGAGCTTATCCTCGTATAACGTTACAAGTACCTAAAAGACTCGAATGTTTGTATTAAATTTTAAGTTCATCAAATTTTAATCCCTAAGTTTAAGTCTTAATATATATAATTCTTCTGTGAGTGTGTATGTCACTGAACTCCTCCTTAACGGCTGGACAGATTTTAATGATTTTTTTTGTGTGTATTCAAATGGATTCGAGGATGGTTTAGATTCACATTTTGGGCCACTGGAAATGTTTTTTAATTACTTTTTTACTTATTTAGTTTTCCCATATAAATTGTTCCTGCCTGTCAAACGTTTTGTATTTCGTGCCGTGTCGTTCTAAACTTTGACACAGTCAGAATAGCTGGACAGTTCGTATGTCATTATTTGTTTTATATTTTTGTTTGATAGTAACATGAAGTCTCTTTAAGATAATAAGAAAACAAATCCTCTTTTATTACTTTTAAGGCAGGACAACGTCTGCGGGGTCCACTAGTTCTTTTATATTATTCATGAAATTATATCCATAAAAGAGTTTTGTAGATGAATTGTAAATATCGTAAATAAATAATATTGCGATAATCGATAGACCTTTTACCCTTATTGAAACACAATAATCTTGTCTAAGTTTCTAACAGACGTCTGACATGCTTTGGTAATCTAAAACCGCACGAACTACGAGCAAGGGCCAAAATACGGACTTGGATCGATATTGTGAAATAGACCGAGGAATTAATGACAGATTGTTACGTTCAAAGGGGCTTAATTCTGTGGTTACGGTTGCTAGTTTTTGGCTTTCAATTTTGGAGGAAAGATGCAGGTAAGTTTTTTTCTGAAGCCCGCATGGCTAGGCGGCTAGCGTAGAACGCAAGCGGTCTATGCAGCTAAGCCAAACAGGCGCGGTCGGGTGTGACATGGGTGACTGCTAGTGGCAAAAAAATCATGCGCGTTTCCGTGCTTCGGAGGGCACGTTAAGCCGTCGGTCCCGGTTGTTGTCGATAGATAACAGTCGTTAAACCTTGTCGGAAGCCTTATGGACGGTATGAGAACATCCGACAGCGGGTTAGCCACTAACCCGTATCTCCACCGACCCGCATTGGAGTTATTAAGACCCGCTATTAAGAGTTTTTTAGACGAATTGTAAAAGAAAAAAGAAAAAGAAAAAAATATATAGTATTTCATATTAGGAATACAAAATATTCACTTAATGAATGTCAGTTTTTTCCCGGTAATCGCCTTTAGGTGCCCGTTTGGGCTAGATGTTGAGCTGAGAGAAAAAAGGCGGCGGAAAAAACTCAGCAGCACTCTTTTAAAAAAGTGCATTATATATTTGAGATAACAGAATGGCTATGGGATGATAATGGGCACACGTGATAGCTGATTGTAATTATCTTTGTAACAAACGGCAGACCTATTACTCTAATTGAAACACAATAAGCTTGTTAAAGTTTCTAACAGACGTCTGATATGCTTTGGAAATCTTAAACCGCACGAACTACGAGACGAAATACGGACTAAGATCGATATTGTGAAATGTAACTTGATTTCTAATTAATGATAGATTATTACATACAAAAGAGTTCAATTCTATGGTTACGGTTTCCAGTTTTAGGCTAGGCATTTGTTCACCATATCAAAAATATGGAAATAAATTATTGAAACGTTTTGAATTATACATTTTTTATAGATGGCTAAATTCCGCCCATCTCGGGGCCGCTAAATAGACGATTGGAGCTCTCACTCCCGCCGCCCGCAACCCCGAAAGCCCCTTTTTCACTCACCACTTATGATCAGGCAGATCATACCGTAGCCTATTTTTAATCCCGAAGCTACAGGGAGTTATATTTTAGGGCTATGCTGATTCTATAGCTGTAAAGAAAAGAAAAGAAAATATTTTTATTAGCACAAATATGGGTAAAGAAGATTTGACAAATATATTTATTATCAGGGTGTTCAAATTTATTTTATTAAATTTTAATTTTAATAAACTTTTATTTACAACAGATTACAGTACTTTAATTTTTTATCGTTTAAATTTTTAGTTTAATTGGTCCCAATTTTACGCAATTTTATTAGAACCGAACTTAGTTCACCGTCATCTTTGGGCACCCGATTTATTTTTATTTATATAATTGTTTTGAAACTCAGTAACAAATAGTACGTTTTTTAGTACATGTTAAGTTTTTTCATGGCGTTTTATTTACTTTTTTATTTATTTACAACATATATGTTATATATTCAATATATTATTTAATACATATTAAGTTGTTTTTCGTATATTGGATTATTTTTTCTATCTTAACTCGTGTTTACCAGCGAAGCAATTACGGAACTGTAACTGTAGGCTTGTGGGGAAAATTGCTTGAAAACTTTGAACGTCAAAACTTAACCCAAGCTTGTAAACATAATTTTCCACACTAGAGTCTTGTCGTATAAAAGGCGTGTATTCACAGACTAGGTTTGTTCGTCTATGTAATTATATGAAGTAGAGTTTGTTCAGCAAGTGAAAACATCCCAGTTTTCATACTTCTGAATAGAGTATAGCTCGTAATAATATTATTAATGCTAAAATATGTGTAAAAGTAGCTAGACTAGTTTTTTTTATATGAGAAAAACTAAACATTTTTTTATTCTTCAATTATGGCATCGCAAACTCTGCATATTTCCAGCGTCAAGTATAATTTTTGCATCACGTTTTTGTGCCATGCACGAGTAAATGATACTTAAAGTCAGTAAGTCGTCAGTTAGTAAGTCGACTTGACTGACTGAGTAAGTCAAGTCAGTCAGACATTCAAGTAAAGCGATGGCTTCTTTACCAGAACGTGACCAATGGAATTTTGGAGGCAAGCCGAAAAAAACCTATTTTCGCACTGTTATTTTAATTCACAACACTCGTGCACTATAATTAATCTATATCGAACAAAATGCCATCAAATTTATCCGATATAACTCAAAAATACACCAAGAAAGTAAAAATAAAACAAGAGCACAATAACGTATTTTTTGACTCCCGCCAAAATACCCAACTAAATATAATATATGCATTAGTCTTGGGATCCATATTTTAAACATATAGGTTACTAGTGGCCACCCGCGACTTCGTCCGCGTGGACTTTGGTATTAGTCATAGCATGATGTTATATAGCCTAAAGCCGCCAAAAATATTTTATGCCTTTGAAGGCGTTCCTGAAGATAACATTAAACATATTTAAGGAAATTAGAAAAGTCATATAATTAAAATGTCGCTAAAATAAATTTAATAAACAAAACAAAACACATCTTTTCAAAAAAATTCCATACTCATTTAATTCGTTTATTGGTTAACATTGAATAATTGTCTTTGTTGTTAATTTAATTTGTGACATTGTTTTGAATTGATTGTATGTTTTCATAATCCATTGATAATATTTGCATGACTTTTTTATTTTTGCTTAATTGCCGTTTGTTGAGAACAAATAACATAAAAAATAAAGCATTAGCTTTATTGTTATTATGTATTGAATATTTAGAAAATAATTATCGTGTTTCTAAATGAATTAATAAACATTATTTAGATACTATAATCATTAATTGGAAAAATTAGGTGCACTAACGACTTGGGGTTACCATATCACAATTTTTTTTATTACCGTGGAGGAGCAATAAAAACGGACTTTACAAAATTATTTCGTGAATATAATATAATCTTCGTTCCTCCAAAATCTACACTAATATTATAAAGAGGAAAGATTTGTTTGTTTGTTTGTGTGCATTGAATAGGCTCCGAAACTAATGGACCGATTTAGAAAATTCCTTTACCATTAGAATCCGACATTATGCCTGATGAACATTAGCTACTTTTTACCACGGGGAAATGCTTCATTCGTACGGGAAAACGGGTAATATAGTCTATATAAGTACCTACGATTTTAATATAGCAATATATCGTCATACGTCGTTTTTCAAATGGATGGAATAAAGATATCACATAGGCTATTTTTGATCCTACAAGGACCCATAAAACGGGTCCATGCGGGCGAAGGCTAGTGATGTATAAGCCCGTACCTCCCGTGACACGCATAAAGTGTTGTAGAATATCATCCATAATTCTACATGCTATTAGAAGCGTCTAATACTTAAAAACTTGTATGTAGGTTAAATGCGATGTATTATGAGCCTGGTTTATGCTTTATCATACCGCGTCATGAATAATGAAAGGTGTAATGAACCTGCTGCCCAGGGCTCATGTCGGCGCTCATTAATGCGCACTCAATGGCAAAATATAAGCGGTATTTTAAGGTTTCCATAGTCCAAAGTGAAGCACGCATGGCCTAGGAGCTGACGTAGAACTAAAGCGAACTATGCAGCTAAGCTAAACGGGCACGGTCGACTTTGAGTGAGACGGTCGGTAAACCTTGTCTGAGGCCTTGCGGGCGGGCAATTTACAAACATTCAACAGTGGGCTGCTCAGTAACCCACATTATCACTAACCCGCATTAGAGTAATTTGGTGGAGTGCGCTTCGGACTTCCCCAATTACGGGAAGAGACCCGTGCCCAGCAGTGGTATGTCAAAATGCATTTGCAGCCGTATTAAACCGAAGATTAAATTAAAAATGCTAAAACCTTTTATGTGTTAAACATTAAATTTTCTTTTATAGATGTAGTAATACATTTGGCTGCAACCCTGTTTGTGTCCCACTGCTGGGCACTGGTCTCCCCATTATTAGGAAGGCCTGGAGCTTACTCCACCACGCTGCTCCAATGCGAGTTGGTGGAGATGCTGGTTAGTGGCCAACCCGCTGACGGATGTTTTCAAACTGCCATAAGGCCTCCGACAAGGTTTAACGACTGTTATCTATCGATAACAACCGGGACCGACAGCATAACATGCCCTCCGAACAGGGAAACGCGCACGAAATTTTTTGCCACTACCGGTCACTCACACCCGACCGCGTCCGTTTGGCTTAGTTGCATAGATCGTTTGCGTTCTACGCTAACCGCCGGGCCATGTGCGCTTAATAATATATTTTTAGTCTTTATATACCTTTCATAAAATTATAGGCAAGCCCGATTTCATACGGATTGACGTTAAGCGGATATGAAAAATGGATTAAGCGCTGATGCCTTTTAAAATTAAATTTGAAGTCCATCAGAGCCACTAGCGCGATGTTACCATGATCCGAAATTGCCTTTTAAGATCGATATCATGAAAATGACATTCAACGATGTTTTCATATTCATTTTGTAGTTTGCCTTTTTAGTTTTTTTTAAGTGCCAAGTAATACAGTTATCAAGTAATATAGTGATGGTTTGATCGGTTTTCAATTAAGTCGTAAGGCATAATGTTAGTGGAATATACATATTTTTCCGAGAGCGAACGGATATTAAGCCGTAATGGAGGGTTTAATAGGTTACATCGGGCTCCGACGCCTTCTTACGATCGCGACAAATAATAACCACTTGAGATGTTATACTCGGTAGTGGTTTCAATGGATCTACTTTTAAGAGGCCGTATACGAAATTTCGCTAATTTAGCTGATTTTACGGTGTTAGGGTTAGGTTGGTATTAGGGTTTAAATATCGGCGATTTGGGATTTTAATCACCGATATAAATAATTTCAATGCTATAATATTTATCATCTCAGCAGCGATGGCTGAGTAGTAAAAGACCACGGTCTTCAACGCGACCGATACCGAGTTAAAATCCTCGGCATGCACCGCTGACAAATAAATTTGTAATGTGCGCATTTATCGCTGCTCCACGGTGATGGAAAAATATCGTGGTATTTAATTGATTACGATGTCCTCCATCGCCGTGCATTCCTGAGAGAAATTCATAATTTATCGAAAGCAGGACGTCCATCAATCCGCACTTGGCCAGCGTAGTGGACTATGGCCTGAATCCCTCTCACTTGTGAGCGGAGACCTGTGCCCAGTAGTGGGACATAAAAAGGTTGAAAAAATTTTTATCAAATTTTCCAAAAAGCAAGTCATTATATTACCGGGAACCAGCATTTTTACTCTTATCTTACCCGTTATTCGGTACAACAATACAATTGGTTCACAACAGAAATGCAACGGTGTTTTTTTTTTTTTAATGGAGTAGCAGACGAGCATGCATGCCACGTTTTGTTAAGTGGTCGCTGTAGCCCATGGACATCTAACATACAACCTCAAGCAAGCATAGGTAAGTCTTGTCTAAGGTCGTATGCAGTTGCACTGCTACTCCGGAGGCTGGAGGTCGTCTCATGTAAGTGTGACCGGCAACTGCACCTTTCCACCGAATCACAATAGAATTGGTTTACTGGGTGCAGCGGTGGTACTTCCCCGGGCGAAAAATAATAGTTCTACCACCTACAAATAATAATTTGTATTGTATTTGTAATACTTCGGTCGTCTGTATTTAATAAGTCTTGTGAAAATTTACTTCAATAGTACCTTCAGAAACAGACAGCGAAATGACAAAAACAGTAAGTGTGTTGGACCCTCATTGTTTGTTCACTATCAGGTAAAAATAATTAAATTTTATTTTTCTTATATTAAGTAAAAAAATTTTTTTAAATACTTTTTTATTGATAAAAACCGTGTGGTGCTTGAAGCTATTAATACCTTAAGTACTACCTTTATCAAGATTTAATCAAACACCCTGTAGCGACCTACGAGCAATATAAGCGCGCACCGCACATGAAATGCTGACCAAGCAAGACGACACAAGCATCAAACTTTGTAAACAACAGAGTACATCACACTGAACTGGCCCACCAAAAGACGTATCCTGAATCACGATATCGAAGTTTCTCAGATTCTAAGTATGGTATGTATACAAATGGTCCTAAGTTAGCATTCGGACTGCGGTCCCCAGGCAGTGACGTCGCCTGGCGGGAGATTTCCCCTTTTCCTCTAAACAACAGAGTACGTCACACTGAACTGGCCCACCAAAAGACGTATCCTGAATCACGATATCGAAGTTTCTCAGATTCTAAGTATGGTATGTATACAAATGGTCCTAAGTTAGCATTCGGACTGCGGTCCCCAGGCAGTGACATCGCCTGGCGGGAGATTTCCCCTTTTCCTCCACACCCTCCACGCTTTTTAACAATAAACAAAACGTTTTTTAGTCGAGATAACAATAGCAGCGTGTATTTTAGTTTTTTTTATCATAAACTATTTTCTAATATTTAGTCTCAAAGCTGGCATTATATATTGTTTCAAATATGTTAAAACCAAGTACTCAATTATTATAGTTTGTATCTGTGGAACGGAATTTTTTCGTTTAAAATTTTTCGAACGTATAAAAATCGGATGAAAAATATAATTTGTAGGCTTGGCCTATCGTTATCGCCATGAGGTCTTGGCCTACAAATTATATATTTTCATCCGATTTTTATACGTACGAAAAATTTTAAACGAAAAAATTCCGTTCCACAGATACAAACTATTACATAAGAGGTGAAGCTAATAATAATGAACTGGCCAAGTGCGAGTCGACTCACGCATCGAGGGTGACGTAAAATGTTTTTAATATATGATGTAACTAATAAAAATTTACGGTTTTCGCAAGTTTCTCTTTATCTGTACTAAAAGACGTTCCTTCGTACCAATTTTCAAGATTCTGAGTTCACGGGAAGTTTTTGATTCCCTTGCAACGGTTCTATCTTTTAATTGCGTTGGCTTAGAAGTTTTATTTTATCACAGCTCCAAGGGACAGTAGATCTAAATATTTGATTCCAGCTTGATACATCCACACGTTCTTGAGAAAAAGGATCTTGACAGACAGATGGACTGACAACAAAGAAATTCTATAAGGATTCCGTTTTTTCCTTTCGAGGTACGGGACCCTAAAAACGTATTAAAAAGCACCCGAGCTCGTAGCGAAACTTGTGTGTGTCGGTAGGTGTAGCGAAGCTTGATCAGGAAACGAACGAACTATACAACGTATACTACGAAAGCTATACAAACTACACGACACTCGTAGATTAAATGCATTTAGCTACAGAAATACGACGCGGCAAACATTGGTCTTTGCTTTTCAAGTAGTGGTTCGGCGAATTCGGCTCCTATACTACACTAAGTTTGTTGTCGCAGTACTCCTACAAGAAGATGAGTATAAATTATTAAATTACACAATTTTTTACTATACGCGACTTCAGTTTTAGGGCAAGGGTTATTTGGGATATGAATGACATATTTTTTAACACGCTTTTATTAACTTGACCTGTATGTATGTATGTAACGGAATCTTTTAACTTCATTTTCACTTACTTCTAGCACTCTGATTAACTTGAAAATTTGCACAGGGGTCAAGGGCCGATGACAATACAATAATCTAATAAATTTATATTAAAGTCCTAACTAGGATCATCAGGATAAAAAAATATATGAGGGGCGGCTGATAGGTTCGTGGCCTAAGGTACTTAATGAAACAAATAAAAAGTTTTATATTTTTAACACGTCTAAGCGTCTGATTAACTTGAAAATTTGCACAGGGGTCAAGGGCTGATAACAATGCAATAATATGAGAATAAAAATCCAATAAAAAAATTAAAATAAATAATATAGTTCAAAAAATTAAAAAAACACGCTTTTGTGAAAACACGAACTAAAAAGTAAAAAAAGAAAAAGAAAATGTATTTTACTGTAAAAAAAGGGTGGGATGACTTTTAAGATACTATTGACACCATGCACCTATGCTAATTTTACATACGGAACTATTTCCTGAAAGAAAGAAATTTATAAAAACAACATACATTCCTTCAAAATATCTTCTTAAATAACAGTACCTGGACGACCGAACGTAGCACAGACAAAATAATTGATTTTCTTGGTTTAATTTTAAGCAAAACACTCATTGGCTTATTGTTACTTATAAACGCCATCTGAAATAACTCCCAATACAAAAATTATTGTCACAAAAAATTAAAAACGCAACATGCGCTTGAGGTTCGAACCCAGCTCTCTAGCTCCGCAGTCAGCCTATGTAACCATTCGATCAAGGAAACTATAATTCCATGCCAAATTTTTATAGAGCTCTTTCAAATATACATTGTCTTTTGCTTAGACTAAGAATAATGTACTTACGTCTTGTTTGAACGGCGGATTGGCGGATGACGTTTGACGGCATTCTACGCCACAATATTATTAATAAACCATCAGTAAGAGTCATATTTCTCAGTTTATATTTAAGTTGATTATCGCTGAAAATTCTAATAAAACAACAAATTCTTAAAATAAAACCTAACTGGATAAATCCGTTTCCGAGATTCAAATTATATAGATATTTACAAGGACTGCTCGTTTAAAGGTATTAGATAGATTATTATTATGGTCTGTTTTCATCTTCGTGAAATTGATAAACAGCTAACATGAAAGTATAAGAAGCTTTGTGGACAAAGGATTGATACATGTTCCCGTATAGAGCCCCTACAAATATTTGCAAAGCGGCAAGGATTGGACCCGACTAGCTGACTCGCAGATTTTGCTCGAAAGGGAATGTAATAATTTAATTAACATAATTTTTTTGCCAGTTTCAATGAAACAGTAAGTAAGTCGTCAGTAATCAGTCAGTCTAGTCAGTCCAACATTCAAGTAAAGCGATGGCTACTTTACAAGAACGTGTCCGATGTAATTTTGGAGGCAAGCAGAAAATACACATTTTAGCACTGTTATTATATTTCACAACACTCGTGCACTATAATTAACCTATATCAAACAAAATGCCATCAACTTTATCCGATATAACTCAAAAATACACCCAGAAAATGAAAATAAAACAAGAGCAGAGTCTTTTTCGACTTCCCGCCAAAACTCGACATTTTTTTTAAATAGAGTTTTACTGTCATTGACATAAAGACACAGAGTTGCCAACTTAAAAACTTACATAAAAAAGCAACAAACCAAATAAAAAGAAAAAATATCGTTTTTGATAGTATTTCGATTTTGGATATTTGATATCGATATATCGATATATCGTTATAAAATATATCGCCCAAAAATATCGATATATTGAATTAAAAATATCGATATATCGATGTATCGATATTTATTCAACAAGCCTAGTTTGCGCGGGAGACACTTCCAAAATGGTAAAATGTGTCCCCCCCTGTAACTTCTAAAATAAGAGAATGATAAAACTAAAAAAATATATGATGTACACTACGATGCAAACTTTCACCGAAAATTGGTTTAAACGAGATCTAGTATGTAGTTTTTTTAATACGTCATAAATCGTAAACCACAATTTACCTTTCATTCAATCTTCATGCAATGATTTCTATGGATAATCAAAGGCAACGAGGTATTTCTGTTGCCGCTATTGTTATACAAATACTAAAAATAGAATAAAATAAATATTTAAGGGGGCTCCCATACAATCAACGAGATTTTTTATAGATAATGGTACGGTACCCTTCTTGCGTGAGTCCGACTCGCACTTGGCCGGTTTTTTGTTAATAAGTTTTATACTTTCATGGTTTGGCCAGAAAATTCAAAGCACTGTTTTCTTAGTAGAATCGCGTGAGATATCTACTTAGGGTTTAAAATCTTTGTGGACAAAGGATATCATTCCACGTATAGAGCCCCTTCAAATATTGATAAAGCGGAAGGGTTGGCCGATGGGCCCGTTTGGCCGGCTCGCTGGTTTTGCACTGATGCTGACTAATCATAGGGAAACCAACTAAGCAATTTCACGAGTAAAAAGATTTAAATACTGGTCAGAAAGTCAATTTTGTAGCTGAGGTAATGCTCAACTTGGATTGTAGTTTCGTCTTTTGTTTCATGCAGACTTTTCATTTGTTTAGAAAATCGACTAGCCTCTTTTCATTCTTGCTTTTTTTTATTCACATTTATTTGACAACAAAATAAAAAAACTAACTGTCTACCTACAAAATAAAAAAACATATTCTTAAAAAAATAATTACATTCTTTTGACGGTTTGTTCGAGGTTTCTAAGTTACAAACGTTTAGAATGATCGAACACTGGTACGATCAATCTACTGTAGGGTTCCGTAGCCAAATCAGTTCTCGTGGATCGTGCGTGCGCACCGGACGCATCCTAAAGTTACGTAATTAAATTAGTAGTGACAAGGGCAAAGCTATTAGTAAGAAAAGGATCGATATATTGCACTAAGATCCTCTTCAGCGTAGGCGCAAGTAGCTCCGCCTCTGGCCCCTCCCACCGACCGGCCTAGCTGTTGTACGTTGCTATAGCTCCCGACGGCAAATCAATTGTAGGCCTATTTGAATATTTGGAACGGCAAACAAAAATGCAGCGAACACCGGAGAAACGCCTGAGTTATGGCTCTGATCCAAACGTAGCCCGGCTGAAGGATAAGTGTAAGACCATCGATGACTGGATTGGTGTGACACGACAGAAGAAAAAGCGCAGGGAAGATGATAGCGACAGTGATTCATGCTTATCTCCAGAACCCAGGAAACAGAAGACGTCGTGCTGCACTGCTAATAGTGTAAATGAAAATCTAGCCTTATTAAGTCAGCAAATGGAGAACATGACTAAACTTTTGAATGCCCTAAAAGAAGAACAAAATATGCGTTTTTATGAACTTAAAAACGAAATTAATGATATCAAAAAAGAAAATGTGGAAATTGAAAAATCGTTAGACTATCTTGGTACAAAGTTTAAGGAAATGGAGAAAGTTAGTAAGGAAGTACGCGAAGATTTCCAAAAGCATGAAAATCGTTTAAAAGATATAATTAATCGAAATGTTTTTCTTGAAAAAAGCAACAAGGCTTTAGAAGAGAGAATAATGAGATTAGAGCAGAAGGAATTAGAGTTACAAATAGAAATACACAATGTTCATCAGCAAGAAGGGGAGAATCTGTTGGAATTAGTTGGTAAAATTGCTCAAGCACTGAATCTTAAGCCTGCGGATATTGAAAAAGCTAGTAGACTGCCGGGAGATAGCAAAAAGACCCCCCGGCCCTTGGTAGTCTCATTACGCTCGCGTGAAGCTAGATCTGACTGGTTAAAATGCAAGAAGAAGAATATTACAAATGACAATATATTTGAAGATGGAAACACCTCTCGCATTTACATCAATGAGCATATAACTCGGCAAACAAGACAACTATTATGGAGTGCGAAGAATAGACTGAAGGAAATATATAAATATATTTGGATACAGAATGGCAAAATTCTCATAAAAAAGAACGAAACTGAAAAAAAGGTGTACCAAATTACATTTGAAAGTGATATTGCATCCAAGTTAATTAGAAAAGAAGAGTAATATCAGAAGTTATTAAGTGCACATATATTCATTGAATTATAACGGCTCATTACTTACCATAGTAAGTCGCAAAGACTTACTATACTTCATATCTACTTATATACAACCATAATAACTAACATAATCTATCTGCGTTCTAATTTTCATTAATTTTACAATTATGTCACAAAATTTTATCCCTCAACATAATGTTCAAGATATAGAATATTATAAATATACGAACCTACAAGAGTGGTACACAGAATTAAATTCACAGACGACCTGTTTAAATATTATTCATATAAACGTTTGTTCCTTACGACTGCACTTCAATGAATTGCTAGTATTATTGAATGCGTGCCTTAACTGTTTGGATGTAATATGCTTAACAGAAATAAACATAAAAGATGATGAGACCTACAGATATAATTTAAGTGGCTTCAATATGTATACAAGAACAAGAAAGAATAGAAGGGGCGGAGGAATTCTAATCTACGTTAAAAGCGAAATAATATTTTCAATAAAGGAAATACATACTAAATACTGTGAGGTACTGACCGGCGAGCTGCAAATGAGAGACTATAACTTATATTTATTCGTATTGTACCGGCCACCTGGTTTAAGCAAGGCAAGTTTTATTGAAGAATTAGAAAGTATGTTATCCGGAATATCCAGGCGAAGCACCTTAATTGTAATTGGAGACATTAACATCGACATAAGTGAAAATAACTTAGAAGCAATCTCAAACAGGTATTTAAACATCCTAAGTGAACTTGGTTTGCAGTGCGGAGTGCGTGATATAACACGGGAGTGCGTAACCTCAGGACGACAAGTGGCGTCATGCATCGACCACGTCTTCGCTAGGACTGATAAGGTAATACGTTCACTCCAGGCATATACAGTTACGAGCAGGGTCGCTGACCACTACGTCATTGGACTTACAGCTGATTTACGAGTGAATAATCAATTAGATAATTCTGTCACACATTTAAGTTACAATAATAAAATGATATTTAAAAAATTGCATAGTATAAATTGGTCAGATCTTTTGCTCTTAGACAATCCTATTGAAATATATTATAACATTGTACAAACATTTCAAAATGTCTATAAAGCATGTACCTTTCAAAGAAAACTCTCGTATAAACGTAACACGCAGTTATGGGTGAATAGTTATTTGCAACAACAAATTGATAAAAAAGACGGTCTCTTTAGAAAATGGAAATCACAGCCAAACAATAACAATTACAGACTAGAGTATACAAGGCAAAGAAATTTTACAAATAAATTAATAAATCGTGCCAGAAATGAATACCGTAAGCGGAATATATTAAAAAGTAATGGGGACATGAGGAAGATATGGAACAATATTAACAATTGGTTAGGGCGTAATAATTTATCAGTTGATGAAGTAGTTGAAAGGTATATGCTAAAGAAAAATACAAATTACCAAGTATGTGATGGATTCTGTAACACTTTTACCTCGGAAATAGAAAGTATTAAAATACAGCATCAATGTTCTGACCTGTTCTTAAGCCGTGATACATATGTAAAGGAATGTAATGTAAGTTTTAGGTTTAGAAAAGTATTACCTGTACATGTATTGAAAATTATAGAAAACATGGACTGCAGTAAAATGCCAGGATCAGATGGTATCAGAGTTATCGACCTTAAAGAAATTAAAACTAAAATTTCTCCAGTAATTGCACATTTTATAAATTTAAGCGTACAGAAGGGTGTGTATCCCAAAGAGTTGAAGCTAGCCATTATAAGACCTATTTATAAAAACGGATCACATGATGAATTTACAAATTACAGACCCATTGCTATTTTAAATGTAATTAATAAAATTGTAGAAAAAATTATAATAGGACAAATAACGACATTTATGGAAACAAATCTAATATTTAATGATGCTCAACATGGTTTCCGACCCAATAGAAGTACGGCAACAGTTCTAACCAAGTTCGCGGATGACGTAAATAAATCACTTAATGATAAAAAAATCGTATTTGCTGTCTTCGTAGATTTTAAAAAGGCGTTTGATACTCTGGATCATAATGGATTACTGCAGTCCATGCAGGAGTGTGGTATACGTGGGCCGATGAATGCATGGTTTCGGGAATACTTAAGAGAAAGGCAACTTAAAGTTAGGGTATGTGGGACTGAAAGTAAACTGGGTGATATTAAGTATGGTGTACCAACCGGATCGGTATATGGACCTGTCGGGTATTTAATGCACGTAAACAGCATGCCTAACGTTATCAAAACTTGCAGGTCTTACATGTACGCTGATGATACGTGCATTATATACAGCGACACAAACCAAAACGTCATACAAGAAGTAGTACAACAGGATTTTGACAATATCGTACGATGGGCTCATGATAATGGGATTATAATTAATCTAAGTAAAACCAAATGCATGCCAATAATGTCCCCGTATAACAAAAATAAGATTATAACCATACAAATAATCGGCCACTCGTATGAATGTTTACATAATAATAAAAAAGAGTGTACATGTGTTAAGTTGGAACTTGTATCTAGTTTTAAATATTTAGGCTTGTATGTAGACGCTAATTTTAATTGGAGATATCATATAGACAGTGTTTGTAACAAACTACGATCAATACTTGGTAAATTACAGCACTTACAGTTCACTGTGAGCAAGGGCATTATGTACCTAATATACTATGCATTGGCTGACGCAGTCATTTCATATGGATTGGGTGTGTATGGTCTCACTTTTTCTACTTATATAGAGAAAATTAAAAGCTTACAAATTCGAATGTTAAAACTATTAGTAGATAAGAACATAAAAGAATCTTTAGGGAAAGAATATGAAAAGCTATTTAAAATATGTAGAATTCTCCCGGTAGACTTAAAAGTTAAATTGGCTATTTTGTGTGAGCAATCCAACAATAATAAAAACAATATGCAAGTTAGAGAGTATACATACCCAACCCGATCTTCAAAGAAACCGAAATTTGTAGTGCCCAGTAGTAAAAATTATTATGGTAAACGCGAAAGACGCTGGATTACTCCTGTGCTATACAATGATCTGCCACGCAATCTGCTCGTTGGAGTAAAAAATAGGGCTCAGTTAAAACGTATACTTAGGAAACACTACCTGTCTCTATGTCCATAGCAAGTACTTTGACAATCATTTAATCAAAAATCATATTATTATAATACATTGTATACAACAGGCAAATACCGCGCATATACAGACAACAAGTCATTCAAATAATTCACGCAGTTATATACACAGTCGCACATAATGCTCGCACACCCATTCTCCTACATATCCACACAGGTCAGCTCACACAAACATATACACACACACACATACACTCACACACACACACACACACACACACACACACACACACACACACACACACACACACACACACCCAAAAACAAACTCCCACACCCACACACACACAAACACACCTGCTCAAGTTATCACTATAATAGGTATGTCAAATAAGTTTATCTAAATTGTAGTACCTAATATTAAGATTACTTTATAACTTTACCTTATGATATTGTTAATATTATGTAGTAATTAAGTACCTACTTCAATAGAAATCCACGAGAGCTACTGCCGACAAACTGTTTCACAGTTTGGCAGAGGTTGAGTT
Organism: Pyrgus malvae; assembly: GCA_911387765.1. Taxonomy (NCBI): domain Eukaryota; kingdom Metazoa; phylum Arthropoda; class Insecta; order Lepidoptera; family Hesperiidae; genus Pyrgus; species Pyrgus malvae. Next base: position 26,613,335 of record OU426947.1, read on the forward strand.
ATGTAACATTGTACTTAATTTGATGAAATAAACTTAAAAAAAAAAAAAAAAATGGCAAAAAACGGAACCCTTATGGGTTCGTCATGTCTGTCTGTCTGTCCGCCCGTACGTTACCGCCACTGTTTTCCGAAATTATAAGAACCATACTGTTGAAACTTGGTAAGTAGATATATTCTACGAATCGCATTAAGATTTTCAGAGAAAAATAGAAAAAAAAAACAATAAATTTTTGGGTTCCCCATACTTAGAACGGAATCTCAAAAAAATTTTTTTCATTAAAAACATGTGGGGTATCTATGGATAGGTCTTCAAAAATGATATTGAGGTTACCAGTATAATTTTATTTTAAACTGATTAGTTTGCGCGAGAGACACTTCCAAAGTGGTAAAATATGTATAAAACTAAAAAAAAAATAGGTAGGTATATGATGTATAATTATCATGCAAACTTCCATCGAAAATTGGTTCGAACGAGATTTAGTAAGTACATTTTTAATACGTCATAAATCGTAAACCGCAATTTACCTTTCATTCAATCAACTCAAATATTTTAAATAAACATTAATAATGGTACGGAACCCTTCGTGCGCGTGTCTGACTCGCACTTGGCCGGTTTTTTCTACCTTTTCTAACAACTGAGTTATGTCTACACAAAAATCTGCTTATATTGCAGTTTCTATTTACTAGCGAAGGTAATTTGGATGAGACTGTTATTTGGAATTTATGGGAAGCTTTAAGGGTATATTTTCCCGGTATAGAGGTCCTTCAAATATAACCAAAACGAATAGGGTTGGCCGATGGGTCGCTCCTCGGCCCATTTGGACAGTTCGCTGGTTTTGCTCTAAATGCTTACGGAAGGGAAGCACTGACGCTAACTAATCAAGTAAAAACTAGAAAATCTGCTAACATTCAAACTCTTTTTTATAAATAAAGTAAATATATTTAAGAAAGTGTTTGCAGTTTACCTTAACCCAAGCGTAGTAGGTTATTTGATAAGTACCAAGTCTTCGTGTCATTCCTCTGTTACTTTTTGCCTTTTTTCGTTTTTATATAGGTATTATATGTATAGATCTCATTGTTGGGCACAGCTCTCCTATCAGAAGTGAAAGGGATTTATTCGATAGTCATCACCGTCGAGCAGTCTGGAATCTGCGAATCTGGATTTATTAGGGGAATTATAAAACGAGCGAATAAAAAAAAACTTTGCGACTGATGATGACATACAGTTTTAATAACTTGAGCGGTATGAATTAGATTAAGCGAAAAATTTACTAAACTAACGACGAATATTGATAATAATAAAATCCAGAACGAGCTTACAAAAAGTGGATTGTGATTAATCCATTTCAGATATTAAAATTTTATCCGAGCGACTACATTACTAAATGAGCGACTGGAAAAAAACCACTCTGCATTCTGTAAGTTTACACACAACGTTTGACTACCATGGCGTCTCCGAAGCCCTTTGCTTCTGTGTCTGAAAAATACCCAAAACCAAATCAGAGCACCCCACTATCCACGTGGTCTTATCTGTACTACCCCTAGAATGTATATAAAAAGCCGGAGGCGCGGAGGGAGAACACTCCCAGCCCGCCGTAGGAAAGCGCAGGTGCCGCGCTTTCTTACGCTGGGGCGGAGGGAGTGGTTTTCCCGCAGCGCCGGAGAAGTCACGGAGCCAGAGCTTCTTCCCACCTCCATTTTTGATGGGACCATTGACTCGAACAAATATTAGGTCGCTCAAATATTATGAAGCTGCTCAACTTGTATTTTAAGTAGTTCAAATTAATGTTTGTAAGTTGCTGTTCTGTTGATTTCTCGTCACTCGCAGACAGTCGCTCACTTAATAATTCTATAACGCAAATTGATTAATTTTGACACTTAAAAGTGTAATTTACAGTCACTCGTTTTATTGCTACCCGATTTATTATAGACATTACCTTTAAGCTCTAAACAACAGTGCTGTCTGAAAACATAAAAACTATATCTACAGGTTCCAATTATAATTTTACGCCTGCTCACCACATCAGACGCAGGCAGGTAATGTTGTGTGAGATAGCGCTATTCGGATTAATGCAATGGACAAGGACGGACAACGTTGTCACCCCTGATTAAGGCAGTTAATCCCCGAGCGTGCCCACAGTACGTGATCTCACGGACGATGAAAGGTAATTAGAAGATCTCAGAAAATGTGCCGTCGCCTGCTTTTCTACATGAAATATTACTAAGTAAAAGATAAAAATTGTTGTTTGTTTAAAGAATGTAATTAAGTTCCATAACTGAAGAAAGAAGAAATGATTCCTTATTGAATTAGTGTCAAAATACGCTAATTTAAGAAGGAATTTGTTCATAGTTTTAAGTGATTCCAGCTTTGAACAAAATTCCTTTCAAAATCGCTTCAATACAACTAAATAAGTATTCTTATAAACTTACAAACACTACTTTACCTTATGATATTTCCATAGTTAACCATTTTTCAATTATCTTTACCTTTCTATAGTAAACACAGAACTTCTTATAAAATTGAGAAAGATTTAAGCAAAAGTATACCACGCTGAATAATCGCGAGTTAATACATACAAGATGTCTCTGATAACTATTAATTCTCAGGCATGCACGATGAGTGTATATATTGACAGTATGAGATATTCAATATCTTAATTTTTGCAGACATGCTCTAAGCCATACCTAATACCTAAACCAAATCTACAGGTTCCAATTATAATTTTACGCCTGCTCACCACATCAGACGCAGACACGTAAGATGTGTGATAGCGGTATACGGATCAATGCGTTGGACGAGGACGGAGAACATTGTCACCCCTGAGTAGGGCAGGTAATCCCCGAGCGCGCCCAGAATACGTGATCTCACAACGGTGAAAGGTAATTAGAAGATCTCCGAATAGGTATGTTCCATTGCTTTGTTTTCTACATGAAATGTAAATTCCAGGTATTAAATTATATTTCTTTGATGTTTTTTGGAAGATTGGGTATTTTAAGGACCCATATCTCAAGAGTTGAAACGTTACCTATTATAAACCTTTATAACGTTTCGTTTATAATTCAATCGCCATAACCTCGTCAGAGGTTTGTTTCGTTTCAAACCTCTCATAGATTACCTCCGAACAAAAACCGTAACAGTACTTTGGTTCCACTAACCCGTTCTTCCACCAACCCGCATTGGAGCAGCGTGTGTAAGCTCCAAACTCCCCTATTTATAGGTACCCTTGCTCAACAATGGGATGCAATGTAATTTATTTATTTAGATAAGGCATACCAACTAAGTACATACATTACATTAAAAAACAAAAATCTTTTCATAGGCTTTTTACAGTCAGGTGCATTAATTACAAAGTTCCAAAATGAAAATAGAAAAATACCAATACAAAAAATGCATAGAAAAATATATTATGTATATCTAAAAATATAAATATATATTATATGACATACATACATAATTCAAAAAGATCGGTGACAACGGTTACATAAACTGGACATACTCCCGCTCCGCACTTTATGCTTTTAAGTCGCAAGCAACGGCCTTGCATATAATAGATACTCATGTCCAACAGTGAAATTCAAAAAAGGTCGCTACCAACAATCACACAACCTAGATACACTTCTGCCCCGCACATTGTACTTTTAATTTTACCCTCGGGAGCTTTTATAGAGGTTCTCGTCGAAATCGTGCCTATTTATTTGCAAATTCCGCAATCCAAATTGCTTTCTGCAGTTTTTATTGGACGAACACAAACTAAATTCATTTCAGTTGGAGAGCCAATTTTCAGACTCACAACATGGTTTTAGAGTTGGCCGTTCCACTGCGAGAAATTAACTTTCTTTTCACGCATACACTGCTGCAGCGGTTGATATTGGTTCTGAGGAGGACATTGCGTATTTTGATTTCAAAAAATCGTTCGATACGATGGATAATGATTTTTCTTCGACCTTTTTTATGCCCCCCTGCTGGATACAGGTTTCCTCTAACAAGTGAGAGGGATTTAGGCCATAGTCCGACGTGGTGGTCGAGTACAGGTTGGTAGATATGATTATATTACTTCGAGAAATTATGTGTTTCTCTCAGGTATGCACGGCGATGGAAAACATCATAATAAATTAAATACGAGAATCACAATATTTTCCATCACCGTGAAGCATGATAAAAATATACACTCATTTACTCCCGCCTTACTACAGTTTTTCTCCTGCTTTCTTCGCAATCGGAGACATTATGTGCAGTATAATGGATGCTTTTCCAAGCCGTATTACCTATACGTTTTCAGGCTTAAGTCAAGGTTTGAAGCTCGGTTCATTGCTATTTTTAATTTTTATCGACGACAATCGAATGGACTGAACGGAATAGGCTGATGTTAAATAAGACAAAGTGTTCTGTAGGCACAGTAGCATTTGATACACAAGAGACCGTGACATATTTAGGAATTATACATAGTGCGGTCAAGCTTAACCTTTGCTGATCATAACTACCAGAGCTTACAAATCACTTGGAATTGTATAACGCCGAGCTAGAGACCTTGAAATTAACGCTGCAATTAAATTATTACACAATAGCTTCGTAAGAAGTATATTAGAAAGCAATTCAGTTATATACGGAGCCCTCATGAAATGAAATATAAACTCACGGTGGAGAAACTCCCAAAGAAATTCTTAAGGTGGCTTTATTTTATTATATTCTGTGGGGAAAATATATATCCAACCTTATCCTTGCAAGGAATATTGGGCTATGACTCACTGAAATTTGGATCAGAATTAGCCCACATGAAGTATTGTTTCTTTTGGTTAGGCAAGATATAAGCTATATACTGAAGGGGTGCTAAGGACCTTGCCGGAACAATAAAAATTGTTTTTCGTCCCAGTGTGCAGGTCGATATCGGTTCGTGAGTCGCTATTTGTTCACGCCTTAACCTAGTTCATGGTGTGCTGGCTTGGGATCCGAGCCCAAACTTGTTTTCTTTTACGCCCAGCGAGAAAGAATTCTACAATCTTGTACAACTATGTAAATGCATTGGATTTAATCTGTAATGTTTATGTAATAAATAAATAAATTCATTAATTTTCTTATTTAATACAATAATTGAGAACACTGGTGGACTTGAATTCCTTTTTTTTAACTCTTCATACTTTTAGCCACACCGAAAGATCTCATATTCTTTATTCACTGTACGGTTCCTTTACAAACTCTTAGTGAAATACAAAGACAGATACATAAATATCCAGATCAAAACCACTAATTTAAACCCATCATTTTTCCGCATCGCCGGAAATCGAATCCTGAACCCTAGGGCGGTAGTCCGCAACGGTAAACATTGAACCATATTGAGGTTATTTCTAATGTATCTGATCTGATTAATGTGCACAGAGCGCATAAAAAGTTTTGTATCTGCTTTGCACCGCAAAATCATGACTATTTGTGTGCAAATCCACCATTTGGATGGCTTTCTTTTCTATTCTTATTGGCTGATGCATTTTGTCGCATAATACGACATTTTTACGTATGACAGTTATCTTTACTGGAGCATTGATGGGGAACACAGTTCGGATTATTTTTTCATCCAAAGTATTTAATCTTATTAATTTATACAAAGCATATTATTATACGAGGTATTTTCTAGTCATCTTATTTTGCTATCTCTTAAGATCTTTTATGGGTTCTCGTCGTCAGGTAATTGTTAGGTAGATTTTAGTTTCTAAAGTAGGTTTCTGATTATTGCGTATAAAACATATAGGTATTCTTCTATCCGATCAGTATATATGTCGCAGTCGGATCGTATAATTCGCCGTATTACATTCCGGCTAGCTATTTCCTAAAACAGGGCTGTATTGTAATGCGGCGCACTCTCGTTCAGCCGGATTGCAATTCAGCTAAATTAGCGAACGTTGTATTGTATGAGCTCTTCGCGTTCGTCAAAGCGGCGTAATATCGTGCCGCCCAATTGTCTATATGTTACATCCAAAGTAATAAATCCGGATATTATATATTATCTAGCCATCATTTATAATATCTACTCAATTTAGATAAAGTGATAATTGACAATGAATTAATCACATTAACTGGCAATTTTATATAATATCTTCCAAGGCTTGGATAATGTAATAAAACTAATAAAACAAGTGGCTCTGTGACATCTCCGGCGCTGCGGGAAGACTACTCCCTCCGCCCCAGCGTAAGAAAGCGCGGCACCTGCACTCGCCTTCGCAGCTTCGGCTTTTTGGTCGCCTTCGGCGACCAGCCTCAGCCGCTACGGCTCTCTTGATGCCTGCGCTTTCCTACAGCGGGCGGGGAGTGGTCTCCCTTCGCGCCTCCGGTTTTTTATATACACTCTAGGGGTAGTACAGACAAGACCACGTGGATAGTGGGGTACTCTGATTCGGTTTGGGTATTTTTCATAAATAATTATAGTTTTTAATAAATATTAGTGCAAATGTGTTTTAGGGTGAGGCTTCATTACAATGAGGCTAAACGTGAGCCGACATATTGTAGAACGTATCGCAATAACAATCCGGCTAATCGTGGACCCGCCACAATACAGAACGGCCCTGTTTTAAGAACCGGCTAGCTGTAATGTTATACGGCGGATTATACGATCCGACTGCGACATATACATTTAAAGCAGCTCTAAGAATCGAGCAGCGATGGCCGAGTGGTAAAAAACCGCGGTCCTCGACGCGACCGATCCCATCAGGTTCAAATCCTCGGCGCGCACCTCTGACAAAGAAATTTGTTATGTGCGAATTTATCGCTGCTCCAAGGTGATGGAAAATATCGTGATATTTCATTGATTACGATGTTCTCTATCGCCGTGCATGCCTGAGAGAAATTCATAATTTCTCGAGGGCATGACGTCCACCAATCCGCACTAGGCCAGCGTGGTGGACTATGGCCTAAATCCCTCTCAATTGTGAGAAGGAGACCTGTGCCCAGCAGTGGGACATAAAAAAGGTTGAAAAAAAAAGAATCTTTGGTAGAGCTCTCCGCTGAAATCGTAGCTATTTGTGTGCAAATTCAACCATTCGAAAGTCTTTCTGCTTTTCCTACTGAATATGACGAATTTAGTCGTTTTCTCTGACGTCATTAAGAGCATTTGTGAAAGATTACCAAAGAATCTGATCTCATTTATGTTAAAAGAGCAAATATAAAACTTTCCGTCTACGTAATATATTAATGCAATATTAGGGATCTATATAAAACTTTCCGCTGAAATTTCACAAATTCTTTCATGGTTTTGAGATTCCTAAAATATTTAACCTCTATGTGTAGAATGTTTATACAGGACTTATCACGTTTAGCTTTTATGCACCTCTGGGGATCTTTTATACAGCTCTTTGCTGAAATCATGGCTATTTATGTGCAAATTCTACCACTCGAATGGTTTTCCGTTGTTCCTGTTGACTAGATACGACTCATTTCATCGTAATTGCACAAGTGGATTTAAGATTTAAAATTCAAAAATAAAAATAACTATAATACCCATATTTTCTTGAGTGAATAACTTTCCTGAACATTTTACGAGTAACGAAACTAAAAATAATCTTATAAAACTTTTGCAATATCTTATAAGACTAACAATGTTGTGAATTCTATATAAATCCAATTACGTTGAGGTAACAAGAGCAAATTATTAACTCTCCCTCAGGAAAAACTCAGAAGAAAATTGCATTTCAAAAGTAAAACTGATTGTAATATTTTCAGAGGAGTAAAATAAAGGAAAATTTATTTTTCCTCTATTCCTCTGTAATTAGCATTCTGTAAGAAAAATCCCCTCGGGAACTCCGAATATTTTTAACGATTACGTCATAAAATCGAGCTGATATTGCAGATGGGTCTGACTTAGAGTAGACAATCTATTTTTAATATCTGTTCAGAAACAGTAGAAAAAGAGTTTTTAGTTAAGAAAAATAACTATGAATTATATAATTAATTTAGTGTCCAACATGGTGGCTATCATAATATAATAGCATATATTACGTAGTTCATAGCTCATAGCACAACAATATCGCGCACCACACATTGTTATGAACACGTTGACACTGTACTGTAATCAGCTGAGCTTGATATCCTAAGTAATAATATTATGAATACGAAAGTAAGTTTGTTGTTCACGTGAAAACTACTCAACCGGTCATCATGAAACTTTGTACATATATTCTTGGAATTATCAGAAATAAAATAGGGTACTTAAAATAAAAATTAACACGGGTGAAACCGCGGGGCACAGCTAGTGTACTATAAATGCTAGCGACGATATCGCGTATCTCTATGCTATAATATATAGCGTAGAGTTCACATTAGCACTATAGTATAGCGTTGTCTGAAATTAGCTTAAGGCCTCCAACAAGGTTTAACGACTGCTTTTCTTCGATAACAACCGGGTCCGACGCCTAAGGAGCCCTCCGAAGCACGGAAGTGAGTAGGTATGGCCAGCCGGCTAGCTAGACGTAAGTAAAGTCGTTTTACATATTAATATATACAAAGGGTATACTCACGATTCTTTCAATAACAAAGTTCCTGCAGATCATTAAGAATGAATGGTTCCTATACAATAAATGGAGCACTTCAAGATGACGTGATAATTTTATAAGCTGTAAAGAATGTTAAAACTTACATCGTAGGCTAAAGAGAAACTTGTGAGCCCCATCCATAAATCACAGAAGTTTTGCAAACTTGATAGATCTTTATGATGGTACCAGGTCGTTAGCACGTTGTTTTGTGGAAGGCGGAAAACGTGCCGTCATTTGTTTTACGGGTATTCCTTCTGATGGAAAGGGAATATTATTAAAACGTCTTTATGATACACAGAGCTAATTTTATTTATTTTCATTGAATAAATATGTGTACGCGGATAAAATACCGTATTAATAATTACCAAAAAAATAAAATAAAAAAACGCAAAATAAGGGATGAAAATAACTCAACAATAAATCGTAAATTTAATTCTTAAATAAAGGAGATGTTTCAATCTTGGCTAGGTATTGTACACCATCTCAAAAATTCGAGAAAAAACTCAAGACTCCGAAAAAAATACTTAAAATTTGTTAAAACATGTACTTTTTCGGTACAAAACCAATTTAAATCAACTATTTTCAACATTTTTCAATATGGCGGAACAACTGATCACAGATTAATAATTTCAATTGTCAAAATGACATATTACCGCCATTATGTTTTTCTAGTATATTGTGTTGCAATTCTTACTTGAAATTCTTGTTTTTTACCAAAAATCCCAGTCGTTTATAACAAAACGCTTAGTATAAAACAGCTCTATACTATATTTGCAATTTATTAATACAGTGTACAAATACCTGGCCAAAGGTCCATACATTTTGAAACATCTCCTTTGTATGTTAGATTTTAGTTAGTACTTTTATTTATTAATAATATTTGCATACCTTACTGAGGAAAATATGGCGGACTATTAAATGTATAAAATAACTTTTGTAATACATGGGTATTGTATTTGCGCAAATAAATTTAATCATTTTGTCTTTACGGTAGTGGGCGCTTTATCAGTTTTGTGGGAAGTTTAGATAATGTTCTTTTTTTTTGACGAAATTATCTATACTCACAAGGTTCACATATCTTTTGAATTAATCAAAAATGTTAAAAGTAGTTTTAAAAAATTTCGTGAGAAGCTTTTAATTTTCTGTTGTCCTTTTTTCAATTTATTAATAGTGTTGAATGCTTATAGAGGACCTTTACGTTTCCTATTGAAGTATTTTTTATGTAAAAATTCCCAAATACAATTCCCAAAAAAATTTCCTACCCTCAAGATCTTCATATTGAAGATTGGCTATTGAAATAATCTTTACTATAATTTTTTTTGAATGGAGTAGCAAACGAGCATGCGGGCCACGTGGTGTTAAGTGGTCGCTGCAGCCCATGGGCATCTACATACAACCTCAAGCAAGCATAGGTAAATCTTGTCTGAGGTTGAATGCAGTTGCGCTGCTACTCCGGAGGCCGGTCGCCTCATGTTAGTGTGGCCGACAACTGCACCTTTCCACCGAAACACAATAGAATTGGTTTACGGCAGAAGTGGGTGCAACGTTGATACTTCCCCGGGCGAACGATGATAATTCTACCACCTACAAAAAGAATTCTACCACCTACAATAAAATTCTGTAAATTAAATCGTATGTCCTATCTACTTGTAATTTACTCCACCATACTGCTTTAAAAAAGTTACCTACTGAATTTATTTGATAAATCAAGAAGTCTTACAAAAATTACATTCCGCTAGTCCGTTCCACGTATGGAACGATTTAAAATTAAACATAATTTAATTTTAAAAAAGCCCGAACGTGCTTCAAGCCCATAGAGCTTCAAGCCGCAAGCCGATCCAACACCTACAATACGTATCCTGCTCTTGACAGATACGCGTGGCGCCGAAATGAAGTAGGGCCCTTAAGTACGACATTATTATCCAGATTAATCTATAATAATACATAAAGCTGAAGAGTTTGTTTGTTTGTTTGTTTGAACGCGCTAATCATTTAAAGGCTATAGGACGCAAAATGGGTTGCAGCCAGCAAGCCACGTAAAACCTTAGATTGGCGTCCAACCTGACTGACCCCTTACTTTTTAGTTTTGCCAAGCTTAAAATCACAAAAGAATTGAATAAGTTCACGTTAACAAGATAGGATAAATTCCGCTGATGTGCCGAATACTGATGAGTAGTCCTGCCATCTTTAGAAAAACGTTTCTTTTTTCGAGAGGATTGAAAGGGCTTTGTGTTAGAAGCTTAGGAGGTTTGAAAGGCGATACCATATAAAAATTGTCTCTTTAAGTTACCTTCCCTTATATTGTAATTGACCTATTTATAAATCACTTCTTTGATAGGACCCACGTCCATAAAAACTTAAGGCTGCAAGGACCTAAACAATAAATGTATACATGACAAGTTTCAGTGTAAGTAATAAGTTCCATGAGCTAGAGACTACTACTTATTTACTTACTTTAAGTTCGTCGCGAATCTTCGTTCTTCTTTTGGGAGCTTGCAGAAGTGAAACCATTTCCCGGCATAGCTCACCAAAAGCAGTTTTCGACAGACGAAACTGCGAGATAAATTCTCTGTCTGGCAGAGTTAAAGGGTTGCAGGCGTCCCTCATAGCACGCCGGCTTACCCTTAACTCCTTCTTCCGCCGCTCCTCCTCCGCAAACATCCAAATCATTGCCATTGGCTGAAACATACTTAGCTGAAACATAGAATCGTATTATTAGTGCCTAAATTCTATTATAAAACATGAATTATCACGTTGTATTTCATATAAGCGTTGTATTTCATGAAGCGCGCATGGCCCGGCAGTTAGCGTAGAACGCAAACGATCTATGCAACTAAGCGAAACGGGCGCGGTCGGGTGTGAGATGGGTGACCGCTAGTGGCAAAAAAAATTCATGCGCGTTTCCGTGCTTCGGAGGGCACGTTAAACCGTCGGTCCCGGTTGTTGTCGATAGATAACAGTCGTTAAACCTTGTCGGAGGCCTTATGGGCGGTTTGAAAACATCCGACAGCGGGTTGGCCACTAACCCGCATCTCCACCAACCCGCATTGGAGCAGCGTGGTGGAGTAAGCTCCAGGCCTCCCCAATAATGGGGAGAGACCCGTGCCCAGCAGTGGGACGCAAAAAGGGTTGCAGCCATTTCATATATTTTATTCGTATACTTACATATTTAACGTTAACGCGGTTAAATATGGATTTCTGTAGCTGATTTGAACCAAAGTGTACAACTGTTATTGTTGTGGTACAAGTGTACCTGGACGACCGAGCGTTGCTCAGATAAGAAAAATATGTTTTCTTGGTTTGATTTCAAACGAAACACTCATTTGCTTAGCTTACTTGATAACGCCATCTAAAGTAGCCCAATAAAAAAATCACAAAAATAAAAATTAAACGCAATATGTTTTTGATTGGGGTTTGAACCCGGGCATTTACTTCCGCAGTCACCCAACGTAACTATTCGGCCAAGGAAGCTTTAATTCTGTGAACGCTTTCTAATCGACATCAATTGTCATCTCTTTGAACATCGGATCGACGGATGGCGTTTGATGGCGTTCTACGCTACATGTCAGGAAATGTCGTATTTTTTCAGTTTATATTTAAGTTGATTATCGCTGAAGACATTTTTTTACAATTTAAAATTTCTAAAAATAAAACCTAGCTGGATCGATTTATCACCCCCGAAACCAGGGTACAAAATTTCATCAAAATATTTGAAGCTGTTTCCGAGATTCAAAAAATATATTTAGGTGTATACAAGAATTGCTCTTTAAAAGGTATTAGATTGAAATTGAAACTGAGAAATTTAAATTTTCTTTAAGTTATGTAGCGTTTTAAATATGTTCGACAATGAAATCAGAAGTAAAAAACCAGCCAAGTACGAGTTGGACACACGCGAGAAGGGTTCCGTACCATTATCTATAAAAAAAAATACGTTTATTGTATGGGAGTCTAAGTTATATTATTTGTTGTTATAGCGGCAACAGAAATACATGATCTGTGAAAATTTCTAATGTCTGGTTAGACATAATGGCAAAACGTGATGGCTATCACGTTTCATAAGATACAGTCTGATAACAGACAGTCGGACAATCGGACAGCGCTACAGACAGACCGACAGCTTAGTACTAGGGTCCCGTTGGCACCCTTCGTGCACGGAACCCTAAATATTACGTCGACAGCCTACCCATTTTCATTCGACAACAGTCTCCTCATCGGCTTCAAAGCTTAGGAATTAAAGAAATTGATTTGGTTCTTACTTCAGCTTGATTTAAATAAATTTTGAAGAGTGAAAAATGGTATAGAACAATATACAGTTGGCTTCGTTTAAAGAGATCATTTGTGAGCGACATGTATATATAGTTACAAGCTATACGCTCAGACTGAAAGTAAAGCAAGTAGGATTAGAATATCAACGGCCCCGAGCCGTTTTTTATTTGAATGGAGTAGCAGACGAGCATGCAGGTCATGTGGTGTTAAGTGGTCGCTGCAGTCCATGGACATCTACATACAACCTGAAGCAAGCATAGGTAAGTCTTGTCTGAGGTCGCAAGCAATTGCGCTGCTACTTCGGAGGCTGGTGGTCGCCTCGACTGCACCTTTCCACCTAAACACAAATTGGTTCACGGCAGAAGTGGGTGCAGCAGTGGTACTGCCTCGGGCGAACCATAATAGTTCTACCACCTACAGAATACCTACACTGTTTCAAAATTGGGTATGTTATTTATAGATTAAGCCAACACCACGCAAATGTGTTTGAAACCGTGAAACTCGACAGAGTCGTATTAAGTGCTCTTAGGTTTTAATTGAAACGAAATAATGATCGAAATTACGAAATTATAATTTGATTTTTAAACACTTAAAATGTTGTGTAAATGTGAGGTCACGTATTTAATTATTTTATATTTGAAGCTTACATGCTATAAAATGCGATACAATACAAAACAAATTCTCTTTATTGTACACCAACATATACATAAAAACATACACAGGGGTTTTAGTACAAGTGTACATTTGGCGATCTTATCACTAAAAGAGATCTCTTCCAGACAACCAAAAAACTTATTGTAGGAATTAACTATAGTACAAAATATTGGGTTAAGGTGCACAACATTATCAAATCAATTTGGTATCTGCTGTCAACACACTATATCGTATAATAATATACGTTTATAGAAAAGGAAATAAAAATGAAAACAAAAATAACACAGTAAAGAAAGAGATGAGGAAGATAAGAGAATGAAGAATTTTAATGGAAATAAGGGAAGTGCTAGCGTATTTAGACCTAAATAATAATCCTTCACTTGGCTTTTGAAAGAACCTAGTGACTGTGCCATTAAAATTTATGAATGGAGCCCCGAGGATATATACATATCTGAGCAATCTTATTCGAGGTTAGAAAATGTTTAGTGACCACTACTACTATCCGCTACAACTTCCAGATTTCTTGATTCGAAAAAAAAATATTTACGTGCTAAATATATACCTAATGAATAAATTATTTCAAAGTTTATGACGTCTTAATCTGCTTCATACGCAGTTTGTGTTCCCCCACATGCATTTTTCTTCTATTTTTGAAGTGAAAACTTCTTTAGCGGCGTTGTGAACTTTTTTGGGATGGGTAAAAAATGTTAAACTCGCGTCAGGACACATGGCCTGATCGAATATTCGTAAGACGGAAGGGCGACAGCTGATGACGACTCGACTGTCTATACTTGTAAAATTCGAATATATCAAGTATTTAAAATATAGGCATCGAACAAAGTAGATGTACTTTGTTTGTAATGAAAAAAGTGACGAAGAAATAGTGAAAGAATATGAGTGACTACTTTATAAAAATACTAGATGAAAACCTACTGAAAATACTAGATGAAAAATAATACTGATAATAAAAGCAACTCGTGCGAAATTATTCCCTAACCATTCAAAATATCAAAAATGCACATGTTTTAGTTTTCAGTTCTGCCGCCACTACCGGAGGGCAACCCGTTTTTTTATTTTCAACCTTTTTATGTCCCACTGCTGGGCACAGGTCTCCTCTCACAATTGAGAGGAATTTAGGCCATTGTCCACCACGCTGGCCAAGTGCGGATTGGTGGACGTCATGCTCCCGGTAAATTATGAATTTCTCTAAGGCATGCACGGCAATGGAGCACTTTCGTAATCAATTAAATATCACACATATTTTCCATCACCGCAGAGAGAGAGCAGCAGCGATAAATGCTCACATTGAAAATCTACTTGTCAGAGTTGCGCGCCGAGGATTTGAACCGGTATCGATTGCGTCGGAGACCGCGGTATTTTACTCCTCGGCCATCGCTGCTAATTCATTCTTCAATGGCTGCAACCCTTTTTTGCATCCCACTGCTGGTCACAGGTCTCTCCCCCTGATAGGGGAGGCCTGGAGCTTACCCCATCACGCTGCTCCAATGCGGGTTGGTGGAGATGCGGGTTAGTGGCCAACCTGCTTTCGGATGTTTTCTTGTTTCGGATGTTTTTCTTCAATAAATAAGTGTTTATTGATAAAATCATCATTGTACAAAAAAAACTTTCATATATGTGGAAAGCAGGTGACAACTTTTACATTATTTATGTTGCTGAAATAATTTATCGTGCAGCGAGGTAGCTTAAATTTTGACCGCAAGCCACAGCGGTGGAGAAAATTATACCCTCCGTGTCACAAAGCCCACTTTATGTTAGCACATTTTTTACATAATATATACTACGGATACTACTTATATATAGTAATAAAAAATGCTTTAGAAATAAAAGTATAGAAAATTTATAGGTATATAATTTATTTTTCTAAAACGGTCACTTAGTGCAAAACTCACAGTAAATAAATAAATAAATAACGATTCACACTCATAGCTCCACAGTAGGATACATATACCCTGTGTCGTGGGTACCATGGACACACAAAGACAGGAACACAAGACCCAGACCGAGAACAAAAATTTAAACTCATCATTCAAATTCTGTTTCACCGGGAATCGAACCCGGGACCCTTAGTTTGGCAGTCCGGCATGGTAACCATTGCGCCACGCAGGTTGTCAGTAAATCATAATGCTCGTTAATTTCGTTCACATTCAAAATAAAACACTCTCAAAATCGTGCCAGATTTGCAGCAAAAACGTGAAAAATCTCGTTTTAAAAACAGAAGAAACATTTTAACGTAGGTAGAGATACTTCAACTCAGTTGTGCGCGCGGCGCTATGTATGGGTAAACCTGTATATACACAGTGACTTTGTGTGCGTGACAAGAGGTACAGTGAAGTTGTTCGGAAAATCACGGCCGCGTCACTGTCACACAAATTAAAGCTGCATAATTACTAGCCCACGCACACATAGCGCCGCGCGCACAACTGAGTTGAAGTATGTATACCTGCTTTAGCTTTTAATGTTTTTACATTTTCCCACTTACATGCTTTTACGTGAACTCGAAATTACTGAACGCGGTGGAGAGCTAATTTCTTATGCAGCTGGAATCTCGTTGAGTTTTTGCTGTACACAATTTTAAAAGCTAAATAAAATCACAATTATGTGGTAGGACCATGGGGCTCAAATGCTGAAATTTTTACTAAGCATTTATCCAGACGATTGATCCAGGCAACAGGTGACCAGAAGGCTTACTTTCAAGTTACCTGGGTCAAAGAATAGCCTTGGCTATTTAACGAGGTAATGTCGCCAACATTCTTTACACACACCCTCAGGACAGTAATTTGAATGTGTTTTTTTAGTTGCAGTTTATTTTATTATTATTATGTATCTCTCCTATAGTTACGGGTCGAAGATGTTATTTGACCCGGTCGTTTGGAAGGCTTGCGTGGGGACACAGGTCCAACACGTAGAGGCCCCTTTGAGACACTTTAATATTGTTATGTGGTAATGTGGTTATGTGGTGTGCGATATCATCCTCGGCCGTATCATATAAAAAGTTATATGACCTAAAGATAGTCCCCGCCAGGTGCACAGGATCTATTGCTACAAAAGGGGAGACTAATATTGGGTCTATGGGGTTGAACGAACGAGGGACTGGTAGATGGGGTATGGAGTACTATGGGACACCTGCCGTTCAGACTAATAAATAATCTAAAGTGCAGGCAGGTGGTGTCTCGCCACTCACTGAATGGGTCCCCAAAAAATGGCGTAAATGCCTGGGAAGCAACATTGGCGTGAGCAGCTAGGGGTGTCGAGAGGAGCTGCACCGATTTCACCATCGCGGGGGGATAAATCCAACCCGGAGCGGGTTTCCTCGCTATTACGCCAATTACTTAGTTACACTTCCACCCCCGATCATATAGCTCTAACAGCTCCACTCTAGACGGCCAATTAAGGCAAGTCAGAGGTGGGGACCTGTTCCTCTGGGTTATAACTGGAGACGAGGAACAGGGGGACTTCCCTGGGAGCAATCGGGTCCGTGGTGTCGTTACTCACCAACAGCTCGCCACAAGCCGCCCTGCGGGGTTATTATTATTATTTTTTAGTGTTTGTTTATTAATCATTTTTAAATGTATTTTTTATTTTATTTTTAATGTTAATTATGTGGTGAGATATTTAATACTTGTGATTGGTTTTTCACCAGATAGTTCAGAGCAGCGATGGTGATGTCTTCACTTATATGGTGATTTTCCTTCAAGATGAAGGTGAAGAAAACGTTAACTAAGAGCTACCTTGATTGTTAACCCCAGAAACAAAAAGAGTGGGGTATTATATATAAATTTTTTTGTCATTTTCCTATAGTTTTTGGCGGGGACATTAGGGGGATAACAGTGTGGGAAAATGTCGGGTTTCTTCCAAAACTTCGCCAGACGTTCTGTTAAAGTAGCCATCGTTGTATTAGGTTATCTGTCCAACTTGACTGATTGAATACCGACGGTTTATTTCTTCAACATGCAAAACTAGGACTTAAAAATTTACTACTTGACACTGGTATTATACACAGATTTTGCGAACAGAAAGAAAAGAAAAGTTCCCCGAAGTTATGATATTTTCGATACAATAAAGATCGGAAGTTTGTTTTTCTCTTGCCAATCGTTACGAATGCTCTAGGGAATGCTTCATCATCGTTTATCATTGGGTATGATGGAATACACTGTTGATCGGAACTCATACATTAATTAAGAGTTCATATTTCAATCTTCGTACTGGCAAAAATTATTGGTTGTTCAAAGGAATTCGAAACACAGTGTCAATAATGTCCTAGGGCATACTTCGACATCATTTACGAGTATCATTATGTGTGATGGAATGCACTGCCGATCAGAACTCATACATTAATTAATGGTCCATATTTCAATCTTTATAATGGCTGTAAATTATTGGCTTTTAAACGTAATTGGATTTCGTGTTCCGTTGAGGGTGAAAAAGATATTTCATTGATGACGCTAAAAGGAATGCAGGCAATCTACTTAGCTAAGTAATGGCGAGCGTGGTCGAAAGTTCATTGGTGTTAATAGATCTCGAGTTAGTATTTACGCTTTACAGTGACTACTTATAACCATGTGGCCGGAGACGATATAAGGACTATTCTCCAATCACGCCCATGGTCATGACGATGCTGTCAAACTATTTCGACACCGTAATATTCCGAACATAGAGATTGGACTAAAATAGAAACGACACTTTAAAATATAGCTTTCATCTTTTTCTCAAATTACATTTTTTATGACACAAGAATTGCAAATTGAATAATGAGGGCTTAATGTCATGAGATAATAATGAGAGCTTCTAAACTTCTTTCTTTCTTCTTTACTTGTAAACACCTGCACTACTCTCGCCTTCAAAGAGGTTCAACAACAACCGCCTCTCCTCTCCTCTGATCTCCTCTGCTCTGCTCTGCTCTCCTTTCCTCTCCTCTTCTCTCCTCTCCTCTATTCTACTACTCCTGTCCTATACCACTCCTCTTCCCTCAACTACTCCCCACTGCTCTATTGACTTTCGACCTCTCAAATCCTAAAAAACCGGGAAACTTCTAAACAGAAACTTACTAACATAATAAGCATTACGACAAAGTATTACAAGTACTCCGCTATTCTACGAGCCAACATTATCCAGTATATTCACACACCGGCGCCATTAAAGGAACACGTGCGGTGCTAATGGAGTTATAAGCGGAGTTGTGTAAAATTCGAAATTCGCCGAGACGGTGATCTCTATTTGAAGAAAGGTTATTCCCTAAGCTATTATCAAACCCAGTTACTCTCAAGACAGAAGAATTTAAGTTTAGTCCATTTTTTTTCTTCAATTATGGCATCGCAAACTCTGCATATTGCCAGCGTCAAGAATAAATTTTTGCATCACGTTTTTGCCAGTTTTGGTCTGGACGAGTAATAATAGAATAGGTAAAGTCAATAAATCGTCAGTAATCAGTCAGTCAAGTCAGTCAGACATTCAAGTAAAGCGATGGCTTCTTTACCAGAACGTGACCACTGAAATTTTAGAGGCAAGGCGAAAAAACATATTTTCACCCTTATTTTAATTGACAACACCTGTGCACTATAATTAACATATATCGAACAAAATGCCATCAAATTTACCCGATATAACTCAAAAATACACCAAGTAAGTAAAATTAAACAAGAGAACAAAATGTCTTTTTCGACTTCCCGCTAAACTCCTTGATTTTTTTAAATGATTTCAATTTTGAAATTGCACCCTATAATTAAAGTTTCGTTAAGATACATTTTACATAATCGGCGAAGGTTGGCGTAGAGCGACAATAACCAAATAACAGAACCAACATCGCGACACAACACGCAGCTGTGTTTGAACACGGATTTTCAATTTACAAACAGCAAAGGACAGAATTCCACGAGTTTGCCTGTTTATGCTTTCATGAATACTAGTGTCTTGCGTACTTGGGTTACATATGCTTGCATCGAATTTACTTATAAATATACCATGGGAGGTCGAGGGAAATCTTGTCCTACGTGAGCAAAAAATGCGTTAAATTTAATAATAAAAATGTAGTTTTTTTCCGTGATTTTACCGATAATCTACTTAAACATTAACTGAAAAATGATTCCTCCTGAAATCTTTTGGCGAATATATGTAGTTCTATTTTGTATTGGGTGAAGTAAATGGAGTTGTTAAGTATGCCAATGAGTCTCTGAAGAAAATCAAAAGTTTTTATTCGAGCAATGCTCGGTCATCCGGATACTAGACGTTCTATGTCACGAAATCCGCTCGGCTATCAATATTGTGAGGCTTACACCTGTAAGCGCTAGGGCGCTCGACTTGCTTGGAGTTGTTTGTAGATGTGGTCGCAACAGCCCAAGTGCAGCGAACACTTAACACACATGGCCTGTGTGCTCGTTTGCTACTCCATTCAAATAAAAAAGAAGCTAAGAGCGAACGCTGGTTAAAAAACTATTTGATTTAAAGATGAATAACGTAGGAATATGAAAATGTTCCTGTAGTTATACCAATAATACTCGTCGTTATGCTTTTGCCAAAAAAAAATTACTAAGATATCAAAATAAGAAGTAAAATCGAGATAATATCACTCGCATTATCATTAATCAATGTTTTCATTGATAATACCATAAATACTGGATATTTATTACATTTTTATTACAGCAAGGCGCAAGACTCTACGTATTTTATTAATATACCACATTTTCCTCTTTATTTTGAATGGCAGAAAGCATAAAAATCATCCGCAAACCGAAGAAAATAAGTGCCAATAAAATTGTTCAGTGGATTGTACTCGTATTTATTAGTACCATAACGTAGAAATATGTAAAGTTTAAAGTACTTAGCTTTTTGAGATGCTAGTAATTATACAAAAAATTCAAAACGATACGGAGAAGGAACCAGACAGACTAACATTGATTAACAATCACCATAAGGGTGCGTTTCCACTGACGCGGAGCTGGGCGGAGCGGTGCTTAACAGTGGATGAATTGACCAATCACTATGCTCGAAATCTCCGCTCCGCTTCAATGTTAACAGCACGAGCGGAGTGGAGCAGAGCTGAACGGATATTCATAAAAATACACCGAGGCGATGCGGAGCGGAGGACAGCGGGCATTGGGGTGCGGATATCTCCGCTTTACTACTCAGCTCTGCTCCGCTTCAGTGGAAACTCTCACCACTTTTTACCGCTCTTCTCCGCTCCTCCCCGTCCAGCTCCGTTTCAGTGGAAACGCACCCTAACTCGCTTTATTTAACTGCGTTCTACTCGTTTGTTTACGTCGAAAATTTTCGTAAACTCTCTTTGAATATAAAGTTAAATTGTTTATTAAGACTGTCGCAAAATTTGTCTTTCAAGCGCAAGTTAGATTGGTAGTAATTAAAACTTTAATCTTAGAAGATTTTCAGACACAACTGCTTAAGAAATCTCTGTATACGAGTATGTAAACTCGTACACAGAGATTTAATAAAAAAAACTTAGAAAGAAAATAAATAAAATTATAGCTTTTTAGAGCCAGTTTTAGAGCCATCTAAGAGTCATTTAGGGCGCACCAATGATAATCAGATCTTATCCTTTTAAAAACCGGGAAACCGACATGAAGATAATTTTTTATAAAGTTTCACACCAAAAGGCCCACAGTAGGGTAGATATGCCCTGTGTCATGGCTACCTTGGACACACAGAGAGACAGAAACACAAACACCCAGACCGAGAACAGAAATTAAATTGAATGAATTATACGAGTAACTTTATTATTCAAATTTCTGCCTCACCGGGCCTCAAACCCGGCACGTCCAACCAGGTCGTCTTTCGAGAAATTATGAATTTAATCAATTAATTATTATGATATTTTCCAACACCGTGGAGCAGCGATAAATGCACACATTACAAATTTCTTTGTCGCGAAATATATTTGATTTTTTTGTGCGCGCCGAGGATTTGAACCCAGCAATGCATGCGAATTTTTCTCTGGCGACCCACTAAAACTTAATCTGACGCGCTTGAGAGAATGCAAAAATTTCCTCTCGGGCTGCCCGACTATGAGATGTGACGCTGAAATTTAAACTCACTGAGGTTTCACGACGATTGTGACAGCGACCGTGTTCTACAATTTCTCTACGATTTATGATTGTGGCGAAATTTACGGAACTGTTATAAACGTTCCCTCGTGTTTTACAGCGAAACTTGAAGATGATGTGTCGGAACTCATCCTCCCTCGTGCTAATTTAATTTGTACGAAATTGCAATTCGTTGTAATATCAACGAATTTAGGCGATTTTGGATTTATGTCTGTGACAGTCAGTAAAAGTAGTTTTTTACTTTCTGCTTTATTTCATGGTTAAATTTAAATTCTGTAATAGTTTAAAATATCTGAGAACATTATTTCTATAAGTACAATTAAAGAAAAAAATAATGGAAAACAAATAGGTCGAATATTTTATTTACTTCTTTTATATAACGATATAACGATACCCTGTAGCTAATTCAAATCTGTTCAGAAATTCAGAAGTTACTAAGAAGAAAGACAAATGTATTATCATTAATAATATATATAAACCCTATAAACGCATACTCCTTTTTGAGTCGTTTAAAAAAGGTATCCTTTGTTTGAGTAAAAAAACGGCAAATTGTTTGTAAAGTAGGTTTACGATCGAGATGTTTACGTGATAACGTCCGCACGAGAAAATCTCCATTCGTTTGTATGCCGCTAGAGTGAGAGAGACGGAAGATCGGTCCACTCACTCGAACGCTATGCCAGCCTCCGCTCGTGAGGATTCCGCGTGACAAGTTTCACGGAATGACTGGCAGCGCTCGAGATGAGACGGGAGATCGGTCCGTCTCTCTCTCGTTATACCTGCGATCGCGCTCGTGAGGTTTTGGTGTGACACAAGTTTCTGAACATGTCACCCGACTAAAACGATTTTAAAGACGTTATCACGTCAAAAATATAAAATATTTGTGAACCGGCCCAGCTACGCACTTAAATGACATTTTTCCGGCATAAGAAGTAGTCTATGGAATTGTAAAAGGACATGAAAATTTAACATAGAAAGAAGTAGGAGAGCATTAGAATAGAATAGATTTTTACTCCGTTCATCCACACAAACTTACACATTTATAATATTTTTAGAGTAGGTAATTTAGAGCTCGAAGAACCCATAAATGCTCACGAAAATTCCTACGATCAAGGTGAAACGGAACTACATTTAATAAACGTACAATTTTGAGATGTGAGGTTGTTTAGACTCACTAAGAATTCACGGCGGTTGTGACGGGGACCGTGTTCTGCAGTTCCGCTGCGATTTATGATTGTGTCGAAATTTATGGACGTGTTGGAAATGTTCTTTCGTGTAATTCAGGAAATTTTGAATATATACAGTAACATTTGAGCTGCTTAAAATTGTATTTTGTAGCGTAAAATGAGGAACCCAGTTAAAATTTATGATTAAGTTTAAAAGGCAGAAGGCATTCAAAAATGTTATGCTACTTGTTTGAATTGTGGCATTACATTAAGTCGTCTCTATAATCTGATAGGGTGGGAACATGACGCTAAAGGTGCGTTAATCTTCGGCAGGTGCGTGCTCTGCGATTATATTGCCTCCTGTTGCTTAATAATCCGTGACATAGCCTTGTGTGCCTCTAACTTACAACTAAGACCGCTATCCCACTAGCGTTCTACGAGCGCGTTGGCGTTTTTCCAATGTTGTCACTACGCAAACATGACGTTGATGTCGCGTCAAAGAGACGTTGACGTTGAGGTTTTTAGCAAACTAGTACAATGACGGAATTGCACTCTGTCCGTATGAGCGAGAGTGGGACGGCCAGCGTCCAGTCGCAGCATGAATTTACACACACAACACACACACATTGGAGAATTGTCAACGCTCATAAAACGCCAGTGGCATAGCCTTACAATTCCACAGTAAATGTTGCGTTGTGTTTGTTATATAAGGAACAATAGCTAGAGAGTTAAAACCTCAGCTACTTGTTCCATGACACAAAGGTTGTGGTTGGATTGTCTCCTCTTCCCTATTAAACCACGACGCGGCCTTGTATTCCACCCATTTACGACGGACAGTTATAGCGTAAGGCTATGTGAATATTCCACTGTGATTTTAACAAACGACGGCTTAGTGCTGTTGTACGTGATTACAACAGAACTAAGCCGTCTCTGTAATCTGCCAGGGCGGGAACATACGCTAAAGGTACATTAATCTGCGGCAGATGCCTGCGCTGTGATTGCGTTGACTCCTCTTGCCTATTAAACCGTGACGTGGCATTACATTCCACCCATTTACGACGGACAGTTTTAGCGTAAGGCTATATGAATACTCCACTGTGATTTTAATAAACTATCAACTTGATTACAACAGCATAAAACCGTCTCTGTAATCTTCCAGGGCGGGAACATGACGCTGAAGGTGAATTAATCTGTAGCAGGTGCGTGCGCTGTGTTACGTTGCCTCCTCTGCCTATTAATCCCTGACACGGCTTAGAGAAAAGCTAAAACCGCATAAGGGCCTTTGGCTGGTTTTAGTGTCACGTTGATCATCGGCGCTGATAGTTCAAGATGCTATGATTGCTGTAGAATTTAGAATGACGCCGACATCTAAGCACTGAAGGGTAAGATAAAGGAAAGAAAAAGAGAGGAAGAAAAACGGCCAAAAGGAACACCTTTTCTTTGAATGACTAGTACCGGTATACTGACAAAAACTGAAGATAGTACGGAAGCTTATCTTAAGCGGCCATACGCATCGTATGTCGGTGCCACTGAGCTGACCAGCACCGACAGTCCATGCGCTTCTGCCTTCATAGAGCGCTCGCTCGACCGTGGTTTTATTGTAGAGTTAAGCTTACGCGTAGGCGCGGATTGACAGCACTATAATCAGCCTTATTTCGAAGGCAAAAGATATTCAAAAATATTAAGTTACTTGTTTATGGCCAAGATTATACAGGGAGCCTTGATAATCTGCCAGGGCGGGAATATGACGCCAAATCAGCGGCAGGTACGTTCGCTGTGATTACGTTGCCTCCTGTAGCCTATTAATCCGTAACACTGTCTTACGTGCCGCCAATTTAAGACTAACAATTCCAGTCAGTATTTCGTTATTAGTCGTAGTAGATATTGCGTCGCAATGATATTGTATGGCTTGCTTGCATGGCCATCAGTCGGGCCGCAACCATAGTCCATGATAGAGGTGTTGGGTGCTAGGTGAAGCGCAACAATGAATTGGAGTAATGATATAGTTTTTATCAAAAAGAAATTTCTTAAGTGCGTATTTATTGCTGCTCCACGTCGAGGGAAAGTATTGTGATATTCAATAATCTACAATGACCTTCCTTCCCAGCCTCCACCATGCTGCTCTAATGATTGATTGATGGTTGATGGAGATGTGGTTTAGTGGCCAACCCGCTGTCGGATGTTTTCAAACCGCCCATAAGGTCTCCGACAAGGTTCAACGACTTTGATTGATGGTTGATGGAGATGTGGTTTAGTGGCCAACCCGCTGTCGGATGTTTTCAAACCGCCCATAAGGTCTCCGACGAGGTTCAACGACTGTTATCTATCTACAACCACCGGTACCTACGGCTTAAAGTGCCCTCCAAAGCTCGGAAACGCACATGAAATTTTTTGCCACTAGCGGTCACCTATCTCACACCCGACCGCGCCCGTTTGACTTAGTTACATAGATCGGTTACGTTCTACGCTAACCGCCGGGCGATGAGCGCTTTTTGACTCAAGACTTGTTAAATATAATAAATTAATTAAGTAAAATGAATACGACTGTGGTCTAATTAGCTTTGAAACATATAGTGTAGTAGTAGTGTGGTGTACTCTTTGTTGTCGAAAGCAGTCCCGAATATAATAGTGAACATAACATTTTAACACTTTTAATTGAATCACTTTTACGTTTCGAGCTCTAAAATATCCTGTATAAATTTATACCATGGCCTTGCGACGGGCGCATTGGGATGTTAAATAGGTGGTCACTAGTTCAAGGCCACCAAAAGGCCACAGTTAAAACATTATCCATATTTAAGACGTCAACTTATATTACTAAGATACAATATTAATTGTTTGATATAAGTAGGGATAAAATTATTAATTTAAAAAAAATATGTGAATGTAATACTTTTTGTACTAATGACAAAACTAATACTGAGTCATGTTTAATTTAAAATCTAAAATAGAGGTTTATGTTTGTATTTTTTTCATTCCTTTAAAAAGCGAAAATTTAATTACCGACAATTCTTTATGAAATAGATTAATATCGTATGATTTTATTGTCATAGTAACTTAGAGCATCAAAGATGACACTATACATCGTACTAAACGTTGTTAAGA
The DNA here is from genome assembly GCA_911387765.1 of Pyrgus malvae. Lineage (NCBI taxonomy): Eukaryota > Metazoa > Arthropoda > Insecta > Lepidoptera > Hesperiidae > Pyrgus > Pyrgus malvae. The sequence continues at coordinate 26,639,108 of OU426947.1, forward strand.
TCAACTTTGTTACTCATACCTATAAATGCACAAGATTCCGTGGCCAGATATAGATCTAATTGCAAAAAGACAATTTTTGTTTCCATTTTTTGAAGGCACATATGGCTACAACCCTTTTGCGTTCCGCTGCTGGGCATGAGTTTCTGCCCATTATAGGGAGGCCTGGAGCTTACTCCACCACGCTGCTCCAATGCGGGTTGGTGTAGATGCGGGTTAGTGGCCAACCCACTGTCGGATGTTTTCAAACCGCCCATAAGGCCTCCGATTAGGTTTAACGACTGTTATCTGTCGATAACAACCGGGACCGACGGCTTAACGTGCCCTTCGAAGCAGGGAAACGCACAAGAATTTTTTGCCACTAGCGGTCACCCATCTCACACCCGACGGCGCTCGTTTTGCTTAGCTGCGTAGATCGCTTGCGTTCTACGCTGGCCGCCGGGCCATGCGCACTTCCAGGCAGAAGGCACATATAATTTTATATATACATATATAATAATAATATATCCTATAACTTTAAGGAACATAGTGCATTATATTTAAGTCTCATGTTTTATGGAAATTTAGCATGGTTCTACAGTTAAAACTAACTTTCACTCAATCACTGTAACCTTAAATTAAAGCATATGACTCACAAACAGTGCTCGATATAATAAGAATAACATTTTTTAATAAAGATGTAAAATTCGAGCGCTCGTCATTTATCCAAAAAGCGATGTAAAAATAAAGCCTTTGAACTGTGTAAACTTCGCTGAGGTGGAAATATTACCCAATCAAGTTTAATTTATTACAGCTCTCTATTCGATTCCAGTGCATCAGTCGGGCTGGGCCTGACGCAAAAACATTTCTGAAGAGCTTTTGTCTACATTCGTATTTAATCGAAATATTTGAAATATTCCCAATGTTGGACGCAGAGCAGTAGGTATAGAGAGTGGTCGACCGCCAAAATATGCATTTAAAAAAATTTTCACCATTCATGAACGGTGATGGGAAACAATGGAAGTAATGTAATGTTCACTGTTTTTTTCACCTTATGTCGATTCTAGAAGGGGTAATTAAATGTACCCACATAATCTTTTTTGAAATTACTTAACAAGAACTTCACTGATTTTATCAAGTTCATTATTAATTTTATTATCTACCTATGTATCGTACAATCACAGTTAAAATGGTTTAGAATTGGTCGATTTTCTAATAATAAGTAGTTGTAAATTTTATAATAGTACGTAGTAAAGTTGCTCTCCTCTCCCGGAGATGGGCCCGTAATGGGCGCCGCGCGAGGATGACACCGGTGCCTTCCGCTCGGAGGACCATCTCGGAGGCCTCCCCAAGCGCAGAGGCAGGCCACCGAGGAGGTTTTATTGCGGTACAAATCCCACATAACTCTCCCTTCCCACTGTCCCCCTCGGTACAAGGTAAAAGGTATCCGGCACCTTGGGCCGGGTACCTTTTCAAGGTTTCCCCCCTCTGATACAAAAAAAGGTTCGTTGCTCGACTAATGCCTTACTACAAGACTCTTAGCACGAATTCTGAATAAGTATTAAAATATGCACTCCGCGAAGACTCGCGACAGCAATTCATAAAAGTTGTTTCATTCTGAATTCTTCTTTTCGAGTTCGTTGACGTTTAAGTTCCCGTTGAGAGAGATACTCGTATAATATTATGAATATGAAGACGTTTGACCGCTCTATGAGCTTTTAGTATCTGTTCTACTGAATTTTCTTTGTAAGGCAAAGGACAGTATTTTCAAATTTTAAAGCATAAGCCATTCTTAACATAATCATACCTATAAAAGAGAAAGTGTGTATGTATGTTCCTTATAGACTCCGAAACGGCTGGACCGATTTCAATGAAATTCTCGAAGAATCTTCAGATTGGTCCAACGAGTAATCCTGTAAAGTTTGGTTCACTTCTCTTTCTAACGCGGGAGAAACCGCGGGGCACCGCTAGGAATAAATAAATAACGCTACACGCTCATAGTCCCACAGACAATAGGATTCCCTAATCCTATTACCTAATTCACAATAGGATTCAATAATCCTGGTGATGGTGGGTACCATGGACACACATAAAGACAAAAACACAAACACCCAGACCGAGAACAGAAATGTAAACTCATCATTCAAATTTCTGCTTCGCTGGGAATCGTACCCGAGACGCGGTGATTAGCGATCCAGCATGGTAATCATTGCGCCACGCGGGTCGTCTCATATTACTGTAAGCACGACGTCTTTTAGTGGTGATTAAAAAAAGTCAAACCTAACCTAACCGATCCCATTCATTTTAAATGTCGAGTCCTTTTTGTATATTTTTTGGCGGGGGGCTTCGCCCCCCACCTCCTCCTATTCGGGGGGCCAGGCCTCCGAAACCCCCCTTCTCCTAATCTACAAAAACACAAAATCTTATTTTGGCAGATTTTTTTTTCTCAAAAAAAGTCATGCGCCAACATAACATGACAACTTCGTCATGACATGACATGAGCAAGTTCTGACTAAGTCATAAAAAAATCAGCCTCAAAATCGCTGGTGGCGCGATACGGAATAATTACCTAAGTAAAGAACGCCGTGCGCTCCCACCAGCTCCAGATCGACTTGGAGGTTACGGTTGGTGGTTTAGTATTACTTATTAGCTTTAGCCGGGCTTTGCAAATATCTTCTACATCAACACATAGTCACATACAGTCCACTCCACACATCTAGTGCGATTACCGCACACTCATGATGCATGTTTTTGCTCTATACATTATAAAAGGCAAACCTGACTCAATCACTTATATAAGCACAGCCTACACTACAGTACCTTTTCTTATATCGGGGGAAATCTTAAAAAAGGTACCCGGCATCTTGGGAGAGAATACCGGGTTATGTGGGATTTGTAGCGCACTAAAACCCCCTCGTTGGCCTGCCTCTCCGCACCGGTGTCCCCCACGCACGGCGCCCCAAAACGGACCCACCCTAAGGAGAGCAGATGTGCTCTCCTGCACCTTCCAATGCTTATGTCAGCATGTAGTCACGCACACACCGCCGTCCTTCCCGGGGCTGCTGGCTGGATGGATCGAGCTCCCACTCTCACCGAACACAACGCCGGAAGCCCCTTATTAGTCGCCTCTTACGATCAGGTAGGGGATATCGTAGCTCTATTCTTAATCCCGAAGAGAAACTGAAATTTGGAACAGGGGTTCCTTTCATGATGTAATGGAGCACTAAGAAATTATTATATACAAATTAAAACATGTTCTGATACGTAAAGTATACGCGGACGAAATCGCGGGCAGAAGCTTAATAGTTAAAAGTTAAAGTTTAAAAAGAATGTTTTCGCAAGGTTTTTCTCTAAAATATTCAAGACGATACAAGATAAGAGGTCGCTAAATTGAATGAGCCTGATGGAGTGAGAAGTCAAAGGCAGTAATTGAATATTTAATGAAGCAGCTCGGATATTTTCGGAATATATTTCTATTATCTAGATAGGTATTTACAACGTTTGATGTCTCAGGGATATTCAGGGATATTCAGGGCTGTATATTAAAAACTTGGACTCATAATATCGGATTGTTTGATACAGTTTGGGATCTCAGTGGGATATCTAAATATTAATGATTTTTTCCTAAAATATCTGTCATTCATTGAATTTTCACACAAATTCGTACTATATCCAAGTACTTATAACAATAGGTACTTAGTTCTATCTATGGTATCTTCGTATCGGAGATCGTATCGGCGGGTTTTCGGTCATCGTTCGCCCATCGCTTGGCCATCACTGCACATGATTTCTCATAGTGTTTGTACAAAAATGAAAAAGACATAATAGTTTTAGGTACCATGACATTTTTGCGGGTCGGAATTGCCCGTGATGAGTCCCGTAGTAGCAAGCATATACAATACCACATCAAAATTTCTCGCCAGGAAAAAAAAACTATGTTTTTCATAGTGTTTATATCTTAGAGCATCAAAGTTACCGACTCACCCTTCAGTAGAGACGGCATAGCGCCTCGCTTCGATACAAAATTTTTGTGCCAAATATGGTGTGGGGGGTCTTCAACGCACACATATTAATTTTGTCACACATTCACAAATACTCTTTCATCGCTACAGGCGCATACATTTCTAAATGTGTCAATTTCAATTAACAACGTCATTTTCTGTGCACTGACAACACTGACACCGACACACACAGGCACACTAGTTGTAAGAAGGCACATTGTGCATGGACGTTGAGACGAGGGGTTCGCCCGTAAAGGCCACTCCTCTGACGGGTGTCATATGTGTCATATCTTGATGCTCTAAGGTTTATATAATCGACAAAGACATAATGGCACATAGTTTAAGAAACATTTTTAGAGGCTAGTCTATAGAAAGCCCGTACACCGTATTTAGACTAGAAATAAACCTAATAACGAATACCCTGGCAAATCTAGCCAAGATAGAAGTTGATAGAGCTAATTGACCAGCATTCACGGTAGGTTCACGGTAGGTTTGTGGACGCGGAAAGGGACGGCCAACTCACTATTGGATTAGCTTCTAGTAACAGTTAAATCCAAGTTGGTTGATTGAGCTTGCCAAATCATAATGATTCAAATATTGCGAAGACAAAGTAATAGTTTTCAACTAGTAAAGCTGTTTGTTTATAATGGTAATTCATGTTTATTTAGTTTGTAAAGATGAGTAATATTTAAATACATATAAATAATAACTCTACGTAAATTATTAATTTAAAATTAAACTTGATTATTTGTTTGTGAAGCGCGCATGGCCCGGCGGTTAGCGTAGAACGAAAACGATCTATGCACTAAGCCAAACGGGCACGGTCGGGTGTGAGATGTGTGATCGATATTGGCAAAAATTTCACGCGCGTTTCCGTGCTTCGTCGGTCCCGGTTGTTGTCAATAGATAACAGTCGTTAAACCTTGTTGGAGGCCTTATGGGCGGTTTGGAAACATCCGACAGCGGGTTGGCCACTAACCGGCAAAACCCGCATTGCAGCAGCGTGTTGGAGTAAGCTCCAGGCCTCCCCAATAATGGGGAGAGACCCGTGCCCAGCAGTGGGACGCAAAAAGGGTTGCAGCCAGCAGCTATTTATTTACATGTCATTAATATAAATAATAATGTTTTATGAATGCGCACCTATCATTATAATAGTAGATCACAAAATTATTTAGTCTCTATAGGAAATACATCTGGACCTCTTATGAAAGAAAAACACATCGTTATGGAGAAATAATCGCATAACAAACATACAAAAACAGCAGTACAATGAGAATTTCCCTTTTTAAGTCCGTGCAAAATACATACATTTTCTGCTCAGTGATTCCTAATAAACAAAAATTTATTAATGGATTCGTGTTTAAAATTTCGGCTTCAGTGAACAATTGACGTATTTGTGAAAGCAATCATTGGTCATTTATTTTGTTTGGCGCCGCATTGGATTTTATATTGGCATATAAAGAATAATTGGGGCAATTTCATGCACATACAATTAACTGTCAATTCTGTGAATACTGTTTACGGTATTAACTTTTTATGTTTTTACTTTCAACGTGCGTGGCGGGTGGTGACCGGACTGCCAAACTAAGGGTCCAGGATTCGATTCCCGACGACATAGAAATTTGAATGATGAGTTTAAATTTCTGTTCTCGGTCTGGTCTCGGTCGTGTTTGTGTTTCCATGGTACTCACGACACAGGGTACACACGACACCCTACTGTGGGGCTATGAACGCATCACCCAGTGGATGGCTTTAACCGCTGCCTGGTGGCAAAAATTTCATGCACGTTTCCGTTCATCGAAGAGCACGGTAAGCGGAAACACATTATTAAAACACGACGCGACGCAGCGTGTCGTGTCGACACCCGATATGCAATTATGCACCTTCTACATTACCAACACGCGACGCCACGATATAGTAGCAAAATTTCTGAATATAATCGTTGTTAGCTAACAGCAGTGGAATTGTATGGTTAGATTATAATTATGCTGTCTGTGACACGCCGCGTCGGATGGCGTCGTTACCCCCACCAGCATGGGCAACACACCGACCTGGCACGTCTGGATCGAGTGGTGTATGCGCGCATGGCGTCGTGCCGGATGTTCATCGTGTGATTTTGGTATATATAGACAACAGTACAGGCGGAAACACATTATTAAAACGCGACGCGACCCGATGAAACGCGATGCGTGTTTAGTCGAATCAAATGTATTGTTTTCTATATACCAGAATCACATTATGAACAACCGACACGTCGCCATGCGTGCATTTGCCCGATCCAGACGTGCCACATCGGTGTGTTGCCCATGCTGGGCGTAAACACGCCAACCGACGCGGGGCGCGCATTTTGTTTCTAGACAACATCCACGCCTGACGCCTGGGGCCTGACGCCACGCGTCAGTCGTTCGAAAACTGTCACAAACAGAGTATAATATAACCATACACTTCCACTGCTTTTAGCTCTCTGTATTCAGAAATTACTACTATGTCGTGGCGTCGCGTGTTGGTAATGTGCACGGTGCATATTGGGTGTCGATGTCGCGTCGCGTTTTAATAATGTGTTTCCGCCAAACATTTGATTCGAATCAACACGCATCGCGTTTCATCGGGTCGCGCCGCGTTTTAATAATGTGTTTCCGCCTTAAGCCTTCTTTTTTGGTTGTCATCGATATACAGCAGTCGTTGAACCTAGCTTGAGACTTTATGGGCGGTTTGAAAACATCCGACAGTGGGTTGGCCACTAACCCGCTTAGGAACTACGCAAAAAGTGTTAACTAATGGCTTAAGTTATTTAAAGGATCTTGTATCGAATATCTTAATGACTTCATAACTTTTTAACAGGACTGCGTCTTCAAGTTTTCTGTGTTTCAAGAGCGACGATTAAAACGCTCAGAAACTTCCAGTTCGCTTTGCTTTTGTACTGCAGCTAAGTAAGAACTTCGCTCGACAGTTGTAAAGCTTTGTGATGTGATCTCAGAGAGCTTAATAGCATAGTCAACAATAACTGTGTGCAGTCAGCCTTGTAAATAGTTCTGGGAAGTTGAGTTAGAAAATACTTAGTATGTTAAACATCGTGCCAGTAACTTAGCGCCAATTCCACAAATTTTGAAAATTATCTGACAGCTTGCCTGAATTGCGGGCTAAAGTTTTCATGTAGATACCTCTTAAATGATGAGGGCCTAATCTAAAGACGATATTACAGGATGCTCTTCCGCATTCCGAAGAGAATATTATATTATTTACATGTTTCATAATTATTAACTTTACTTGAACCTAGGTTAGGGGAAATATAATTAATAGTTTCTCTATACGAACGTTCTCATCCATTATCTCCCTGTCTTATGAAACTAGACTACGATTTATTTTACTAAAACATATTTTTACCACGTCTTAGCCCCAATGTTTTCTTTTTATAAATGTCTGAAAAATTCTTTTCATTTTAATGGAGGAAACAGATTAGCTATGTCAAGCGCTCTTTTGCATAAAATAAAGAATGAAAGAATAATATTTAATTTTATTGTATACTAGTGGACCCCGCAGACGTTGTCCTGCCTCAAAAGTTTTGTAAGAGGATTAGTTTCTTTATCATCTAAAAGAGTTTTTATGTTACTGTCAAATAAAAAATTAAAAACGAATAGTGACAGATGAACTGTAATTCAGACTATGTCCAACTATTGGACGATGGCGCGAAGAATCAATTACTGTTACTAACAGTTTATATAGGAAAATAAAATAAGTTATTTTACTATTAATTTCGCATTGCTCCCAAAAATTTCTCACCATTGAAACCTTCCCCGGACTTCTGCTAATATTTTAAGACCAAAATTAGCCACATCGGTTCAGCCGTTCTTGATTTTTAGCCAGACTAACGAACAGCAATAAGAACATTTATTATTTAAAAATAACAATTTATAATAATTATAATACAAAAAACATGAACAATCCAAAGACAACACTATACTTTATTAATCTATGAAATGAAATAAGAAACATACAATTTTTCTTTTCATTTAATATTGAATGGCTAAAAGGATTTTTATACAATGCCGTAAAATGAATTAAAAAAATAAGAAACATAAAAGACAGACTGACAATTTTGATAGCTGCGTCAAAATATAAATAAACAAACACAGAAAGTAAATAATTTTGTAAAGAAATAATAAGGAAAAGCAAAGTATAAGAATAAAATCAAGGAATATAAGTTATAAAATATGATAATGGACGTGAATGAAGTAAGTAATAATATTAGTGTATTTATAACACTAAACCGCGCATTTTATTCATTTCATTTGCTTCCCGTGGGAATGAGATATTTTATGTAGAACAAAAATTATATTTAAAAAAAATATCAAGAAAAACACTCAATCAAATTTAAAATAAAATATTTGCGTCACCTATATTTAAACATTAATGTCAGGTTTAAATAATATAATCGTACAAACATATTACCAAGTAGGTATGTCAAAAAAGAAATAGATATCCATATACTATACACTAGATAGAATCAACAAAAGCGTGTAAAGGAAAACGCCAATAGAATCCAACATACGAGTATTTTCCAGAAATACGCTGTTTACCCCTACGCTCTGGGTTTTGTTATGCGTACAAATCTCAACGTTTTTGATTTTTTTGGATTTTTACAGGTATACAGTAGTATCTTTTGTTGTTATCCGGGAGGAAACTTTCAAAAGTTACCCAGCAGATTGGGAAAGATACTGTGTTTATATGGGATTTGTATCGCACCAAAACTCCACCAGTGGCCTCCCTCAGACTTTGTTTCAGTGGAATGCACGAGTGTCCTCCATGCACTTAACAGGCCTGTCTTGAGAAAGATGTAGCTCTCCTACTGGAGTTCTTCCTCAAGCGCTGAGGCAAGCCACCAAAGGAGCTCTAGTGGGGTAAAAACCATTGTTAGGTATCTTCCCAATTGTCTGGTTCGTTCCCTCAGTTTTGATGATTTCTCCCCGGACATAAAAATGGAATAATATTCAATAATGGAACAGGGCAGGGCATGGAATTGGAAGCGTTGTTTGATGTTTCACATCGTTCAATCTTTTGTTTTATTCGAGCATTTCATAAGTTCACGTAACCGGCACGCCTAGAAAACTTTATTTTTAAACAGATCGTGGAGGTAAATAACATTTTCAATCAGAAAAGTTCACCATCTTAGACAAACGGCAATAGCGAGTAAATTGAAAGCCTAATACACAAAGTATACAGCGGTCATAACATCAAAACGAAACGAAGGTTACACTTTTTGCAAGTCAAATCAACCTCTTCAAATATTCGCACAAGCCTATTTCAGACAAAATAAGTAAACCTTGCTGTTGCAGGAATTGAAACACGTTTCAAATACTGAATATTATGTTAACAGTCTTTAATTATGTAGGTTTATAATGCTTACGGTTTCGGTAAATATGTCGCAGCCATCTGGTTAAATCAGCCACTCAATTAAAATGCAGTCTCCGTTCATTAAAAGCCAGTGTAGCGACCTTGCTACTCATCAAGAGATGGCGCCATGGGTATTCCTGAATCACGCTATCAAAGTTTTCGGAATATCCTACCATATATACAAGCTCCGAATTGAGTCAATAGGACAACCTCGCCCGGCGGGAGATCTCCCTTTGCCAAACCAGCATTTAATGAAGTGGCTAAACGACAACCAGCCAAGTTGTTGAATGTAACGTCCAATGTTACTTAGCTGAACGTCACTTAGCCGTCTTGTTAAATGGAATATAGACGACTTTATAATGTTTGGCTAGGATGACCGTTAGTGCGCAACTTAAATTATTGCTTGATTTAAAAAAGGAAACCATTTACTTAAGATTCGTTTTAATTTAAAATAAGGTTTTAAAATAAAAGTAGCCTTAGTTATTCCTTATTACATCAGCTACCTGTCTGTGAAAGTCCCGTTAAAATCGGTCCGATCGTTTCAGAGATTACTGAAACAAATAGACAGACAGATAGACAGACAGACAAAAACAAAAGTAGCCTGAGTTACTCCTTATTTCATCAGCTACTTGGCAGTGAAAGTCCCGTCAAAATCGGTCCAGCCGTTTCAGAGATTAGCCGGAACAAACAGACAGATAGACAAAATAAAAGCAGCCTGAGTTACTCCTTATTACATTAGCTACCTGACAGTGAAAGCCCCGTCAAAATCGGTCCAGCCGTTTCATAGATTAACTGGAATAAAAAGACATAAAGACAGACAGACAAAATAAAAGTAGCATAAGGTATTCTTTATTACATCAGCTACCTGCCAGTGAAACTCCCGTCAAAATCGGTCCATCCATTTCATAGATTAGCCGAAACAGACAGATAGATAGACAGACAAAATAAAAGCAGCCTGAGTTACTCACTACATGAGCTACCTGCGAGTGAAAGCCCCGTCAAAATCGGTCAGACAGACAGCCAAAAAATTTTAAAAATGTTATTATGGCATATGTACCGTATAAACATTCATATGTATGTAGTAAAAAGCGGTTATTTAAATATTACAAACAGATACTACAATTTTATTTATTTGTATATAATAGATAGATTATTCATGCATTGAGCCTTGCTCGGCGCGATGGCCGACCGATAAAAACCGCGGTCTCTTACACGGAGATACTCTTTTCAAACCACCGAAACGCACCTTTGATGAAGATATTTGTTACGTGCGTATTTATTGCTGCAAATGACGATGAGTCTCATTACCATGCATGGCTGAGAAAAACTCATAATTTTTTGAAAGCATGATATCCTTCTTCACTCATTTGGCTATCCTGATGGACTATGGCCTAAATCCCTCTCACTTTCGAGATGAGATCTGTGAAATGAAATGGAATGGAATGGAATGGAATGGAATGGAATGGAATGGAATGGAATGGAATGGAATGGAATGGAATGGAATGGAATGGAATAGAATGGAATGGAATGGAATGGAATGAAATGAAATGAAATGAAATGAAATGAAATGAAATGAAATGAAATGAAATGAAATGAAATGAAATGAAATGAAATGAAATGAAATGAAATGAAATGAAATGAAATGAAATGAAATGAAATGAAATGAAATGAAATGAAATGAAATGAAATGAAAATATTTTATTTGCACAAATATGTGCCCAGCAGTGGGACTTTTGTATGTCCCATGCTGTGGTTGAAAAAAAATGTTCCTTTCAATTCTATGAGGCGGCAAAAACTCGGCAGAAGGACGTTAAATGGTTTGTCTCTATCTGTGCTCTTTAGTAATTTAATACAAAATCCTTCAGGTATTCTACTGGAAAGCGACAAAGTTTCTCCCCATTTCAAAGTGAGTTTGAAACAAAAGTAGCTTTTGTAAATTCTTTTGAAAGTTGTCGAGGGAAAGGCGCTGACAATGAGAACAGATATCCCGATATTATCGGGATGGTTTTAGCGATCAGAAAAACAACTTTCTGGGCCTTTATATGTTTTCATTCTACATTAAGCTATCCGACGTTTCATTTAGTATATGAGTATGCCAAATTTTCGATGAGAAAAGATTATAGTTATGCTGCCAGAAGCAAAAAATTACAGTTTCTCTGACGATGAAGAAGATGCAAGTTCATTCAAAAACTAAGACGCCAATTCAGTTTTATCCCGCTGATAGCAATCGGGAAACATTCATAAAACTCCAATAAGATGATTTAAACATTAATTGCCTAGGGAGCCACGAAACTGAATTGTAGCTGTAGTGACGTTCCGCTACTCGTGAAGAGCCGAATCAGAAGCCGGAAAGGGCAGTTCAAATCAGAGACTAAAATATAACCACAAAATTTCGATAGTTGAATATCGATAGGAAATAGCGATTAAGACATTGATAATTTTATCGATATTTTACAATGATAATGTACGAAATAAACGTGCGAATGCGGCGTTGCCAGATTTGGTAAGCGAGTCGATCGGGGGATTCCCGTCGGAGCGACACTGACAAGACAAGTTTAGTGTTTGTTTTTGTTTTGCGTTTTGGTAAGCGGCAGTTGCACAACTTGCACATGACATGACGCAACAAGGCCTTGTCGATAATTAATTACCAATATTTTTAACGATATAACTATCAATAATAGATAAATCTATAAATTTTATTATCGATATATTTTTATCTATATTTTAGTCCCTGGTTCAAATCATTATTTCTATACTATATTATTATGTATGTGAGTATGAACGACACCTGCACCTTAATTTATTACCAACAATTGATATTATTAGCTTTGTTATAGATATTCTATATCACGAAGTCTGATCGGCTCTCGGTTGTAGTAGTTATAATAAATAATAAAGATGAAGAAATCTGTTTATTTTTGACATCAATAATTAATCTTAAAAAAATCCCTTACTCAAACAATTACTTCATCATTTTGTGTTTTGACGTTACTCGACATTGAGTGCTCACGAGGTTACGCACACTAAAACAATGTGAATATGCACGCCTGACCACATTCATAGCCGATCGGACTTAGTGACATAGAACATCTATACTTGGAAGCAAAGTGGGTCGTATGAGTTAGAAACTAAAGTCGTACAATGTGGCTGAACAGCACCTTTCTGTAGAAACATAAAACCATTGAACTCAACACACTGATCAATTGATGTTTTATTACAAGTTACAATTGATACTTTAAGGGCCTCTTTCACCACCTTCATGTAAAGTTACAAGTACGCTAATTGTCGGTTAAAGTCCCCAGTAACTTCAATTTCACGATGCTCGAGTAGCACTAATCATATGATAAACTGACCCGTACTCATAGCTTTTACTTGCCTTAACTTTACTTGGGATGTAACTAATCAACACTTGGAGATGGTGAACGAGGCTCTAAGCCTTATTAATTATTATTATTATTACACGATAAATTCATTAAGTAACGGACGATAACTTGTACAGTGGAAACGACGTAGAAGTTAGAAATTCTGTCCAAGAACGAATAAAGAAATCAGATTTTTTTTATTTGAATAGAGTAGCAGACGAGCATGCAGGCTACGTGGTGTTAAGTGGTCGCTGCAGCCCATGGACATCTACATACAACCTTAAGCAAGCATAGGTAAGTCTTGTCTGAGGTCGTATACAGTTGCGCTGCTATTCCGGAGGCTGGTGATCGCCTCATGTAAGCGTGGCCGGCAACTGCACCTTTCCACCGAAACACAATAGAATTCGTTCACGGCAGAAGTGGGCGCAGCGGTGGTACTTCCCCGGGCGAACCATAATAATAGTTCTACCACCTACAAAAAATAGTCTCGCTATGGACGTAACTGATGAATATTATGTAATCGTTGTTGTTAATAAAATGTTTGTTAGTGGATAAACATGAACTATTTCAAGCCAGGAATCCAGATTTTGGATTCGATCTCACACGCATTTATTTGCATGCATTCAATAATAATCTAATACCTTTAAACGAGCAATTCTCGTTTATACCTAAATATATTTTTTTAATCTCGAAAACGGCTTCAAAGTTTTTGATAGGACTTAGTACCCTGATTTCGGGGGTGATGAATCGATCCAGCTAGGTTTTATTTTTAGAAAATTTAATTATAAAAACAATTTTTCAGCGATAATCAACTTAAATGTAAACTGAAAAATACAACTCTTCCTGACAGTTATTGGCGAGTATTAATAATATTGTGGTGTAGAACGCCGTCAAACACCATACGTCAATGCGACATTCAGAGATGAGACTGTCAATTAGAAAGAGCTCTATGAAAATTTCGTTATCTGAATTAAAGCTTCCTTGGCCGAATGGTTACGTAGGCTGACTGCAAACTAGAGGCCTGGGTTCACCTCAATCAAAACCCCGCAACTCCGTCAGCCGCGTTATAGCGACGTGGTGGAGTAAGCCCCAGACCTCCCTCAGAGTTATGTACTTACGATAGTCCCTGTAGTTTCGGAATTTAGAATATCCTCTGCATGATTGTAAGAGGCAACTAAAAGTGGGCTTCCAGGGTTGTGAGCGGTGAGATTGGGAGCTCGAACCATCCAGCCAGCAGCCTCGGTAAGGATGGCGGAATGTGCGTAGCCGCATACCACCGTAAGCATCGAAAGGTGCAGGAGAGCACATATGCTCTACCAAATCCCGGATTCCTCCCCAAACGCAGAGGCAGGCCACAAGGGGGTTTTAGTGCGGTGAAATCCCACATAACCCGGTATCCTCTCCCAAGGTGCCGGGTACCTTTTGAAGGTTTCTTCCCGATAAAAAATCACCCCCCTCAGGGTTGCAGCCACACATAAATTTATTAAATTAATTAACGTCATTTTTATTGCTTTGTAGCCAAGAACACTTTACTGTGATCAAAAATGTTTACTACATGAAACCTGCTGTTGACTCTTTTCTTAATAAACTAAAACAAATAAAATTGCGGAATAGCCTAGGCTCTGTATACTTATTTTTAAGTATATTTATAAATTTTAATCCATCAACCGATAAAACCAGTACATTACTTTATCACAATACAAGGGGACTTTACCTTATAGACTTCTAAATCCTGATATTTTGGAAAGCGACCTCTTTACCCGGCCAAGAAGCTGTACGAGGTATTTGTAGGTACGACCACTGCACCAACATCTGCCGTAATCAATTTTATGGTGTTCCAGTAAAAAGATTTACTTACCGGCCAGACTTACATAAGGCGACCATCAGCCTCCGGAGTAGCAAAACAACTGCATACAACCTCAGACAAACCTATCCTATATTTTTTGAGGTTGTGTTTAGATGTCCATGCGCTGCAGCTACCATTTATCACCACGTGGTCTATATGCGCGTCTTCTACTTCCATTCAAATAAAAAAAGATGATGACGATTCGTGATGATGTGATTTTGTATACGATTAATCCAATATAAAATAATAGCAAACATTTTTCAGACAAGAAATTCTATTACGCTTCCTTGTGAATAATTTATTACACCGATCTCATTAAGTGTTACGAAGACCGATAAAGGCAGCTGAGAAGAGGAAGAATACTTGTTTGATAGCTCCTTTAATTCTATACGCTCCGGTAATTAATGGTACAGAACAATTTCCAGTTTTGAAGGAACCGGAATTGCCTGATATTTTTGAAGTGAAAACTTCTTTAGCGGCGTTGTGCATTTTTTTTTTGGGATAGGTAAAAAATGTTAAACTCGCGTCAACTACACGTGGCCTGATCGAAAATTCGTAAGATAGTAGATCACCGATCTGTTAACTCGATGAGACATATTTTTTATCAAATATAATTTATAAACATTATAATTATATTATAGATATGGTACGGAACCCTTCGTGCGTAAGTCCGACTCGCACTTGGCCGGTTTTTTTAATGATCAGAAATGTAACACCTTTTCCTAAAGACTAATAAACGAAACTGAAGCAATACTTATTGCCTAAGACATTTAGCACACCGTTCTGATTAAGCGCTACATAGTCTGATAAGGGGGTACGATCAGAAAGAACGAAAGAACACGCTTTGGTAACTCCTGTAATTCAACTCGTATACGCTCCTCGGTAATTACGCCATTAATCTATACTAATATCATAAAGAGGAAAGATTTGTATTTTTGTATGTTTGTGATGAATAAACTCAAAAACTTCTGTTCCGATTCCAAAAATTCTTTCAGCATTAGAAAGTTTCATTGACCCTGAGCAACATAGGCTACTTTTTACCGCGGGAAAATGCTTCATTCCTACGTGAAAACCGGTAATAGGGCAACGCGGTTGAAGCAACTGGATAAACGCCTGTGATTTTAATATGGCAATGAATCTGTCTCCTCTTTTTGTAGTACCGGAATAACGTATTATTCATTGGGGGACATTTTAAGTCACGTAGGTATTTAGGTATTTTATAAAACTGTACAATTCATTATCTACCTCAAAGCCACCATTTCTATTATAATGCGGCAGAAATTGCAATCTCTTTAATATAGGTATTATATGTAAGAACATAATCAGCAAAACATTTCATCGTAATGGTTAATTAGAGTTATTCTAAATCCAATATAGCAGACGCGTAGAAAAATATAAACATCCATTGTTAGTCGATCTAAATCCAATAGTTATGGCGGATGTTAACTCACAACATAGCAATTTATGATGTCTAATGTACCTTTTTTTTTGGTTTCGGGGGGAAACCTTCAAAAGGTACCCGGCACCTTGGGAGAAGGTACTGAGTTATGTGGGATTTGACCGAACTAAAACCCCCTCGGTGGCTGCCACTGCGCTTGGGGAGGACTCCGGGATCTCCGGCGGAACGCACCGGTGTCCTCCACGCGCGACGCCCCAGAACGGGCCCATCTTCGGGAGAGCAGCTGTGCTCTCCTGCACCTTCCGATGCTCACGTTGACATGTGGCCACCCACACATAGCCGCCCTTCCCGGGGTTGCTGGTTGGACAGATCGAGCTCCCACTCACACCGTCCACAACCCCGGAAGCCCCCTTTTAGTTGCCTCTTACGATCAGGCAGGGGATACCGTAGCTCTATTCTTAATCCCGAAGCTACAGGGACTGTCTAACGTACCACCTATGATACGGGTAATTATGAGAAACTAGCGGACCCGACAGATGTTGTCCTGTCTTAATTATAAATAAATAAATAACGTTTCACACTCATAGCCCCACAGTGGGGTAGATATACCCTGTGTCGTGGGTACCAACACACACAAAGACAGAAACACAAACACCCAGACCGATAACATTTTAAACTGATCATTCAAATTTCTGTTTCGCCGGGAATCGAATCTGGCACACTTCGATTGGTAGTCCGGCATGGTACCTAAGCATTGCGGCACGCAGGTCGTCTTAACTATGAATATTGAATTCTAAAAGAAATGGCATGTATATTGTATCCATGTATTCGGGATTTTCAAATTTTCCGCGCAATTTCATTATTTTTATTTTTCATACGAACCTTCTCCTGCCAATAACAAACACAAAAAAAAAGAATAAGCGAAATCGGTCTAGCAGTTCACGCGTGATGCCGTGGCCAAGGAAAATAGGTATTTATTTTTATATATAGAAAGATAACTTGATACCTACCTAAATAATACACAACGGTGAGGTTATTCTTAATCCAATTTGACGAGTCACCAATTATAACGTCTATATTTTCGTCATAAATAAAAAAAGTAGATTATACCTATTCCCATTTTGATTTGGGTCATCTAGAGACACTTACTCTGAATATTACGGTTGATAAAACACTTATTAGCTCATCCGGCACTGGTGTTCGGTGATATTTGGAAACTAATAATTATTCTGATTACAGAATGGAAAATTGTAGCTACTGTTATTGTAACAGTTTATTAATTCAATTTGAAATGGCGTAATTAATTACTTATTTAATTAAGTGCTAACCGTGGATTGATCCAATATTAAAAACCTATACATACATATAAAAAATGTTACAGGACGACGCCAGTACTTTGCAGATCTATATTGATTTTGCAGATTTAAATACAGATAACTTGGGCTTAGGCCTTTACAGATTTGACGACCTGTGTGGTGCAATAATCATTGCACCTCCGATCGGCAGTCCGGTATGGTGGTTACCGAGAGTCCCGGGTTCGATTCTCGGCGTAGCAGAAATTTGAATGATGAGTTTAAATTTCTGTTCCTGGTCTGGGTGTTTGTGTTTCTGTCTCTGTGTGTGTTCATGGTACCCACGACATAGGGTATATATCTAGTCCCTGTAGCTTCGAGATTAAGAATAGAGCTACGGTATCCCCTGCCTGATCGTAAGAGGCGACTAAAAGGGGGGCTTCCGGGGTTGTGGATGATGTGAGTGGGAGCTTGATCCGCCCAGCCAGCATATACTCCACCACGCTGTTCCAATGTGGGTTGGTGGAGATGCGGGTTAGTGGCTAACCCGAAGTCAGATGTTTTCAAACCGCCCATAAGGCCTCCAACAAGGTTTAACGACTGTTATCTAACGACAACAACCGGGACCGACGGCTTAACGTGCCCTCCGAAGCATGGAATCGCGCATGAAATTGTTTGCCACTAGCGGTCACCCACCTCACACCCGACCGCACCCGTTTGGCTTAGCTGCATAGATCGCTTGCGTTCTACGCTAGCCGCCGGGCCATGCGCGCTCTAGCTTATAATACATAATAGTAACATAGTAGTTAGTACTTACACACAATCTCAAGCAAGCGTAGTTCCTGCATGTGGTCGTATGCAGTTGCGCTGCTACTCCGAAGGCTGAAATGTCGAAGGCTGAAAGGTAAGTCTGATAGGCAACCGCAACATTCCACCAAAAAAGTTCTTCCAAATTCATTGCTTTGTTTTTTTATATAATTTTTGTCAAACATAGAAACCATTTTATATTACGATTATAGGTATGCCTTTTGTCACTGTTTCATAAATTGATCGACTTCCCAGCCATTTTCATAAATTGATCGACTTTCCAGCCACTCACCGACAAGCGAAACACAAACAAAACAGATTTAAACATTCAAAAGCTCATTTTGTTTCCAATTTTATGCAAAACTTTTCTCATTTAACGCGCTGCTCTTCCCAACACCCACATTTTTGCAGGTCAACGTAGTAATGCATTTTTAATTACACAATTTCAGGGAGCTTAACACAAGAAACAACTTAGTTTTTACATATAACTTAACCAAAGTTTTAAGATATTAGAAAAACCAACCTTAAAATGCAAAGGACAAGAGAGTGACAAAATATTTTTTACCATTCTCATACATTTTGCCAATTTTTCCGTTTAAAGCAATCGCCTTGTGGTTAGGACTTGGGATTCACGTTGGCGAGTACTTTTACAAATATGGTAATTCTACTATGAACTGTGCGGAGTTTTGTATAAAAACATTTTTTTTCAATCCTTTTTATGTTCCAAATCATCAAGGCACGGATCTCCTCGCAGAGGTGAGAGGAATGCAGGCAAACGCGCTTGCCAAGTGCAAATTGGTGCACTCTCCTCTCACAAGTGAGAGGGATAGGAGGGGATATAGAGAGGAGATAGAGGGGAGAGGGAGGGGAGGGATATTGACCCTAGTCCACCACACAGAGCAAGTGCAGATTAGTGGACATCATGCCTTCAACAAATTATGAATCTCTCTCACGCATGTACGGTGATGAAAAACATCGTAACTAATTAAATAACACAATATTAATACACAATATTTTGCACATTACAAATTTATTTGTCTCTCCGTTTCGGAGATCGTGGTCGTTACCGCTCGGCCATCGCTGCTTGCCTCTCTATGCACGGTTATGGAAAACATCGTTATTTGTAAACTATTATATACAATATTATTATTATACTTTTGGGGTTAGCTCCACAGTTGAAATTATTCTTTGAAATGTCTAAACAAAACTGTCTTTGAGCATCAACATGACTGCAGATGCACAGTACCGTTTTTGGCGTATTACTCGTACATTCTTTACTTTTAAATGTCCCATGTAATATGCATGTCGCTGACAAAGGAATTGATGTACGGAAACCAGAAATTTCCGTTCTCGAAAACGTCTCCGTCTCTGCGAAATAGTGGAGGAAATATGCAAGCCATCCATTGTTTCTTCTTGGCCATTGTTTCAGCTTGTCTTCACGAATTTCGGCTTTAGCAATCGTATGGCTTTTTATGCTTTTATTTAGTACAATAAGTCTATGGTGTTTTTGATTAAAATTGATACACTTTTTTTTCTTCAATTATGGCATCGCAAACTCTGCATATTGCCAGCGTCAAGTATAATTTTTGCATCATGTTTTTGCCAGTTTCTGTGAAACTGGACGAGTAATAATAGGTAAAGTCAGTAATCAGTCAGTTAAGTCAGTCAGACATTCAAGTAAAGCGATGGCTTCTTTATCAGAACGTGGCCAATGGAATTTTGGAGGCAAGCCGCTAAAACACATTTTCGCACTGTTATTTTAATTCACAACACCCGTGCACTATAATTAGCCTATATCGAATTTATCCGATATAACTCAAAAATACACCAAGAAAGTAAAAATAAAACAAGAGCACAATTATGTCTTTTTCGACTTACCGCAAAAACTCCCATTGTTAAACTTAGGGAGGGGTCTTAGATTGTAGCCCTTTTGAGTTGAATGAACTTTTTGTGTTACTTCGACTTTTTTCGCATGTCGAATTGCATAATATGACAAATCATTAACCCCAGTATAAGCCGAATATGAAAGGTGCCATACTTATGTACATACTCACTACGCACACAAATATATTTCATGTTGCTATGGGGACAACGGCACACATAATGCTTGTGTGTTGTACTTATAAAGTGTGATAAAACATACGATACAGATTCGGAAATGTGAACGTGTTGAACACTTCAGGTTTCAGTAATGGATCTGTGTAGTTTATAATAAGAAGGTTTGGTTATTTATAGGTTTGAAAGGAAACGGTTTTGCTTTATTTAACCAAGTAACCCTTGCGACTTGCTGTATACGAATGTAATTTAAATAAAGTTTCTTATCTGAATTATTACTTACGGGATATATACCACGATTCGCTTTGTTTTCCACCCGCAATATCCAGTTCATCCGTGATCATGGTGCATGCAACTGCGCCGAAATATCGGGAGCTCAAAAACAAAGCGAATTAAAGTTTCTTATTTTCGATACTAAGTTGCTTAGTTGCCCCAACTTAACGAAAATTTATAATAGATTACGACATACATATATATCTTTGCCGTTAATCTTGTTAAAGTCTGTCACCGCATTGACCTAATCGTAACAATTTTAGTAGTCGGTTATACCCACATATGCGAAACTTCCGCATAATTTCAGCAATAACTTTGCCACAAACTTCGGTCGAACTCACTTGAAACTTGTTGGGCTCAACCATAACTTTGCTGAGGTATTGTGCCAATGTTTGTAAGGGTACAAAATTACGCACAAATTCTAAAGGTAATTTGGTGATGCTTTGGGTAGTTAATATTACTGGTTTGAATAAAGTCCTAGCTAAACTTTTAATTGTCATGCAATACGATCTTATCGTACAATATGTGGCATGACAGGGAAGAAAACCCATCCACACATATTAAAAATCGTTTAGCGCAACTGAATCATCATCATGAAGACGGCTAGAAGATCCTTTATTTTCCCTAAAAATATCCTATTCTACAAATATAACTTTCATATAAGTTTAGTAACATACAATACAATCAGACATCTTGTTAAAGTTGCTCACCGGATTCGATTAATCGTAACAATCGATTCTACCCACATATGCAAATCTATACCAATATATAAAGCTGAAGAGTTTGTTTGTTTGTTTGAACGCACTAATCTCAAGAACTACTGGTACAAATTGAAAAAATATTTTTGTGTTGGATGGTCCATTTATCGAGGAAGGCTTAATAAGAGTGAAGCATCAGTGAAAAATGTTGCAAAAACGGGGAATATCTAAATAGCTAATCTCAGGAATTACTGCTTCGAAATGAAAAAATATTTTTGTGTTAGATAGTCCATTTATATAACATCATATTATGACTTTACCATGGTCTTTTACAGTTAGCCTTTTTCATAAGAACAAGGTCGCTCAGCGAGTGATGGAGAGAGCTATGCTTGGTATTTCTCTACGCGACAGAATCCGTAATGATAAAATCCGTAGACGAACGAAATAATAATAAAATTATTTAAAAAAATCCAAATAATTCGAGAAGTTTCTGGAACTTTCTCGAACATTATCAATAAAATTAAAATTAAAATAGTTTGCTAGATCATCCCAGAAATTTTGAGATCCACCCAGAAGTCCCTATTGGTTAGAAAAGTACAGATATATTTTTTCAGATTTTTCCACCCACTTCCACCCACCGTGATCAAACTCCCTTACTATCATCTACGTACTAAGGGGTATTTACCACTCCAACGGGAAGTTGATTGGAGTTTATATAATAGAGAAAACCGTGTCTTTACGTACAAAGAAAACCCTTTACTTTTTATATATATTAAGATATTAAGATTAAGATTTTATTGTTCTAGTGTAATTCGTCAAAGAAATAAATTCAGCTTATTTTCCTTCAATCTCAGTTTTTAAAGCTTAAAGTTGTGTTTATGCCTGGATGTAACTCATCTAAGAAAGAAAACCCAAATAATTATACATTTCACATGTAAGTCCGAATGAAATGTTTAGCGGACTAAATGCAATGTTTTGGATCTGATATAAAAAATGTTCTATGAACAGATGGGAAAAATTCTGCCATATATCATATTAATGTTTTAAATGCATAATAATTATATTTAAAATAATTATAAATACGTGAATACCTCAACCATTGTAACCATAATTTTTGCAGAGATTGACTGACATCATCGATAAGTTTTTCCCCCCATCATCATTTCATCATCGATAAGATTTTATCGTCCAAAATATACATATAATTTTTACAAATTTACCTTTTAATTTTCAAAAAAAACTATTATTAAATTTTGGGATTCCAAAACCAAACACCGCTATAATAAATATCCTTGAAAATAATTGACAAAACTTGACATTGTTTCAGATTTTCACAAAATATTAATGATGGCTATGAATGATAAATAGAGAAGAATGGATTTCCAAAAAATATTTGACGAACATAGTTTTTCTAATAAAGGAGCACAAAGAGTTAAACTGCATTCTGGTTAGTAATATATATAATTAATTTCATCAATAAATTAATTATTTTTGGAGGAAAATAAATATTGTTACTTTACTCTTAGATCTGTATCTAATCAAGACAGATACAACTATCGATAAGCCTTAATGTATTTCGACAACTAAATTCGAGGTTGTCACGCGCAACTTTATTCATTATTGTTTGTCAAGCACACATGCACACATGCAAGGTATTCTGTTTTTGGTCTCGCCTAGTTACGCTTCTGCCAATCTATACGTAGTATATATAAAAAACCTCTGGACAAAATGGTCAAATGACATTCGTATAATCGAAGAAGATTATTGAGGAATTGTTATATACAAGACACAACTCAGTGGCACCTTTATTGGCGTCTGTTTCTTAGTTGAAATAATAATACTTCTTCTGTCAAACCATACTGGATATGGAATACAGGACTTCAAAATAATAGCTTGTACTATTTTAACGTCTAGCAACCCGCATTGGAGCAGCGTGGTGGAGAAAGCTCCAGACATCCCAATAATGTTGGAGAACCGTAACTAGCACTAGGACGCAAGAAGGGTCGCTGCCAATTTCAGTGTTGATACAAACCTCAACCCAATTACAAGTGAATATTGAAGAATATTATTTGTAACATGATAAAGTTATTAAAGCAATTTATAGTTTATGTTCTGTAGCTCTTTGCAAGAACACCGAAGTTCATAATTAAAGTGCAGACGTCTACGCAATTTCAGCTTAATTACTTTTCTAAAATGAACCAACGTACAGACTTAAGTCACTCAGGTATTTGAAACGAAGATGTGAAATGGCTTATATTAGCTTGACCTGTAGGTATGTATGTTTGTATGTAACGGAATCTTTTAACTTCATTTTCAACTACTTCTAAGCGTCTGATTAACTTGAAAATTTGCACAGGGATCAAGGGCCGATGACAATGCAATAATATAAAAAAAAACCAACAAAAAAATTAAAAATTAATTATGTAGTTTAAAAAACTAAAAACATGCTTTTGTGAAAATGAGAAGAAAATGTATTTTACTGTAAAAAAAGCGTGGGGTGCTTTTTGAGATAGTGACACCATAAGGCTTCAAAGACACATAAGTATATTAAAATTTGATGTCTATCAAACAAGTGGTTGGCTTAGTAGAGAACTTCAAAAACACCACATTTTGGGAACCCTCTTAAACACCGCTATCTTCGTACTTTTGCAGTAAATTATTAAAAGCTAACTTACATTTTTTCAAAAGCATTAGTTCACGAGACTCTTAGCTACCTTGGAAATGATATTCTAATGAATCAACAAAGGCTCACTACTATTATACATAGTTTGCCTGAAGGTATTAGCTTGCGGTCCGTCGTGCCAATTATTTCCGATAGATCCACATTGCTTACGTTGGTAGCGCAATTAAATTATTTATCAAACAGCTATCGGACTCCACAAATTTGTTATACACTTCGCAATAAAAATATTTGCAATACTTATTCATAACTATTAGTTTGTTGCCAATATACATTCGTATTTGGAATGTTTCTATTATCTATCATACCTTTAAACGAGCAATTCTTGTATATACCAATCTAAATATATTTTTGAATCTCGGAAACGGCTCCAACGATTTTAATGAAATTTTGGGAATGGGAAATGAAGTTTCGGGAGTTATAAATCGATCCAGGTATGTTTTATTTTTAGAAATTTTAAATGATAAAAAAATATTTTCAGCGATAATCAACTTAAATATAAACTGAAAAACACGACTCTTCCTGACATCTATTGGAGACATTGGAGTGCATTAATAATATTGTGACGTAGAACGCCGTCAAACGCCAGCCGCCAATTCAACGTTCAATGAAATGACAATGTCGATTTGAAAGAGCTCTATAAAAATTTCGTTCATTGAATTAAAGCTTCCTTGGCCGAATGGTCACATGGGCTAGCTGCGGAACTAGAAACCCAGATTCAAACCTCAAAATGTAAATTGAAAAGTACTCTCTTGCAATCTATTCGGCTGGTGTACAACAAAAGCCAGTTTGGTAAATATAACCTTCTCATTTACTTCCAAGAATAGGCTTGTTAAAGGATTCTTGATTCATTGAACAAATCAACAGTGGCGTACTTCTAAAATAGTTTGAATAGAGAAGTTTGTTTGTGGTCTATTGAGCGGATTGTTGCCGATCCTTTCGCATTGTTTACATAGGTCAATGCGATTAAATTATCAAATAGTGTGGACTTCAAAGTTTGCGGTTAAACAGAACTTGCAACGAAAACATTTACAAAATTCATCGTTGGGTTGCCAATAAGGCTGCGCAAATTGCAGTTCGGAATATGAACTCGTAAGTTTCACATTCAAAATTCAATTCCGTAAAGTTGTATGGTGAACTCTGAAACCCTTCAAACAAAAGCTATTTTAGACCGGAGGATCGGAATTTTTAATTTGATGCGCATTGGTGTGGTCATTTAAGTTTTTTCGATAGATGTCAGTATCTTATGAGAGTTAACAGAACTGAGGCGCAGAAAGGCTACCGTAAATTAAATTATTTAATTAGCCTCTGCAGTGGCCTTTTTGTTTTCTGAGTTGGATTCCCAGGGAGGCAGAAACTGGAATTTAAATGTCTGTTCCTGCTCAGGCATTTGCTTTCATATCTTTTTGTGTCCATGGAACCATGTCCATGGTAGTATGGCACTATGAGCGTGTATCATTATTTATTTATTTATTATTTATTCGCATTGCCTACATCGGTCGCCCGATTAAATGATTTAAATTATTAAATAGTTTGGACGACGATTGTGGTTACACAGAATTAAAACCTTAAGTTAAACAGATTAAGAATGATAGTATTTATGAAGAGGGAAAATGTTATTAAGTGGTTGTTGATTTAAGTATTAACAATGAGGAATTTCAAATAAATTACACAACAAGTTTGTTTGCGGTCCATCGTGTCAATTGTTGCCGATCTGCCAGCTTTGCTAACGGTCGTTCGATCGAATTATTAAATAGTTTGTACTAAGTTTGAGGTTAAACAGAATTGGCAATGAAAATGTTTACAATATTCGTAACATTGAGCCAGTAAAGCAATGCAAGCCGCCGACGTTAAATCTCTGATACTTAGTTTTATTTTAATTTAGTATAGATTCGAAGTCGACGACCGCTTCTCTTTGTATTCTCTGTGATTTGTATAAATGTAATCTTTAAGCTAGATAAGAAAATCTGCTGCAAAAACCAAATGTTATTTTTAGCAAAGCAAAGGGAGGGTGGAAGATATATTTTCTAAACCATGCCATTAAAAGTATTGCAAAAAAATATTCGATAGATTTAGTTAAAATTTATTTAACGAATTCATTATATAACATATTGTTATATTAATTTTACTTGTGTACAGCGTTCCATAATATATCTTGCACAAAAGGTGCGGGCCTTAGAGCATCACAGGTAAGTACTGACAGGTATGAGACCCGTCAGAGGAGTGATCTTTACGGGCGAACCCCTCGACCTAACGTGCATGCACAATGTGACTTCTAATTATATACAACTAGTGTGTGTGTGTCGGTGTCAGTGTTTTCGATGCATAGAAAATGACGTTGTTAATTGACAAAGACAAAGACAATTGTCTTTGTCTTTGTTAATTGAAATTTATATTTTTAGAAATGTATGCGTCTGTAGCGATGAAAGAATATTTGTGAATGTGTGACAAAATTAAAATGTGTGCGTTCTTCCCCCCGCACCAGATATGGCATAAAAATTATGAATCGAAGCGAGGCGCAATGCCCTCTCCACTGACGGGTGAGTCAGTACCTTTGATGCTTTAAGGTGCGGGCTAATGGGCCAGATGTTAAATTATCCGCTTGGCAACCTAAACCTATCATGGTTGGGTTAGTAGAACATAATATATTAAAGAATTTATTGCTCTGCGCAAATTTAGATCCTATGATGTTTATCTTATGTTTCACCTGGAATTTAGAATCTTTAAGCAAAGTATGACTCGTACTGTACGAGTTGTGTCTTCGTTGTTTGATATTTGATTTAAAATCTTAGACGTATGGGTACTTTCCTGAAGAGTGCATGGCCCGGCGGCGAGCGTAGAACGCAAACAATCTATGCAGCTAAGCCAAAACGACGACCGCACGTCGGGTGTGAGATGGGTGGCTAGTGGCAAATATTTCATGCGCGTTTCCGTGCTTCGGCATTACGCACGTTATAAAGCACGTTAAGCCGTCGGTCCCGGTTATTGTCGATAGATAACAGTCGTTAAACCCAATCGGAGGCCTTATGGGCGGTTTGAAAACATCCGACAGCGGGTTGACCACTAACCCAATCTCCACCAACCCAATCTCCACCAGCACGCATTGGAGCAGCGTGGTGGAGTAAGCTCCAGGCCTTCCCAGAAATGTAACCCGTGCCCAGCAGTGGGACGCAAAAAAGCACATTTTCTACGACGTACACTACATGCACATGAAGCGCGTGTGTAACCGGTGATTAGCGTTAGGCCTCTTGTCCACGTCGACGTCGTCCCCGTGCCGTGGTGCCGCGACCGTCCGACACACGGCGAAAAACCGTGTGTGTACAAGAGGCCTTAAGAGATTTAGCAATTTAAGCGTTCTATGTTAATGCCGATCGAATTCTTCATATAAAAGTACTTACCAGACAGCCGCAAGGATGGAACAGAAATCTCTAAACAACTACTAAGGATCTTAAAGTTAAAGTTGTCATCATTTGCCACAAGAACAAACACATTAACATTTCCTTTTTTTTTGTTTGGTGTCAAAGACAGGTTTCAGAATCAAAGCCTCTAAAACTCGACAGGCAGGCTTTTTGCACAAGTAATTTGGAAATTTGCCAAAGCGAATGAAACAGATATAGAAAAAACTGCCAAGTGTGAGTCTGACTAAATGGTCATGGATTCGTACTGACAATGTATTTCTCATGTGTTTGACATGTTTCTACCCCCTAATATTGGGATTATTTGTCTATCTTTGTAATGCCAAATCAATACTAATAGTACCTGACCCCGCGAAATCCGTACCGCCTTCAAATGTTTTGGGGGTCCACCCTTATGACTTAAAAGATTATGACAGATTCTCAGACCTACCGAATATATACTTGTATATAAAATATCATAAACATCGGTCTATCCTTTTCGGAATAGTATGGCAACTAACCTGTGGCACAATGGTTACCATACCTGACTGCCAATCAAAGGATCTTGGGTTCGATTCCCGGCTAAAAAAAATGTGATTGATGAGTTTCAGTTTCTGATGTCGGTCTGCCTGTTTGTGCTTTGTAAGTGTCCATGGTACCTACGACACAGGGTATATCTACCCTACTGTGAGGCTATGAGTGTGAAACGTTATTTAACTAACACTGTGACACGAGAACTTTAACAATACTCATATTATGGATACGAAAGTTTGGATATATATGATGGATGGATGTTTATTGCACAATCACGTAAGAACGGCTGAACAGATTGGGATGAACTTTGGCACAGAGATAGATTGAGGTATTTTTTATCCCGGAAAAATGTTCTGTTCCCATGTGATAGATTTGTATAATAATTATCATTATAAACTCAAATCACCCTAGCAAAGCTGGGTCAGATCACTATTATTACAAAATTATCAAATGTAACATTTAGGAAGTTTATTTTTCACGATAAAATTTTTCATCATAATGTGGGGACCCTATAAGTGTTTCCTTATTTCTGTAACATACGGAACCCTAAACAGTCGAGGGGCAAACTCAGCAAGGCAATAAAAAATGTATTACGAATAAGCTCTTAATGTTTTTGTTTGTTCTTGAACGTTGAAAAAGCTCTAAAAATGTTCGTTTCCTAAAAGTTTAATCTCTTGACATTGAGGCTGGGAAGACGCTCATCTCTTAGATTCTTGCTCAAGATTGTTATTAAAAGCAATACCGTCAAATACAAGAACTTGTTTGCCTTGCTTTGTAATATTTTTTACTAGATGTTCCCCACGGTTACTCTCGCGTTCGAGAAGATACATGAAGTGTATATTCTCCAGAAGTTTAATTTCTTATTTTATCCCCTTACGTCTAGTCCATATCCACACTAGCTACTGTTATCGTAGATTAGGGGTGGATTTTTCAAAACTCTAAAATAGAATGACAGCTTGGCTCATCGGGTTCTTAATGAACATGCTCGCTAATGCAGCAATATTTTTGAAGTGAAATAGTATATTGTGCGGCAAGGGGTGAAACAAGACGATTTCTGATGAGGGCGAGAGATGACTGCCCGAGCGAAGTACGAGATGTACCTGTACCAATCCATTTGGCCAGCGTGGTGGATACGAGTAGCTTAAATCCCTTTAACGTGCTAGAGACCCGTGCTCAGAGGGACATAAAAAGGGTTACAAAATAAAGAAGGCAAACAAATGTTGATGACTGAGTAATCAAGCGTATACGAGTGTTTACGCCAGTTTTTCATCGCGTAGTTATGCAGATTGTACAATAATTTGTCCCATTAATCGGGGACGGAGGTCGTTATGATAAAAATAATGTATTTCGCGTGGCGTACCGGCCAATCAGATAATGATCGATCGTAATACGATTTTATT
Source organism: Pyrgus malvae (assembly GCA_911387765.1). NCBI lineage: Eukaryota > Metazoa > Arthropoda > Insecta > Lepidoptera > Hesperiidae > Pyrgus > Pyrgus malvae. The sequence goes on from OU426947.1 coordinate 26,668,217, forward strand.
GATGGCATGTTATATTTATTTATAGACATGGCTTGAATGGGTTCCATGACTTATGTTTTCTATTAGATATATTTATATTTTTTGATATGTATTTGATATATAAAACACAAATAAATGTAATGAAAACAGTAATGATTGAAAAACACTCATTCAAATCAGCTTTTTTAATTTAAACGGAGTAGCAGACGAGCATGCAAGCCACATGGTGTTAAGTGGTCGCTGCAGTCCATGGACATCTACATTCAACCTCAAGCAAGCATAGGTGAGTCTTGTCTGAGGTCGTATGCAGTTGCGCTGCTACTCCGGAGGCTGATGGTTACCTCATGTAAGTATGGCCGGTAACTGCAGCTTTCCACCGAAACACAACAGAATTGGTTCACGGCAGAAGTGGGTGCAGCGGTGGTACTTTCCCGGGCGAGCCATAACAGTTCTACCACCTACAAAATGAAATGAAATGAAATGAAATGAAATGAAATGAAATGAAATGAAATGAAATGAAATATTTTATTTGCACAAATATGGGTGAAAAAAAAAAAAGGTTTTACAAAATATTTAGAACTCCATATTTACCCCTTAGGGTGTACAAAAGCTGGTACTTTCCGCACAATATACTATTTCCTACGGCATACGGCAGAGATTAACATGTTAATATGTATGTTTTTATTATTAATTTTATCGTCATGTTAATATAGCGATATTGATAATGACGATGCAGGCGCAGTCCGAAGGTTTGTGGGTGTTAGTTACCTGTGACAAAAATCGTACACATCTTGCGTGGATGAAGGCGAAACAGGCCAGCGTAGGCCAAGTGTAATAACTGGACATAATGGCCTGCGACCCTTTTTTATGTCCCACTGCTGGGCACGGGTCTCTCCCCATTATTGGGGAGGCCTGGAGCTAACTCCTACGCTGCTCCAATTCGGATTGGTGGAAATCACTGGACATAATAATATTTTATTATTAGTGACGTCCTACAAAATTTAAAGCAGTGACTGCACCTTTGTCAATGAACCATTAACTAATACATACTTAATTCGTTAAGTTTATTTTGTGCTCCAATTTGTTAACTGCTTATTTATTGCTGCTAAACGATAAAAGAAAATACTATGATATGATAGCCTCCGTGGCGTAATGGGTGATGAGCCGACTGCGAAGCGTGAGGTCGTGGGTTCGATTCCCACCCAGGACAAATATTTGTGTGATGAACATGACTATTTGTTCTGTGTCTGGGTGTTAATTTATCTATTTAAGTATGTATTTATATAAGTATGTTTATCAGCTTTCTCATTACCATAGTACAAGCTCTGCTTAGTTTGGAATCGGATGGTGTTGTGTGAATTGTCCAAAGATATTTATTATTATTATTTAAATAATTATTATGTTTCCATCACCAAGCTTACCTGAGAGAAGCTCGAACTCGAAAACATTATGTCCGCCAGTCTGCACTTGGCCGGTAGAGATTCTTTTTTTTTTAACCATGTCATCCAGTGTAATATCGAAAGATGAGGGTGCGCCGAAGTGGATTTACGTTAACGGCGTACAAGGCGGGCGCCAAATGGGCTCAGTATATCCTCATTAGCCTGCTTCGTCCACATTCGTCCTGGTTAACTTTATTAGGGACGAGGAGGGAGCAAAAGAGCTCTCTCGTTCGTATTTCCATTACTTTTCATTTTAACCTTACAACGGTTAAGCAACAATAGGGGTTTTGATTTTGACCGGTATGCATGTTAATATGTGTGTTAATTTATTCCATCGTAATTTCTAATTTCTTATCATTATTTGAATAAGTTTTAATTGTCAGCTGATTATAGGAAATGTAATGTTACAATTAATTTAATGTGGCGCTCTTTATCATTCGATTTCAGGTCTGTCGTTTGTCGACAATTCCTTAAAGTCTACTTTTTACCGATTTTCACCTTGTTGTCGTCACGAGTCTCTCCACATCGACGAACAATACGACGAACCGCCGATTTTGATATATCCAATGCAATACGCGACTGACTGAGTGGTAGGCTTTTTCCTCCTCGATCATGGTCACCGCCCTAGCAACTAAAGTTGCTGGTATATCACCCATTCCTTGTCAGAACAACACGCATTATTCAATAGCACTAGCCATATTAGCCAAAGTCTCATTACAAGGCATCCTATGAAGTTTTCACCTTAAAAAATTGAAATGGTAGAGTTTTTATTATTTATAGCTGTGCCCGCGACGTCGTCCGCGTGTATAAAGACTTTTATAAAATGGATTGATTAAAAATTAAAGATTATTTATTTGCATTGAATAAGTAGTAGGTAGATTATTCTTACATTATAGTGAAATCACTTATAATACAATGTTCATATGTTCAGAAGAAACCTAATGTATTTTTTCTAAATCCTTCAAACCTAAAACAGTAAGGAATGCTTACTGTACTGATCTTACAATCCACTTTTCTCACGTTTCGCTTTTCTCGCGCAATCAGATTCTCTTAACAAATATGTATCTCGTTTATTAAAGTTAAGAGATACTGCTGTGCCCGTGGCTTCATCTATGTTAAAAATAGTATCTTTAGTAAATTGGGTGAATTTATACTGCAAAGAATGTATAGACTCATTCTATATACATAGCTTTAACCTACTGCAGAAAAGAGGTGCACTATACAACTACTTGTAGTTGGGAGATAAAATTTCTGAACATACACGTGCTTAGGATTAAACAATCGGAAAAATAATTGTAAGGTGAATTAATAAACTATAGGTTTAAAACTTGCGGACAGCAGTTTGGTCATAAGTCATAACTCATATAACATTGTGAAAACTAAAGCAGAAGGCAGGGTCTCTACACAGTGTGCTATCTGTATTTGGAAATAAAGAATATTTTTATAAAGAATCTTTAAAGAATCCTTAATATCTCCATCAATCAACGTGTGTGGATGAGCCCTCAGCCCGTACGCAATAAAGAGACGCAAAAAATGAGTTATCATTGGTCCAATTAACAATGTTCAGCATCATACGTATACCTACCCAACGATGGGACAACCCACGTGGCGCAATGTTTACCATGCCGGACTGCTAATCGAACTGTCCCGGGTTAGAATCCGGGCGAAGCAGAAATTTCAATGATGAGTTTAAACTGTTCTCGGTCTGGGTGGTTGTGTTTCTGTCTCTATGTGTGTTCATGGCACCCACGACACAGGGTATATCTACCCTAATGTGAGGCTATACGTGTGAAATGTTTTTTTATTTTTTTTACACTATGTACTTACTTTTATTAGACTTAAGGCTTTTATTTGAAATTATCTCCATCGAATCACTTTGGAGAAGAAACGAATATTGCTCAATAACGCCATCTACCGTATGACATGTAAACTTTGTGGTTGATAAATCGAATGTCAAATTACCAAATAGGTAGATATTGAGATTAACAGTTGGTTCACTAAAAGTTTAACTATTCGTCACCTAGATGTCTGCAGTAGTCTCGTTTTGTTAAGGCTTTGTACATTCTGTATGAAGGTTTAGATTCCGTATCTTACAACCTTAATGCCGGATGCATTGAGATTGTAAGATTTGGATTTCGGTTCATCGGAGCTAGAGGCCTCCTCAATATTGGGAGAGCTCCATGCTCAGCAGTGGAATGCTAAAAAGGTTGCAGCTTGATATAATGTAGCGATAATAATCGTTTCAGCTGCAGCCTGTTCATAATCTTCCACCCCAAAAGAAGACTAATAAGCTGAGCAACTAACTCAATGGAGCCTGTGATGTAAGGTTCGGCGGCGGTAAGGCTCGCGATGCACTTATTAGGTACCTATAGTCTAGCCATTCTCGGCCAACGAAAGAAAATACAGTAAGCTGGTCTAAGTATATTTAATATAGTCGACAATATTAGTGAGAGTTCAAAATAATTTTACTTAAATTTAAACTTTTATTTATGGTTTTGAATGGGCTGTTACCGAAACTTTCATACAAATTCCCCAAAGTGCCTTTTAAGTTTATGTCGCGTATTGTGTAAATGAACATAACTTTTTTGTTTATCACCCGATTGATATGAAATACACACTGATGTTACGGAAATTCATTCAACAATATATCAGTAAACACATCATTCAAAGAAGGGAAAAGAATTTGAGAATGAAATATTAAGTTAAGGTTAATTATTGTACGCTTGAGATACCAACTTTCGAATCCATTTTATTTGCTATTGAGAGGTAGTTTTGAAAAAAGCTTAAATAGAATTCTTACTATGTTAGTAAAGATTACAAATACAAAATTATAAGTATATTACTCTGCACAAAAATATTCTGTACATCAAGTTTCGACACTCAATTTTCAAAGAGTTTCAAAGAAAATTGACATTTAAAGGTGAATTTCGGGAAATGCTGAAACACGTATTCTTTTATTTTGGTTACAAAATATTTATACCAAATTTCAAGAAAATCTATTGAAAAAATCCAAGTTTTCCATACACATTTTCATCGCTCATTTCACACCCTTAAAGGGTGATTTTTAAAATTATCTATAGCCTAAATGTTAGCGAGGACTAATATATATAAAACAAAAAAGTTTCATCAAAATCCATCCAGTAGTTTTTGCGTGAAAAGCTAACAACAGACAGACAGACAGACAGACAGACAGACAGACAGACAGACAGACAGACAATAATTTCAAAACTTATATTTTTAGCTTCTGTTACTTATAAAAAGACCCCTAGAAGTATTTTTTTAAATTTATATGCAATGTACAGAATTGACCCTGCTTACAGTTTTATTATATGTATATAGATCAGCAAATTCAAAAAAATAACCAAATACTTGTCAAAATAGAAAAGCGTACAATTTGTACATAAATAAATTTTTAAGAAGATCACAACTAATAATTAAAGCTACTCCTAAATATATCCTTTAGTTTTAATAAATCAAACTTTTTGTTTGTTCCGTTAATAGTGTCGATGTGTAGGTATATATGGAATATTTTTTTTATCTTTTACTTTAGTTCAGACTGAATTTTGGAAGTTAGTGGCTAACGTTGTCTCATTGAAGCTTTGTTGCATCTACCACAACACTATGCTCGGTAAGCCCAAATAATCAATTTTCTAGAGAGTAATCAGTTCTGAGGCTATTAAGGCAATACGAGTGTGATAGATAAATAAAATATATTGATATTTTATTTATCTTCTACATGTAATAAAACTTGTAAATATCAGTGTATACTAAATAACGTCTTGGACTGCCGAATCAATTGAGATACTTTAATAAACTGTCAAAAACGTAACATACTAATACATTTTGTGTGATAAAATGATTCGTGAAGTCCATAGACTTTTTGCGATATATGAGAGGGCGATGATTGGTTAACAGTTATTCTAATTTCCAAGCGTAGTTTTGTGCAACCTTTTTTTTTTATGCTATAAATTCAAGTTTATTTTGGGCAAAGTGTCCAAATATCTTGTTTGCTCCAACTTACAAATAATGACTTATTTTATATAAGTGCCATCACAATCAATAAAATTATAATCTGCCACTGATCTACATAATATAGATACAAGTTTACATTGTCATCATATTGTCGTAGTAGTTTTTTAAAACTTTTTTTTTCCTGAGCTTTTTTTTCCTTCTATTTTTTCTTCTCGACTTTGGAAACCTTTTTGGCATCAAAACGGTACCAAACAAAAAAAAAATATTCATTTACTTTTATCCCTATCCATATTAATTGTAAAATACAAAATTGTGTCCAATATTACGACTTTATAAACATCAATACACACTTCGCTAATAGATGTATGTGATATTTTCTTAATTTATATTTTAGTTTAAACAGGAATAAAACGGCGTTTTCTAAAAAGGAAACCTAGCTGGATCGATTTATGGCTTCCGAAATCATACTTACTAGATTTCATAGGGATCGTCGGAGGAGTCTTCGAGATTCTATATATCGTATGTATCTATTATACAAGAATTGCTCGTCTATTATATCTTATAATCTTAAAAACTTCTGCTTTTTCGGTTAGTATTTATTTGAAATTCCAAAATTCAAATTTATTAGAAATTCCAAAATTCAAATTTATTATTAGATGACATAAAACCTAATTATGTTATATTTTTAAGGTTGCATAACTACGATTTTTATTATCAACTTTTCCAATGGCCCCTGTTTAGTTACCCTGCTTGAACCTATTGCATATTGATACAATTATTTGACTAATACTATGACATATTTGTGTTGTGTCAGATTGGCCGAACGTTAATGAAATGATAGATGGCCATGTGTAGTATACATGTGTATTTAATAAATTTTATTAAAAGTTACAAAGGGTTAAACCTTATGCTTAGAGGCATTGTCTTGCTGTCAACCCTGGGTGACGATGAAAATGTGTGGTAGGCTTTGTAATTAAAATTAATAAGAAATAAAAGCAATTAAATTGTTTATACTAAATAAAAAGAGGTGAAATTCAAAACAAGAACAATAAACTTGTACCAAAAATCCGCATACAAAAGGTTTTTAACTAACTAAATGAATTATTTTTTCCATGTAGTGTTAGTTCGTATTATACGATAATTAAACTCCAGTTAAAATTGTTTTGTTAAAATTATCGCGATTTGTTATTAAACTTGAACTTAAGTTAAATTAATCAGTGCCTGAGAGTTTTTTTTCCCCGGCTTTTTTTTCTCTCATTGACCCAGCGGTGGGTAGGCATCAAAAGCCGAAGATCCTTTAAGACCGCTTCTTATCGGATTTTAAAAACTTAAAATATTCAAATATTAACATTAAAATTATTGCATAAAATAAATAAACAATACTAAAATATATAAAAGTATTATTCATTAATCGATTGATTTTATAATGATCGTTTCGTTCTGCTCTGCTTGGTTTAGGGTAGTTATGGCGTATTAAGAAAATATGAAAGTTGGTGTTGACCCAGTAAATTATTCGATGAAAATTACTGATATTGTGATGTTGAATTATATTTATACACTAATTTGTCTTTGACAAGCTTGATGATTATAATATATTATTGAATTCGCTAATAAAATAAATAAATATAATAAAAAATATTTACTTATGTCAAATAATTGACTTATGATTGTGTGAAATAAAAATAAAGAAAAACTATGTGTCAAATAATTGACGCATGATTGTGTGAAATAAGAATTTAAAAAAAATAAAGAAAAAAAAATAATAAAGTTAATTTTTAAGAAAAACCTTGTGTGAAATGAGAAATTACAGAAAAGTTGGCTTAGAAAATAAGTTACGATGGTATGAAAACAAAATTCAGTTGTGTCCGCTGGTCATTAAAGAACAATGGCAGATCGTCAAACCTAGAATTGTCTGTAATTAAATTGAAGCATCGCGTTATAAAAAAAATATGCATAAGATTCGGCGATAATACCGGAGTCTACAGGCTAGTTTATTTTTATTCGGGAAAGGCCGAAAAAAAAAAGATATCGCAGTTTTCAATGTTATATTATCGTTTGACTCATTAATATTACGCATATGTTGCAGTTTCACACGGGGCAGTATTAATCAGTCCATAAAAAGTCCAGATCGAGTAGAAATAAATAGAAAACCGAATACATGCCCAAAACATAACCGAAAGGATAAACGCAGGTTTTGTATTCGGCATTTTGCATAAATTACTGTCAAGTGTCATGTCACTGCGGTCGATATTAGAACTGCGGCGTTAACTAGTTTAATTTAAAATCGATACAACATTGAAACGATGCTTATCATAGCATTTTATTTTATTGAATTTAATTTATTCCATTTTATTGAATGTAAATTTTGTATCACTTTACAGATATAGCTAATTGATATCAGTTTATTAAAGATATCAAATAATTTACTACAAACAACCGCATTTTAAAAACACAACCAATGCCTAATTGTATCGATCATTCATTTCATATAATTTCATAATCGATACAAATAAATGACATTCATACAAAGTATTTGTCCTGTCACATCACTGTTAATAATTCTAGTTTATTGTACTAATTATAAATTGGTTGATATGCTTTTTACATCATAAATAAACTCCGGTAACAATCGTACAAAATAATTCAACTTGTTTAGTTTTTGTGATACTCGTATCTGCGGTCGCTAACATAAACCCAGTCAAAATTCTGCCTTTGTTCTTTGAATGAACGGTGCAGGTTTAAGCCACGCCAGCGGGTGGATCGAACTTGACACTGCAAAAAAAAATCGTGTGAAAAGAAGGAGAGGTACAATAATGGTAGATAATTGGCCTAAATAATGTACACAGTATAATATTATGACGTCTATTAAATGCTTTAGTTATTTGTTTAACACTGTTAGACTCGACATTTACAGAAATAAACACCACATCATCCTAAATGCTTGACTATCCATGCCAACGTTTTATATATGTATTTCTTACATACTTAAAATCTTGATGTCCTCTCTGTTATATTTTTCTTTTATTTTGCCTTCACTACCCATTTTCAAAGATTTATTCCTTTATTTAATAAAACTTACAGCTAACATTACAGTTTGCGTTAGCGCGTTAAAATAATTTTGATCTTGAAAAAAAAACTAGGGGTTTTGATCACATTTTCTAATTGGCACATACCTTAACTTCGTTAGATAAATTAAAAATATTGATTCATGTCAAATTTAAATTTAAATAAAATGACAAAGGAACATAAAGTAATGTCAAAATTGTTAAATTATAACGTTTCACACTCATACTGTGGGTACCACGGACACACTCAGAGACAGAAACACAAACACCCAGACTGAGAACAGAAATTTAAACTCTCATTCAAATTTCTGCTTCGCCGGGAATCGAACCTGGGACCCTTCGATTGGCGGTCCGGCGTGGTAACCATTACGCCACGCGGGTCGTCCTCATAGGTCAAAACGAAAACACATTTTATTTTACTATTGACTGAATTTGTATGTCAAAAAATACGAATGTCATGTCAATTATAAAATGAAAATATTAAATGAAAATGAAAATTATTTTATTTTATTTTGAATAATTTAATTTAAACATTATTTTGATGGCCATTGAAGTCGAATTGTTGTTGATTATCTCTTCTTGATCGTGTAATATAAAGCCAATTTATTCTCATCTTAACAATATTGTGTGAAAAATAAAATACAGATATGTTATAATTCTAAAAATAAGTGCCGCTGCGTGACCGTTCCCTGGGTGCAGGTCTATGTCACCGGCAGCGGGTGGACCGGGCCTAGCATGACTAGCACTTGGTCAATAAAATTACACAAATAAAATCCATAATGTAAAACGAAATATTTACAAGTTATAGCTTATTTATAATAAAGTAAATTCTGTCTTTTTTTAGATAAAATAAATAAATTGTTTTATGTACTTCGAGAACGCAGTACTTGTCAGTATGGCCGTGATAGATAAATAAAATATATTGATATTTTATTTATCTTCTACATGTAATAAAACTTGTAAATATCAGTGTATACTAAATAAGTTTTCAAAACCAATATTAACAGATGAAATATACAGAGTAAACACAGATAACAAAATACAGATAAAATAGTGTAGTCAATGGACAAGTGAGATGTGTAATATTCTGTTGATATAATTAATTAAAATGCACATGATGTCAGTAAGCGTTAAGCTACTTTAGATTATATTTTATGTTTCTTATAATTCATATTATCTTACATGATTATTACAAAATGTCGGCACATTGTCACTTGTCTCATTGTCTTTGCCTGAGGATAGGATATAAAAAGGCGGTAGGAGCCTATCCCAGTCTCATTCGTCTGGGAAGATTCAAGAAAGATTTGTAATGTAATTAAAGTGTTACTCTGTTAGTCTGAGACGAAACTACTAAGGAAAGAACCTAGAATGTGAATAATCTGAGAAGGAATGCCGTTGATAATTAAGGTACGATCATATTCTTATTTTTTGTACTAAGTATAACCTATTATTGTACTATTGTGTGGTTTGAATATTATGCTGATATTGATGGGTCATATATTTTAAAACGTATTACTTTATACTTTACATGTTAAGTTATTACGCCTCGCAGAGCAAACGATCGTTAGGTAATCATTAAAAACAACTAAAATCATTAAAATACAAATAAATGAGTTTAAAACATCATGTGACCCTTTTATTTTACCTTTCCATTTCATATTAGCTATATTTTAGGACATTAGTTCTGAATTATCTTACAATTACATTGACAATTAATATTTCAGTAATAATTTATACAATAGTTAAAATTCAATACATTATATTTGGTAGGTCATTAGCTAACAGTCAGTACACCCACTCTAGTTTACATATGTATTTAACAAGTGCAGAGATATGGCACGAAGCCAAAAACCGTGGAATCGGTGGCGCATGCCACCGGATATACCTATAGACAGTGTCTGTTTTAATCCAAAATCTTGTGACATTTATAAAACGACTATTTTGTATTCCTATTATGAAATTTTTTTTCACTTTTTTCTTTGTTATGATCAAAAATGGCTTGGGATTAAACTTAACTCACATAAGGCTGTTTCTATATAGGTACCATGTAATAATTGTAACATTTTTAAAATTTGTGAGCGGATGGCAGTGTGATAGCATTGACACACACGATAGCTGTCTCGTGTGCTCCTTGTCGCCCCACAGTCATGCTGCATAATGAATACCCATTGTACCTGAAAATTTATTTAAAACAGGGCTGGAGTTTTTTTCCGCCCGCTATTTTCTCCTAGCCCATATATGCCTTAGCGCACCGAAAGCGGATGACGGTCAGCTGATGGGCGTACCTACAACAATGACAAACATCAAGTGTATAAACTATTTAATTTCATTTCAATGATGAATCGATGCAGAAAGCCTCCTCCTCCGTAAAATCTACAATTTTCTGCGTCCATTCCTCCTTTGTTTTATTTAATAATTTCAATATTTACATAAAATCATAGATCGATTTAAATCTATGGATAAAACGTCAAAAACACAACATGAAAAACAATCTAAGCAATCGATTTTTCTAAAGTTAATATGATCTCTGAAGTTAGGCAGTGTGAGTGGGGTATTATTATGGCATGTTGCAAAAAAGCCGTGAAATCTATTGTGCATGGCACCGAATATAGATAAAGGTGGTAGGTACATAGTATTTAGTACGTATACAGATTCAAAGTCTGTAACTTTTCCCAGATAATGTTAGATTTATCTTATGCTTAGGTTACATTCAGTATTTAGTATGCCTTCCTAAAAAGAAAATCGGAGCATCGTATAGCCTATGATTATGTCAATATACTTCTCAAGAAGTTGTGAAAGCATCAAGTTTATGTAAGCGGTATCTTCGTGGATACAAATGTAACTCTAGCATTTTCTGATCACATTCCTCTTTTGTTTAGCTTAGAGAGAACATTTACAGTTCATATACGTGTAAAGACGAAGCATTTTTATATAAAACGGTTTCATTTTTGACGACCCCCGTGGCGTATTGCTTACCATGTCCCGGGTTCGATTCCCGGCGAAGCAGAAATTTTAATGATGAGTTTGAAATTTCTGTCCTCGGTCTGGGTGTTTGTGTTTCTGTCCTTGTGAGTGTTCATGGCACCCACGACACAAGCTATAACTACCCTACTCTGGGGCTATGAGTGTGAAGCGTTATTTATTTATTTATAGCTCACTTGGTTTATCCGGACTGCCCGGTTGTTTCGGACTAGTCCGTGGTCCTTAATAATGCACTCCGCTCGCCGCGAAGTGACGACGGACTGACAAGTGGGTTGAACCGTTTTATATAAAAATTAATAAAGACACTCACAATACCTTTAAGGACAAGACGAACTATTAGAACTATTTGCTATTCTGTTTGCGCACTGTGCTTATTGTATTGCGTACATTATAGGTGGAAGAACTGTAGTGTTTGGAGAAGTATCACCGCTGCACTCACGTCTGTCGTGAATCAGTTTATTGTATTTCGATGGGAAGGTGCAGTTTCGGGCCAGACGAGGCGAATCAGTCTTCGGCTCGTGCTCATGCTGGGTCTCTTTGTTATCCTGATGCTAAGCTACGACAAATGCAACAATTACAATTCTCCGTTGTATTGGACAAGGATTAATCTGATGGGGTCGCGAGCCCGATATCTGCTGGCACGGAGCCAAGTTAAATCACGCGCCGGCTTGTGGGATGTAGTTGGGTGTAGTTGGGTGTAGTGTACATTCTATGTTCTGCCTCTCTTTTCTACCATGGTGGCGTGCATTGATGAACGCACCAATTACGTACAACTGAGAATACTAATGTTGCGATGGCTGACTGGTAAAAGTGTCGAGTTAAAGCCCTCTTCTGACAAACAAATTTTTTGTTACGAATAAGTATGTATTTATCGCTGAATGAAGCACGCATGGCCCGGCGATTAGCGTAGAACGCAAACGATCTATGCAACTAAGCCAAACGAGCGCGGTCGGGTTTGAGATGGGTGACCCACTAGTGGCAGAAATTTCATGCGCGTTCCGTGTTTCGGAGGGCACGTTAAGCCGTCGGTCCCGGTTGTTGTCGATAGATAACAGTCGTTAAATCTTGTCGGCGGCCTTATGGGCGGTTTGAAAACATCCAACAACGGGTTGGCCACTAACCCGCATCTCCAACAACCCGCATTGGAGCAGCATCTCTAGGCCTCCCCAATAATGGGGAAAGACCCGTGCCCAGCAGTGGGACGCAAAAGGGCAGCCACGCATTTATTGCTGCCCCACGGTAAGGGAAAATATTGTTATAATATATACTCATGATTTTCATCTTTTCGCACTTACGCGTGGTGGGTAGGTATAGTCTAAATTCCTCTCACTTCAGAGAGTAGACCATTAGCAGTGAAACATATAAAGAACACACAAAAATACTAATATTTACTTTATACTTCTTTCATATCAGCACATGCTTTTAATTTTAAGCTACCTTTAAAGTATTTCCTAGAATTTTCGTATAGCGACAATTTCTAAACACTTCATTGAGTTTATATGAGATGGCGAGCTAAAATTTTATGCTAATTTTAATGGAAATATACTGATATTTTCTTGAGATTTATCACTAGCGCCCGAAAGATTAGAAACTCCCAAAAATCTCCTGAAATTTAGAGAAATAAAGAAAAAGTCATAATTAGAAATGTACATCATGTTTAAACGTTTTTATATAACACAGGTACAAAACAATTACCTATTCGTATAAATAGCATTTTTTTCAACCTTTTTTTATGTCCCACTACTGGGCACAGGTCTCCTCTCATAAGTCAGAGGGATTCATGCTTTCGAGAAATTATGAATTTCTCTCAGGCATGCACGGCGATGGAGAACATCGTAATTAATTAAATATCACGATATTTTCCATCACCGTGGAGTAGCAACAAATGCGCACATTACAAATTTCTTTGTCAGAGGTGCGCGCCGAGGATTTGTACCTGGGGTCGGTCGCGTCGAAGACCGCGGTTATTTTCCACTCGGCCATTGCTGCTCATAAATAGCATAGATAAAACTTAAACCAGTTAAAGGAGTTTTGGCGGGAAGTCGAAAAAGACATATTGTGCTCTTGTTTTATTTTCATTTTCTTTGTGTATTTTTGAGTTATATCGGATAAAGTTGATGGCATTTTGAAGGTTGAGTGCACGAGTGTTTGTGAAATAGAATAACAGTGCTAAAAAATTTTGTTTCTGCTTGCCTCCAAAATTCCATCGGACACTATATTCTAGTAAAGTAGCCATCGCTTTACTCGAATGTTGGACTGACTAGACTGACTGATTACTGACGACTTACTTACTGACTTTGTTATTACTTCGTCCAGTTTCATTGAAACTGGCATAAAATTGATGCAAAAATTATACTTGACGCTGGCAGTTGCACAGAGTTTGCGATGCCATAATTGAAAAAAAAGTCAGTTAAATTTAAAAAGTATCGCTCAGGTCGTATTGAGTTTTTCTTTTTCAATTTTTCATGTGTTATGTGATATCATAAACATGCCAGCAGTAAACCATTTTTAAGTTCTACATCAGCTGCTGGGTTATATAAGTACGCTATAACCATTTATTTAATAACAAAATAGACAATCCGACTTTTCTCTCCCAAATTGATTTTGAGATACCAATGTACCAAATGCGTGTTGGGTATGGTGATAGGAGACCTGCACGACTGTTTTGCGGCCCCATTTCAATAGATCTGCTTTATAATAATCTATATCAACTTATTATTTAGATGTTATGATAATAAATAAAGAAAAAAATGTATAGAATTTGAGTTCTTGTGAAATAAAGTATTACTATTTATCTTCGTACATGTACGTAACTACGTGAGTTTCCACAACTAGATTCTATAAACAGTTTCTTTGTGTCATCTTTGCCTGTAGATCCAAATATAAAAAGCCAAACTATTAACCTGATCGTCAGCATGCAGCCACCACCTACACCCGCCTTTCAACTGTCATCTGTTACACAGAAGGAAGTTAGTCAAACCCTCTTGAAAATTAATTCAAAAGCCGTAGGTTATGATCAAATAGGTAGGACGATGATATTGCCGATAGTTGAGATTCTATTGCCTACAATCACACACATTATAAATTTTTCTCTCCTATCGGGGCAATATCCGTCTAGTTGGAAAAAGGCGCATGTGCGACCGCTCCCAAAAGTTTCTGATCCTGTGCTTCCCTGTCACTACCGCCCGATCTCAATTCTTCCTTTCCTTTCAAAGATTCTGGAAGCATGTGTGCATAAGCAACTCTCCTCTTTCATTTTTAAACATAACCTACTGAGTGGCTATCAGTCAGGTTTTAGATCTGGTCATAGTACCACTACTGCTCTAGTCAAAGTCATTGACGATGTTAAACGGGGTATGGACGACAGACTGGTTACAGTGGTGGTACTTATTGACTTTTCAAACGCTTTCAACACAGTCGACCATGATATTCTCCTCTCCTTACTTTCCCATTACTATAATTTCTCTCCTAATGCTCTAGTGTGGTTTACATCTTATCTTCGCGATCGTCAGCAGTCAGTTCACATGGGACAGAAATGCTCCAAATGGGCTGACCTCCAAACTGGCGTTCCGCAAGGCGGTATTATTGTTCTCGTTGTTTATCAACTCTATCACTTCCGTTATTGACTGTTCGTACCATCTTTATGCTGATGATTTACAACTGTATGTTCAATCTACAATTGAAGATCTTCACGGTGCAATCACCTCTATAAACCGCAATCTTCATGCTATTAAACTTTGGTCAACTGCACACGGTATAAATGTTAATCCAATGAAATGCCAGGGGATATTGATGGGCAGCTCAAGACTACTGTCTAAAATCGACATCCCGACCCTTCCAGCTGTAGTGTACGACAATGTTGTAATACTTTTCAACAACACTGCGAAAAACCTTGGCTTACAACTAGATAGCGGTATGGACTGGCAGGCACAAGTTAATGAAATCTGCAGAAAGGTCAACGGTTGCCTACAGTCTTTTTACCGCCTAAAGAATTTTTTACCTCACAGAACAAAGCTGATGCTTATGCATAGCCTTATTCTCCCCATAATTGATTATGGTGATGTGTCATACCCGGACCTAATGAAAAACTTCTGGATAAGCTAGATCGCCTCCTTAATAACTGTATCCGATTTGTCTTCAACCTTCGTAAATACGATCATATTTCTAGTTACCGAAGCCAGCTTAAATGGCTTACTATTCGACAGAGGCGTAACTCTAGAATTCTCTTGGTTCTGTATTCCATTTTACATGATCCAACTTCTCCTCAGTATCTGAAGGAAAACTTTCACTACCTCGGTTCTACTCATGACAGAGGTCTACGCTCTTCTAATAATCTTAAGCTCGAAACTCCTCCACATAAAAGTGATTTTTTCCGAAACTCCTTTACAGTTCAGGCTATACTACTATGGAACACCCTACCTGAGCCCATCCGAAAAGCTAAAAGTAAAACGGTGTTCAAGAGGCTTGTTCATGACCATCTTTTAAATGGTTCTACTACTGTCACGTGACATTTTTTTTTCTTTTCTTTTTTCTGATCTGATTTTGTTTTATACATAACAGCTCTTGTTTGGCATATAGTTATATATATTTATGTATGTATATATATATATATATATTATGTATGTAATATGTATTTATTTATTATAATGTATGTATGTATTTATATCTAAGTATTTTTATTTGTACGTATTATTTGGTTATTTAAGTCCAAGTATAATTTAATTTTAATTAATAATAATTAATAAATATTTTTATTAATTATTGAATTAAATTAATTAATAATTAATTGTCTTAGTATGCGCCTACCACAAGCTCTACTCGTCACCCAGGGTTGGCTGGTAGAGAATGCCATTTAGGCATTAAGCACGCCCTTGTGTTCCTTATTTGTTAAGGTAATACTTTAAGTTTAAATAAATAAATAAAACATTGGTCAAAGATGAAGTATTAAATTCCTAAGACGCTCAATGAATCAATGAATTTTGTGGCGTGTAAATAATGCTGGTAAAGAAAATCAATGCACTTAGGCAATATTTCCCCCGGCATCACAGTATTTAGGCGATCATGCTTAGTCCCTGTAGCTTCGGGATTAAGAACAAAACTACGGTATCCACCATAGATTTATTATGAATTTTACTACTATTAAAAAATTATGGTATCCACTGTCTGATAGTAAGAGACAACTAAAAGGGGGCTCCCGGGGTTGCCGGTGGCCAGCAGCCTCGGGAAGCGCGGTGGTGCGTGCAGCAGAGAACATCTGCTCTCCCAAAGATGGGCCCGTTTCAGAGCACCGCGCGTGGAGGACACTGGTGCGTTCAGCTGGAGATCCCGAAGTCCTCCCCAAGCGCAGAGGCAGACCAACGAGGGGGTTTTAGTGCGGTCAAATCCCACATAACTCGGTAATCTTTCCACCGAAACACAATAGAGTTGGTTCACGGCAGAAGTGGTACTTCCCCGGGCAAACCATAATAGTTCTACCACCTGCAAAATTATTAATAATTATAACTAGCCTTCTGCCTGCGGCTTCGGCCGCGTGGACCCGTTTTATGGGTCCCCGTAGGATAAAAATAGCCTATGTGCTATTCCAAGCTTCATTGCTAAATTAAAATCATAGGCGTTTAGGCAGTTGCTTCAACCGCGTTGACCCTATTGCCCGTTTTCACGTAGGAATAAAGCATTTTCACGGTATTAAAGTATATTTTACATTTTATAGGTAAAAAGTAGCCTATGCTACTCAGGTTGAATGTAGCTTTCTAATGGTGAAAGAATTTTTGAAATCGGAACAGTAGTTATTGAGTTTATTCATTACAAACGTACAAAAATATAAAAAAATTGTATTTTTCTTTCCTCTTTATAATATTAGTATAGATTATATTATATTAATAATTTAATTATGCCGTTTTAATAAAATTCATTTGAAAAATCCTAAGTTACCATTATATTACATCCTGGGTTTCATTAATTAATTAAGTTATTAAATTAAACTTAAGACTAGCGCTAGCAATAATTTCATATTAAATTACCAGGTTCATTAGCTCTAGTTGGGAAAACTTCATAAAGCACGACTTTCATAAAATTACTCAAACGAGAGTTATAATAACTTTAGCTCGTTTCATAGAGGATCTTGCTTCATTAAGTTGGTGTAACTAGTGAGATGTACGGACTTATGTTCATACTAGATTTACGGACAGACGGACGAGATATACGGACTTATGTTCATACTAGTTTTGTGCTTACATAAGTGCGTACTTGCGTACGTACTTGGAGAAGTGTGAAGGATTTCAACCTTTTTTATTAACACGCTTATATTAGTTTGACCTGTATGTATGTGGGTAACGGAATCTTTTAACTTCACCTACTGAAGCGTCTGATTAACTTGAAAATTTGCACAGGAGTCAAGGGCCGATGACAATGCAATAATATGAAAAAATAAATCCAAATAAAAATTTTAAATAAATAACGTAGTTTAAAAAACTAAAAGAACACGCTTTTGTAAAAATATGAACTAAAAAGTAAAAAAGAAAAAGAAAATGTATTTTACGGTAAAAAAGCGTAGGGTGCTTTTTGAGATACTACTGCACACGCGCGCTTTTTTTATTAAAATATATTTTCTTCTTATCTTTTACTTTGTAGTTCTTATTTTCACAAAAGCGTGTTTTTAAGTTTTTTAAACTACTTTATTTATTTGATATCGAATTACTGCTGCTGGACACAAATTAATCTTATTGAGCAAAATAGGAGCATTTTCTTAGTTTTTACATATTACTTCTAACAGCACTAAAAAACCGGCCAAGTGTAAGCCGGACTCACGCACGAAGGGTTCCGTAACATTATCTATAAAAATCACGTTTTTTGTATGGAAGCCCTTCAAATGTTTATTTTATTCTATTCTTAGTGTTTTTGTAACAGCGGCAACAGAAATAAGTCATCTGTGAAAATTTCTAATGTCTAGCCAACACGGTTCATGAGATACAGCCTGATGACAGACAGACGGATAGACAGCGGAGGCTTTGTAATAGGGTCCCGTTGGCACCCTTCGGGTACAGAACCCTAATAACGCTCGCTTCACGCTCACAACTCATGGATGGTCATGGACATGGACACATAATCTGTGCATTGAACTTGCTTTTTGACTTGCATTTTTATCAATACGGCATCGCAATCTCTGTGCATACTGCCAGCGTTAAGTAATTTTGCCATTTTCGTTGAAATTGGTCAAGTAATAATAGATACACTTCAGTAAGTCGTCATTAATAAGTTAGTCAGATATTCAATTAAAGCCATGACTACTTTTGACAGCCTCCGTGGCGGCGGAGTGGGGTGATGAGCCGACTGCAAAACGTGAGGTCGTGGGTTCGATTCCCACCCAGGACAAATATTTGTGTGATGAACATGACTATTTGTTCTGTGCCTGGGTGTTAATTATCTATATAAGTATGTATTTAGAATTATATAAGTATGTTTATCACCTTTCTGATTACCATAGTACAAGCTCTGCTTAGTTTGGAATCAGATGGTGTTGTGTAAATTGTCCAAAAATATTTATTTATTATTATTTATTTACTACTTGACCATACCAGAACGTGACCGATAGAATTTTGGAGGAAGGCCCATGGTTAATCCATTAATGTTTTATCACACAGTAACGGAAAATTATCACCCATTGGCAGTTCCTTACGATATTACAAAACGGCAAGGAAAGACAACATGGCAGAAAATATTGTATATTTCATCCATTTTCCATTTAAGTCCCTTTCAGAAAATGTGATAATCCTAATGCTCCAGATCTGCAGATTGGAGAAGGGAGAGGAAATCACTTTGAAGATTAAGGCTTAAGTATCTCGGTGCTTGTAAGAAAATATTATTTCCAACAATGAAGCAACCAACATTATTAGAGTTGACGGGAATAAATCTTTTTCCGCAAATGAATTAAGAATTGTTAAGGGTGTGTTCCTCGGTGCGCACCTCTGACAAAGAAATTTATCGTTGCTCCACGGTGATGGAAAATATCGTGAATTGATTACGATGTTCTTCATCGCCGTGCATGCCTGAGCGAAATTTATAATTTCTCGAAAGCATGACGTCCACCAATCCGCACTTGGCCAGCTTGGTGGACTATGGCCTAAATCCCTCTCACTTGTGAGAGGAGATCTGTGTCCAGCAGTGGGACATAAACAGGTTGTGTCGAGCGTTTCAGAACGAATCTGTCAAATACTATCTAATATTAGCTTCAATTAATTTGGTAAATAAATGAGCTCCTTATTTATTTTAATTATAGTTTTGATTGTGGTAAGGCTTATGAATCTTTTAAAAATGACTAGATTGA
Source organism: Pyrgus malvae (assembly GCA_911387765.1). Lineage (NCBI taxonomy): Eukaryota > Metazoa > Arthropoda > Insecta > Lepidoptera > Hesperiidae > Pyrgus > Pyrgus malvae. The sequence continues at coordinate 26,687,977 of OU426947.1, forward strand.
TAAGTTGTGTGAGAAGCACTAAAATATGTCTTTAAAAAAATACTGTTTATTTTCGTTCTCAGACCTAAATATACTTACTTTAATTATTGTAAAAAAAGTTGGTAACCCTAATCTGAGAACCGGATGGAAGTGGGTTGTGACGTAAATGCGGATTAACGTCACAACCCACTTTTATTTTCGATTTTGATTTTTGATGCGAAATATACAATGCTGCGTTACACCTAATTTCGACGTGCTGATTGCCTAAACATGGGTTCCGGGCTTCCCAATGTACTAAATCATTATGACAAATCAGGAAATTGACCTATCGTATCCTACACTTTACATACTTTTGACCTAAGAGTTTAGTACCTGTCGACAACTTCACGGTTAACCTAAATAAATAAGTTAATCAATCGTTATTATTACAATCAACTTAACTATTATTCCTTCAATCCTTTACTTGTTTCACTTATTATTTTATCTACGCTTTAACACTTTTACACTTTACTAATGCTTTTCCTTAGCCACGTCTTGATCCCTCAGTGCTTCCGACACGAATGCTTGCAGCTTGGTCGGAGAAAATAACTACAATTCATGTGACCGGAAGTTGGCTATGATTAACTGACGGAATCAAGATGGCGAAGGTGTCGGAAACGGAACAATCGAATTACCGCTACTAAAAATATCATAATAATACGGAATTAGCTAATACAATATGCTTCATAAATAAATAAAAGCTAACAGCTCGGCCATCCTGCTTATAGCGTGTCTTCACGCTTTCTTACAAATCATTATGAAACCGGAAATTTAAGATAATCTCTTCCCAATGTACCAAATCATTATGACAAATCAGGAAATTGAGTATCGTATCCTGAACTTTACATACTTTTGACCTAAGAGATTAATACCTGTCGACAACTTCACGGTTGACCTAAATAAATAAGTTAACCAATCATTATGAGACCCGATAATATAAGGTAATCTAGGAGAGTTTTAGGAACACAAAAGTATTGTACTTTGTGTTGTTAAAGGCATTTGGGCATACGTAGTTTAATTTTTAAAGTACTTTACCCGTTACGCGTTATATTTTCTTTATCCGTAAAACAATAATTACGAACCTACTTGCGTGATCAGTGGTTACCGTCGTAAGTTTAAAAGTCAAGAATAGACCTCCGGTCTTATCGAAATGGAGAGCAATGGCCTAACTCCTTCACAATTTGTGAAATAATACCCCAGCGTAGAGACATTATGTAATATGTTTTTGACGATATTATATCCAAGCGCGATAATCTGACTCAATAACTTCCCGATAACCCGAGGGTAAAGGTAAATGTCTTCATATTTACTTTCATCTAACATTTAGTAAAGAACTATCCAAACTAGAGTGGAGGCTAATTATAACAAAGGTGCTGACACATAATAGCCGTTCAAAAATAGCTCTTACGTTGGCACATGCACAAGCCTTCATGTTAAACGCATCAGCCCCCTTATTTTCTTGGCGTGTCTCGCATTAAGACGTATGAGTGACATTTTCGAAGCGATATTTCGACTTCAAAACATCCTACCTATCCTATCCGAGTATCCTCAAATATATACCCAAAGAAAATCAAAAGCTCTTAGGCTATAAATTATTCAAAATTATTATATCGTCATTCGTTCTTAACACGGGGGTCAAATATAGAAATAATTTGGCCGCCTTGAATTGAAAATTAAGTTTATACATACACAGCTTGAAAAAAGCATGTTAAAAATGCATTTTAGGTCCGTTAGTTCCAAAGGATATAAAGTTGGCAAATAAATTGGGGTCGATATTGCGAGGCATGGCGCCCTTACACGCTCCCGTGGGAGCTGCAGTTCCTGCGCCTGGTGAAAATATTCGACCCGATGTATGAACATTTTATAACGAGAAAATGGTAAAAGCAGACTTGGTCCAATAAAATCTGGCACTGACACATTAAACCCACATATTAAATGCGTCAGCTCCCTCGCTTCCTCGATGTTCGTCGCTTGCCTTATCGAGACAACAATTCAAAAAACAATTTCTGAAATGTTATAACATGTTTACATGTAGGTACCTATTTTATTTACATAATGCCATTGCTTGGTTTCGTAAAAAAAATTGACATACGAAAACATGGAGACATTGTCTTTGACCCTTATCGGAAAATTGTTAAAAACAATGACTAATAAAATGCTTTGTAGGTAGGTTAATCCCGAAGGATATAGAGTTAGCAAATAAAACAACACGTAGTCGCTTCTATATCGAAAATAAATTTGTAAAATCCCTAGTCTATAAGTATCGTTCACATTGCCTCAATACGTATTCAGAATCGCTGTACTGCATTCGAATGGACGACAATTTTTTCAAAAACTTATTTCATTTCGAACTTGTGCCTGCGGGAACTTCTGCGTATTGAATTTTTCATGCCATGTATGCTAATATAGTTAGAGGCAACCCCTATACTTTTTGTTTATAAAGAACCTTATTTGCAAGTTCGATATCAAAACTACTTAAGTAGAACTTTAGGTAAGTTACTTCATTCATTAATTTTAGCTGCAGGTAATTTTCAGCCCTATCCATAGTGTGTTCGCATAGTAGGTATGTGGTGTAGAGTCCCTAGAGATTCGGGATTAAGAATAGAGCTACGGTATCCCCTGCCTGATCGTAAGAGCCGACTAAAAGGGGACAAAAAGGGGACAGCCGCCGAGGGAGTTTTAGTGCGTTCAAATCCCACATAACCCGGTATCCTCTCTCAAGGTGCTGGGTACCTTTTAAAGGTCCCTCCCCCAAGAAAAACTACGGATAGCCAGGCAAAACGGTCATCATGCAATAATAAGACACAATAAACTTATTGTTGATGGAAAAATTGATTCAACTTACCCTAGTATGTCACAACAAATCCAACCGCCAAATAATTCAGGAAGACACAGTGAACAAGGACCGCACAATATAACAAATGCACAGCGAACCACTCCAAAACGACATACTTTTCGTAACTAATAGAAACGATTTCATTATATTATATCAGAACATGCAAAGCATAAATAACAAAATTACCATACTACAGACACTTTTAGAAGAAAACCCCTCATTGCACGCATTATGTCTATCCGAAACATGGCTTACCCCGGAAAAACTATCACTCATTAATATAAACGGCTACAACGTAGCTTCATCGTTCTGCAGACTGAACCGCACGGGAGGTGGCGTGTGTTTATTATTGAAAGACAACATAGAATTTTTAGAGCGAAAGGAAATTGTGGACATGTCTATTGAATACGTTATTGAAATTTGTGCAGCCTTTATACCTAATGTTAATTTATTATTAATTGTAATTTACTGGAATAGCAAAGAGCCCGATCTTTTTTATAAGCAATTAAAAACATTATTAAAATATTTAAACAAGAAATATAAATACCATAACATAGTAATTGGGGGAGATTTTAACGTAAATATTTTAGAAAAAAACGAACAGTCAAATTCATTGTTACAATTATTGCTTGAATACAATTTTAATCAATATGTTAACGAGCCGACACGTGTAACAAAATCTACATCAACTTGTCTTGACCTTTTATTTGCTAATTTTGAAAGAGGTAATTTTTATACACACATCCATGATTACGGCCTCTCAGACCATAAAGGCGTGGTAATGAAAATAAAAAATGTTACTTGTAGCGAAATAAATTCTGTGCACTGGAAAATAGACAAAAGATTATATAATTCAAAAAATATGACATTATTTAAAAATCACTTAAAATCCTTAGACTGGAACACTATACTTTGTGCTTCAAATTCTATTAACGAAAACTATAATATATTTAATAACATACTACAAGACATATTAAATAAATGTATTCCTAAAAAATGCATTAAATTAAACAAAAATAAAAAATATTCATGGTTGACCCGCGGTATTAAAACCTCATGCAAAAACAAACGACAACTTAAAACATTTGTGACATACTCAAAAAACCCTATCCTTAGAAACCATTTTAAATTATACGCAAAAATATTAAAAAAATCAATACTGAGATCAAAACGTAATTGTTACATAGCACAAATGAGAAACTCTGACAATAAAACAAAGTCTATGTGGAGGATAATTAAAGAGCGGACTAACAAAAACATAAAGAAATCAAAAAATAATATTACGTTAAAAATCCACAATAACATTACGTCTGATCCTAGTCAGGTAGCAAATCACTTCAATGATTTCTTTGCTTCAGTGGGGCAAGCCCCCAGTGCATCGAGCGCACGCCTTGCGTCAGGACGTCCGCCGCTGCATCGAGTCGAGCAAACTATGTTTCTCAGCCCGGTCGAACCGCGCGAAGTATTCCTTACGATTAAACACCTCAAATCGAAATACAGCTATGGTGTAGACGAACTGCCACCTATCTTAATTAAAGAATGCGCCGAGGAATTGACTTTGCCCTATTACATTCTTATTAACCAGTCGCTGTCTGAAGCCACTTTCCCAGATCTTTTAAAAATATCACTTGTAAAACCTATACATAAAAAATTATCGAAACAGGACCCTAATAACTATAGGCCAATAGCTCTATTGCCTACCTCCTCGAAGATCTTTGAGAAGGTGGTACAAGCGCGTCTAAATTCATTTTGCGAAAAATATAATCTATTTCATGACTCTCAAAACGGATTTAGAAAAAATCGTTCTACAATACTAGCAGTGTACAAATTTATGCAAAAATCACTAGATATTATAAATAATAAAGAATACGCGGTAGGAATCCTCCTCGATATGACAAAAGCATATGATAAAGTACAATATAACATATTATTACACAAATTATATGACATTGGCATACGCGGATTGACACACGATTGGTTTAGATCATATCTGCAAAATCGCTCGCAAATTGTAGAAATAGAACACTTTGACTCCGAAACCGGTAAAATTGACACGATTCGATCAAAAACAATACAAATTAAAAACTCGATACCTCAAGGTAGTGTCTTAGGATGTATCCTGTTTTTATTGTACATCAATGACCTACCAAATATTATAAATGATTTTTGTGTTTTATTTGCTGACGACATTTCTCTATTAACATCTTGCAAAAATATTGACAATTTAAATAGTAAACTTACTGACATTTTTAAAATTATAATTGACTGGATGAACGATCACAATCTTGACATAAATTTTAACAAAACAAAAATAATGCAATTTAGACCTTTCCAGAAACCCCCCCTTGACATCAAATTTACATATAAAAACTCAAAAATCGAATGTGTTGACGCGTTCACGTTGCTAGGACTGGAGATTGATACAAATATAAACTGGAAACAACACATCCAAAAAATTAGAACAAAACTATCAAAGTTTACGTACGCCCTTAAAGAATTAAGAAAAACGACGGATTTACAAACATCTTTGTCTGCATACTACGCCTATGCATACGCATGGCTTAGGTATGGCATTTTACTTTGGGGCAATAGCGTGGACGCACACTATGCTTTCACATTACAAAAAAAGTGCATTCGAATATTAGGAAACATAGGAAATATGGATACTTGCAAACCCTTTTTTATTAAAAATAATTTATTGACTTTGACATCTATTTATATAATGGAGGTTTGCACTTTTGTTAAGAAATATCCAAATTATTTTATAATTAAAGACGAACAACCAAGGCGTTATCAAAGAAGACAAAAAAATAAACTTGAACTCCCAATATCAAGACTAAAATTATACAGCTCTGGACCTTATGTAATGTGTATAAAAATATTTAATAAACTGCCCGATGACATACGATTGATTGAAATTGACAAAATCTTTTATAGAAAGCTTAAGAATTACCTTATAAAAAAATGTTATTATAATCTAGATGAATATTTTAAGGAAAATTAATACAATCAATAATGAATAAATATCATAAATAAATTTATAAAAAGATCGGTTCGCTCTCACTCTGTTGCAGTACCCTAATAGGGTTCATAATGTGTTCCTTTTTAACATTTGTAAACCTATTTTAATGTACCATTATGATGCAATAAAATATTGAGTATTGAGTATTGAGTAAACTTCATATTATTTTAATATTACTTAGTAGGTAGGTGGTAGAACCCTGCACCCACCATAAGAATGATACATAAATGTTTTTACCTACCTACCTAAAATGTATAATATCAATTGAAAAATTGAAAACAATAATGATATTTGACGACCTGCGTGGCGCCATGGATATCATTGTGATCATACCGGACTGCCAATCGAAGGGTCCCGGGTTCGATTCCCGGCGAAACATAAATTTGAATGATCAGTTTAAATTTCTGTTCTCGGTCTGGGTGTTTGTGTTTCTGTCATCGGGTGTTTCCATGGTACCCATGACACAGGGTATATATACCCTACTATGGGGCTATGAATGTGAATCGTAATTTATTTATTTAGTCTAAAATACGAAACGTTCCGTAAAATCATTACTTATTTATTAGGTAGGTAGGTACTTGTATGAATTTTCCGTAATTTTCGTATTCCGTAATGTCCGTATTTTCTGTTTAGTACAGCTGAACCTTTGAATTAAAGTTATTTTAAAACACGTTACTTTATTATTATTCAAGTTAAAAAAACCTTTGTTCATCCCTTTTTGCCTCTTAGTATTTGAACGTAGTAAATAACTGTTACATCTTTGAGGAATTTGTATCAGATTGACTGGTCATTTCTATGATATTACTACAGCCCTCTAGGCTGCTCACACGAGAATTTTACAACTTAGGATGCCTACAGCCATCTAGATTTTTTTCGCAATAAATAACGGTCCAAAACACACCTTGAAGCTACTTTACTAGATGGCGTTGTTAAGTAACACAAAAAAACACTCTTTGTAATTGTTTTTATCCGAGCAACGGCAACGCTTACCGGATGGGCAAGGTAGGTACTATATTCTTACGTAGTCTACATTTTACGCTGAAAAGTATTTTGTTACGAATTTTATCTTTTGTAAGCTCTAGGTCACATTGTAGTTCTTAATGCATCACCTAGGTGGCGTTACTAAAGCGACCCAGAATAGATAGATAAGTAGTCAGTAACATATCCACTAATCTATCTGGTGATTTATCATTGTAATAAAATCTTCAAGCCTGTCATCATACGAGTTTTCAAATTTAGGATGGCTCATAGATATTTCACAATACGTCACGTAGGTAAAGCCGCCTTACCTACCTACATTGTAGTTTTTAATTAATATTTCAGGTGGTATTACATAGTTATTGATAAAACAAAAAAATCTAATGTTCGGCTTTATTGTAAAACTCTGTTAATCCATTGTCCATTGCTCCAGCTACAGTACAAAACATCATTTCGATAGGTTAAGTTTTTTTATTTTTTATCAATGGCATGGCAACCCTCTTACCAAACTTGTATCCAACAAAGAGCTTAATTTTCTGAAAACAGAAAAACCATTATTGTTTGTCCTGCACTGATTGTTGTGTTCCTTAGTCCCATACCAATATTTTTAGTGTGTAACTTCTAAAATTATATAAATTGTAAACAAACAATAAATAGGCATATAGAAAAACCATTATTGTTTGTCCTGCACTGATTGTTGTGTTCCTTAGTCCCATACCAATATTTTTAGTGTGTAACTTCTAAAATTATATAAATTGTAAACAAACAATAAATAGGCATCTATTGATTTAATTATAAATCACTTTTTAAATTTTTAATCAATAATAATTTTAAAAACGAATAACGTATGTATTTTTTTATTCTCTGTATTGTATCTGTCTCTCTTCATTCTCTTTATTGTTTCCAAAGACCAATAATCCTAGTACATTATTCTTAGTCTAAGATTGTTTCTCTGTATCTGTCTGTGCAATATTGATTGCACAAAACACAACTTCACATGGGGGGAGTTTTGGCGGGAAGTCGAAAAAAACATATTATTGTGCTCTTGTTTTGTTTTCATTTTCTTGGTGTATTTTTGAGTTATATCGGATAAAGTTGATGGCATTTTGTTTGATATAGGTTAATTACAGTGCACGAGTGTTTGTGAAATAGAATAACAGTGCTAAAATATGTTTTTTCTGCTTGCCTCCAAAATTCCATCGGACACGTTCTAGTAAAGTAGCCATCGCTTTACTTGAATGTTGGACTGACTAGACTGACTGATTACTGACGACTTACTTACTGATTTTGTTATTACTTCGTATTTCATTGAAACTGGCAAAAAATTGATGCAAAAATTATACTTGACGCTGGCAGTATGCACAGAGTTTGCGATGCCATAATTGAAAAGAAAAAGAAAAACTTCACATGAACGAATGATGAACTGAACTCTGATGAACGATTCGTTCGATCGTGGATTTTACGTGTCAGATTTTCGCGCTTTTCACACTAGGCGTAGCAAAAATAACGCGAAATTATTAAAATTTAACACTGCATCGCCATTGAAACAATTTTTTTTGTATAGTGATTAAAAAACTAAAATGGGAACTGTATTTAATGAAAATGGTATACCTTCTGACGAAAATGTCAGCGTTTTCGTACAGTATTTTGGCGGTAAGTTTTTTACAATAAATGTTGTGGTAAGTGTATCAGAGCAGCGATGGCCGAGTGGTAAAAAGCCTCGGTGTTCGACGCGACCGATCCCGGGTTCAAATCTTCGGCGCGAACCTCTGACAAAGAAATTTGTAATGTGCGCATTTATCGTTGCTCCACGGTGATGGAAAATATCGTGATATTTAATTGATTACGATGTTCTCCATCGCCGTGCATGCCTGAGAGAAATTTATAATTTCTCGAGACCTGTGCCCAGCAGTGGGTCATAAAAAAAGGTTGAAAAAAAAAGTGTATCAAGTGTTTTCTTGATTTTTTGAAGACTGAGTCATCAACCTCTTAAATACCTACTACTGTATTGTAAAAAATAAAATAAAGAATTAATTGTTAAGAGCAACCAGTTTCGTAATATCATGCACTTTTAAGATATGTATAAGTACGCACAAGTAGAAATAAAACACCAAGAAGACCACATATAAGAAAAATGTATTAATACAAAAATGCAATATGCTACATATCAGCCCCTAGTGAGGGGGCACAAATCGTACTGCAGTACACTTTAACACAATCAGTTCACAACAGATAAATAAAAATATAAGGATACAACTAAAAAATGCGTCTTCTTAATTATAAATCAACAGTGCTTGGAAGTTTTGTAAATAATCACTTTGGAATAGAACGATATAACATAATAAGAACTTTATTTTTTTTGTCCCACATTTTACGAACCATCTACTAGCCAAATGATTGTTTACAATTCTTCGGATAATTAAAATCAGTATAATTCTTCGGATAATTGAAATCAGTAGAAAAAAATTGTATTAGTATGACAAAAAAATAAGCAAAAATAGTAAAATGTCAGATTTTAAAAGTCAACCTAACTACAGGGATCTAAATAATTTTCTTGTTTTCCTAATTCAGATAAGGTTTTCACAAATAAACCTATTAAGAATTCTAAAATATACCTATAAACAAATAAAGAATTGTACAAGTCAAAAAAATTTAAGAAATGTAAATGAATAAATAGATGATAGTATTTTACAATCAGGTCTGTCAGCACCAAGTCAGAAATAGAGTAGTTATGTTAAGCGACTGTTTCTTATTCATAGAAATATAATAAACTAATAGGTAACATTATCATAATGTCTTACGTCTAAGCCATTTGTGAACAATAAATATACTGAAAATATAATCCCTCACTCACTGTCTAGCAGACTTGGTTAGATTCACATTTTCGCAAAATGTATTGCCTCTATCTCATTTACACTTGGAGCCAAACATGTCAGTTTTCTTAAAAATATATTTCGACAGAGAACATTTTTTCATTTGAATGGCTTATTCAAGTATTTTAACGTATTAGGAGTGTATCCTAGAGATATTAATTTTCAATACTTTTCGAAAGATTAAAATTGACAAAAAATCATATTTGATCCCCTCACAGTTGAGATAATTGTTCATCCACATACAAATTCACCAAGACAACAAAAGCATATTGGAATGTAAAACAGAGTGTACATTTATTTAAAAATTGTTATAAGGGTGAAAGAAAAATTTATAAATACAATAAATTTTAATAATTCAGTTCATATGAGGTGTGAATACAACGTTGGGAGCGAAATATTTTCGTCCGATGTGACATACAACGACTGCACTATACATCACGATGCCTACTGCATTACCATATAATTTAAGATTATGTAGGTAACCTGCGGTTCACCAATTATATAATAAGACGAAGACAAATCTAATCGATTAGAAAATATGAGAAATAGATTCAATACATCACTCGACTAACATGCTTACCATTCATTAATGAAAATAGTTCATAAACTCCAATAAACTGCCACCACTTTCGCAAAAATCACACACAGTTGTAGGACCGAATGTCCTAATACAATCTGTCTGTATCCCAGCGAAAACGCATTGCCACATCGTTCACAAAAATCACTTTAATCCAATGTACACTACATAATACAGTTTTATCCTTGTTCTTTTACACTTATTCTATTTTAAATAGTAATCTTACATAGTGATTTATAACTACGAACTTTTAAATGTAGAACATTTAGTTTTTAGGACGAGGGAAACGAATAGAATAAAATATAGTTGAAAAATTTGTAACATCAACAATAATTAATGTTCGTGTAAAATAATTGAAGGAGAATTTGACATTACCCTGCCCTCCTTCAGTGACTCAATTTACGAATAGAAATACGATTATAATGTTAGGTTGACAGACGGGCGAGTAAGTACGCGGACTTGTGGCATAATAAGTTCAGTAACTTCATAATATCGCCTGAATCGTAGTTATTTATGAAGTTACTGTACTGCTTATTCTTCTTTGTGTTGTGCATGTGCGCAGTCCCAGAGGGGGGGTCACAGGGGACATGAACCCCCAAAATCCATAAGTGATGCGTAGACGGAAGACGAAACAAGCCAATTTGGGACACCTCTTCCCCCAAATTTTATAGTGACCCCCAAATTGAAGGCTGCGACCGCGCCTGGTGTTGTGCCACAAGTACTCGTACTTCCACGTACGTCTGGCATTCCTTTAATATAAAATTTTTAATCTTTTTTACGATATTCGTTTCACTCGTGCCATAAAAACCATACTATAGCAAGATAAATATTTCAGAGACAACGACAAGAGTCACGAATTATTAGAAGCATGCATAAATAAATTAATATTATATCAATATAATAGTTTTCAAGATATACCACGTGTTTTATAAGAGCAATCAAGATAATTTATATTAATGAGTCCCTATTTCCCTTGATCACGGCGTCGCATGTGAACGGCTGGACCGATTTCGTTAATTATTTTTTTGATGTGTTTAGTTATTGTCAGGTTCTTAAAAAAAAAAAATTTTTTTTCGGGGAAAATTTTAAAATTTAGGAATACTTAACCACCATATTAAATATTCTAATGCAACTTTAGCGCTATTGACTGCATGAACTTTTCTATGTAACTTTATGCCGTTTGAAATAACATTGTCAGAATGCGTGCTGCAATAAATATCGTTAAGGAGGATGTAAAAAAACTGAATATCGTTTAATACATGCTTCAGTGTACCAATTCTAATTCAATATTTATGGTTAAGACAGGAGACAACGTCTGTCGGGTCAGTAGTAACAGATAAAATTCTGAATCTACTTTATTTCATCAGTTTGTAAGGGTAACAAAGTTACACAATTTGTATTTTTGTATCTACAGGTATAGGTGTATCATAGATAACATCATTGAGTAACTAACATATTACATACTGCCAGATTGTGTCTTAGAATGACATTAAAATGTTATATCAACAGCTCAACTGACCATATTAGCATAAGAGACATTCTCTTGTTATACTCTGTATACTGCAAAAACAATAGGCACCAATTAAAAAAAAACTATATTACAATATCTAGTTAACTGGAAAATAACATTATATTAATTTGAAAATACATAGGTATTCAAACGTTTAAAATTTTGATATAAAGTCATTAGGTACTTGAATTTTGTCTAAATACAATAACATTTCATTACTCGCCTAATAAATAATATGTTACACAAAGTGTAGAAAAACGCGTATTTAAACAATTTAAAGTAATCGCTTTTATATAACGTTTACACAAATATAATACCTATTAAATTTGTAAGTATTAAACAATTTGTTAGAACGGCAGCAACCAATATTTTGTGCTTCTGTTATTCATTAATTACATAATTTTATATTATATTAAGATTTAATTATTTTACCGAAATTTGGCTTTTCGTTTGACACGTTACCTTAGTGAATACAAGCGACTCGGCTATAATATACATAATCGTGTACTAAAAATAACTTAGTGCGGCAATTTTGCCTTAATAATTAATATAAATAGAGTAATTGTAAATCTTGTGATATTTTGTGATAAAATAATACCGAAACGAGAAGAATCACAGCGATCGTATATTTAAAATATAAGTTTTATATAAGTAATAATTTATAAGTTATATAATATAAACACACATCAGAAAACATATGCTTGTATAGCATAGTTTATTTGCGCATTTAGATATCCTATCTACATGTTGATTCAGAAACACACAGCCGCAAGGTTTTCCCAACAATTTGCTTGTATTACTCGTTTTACCATTAAATGTTTAGACACCAAAATTATTAACTTGTATAATTTATCTAAGGTATTCTCTACTCGCATGCAGTTTCCAGCCACGTGCATTAAATATTGAATAAATAGATATATCTTGAATAAATAGATATATCTAGACACACATAAACACCGCCATAAGCATGCACATTACACAGACATCATTTAAGTCATATTGAATACTTTTATACAACTACGATTATTTGAATAATCTTATGAATCACATTTTTATCATATTATATTTCTTATAATTAGTATTTTTCCCACATACACGCTACAAAGTTATAATTATTGAGAAGTTTCAAAGACATTTACTCACAGTACAAACAACGCCACGTCAGTGCAATAAATTAAATTCTTAATCTCGCATAGTATTTTGAATATGTAAGCACACAAATAAGTTTCAATTTCTTTATCTACGGGTGACATTTTTTTCTAAATTCGATATTTAATTTTCCTATAGTATCAAATTCACCCATTAGCGTTTTACGTATTTAATATTAGCATGTCTAATCTTATATTTTAAATTCTTTGTTATTGATACATAACATGTTTTAAATTCACGATCAATTTAGCTAGAGTAAAGGACTATCGTTGGGTTTTTAGTACACAGAACAATAATTTATGCCTTCTACATTTTTTCTTTCGAATCCATTCCTGTCTCTGTCAGCAACCAGCGCGGGCCGATTTTTCGATTCCTCAGATATAGTTATTGGTCAGTTATATTATCGTTGTACTTTTCGGGGCATTTGACGCGAAGCGGACAACAAAAAAGCGAGGTTCTAAATTTTCATCATATTCTGGTTATTTATTCATCTAATAGGCATGAATGTGCATACACAAATTTTTTTTCGACGTTAACATTGCCGAGTTATGAGCTTTTAAAAATTTACATAGTATGATGGCCGCATTTTTGGATGCTTATTATTTTTTATTAATCAATTTGTAAAAAAAACGGGTTGCACTCCGGTTGTGCCGGCAGAAGTGAAAACTTGAACATTAACGTTGTGCATTTTTGATATTTTGGAATGGTTAGGGAATCATTTCGCACGAATTGTTTTTATTATCAGTATTATTTTTCATCTAGTATTTTCAGTAGGTTTTCATCTAGTATTTTTATACAGTACTCACTCATTTTCTTTCACTATTTCTTCGTCACTTTTTTCATTAATAGATGCACTTTGTTCAATGTCCGTATTTTAAATACTTACTTGATATAAACGAATTTTACAAGTATATATAGTCGAGCCGTCATCAGCTGTCACCCCTCCGTCTTACGAATATTCGATTAGGCCACGTGTCCTGACGTGAGTTCAACATTTTTTACCCATCCCAAAAAAGTGCACAACGCCACTAAAGAAGTTTTCACTTCAAAAAAAATAACATTTATATTTGTTAAGTGGTAAATCTTATTTGTTTAATACAATTGACCATTAAAAGACTTGTCTACATTGTTTACCAAATGTCTAGTCTGAAAAATTAAGAGACTACTAAACTAATCTAATAGGATTACTGGATGCGGCGAACGCGGATGGTACAATACATGGGTACATGTACTCAATATACGCTAAATTCTTAACTATCGGAAATTACGTTTTAATTTTTATTGTAAATAACTAACATATCTAAGGCTTTAATTCAAAGTTAAATATTAATAAATATATAGCAAAGTTCACTTCCGTACGTAGAAAAATTAAAACTTCTTTATAATAAAAATCTCCACTCTTTTATCTGCAAGGAACGATATATTTTTTATTTCGAAAATACATTTGAAATCTTCACTTCCGGTTTACATTACATAAAAAAATCTAATTCTGAATTCGATTGATTTAAAATAAAAATCTTCAAGAAAAGATATATTTTTATTTAAAAAAATGATTTATACAAAATAATAAGCATCCAGAATAGGCGGACTTCATACTAAGTTAATTTTTAAAAGCTCATAAACTCGGCAATAATTCATTATACGAAAAAAATATTGTGTTATTGTGTGTACACATAAATATCTACTAGACGTATAACTAACCACAATATGATCAAAATTCAGAATCTCACCTTTTTTCGCTGTCCGCTTCAGGTGAAATGGCCCATATGTGATATGAGTGACGTTCACCACTCATAGCGCTTAAAAACTTTTATCTAAGGATGGCAAAAACGACCTTCAATCGTAAATATACACTCCAAATTCGTCCTCCCTTTAGGAACCATTTTATATTTAAGTTAAGTTTACGAAATCATCAAACACATTTTCTAAAGCATCGTTCTAAATACAGAATCTGGTACAGCAAACATTTTATTAATCTGAAAATGATCAATGTTAAATGAGGAAGACAGATATTGGCCCCCTAGATATATTTGACAGGTTTTAATTATGCAAAGCGATTGTAACTAGGCAACTTGGTATGCTTTTCATAAACCAATTTATGAATCTTAATATGTCTAATATGGCAGTATGTTTTGTCCAGTCGTAGTACAGTAAAGTACTCAAAAGTATAAATTATGTAAAATACATCCAAAACAACCGGTTTCTTTACTTAACTATTAAGTAAACACAATTAATTATAATATATTCAAAACCTAACTTGAGCTTTTTAAACAGCATTTTAAACATTTTTCTAGGTTGCTGACTTTGCGCAACAGTTTATGGTGAATATATAGATATAGCACTAATCTCACGGATGCGTGTTTTACGAAGGTTGTTGTTTGCAATATACTCATTATTGACTATGTGCGTTACCTGAGAAGCGGTTGGTGTGCAACCGCGCCAGTTTAGCTTAGCTACGTAGATCCCTTGCGTCTTACACCAGCCGTCGGGCCTTGCGCGCTCCTACTATAGTTATTATAGTTACTGGTAACTATAGTAAGTATTTGCCAATTTTTAACACACACAATGACAACATGCTCATGCAAACACACCATAACCTTGGTAATACCGCATTCGCAATAATAAATATATATTTTTATCAATTTTCGATGCGAAGTTGTTCAAAATATTTTTTGTCATCTACAACATTGTACCTATAATGTGTATCTGCATCTTTGAAAATATTGAAATATATCGTTACAATAGACCACGAAACTTTAACACAGAATCAGTGACATCGTTTTTATCTAACATTAGCTATTTGAATTGTAATTATTACTTTATATGTATATTTTAAACACTTACACTGATGCGCGAAGTATAACATTGCACTATTTAGCGCATTATGACAGTTTTAAAATTTCAAGTAAAAATAGCGACTGTGTTTTAGAATCAACGTGTTAACTTTTTTGACACCTATACTCACTTAGCAAATGTAAGGATACGGTTCTGATAAAACTTTACGTAGATTATCTAGACCTTTATAGTAACAAATACTAAAATAAGTTATGAAAGCAATAACGTAATAAAATGGTATTCTATGTTTGTAAAGATAAGCTATAATAAATCTTGTGCGGAAGAAAAGCACATATATACAATCTCATAATAATATAAATCGCCTTGTGGCACTTCTGATAACCTAGACATTGCAAAAGAATTACGTAGTATTAACGGAATGAAAGAGTAAAAAAATAACTTCACTTTAAACTTAGCGTAATATGAAAAATCTTAAAATAAACATGTAAAAAATAAACAATATTTTTCGTTATCCCCAAATAGTCATTTGAAACTTCTAACATTCAAAGACAACCATAAACATCAATATTCTAACCATTACCTAATCGAAGCGGTTCCCGGCCAACTAGCGAAACTCAGTTCGAAATGACTACTTAGAAATAGCAACATAACATCAGGTAACGCGACGCACATCCTACTAAGCTTAAAACTAACTAAAGGTTGTGCTGGGCGTCGGTGGGAACATCTGCCGGACTTCCCGCGATTCAATAAATAATATGTCACGTGTACAAAAATGCAAGTTAACGGAAAACGCGCGGGAGCGCCGCGTGCGAAAACGGGAACACCGCGAACCCGCCACGCTTCCGCGAACGATGCGATGGCACAACTCTCGGCCCGGCCGCTTGGCGACCAAGACATAAAAAAACCTCTTTGTACACAAAGCTTATAAAAAAACTTTTACACAATAAACAACGGCAAATATAAACGTTTACTTAATTCAACAAAGAATCGCAACAACCGAGGCCGAAATTTCAAAGAGATTTTAGCATTTTAATCGTAAATATAAAGGGATTAAAATTAACTTTAAAGCATTAGGTGCAATGAGTGTTGACTCGGCTACCATTCGTAGCGATTTTTCTTTGGCTTTGCAACGCTTTGCGATGTTAACCTCCTCCCCGTACCGGCGCGCGTCCCGCTTAAAGGAAGCGTTAATATTTGCACGACATTCAATTCCATCCGGGTTCACAAATCACAAAAGTAAATAGAACACGGTAGTAAGTAGAACACACGTACTTGGTAAGAGACGCACGCCTGGTAAAGTGTTTATATAGCGATCGTACTTTTATCGGCAGCCTTAGCTCGATTACGATTGCGCTTTCGGGGGGGAGGTACGCTCTCGGGCTATGTGTGACGCTTCGCATGGAGGGCGAGGTGGTCGGAGCGAGAGAAGCAGCGCTCGCAGTGGCGGCAGCGGAACGGCTTGGCGCCCGTGTGTTTACGGTAGTGCCGAGTGAGCTCATCGGAGCGAGCGAATCGCCACTCGCAGCCATCCCAGGAGCACTTGTAGGGCTTCTCACCTGCAACATAAGCAAACAGTAACTAAATAAAAACATTATCACCCCCATAAGTACATTACTAATACAATACGACCGACCACTCTAGAATCAGTACACGTAAAGGTAAAATTAAAGATATAGTAGAGGTATGTATATCTGCTTTACTGTATTACTGACGTTAGTTAACTAAAAACTTAATTTTAATACAATCTATTAATAAGTGATTTCTGGCTTCCTATTAACTAAATAATAGAAAAACTAATTAAACCACTTTCATATTTTATAAGTGGTCAGGCGAGGTTGCAAGGGGGGAGGGGTTCACAGGGGACATGACCCGCCCAAAATAAATCAGTCATGCGTAGATGGAAGGCGAAACGAGCCAATTTGGGACACCTCTTCCCCCAAATTTCTTAGTGACTCCCCAATTTCTTAACGATCCCCACCCTCCCCAAACTGAAGGCTGCGCCTGGTTATGGTATATACCTAATACAATGCTATTCAATCGCACAGTGAGGTCACCGCTACGAACCTAAGCTTATACCCGATAGTAAAAATTGCAATTTAAATAGAAACCGGAAATTCTGGAGTCGAAACTCCAGTCGTGCCGCCATATCGTGTATGTAGCTAATCTGTTAAGTTTAACATTTTTTGTACCTTCTAAACAGAAATATGTACTCGTTAATGGGATCTACTCAGACATGAATAGTAATGAGGGCTATCAAACACTAAAGGGAGCGCTATGCCAATAGGTTCAGGTGCAATTGGACTAATTGTGTTTGTCTGCAACCGCAAGCCGCAGGGTGATTGAAGCTCCTGCCGACATTCATTAGCCCAGGTACATCGCCCACCTGTACCTAATTTGAAGCAACCCAATCGGCCCTCTGAACTCGAGCCTAGTAATTAACGTGAACTGTGGGAAACCTCTTATTTAGGTTTTCGTAGCCCAAAATTAAAAAAGAAACATATTTTTATCACGCATATATTTTTCTAGCGACCGCGACTCGTCCGCGTGGTTTAGTTTTTGTGCCCCTATAGGTTTCCTCAATTAATGGAATATTCAAAATAAAGAGATTTTTTCATTTCGAACCAGTAGTAGAGATTAGCGCGTTCAAACTAGTATAGATCAGTCAATTTATAAAGTTAAAACTGATAGTAACAAATATTCAAGACTGCGATGTCTTGATGATGATGGAAAAGATTTACCTTCGCAAAAAAAGGAAAAACCATGCTTTTGAGTACCTTAAATTTTCTATTTATTTAATGGTATTCTGCCCGTTTTTTGTGTAAAGTGTTTTCATGATTGAAAGAACCCTCTTAGCGCGGCTTCGCTTTCGGCTCAATTGCCGCTATTTTCATAACATACTCATAACAAGCCAGCAATGACAGTTTTTACGTCATGGCATAAATACAGATATTACAGACCACACAAAGACACCACCTTAGGACGTTCGCATAGGCAAAACTAACACTAGATACGCCAGTCTTATCCTGCTAACATTGAATGAATAAAAAGGGGTACGTACTTTGCGACTTACCCGTGTGAGTCCTCTTATGTGCCTTGAGATGGGAACTTTTGGTATAGACCTTGTCGCAGGCCGGGAACTCGCAGCGGTGGACGCGGCGTCGAGGGTCAGTGGCGTGGGAGTGGGACAGACGAGGTGCGTGAGGCCGCCGGGCTGGCTGGTTCATCGTCTCATCTGGAATACGGCCCGAGAAATATGTTTAACATCAACTTAGAATGAGCACATAGGAAAGCTAGTAGAACGTTTATGGTTCACCTGGGTAATATCACCGCTGCTCCCACTTCTGTTGCCGGCCAGACTCACACGAGGCGAGGCGATCATCGGCCCTTTGATTTTGAACATGACTCAAGCTTGCTTAAGAGGCCATATAAAAAAATTTGCCGATATCGCTGATTTACCTGATTTAACACGAGATTTTGCAGTTAACTTACAGTATTTTCATGAGTTTCATTGCACAATATAACTGATCATTTCATAAATAATCTAATACAGTAGCCACTGTTTTAGCTTGCGTTAAGAATTATAATGCGAGATTTAGGTTACTTTTAAAGATTTTTAATGCTAAATATACATTATTAATTTGATTTTTTTCAGGGAACGTATTGATTATGAACTGAAGTATTTATATCAAATAAATTTTATTTCTTTATTTTTGCAATACATTATACAATAGTTTATTATACATGTACTTATTTACCTTGCTAGGCATAGCAAAAGTCATTTTTTTAACAGGAGAGAGGCAGACATGGTATTCGGTTATTATTTTAAAAACAATTCAAAATTATTCTATATTGCATATTCCACGTACGAATAATATAAAATTAATTAATTATTCATTAAATTAAATATATCAATATTAAAAGAGGAATTGTTAATCAGTTGTCAATGTTATTATGAAATGTTATTATTCCGATTTGCTGAAATCAAATGCATTTTGGCCCATTTTCTCTCAAAATTGACGAAGTTCAATGTATTTTTACTAATATTTTTTGCATGAAAGTAGCAAAAAGTGACTCATTTACTATGTATGCGATTTTTACAGCAATACATGGCATTTTTTTCGATCTGTTTAGATTTTAAAATAATCCAGAAATATATAATACTCTATACATATTATAGTAAAATTCACAAAACTAACACCATCTTTGTATCCATTAAGCAAAACAACTTAATAAAAGTGACTCATTTAATAGTTTATTATTGAAATAATCAGTCATATTGTGCGATAAAACTTATGGAAATACTGCATTTTAACTGTAAAATCTCCTTCGTAAAATCAGCTAAATCAGCGAAATCGACAAAATTTCGTATACGGCATCTTAAGGTGTTTGTAAATGTCCATGAGCTGCAGCGACCACTTGACACCACATGGCCTGGATGCTCGTCTGCTACTCCATTGAAATTTAAAAAAAAGGGAACCCGCTGAGCATGATTTGGAAGCCTTGTTAAGTTATGATTATGCAACACAGTTTTTATTAAATAAAGCGGAAGTCAGGGATTCCAGAAGCAAATGTGAATCATATGTTCTGTGATTAATAAAGATTTGTATTTGGGTAAAACCCCAACTGCACTAACGTGATCCCCCACCAAGGCCTTTGTCTATCCTTCCGTTTGTTACAGGAGTGTATCGTTTGAGAGAAGACGACAATAATTACCTACTTATATATTACAATAATAACTTATTAATATTGCTGCCTTTATGCTCATCTGGAGCATAATGCGAGAATTGCGAGAGGTTTTCTCCTCCGGCCCTTTTCTTTCAGCTCTACCCAAACGAGCGCCTAGAGCAGAATGAAAACGTTCACGTTCATTAAGTGAATTCATTAAGTGTATTCAAAAATATATAAAATTTTCAATGGTTTATCAAAGGGATCTAAAAACAAATAGTTAATTCCAATAAAAAGCAATTATTAAATCGCCAACATACCTAGGTATATGAAATAAGATTTTGATACAGATTTTCAAATGTAAATTTTAAAAGTGGTAGGATCCAGTAATGGCAGTATTAAATTTCCTCTTCGCATAGTGGTATCATTACTTCCCTAATTTTATATTTCATATTTTTTTTCATTTGAAAAACATTTGAAGAACAAACAAATGCGAAAACAATTACAAGAGAATTCGAGTCTCCACAACTCCCTAAACAGTGTAAATAAAACAAACATGGGGTAACGTACAACCGGTAGGAGACCGCCAATAACAATTTAATACGGAAAAAATTAACCGAAATTTAACGGGCAAAAGTAACCTGACACGCAAAATGATCGTAAAAATTCGGAAATGTTAGGCCGACTACCTTATTGTCCTTGTAACCGTTACCTTGTAGATTCGAGTTAAATAGGCGTAACGTCATCGTCAGGTGTCCCACGCTACTTCCCGTAGGAGTGCGGTCCGGTTGTGCCTAATTTTTGCCAATTTTAGACAAATTTGTTACTCTCGTCAATGTTTTCGTACGTACATGTACATATTTATTTGTATTACCTCATTGATACATTTTCGGCTAAAATTTAGCTATGTGGACAAAGAAATAAAGGTTCATATTGATTTAAATAATAAAATTTTCTACGTCAGTATAAAACGTAATGTTTCATTACATTACGTTTTATACTGACGTAGAAAATTTTATTACTTGTGACTTGTGACCTAATGTAATGTGTCCAGCTAAATATTGTACAGTTTCTATGAGGATATATACTTCTTTTTAACTTTGTGATTGTTAATTTTAGGATCTCACCTTTAGGCTCATCAGAGTCGCTGATGGGTTCGTTCTTGATGGACGTGAGGTTGGGCAGCCTCGACAGCGTACTGGCTATCCTGGGTGTCGAGAGGGAGAACTTGGGCATGCTGGACAGCCGCGGCGGTGTGATCAGCTTGGGAGCGGGCGTCAGTTTGGGCGCACTGGTGAGCTTTGGAACCGCTGTCAATTTAGGTGCTACCGTGAGCCTCGCGGCGTTGGTCAGCTTTGGCATGTTCGGCAATCTTGCTGCCAAAGTCAGCTTCGTCGTAGTGCCCGGCTTCGGGATCATTGTGAACTTAGGTGCAGACGGCAGCTTTGACGTGGTCGCTAGCTTCGGCGTAGTGGTTTGGTGCAGCCTCGGAATGCTGCCGAACTTTATTGTAGATGGTAATCTCGGCGCCGTTGGTATCCTCTGGCCGGGAACGGGCAACTTAGGAGCGGGCGGCGCGGGCTCCAGTTTAGGCGGGGGCAGCGGCGGCGGCGGCGGTGGTGAGGGTGGTGAGATGGGTGAGCAGGTGGTCTTGGCCCACTCCTCCTCGACGGGTGGGTCGCGGCGTTTGCCACGCGGCTCCTCCTTGAGATACTGCTCCATTTCGTAGCATGTCTGTAACAACGACGGGGATTTTGTTTGAGATTGGCGTAAGGGTGGCAATTGCTGAGTCTAAGTCGCTTTCACAACTTATTGAAAATTCTAAACCTATAAATCCTTACTAAACGTGATGAAGCCTTCCGTTTGTGTTATTGTGAACAATCTTATTTATTTTCTTCATTTGTATGACGGACGTGATAGGATAACGTTAGTGTGGATTTAATACAGATTGCACGGATTATTCATTCTGAGTCATAAGTTTGCTTAACCAGTAGCATAATATCATGAATCATGTTGAAAATATATTGGAGTTAAGAAAAATCTGTCACATTATGTACAGACACAAAGTTTTATACATTTCTTTGATTTAAACATTTATAGATGATAGTTCTATGACATTACTAGCCTTCCGCTAGCGGCTTCGTCCGCGTGGACCTGTTTTAAAGGGTTCCCGTAGGATAAAAACCATCTCATGTCCTTTCTCAAGGTCCACTCTGTCTGTGTTCCAAATTTCATTAAAATTGATTCGGTAGATTAAGCGGGAAAGCGTAGCAGACAGACAAACAGACAGAGTTACTTTCGAATTTATAATAAGTATTAAGTATGGATGATAAATGTAAAACCTAGTATGTTTGGAAAGAGAATAGCTATGAAATAAAACGACTACAAATATGAAGACTGTTTAACGGTAATAAAGAAACGCCTTTTAAGTTTTTGAAATCCCCTTCTATAGTTTCACTGAACGTAAATTAAATAATAACAGTAATAAATTAGAACCTTGCTCTGTGTCCATAATATAAACATTAAGCTTGAACGAGTTATGTATAGACGAAATATATAAATTACGTCATAAAACGACATAATTTTACATCGCTTCGGTTGTCCTTGTCAAAGCCGATAGGTACCTACAGGTAAAGAATAAACCTCTATTTTACCCCTTGCTCCACAATGACCCAATTCGTTGACCTCTTCCTCTTAAGCGTGACGTAATTTTTGGTTGCCACAAAAACTATTAAAAAGTGACCTATTGTAATGGGTACAAACGCTCTAGTGATTTTTTAATTGTAATGTAGTGTTTCAATATTTGTCATTTATGTTGTAATAAAATTGAATTTTGTATTTCACGCCAATGGCATACGGGCACGGCAACGCTAAACAACAACACACAATTTGATAAGTACCACATATTTCGTATAGATGGCGCGCAAACAATAAATAAAATTAGTAATCGCTGAAACATTCTCGTTTTATTATGTACCTAATAACACGAGATAAATAAAATAATGTCAGTTCAAGATTAATTTCAGTAAGGATTACATTAGGTGTTAAAATATGAATGTAAAACGAGCGAGTCCCACGCAGACTGTCATAAATATAGTTCGGAGTTTTAACGATAGATGGCGGCACTCGTTGCGTTCTAACAATAAGTATTAAAGTTCATTAGTTTTTCCGTATACATATTGCTTTGAATTTTAATGTTAAAACTGGAATAAAAGCAGTTTTAATAATTATTATGAACTTTAAATTCTGCGATTGTGTAGACATTGTTCTACAACTAAAGTTCAAACATCCATCAATAGATGGCACTACATGTAACGTTTAAAGTATCCGTGTCGCTCGCCCCATCTTCAAGCCATAGATTAAAATTATAATATGCTTCAAGCTTTATTATATCTAGATACGCAAGATTAAAATCGTGAGGGAACACAAGTAGAAGGGCAATTAGTAAGGTTTGTTGTATCTTCTTATTTGAATAGAATAGCAGACGAGAACGCCAGCGACAGGCCACGTGGTGTTTAGTGGTCACCGCAGACCTCGAACATCTTCCCACAACCTCTAGCAAGCTTATGTCTTGCCTGTAGATGTACGTGGTTGCGCTGCTATTCCGGAGGCTGAGGATCGCCTCGTGTAACTCTAGCTGTCAACTGCGCCCTTGGGGCACAGAATAAATAATAGTAGAGCTTGGGGCCTACTCTGTACGCATTCGTCCGTAAATTCTAACATTTTCGGAATCATTTTTAGCATCCGCAGATCGAGCAGCGATGGCCGAGTGGTATAAATCCGCGGTCTTCGACGCGATCGATCCCGGGTTCAATCCTCGGCGCGCACCTCTGACAAAGAAATTTGTAATGTGCGCATTTATCGCTGCTGCACGGTGATGGAAAAAATCGTGATATTTAATTGATTACGATTTTCTCGATTCTCGTTCTCGAGAGGAATTCATAATTTCTCGAAAGCATGACGTCCACCAATCCGCACTTGGCCAGCGTGGTGGACTATGGCCTAAATCCCTCTCACTTGTGAGATGAGACCTGTGCCCAGCAGTGGGACATAAAAAAGGTTGAAAAAAAGTGTATCAAGTGTTTTCTTGATTTTTTGAAGACTGACTCATCAACCTCTTGAAATACCTACTACTGCATTGTAAAAAATTAAAAAAAGAATTTACTGTTAAGAGCGACCAGTTTCGTAAATTTCGTAAAAAAGGTTGAAAAAAAATATCCTCAGATCATTGTTTTCCACGAATTAATAAGATAAGCGCGATAAGATTTTTTTCAGTCTTATCCAAAAATGAGGCCCGAAAGTTTCGGATATACGGGCGTACAGAGTGGTCCCTCTGACATCGAAACTATAGAATTGATTTACGCTAGAAGTGACTGGAACGATGGTAGGAGCTTCGGGATTAAGAATAGAGCTACGGTATCCCCTGCCTGATCGTAAGAGGTGACTAAAAGGGGGCTTCCGGGATTGTGGACGGTGTGAGTGGGAGCTTGATCCGCCCAGCCAGTAGCCCCGGGAAGGACGTGGCGTGTGCGTGGCCGCATACAGCATACCGCCGTAAGCATCGGAAGGTGCAGGAGAGCATATTTGCTCTCCCGAAGATGGGCCCATTCTGGGCGCCGCGCGTGGAGGTCACCGGTGCGTTCCACGGGATATCCCGGAGTCCTCCCCCAAGCGCAGAGGCAGGCCACCGAGGGGGTTTTAGTGCGGTCAAATCCCACATAACCCGGTATTTTCTCCCAAGGTGCCAGGTACCTTTTAAAGGCTTTACAATACAAAAAAGGTGTCGAACCATTCAAATGCTTCCACCTACGGTTTCTTTCTTTTTAGTTTATTTCATCAAATTAAGTACAATGTTACATAAATAAATCTCTGCCAAATTGTGAAACAGTTTGTCTGTTTGTTTTATTATGTTTTGATGTAGACGTAGGCTGTAGTGACCACTTAGCTAGAACTAGCGTAGCTAGAGATGTATAATACTTATAAAAGCACACGCTAAAATAAAAATACATTTTAATACAATCCAATAAGTATGTACATAAAAATATTGCTGCTCAGCTTTGCAACCGTCGCATTGCAAGTAAAATACAAAACGGACAAACAAAAAACAGTAAGGACAATCGCAAGTGCTAAGACGAATTCTAAATTAAAATGAAACAATTTGTTTGCGAGGGCGATTGATGCGAGACATCGGCAAGGAAGAGAATTACTTATACATATGTATGTATATATTATATTAATTGTTAAATTTATAATATTGTATTTGTAATTTGCAAGCCAAATCACGGCTAATGTGCGACACCGAAATTTTAAGACCTAAACTGTAACCACATTTTAGCATATAAAGTTTATTCTAATTCTTATTCTAGCAATGCTAGTAAAAAGGATTATATCGAGACCTTTGCAATGCAATAAAGGCACTCATACAAAAGACTCATTATTATTTTACGCTCAGCGCAGCAGCGCCATTATTCAGATAGTTTGTTATTTCCGCACAAATTAAAACGGTAGGATTATATTTATTCAAGCTCCAGATAGGTGCACAATGTTCTCTGAATTCCAATAGTTTGCTAAGAGAAGATTTTGAATTTGTACTTAGATATCGTCTATTTTTGTTTACTGAATAACTCAAATTATAGCCACTGTAGGTATTAGAAACTTAGTCTCTGTAGCTTCGGGATTAAGAATAGAGCTACCGTATCCCCTTCCTGATCGTAGGAGGCGGAAGGGGATTTCCGGGGTTGCGGGCGGTTAGATTGGAAGCTCGATCCGTCCGGGAAGGACGGCGGTGTGTGCATAGCCGTATGCACACACCGCCGTCCACACACCTGAAGGTACAGGAGAGCAAAATTGCTGTACCGAAGATTCGCCTATACTAGGCACCGCGGGTGGAGGACACCGGTGCGTTTTACTGGAGATCCCGGAGTCCTCCCCAAGCGCAGAGGCAGGCCACCGACGGGGTTTTAGTGCTGTACAAATCCCACATAATCCGATATCCTCTCCCAAGAAGCTGGGTACCTTTTAAGGTAAGGTTTCCCCCCGATACAAAAAAAGGTATTAGGAGCTTACTCTTTTACAATTTATTCCGAACTATTTTATTACTTAAAAGCTGTAATTCGCAGAAACATGATCACTACAATACAGAAATATCTAGACACATAGTAACATCCCAAAAATGACAATCACCCAGCAACATACACATTACAATGGCTGTTAATATTTAAATCACTTCGATATAATATTTGGAGGCGCACAATGGGACTATTATGGCTTCTGAGTCCACTTTTTTCCGCCGGGTTCAACGCCCTCCACCAAGGTTAAGTTAGTACAATAGAGAAGGGCACATTAAACTCTACGGAACTCGTCTAGCGGTACTCTAAGTTAACCCTTTATCTGAGACGGTAACGGAATTAGATCTACGAGTACTATCTATCGATCTACGAGTATATGATACTGTAGTCAAGTATAGTCAAGTGTGGCTATGCTATGGCAAAAAATGTTGAAATCTGACACATGTTCAATATGCCTTCAGATATGTCAGTGTCGCGTTATTGACCTGTGTCGCCCACTATTTCAAAAGACAAATATATTTTTAGTTAAAAAAAAATACGTATCTTTTTTTACTTCTTTCAAATTCAAATAACTTATTCTTCTTTTTTGTTGGGCCTACTATACTACCCAATCGCACCTTTTATTCTGAAATTTCATACTAACCGAGTCCATGTTTTGCACGCCTCATAGCCAAGCGTTGAGGTGGGTACTACTGTCACTTCGCGCAAAACATCTGATTTTTCAAACTTAAAATGTCTCTACTCTATGTATCATATATTGCACTTGTAAGATAATATATACACACACACATATCAAGAAAAAACACTATTTTTAAACACTCATGATATTTTTGATGCCATTTTTGTTATTTAAACTAGTTAAAAACAGTTTAAAAAAGTTATGTCTTGGACGTCCGTGTGTCTGTATGTGCGGAAGCTTTTCTTATTAACACGATAACTACTAAAATACTTTACTAATCGAGTCGTTTTTTTTTCTCTTACGCTTCGATATATTTAGGAATACAACCCTTTCACTTTTCAGGGTCTGATTCGATGTGGTTTAATTGTTATTAAATAAACAAAAAAAAATATCGACTGTTCTTCATATTTTTAGTGTATCTATATATTAATCAATTTTATTTTGAAGGATGAAATTATGAGGCGTGCACTTTTGGATTTTCCAATCAATTTCAATAATGCTTCAACGTGCGTTAAACGAATACAGAATAAATTCACATTACCAGACCACAATAATTTTGCGATGACTTTTGTGCCTTTAATAAACCGATTCAATAAATAGTTATTTACACATCTACCTCAATTAAAATTTAATGATGTGGTAAGTGAAGTATGGCCCAATGATAACACCAATGAAAATCGTTTATAATTTCCTTTGTGATTGCAGTTAATTATTCGCTTACGAGTAATTGTCCTTTGATTAACTGCGGTAATAAACATCATTCCAAACTCCAAAGTTATACATATTTAATTAATACAAAAGTTTACACTATAAAATCCAATCGCATTGCTACTTTCACAAATCTTTTTAATGAAACATACAACATACATTATTTTCTAGAATATTGCTGACTTTGGTTCTGTCTTAGCGACAGCATTTAAACAACTTGAAAGTACTCGTAGGCATGTCATTATTAGTTTTATCACCAGCAAGATAGTATAAAATGACTCTAGTCATTAACATTTAAAAATATGTAGGTTGTCACTGGATGCAAAGCATTTCGCCGAAACGAGTCACTCGCAAAGCATTATTTAAATCTTAATTCGAAATCTTAATCGCTCATTTAGTGTATCTTTGTAGCAGCTAAAAATCGAATAAAATATATATGTTTGCAATGTATTTGTAATTAATATGCGTAATATTTAAAGTCAAATGCAAAGACGCTCAGCACTGTATAAAAAACATAGCAATAAAATCTATAACGAATACATAGCTACATATGTACATCTCCCTTCGCATCGCATGTAACATGTAAGCAGGCAACAAAAAAAGTCAAGTAATATAAGTCGTTCGCTCTGAATTGTAACCAGAAACCATTTAACAGGACCGGGAAGAGTTACTCACTCATTTTCCCATATGAACATATACGAACATGATCCATGCATGTGTGGGTTCGGTAGACCGCAGTTCTCAGAGATCAGGTCACACATGGGCACCCTACATAGCGTCTTCCGCTGCGCGTGAGTGACTTTCACAACAACCTTTCGAAGTTTCTCGTAATTTTTCCACGGTCGGAGAAAAAACGCATTGTATGCACTGTACACACGATTTAATGCCCTAGTGCCTTGCATTAGACACTTGTGGCATGCTAAGCAAAAGAGAGATTTAGACAAGTCTTTAAAAACAGTTTTTTACGATTTCGATTTTGATCGTAATGTAAAACTGGGACGAAACTATCAGATTTGTACAATTGTACAAATCGTACAATTTTTTGTACAATCGTAAAAAACAATTAAATTATTATTGTGGATAATAAATGGTATTATGTGAAAATCTAAGGCCGATCGGGAAAGATTGCGGTCTCCGACATGGAGACACAGTTCAATGCCTGGCGCGCACCTTTGACAGATAAATTTGTCATGTGCGTATTTATCGCTGCTTGTAGCCACGGCCACAGCCTCAGAGTTTTTCACAAACTCCTCACTTAAAAAGTCACCAACGCACTTGGTCGTGGACTATTATGGCCTACCATCCCTAACACTTCCGAGGGAAATCTGTACCCAGCAGTGGTAGGTACATAAAAAGGGTTGAAAACACACCGTAACATACTGAAAAAGATGCCGTAGTACTCTTTTGTTGTATGTACACTCCAAACAGGAAATGTTTTCATAAACAAAGCGACGGTGAAAATATTAGCCACTGTCAGATTCTCAGCCGAGAATACGCTTAAGTTTTACAACAAAAGGTAAACAACGAATGACGATAACTTTTCACAATTCTTTAATCTTCTTTGTGATAAAAAAAAACAATACTTGAAAAAGTATTCCAAACATTCTGCAAAGGAATTATTTTGTATTTAGCTCTCAACATTTTGAGGTTTCACAGTGAAACTTCTGGTTCGTGATTCTTGTTTTCTGCTCTTAACAAATAAATTACAAATTCTTGTGTTGATTAGACGGACTACGTTGACTTACTGTAGATTTTTTTAATTAACCAGTAATACAGATTATATTATCTCATTCATTCTCAATTGGATAAAGGTAGTAGGCGGTATTAATATCTTCAATGTTTTTCGTTGAAGTTACTTATTAATAGTTAAATCTCCAAAAGAATTTGAAAAGGGTAGAAATTACATCACGCACCGGAAAAGTACCACCGTTTGCTTGAATGATTTCTATTATGTTTAGAAGAAAGGTTTTTTAAGGCAAGGAACCACCACTTTAGGTGTCGGTCATATAATATGCATAATCAGCTAGATTTCTTATACATGTACGGCCCCGTATACGAGTACGAAATCTTGCCGATTTCGCTGATTTGGCAGATTTCACACATGAGATTTTCAGTTAAAATATTCCCATTAGTTTTATGGCACAATATACATAACTGATCGTTTCAATAATAACTAATCAAGTCACTTTTTTTAGCTTTCGTCGAGAATTATAATGGGACTTTTAAGTTCCTTCAAAAGATTTTTTAAGCAGGGACCATTTATAACCACTTTACGTCATATGACGAGTATGAAGTTCGTGTACTGTTTCTTGACTATATAACCCGTAAGACGAACCACGACACAGGATATAACTACTCTACTTTTAGACTATGAGTGTGAAACGTTATTTTTTTATTTATTATAAGATTCTAGCTCCTATACGTCCATTATTTTGGTCGGTGGTAGCACTATTATGGTTCACTCGGGGAAGTACCACCGCTGCACCCACTTCTGCCGTGAACCAATTCTATTGTGCAGTTGCCGGCCACACTTACATGAGGCGACCACCAGCTTCCGGACTAGCAGCGCAACTGCATAAGACCTCAGACATGAATTACCTATGCTTGCTTGAGGTTGTGTGTAGATGTCAATGGGCTGCAGCGACCACTTAACACCACGTAGCCTGCATGCTCGTCTGCTACTCCATTCAAATAAAAAAAAATAAGTACATCCTTTATATAAAGTTGTACAAAGTACACTCGTATGTTTTGGAATGTTTCCGATTCTCCTTATATATTCTATCCGTCCTTGTCGTCTGTCTCCGAACTCTGCAGACTCCTTGTCATCTGCTCTCAGTTAACTTATAATCTTAAAGTCCGGTCGAAAATCGGTTTATATGTGGTGGAACTTTCGTTGTTCGAATTGGGAGGGACTACTACTGGACCCATTTCTTCCATGAAGCAGTTGTTGTGTTTCGGTGTAAATAAAAATATTGAATTCTATATGTCATTCCTCATATCGTAAGCGAATAAGCTTATATTGTGAGCGAATCTTGCTCAAGCGCTCACAATATAAGATTAATAATTAAATGATCTATGATCAAATCATATATTTCTTAATTCTCAAATTATTTGTAATTTGATTTTGAATTTTGATTATTTTTAAAATGATGCATTTGGAAAAACACTACATGTATTTCTATATGTCATTCCTCATATCTTAAGCTAATAAGCTTATATTTTGAGCGAATCTTGCTTAAGCGCTCACAATATAAGATTAATAATTAAATGATCTATGATCAAAATCATATATTTCTTAATTCTCAAATTATTTGTAATTTGATTTTGAATTTTGATTATTAATAAAATGATGCATTTGGAAAAACACTACATGTATAGCTGCTTGTCTCACTTTAAATTTAACATTTTTGAACGTCTTTTCCTTAAAAACACAAATTAGAAGTGAAATATTACACATTCTCAAAATATTACATTTTCTAAGAAGAATCTGATTCAGCCAGCACAACCCGCACGAATTTGTCAATATTTATTTCAAGTGATTCAATATCAAATACAATAACAAAACTCAGTTTAATTCAATAAGTATTAAGTCGTTAGAGCTACGTATACAGTTACAAGTACTAATTTCCAATGGTCCTTTGAAACTGAAACCAAAATAAATGTGCCCAAGTTAAAATCGGTCCCGCCTTTGTTTCGGCGCTGAAAACGGGGGCTGAGTTTGAAGAGCAAACAATAGATAATACATCTTTTCACAAATCCTTTGAGTAATTTGGCACGCTGTCACTAAGATGTTTAGGCTGAGGCTGCATTGGCTGAAAACCTTCGGTACCTATCTTAATACCTACGATTTTTATGAAATTTAGTATGCGGGGGTGTTCGGGGGCAATGAATCGATCTAGCTAGGTTTTATTTTAAGAAATTGTCGTTTTATCCGAATTGATTGGCAATAAATCCTGAATTCTATTGGAGAGTAGTGAAGATATTGTGGCGTAGAACGCCATCAAACGCTGTCCGGTGGTCGCTGAAACCCATCATTTATAAACAATCTCAAGCACATCTCAAGGGTGCAGTTGCGATGCTACTTCAGCGGCTGTCTTTCAGATATAACATTAAAGCGTTTTTATAAGAAAATACTTACGAGTAGGTATATGAACAGCAATAAATATAGTGTGTTGTGTCGTGTGGCCCGTCGAAATAACAGTCGTCAAATCATGGGCGGAAACTTTTAATAATAATGGCTGCAACCCTTTTTGCGTCCCACTGCTGGGCACCTGTCTCGCCCCATTATTCCCCAATGGAGGGGGAGGGGGGTTCTAAAAATGTGACAACCTCTCAAGGGTGCAGTTGCGATGCTACTTCAGCGGCTGTCTTTCAGATATAACATTAAAGCGTTTTTATAAGAAAATACTTACGAGTAGGTATATGAACAGCAATAAATATAGTGTGTTGTGTCGTGTGGCCCGTCGAAATAACAGTCGTCAAATCATGGGCGGAAACTTTTAATAATAATGGCTGCAACCCTTTTTGCGTCCCACTGCTGGGCACCTGTCTCGCCCCATTATTCCCCAATGGAGGGGGAGGGGGGTTCTAAAAATGTGACAACCTGTGACAAGGACGGGGGGAGGGGTTAAAAAGTCCTGAAATTCGTGTGACGTAATTTAGGTATGGATGGCCATCCAAATTTCTGAATGACACTCGGGACCCTCTGATCGGCAATCCGGCATGGTAACCATTGCACTACAGTGGTCGATTTTTCAGGGTAAAGATAAAAATTGATAGTAGTTACTTTTTTCTTTTTTAAAGCAAAATCGTCCTTCGATCCTCAACTTCAGCATTGAGCACAATCCATTCTTATTTTAAAACAAGCGAGAAAATAGCAAGATTGATGTGCAAATCGAGATGAAGAACAAAAAATTACTCAGACGCTGTTAACCGCTTTACATTATGCAGAAGCATGCGTGTCCTACTTATCTATTACAAAGCGTGTCAAATGAAACTGTAACCTCATTGTTTCATTTGCACCTTTCAGTAATTGCTTTTTAAATGTTTTCATTAGTTAGTAAGATTACTATTTGAAGGTAGTATCTTCACCAATACGCATTAGAGCACCGTGGTGGAGTAAGATCCAGGCAGCTCCTTCAATGCTTGGGGAAATCTCCGGGATCTTAAAATTCTTAATTCCGAAGCTGCAGGTACTTAGGTACTTAGGTAAGCCTATCATTAACAAATTAGAATTTTTAGCGCATAATAACTAAGAAAAAGTGTTTTGCTATCCTAATTTAAAACAGAATGGTATTATGAATATAGTAAGAGGGCAAAAATTTTGCGTTATTAGTTACTATCTGCAAACGAAATCTTTTTATAACCTTCTTCAAAAAATAAGATGGAGATTATGAAACAAAGACAAAGACTTTTATTTTAGTATCACAAATATGGGTGTTTACAAAAGGTGTTTTTATACATTTGGTGCGCCATATTTACATTCATGATTCATGAGGTATGCAAATATTACAATACTTAATTAAAAACCTAACTAATTAAAAATATATAATGTACATTGAAATCTATTCATTTATTATATGTATGATCATTGATCAGTAAATAATTATTATTTGTATCCTTTGTAAATAAATTAATAACATTTACGGCATCAATTGGTTTTACATTCGTCTAAAGTGTTTTAATCACAGCTTTTTTTAAGTCTTTTATGAATTTAAATGTCGATAAGTTTTAAATCTTTATTTCAAATATAATGTTTTGTTTTGTTTTCGGCCGTTTAATATGTAACTCATAGTATATCAGCCCTGGGCTGATACAGTCTGGGCTTTTTTACTCAAACAACAACAAACAATTCATATATTATGTTATTCTGATAAGGTCACTATACAGTTTTTCTGCTACTGCGCAAGCTACTACGGAAGCTAATGGAAGTTTGGTCGGCAACCGAACCTTTCTACCGAAACACAATAGTTTCTTAAAGAATGAAATTGTTTATACTGCAGATTAAGTGATTGAATGCAAATCATAATGTTGTAACCTTTATGCCGATTACTTTGAACTTGACCAGTCGTGTCGTGTCATCTGCTCCCCAATTTAAAATTGACAGTATAAATGACGTGTGAATAATTGAATTCCCTTACGGTTCGAGCACTGTAATTCAGATCTACGTTATGATTCATAGCAATCACATATTTTATTTGCTACGAACGAGCAAGCGTATTATATGCCGCGTTTTGTAAATGTTAGTAGGTATCCAGTATCCAAGTATCCACCAATACGAACTTGGTCGTGATGACTAAGGACTAAAAGCCCTCTCAATCTCTCCTTTTGTGTTCAGCAGTGGAACATAAAAAAAGGTTGGAAAAAAAGTAACGTAGTAGCTGCCGTCAAGGGACATCTGCAGCAAATTTCTAGAAAACTAGTCTAATCTGTGGTCGCATGCAGTTGCACGTCTTTGCCGAAGATCGACACTCGTCGTCGTTTCGTCGTTCGTTTCTTTTGCTTATCAGCCAACTCACACTACGGGCAAGTCGCCTTAGCTCCTTTTATCTGCGATCGGCAATTTAGTCGCTAAACGCAGCGACCTAAATGCTGCTCCGTGCTGAACACTTGAAAACGCGGCCAAAATTATTATATGATTTTTTCCGTATCCTAGTTTTCATACACATTTAATTTTAAACAGAAAAGAAAAAAGAGTGTACCTTTCACCAGAAATATCATGTTTTCGAGTAATAGAAATAAATAATGTAGTTTAAAAAATTAAAAACACGCTTTTGTGAAAATACGAACTAAAAACTAAAAAATAAGAAGAAAATGTATTTTACTGTAAAAAAAAGCGTGTGGTGCATGTTGTCAATGGTATCTTAAAAACCACCCCACGCTTTTTTGCCCTATCTTGGGGTGGCCGCCATATTGGATTTTATAATGACGTTTCTTAGCTAGTCATGTATTGTCATCAGAATTCAGAGCGTGTGCAAAATTTCATCCTAATTGAAGAGGTCAAATTAAGATTCCAAGATTTTCTTACATACATACATAGTTACAAGTGAAGCTAATATAAGCGTGTTAAAAACAAAGCAGATGATACTGCAGGACAAAGTCCATGCCATAAAGCAATTATCTTTTCATGCAGGATGAAGTTACGAGTCAAGGAAATTCAGCATTACAAATTTATGCAACTTCTCGTATGCAACATAACAACGCTACAGCGAAGTCGAAGTGCTGTTAGCTGCGCACTTTGCATAGATATCGAACGAAGTTTGTGAGGAACGCTTCACTGGGTGCTATAGCGGTTCAGCTTGATCCAGCTCTATAATAGTATATCTCGATAAAGACTATAAAATAGAATTATTATGTAGATTACTTTGAACTTGATTAGTCATCCACTCCAGTCGGAACCAGTCCACGTCCACAATTGTAAATTGACAGCATAAATGATATGTTAATAATTGAATCGACTTAGAGCGGTTTCTGGAAGAACATGTACGCAAGAATCATCGAAAATTTACATTTTCAGGTGCAAAACGTGGCGCCCGTGTACTCGTAAGTGCATTTGCTGAAACTACCGTACACGCGCTGAAAAATACACTAATTAGAACCCGCTTTTACGGAGCCAAATTTAAAGCAAGCTGGGATCGTATTCGAGGACGCCGTTGTGAAGGTCGATTGTTTTATATAAAGTTAAAAATAATATGTAAAATTTTATCGTATCTACCCATTTACTGCACACATAGTGGCAAATATTCAATAATATCCCTCCATTGAACCTCTGCTGTTGAGTCTCCCCTTTTTCGTGAGTTAATCCATTATGGATAACCCTTTATTATGAGGGGAAACTGAGGGTTTATGAAAGCCTAGGGCTTTCTCGCCATGATATTTTATTTTTATTCAGATAGAGTAACAGACGAGTATGCTGGTCATGTGGTGTTAAGTAGTCCCTGTTAGCCCATGGACATTTTCACACAACATCATTTTGCTTGTTTGAGTCTTGGTCGTATGCAGTTGCGTTGCTACTCCGGAGACTAAAGACCGTCTTTTGTAAGTCTACAAGCAACCACACTTTTCCAACGCAACATAGTACTATTACTTCCCTTGTCTATCACCTATTCATTAAATTAGTAATGCATAAGTCCACCTCCTACTCGTATCTTGCGCAATTCCACTATTAAGAGACTTGACAGTTCTCATTATTATAGGGAGGTTTGATTTTTTGCTGTGGTTCCAAAACGCCTTTGAAAATCTTTAACGTTGTCGGTCTCTCGCACATTATTTGCTGATTCTGCTTGTAATGATTGAATTGAAGCAGTATCCGAAATTGGGGCTCAAAAAGAGTTTAAACCTTTTTGACTAGAAAGCTAAACATAATTTGTATGTAATGTGGGATAGTTAACGTTTGTCTGTCGGGTCTATCCCACAATATCTAACAAGGTGGTAGTATCGAGGACAATTACGATGTCTTAAATGACGTAGGTCTCAACCAAACTGCATTGAAGCAGCGTGGTGGAGTAAGCTCCAGGCATCAATAATTCAATGAAGGGAAGAAACTACTGTCCAGCAGTGGGGCTCAAAAAGATTTGAAATGACATAGGACACTAAACCATGTTTGTATGTAATGTCACGCTAATGTGGATTAATTAAATCATCATACTACACTAGGTCGCATATGTAGGTAAGCGGTTAGAAGGCCATTGACCTCGATTACGTAACTAGTCAACATAAGTCCATGAATTTTAGATCGAGCTGACGCGGTAAATATATAATCGTTTGGTGTCCGAGATAACTCGATTTCCCAGTCGGAAAGTGAGTTAATCCGTCGGAATATGCCAATATTGCTAGTTTCCGAAATATCGCCGCTTGTGAGATGATATATGGTTGATGGTGTTGAGTGAATGATTAAGTATGTTTAGAAAAAGAAATGTCTGGTCCGTTTTTCGGCTTTTTCATTGTGGGTTTTCTTATTTTTCATAAGAAACCTTATTTTATTGAACACTATTTAGATAATTCGCACAACGTCGTTGTGGCGGACTACCGTAATTTATAGAAGAACTAGCAAACCCGGCAGACGTTATCCTGCCTTAAAATATCAAGTTAAATGTATTTAAAAAGTAAACATTAGCAAAAAACCTTTAGTAAAAATATAATATAGCCAGATAATAGCCAGATCCAGTTAATTTAAACCCTATATAAGGAAATTCTTAAAGTATAACAAATCTATTGAAAGTAATTAATGTCTTTAAGTTATTATCTTTAAGAGTTTTTATAAAAATAAAATATTAAAGATTAAGTTATGATTTCACAACATTGACATTGGCAAAATGGTGAAAAGACCAAGATGCAATTCGAAAAAAGAAAAAAAAGAAATGACAGACACATCATGTCATATTTTTGAATAAATGGAAGCATTACGTAACAACAAAATTAAATGATTGACGGACCATTTATATGGAAAAATTAGATTGATAAAATATTAATAAAACGAAGATTTTTTATATTTTAATACTTATTATCCCATTTCTATTGAAGACAAATCCAAAAACACAAAAATCATAAAATTGGTCCAGCCGTTCTTGAGTTATAAGTGGTGTAACTAACACGACTTTGTTTTATATAATATTATATAAGATACGAATTGAAAATTTAATTATTCGTTTGGTTCCTAGAGAAAAGAACAAATTTACGCATATAAATACAAACATATACATAATGTACATACATACGTACTATACATACAAACAAAATACATATAAAACTGTGTTCGTATGCATTATAGGCCGACGTTTTAGACATGTTATAAGCATTTAGAGTATATTCGGAGTTAGAGGTAATATCTTTTTATTGCCCAATCTCATCTATTTACCTACTGATATCTTCTTATATACTTTATAAAAAATACATTATATATGTATAAACTTGTGTTTAGACGAAATATCACCATTCATTGTGGCCTTCTGAACATATTTTGTTTGGACGTATGTACATATATTATTATTATCATGATTTGATTACTACTTAACTTTAAAAAAACTAAAGGGTTACCAGCCCTAACAAAGCCCCTGGAAAGCAACAGTGAGTTTGGTGAGTCACCGCCAGAAATACCATAATAATACCATCGGAGCATCCGAGTGACGCAAGGCGCTTTAAAATGTTTGTGCGCTTACAAAACTCGACCGTTGGCCTAAAATGGCGGTTCTCACTGTGCATGAGTGTTCCATAGCCGAAGTCAGTGCATTTTCTTTGGAATTTCTGCTTAAATATGATAATAATATAAATAAATATATTGTAGGTGGTAGAACCATTATGGTTCGCCCGGGGAAGTACCACCGCTGCACCCACTTCTGCCGTGAACCAATTCTATTGTGTTTTGGTGGAAAGGTGCAATTGCTGGCCACACTTACATCGACCACGATGTAACGGCGACCACCAGCCTCCGGAGTAGCAGCGCAACTGCATACGACCTCAGACAAGATTACCTATGCTTGCTTGAGGTTGTATGTAGATTAGTG
Organism: Pyrgus malvae; assembly: GCA_911387765.1. NCBI lineage: Eukaryota > Metazoa > Arthropoda > Insecta > Lepidoptera > Hesperiidae > Pyrgus > Pyrgus malvae. The sequence goes on from OU426947.1 coordinate 26,726,358, forward strand.
ATGCAACGGAAGTGTCTTAGCGGAACCAGAAACGGAAACAGATGTCTAAAGTAAATTTTAGCAGAAACGGAAACGGAAACGGATGCAGAAACGGAAGTGTAAATAATATGGAAAAAAAACAAATTTACAAATATAATTTTTATTAAGTATCAAATACACCAAATCTAGATTAGAAATAGATATATTAGAAATCTATTATAGAAAACAATATTGCAACTTTGCAACTGAACATTTTATTAATATTCAAAATTTAGTAGTGGCAAGTTATATTTTATAAAAAGTATGTAATTTGGCCGCTTTTGCACCTAACAATCGGTGTTATTTGTATATAAGACCAGCTCCGCTAAATAATTGTTCACTGGCGACGCTGCTGGGGGGTACCGACAAATATTGGCGCACTAATGGCAAAAGATTACGGTATTTGTGTGAATTTAATTTCCACCACACAAGAGAATCTTCATTTAAAGGTCTTTTCTTTTTTTTGTTACACACATGACACAAAAGTATTGACACAAACAGCAGCAGAAAATATTACGCGCTTACATTCACAAAAAAAGTACGTAAACAAACAAATGTGACAAGTGCCAGTGCGCAGCTCGCTGGCTGACCCCTCCCCCGCGCGTTCAACCGTCCAGCGACTCGCACGCGCCTCGTGCCGCGCATGCGTAATTCTCTCAGCCGTCGGTTGTAAACTTCCGTTTAAATCTCCGTTATAAAAGTTGCGGAAACAGAAGCAGAAACGGATGTTGAAAATCGCGCGGAACTTCCGCACTTGCGGAAACAGAAACAGAGATCCGTTGCATCACTAATGTAGATGTCCATGGGCTGCAGCGATCACTTAACACCACGTGACCTGCATGTTCGTCTGCTACCCCATTCAAACAAAAAAAAAACATGATTATCGGCCCACGCGTCTGGTTCCAAGATAAAATAGGAATGCAAGTAAAGCAAAGTTTTGTATGTGAAACATACAAATATTCATACATACATATATGTATACAGAAAATACAACGTACAAATAAGTATGAGTGTGTCAAGATTTTTTTTATTAAGGTAAATAAAATTACGTAGAGTAAATGAATATTGTTTATTGAGATTTGTGTTCTTCTTTAAACTTTTATGTAGGTACTTCAGCAATAATTAATACATAAACATTGGACACTAAACCATCGCTAAGCATTTTCATTCTTATTGATTCAATGTATTTATATTTGAAAAGAACAAAATCAATAAGGGTTTCATTTTTGCCACGAGAACCCTAAAAAAGAACGAACGGTCGAATGAATGGACACTGAATGGGCGACCCCTAACAAAGCAAGCTGACGTAGTGACGAAATTGTTTTACGGATTTAGACGGACGATAAAAACCTACAGCATTCATCTTTTCGAGCATCGATGCTCATAAAATGGAACATGTTTGTGAAATAATTAACAGAGTTAAGAACTGTTTAATCCAATAAAACGTCCGTTAATATTATCTCCCATTCAACCACTTACACTTCTGGCTGCAAACCTTTTTGCGTCCCACTGCTTGGAATTTGGCATTGGAAGGAGTTCCGACAAATGTCTACCCGAGCCGAGGCGCAGCCTTTCCGCACTTGTAATGAAATATACTATTTCAGCCATCTATGATTATTATTATTGTCCTATACCGTAATACCAGACAATCAGTCATAGTAGGAAAAGCTCATTGTCCTCATATTTCGCATGCAATAAACTCGATATCGTAGCCGTGATAATGCAACGTAGTATTGCTCGCTCCATCTGTTGACGGGATACAGCAGAGTCATAAAAGTAGGACTCAATGCAAGAACCCTCCCTTTTTACGACAGAACCCTAAAAATGCGAAGCGAAGGCTATCTACGGTTCCTATCGCGCACGTCCCAACCATCGTAACGTCCATTAGTTGTAGTAAAACTAAGACATTTTGCTTCGCAAGTAGAATATAAAATACTTTTTAAACTCAATTTTCTTGCATACGTTGACTTTTCATCACTTTTGCCAGACATTTGAGTCTACTGTGTTCTCTGCTTATCGAATTAATTTTCGAATGAGTGTTCATCATCATCATCTGTGGCGCTACAGCCCGTTCTCTCCAGACAGGTATATCTCTCGCTTTTTGCTTCCATCCTCGGACACTAATCGCTTTTAGGTCTTGCTCGACACCTTCTAGCCACTGTAGTTTAGGTCTTCCGCGATTTCTGCAACCATCAGGTTTTCCTTCTAGGAGACGCTTAGGAGTTCTGGTCCCGCTCATACGTTCAACGTGGCCTAGCCAGCTGAGGCGTCCGATTCTAATAGTTTTTAAAATGTTCGGCTCAGAAAACATGTCATATGGCTCGTGATTGTATCTAATCCGCCAACATTCGCCATCCAGAACAGCACCAAAGATACGTCTTAGGATCTTCCTTTCAAAGACTAATAGGTCAGTGAGCACAGTGAATAAGTGAGCACTGGTCGTAATGGAGTTTTATAAAGAAGGATTTTTGCTTTCCTCGACAGACGTTTGGAACGAGTGTTCGAAGTAGAATTATACAGTTTGGGTAATTACCGGTACCACTACGTTTCTCGTCTAAAGCTGCGAGCCGCCGAGTAGTTCCGAATGAATAAAATAAATGAACTCTTTCTAGTTAACTGAAATATATGCCACATGCTTAGTGAACGATTTTTCTGAACGAATGTTGGAAATTGTTATTTATGCGGGTGGAGTCGAAGCCGAAACCAATACATTGTTCGTCTCGAATGTACACCCTTAGAACGCTTAGATTAAGGCCCCTGAGCAGTAACGAACGAACGAATGATTGAATGAACCATTTTTGTTAGCTACGGAACCCTAATATCTCAGAAGCGAAAAGCTAGCTTTTGTTACTATCACGCACGAACGTCTATTAGTCATAGTAGAACTTAGACTTGAAAATTTTGCATCGCAGCGCTGCAGAATAAAAAATACGCAAACACAATTACACAATGCTCCTTTAGTCACCATTGCTTGACTCGAACTCAGCCCTCATGGTGAGTGAAGGTTCAGAATTGTGATTTTTATTTACCCAATATTGGTACTGGTCTGGTCAGGAGAAGGATTTGAGCCATAGTCCACTATGCTGGTCAAGTGCAGATTGTTGGATATAATATCTTCAAGAAATTATGTGTATAAATATCTCAGATATGTACGGGTGTGGAAAAAATCGTGATTACTTCAAATAACACAACATTTACCATCACCCTGGAGCAGCGATAAATACGCACATTACACATTTATTTTTCAGAGGTGTGCGCTGAGAATTTGAAAACAGTACCTCCGTGTCGGAGATCGAATTCTTAACCGCTCGGCCATCTCTTCGTGAATTTATCAAGGTACATTCACGGCCGCAACAAGTTTTCAAGTAGGATAAATTTTTAATGATTTCATAACGAGAAAACGGAATAGAGAAGGTAAAAAAATTACAGTGATGTTAATCTCATATTGAGATGACTGTATACGACGATTGATGACTATGATAGTCTTCTTGGAGGCCTTATAGGGAATTGAAAACATCCGACAGCGGGTTCTACAGCCACTAACCCGCATCTCCACCAACCCGCATTGGAGCAGCGTGTTGCAGTAAGCTCCATGCCTCCCCAATAAGGGGGAGAGACCCGTGCCCAGCAGTGGGACGCAAAAAGGGTTGCAGCCAGCCTGCAAGCTTGACAATGAAAGTTATTTTATGCATATTTCATTAGTTGTTCATAAAATTGTCTAGAATCGGCAGAATCTCAGGAGTACTATTAATTTGAGATTAAAAAAATCTCAATTGGAACTTGTGTCTTCATTCAATTACATATTTAATACTTTATTGTTCACTGTTCACCCACAACTAGGTTAACAAGGGGTGGACTAATGCCTAGTAGCATTTTCTCTCAGTCAACTCATGGCGATGATGAGAAATTGCAGGTAGATGAAAATAATGAAATGAAAAGAAATGAAATATTGTTTATTCACTGTACGGTTCCTTTACAAACTCTTAGTGAACGTTATTTTTTTTTTGTTCTGTCTGATCTGGGTGCGATTAGGCAATGCTGAGCTGAAGAAAAGAGCAGACGGAGAAAAACTTCAGCCCTGTTTTAAAATATTGGGTATACAATAGCTAGCTTTCTTACAGAGTATCTATGGGCCGATGAGGAACATACGTGACAGCTATCGCATGTGTCAATGTCGTCCCACAGCCATCTGCTGTAATAATTTGGCGTTAAACTTTTTATTGAAGGTATGTGGGTCTTACCAATACATAAAATAGAAAGATACATACCGAACTGTTGAATGGATTTAGAAAGATAAAGACGGCCAAACTTTTTCCAAACTTTCATGACGCACACTGTCCTTAACATAAACATTTCCGTCGCTCTGGTCTGATCTGGCTTCATTGTTTACGACAAACAATAAAAAGGTCTGTGTTTATCTTCAGATCTATAAACGTAACTTGCAGGTGTAGGGTATATAGTTAGAATAGATTTGAAGCAGAGCCCCCCGTCTTTATATTATGCAGAGGCCGATTAAAGGAAGTAATTGTCTGTCAACATGCACTCCAGCCATATCTGGCAAGGTGTTTTTCGTCACCCACTCACAAAACTTTTGAGCGATACGGTCACATACATAACTACATACCAGGCGACTGTGAACCATGTGATACTAAATGGAAATCAATAATTCATCTTCAATACCGATATACAAAACAACATTGGCTGCAACCCTTTTTGCGTCCCACTGCTGGGCAAGGGTCTCTCCCTATTATTGGGGCGGCCTGGAGTTTACTCCACCACGCTCCAATGCGGGTTGGTGGAGATGCGGGTTAGTGGCCAACCCGCTGTCGGATGTTTTCAAACCGCCCATAAGACCTCCGACAAGGTTTAACGATGGTTATCTATCGACAACAACCGGGACCGACGGCTTAACGAGCCCTCCGAAGCTCGGAAACGCGCATGAAATTTTTTAGCCACTAGCGGTCACCCATCTCACACCCGACCGCGCCCGTTTGGCTTAGTTGCATAGATCGTTTGCATGCTACCCTAACCGCCGGGACATGCGCGCTTCGAAAAACAACATTAAAAAAGAAAAAAATAAGATATGTTTGGACGGTACTTTGTCAATATGCTTACCGATCTTTAGATAACGTAAACGTCCACAATGTCGTCAACGTACTTGTAGTTGTACTTAAATAACTTAGTTAAATTATATACTTATAGTATAATCTTATATATAAAATTCTCGTGTCACAATGTTCGTTCCCATACTCCTCCGGAACGGCTCTACCGAATCTCGTGAAATTTTGTGTGCATATCGGGTAGGTCTGAGAATCGGTCAACATCTATTTTTCACCCCCCTAAGTGATAAGGGTGGCCCACCCTAAACATTTTAACGCGGTACGGAGTTCGCGGGTTCAGCTAGTAACTTAGTATAATTTAACTAAGTTATTCGTAGTCATACTTCGCATACCTTCTTATGTCTTTCTATCAACGCTCTATTGTCACAGCCTGTGTTATTGGGTTGAAAATAATGTTTCTCACAAACTTTCAATGAGAAAATGAGATTTGAAAAGTCAGTTGCTTTGTTCTTCTTGTTAAAGGATCTTTACTATCTACAATATTTTACTTCTAATACGCCAGCCAGAAACTGTTAAAAAGCTTACTTACTTTCGAAAAATCGGTGGTGTTAATCGTACTGACATGTGTTTCTATATTTATATGCATGGATATATACTTTCAATCTTAAGACATGTTGCATCGCGTCTCTTTTAACATCTTGTGATAATACAAATACGCAAAACGAATCGCCTGACAGCATCGTAGTAATAGGAAGGCCTTACACCTTGTTGAACGAAAAGCGTGAACAAACTAAGAAAGTCAGCGTGACGAAAAGGGTTTCCATGAGCTTTTTGTAGTGGCTAAGTTCGCGGCGGGTTATGTTGAAACCAAAAACGCACCGTTCGTTCGTTAGCTGTGTTTGGTTTGTAATCGTCGTCAATAGGGTCTTGGACACTATGCACAAAAAAATTCAAAATCCTTACCTTAAAAAGGTTGCACTAAACCACGCTTGGAAAGCAATATAATTGTTTATTCTTTTTTATAAATGATTTTTATTACCGCTTGAATCAATAATAATGAAGTCAATTGACTATATATGATAAGTGACGTCACTTATCATTTTCTCATACAAAATGTATGGGGATGTCACGTTTTAAAAGCTCATTTAAAGTATCTCAATTGACTTGGTAGTCCAAGACCGGATTCTTCGAGTCGTTTCTGCTGCACTAGTGCCACGGTGGAACTCGTATTCGTAAATACCGCGAATTTTCAATTTGTCCATTGTTGTTGTTATACTCGTAGCAACGTTGAAACTCAAATAAATGATGTGAAAACAAATGAAATACGAATTTTAAAACAATAATTTTCTGGCTTTTTTTCGAAATATATTTGAATTTGGAATTCCTTATCTGACACATGATATTTGATTTTAAAGTTGCCAGTATTGATTATCGGCTATTTCATATGTAAGGACCTAATGGCTCTTCCCGGTCTTCCATCGTCCTCTTTATAATTCAAATTGAGTACCATCACCGCACTTCTTTTGTAAGTCCCCTTACACTTTCATGATTAATTGTCACTATAAATAAAATCTCTTTACGATCGTACTTATACGATAGGTTCAATCAAATCGTATGTGTGAAACCGAAAAAACTAGTAAACTCGATTTCGCAATCAAAACCCATACACTAAAAGTTCTGATTGATAGATAGGCATCGTGCCAATAACAGAGCTCTTATATTTTTTTATCCGCAATTAACTGAAATATTCCACCATACAATCGGTTGGTTTACTGGCAACGAAAACTCGAAAAGTTTTATTCGAATTGTGCCACCACTATTGGTTTGTTAGCCCTCCACGTCGAAATAAAAATATCGGCCATGGGCGACCTGGACTCCGCACGAAAGGTTCCGTAGCATTATTGTATTTTATTTTAATGTTACTTGTAATGTTGCATTACCTGTATGTTTTTAATACATTGTTCTTTTGCTTTTTAGGGTTGCCTGGAAGAAATCGCTTTTAAGCGATAAGGCCGCCCATTGTTTGTTTAAATGTTATTTTGTATTTTTATTTTATGTCATAATGATTGTTATCCATTACAAACAATAAAGAGTTTATCTATCTATCTATAAAAATGGCAAAAAATCATGCCTGTTATATGGGAGTCTCTTTTATATTTATTTATTATTTTAATTTCTTATTTATTTTTATAGTTAATTTATAACTCAATATTCTGTGAAAATTTCAAGAGAGCAAAAGAGACAACCACGCAATATGCGCATGCTACTTTTCGGCTCGAGTACTTGTGTTTATTTTTATTTAACAATAACTCAAACAAAAAAAAAACAAATTAAATGTAGTTTAAAATAACCCTCCTTCTGGCGCAGTCGGGTAAAACCTAAAAAACATGCTTTTAAAGCAGATCAAACTAAAAAGTGAAAATAATACTATGTATAAGCAGAAAATAATTATGAACAAAAATACTAGAATTATTGTAAAAAAAACATGGGTTGCTCAATATTCGGAAAATATGGCACAGAGGGATTTATTCACACTAATACTTTTGTATTTGTTCATTATTATGTTCTGCTTATTAGTGTTAGTACCTGGACGCCCGAGCGTTGCTCGGATAAAAACAATTGATTGCCTTGGTTTATTTTTAAGCAGAACATTCATTGGCTTAGTGTTACTTAACAAAGCCTTTTGAAATACCTAGCTCCCAATTAAAAAAAAATTGTCACAAAAAATATAAAACGCAACTTGCCCACTTGAGGTTTGAACCCGGGTCTCTAGCTACGTAGTCAGCTTTCGTAACCATTCGACCAAGTAAGCTTTAATTCCATTGACGAAATCTTTATAAAGATAAAGTCTTATAAAGTCCGTGATCAGTTGTCCCTGAATCTGGATACATTCTGTTGTATCCAGATTCCCCCCCTCAGTTGATATGACCGCAGGTGAATAGGTATCAAGTATTAGAAAGTCATGCGTTACTCTCAATCATAATGCATGACGGAAAACATCCTAATGAAATACAATATTTCATCCATCAGCCTTCATAGACCACAAATTTTTAATGCGAACAAAATAAAAATTTTATTTCAGAAGTACACGCAGGGGTTGAACTCGATACTCCCACGTCGGAGGCCGATGCCTTTAGAAAATTGTGTATGTCTGTCTATGCTCATTCATAGTTTTTGTTTATTCTTGTTTAACATTGCGATGTTAAATATAAAATGATCTTATGACGGAAGCCTTCGTGTTAACCAAGTTTCTAAAATTTTATTTAGTTACGAATTAAATTTAAACTTTATTTTTCACTATCTATACTAATAATAAAAGAGGAAAGAATTTTATTGTTGTATGTTTGTAATGAATAAACTCGAAAACTACTGTTCCGATTTCAAAAATTTTTTCACCATTAGAAAGCAACATTCAGCCTGAGTAACATAGGTTACTTTTTACCGCGGGAAAATGCTTCATTTCTAGTAATAGTGTCAACGCGGTTGAAGCAACTGGCTAAACGCTTATAATTGTAATATAGCAATGAAGCCTGGAATAGCACATAGGCTATTTTTTATCCTACGGCGACCCATTAAACGGATCCACGCGGGTGAAGCCGCTGGCGGAAGGCTATTATCAATGTAGATATATATCTACATGATATAAATATATCTATATGATATAAATGTTACATTACATTCGATTACTACCAAGAAAACTGATAGACTTATTAAACTGACTCAATGATTACAAGTACAGAAATTACGATAACGAGTAATATAACGATGTAAATGCAAGTATGATGATAACAAATCTTTCTGATATCAATGAGTTAAAGTGCAATTTTTGGTAAATCCGCTTTAGTGCAGCCGGTATTTTAGTCAGGTACGTAAGAGTTGATGCAGGACATCTTTTATTTTTGTTCCATTTTATATGCTGGATTAATAACGAAAACATTATAAATTTGTGAAATAAAAAGCGATGTATGCCAAAAATGAATCCAAAAAATTAAAACGGATACGTACAGAAAAACAGAGTAGGCACACTACAAAGACCTACATCTTGATTTTTTAAAGTTATACTTATTTTGGCGCGTGTGGATGAGAGTGAATTTGTGAGCTGTGCGCGCAGGAACGACATGATGAAGCTAGTCATGGAATAGAAATAATATTGCTAATAACACTTGATTATTAGAGTACTTATTGTCCGACTATATAGTAGATAGATATTCATTCAAGCCAGTGTTGTGAAATATAGTATTCATATGAATAATTAATTTTGAATATTAAATTAGTATAATTATTATGTTAAATAATAAAACGATTTTTATTTAAACAAAATCTTTTTGATTGATTTTGATATTTATCGTCGATTACTACTGTGTTTGAGTTACTTTATTTTAAACTTTTTTCATACGCCAATGAAGTATAACTTCTAACGCGTGTACATAAGTACACATACACATCACAGAGGGGTGGTTATTTGGAACTCTGTGGTACACATACTCTTTTTTGTATTGTGGAATAGGCTCTCAGTTCATACGTTTGTTGTTTGTTGTTTATTACGATTTAACTTTGGTTGGTTAAAACTGAACCGACTGTATTCATTTCACATCTTCGCATTCTTAAGTTCTGATTTTTATGAAACTTTATATCCTACTTATTACTGTTTGTTTGGATCATGATCCTAAACGACCGATGTGGAGATGACAATTTAGTGAAGCATACGACGACGGTGATAATTTATCTAAACCGGCGCCCACGCGTCTGTTCGTTGTGTTCCGGCAACGATGTTCTCGCGGCTAAAATTACACGTAGTTTCTATCAGTTACGAGTGTTTAAGGATTCAGTTTGAATTGTAGTCATATTTCAGTTCTCGTTGCATTTCTTTGAAAACTTCCACGTTATTTCTTTTATTTGGCTTCTTAAAGATGCTATCCTGAAATTGCATCCAAGTTTGATTGGAAGAATTTTATAAATACGCTTATAGTGGGTTTCTTTTGTCATTAATAGTTTGTTTAGGACTTATCCTAAACGATTCGAAAGCGGAGATGACAATCTAGTGAAACATACCACGTCGAACTAAACAAGCGCCCACACGTCTGTTCGTTGTGTTCCGATAACGATGTTCTCGCAGCTAAATACTTGTAATCCTGTTGAATAATCAGTCAATTGCCGAAGGTGATGATAGTTCAAAATCACACAGCACGTCAGACTTTTCGTCTTGTTCGAATATAAAAAAACAGGGGTCTATGCATGATAGCTTATAGAAGAAGACACTACATCTGACCTTGTAGTCCTAGAAAAATCCACCATCATGTGGAACAAAAACGTAAATCATGAAAGTATTTTGTTAAATTTACTACAGCTAATCGTTTCTGCCTACTTTACAGTAGCATACTGGATACTGCCCAGTAATATTTTGACGACCTGTGTGGCGCAATGGTTACCATGCCGGACCGCCAATCGAAGGCTTCCGGGTTCGATTCCCTGCGAAATATAAATTTGAATGATGAAATTAAATTCCTGTTCTCGGTCTGGGTGTTTGTGTTTCTTTTTTTTGTGTGTGTCCATGGTTCCCACGACACCGGGTATATCTACCCTACTGTGGGGCTATGAGTCTGAAACGTTATTTTAAATATTTTGCAATACATGTTAAAGTTTGTTATCGATAGGTATAATATTAGTTGCAGTGAAATTTCGAGCGATCAGGAAGAGCAGGCAGTTAGTCACTTGAGTTATCCGGTCTCACGATTAGTATAAAAGTCGGCCTGGGGCTGTCTTCGCGCTGCCGACTCAATCAACACTCTGTTTCCGACGCAATCTGGAGGGGCAGGCTAGTTTCCGATGTGTTTAGTGTGTGGAACGCCACTTTGTTTGATGATTGGCCTACTCTGTGTGAAAATTAATTTTTTTCTGTCTTTATCAAACGCATTAGCGGATTCAAAGAAAAAACAGATCATTTATTACGTCCGTTATCTATTAAATTTGTGTTGCTAATAGAAATTAAAGATACACCAGACCATAGGCGACGACTTAGACCTCTACAAATAACATGTTAGGCAAATTTACAAAATTTGTGCCTTTAATTTGCATTTTTTTCCATGTTATTAGGATACTATTTGGTCGTTCAGTTTCTCTGAGATTGGATGCCCAATTATGTGTTACAATCTTGAGCGCGGGTCTCTCACCACTCAACTTCAAGGCGGGATGGTTTGCCATTTAAGAAGGTTTGACACTCAAGACAATTAAGGTACTGACAGGTATGATGCTGACGGGTGAGTAGTACCTTTGATGCTTTAAGGTCTGCCATTAGGATATCGACTTAACTTTATAGTATACTAGTGGTCCCGCCCAGCTCCGCCCGGGTGCAGACGTTGTTCAATGAGGATTTGTTATTTTTTATCTTAAAGAGACTTCATGTTACTATCAAACAAAAATATAAAACAAATAATGACATACGAACTGTCCTGTTATTCTGAATGTGTCAAAGTTTAGAACGGCACGGCACGAAATACAAACGTTTGACAGATAGGAACAATTTATATGGGAAAACTACTTATAAATAAATAAAATAATTAAAAAACATTTCCAGTGGCCCAAATTGTGAATCTAAACCATCCTCGAATCCATTTGAATACACACAAAAAAATTCATTAAAATCTGTCCAGCCGTTAAGGAGGAGTTCAGTGACATACACACTCACAGAAGAATTATATATATTAAAGATTCAATATGGGTGGGTTCTGTCATCGTAATCTTAATAGTCGGTTTTAGAATTAAGATACATAGAAGTCTGAATTTTGAAAGACGATACTGTGGTTTCATATGAACAAAGCATTTAGATTTAATATTACGTTACATTGCAACTAAATAATTGGAAAATTGATTAATTATATTACAAGGAAGCTGATAGTCACACAAGTTTGAAGAAGCGATAAAGAATGACTTCATTGATTGTTATAGGTACTTTTCTGATATGCCCAGATAAGAACAAACGGTGGTTTATTGTATAATGTACTCTACTATATGTATAGCTGCCGCCCGCGACTTCTTTCGCGTGGTTTAAGTCATAGCATGATGTTATATTTGTCTAAAGCCTTCCCCGATAAATAAACTATCCAACACAAAAATATTCTTTCAATTCGAACCAGTTCCTGAGATTGGCGCGTTCAAACAAACAAACTCTTCAACTTTGTATATTAGTATAGATTTAAGTCGACCCGTGTGGCACAATGGATACCACGATGGACTGCTGTCAGGATGCTGCCAGGTTCGATTCCCGGCAAGGCAGAAATTTTTAATGATGAGTTTAAATTTCTGTTCTTGGTCCATGGTGTTTGTGTCTCTGTCTTTGTGTGTGTCAATGGCACCCACGACACAGGGAACATCTACCTCACTGTGGGGCTATGAGTATGAAACGTGAACAAAAATAAGACAAAAGTGTGCTTTCACAAGTAAAGGCCTATTCAGATAAGCGGTATTCACTACCGCCTGCGGTACAGGAAGCTGAGTGGGTATGCGGTCATATTACTGGTCCCATCACCAAAATACCGCGTTTCGTTCCGTACCGTGGTAAAATACCGCGTTCGAGTTTCGATCAAGAAAGTAAAGAAATTTCAGCAGTTAGTCAGTTCTGTGTTGGCAAGGAATACACGTCAGTCACGTTGTAATTTCTGCAAAACCGTGATGGATACCGACAAAGAGGAAGTTTTACTTTTGTCAGTCTTAATTGTGTCACCAGTTAAAAAAAGAATTTGGATCCATGACATGCGCGAAATTCGTTTCACGCAACATGCGAAACTTGCGCGGTATTTACTTGTACCCACAGCGGTCAGCGAATACCGCTAAGGTTGCGCGGAACTTCATGCTAAATACCTGTACACTATATAATAACGTGCCTCTACCCACAGCGGCAACGAATACCTCTCAAGCTTGAACAGACCTTAAGCTTAAATTATATATAGTACTATGAATCATATTGGTCCAAAGGTGGCACTTTAAGACGAAACTTGTTAGTTTTGTAATGCAGACTATAATAATTTTGTTAAAAAGTTTTCTGTAGTTCATATTGTAACGTTCACTGAAATAAAATTGATAAATGTCTTGTTACCGTTTGTTACTCAAATGCTTGATTAATAAGTCTTATGAAGGTCTTTTTAAAGGATATCTTTATGCTACATAATATCAAACAAAAATTAAACATACAAACGCTGCCGGGTCATCTTGCTTCACTCAGTCCATTTAAATAGATCTTGTCTGTGTTTACCTGAAAATAACATAAAAAGATAAATTAGTTTAAATACGAAATATATTATCCAAGGAACAATACATGTGTTTATATTGTGTTTAAAATAATGTTACGACTTTGAGTACCATTGTATTTGGTGGTTCGGGAAATTTCTAGAGAACCATGGGTAGCAGTATATAAGTTAATTTAATTCCGGAAGTGAAATCGAAGCGATCTCTAACAAGCGACAAGGAAGAATTATTTCGACGACTATAGCGAGGAAATTGGACCATATTGATTGTGTTACGTGATTTGGATTCTGTTGAGTGGATTTTTGTGGAAGCTGACAATAAACGTCTTCTACGTTACAAACGGCATTTTCATTACCCATAACGCGTAACAATAATCTAACAGGTACTATTAACCCTTTAAACCAATTAGGTACTCCTAACTTACCCTGTGTCGTAGGTACTATGGACACAGTCCCTGTATCTTCGGTATTAAGAATAAAGCTACGGTATCCCCTGCCTGATCGTAAGAGCCGACTAAAAGGGGGCTTCCAGGGTTGTGGACGGTGTGAGTGGGAGCTCGATCCGCTCAGCCAGTAGCCCCGAGAAGGACGGCGGTGTGTGCGTGGCCGCATGCCGCTGTAAGCATCGGAAGGTGCAGGAAAGCACAACTGCTTTCCCGAAGAAGGACCCATTCTGGGCGCCGCGCGTACAAGACACCGGTGCGTTCCACTGGAGATCCCAGAGTCCTCCCCAAGCGCAGAGGCAGGCCACCGAGGGGGTTTTAGTGCGGTCAAATCCCACATAACCCGGTTTTCTCTCCCAAGGGTACATTTTGAAGGTTTCCTTCCGATACCAAAAAACAGGTACTCCTAACGTGTCTCATTAAAAATACCTAACTCCTCTTTACTATAAATAGTAGTGATGCAACGGATCTCTGTTTCTGTTTCCGCAAGTGCGGAAGTTCCGCGCGATTTTCAACATCCGTTTCTGCTTCTGTTTCCGCAACTTTTATAACGGAGATTTAAACGGAAGTTTACAACCGACGGCTGAGAGTTACGCATGCGCGGCACGAGGTGCGTGCGAGTCGCTGGACGGTTGAACGCGCGGGGGAGGGGTCAGCCAGCGAGCTGCGCAGGCACTTGTCACATTTGTTTGTTTACGTACTTTTTTGTGAATGTAAGCGCGTAATATTTTCTGCTGCTGTTTGTGTCAATACTTTTGTGTCATGTGTGTAACAAAAAAAAAGAAAAGACCTTTAAATGAAGATTCTCTTGTGTGGTGGAAATTAAATTCACACAAATACCGTAATCTTTTGCCATTAGTGCGCCAATATTTGTCGGTACCCCCCAGCAGCGTCGCCAGTGAACAATTATTTAGCGGAGCTGGTCTTATATACAAAGAACACCGATTGTTAGGTGCAAAAGCGGCCAAATTACATACTTTTTATAAAATATAACTTGCCACTACTAAATTTTGAATATTAATAAAATGTTCAGTTGCAAAGTTGCAATATTGTTTTCTATAATAGATTTCTAATATATCTATTTCTAATCTAGATTTGGTGTATTTGATACTTAATAAAAATTATATTTGTAAATTTGTTTTTTTTTTCATATTATTTGCACTTCCGTTTCTGCATCCGTTTCCGTTTCCGTTTCTGCTAAAATTTACTTTAGACATCTGTTTCCGTTTCTGGTTCCGCTAAGACACTTCCGTTGCATCACTAAAAATAGCTATGTTATACCAGCAGTATCAACAACCAACACCATGAAACAACAGCGCAGGTTATAGAACTATTACAAACACACAGAAATAGCTGGCAATTATTTGGAATTTATGTTAATAAGTGGGTTACGTTTACTGATTGCGTTGCTAGCAATATAATTCTAGATTAGCAAAGTTCCACATAATAATAACACACGGGCTGTTTTGTAGTCGAAATTATTGTGATTAAAGAGGGAGAATGTTTTTAATTAATTCCATAAAGGCCAGCCTTTTTGGTCATCAAATGAACCTCTAAATGTTAAGAGTTCTATGACTGGACAGATCCCGTTCAATAATAAAAGAAGCTTGGAGCGTACAACCTCTATGTTTATAGGAGTTTTTTTTTCAACCTTTTTTATGTCCCACTGCTTGGCACAGGTCTCCTTCTCACAAGTGAGAGGGATTTAGGCTATAGACCACCACGCTGGCCAAGTGCGGATTGGTGGACGTCATGCTTTCGAGAAATTATGAATTTCGCTCAGGCATGCACAGCGATGAAGAACATCGTAATCAATTAAATATCACGATATTTTCCATCACCGTGGAGCAGCGATAAATGCGCACATTACAAATTTCTTTGTCAAAGATGCGCGCCGAGGATTTGAACCCGGGATGGGTCGCGTAGAAGACCGCGGCTTTTA
Source organism: Pyrgus malvae (assembly GCA_911387765.1). Classification (NCBI taxonomy): domain Eukaryota; kingdom Metazoa; phylum Arthropoda; class Insecta; order Lepidoptera; family Hesperiidae; genus Pyrgus; species Pyrgus malvae. The sequence goes on from OU426947.1 coordinate 26,742,061, forward strand.
CCACTCGGCCATCGCTCCTCAAAAAAAACAATAAGAGTAAGAGTGAACAATAGGAGTTAATTGATATAAAGGTTTGCAGCATACTCATATTTTCAAAGTATAAAGTAAGTTATTAAGTAAGTCAATAACAGGATCAACGGCTTAACGTGCTCTCCAAAGAACCTTAACGATATGCCACTAGCGGTCATCAGTCTTACTATTATTGCTTAGGTATATTATAGATCTCAATAGGCAATATATACAACAGCTTAATCTGAAAGCTCACACCTGTAAATAGGCTTAATACTGTGACAAAGGTGTATCTAATCGAGTCCTGAACACTATGAAATCATCGATCATCTCCACAAAAGCGCTGGGGACAGGAGACAATAGAACATCGCCTCAATGATTCCTCAACTACACACTGAGAGATAAGCTTTATTAGAAAGGTATAATAACGATGAAGACAATGATTAGGAAGATTCTAAGGAATTATTTTATGTATTAGCTATTAACGCTCTAATTTGTGCTCTAATCGTTACTCTTAAGTCATTATGAAAAGTATAGCGAAAATATTTACTGGCTGCTGGCTGATTATCTGGAGATTGAAAAATCGTCCCTAAGCCCATTTTTAAGAAAAAAAAGTATCCAAAATATTAAAATAACGTAGTAGGTATTTAACATTCTGATAATATAATTTTAAGGTTTAGGTGCCAATTTGACTGTTGTGTCGTGTTTGTGTCCTTGTTTTGACTACTCGTGTGGCGCAATAGTTACTATGCCGAACTGCCAATCGGAGGGTCCCGGGTTAGATTCCCGGTAAAACAGAAATTTGAACGATGAGTTTTTTCTGTTCTCGGTCTGGGTATTTGTTTTTGTTTTTGTATGTGCCCATGGTACCCACGACACTGGCTATATCTACCCTACTGTGGGGCTATGAGTATGAAACGTGTTTTACCACCTAATAGTGCACTCCTTGCGTGATCTCCATGAGTTACGCATTACTCATTGACCTCTCCAATATACATATGTAATATATAAGAATAAGGGTACTACTATTAATACACGAAAATAGAAGACGACGACGTCGACGACGTGGTACACATATGCTACCATTGTCATGCCAGTGACACATGTATGTACAAACTACACGAGCTCCCAGAAACTAATCGTGAGTAAAACCAGTAATTTTATAAATAAAAATACTGTGTCCATGTGCCATACATGCAGCGGCTTATGTGTGCAGTGGTTTTACACACATGTGTACCGCGCAAAAGGTCTTGGATTTAATTTGCAGAAGGCAGAGGGTCTGCCTAAATGATGACTTTTTAGATCTTAAACTGACAAGTTGAACCACCGGGAATGAATTTAGTTGAACTACCGAGTGGTTGGTCCAGCGGGAAAAAAATTCCCCGTGGTCCAACTAGTTGGACCAGCGGTTGGTCCACGGGGAACGCGCGAGTAATTACAGGTATTTTTCTGGTCTGGATATTTGTGTGTTCATGGCATCTTGACACAGGGTAGGAATATTCTACTGTAGCGCTATGAAAGTTTAGCTGCCGAGGCCGTTCCCAACTCTATTTAAACGTACTCACCCATACTCCATAAAAACAAAGCCTCACAGAGAAGCGGCCTCGCGTGCTCTAATGGCTATCAAAACAATGCATGTTCTGTGCTGTTTGCGTTATCTCTGTGAGTCATGCGTTGCTCATCGACCTTTTCATTGTATAGGGACTAGCTGGGGCCCTACGGTTTGTGCGAGAAAGATAGAGAAAATTTCATATTAGGTCAGTTGTCGGTTGAGCTTAGTTGTTTTTAAAAGAGCCATTTACGTGTTTTATGAATAGCAATGATACCAAACGACTATATTATATGAAAATGGTTAATGATTTAAACACAATAACAGCAATTTGAAATGCTGCTAACTTACCATTAAATATCTTAAAATCTAATAACTTACCATTAAGTTGTATTGAGTATCGTAAGATACGGCAATTTTAAATGGTAAACAAGTAAGAGCCTATATGAGCCAAGGGAAATGAACCTACATTTTAGGTTATATTTAGAGCAATTCATCAGAAAACAGGAATCACAGCTGCGTGATGAGCGTACAAACATACAAGCACACAGACGGACAATAATTTCAAAAAATAATTTTGGCTTCTGTTATATGGAATCCATATTAGTTATTTTCCCTCTTCCTCATAATATATATTATTTACATCGGATTCATCATCATTCATACTTACATCATAAATGCGAAAATAATCTGTCTGTGTTTCTGTTACGTTTTCGCACCCAAAGTACTAAACTTTATGAAATTTTGTACACAGGTATAAAGATCCACTCTGCCTTTGATAGTTTTTGTCCCGGAAAAAGAAACTGTTTCCGTGGGATAGATCAGTAATATAATAATATAAACTCAAATCACCTGAGCAAAACCGGGTCGAATCACTAGTTTAATTATGTAGGTATAGATAATACGGACGGACAACAGCACGTTTGTACTTTATGGTGGCTGCATGATAATTGCTCCGGCCGTTTCGTAGCGCTCTATGAATGGAATGTTGTACTGGCGCTTGAATAATAAGTGACATGTCATACTAGCGATAGCTTTAAGCGGTTATCGCAAAACTCGCGAACAAATTTGCAGATGGATTCGTTTTTTTGTGGAATTTCATATTTTTTTCTCAATTTTTTTTTTGATAGCGGGATACTTATATCAGTAAGTATGTTAGTATATCATTACCATACTTAATTGTTTAACCTAATTTTAAGACAGTTAAATTGTGCCAAATGTTAAGATTTACATTCGATGAGAGAAGACAATTGATATAAAAATGTATTTGCAATTTTTTTTCTTTACGAAAAACAAATGTATTCACGCAATGCCATTATTAACCTATATTTATTTATTTTATTTTAAGTTTTTCTATGTCCCACTCCTGGATTTAAGCTGCTCGAGAGCGAGAGTGATTCATTTAATTATTTCAAATATTAACTGCTAATTACCTGGTATTAGATGATTAGTACTTATTTGTATCGAGGGCACCGCAGCGATGTTGTTAAGGTGTCACAGAGGAAAGGTTGGAGTCAAGGTTGTTATAGCTTTCGACATCAACTCCACCAAGAAATCGCTAGTATGAAACAGCTCCAAACTGAGAATTTTTTAAACCAATAGCAGAGTTGCAACAAAACATTACGTTCATTATGCGGAGTTTTCAATGCGCTATCGTAGTAGTGTTGGAATGAGAAAAGCGATAATGAGGTCGGATACATTAATTATCGCGTTTTAGAAAAGAAATATGAGCAAATATTTATGTAATGCGATACAAAACGTATATGTAAATAAGTAACACAGTAGAATAAATGTAAATTGTATAGTGTCTACTTTAGTATAATTGACTTTGTTAACATTGTGGTTGTGTTCCCTTAGATAAATATATTTAACTTAGAATAATTACATTTTAGAAACCAAGTTCACGCGCTCAAGAATAAATAATACCGGCCGCTTCGTAGTATTCAAGATTAAAATATCTACCAAAGAAATATAATAAAATAACTTTTCACATTGAAGTTTTCAATATTTTGTAGTAAGTATTTTATAGTTAATTTGGTGAAACAAAAATTATTTTGTTCGTCAGATGTGACTTCTGTGTGAATCTATTTAGTGTTTCAATTTTGACAGTGCGCTTGTATGAAGACCCTCATTCTATATTATGCTAAGATATTAAATTAATATTCTAATATTTTGCGTTAAAGTTAACGGCCGTTTTTAAGATCGTTCTTTAAGTTATTGTTGGTCCGACTAAGTAGTTTTCATTAACTGTATAATAAAAGGATAATCTATATAAATAATACAAAGTCGTGTAATGTTATAAATATTTAAAAAAAACATACATACAGTCCGTCAATCATTAAAATTTGTTGTTCGTGCTTCCATTTGTTCCAAAGTAAGTACATTATTCTTAGTCTAAGGTTCCAAAATATGCCAATGTCAAAGATTCTTTGTCTTAACTAATAAATATTTAATATTTTATTTGTCAGTCATGTAAACACTCATAACTTAAAGAATCAAAGGAACTGACTCACCCGTCAGTGGAGGTGTGTGCCGCTTCGATACATAATTTTTGTGCCAAATCTGATGCGGGGGGAAGAACGCACACATTTTAATTTTGTCACACATTCACAAATATTCTTTCATCGGTAGAAACGCATACATTTCTAATTACGTAAATTTCAATTAACAACGTCATTTTCTATGCATCGACAACACCGACACCGACACACACACACGCTAGTTGTATATAACTAGAAGGCACATTGTGCATGTACGTCGGGACGAGGGGTTCGCCCGTAAAGTGGCCTCTGACGGGTGTCATACCTGTCAGTACCTGTGATGCTCTATGTGCTTATTCAGAGTCCTAAGACTCCTAAGGATGATAACTTGATAACGACCCATTAATTAATTCTTTCAATATTTTTTTAGTACTTAAAGAATTTCCTAAATAAAGGGTTTAAATTAACAGTATCTGGCTATGAATCTGTTATGTGATTTTTTATAATTAGCAAAAGTCCTTTTATAAGTATTTTTGTTAATTTTCATAAAAGGATTTTTGCTAATGTTTATTTTTTAAGTACTTTAAACATGATTATTACTAGTACAACATTTTTGAACAGTATAGAATGATATTTAAAAAAAAATGTTTTTGACATGCTCTTATTAGCTTCAGTCGTATGTATGTATGTATATATGTATACAGTATGTATGTATGTATTTCTGTTTGTAACGGAAACTTTGAACATTTTGACGTATGTACTTCAAGATGTCGGCTTATCAAGGATCGATGATGCATTGTCATCATTAGTCAAAATATTACAACTGTAAAAGGAAGAATATTTAATATATATTGATAAAAAATAAAAAACGCTTTTGTAAAAAAGTGAAAAATAAGTTCTTTAAATTGTAAATGAGAAAAAAATGTATTTTATTGTAAAGAAAGCTTTTTAAACTTATTCCTTTTTAAGTTAAAGTATTTATTAGTTGGAGATTAAGATTTTATTAGTTGCAGCTTCAGTGAAGACTGTTTTGCGATAGCGGGCGCACACTATTAAAGTTTTCATTCATTTACACGTTGACAGCGCACACAATGGTTTAATTTCCTGAAACCTCGAGGGTAAAGACTTTACGAGAACATTTCCTCGAAAGTCTTTGCACCTAAGCGCTTGCATTTTAGTACCTATTTAGTCAGCTTCACAGCAGCAATCAGATTCTCTAAAAGTTTCTAATATAAACTAGTGGACCCCGCAGACGTTGTCCTGCCTTAAGAGTAAGAAAAGAGGATTTGTTTTCTTATTATCTTAAAGAGACTTCATGTTACTATCAAACAAAAATATAAAACAAATAATGACATAGGTACGAACTGTCCTGTTATTCTGAATGTGTCAAAGTTTAGAACGGCACGGCACGAAATACAAACGTTTGACAGATAGGAACAATTTATATGGGAAAACTACTTATAAATAAAAAAAATAATTAAAAAACATTTCCAGTGGCCCAAATTGTGAATCTAAACCATCCTCGAATCCATTTGAATACACACAAAAAAATTCATTAAAATCTGTCCAGCCGTTAAGGAGGAGTTCAGTGACATACACACTCACAGAAGAATTATATATATTACTAGCCTTCCGCCAGCGGCTTCGCCCGCTTGGACCCATTTTATAGGTTCCCGTAGGATAAAAACCATCCTATGTCCTTTCCCAAGGTCCACTCTATCTGTGTTCCAAATTTCATTAAAATTGGTTCATTAGTTTAAGCGAGAAAGCGTAACAGACAGACAGTTACTTTCGAATTTATAATATTAGTAGGGATAGAGGCCGCCCGCGACTTCGTCCGCGTGGATGTTTGATTGTTTGAACACGCTAATCTCAGGAACTACTGAAAAATTATTTTTGTGTTGAATAGTCCAGTTATTAGGGAAGGCTATAACCTATATAACATCATGCTATGCGACATTAAACTCCTCCAACGATGTATTCTGTGCTCCAACGCACACACGCACACTGTTTTGATAGATATGATCTTTGACGTTAGGAACACACCTACATTGCTTAGACAACAGTGAGTGCTTGTAATTTAATATGAACTTTATACAATAGCAATAAAGCTCAAATTGACTACGTTTTAGTTAGAAAACATTTGTATTGGAAAAAGAAAAGGGCTGTTTTTATGGTTTTTCCGGCAATTATTCAAATTTTTCTCGCCGTACAAACCATCCTTGAACTTCAACGAACATTTAAAAAAACAATTGGCCAAATTGGTCTAGGCGTTGTTGAGTTATGCGCTTACCAACACATTTTGCGATTCATTTTTATATTATAAAGATAAGATATTCAAATTGCACGTTCGTTCTAGCATTCTACACTGGAATGACTCTATGCCTCGTCAAATTAGGGAAGATATTCAAGCCCACAGTGGCACTCAATAATAATTCAAACTATAAATTCGACGACCCATGTGGCGCAAGGATTACCCTGCGTTCGGCAAGGAGGCCAATCAGGAGTGCCGGGTTCGATTCCCGGCGAAACAGAGAATGAAATTATGAATTTCATTTTCTGCTCAGTCTGGGTGTTTGTATAAAATTAATAGAAGTACTGAAAGCGATAATACTCTCAAAACTAATTTTCCGCACAATATTAATGAGAATCGAAAGTTCATTCAGAGGCACGCTCGTAGCCTAAATGCAAAGAGAAGTTCTAATTCGTTGGCGCAGGTTGTTGGGTATATGTGTTCATGTCTATGTGTGTGTATGGTACCCACAGACGCACAAAATGCAGGGTATACCTACTCTACTGTTGTAGTACTCACTCATAGCGTGTATGAAACTTTATATGTAATCTGACAGCAAGTTTAACGTCTATCGTCGTCTTATTTGGGTAACGAGGTACCTTTTAGATATTCATATTTCATAAAATGTGCATGGTGCAAATGATAAATATACGTTCCAAACAAAATTCCGCAATAGTAATGTAAAGCGAAAGCTCATTCATAGCTACGTATGCTCGCGGCCTAAATGCAGACAACCTCTAATTAGTTGGCACAGGTGCCTCAATGCTCTGTTGTGTGATATACTTTTCGACCGGTTAGGCCAACAACTAACCTGCATCTCCGCATGCTTACCTAAGTAAGTTACAGGTCTGGCCAATTATAAGAGAGCCATGCCCAGCAGAGGGACGTAAAGGGGATTGCAGTCAACCCATCCAAAACTTGAATATTTGATTATTATAACGAGCAGCGATGGCCGAGTGGTAGAAAACCGCGGTCTTCGACGCGACCGATCCCAGGTTCAAATCCTCGGCTCGCACCTCTGACAAAGAAATTTGTAATGTGCGAATTTATCGCTGCTCCACGGTGATGGAAAATATCGTGATATTTCATTGATTACGATGTTCTCCATCGCCGTGCATGCCTGAGAGAAATTCATAATTTCTCGAAAGCATGACGTCCACCAATCCGCACTTGGCCAGCGTGGTGGACTATGACCTAAATCCCTCTCAATTGTGTGAGAAGGAGACCTGTGCCCAGCAGTGGGATATAAAAAGGTTGCAAAATAACGGGTAGAGAACCGTGCCCAGCAGTGGGACGTAAAAAGCGTTGTAGCCAGCCAGAAGCTACTCAGAGTGCGCAAAAGAAATACTAAGGACAAAACGACATAATGAAATTAGAAGGTTTCGATTTCTATAATTTGGATTTGGAACCCAAAGAATGTGTTCAGAAATGTCCAACAGTACATCATTTCAAAACGATGACGCTGAATATTATTTATTTGATTTCGTGTCCAGAAAGACTTTATAGGGGCCAAGAAAACGGTATCATTTCTCGAACTTAATAAAAACCGATGTCAAAACTATCACGGTAGTACGAATGCCCATATTTCGATCTTAAAATCTCTTTGTATTACGAATTAAAGATTAAACTTATTAACTAAAATATTGAGAATACGTTTACAAGTAACGTTGCTGTGAAAATATTTTAACTGAAAACAAATTTACTTTGCATGACTGAAAACAAATTACTCAGATTTTGTTGTATCCAGAAACTTTGTTGGAAGTTGGATGGAGTTGCACTGAATTCTCGTAGTTTTCATGCGAATGTCAGTAAAGTATCCGAGAACATTACTGAGCTGTACCCGAATCGCCAAGCATAGATACCTACATTAAAAACAGATTTTTTCATCAATGGAGAATCAAAAGTGACCCTTGAGGTTATTGCAACGAAAAGCCAACGGTATATAGATATCATCGCAAAACGGAGATGACAAATTGTGCGTCTGCGACATTGACGGTTTGGTAAAATGTCACTATACCTTTTTTTCTTGGTATCGGAGGGGAAACCTTCAAAAGGTACCCGGTACCTTGGGAGAGAATACCGGGTTCTGAGGGATTTCACCGCAATAGGGAGGACTCCGGGATCTCCAGTGGAACGCACTGGTGTCATCCACGCGCGACGCCCCAGAACGGGCCCATCTTGGGGAAAGCAGATGTGCTCTCCTGCACCTTCCGATGCTTACGGCGTCATGCGGCCACGCACACACTGCCGCGCTTCCCGGGACTGCTGGATGGACGGATCGAGCTTCCTTTCTCACCGCCCACAACCCTGGAAGCCCCCTTTTAGTCGCCTCTTACGATCAGGCAGGGGATACCGTGGCTCTATTCTTCATCCCGAAGTATTGTGAGTAAGTGATGTGACGTCACCGTTTTCAGCACTACGACATTCGACGTGTCGTCCTCGTTTCTATGACTATAAAATCAACTTAATGTTTCGTTCTACCGAAATATAGCGAATGCGCTTACAAGTCACGCCGCGTCAGTCAGAAAAATGTTTGCATTTCGCGTAGACGCAGTCGCGGGTTTGTTGTACTTATTTAGAAACTTAGTTTTAGATGTTGAATGGAGTTGCACTGAATTCTGGTAGTTTTGGAGAGAACTTTGAACGATATGACATTGTGTAAAATAACTGAAGTAGAGCAGGGTTGCTCCCATAATGATAAATGCAGCTTATCTCTCTTGACAGTTGAATGAGATTTTTCTGTTTTAAGAACATTTGTGAATGTCGGATTTAGTTGCAATGAATTCATGTACTTTTCATACGAATTCTAATAACCGAAGTACTCCGAACAGGGTAGCTACCATACTTTTAAATCAGCATTTCTCTCTTGAACGTTGCAGAATTTGTTTAATTTACATTTGTAGGATGTGGAACATAGAAAGTTGCACGAAATCTTTATGTGAATTTGGAATGACACATAATTTTCCGAGATTTAATAGCTGCGATATACTCCAAATTGTAATTTTTGTTTAAAAAAATATAAAGTACTACTGTTTACACATACAAGTGCTGACTGTACTAGTTATTATGCTGTGATTTTTTTTATCGTTTTTAGCGGAATCAGATTTATCAGAATGCTTTGTAAAGAAAAGAATACAGAAGTCGAAGTGTCATTAGAACATTTGTTGAAATTATATTCATGAGAATGCTTTTGTAACTTTACTGCTTATTACTATACTATATTTTATTTCTCCGAGGTCAATGTACTTTATTTGTCACCCAAAACGTTGGCAACCCTAGCCGAACCGCACCTGGAATCTGTTTTGTTGCGTTTTTTACAGTACAATGCGTAGACATGCCATTCATAGCTGTGCGTGTATAAATAATATCATTAATGTGATGTATATTATTGTGACATTATGACGACTTTAATGGCACGGGCACCATCTAATGTGGTGTGCAGTTTCTATAGTACTCCATGTAAAGGTTGTATTCAAGTTCCGATTGTGTTAGCACTTTTATATTTCTCCCAATGTAAAGAAAAGAATACAGAAGTCGAAGTGTCATTAGAACATTTGTTGAAATTATATTCATGAGAATGCTTTTGTAACTTTATTGCTTATTACTATACTATATTTTATTTCTCCGAGGTCAATGTAGTTTATTTGTCACCCAAAACGTTGGCAACCCTAGCCGAACAGCACCTGGAATTTGAGTTTTGCCGCGTTTTTTACAGTACAATGCGTAGACGTGCCATTCATGGCTGTGCGTGTATAATATCATTAATGTGATGTATATTATTGTGACATTGACGACTTTAATGGCACGGGCACCATCTAATGTGGTGTGCAGTTTCTATAGTACGTACTTCATGTAAAGGTTGTATTGAAGTTCCGATTGTGTTAGCTCTTTCTATATTTCTCCCAAACGTGTTAGTGTATGATTTAATCCCAGTAATGGAAGGAAAGCAGTATCTATCGCATTCAAACAAATCAGATGCAGTTTTTCCCACCACACCAGATGTTACAGATATAGAGATGTATATATGTTTGTTATTCAAGCCTCACAAAAACCATTCGCTTTCACACTTGCTAAATCTCAAATTATAAGTTTAGTGACTAATTTTTAAATCAACACGCCACCCTGATGAGTTCAAAGAACATGTGGATAGCTGTATGTTGTTAAAAATACCACTAGGTTAAGTCAAGACAGTCACTGTAGCTTCGGCATTAAGAATAGAGCTACGGTATCCCCTGCCTGATCGTAAGACGCAACTAAAAGGGGGCTTCCAGGGTTGCGGACAGTGAGAGTGGGAGCTAGATCCGTCCAGCCAGCTGCCCCTGAAGGACGGCGGTGTGTGCATGGCCGCATGCCGCCGTAAGCATAGGAAGGTGCAGGAGAGCACATCTGCTCTCCTGAAGACGGGCCCATTCTGGGCGCCGCGCGTGGAGGAAACTGAGGCGTCCCACTTGAGATCCCGGAGTGCGGTCAAATACCACCTAACCCGGTATCCTCCCCAAAGTGCCAGGAACCAGGTTTCCCCCCTGGTACAAAAAAGGTAACGGTCATTGAAGTTTAAAACGCATGATGAAGCTTCGGCTACTTAAAGCCTGCCCCGCAAAAAACATAACGTATTTTTCATGCACAAAAGGCTTATTAAACGTTTTTTTTTAAATAAAATCGTTAAGCACTCACGTGTTAAGGAGGTAAAGCTAAAGTTACTTATACATGCCAAGCCATTATAAGCTTAAATGAAGTGGCGGTTAAATGACGTAATGTAGTCTGTAGGAATGCCGTGATACGGGTTTGTATGCGAACCGACGGACGCAAATATTAATACATGGCCGCAAAATATCCTTTTTTGTAAGAATGTGCCAAACACACGGTTACTTTAGTCGCTTCTTTTTACCGACTTCCAAAAGGAGGAGGTACTGTATACGGCTTTATGTATTTTTCTTATATATATATATTCACCGATATCTCCGCCGATCATGGACCGATTTTTAAAATTATTTTCTTGTACGTATGCCTTTACTCCCGAGGTGGACCGATTGTCACCAAGTCAGGATCTGATGATGGGATCCCAGGGAAATCGAGGGAAATATTCAAATTTTATAGGTACGCACATTAATTTTCTTATACTTTCTGAAGCATAAGAAATATTAGTACATAGATATCACCATCTCATGTTGCTGAGCTGTTAATGGAAGGTACTGCGACGGTTAAGAGCTGAGAGCAAATTCTTTCAATATATGGTTTTTTGTTCGAAATCTTACATTCCCCAGGAGGTCCAACTGTCACTAAGTCAAAATTTGATGTTAGGATTCCAGAGAAATCGAGAGGATCATACATTTATATATAGCACAATTGATTTTCATATACATACACAGGAACTAAGAGTGACGTAGAGAAATTTTATAAGAGTAAAGAAAAGAAAGAAAAAGAAAAAAAATATTTATTTCATATTAGGAATACAAAATATTCGCTTAATGAATGTCATTTTTTCCCGGTCATCGCCTTTAAGTGCCCGTTTGGGCTAGATGTTGAGCTGAGAGAAAAAAGGCGGCGGAAAAAAACTCCCAGCACTCTTTTAAAAAAAACAGTACATATATAATTGAGATAACAGTATGGCTATGGGTACATAATGGGCACACGTGACAGCTGATCGTATGAGACACTATAAACCCACTTCCAGCTGCTCACAGTTGCGAGTAATTACTAAAACTATATATTACATTTAATTTAGAAATAGCTTTGTGTGGGCGAGATTCATTCCCACGCTCTTTTATCATTAAGATAGTCCTTAGTGTTGTAGTAAGCTTTGCGGCAGAGGACTTGTTTGACTGTCTTCTTAAAAGGTTTTAAAGGCAGGGATTGAATCTTTATTGGGATTTTATTATATATCCTAATGGACATCCCAATAAAAGAAGAGCTTTTTTTATGGAGCCGGCATTTCGGAAATGCCAGCTTGTGGCCGTTCCTAGTTGAGACACAGTTAGGACTATGCAAGTCCAATATGGTTGTGAATTTCTCTTTATTTTTGCGTACATACATTATGTTTTCGTAGATATATTGTGAAGCAAATGTAAGAATATTGATCTCTTTAAATTTTTCTCTAAGTGATTCTCTAACACCTAAGTTATAAATTGCGCGAATAGCCCTTTTCTGCAAAATAAAAATTGATTCAATATCAGCCGCATTACCCCACAGTAAAATGCCATATGACATTAAACTATGGAAGTAACTGAAATAAACTAATCTGGCTGTTTCAATGTCTGTGAGGGAACGAATTTTCTTTATCGCAAAAACTGCAGAACTAAGTCTATTCGCCAACTGAGAGATGTGGGGTCCCCACTGTAATTTCGAGTCTATTGTAATGCCCAGAAAAGGAGCTGCTTCAACAATAGCAAGATCCTCACCATTTAATTGAGGATTTACATTTTCTTTTCTAACATTTGGGGGTGAAAACCTTATGCAATTAGTCTTTTTGTTGTTTAATAGTAAATTATTTACATTGAACCACTGAACTACCTTAGAGAGAGCATTGTTCACGTCGTCATAATTGGAAATTCGTCTATCGATTTTAAATAACAAAGAAGTATCATCTGCGAACAATACAATCTCATGACTGTTTTCAACCATGAAAGGAAGATCGTTTATATACAACAGAAACAGAAAAGGTCCTAAAATGGAACCTTGCGGGACCCCCATCTCTACAGGTGACCCAGACGACCATTTTACCATTCACCTCAACTCTCTGAGTCCTATCCCTCAAATAGGATGACAGGAGTTTGAGCGCGGTACCTTTAATGCCATAGTGGTTGAGTTTCCTGATAAGGGTTTCATGCTGAACGCAGTCAAATGCCTTAGATAGGTCACAGAATACACCCAGGGCATCCTGTGATCTCTCCCAAGCCTCTATAATAACTGTGTAAAGTTCAACACCTGCATCGGTTGTTGAACGACCCTTAGTGAAGCCAAATTGGTTCTTATGTAAGAGTCTGTTAATTGTGAAGTAAGACAATAGCTGGTTAAGAAGAATTTTTTCGAATACTTTGCTACACGTGGGGAGAACAGAAATTGGTCTATAATTCATGGGGTCAGTAGTACTGCCCGATTTGTACAAAGGAATCACTTTACTATGTTTCATTAAGTCAGGAAATTCACCACTTTTTATACAATTATTAAATATTAGGGCTAAGTATGGCGCAACTAAGTCTATTATGGAATTAAGAATCTTTACAGAAATACCCCAAAGATCAGTAGTATTCTTAACATCTAATGTCCTGAATATTTTTACAATATGATTGGCGTCTATGGGTCTGAATTTAAAGTTACATTTGCATTCACTCACATTTTCTTTGAGCAACAATTCAGCAACATCGGGGGAAGAGTTAAGCGATTTAGTTGTCGAAACTGGAATGTCACTAAAAAAATTCTCAAATATAGTAGCTACATTCTCATCTTGTTTGACCACAGTATTATCCGCAATAAGTTTAAAATCATGGTTACGGTCCTTGCATCTTCCAGTTTCGGCATTAATGATGTTCCAAGTCGTCTTTATTTTATTGTTACTGAATTTAATCTGATTTTTAATATGCAAGGACTTGGCCGCGATACAGACTTTCTTAAAAACTTTAGAGTAATTTTTAACATGGTTACAAAAGGACTCACTATGGTTATAGGACCTCTCATGATAAAGGTCATATAATTTTTGCCTACTTCGGTGTAGTCCCAATGTTGCCCAATCATTGAATGACTTACATATCTTTGGAGAGATTGTCTTTGGGGTAAATACATTATTATATGCTTTGTTGATGTGATCGGATAGTATACCATATTGTTTATTTACACTACCATGGAAAGGAACTGACAATCCATTTACAAACTTACTTCTAAATCTCTCCATTCGTTTATTACTCACCGGAACGACCACTTTATTCTTATCAACCCGTTTAGCAATTTCATATTTAAAACATGCGAGTTGACCACAGTGATCTGAACTTAGATTATTGATAATCGTTGAATGAGCTGGTGTGCAATCAGTAAAGATATTGTCAATGCAAGTTGCTGTGGAATCAGTAATTCTGGTAGGTTCTAAAAACAGGTTAGTAAGATTACAACATTTCATTATCGATAAAAACATTTTGCTAACTGATGATTCCTCCAAGAGATTAATATTAAAATCACCACAAATAATAATGTCCTTCTTCTTCTTGGTACATAATTTAAGAAATAATTCATCAAGAACTGACGCGAAAGTATCAAACAATGCATTTGGAGGTTTATAAATACAAACAATTACACAATAAGGTAGCTCCACACAAGCTATTTCTACAGTTCGCTCAATAGAAAGGCTCACTATATCTTTACGGACCTTAAATTTCAGGTCTTTTTTTAAAATAATTAATGAGCCACCGCGAATTGCTGTCGTTCTACTAAACGAACTGGCAACTTGGTGCTTATCAAAGTTAAACACAACTTGGCAATCTTTCAGCCAATGTTCGGTAATGCAAATAACATCTATATTGTAATATTTTAAAAATAAGTCCAATTCAAGCTCTTTATTTTGTAAGCCTTGCATATTTTGATGCACCAAATTTAGACAATTATTGTTCTTTAAAAAACTACTCGACAACGGGCTCTCAATATACATGTTCATATTTTTATTGCTAGAGACGTGAGCCTCTGTTGTCTGATTACTTAATTTAAAGTGTTTGGGGCAACATCCAAACAAGTCGAAGTAGTACTACAACAAGTATTACTACTTAAAAGATAGGTGTGCTCAATAGAAGCAGTAGTCTTGGAAGATAAAGTATTACATACATTATCAGTCAAATAATAAGATAGCAAATATGCTATCTGTTTAAAAATATAATTCGATAGAATAATTCTATCTTTCGTAATATTAAAATTGTTTCTAGATAAATTATTTATGTCAATGAATCTAAACCTATTTGGATCGTTACAATCAGATCCAAGTGTTATGACATTATTGTTGTTGCCAATTGAATTATACAAAAGTATATTTAATTGTTGTCGTAATTTGTTTTCAGTAAAGTCATCCTTAACATAAGGAATTGTACACATTATGATTTTATTGACATTTAACTCTTGTAATCTTTGCAAATAAAATCTTTTTCAGTAACAATTCCAGTCAGCGACAGTCTTTCTTATGGGATCTGACTAGAATGAACACGTCAAAGGTTTTTAGACGCCTACGATCAGGCAGGGGATGCCGTAGCTCTATTCTTATTCCCTATGAGTCCCTGTGGCTTCGGGTTTTAGTGCGGTACATGTCCCACATAACCCGGTATCCGCTCCCGAAGTGCCGGGTACCTTTTGAAACTTTCTCCCCCGATACAAAAATGTCGTTTTAACTACATCGCATTTATTGACATCCGCAGATTAGCGAAAATAACACCGCCACGCTGCTTGACGTGCACATAAAAATTTCTTGCGAACGTTTTCGCAGATCGCTTGCATTCTACGTTAGCTGCTGGGCCATGCGGCGCATGTAATTTATTGTAAACTGTTTGAAAAATTATACAAAAATTCTAAGTTAATTAGTAGCAATATTTATCGCACTGCTGAATGAAATTCATACTTGCGCGAGTATAATCTAGAGACTATCAGGGTACCTTAACGAAGGTACTCACAATAGTACCTCGCGCAGTCATGTCACGTAAACATACAATACCATTGCTAGTGGATACTTGGAATGTTTTGGCGTCACTCCGGTTCATTTTCAACCCATTGTTTAGGTATAGACAATGAGTGAAGTATGAGATTGGTACAACCCATCCAAACTGCCACATCACTCGTCATAAATGGCGTATCAATTCTTTGTCGTACATTTATGCGGACTAATTTTGTCAAGCGCTCATTTCTGTTTGGCTGCGTTGAGGCGATGACGTGGTGCGGTTATTTTTTTTTCAACCTTTTTTTATGACCCACTGCTGGTACAGGTCTCCTTCTCACAAGTGAGAGGGATTTAGGCCATAGTCCACCACGCTGGCCAAGTGCGGATTGATGGACGTTATGCTTTCGAGAAATTATGAATTTATCTCAGGCATGCACAGCGATGGAGAACATCGTAATCAATTAAATATCACGATATTTTCCATCACCGTGGAGCAGCGATAAATGCGCACATTACAAATTTATTTGCCAAAGCTGCTCACCGGTTGGAACCCGGGATCGGTAGCGTCGAAGACCGCGGTTTTTTACCATTAGCCATCGCTGCTCACTCTGCTGGTGCGGTTTATAGTGCTTAAGAAAGACCTAGACGAAGAGCGAGGAGAGACCTAGAGTGCCGAGAGACGGACTAATAATGGCTGCAACCTCTTTTTGCGCCTCACAGCTGCTAGCAGCTGGACACGGATCTCACCCTAATATTGGGGAGGCCTGGAGTTTACTCCATAGCGCTGCTCCAATGTGGGTTTAATGGAGATGAGGGTTAGTGGCTAAACCTCTGTGGGATGCTTCCAAACCACCCAAAAGGGATTCGACAAGGATTTAGTACTTCTACGAGTACGTATCGATAACAAGCTCGGCCGACCAAAAGCGCATAAAATTTTTGACACTAGCGGTCCTCCATCTCATGTCACACAATAATTAAAAATATTTTGCAAGAACAATTTTAATTCAACATTACTACCCATTTTCACTAAC
Source organism: Pyrgus malvae (assembly GCA_911387765.1). Lineage (NCBI taxonomy): Eukaryota > Metazoa > Arthropoda > Insecta > Lepidoptera > Hesperiidae > Pyrgus > Pyrgus malvae. The sequence continues at coordinate 26,759,045 of OU426947.1, forward strand.
CAAAAGATACGCCTAAATCAGATGCCTAAATATTTAGAACTTGCTTAGATGAAAAACACGGTACGTTTCACTAACCTTTAAGTCACGGCTAACGACGTAAGGCATAACCTAAAGTTACGACACGGATTTGGGATGCGTAGTGCTTAGGTGCCCCTAAACTGACACATGTGACAGTCGCTGAAATTGATATTAAATTGGCGAACAAAACCATGGACAATTGTCAAAAAATTAGGCTACTCATAAGACAGGACCAACCTTTTATACATAGATTGGTGAAACGGAACTGTATGCTAAGCATTGCCCTAAATTAGGAGTTACTTAGTAAGGCGTTCCCTTGTTCGTCGTTAGTGAAAACGGGCATACGTGTTGTAAGTGACAAAATCAATGAAATAACTTAATATTATTAAGGTAATTTCAACATTGTGAAACGCAAAGTTAATTTTATATTTTGATATTTTTTAAGTTTTTGAATTCTGAAAATTAAGATTTTGAGGTGCTTTATATAATAAGTAATACTCACTTGCTATTTAGAATGAAGTAAAAGATTTTATAAAGTTCGCAATAGTCTCAAAACTAAGTAACAAGACATTACTTATTTGCAATGAAATTTATTTGGTGGAGATACAACAGTGTTACAACTATATTTGACAGCCTCCGTGGCGTAGTGTGTGATGAGCCGAATGCGAAGCTTTCGGTTTCGGTTCGATTCCCACCCGCGACAAATATTTGTGTGATGAACATGTCTAGTTGTTCTGTGTCTGGGTGTTAATTTATCTATTTATGTATGTATTTAGAATTATATAAGTATGTTAACCAGCTTTCTGATTACTATAGTACAAGCTCTGCTTAGTTTGGAATCAGATGGTGTTGTGTGAATCGTCAAAAGATATTAAATATTATTATTAAATATTAAACTCGTTGTTAACATTGTGATCGTATTACATTAAGCGCCTATTCCCTTTTAACTCAGGCTACATTATAATTTCGTCAATTTTATTCACAATGATAATATTCGCAACCAGATATAATCCACCTTTTTTTGTTCAGGAAGCGGCCAAATCTTCATATTCAGATCCATGTTTTCAACTACTGCTTCCAATATTTCTTTGATCCCTTGATTCGTGTTACCTGTCCACTTTGATAACATTTTGGATATTTTGTCCAAAATCTTTTCATTATCTTCGTTTAATTTATAGTTATCATCTATCTTTTCAAATAATTGAAGATACAGAACCGCGCCCTTTCTCATCTCGCTAGGCATTATACGAATAATTTCATCTTGATTTGTGAATACTTCGTCGACAAAATCTAAAAAGTCCCTGCTTGAAAGATCTTCAGACTTAACTATATATTTCACTTTGTGTCGGAATTTTATATTTGTTTTTATCACATGCATATATTTATCAATCAACAGTGGTATTGCTGTAAGAAACTCGTTAAGTTTGCTAGCATTAACACCCAACAAATATCTAAGCCATTCTACCAAATAGTCGCTGTAAACGTTTCTGTTCATACATAAAGATAGATCCCAGCAAATTTGGTTGTCGATCATATTCATAACAACTTTCATTTGTTGTCTTAAAATTTTATACTTCAATGCTTGTTTTGACCAAATCGTTGGTAAAACAAGTTTTTCCTCTACTAATTCAAGATTGCTCTCTATAGTTTTTTGAATCAAGAAATGTGAAAAGTCCGTAAGATCTGATAGCGAAAGATCTGTCTTACTTGTTTTGTTATTAAACTTCTTAAAATATCTTTTAAGAGTCGTCTCAAATTCCCAATCAGAATTTTTAAAAGCATGGTCAATTAATAAAATTTCCGTTGTGTTCAGTTTATAATCTCTCTTAATATTTCTATGTGCGCTTTGTAATTGGGATTTAGATATGTTTAGTAAAAAAGCAAAAAATGTATCTAAAGAAACATTTGAAGCGCTATATTCCCGAATATCTTCTAAACTACGGAAATCCAATCGACTGAGATCTGTATGATTAACATTGTTTTCAATCTGTTGTATATTTATTAAATCTTCAGAAGAGACAATAATTTTATTTCCATTACAAAGCGAAACTGTAATTTAAAAACGTTGTTAAATATAATGACAGAAATGTTGAGTAAATGGAGAACGAAATACATTACTTACGTGTAAAAGTCAAGAATAGTAGCAGCATTTTATACATTCTATTGAATTTTACATCATTTTCAAATTTGCCGTATATTTCAATAAAACTGGGAAAGCAATAACAGTGAATGGATATTTTATCGTATTTCAATTTTATTCAAATGTATTGCTCACAGTCAAGTTCTAACCACAAAAAACAAATTGTATATTCATAATAATACATAAAAAATATCCATAGCATAATGGTATAACTGCTTTAAAAATTGTATAAAACTATATCTTTTCTATATTTAATTTTAACATTGTTTTAAATTTTAAAAAATGTAAATTTAATCTATACTTACCTAAGAGCATCAAGGTATGACAGGTATGTATGACACCCGTCAGAGAGGAGTGGCCTTTACAGGCGAACCCCTCGTCCCAACGCCCATGCACAATGTGCCTTCTAGTTATAAAACTAGTGTGTCTGTGCGTATCGGTGTCAGTGTTGACGGTGCATAGAAAATGACGATATTAATTGAAATTGACATATTTAGAAATGTATGCGTCTGTAGCGATGAAAGAATATTTGTGAATGTGTGACAAAATTAAAATGTGTGCGTTCTTCCCCCGCACCAGATATGGCACAAAAATTATGTACCAAAGCGAGGAGCCTCGCTTTGGTACATAATTTTTGTTACATAATAGTAGAGACGACATAGCGATGCCGTCTCTACTGAAGGGTGAGTTTGTCACTTTGATGCTCTATGATACTTACTTGTGTAACCACGAAACGTCAAGAATTTCCGGTACTGCAAGTCGCGCGCAGAGTACGCGAACAGAGAAACCGGGCAAGATCACTGGTTATTTTAAATTATAAATAATACTGTATGATTTTTATTGCTCTGTTTCCGCTAAATTCATCAAATTTATTTATCGACCTATATACATAATAATCTTGGACTGAATTAAGATCGAACGTCTCAATAGAACTCTGTATCAAAGAGCATCTCTCGACAATAGTACAAAAACGTATCTTAACACTCTTTGACCATGTTTCGCGAAGGAACGAGAAATCCATTGAGCGCCTGGTTGTGCAGAGTAGGTATGATGGAACAGGACCTCGCGGTCGATCACCTATGCGATGGACTGACCAAATAGTGGGTGGCCCTATAAATCATTGTACCAGGATGACGGACAACAGAGAGACATAGCGGGAAGTCATGAGGCGAATTTCATCTGCCTCCAACTACTGACATGACTACCACGACTGCTCTGTCAAGAGCGTATGGGAAGAGAAGATATTTTATGAAATTAAGGTAAAAAAATAAATCTTTTGTAAATTTACAAAAAAAATTTATTGTGGATCCCACTTTAAATATAAAACATAACAGTTCATTTTTATAGTGGTGGAAAAAACAACAGTGATATAAGTAATATTAAATTTTATAGATGCATAACCATATTACGAATAAAATAATCTTTATTGCTGATTGATATCATGTCGTAAGAGATAGGGCCTCGTTCACCATCTCCAAGTAAAGTGTAGATTAGTTACGTCCCAAGTAAAGTTAATTAGCAAGTAAAAGCTATGAGTAGTTGTATTGTACCTGTTTTAAAGCAATAAAAAGAATTACTGGAGTACGGGTCAGTTTATCATATTAATTGAAGTTACGTGTGACTTTAACCGACAATTAGCGTACTTATCACTTTACTTGAAGGTGATAAAAGAGGGTCATAAACTTTTGAAAATAAAGTCTAATCATTGCTATGATTTTTAATGCAGAGAAAACACAAATTGTATATTTTTGTTGTAAAAAAAAAAACACCTTTTGGACATTTACCAAGAATGGATAAAACATTAATGCTTCTTACAGCAAATATAAACGTGGATTAATAAATACAACCAATTAATGATTAATTAATTAAATTTTATGATGTACGTACATAAAGTGACAGCAAATTTTACGGGGGTAAAAGAGGAGATACAAGATTACCGAAAACCTTTCACTGTTTAAAATCACCGCATAATGTTCACTCCATGATAATGATGATAATGATCCCCTCGTAAGTCTATGTTTAATGAACCCAATGGCACTACTAGTCTATAATAGTCTATTTTTGTCTATAATTTTAGTAGTCTATGCTAATATTATAAAGAGGAAAATTTGTATTTCTTTTCTGTCTGTCTTTGTATTTTTTGTATATTTGTAATGAATGAACCCAAAAACTAATGTTTCGATTTCAAACATTTTTTCACCATTAGAAAGGTACATTCACCCTGGGTAACATAGGCTACTTTTTACCGAGGGACCAGTCATATTCTCCAATAAAACTTATGGAAATACTGTATTTTAACTGCAAAATCTCCTGTGTAAAATGAGCTAAATCAGCGAAATCGGCAAAATTCGTATACGGCCTCTTAACTACGCCATCTACTTCAACTTCCAATTATTTTAAAAATGAGTTAAGTACATAATATTGAAGAAAGAAGAAGATTCATATTTTTTAGTTCATGTTTAAGTTATTGCTGAAAACACGGATATAACGATATTTTCTGACTGTGAAACCTAGCCAGATCGATTTCTATATTACCCCCGAAAACCCCTGCACTCTAAATTTAATGAAAATAAGGGAGCCGTTTCAGAGATTCAAATTATATACCCATATATAGTATTATACAAGACAAATATGTATAATGTACTATACAAGAAGCTCGTTTAAAAGTATTAGATATACACTTAAATCACGCGATCGAAGCCGGGTCGGATCACTAGTTTAAAATAACTATTTCAGTAGAATTTGTATAAGTGGGTTCTTAGCTGCCTCATTAGGATTTTGTCCCAGAATACTTATCTAAATAATTATAGTTTTATGACCCAATTAAAATAATTAGGTCAACAAAAAGCCCAGATTATGGGAAGAACGTGCCTTATAAAAGGATCCAGTAGAGACTATCTAATTATAAAAGGAAAGCGACAACATTCATCGGTACATGCCCGTTAAGCCTTCGGTCCCGGTTGTTGTCGATAGATAATAGTCGTTAAACCTTGTCGGAGGCCTTATGGGCGGTTTGAAAACATCCGACAGCGGGTTGGCTACTAACCCGCATCTCCACCAACCCACATTAGAGCAGCGTGGTGGAGTAAGCTCCACCAGGCCTCCACAATAATGGGGAGACCCGTGCCCAGCAGTGAGAAGCAAAAAGGGTTGCAGCCATATTTTTTTTAATTCTTCAAGTAGGTCGTCAATCATCATGAATGCTACAATATAAAAGTGTCATGTCTGTGTCATGCAAACAAGCGTGCAAGCACCCTAACGGATGTTTTCTGAAGAGTATTTAATACTTTTCGGTGGAATTAACGTGTGAGTCATTTCATGTGAAATGAAAGCGGCTCTTAATGCGACCTTTTAATGGGACGGCGGAAAGATTTACTACTCGTTTCTTTCTTTACTTGGTCGGGTGTGAGATGGGTGACCGCTAGTGGCAAAAAAAATATGCGCGTTTCCGTGCTTCGGGGGCACGTTAAGCCGTCGGTCCCGGTTGTTGTCGATAGATAACAGTCGTTAAACTTTGTCGGAGGCCTTACGGGCGGTTTGCATACATCCGACAGCGGGTTGGCCACTTACCCGCATCTCCTCCAACCCGCATTGGAGCAGCGTGATGCAGTGTGGTCCAGGCCTCCCAATAATGGGGAGAAACCCGTGCCCAGCAGTGGGACGCAAAAAGGATTGCAGCCATCTTTTTTTTAGAAAGAAACCTGATTTAGTTTTTGTATAATAATAATTTATTTTAAAATTATTTCATATCAAGAGTGAATTCTGACGTCGTAAGCAGTCGCACGGTGAATGACATGTTCATCGAAACGCGTTAAAATTACTTTTCGGCAGAAATAAGTGACGACTTTCTCTGCCCTAAAAGTCCTACCACTTTAAGAGGCGTTCTAGTACATCATTAATCCAATATGTACATTTTTTTAGTAACGGCATCGCGCCTGTCCTAATTTTCAATGTGAAGTTTGCCTGTTCCGTTTAAACCGGACAGTTGGGTTGCACCCTTGTAACATCCCACTGCTGGGCACGGGTCTCTCCCCATTATATAGAAAAGTGCTAGTAGTAGGTGGTAGAACTATCATGGTTCACCCGGGGAAGTACCATCGCTGCACCCACTTCTGCCGTAGACCATCTCTATTGTGTTTCGGTGGAAAGGTGCAGTTGCCGGCTACACTTACATGAGGCGACCACCAGCCTTCGGAGTACCAGCGCAACTGCATACGACCTCAGACAAGACTTGTCTATGCTTGCTTAAGGTTGTATGTAGATGTCCATGGGCGGCAGTGACCACTTAACACTACGTGGCCTGCATGCTCGTCTGCTACACCATTCAAATAAAAAGTGCACTTTGGTAAGCCTATACCGAACGAAATGCCATCAACTTCCGATTCTTTATCAAAAGTACACCAAGAAAATGCAAATAAAACTACAGTACGACATGAATTTTTCCAACTTCCCGCCAAAACTCAGGCACTTACAGCTAACAAACTCATCTGAGTTGTTAAAATTACTTAATAGTATCGATAAGAAGTTCCAAAATGCCTATATACTAATCAGAAATACCTAAAATTCAAAAGACCTTCTTGAGTATGAAGATATATTCATTTATTCTAATAGATGCTAGTTTTATACGTTTGGGACATAAAAATATTGAATGAAATATTTTCCCAGAACACTTTTTCGTCAGAATAAGTTCCCACAATAACAAATTTAACGTTTTCGTAATTTACACGATTATGACAAGATTTGAGTCATTTATCTTATGAATGATATTTTTCTTCTTCGTCAGTTTGACGACTACCTAAATATGCCACAGTTTCATTCTGATAAAACATTCGCGCTGTTCATCTTAAATTGTTTTTTTGCAATTTTTAATCTTATCAAAATTTGATTAGCGGTCTAAGTAATCACAAATTGAATAGACTATTAGTGTTAGTTAACCCGCCGTCGGATGTTTTCAAACCGCCTATGTGTTGTCCAACCAACAAGGTTTATCGACAACTGTTAACCGAAGGTAATAGCTACTGTCAGATTATCTTGCTCCCCAAAGCACGAAAACTTGAATGAAATTTTGCTATTAGCGGTCACTCATTTCCACTCCTGACCGCGTCCGATTCGCTTAGCTACGTGGATTGCTTATGCTTGCTAGGATTTGCAGCAGCGGGACCATGCGCGCTTCGATATTGATATTCAAAAAAGAAGTATTCATTTTAAAATTCTGACAATTTGAAATTAGAACAATTAGAACAAGGCCATCGTCATCGAACAGAACATCGACATTAAAATCATAGCATGCATTTTATTTGCTTCGTACATTTTGATTTGACAGTTCCATTACAGAACGAGCATTCAAAAAAATAAAGTGTGAAATACGTTGTGGAAACTGGCACGTTGGCAGTAGAAATTGTAAAAGTGCATGGATTTTTCAAGACTGAATTTTCGGATTTAAAAACGGATTTCAGGTTTTGGAGATAAAACCTTTAGATACACTTTTACGTTTGTGGCTAGTCACGTATTTGTGGGTTATTTTGTGGTAGTACCATAACGTTTTGCGGCCGTATTAAAGGATGACTCAAATTTTTAAATTGGTTACTTTGGTTTTTACCGTAGAAAGGACGATATACAATCTTGGAAGTTCATTCATCATCTAACATTTTTCTTTCTTTTAGGAAATGAGCTCTAAGTCATTTTCTAGTTGCGTAGTTTTTTTTTTCATTGTGGTCATTGATCTGACGATGAGCAGGATCAGGTAGATGCCTTCTACCTCATCTTAGAAAAGAGAAGAAAACTTTGACCTTTCTCCTTATGAATAAAATAATAAAATTCGCATGCACGTACAACGATAATACATTAAATTCAACGCTACGTTTCACGCTATTCATGAAAATTCAACAATTTCTTTTGAGAGAGTAAATATTCATTAAAAGTAAGTAAATCGTGAAGCCTATTCGGTGGTCTCACACACATAGTGTATCATACGATCAGCTGTTACGTGTGTATTTTCGACCCATAGCAATACTGGTATCTCAAATATGTATATATTTGCATGTAAATTTAAAAAAGAGTGCTGCTGGGTTTTGTTTTCCGCCGCCTTTTTTCTCTCAGCTCAACATCTAGCCCAAACGGGTACCTAAAGCGATGATCGGGAAATAAAGGAATTCATTAAGCGAATATTTTGTATTCCTAATATGAAATAAACATTTCGACTATGCGTTCACTTATTTTAGTTAGGAGGCCACTAACACATTTTCCAGCAATCAAAGCGTCGTCAGCTGCAATCGAAGGTGACAGATTTAATAGTTAGGAGAAGAGACCCGTATCCATAAGGACACAAAAATGGATGGAGACAACAAGAAACGTTACCAGGGCATCATGAGTACCTTGACACAATGCACATGCTTCGCTCTAGCAGTAAACTATCCTGCCGCCAATGTTTACCTGCAAAGAACATAAAATACCAGTTAAAAAAGATATTACTCGATATATTTGTAAACATTCGCAATATGCACATATTGCACATAAAAAATTAAGCAAATTGCAGATATAATCCATCGTTTTACATTCAGGTCAGGTAGGTGACGCGCTTAATATAAAATGGCGGAAATCCTAAACGACAGACAATGAGAATTCAGTATATTTCGGGCATGGGCCGCCAAGACCGACCTCCATTGGATACGTTTATTTGTAACTTGAGGAACTATGAAGTAACTAACACATTGTCATGTACAGTGAGCAAAAGCGCCCTTTAAGTGATTAAGGGCGATAAAACGCAAATATAATAAATTCATTATTCGCTCTGTTAGAGATACATGTATAGCGTCATATGTATTGGAACAATTTATTAACGTGACGATGAAATAAATATTTACCATAATAATTAAAGGTTTACGTTTAGAAGCGAAACCTTACATCGGGCGTCAAACGCCCGCTGTTTGCAAGCTAGGCGAAACGGGCGCGGTTGGTTGTGAGATGGGTGACGCGTACTGACTAATTGTATGTGCGTTTTCTGCTTCCAACGTCACGTTAAACCGTTGGTCCTGGAGGCCAACTCATAAAATCGATAATCATATCGTGAACTTTTTGGCAAATTTTTGATTCTGTTCTCACTTTTCTTTTTGTGGATACATATGACTCTACAGTAAAGTTACAGGGAATATGGTGCTTTTAACCCTTTATAATTCTTCAAACTTTTGCAATATGATCACTCGAAAATACACCATAGTTCGGACGATCGCGTTTAGACTAGGACCGCTTGTAGTTATCGATAGCTGTCGCTAAACCTTGTCGAAGGGCATGTGAGCGGCTTGAAATCAGGATACAGCGGCTTGGCCATTTACCGGCATCTCCACCAACCGCATTGTAGCAGCATGGTGGAGCAAAGCCCCCGACCTCGACAATTACAAATACCTGTCTCTGGGGAAGCAGTGGGACGCAAATCCGGTTTCGCAAATACCTTTACTTTAACTGTAGTTAGTTTGATAGGCTGCATAATCGTTCATCAATAAACCATCAACTAAAATCTTTCCTTCAGCTGATATCAGATACGACAGATGTAAAGCGCAGACAATAATGTCAGCCAGTGTAGAGAATTTAAGGTAAGGAATTTACCAGAAAACTATTTTGAAGCAAATACCTAATACCTTTATACGAGCAATTCTTGTACATACCTAAATTTTTTTTTTAATCTTGGAAACGGCTCCAAAATTTGAAATGAAATGATGAAATTTAATACCCTGGTTTCAGGGGTGATAAATCGATCCAGATAGATTTTATTTTAAGAAATTTGAAACTATAAAAAATATTTTCAGCGATAATCAACTAAATATAAACTGAAAAATACGACTCTTCCTGACATCTATTGGAGAGCACGTAGAACGCCCTCAAACGCCTTCCGCCAATACGACGTTCAAAGAGATGACAATGTCGATTAGAAAGAACACTATAAAAAATTCGTTCATTGAATTAAAACTTCCTTGGCCGAATGGTCACGTGTCTAACTGGCGGAACTGGAGGCCCGGGTCCAAACCTCAATCAAAACCATATTGCGTTTATTTACTATTATTTTTTGTGATTTCAGATGGCGTTATTAAGTAACACTAAGAAAATGAGTGTTTCATTTGAAATTAAACCTAGAAAATAAATTGTTTTTATCGGAGCAACGCTCAGTCGTCCAGGCTAATTATTACTGGCGCGGTACTCCAGAGGATTATAAATCCAATAACTCTATTAAGTTTTTTGATCTATGCTGGTGTTATAGTAGAAGTTAAGCAAACCGTTTTAAAAATAACTAAAGCTATTTAATATGTTTAAAAATATTTGCTACTATATGTTTGTAAAACTTGCAATATGCTTCGATATTAATTGTGGGATTGTATTGTTTTTGAACGAAGACATATGTTTGTAAAACTTGCAATATGCTTCGATATTAATTGTGGGATTGTATTGTTTTTGAACGAAGACATATGTTTGTAAAACTTGCAATATGCTTCGATATTAATTGTGTGATTGTATTGTTTTTGAACTAAAGTTATTAAATTCTGACAAAAGTCCCATCTCCCTTCAGCCAAGCCAATAAGGAGGGAGAAACATGCAGACAGATTTTTTTTTTAATTAAAAGAATTTATAAAATGTTAGAAGCCACATATCTTCTGCGACAGGCATTAGCAATCTTTTAATTGTCTTTTCTAAAAAAGAAAATTTGTAAAAGAAGATTAGTTAGAAATTTACTATAAGTCAAATCGCCTTCAACCTTTTGCCTTTACATTATTAATCTTACAATATGGCTGCAACCCTTTTTTGCGTCCCACTGCTGGGCACGGGTCTCTCCCCATTATTGGGGAGGCCTGGAGCTTACTCCACCACGTTGCTCCAATGCGGGTTAGTGGCCAACCCGCTGTCGGATGTTTTCAAACCGCCATAAGGCCTCCGACAAGGTTTAACGACTGTTATCTATCGACAACAACCGGTACCGACGGGTTAACGTGTCCTGCGAAGCACGGAAACGCGCATGTAATTTTTTGCCACTAGCGGTCACCCATCTCACTCCCGACTGCGCCCGTTTGGCTTAGTTGCATAGATCATTTGCGTTCTACGCTAACCGCCGGGCCAAACGTGCTTCTATCTCTTCTATCATCTATATATCTTCTCTCTTCTAATCCTACAATGTACCACAAATTAATCTCTTCAGCAGCTTTGCCTCATCCGATATTGTACTGAGGTCAGCAATTTACTAGATATCCACTTTGAAGCTAACAAGACTATCGGTCGGTACTCGGGCCCATTATCGTGATAATGCCTCTATTAAGTCATTTTGATCCTTGGTAATAGTCACAGTCGAAGTTAGGTAAAGTCGAGCACTTTGTACAAAATATTTAGGTGAGGATGTTAAAATAAAGAAAACTAGCCTTTCGCCAGCGGCTTCGCCCGATTGGACTCGTTTTATAGGTTCCTGTAGGATGAAAACCATCCCATGTCCTTTCCCAAGGTTCTATCAGTGTTTCAAATTTCATTAAAATTGGTTCAGTAGTTTGAGCGGGAAAGCGAAGTAGATAGACAAACGACAGACACTTATTACTTTCGAATTTATAATATTAGTGGGGATATGTGTCACTGACTTAAACATAGACCAGTATCGATAATTTTTGAAAAGAAAAAAATAATAGTATAATGAAACCCATTGGAAAAAGAAGAGAATAGAACAAAAATACTAGGAAAAATAAATTACAGTAGTCCCAAATCTTTAACATCGTTGTAACCATACTCCTCCAAAACGGCTGAACCAATTTTGGTGAAATTTTATATTCACACTTAGTAGCTAAGTGATAAGGACGTTTGCGGAGTCAGCTAGTATTGAAAAATAAAGGCGCACAGTAATTGATCTCTTCAACAACTTTACCTGAGCCGATATTGTCCGGGCATTACGTAGCAAAGTTGATGTTAGCAATTTACCAGAAATCCAATTGAAGCGGCTAATAAGACTGTCGGCCTAGAGGCCTAGAGCTAATGCCTCGATTAAGTTATTTGATCTCTGTTAATAGACATTGTGTTAACTAAGGCCTAAGGCGGACTAAAAGGATTAATTACTACAGAAATGAAGAAAGGAAAGATTAAAGATTATGTATTTGCATTGACTCAGGAGTAGGTACCATCAGCCTTTTATAGTCCACTGCTGGACATAGGCCTCCCCTAACGTTCGCCACTCCTCTTGGTCCTGGGCCTTCTGAATCCAGCGACTTCCCGGTGTCTTCTTCAGGTCATCAGTCCACCTGGTTGGAGGGCGGTCTGTACTCCTTTTGCCATTCGAGGACCTTTCTTTCCCATCGGTTGTCGGTCCTTCTTACTATATGGCCTGCCCATTGCCACTTCAGCTTGCAGATTTTGAGAGCTATGTCGGTAACCTTCGTTCTTCTGCGGATTTCATCGTTACGGATTCTGTCGCGTAGAGAAATACCAAGCTTAGCCCTCTCCATCGCTCACTGAGCGACCTTGAGCTTATGGAAAAGGCTAACTGTAAAGGACCACGTCTCGTAGGTATTACAAAAAATGTTTAGGTTGCACGTATTCAGCCAAGTGGCTGCATTTCCGCGAATATCGCTGGATTTGCCGCTTTAGCTTACACGTAAGTAAATCTTAAGTATTCTGACATTTTGTTTATCAAAATAAAAAAAACATCGCCTAGTTTATTCTTGATTTGTGTAGTCGGATAGTAAAAAAAATATTAAACTTTAAATACATTAAAGTGGTCATTAAAGAACGATTACACCAAATTTCCAGCACTGCATAATAAAAAGAAATGACAGTAATGATAAATTCAAACACAAAACAGAAAATTTAAAAATATTGAAATTTAAGGGTACATATTCTTACAGAACGGAAATTAATAATGAGACTACATTGAACAAGCAAGAGGTTATCTTATAAACCCAACATACACAAACAATATACACGAATTTGTCCATCAAATGCGCCGATTTTTATTAATCTATACCTTCCGAAAATCGCATATAGACATTAAACAATTTAAATTCTACCGTATAACCTTCAATCGCGCAAGACCACGCCTGAGTCACAGCATTCATATCCAATTAAACAACAGTTGTACATTTCAAAAGGCACCTGATCTCATTAAAGACAACTCTAATAGCGGGTCCGACCCCACTGTCACGCAGGGTCACTCTGTCCTGATGTGAGTGAGTCACCCCTTTGTGGACTCCTTCACATACCGTGTACGAAACAGCTTATAAAATAACTATGAATATACAAGGTAGATATAACAAATTGTAAATTAACTTTAGAAACAAATTCGAAGGAAAAAATAAATAACAATTCAATATTTTAGCACTTGATTGGTAGGTATTATGAAGATAGTACACGCAGAACCGGGTAAGTACCAACTCGACTCTTGAATTTCAATGGTAAGATCACAAATTGGCGCTAGTTCTTTGATATTATGTTTAAGTAAGGATAATTATTTAATATTATAGAAGAAATTTCATTAACTCGTTGCTTACATAAAAATAAGAGGCTAGATTACAGAGGCTACAACAAGCTTTTGTTGTTACATTATCGCTGTACCTTTTTTTTAACTCTGGGAAATGCATTTACGTACACCTCCGGGACTCTTGCACCAGAGGCGTGTGGGACTCGGTGGCGATGATGCCACAATACCCACTAAAACCCAGCGGATCCGTCAGCGTCAGATTGAAGTGTCGCGGGATCGCTTGCGCATTCTACCACGGCATTTCGACGAAAGCCCATCACATTACACGCGGATCTGCACTCTTTAAGGTGGGGCTAGAAGGCCTAATAGTAACATACAATTTACATATACAATTAGACACAATGTAAAAACCTAAGTGATCCAACGAAAATGATTGTTCGTTTATCTGTCTTTAAGTTCTGGTCAATATAACTTATTTATTTCTATAAAGACATGCTTCTTCCATCTTATTAAACTAGAATAAGACTGAATTGTCTATACGGAAATGAAGCTCTTATCCACATGGTCTTTTCAAAAAAAGCAAAATTATTCTTTTTTTCTTTTAATGGTTTGTTTAAGTTTAAAAACCTACATTAACTTTAATTTTCTTGGAAATCCAATTCCGTACGAGCATGTTTAATATGGACGTCGTGCTTTTAAACTTAATGAAAGGAAGATCAATAGTTGTCCCCGTAAACTAGAAAATTTTAATGCTTTCGAACAATCAAAACTATTTTTAGGGATTCGTACCTCAAAACGAAAATAACGAAACCCTTATAGAATCGCTTTACTATCCGTCTGTCCGTTCGTTTATCTGTAATGACCATCAATTTCGGTTAATTTAGTAACGTGAGAAAAGAATAAGGAATAGGTATATATGTCGCGTTGATCTAGAACTACGAAATTTAGGAAGTAAAATCTGGGGAAAAAGCAGACGCAGACGAAAAGCTAGTTAATCATAAAAATATAGTCTTGTACGGAACCATCAGTGAGAGCATCCGACTCGCATTTGTCCGGGTTTTTACGGTTGGCAGCCCTGGATAATATAAAACGCAGCGTCACAATATCTGTGACAGTCCATTTATATCTAGTGATCCACTAACCCGATTTTGATTCGTTTTCGTACTACTGGTGGAATTCTTCCCATTGGAGCACTGGCAGTGAACAAAGAGGATGATATAGGTCGGAAATGTTTACAAATCAATATTATTTGCATATCACAAGCGAAACGTGCGAACTGTATTACACTAATGAACATCGTTTGCATCCATCGATATAATAGACTACTTTATCGATGTTTGCATCAGTCGTTCTACGACAACGATTGTTATTTCACTGATTAAAATCACCTTAGAAAACTTATTTGTAAGGAACGGACTCAAAAACGAATAGCATAATATATTTTTATGTTAATTTTTATTTGAATGGAATAACAGACCAGAGCGGCGATGGCTTAGTGGTAAGGACCACAGAACATTATTAACTGAAGTTAGAATGGAAATGTGGGCGGGGCAGACGTCGCCAAGGAATTTTGAGCAAACGCTCAAAACTCCAAAATCTCTACAGAAACACGCGATCGTGCTACAATATGCGTGCTTGTGTGGGTGCTTGGGTGTGATTCGTTCATTTGAAATCGCGTGATTGTGCGGCGCTAAGATTGGCTAGATTTGAAATTGCAAATATGTGCGTAAGCTGACTGACTAGACAGACTGATTACTGACGTCTTACTAATTTTTTTTTGTGACTACTAAGTGATCCAAAAAATATACTTGACGCTGGAAATTGGCACAATTTGCGATGCCATTACTGCAAAAATGAATGAAATGAAGTGTCAACGGAAACCACGCCTTTCCAAAGAAACATCAATAGAATTGCTTTACAATAGAAATAGGCGAGGTACTGCCTCGAAAGTTGTACCATCTTTTAATTTAGAACTTAGCGGCGTTGTGCACTTTTTTTGAGATGGGTAAAAAATGTTAAACTCGCATCAGGACACGTGGCCTGATCGAATATTCGTAAGACGGAGGGGTGACAGCTGATGGCTCGACTGCCTATACTATCTATAATTGTAAAATTCGTTTATATCAAGTATTTAAAATATGGACATTGAATAAAATGCATCTATTAATGAAAAACGTGACGAAGAAATAGTGAAAGAAAATGAGTGAGTACTTTATAAGAATAGGACTAGATGAAAACCTACTGAAAATACTAGATGAAAAATAATACTGATAATAAAAGCAATAAGTACGTCCGAAATTATTCCCTAACCATTCCAAAATATCAAAAATGCACAACGTTAATGTTCCCGTTTTTACTTCAGCCGGCACCCGTTGTTTTTTTTTTTTTTAAATTTAAATCAGTCACATTTTCACTCCTACGACATTTTTTTAAATCCTAAGGTCTTAATATTAAGATCATGATGCCACATCTATAAGAATAAAGCTTACCTCCACCAACATCTTTAGGCATTTGTACAAAAGTCCTTTATTATCAGTTTATTTTGTTCTACTGTTCCAACAGTCTGCTGGTAGTTTTACTAAAGCTGTAATTCAATTCAATTGATTTATTATAATAATTATAGTTACAGCACGAATAGAAAACGCAAAGATTACCCATGGGAAAACTATGCGAACCCAAGGGCATTCACATTACTCGCCGGTTATACCTACTTTGTAAGCAGAAATTTATATTATTAATTTATACTCCGCATTTAAATAAGTTTGTGCTCCTATTTCTAAAGTCGTACCAAAACAAAGATAGCCGATTGGATAAGTAGGTGTAGGTGGTAGGTGTTAGAACTATTATGGTTCGCCCGGGGAAGTACCACCGCTGCACCCACTTCTGCCGTGAACCAATTAGGTATATTGTGTTTCGGTGGAAAGGTGCAGTTGTCGGCCACACTTACATGAGGCGACCACCAGCCTCCGGAGTAGCAGGGCAACTGCATACGACCTCAGACAAGACTTGCCTATGCTTGCTTGAGGTTGTATGTAGATTTCCATGGGCTGTAGCGACCACTACAACACCACGTAGCCTGCATGCTAGTCCACTGCTCCATTCAAATGAAAAAAAAGTTCCCGTGCGGCTACATAGCCGTGGAACCGGTTTCAAATCCTGATACGTTTCTGGACTTCCAAATTTCTTGTATGCTGGTTAGTGGGTGAAATTATAATAACGTATGCCTTACGTGATCACTTAATTTTAATTTCAATCCCCGAGAAAATCTCACACGGATCTAGTTTAGAGGCGTGTGAATTTATTTCCATGAACGTTCAAACAACTATGTATAAAAAGTTCTATCAAAAACCGGCTGATATCACCTAATTACTATTAATATTACTGGTAAAATACAGCAGAATATCAAATATAAATACGAGTTAAACAACTTGAGTGACTTTATATTATAATATATACTTGGATGGAGTTTAATATGCCTCTCAGTGGGTTAAAAACAGTACATATCATAATGATGAAAGCAATGTGATAAGATAGAAACTATTGTAAACTTATTAAAAATATTATATGTATAGATTGTGAACTATTTAAAAAAAAGTGTAAAGTTTTTTTCGCAATATCGCAGGTAACGTGTAGTTACTAGTTAGGAACTATGTTAGGAAAATATATTAAGATACTATCTAACCCCACGAACTCCGTACCGCATTTAAATGTTTGGGGTGAGCCACCCTTGTCACTTAGGGGAATGAAAAACAGATAACAACCTATTCTCAGAACCACCAAGTAAGAATATAAAATTTTATCAAAAAAGTTTCAGCCGTTTCAGAGGTTTTTTTTTGAAGTGAAAACTTCTTTAGTGGCTTTATGTTAAACTCGCGTAAGGATACGTAACCTGATCGAGTATTCGTAAGACGAAGGGGCGACAGCTGATGGCTCGACTGTCTGTACACTTGTAAAATTCGTGTAAGTATATCAAGTGTTTAAAATATGGAAATTGGACATAGTGCATCTATTAGTGATAACAGTGAAAATACTAAATGAAAAATATTGTTGGTAATTAAAGCAATTCGTAAAACTGCACAACTTTGACTTTTCTAACATTATAAGAGTTTGAAAGCGCGAATCTCGGGATAACTACTGTTTAAAATTTAAAAAAGAATAAGGGGTTGCACTCCGGTAGTGCCAGCAGAAGTGAAAACTTGAACATTAACATTGTGCATTTTTGATATTTTGGAATGGTTAGGGAATAATTTCGCACGAATTGCTTTTAATATCAGTATTATTTTTCATCTAGTATTTTCAGTAGGTTTTCATCTACTACTTTACTTTACTTACTTTGTTCAATGTCCATATTTTATGTACTTGATATAAACGAATTTTACAAGTATAGACAGTCGAGCCGTCATCAGCTGTCAACCCTCCGTCTTGGTCTAAGAGCCGGTGAAGATCGACCTTCACCGATCTGATAATTCGATGAGACATATTTTTTATCAAATATAATTTACAAACATACATGCCTATGATAACTTGCCTATCGAAAAGTGTTCTTTTAATATAATTAATTTTAATCAATTTTCTTTCATCACCTCACTCTCTCTCACATCTGTTTATAAATTATATTTGATAAAAAATATGTGTCATCAAATTATCAGTTCGGTGAAGGTCGATCTTCCACGTCTCCTCTACTATCTTACTAATTTCGACGATTAGGCCACGTGTGTTTACGCGAGTTTCAACATTTTTTACCCATACCAAAAAAAGTGTACAACGCCGCTAAAGAAGTTTTCACTTCAAAAAAATGTGTTGGATTACTCCATTTATTGAGGAAGGTTTAGGTTATAAAACATTTTATAATACGGGTAAAACCTTGGAGCACATCTAGTGTTATCTAGTAAAATAAAGTTTTCAGTCGAATTTTTGGAGGTAAGTTGATAAGAGTCAGGTCGTAGAGTATTTTAAAATCACTTTCTTGTTGATGTTTTTAATGAATAAATTTGATGGCCTTTTTTTGAATATAGGATAATAACAGTGCGTTAATACGTTTAGATTGCCTACAACCTCAATGAAATACATATAATCATATAAAAAGAATGGAACGTATGTTGGTGTATACTTTTTGTTGTTGCATGTGCATGTGTCCTATGTGGGAGGGAGGGAGGTGCTATTGCATGAAAAAGGTATACACCATCATACGTTCTGGTTGCGGATTGTTGCAAAGTAGTTTTTACCTAACTTTATAACAATGGAAGATTCGTTCGGAAAATGGCCCCTAAAAATCTAGCAAATGGAAAATTTTGACTCATGTCTCTGTCAGCGCTCTCGCTGACAGTAGCTGCCATATTTTAAATTGCATTTAGATTGCATTCAAGAATGACAAGAAGGCAATAATTGAATGGTTGAAATAAAAAAAGGTTAAGTACTGTTAGAATAGCACGTACATCGCAACAATGTTTATTTTTATATATGGTGGTGTAGATTTGATACAATTTAGTCTTTAGATGGAATATTTTTTCTTCCATGTTGTAATATCATATTGTCGGCTGATTCTGTATAGTAGAAAACACATATTTGACGCTGCCTAAACGTGCTCTCAAAGATACAAATCGCTCATTGTTGTAGACTGTAATATTATGTAAAATGCTCATAACCTAACCTATTATTTATACACTTTGCCAGCACAGCAGTACCTACATAAAGACGGGTTAAGACCGCGAGTTACAACCGATACAGCCATCTTGAAGTAACTCGCCCAGTCAAGGATAACAGGTTTTGCGAATTTCGCAATCTTTTCGAACACAATTTGGCCAAGACTCGTATATCTTTTAGTGTATCCAAACAGCCCCGGGCCTACAATTTTTTTAATGACGCGAAAACATCAATGCCCTCCAACAATATGTGATCGGTTTGCTCATTTCTCAGTTATACTTTTTCTTACTTTCTCTTTACATGAATGACGAGTGCCGGGACACTGACAAAAACTGACAATAATACAGACGTTTACCTTATATGCTGCTGATTTTTGTGTCAATTTTTAAGCGGCTGTGGGAGATGCAGGATGTTTAATAAATAAATAATGAACGTTTCACACTCATAGCCTCAAAGTAGGGTAGGTACGTGTATATATCCTGTGTCGTGGGTACGGACACAAATACATATACATGAACACAAACACGTGGCGGTCGTGTGTGAGATGGGTGACCTCTAGGGGCAAAAAAAATCATGCGCGTTTCCGTACTTCGGAGGGCACGTCAAGCCGTAGGTCCCGGTTGTTGTCGAAAGTTAAAAGTCGTTAAACCTTGTCGGAGGCCTTATGTGTTGGATCCGCATCTACACCAACCCGCATTGGAGCAGCGTGGTGAAGAAAGCTCCAGGCCTCCTCAATAATGGGAGAGACCCGTGCCCAGCAGTGAGACGTAAAAAGGGTTGCAGCCATATTTTTTTTTTCATTTTATTGTACTAGGTAATTTTTGGACCAAACAGTATTTTTATAGGAATATTGTTTTCTTTTTCGTTCTTATTTATGCATATTAATTTTATACTTAATTACTATAAAGTAGAATACGTGACACCGAAAATGAGAAGCGAATATCATCTTAAGGCGAAGGTAGTATTATTTCGCAATGTTTCAATCTTTTTTTCACCAACCGCATTGGAGCAGCGTGGTGGAGTAAGCTCCAGGATTCCCCACTAAAGGGGAGAGACCCGTGCCCAGCAGTGGGACGCAAAAAGGGTTACAGCCAATCTTTTTTAACACAATTCGGTCAAGACCTGTCTGTTTCATTGCATCCATGATCCAGGTCAAAAGTGTCGCGTTGTCAATTAGAGCGACGCCCGCCTACGGCTGATACTTCTGTAACGCTAATTGCGACTTGCGATGTGTGTGCGATTAAACCAGAAAACTTAAATACTAGATGTGCATTGTGTATAGGGTTGCCATCTCTAAAATTTGTCAACCAAGACAAGACGAGTTAAAACCCCGGATTTTAGAGCCCAAAACCCGGACATGTCAACAGCGGGGAGACGGTAAATTCAGCGAGTCGGTTCGTCGGTTGATCGCGACATGGGCATAGTGCGTGTGTCGCGGGCGGCCCCATCACTTTTTTTTTAAACGGACTACAAATGAAGTCTGGCCCGGACGCTCCCCGGACGCCCTCTATACTAGGACAAATCCGGGGAAACCCGGACGGATGGCAACCCTATTTGTGTAGCTGTGATTCAGTCAAGTTAACATGACACCTGGAGGCTATTTTGTAAGCATTCGTCCGTAAGTTCTATCATTTTTAAAATCTTTTTTGGCATATTTAGACAGTTCTTTTTTATATTTTTTAAAGATTAGCGTCGTCATTGATAATACTAAACCACTGAATGAATAATATTGCTCAAATTTCGTAAGCCTTACTAAAAAATTAGGCCCGAAAATTTACGAGATTTCGGATACGGGCGTACAGAGTAACCTCCCAGGTGTCATGTTAACTTAACCGAGTAGTAATGGATCTTTGGAAACGAGATGTTTTAAAGCGGTAAATATAACCTATGCACTCTCCAATCTAACTATCCACGCACAACGTGGAAGAAGAACAAAATAAAAAAATAAACAAACATACAAACACACTTTCTTTATAAAATTAGCGTGGATTTTCGTGCGACTACACTATTACCGTGTTATAATTATAAGTAAATTTAGATTTTTATGTCAAAATCGACCAACCGAAGGGGCTACTACGCGACGGCCTAAATACTCGTATAGTTAAGGGGTTATAATGAATTCACATACATATTGGTTGAGTAATAGTTTATGCACTAGCGTGAATTAAGCTTTTCAGAAGTGGCATTTAAGTCATCCTTAAATTTTTTAATTGTTTTATTTTGACAAAGACAAAGACTTATTTGCACAAATATGGGTGTTTACAAAAAGTGTTTTTATACATTTGGTTCGCCAATTTACCTGCATGAAGTATGCAAATATTACAATAATTAAAACGTAACTAATTACAATTATAAAAATGTACATTGAAACTGAAACAGATTTCTTTATTATATTACACTTATATTATTATTATCATTATTTGTACCCATTTCGCGCCATTTTATTATTTCATTTATTTTTATTTTTCGGAACGGATCCGTTCGTCGGCTTTGGGCACCCATATTACAGGGTTTTTGGGAGCAAAAAAAGCCGGCGGAAAGAGAAACCGCGACCCAAAAACATTTTTCCGGATCAGGAAATCGATGTGACTCATGTGAAAACCAAATAAACTTCGTGCAGAAAATTGCATTAAAATATTATACGTTTACTACAAAAGATTTCTTTTCCGTGTAAAGAAAGATCGTTGAAAGTGTGTCGTCCATTAGCAGTCTCTAGGGGTTGGTTCGTTACCTGCTGAGAAAATAGTATGGTGGGCGAATTTATATTTGCACTTATTTTACTTATCAGCTTTTAGATTATACTCAGAATTAATGTCTTAGATCTGGGGGCGTTGTTTTAAGATCCTCATAGTTACTTTCCTTTTTCCAACGACTTCAAAAAACGACGATATTTTTGCAGGGTGATATTTTTTATGCAAATATTTTTTGCACACATTTAGATGCTTCTTTTTGGTTTATGGGGTCTCTATTACTTTACATATTACTTTACAATATTTTCATAAGAACATTGGTATTATGGACAAACGTCCATATATTATTTTGGCGCTTAATTTTAAACCTTAGTAAAAATAGGACAGTTTTCTCTGAAAAACTGATTGAAAAAAATGCAGGAAAGTTTTTGAGTTTATAAGGGGTCTTAATTTCACTCAATTTCTTCTTCTAGAAGCACCTCAACCGGAAAAATTGATAAACTATCGTTGAAGTGGTGTAAATAACTCTCAAAGTAGAACTGCGAGTATTTCATATTAAGATTATTTATTTCATATTATATATATATTATTATATATATTTCATATTCATATTTAAAAAAAAAACACATAAAATATAAAATGACATTGTTACTTACTGGACCCATATCCAGCAGTGGGGCACACAAATAGATTTAAATAAACATCTCTGCGGTTACTAATCATATCACCCTGAGTACGTTTATCAGTACGATGACGTATGACACTATATTATTATCAACTACCTACGAGCATTTTTGCGAGCATTTTCGATTGTACCACAATAGTGCGATGAATGCATGTCGAGAATGTGTCGAGACAATGTATTTGAATGGGAATGCCGTTGCAATACCACTTTTGCTAGACCTGTTCTACAATTGTCTTCGAGTACTAACCTTAATTAAAAGTAATTGTGCACCGCCGTCTAACATTTCTTTCGTTTTCTCCTTAACACATTTACGTTTAAAGCAATGTTGCTATATGATAGAACATAAATGGTCGTTTGGGCACGACTATCAAATACATTATCTATACAAATAAAAGGCATTGTCCTGAATGATTGACTGATAAACGCACCGCCTAATAATAATCATAGAGACCTGAAACTTGGACTGTGTTCTGAGTATGACGTAAAAGCATCTGATAAGAAAGGA
Source organism: Pyrgus malvae (assembly GCA_911387765.1). Taxonomy (NCBI): domain Eukaryota; kingdom Metazoa; phylum Arthropoda; class Insecta; order Lepidoptera; family Hesperiidae; genus Pyrgus; species Pyrgus malvae. The sequence goes on from OU426947.1 coordinate 26,782,160, forward strand.
TTTTTCGAACTTTTTTATACCCCTAAGGGGTTAAAAGCCCCCCTTTTTACCCCATCGTGTGTAACATCGTGTGTATGGAATAACGTGATTCCATGGCCCAATGTACTTCAGATTTTGTATAAAAAATTCTTTAACAGAATTGATATAATACGTGTTTCGTATTTTATTCCAAATTATCGCCAAATGGGGCTAAAAAGGGAAAGAAAGTTATGTTATTTGCATAAAAGTTTATATTAATACTCTTTAGTTAGTGTTTGATCCCTTTTTTTTTTCAATTATGGCATCGCAAACTCTGTGCATACTGCCAGCGTCAAATAATTTTTGCATCAATTTTTTGCCAGTTTCAATGAAACTGGATGAAGTAATAACAAAGTCAGTAAGTAAGTCAGTAAGTCAGTCCAACATTCAAGTAAAGCGATGGCTACTTTACTAGAACGTGTCCGATGGAATTTTGGAGGCAAGCAGAAAAAACATATTTTAGCACTGTTATTCTATTTCACAAACACTCGTGCACTGTAATTAACCTATATCAAACAAAATGCCATCAACTTTATCCGATATAACTCAAAAATACACAAAGAAAATGAAAATAAAACAAGAGCACAATGTGTCTTTTTCGACTTTCACACTTTTTTAGTTCCTATCTGTCAAAGCCGTCAAAGGTTTTTTTTTTAAATAATGGCATCGCAAACACTGTGCATATTGCCAGCGTCAACAAATATTAAATTTGTTCATGGTACAATGTCAAAAATTTGACAAAAATATAATATTCTGAGAGACATTCTGAAACAACTGTCATTCGGCTGGTTCACCTAGACATTGTTAAATTAGTGAAATTATATATTTTAATATAAAATAAGTATGTAAGTAAAATATTTTTCAGTAAGAACATTAAATGAGCAGATTAATCAAAATATATGGGAACTTCATAGACTATGAACACTAATTCTGTTTCTTTTAAATTTAAAGCTAATAAATTTAAATTATTAATTATTTTTCATTCTTGTTTTTACGAACTTTTCCAGTAATATCTATCAATTTCTCTTGACTTCCTTTTCTTTAGTTAATCGAAGTCTTTAATGTATATCTTTCTTCCTTTTATAGCATGGTAAATCACCGCTATATGAACATGTAGGATTTTTGCAATCTTTCACGTCTTTTACAGCCCTGTTACCATGGTTTTCTTATAGATAGTCAACCTCTCAAATCTAATAATAATCTAAATCTAATCTCAAAAAAACAACGGGTTGCACTCCGGTAGTGCCGGCAGAAGTGAAAACTTGAACATTAACGTTGTGCATTTTTGATATTTTGGAATGGTTAGGGAATAATTTCGCACGAATTGCTATTATTATTAGTATTATTTTTCATCTAGTATTTTCAGTAGCTTTTCATCTAGTATTTTTTTAAAGTACTCACTCATTATCTTTCACCATTTCTTCGTCACTTTTTTCATTAATAGATGCACTTTGTTCAATGTCCATATTTGAAATACTTGATATAAACGAATTTTACAAGTATAGACAGTCGAGCCATCAGCTGTCACCCCTCCGTCTTACGAATATTCGATCAGGCCACGTGTACTGACGCGAGTTTAACATTTTTTACCCATCCCAAAAAAGTGCACAACGCCGCTAAAGAAGTTTTCACTTCAAAAAACTACCAAATAAAAATTGTTTACATTTACCCCTGCCCAGTTGTGAACCTTTGCAAGTTGGATAAATACGATTTTATACCTTTAAATATTAAAGTGTCCATTTACCCTACCTACCATTTACCATTTATTATTATTATTATTTTCAACGTCGGTTTCCTTCACAAAGATTCGACTAAAGAATTTAATTGACTAAGAACTCAGTAATGACGGATGACCGATTAGGCCGAATAGACTGAATAGAATAAACTAGTTCGTTATCCTAACTGAGCGATTACTGAGCGCTCTTTTTAATGACCGAACAGGCACAAGACTACGCCGCGGGGCCATATGCGCGTTTATTACTACGAGTATATTCACGGAACAAGGTCACGTCTTTGTAAAACGCCTCTGCCTTTGCCTCGGGGTGTAGTGAAAACAAACCGGGACCCCCGAGTAGGGTTGCCACCCGTACTATAATATGTGGTAATGTACTGTATTTCTGGCCTCCGTATCGTTTAAAAATATAATTATACTCGTAGTACGTCAAAAAACTATGTATATTTCTGAACAATCGATCAATTTTTATACTTTGCAAGACCATAACTAATAAAATAAAAAAAAGCTCCACCTGCCCGTATTGGAGCAGCGTGGTGGAGTAAGCTCCAGGCCTCCCCTATAATGGAGAGGGACCCGTGCCCAGAAGTGAAACGCATAAAGGGTTGCAGCCAAAAAATAGATAGCGTTACTTGTCATAATGAAGTGCAAAAAATGTAGTTTTTATAAAAAAAAATAAGTAAAAAATATAACTTACTCAACTTTTGTTTTCTTCCCTACTTAAAGCATTTTTGAAGCGTACTATATTATTATAGTTCAAAAAAATATGTATATCTATTCAGACAAAAAAATGTTGGCAACCCTACCCCGGGCCGGGTGAGGGTGGCTGTGTCAGAAAGAGGTCAAGGATCGATTTTCCGGGTTCACTCAGGACTACCCTACATCGCGTCATCTATACGTTTCCTACGAAGCCTTACCCACATTATACCGATCGCAGGATATTTGTCTCAGCTTCCGTTGCTCCGTGAATGCGAAAGAGAGTAATTTGTGATACGTCGGAGGTACTTTTACGGACGCCTTCGTGTAAACGAAAAACGAATGCTACGAAGATTCCTTCGAATGCCAATTTTATAGGTATTTGCTAAAAATATAAAACAAATAATGACAATAATATGAACTGTCCTGTTATTCTGACTGTGTCAAAGTCTAGAACGACACGGCCCAAAATACAAACGTTTGACAGGTAGGAAAATTTTATATTTACAATTTATATGGGAAAACTACTAATAAAAAAATCCAGTGGAGCATTCTCAAATCCCCTTGAACACACACAATTGTTTTATACATACACACGAACATAAGTAATAATAATATATTAAGATATTAGGATTTACTTTTTAGATGCATGGCCTCTTAATAAAATACCTATTGCTATGAGTATCATGGAGTTCTGAACACATCAAAACAACACAGACCTCCGCTGGGGATCAAAAAAGAACTTCTGGCACAAAGCACAGCCATTATGACCTTTGCGCCATACACGACGTATAAGGAATTTAATTGATGTGTTTTACAATAACAAATGCACATGGAAAATACATTACATGATACATCCGATGTAGATCAAAAAAAAATGGCGTGTAAATCTCGTTCCGATGTAGATCAAGAAATAACTATGGCGTGTAAATCTCGTTTCGATGTAGATCAAGAAATAATTTTGGCGTGTAAATCTCGTTCCGATGTAGATCAAGAAATAACTTTGGCGTGTAAATATCGTTGTAATGCTAGTAATTCGTGGCCCTGGAACTAAAGCTAAGCTTAATTTTCTCTTATCTAAAGCCCATAAAGACATAATAGTTACAGAGTGCTTAACTAACATTCTATTCTAACCGTTTAAACAATTAGCTGGCGTGTTTCAAATGCCTCGGATGCTTGTAGATGGACTTATAATCTTGTAAGTGAAACTACAGTGTAGTATGTAAGGAATAAAGTTATTTAGATCGTGAAATAGATAGTGAAATGTTTTGCCATTAAAACTAAGATAGGTTGCAAATGTATGAATATTTGTACTGTAAAAATATTTTTGAAAAAGTGAATGATACCGCCTATTCATTCAAGTCAAAGATATGACCTAAATACAGCCATAAAGCTCAAGCAAAAAGAAGCGCAAAGTCTGAGCTATCAAGGTCTGCTTTTCTGTAATAAAAGCTGGAAAAAATGCAAGAATGTCTTTAAAAAACTACTCTACTATCGGCTCAGCTTCTATCGGCATGGAATAAAAAATATCTCAAACAGAGCGATGAGAGCAATTCGTATTCCGCTGTGAATAAAGTAGAAAAATTTATATCGGGCTGTAGCCGCTGTAGGTACTTTGCTAGAAATCTATATTACTTGATTTGAGAGGCTCGAGAGTTTATACTGGTAGCTCATACTGGTAGTATGGATGTAAAATATTCTGGTTCAATACTACGTGTAATATTTAAAGGTCGGTTAACTCATCTAACTCATTCAAACGGATCACTTTTGTACCGATAGTTATACTTATACGCATATATACACTTAATAAATCAAAGTACCTACCGGGACCGAATTCTAATCCTCAGAAGGCTTTATTTCCGAGATTTTTACAACTGTGTCTTCTTTTAAAACTCCACCCAAAAAGAACACAGATGAAACACGATTGCGTCCGTCATTTTATAATTTTTATTTCATGTTTGCTAATATTTTCCACCACCCTGTTTCGCTACAACCGTGCCTTGCCTATATGCCACACATAGGCAAGTATCTGTTGTTACCGGTTTTAGGTTAAATTCAATAAAAATTGACAACAACTTTTAACAAATACTTGTATGATGAACTCACAGTATTTAAACTTGGTTTTCATTTCGAATTGTCGTTAAAAGCAAAACTATACCGAAGTTCCACAGGGTTGAACGAAAACATCGAATATTTCATTCAAATACAGAGGACAGGTATATAAATTTTTCTTTGACTTCAGACATCGGGCAAAAACCTAACGAGCCACCGCCAGCGTATTAGTACTCCCATTTTATTTTTTTAACCCGTTTTTAGCGGTTTTTCTGATTTGGGGGGAATTTTTTTATACCAACATTACTTATCAAAATTATGCAATGCTATTTGACAAAAACCATGTCTGGAATGGATGTAGGAATTTATTTATGGTAGAGTTGTAGGAATATTAGTTTTCTGATATTTTTCAGGAAAAAGACTAAACTGATTTTGAAATGTTACAAATATAAATACACTGCATACAAAACACAGTATGCAAAACTCCGCGACTATGGACTAGGATCGTCCGCTGCCTTGAATTTAGAATGACGTCACTTAGCTACTCGTGCATTTTTATTCAAAAGTTCATGCACAATTTTAACTATTGACAATTGGCTGCAACCCTTTTTGCGTTCCAATGCTGGACACTGGTTTTTCCCCATTATTGGGAAGTCCTAGAGCTTAATCCGAAGCGCTGCTCCGATGCGGGTTGAGGGAGATGCGGTTTAGTGGCCAACCCGATGTCTGATGTTTTCAAACCACGCGTAAGGTCTTCTACTTACAAGGTTAACTGCTATCCAACAATAGCAGCCGGGACGGACGACTTAACGTGCCCTCCGAAGCACGAAAACACGCATGGAATTTGCTACTTAAGCGGTCAAACATCTCACACTCGACCGCGCCCGTTTCGCTGAGCTGTATGGATCGCTTGCGTTCTACGCTAGCCGCTAGGCCATACGCGACAAAGACAGTTACTGTATTTAAATTCAGCTGCAAGGTTTTACCCATACATAATAACAGAATAACAATTTAACAAAGTGACAAGGTCAGTGAAATATAAGGTTGTAAAAAGTGGCTATTCAGGTGAGTAATATTGTCAACGACCCTGCTTTCCTAGGGGTGTGTTTGTAGGCCAAACATTCTACTAATTAGATTATAATTGCAGTAACTAGAGCCACGATAAATAAGTACGTTGCGACAAATTGATTCTCGCTTCATCAATTTTTTTTCCTCTATAATCCTCATTCATCAATACTTATCGAATAAAATTAAAATAAGGATCAGTTGTGATCAGACTAAAACCGATATTTAAAAAATATAGATATAACCGTAAAATTTCGATAGTTGGATATCGATACGAAATAGCGATTAAAATATTGATAATTTTGTCGATATTTTACATAATTAGATATAGTATTATATATTAAATTAGATAATGTACGAAATAAACGTGCGAATCCGATGTTGCCAGATTTGGCAAGCGAGAGGATCGGGGTTTCCCGGCGGACCGACACTGACAAGTGTTTGTTTTTGTTTTGCGTTTTGGTAAGCATCATGCATACATGACATAACGCAACAAGGCGATATTTTTAACGATATAATTATCAATAATAGAAAACTCTATAAATTTAATCGATAAATTTTACTATCGATATATTTTTATCGATATTTTAGTCCCTGGTTGTGATAGCGTTCGAAAGCGTACGAAATGTGAAATGTCGGATAAGGCGTAATAAAGATGAAGGATATTGTCCAGTTTGTATGGGTTACGAGAACGGGCTCCACTCCCAAGGGCGTTACGTTACGACTCCCTAAAATGTCAAGGGACAGACTTGGATATTTTTACCGGTACCGTAAACCAGCTATGCAAAGCTGCGGCACATTGCCTTGAGGGCTTAGAGCATCAAGGTATGACAGGTATGACACCTGTCAGCGAGGAGTGGCCTTTACGGGCGAATCCCTCTTCCCAACGTCCATGCACAATATGTCTTCTAGTTATACAATCAGACGGGCACAGCAGTACTACGTATCTCTTAACTTTAATAAACGAGCTACATATTTGTAAAGAGAATCTGATTGCGCGAAACTGGATAGTAAGATCTGAGTACAGTAAGCAGTCCTTACTGTTTTAGGTTTGAAGGATTTAGAAAAAAATAAATAAGGTGTCTTCTGAACATATGAACATTTTATTATAACTGATTTCACTATAATATGTAAGAATAATCTACCTACTAGGTACTTATTCAATGCAAATAAATAATCTTTAATCAATCTCTTTTATACAAGTCTTTATTCACGCGGACGACGTCTTGGGCACAGCTAGTTTTAAAATATAAACGGATTAATTCTACATAAGGAAGCTACAGTATCAATGAAATATTTGAATAAATGGGCTATTGCAAATCTAAGACTGGGTACAAAAATATTTATATTAATTGATTTTATTTGTGCATTCTGTCTACGCGAGGCCGGGTATGGTCAGTGTCCTTTCTACAAGGATAATATCCAATCTTTTCAAGATAACGAAATGTTTGTTTTGCTTATACTGTTGTTAGGTACTAAAGTTGCGCACCTTAGAAAATACCTCTAAATTCATCATTTACGAGTATGCTTTTCCACCTTATCACCCTTCACGGAATCAGAGACAGGCCACTTGACGGCACAACAGCGTGGTGTTCAATGCGCCATACGGACCGTCAAATATATTAAAAACATACTATATACATACTAGTAATTGCATTTGTAAGAAGCTCCAGGGTCAACTAAGGATATTGGAACGCATAACGGTTCGTCCAGATTACTCCAAGAGTCAGAGACCAAAATTTACAATCATTCTTAAAGGCAGATTGTAGAGTGTAGAGTAACTACATCTTTCTGAAAACTGTACAATTAGACGAGCTTGATTAACAGTTTTGTATGCGTAATGACCGTAAGTGTTTTTTATCATAAAATTATAAAAGTGAAAGTGTGTTTTATTATATTTTTTTGTATTTGGAAAAAAGAAACGTAATCCACGGGGCGGAGTTAGTAATTAAATAATACTTATTAACACGCTTTTATTAGCTTCGGTTTGACGTACTTCTAAATGTCGGATTACTTATCAAGGACCGATGAAAATGCAAAAAGCGTGGGGTGCTTGATATATCAAAACCCCACGCTATTTACTCCGAATTTTTATTAATTTTTTTTTTGTTTTTTTTTTATTCATATCAATACGTTCCAGATATGGAAAACTACATAGCGACGAATATTTAATTGGACAAAAATTTTAACAAATTCAATAGTCAGCTGAAGGGTATTTCTGTATACCACATATTATTATAAAACCTTTAGATACATTTAAAACCATCCTATACAAAATGCTTGCAGTTTTCTATGGCTTACATCTCGGAAATGTGGTAACTGATACGAGGCAAAGGCAAGAAGGAAGCGCGTGCGCCGCAAGGATATAGTTTTATAGAAACGACGAAGGTTAACGACCTCTACTTGATACAGACGAGCTCGCTAACATACAGCGAGCAAATTAAGTAAACAAAGTTTCCTAATTAAAAAGATAAAATGATGACTTTATTTTTCTTAATTTTGTATTTGATTTTTTATAGTTTCTACAGAGCGGAGTGGTATGCTATTCATAAATAAAATAAAGTAAGTACTGGTGGCATAAAAAATTCAACTTCCAGAATCAATAGAAGCATGAGTAGATTAAAGAGATCAGAGAGGAACAATTAAGCCAATCGGGCGCTGTCAGGTGCAAGGTGTTATGCGTGTTTTCCATGCTTCGGAGGGCACGTATGGTCTTCGGTCCCGATTGTTATCGACAGATAACAATCGTTAAACTTTATCGTACGTCTTATGGGCGGTTTGAAAACATTCGGATGTTTTCTGTTCCCGATTCTGGGAAAAGTTAATATTTAATTAATCATCTTTTACTTCAAATCATTATAAAAGCCAAGAAGAAGCAACAATTTAATAAGCGGTATGTATAGCTTATTAAAATCTGATAAAATGCAAATAATTTTATATTTTCTCACGGATAGCTTCATAAATGTTTTTATTGGACTTTTAACCATAACATTAAAATTCATTCGTATCGTTATGACTACTTATGACTCATGCTGAGTGTTTAAATATAGACGGATTCGGTTGATACATACATATATTTTGTCCTTCTTTCTTTATTTTTCTCGAATTGTGCACGTTTTGATTTCGGGTGATTTCCACCAGCCCGCATCGGAATAGCGTTAAAGCGACTGAAAGGGGGCTTCCGGGGCTGTGGGCGGTGAGAGTGGGAGCTCGATCCGTCCACCCAGTAGCCCCGGGAAGGACGGCGGTGTGTGCGTGGCTGCATGCCGCCGTAAGCATCGGAAGGTGCAGGAGAGCACATCTGCTCTCCCAAAGATGGGCTCGTTCTGGGGCGTCGCGCGTGGAGATCACCGGTGCGTTCCACTGGAGTCCTCCCCAAGCGCAGAGGCAGCCACCGAGGGGGTTTTACTGCGGTCAAATCCCACATAACCAGGTACCCTGTCCCAAAGTACCGAGTACCTTTCGAAGGTTTCCCCCCGACACCAAAAACACAAGGTGTCGTTATTGTTGTAGACATTTTTTGAGAGATTTTTTTGTGAAAGACAGAGATGTTTAGATTTTTGAGCTAAGCCTTGAAAAGCGCACACCCACACAAGCGTGCTTGTCAGTACACACCACTTCTACAACCAGAGCCGATCGAACATCCTAAGAAAGAATACTGATACAAGTAAGACCACCTTATACAATGCACCCAATACGTTCAAGCAAGCGGGAAGAATGCGGGTAGTTAGAGAAGCAGCTACATCTCGTGCAGCTCTGCATCAGACTTCGATGAGTCATCGCTGAATTAAGTGCAGGAAACTTGGAGCAACGCAGGTGCCGGCCAGTAGACTAAGAGTTGATTTCATGTCTTGTTTCTATAGTTTAAGTTCATTTTCAGACCCTAGTGGATTGTTTGATATAGATGTTCTATTTCACGTCTGTTCGGCAATGAAGCTAGGCTCATTGTTTTGCCGTACGTAACCTTAAGAGAGTCGAGTAGTCAGTGTCGAGTAACATCTGCATGACAACTAAACATAGAAAAACAACTAAAAATAGAAAAAAATATGTGATATAACAGAGAACAATGCTTTAAAAGCGATAGCAAAGCGTCTGCACACGAGCGCAATTGTCACTACACATCACCCGTGCAATCGACACTTGTGTCTAAATTTGTGTCGAGTGTCAGTATCGTCGTGTATCCTTATGTAGACGCAAAAAAATGCTTACCGTGTGGATGCAAGCGACACGAGTGTCTACATTTGTGTCGAGTGTCAGTGACGTCTTGTATCCTTTTCATTGGGGATCCGAGTTTTCTTCTAAAAACTTGAAGTCATTCTTTATAGATCCTCGAGACATCATTAGTACGATAGTATGATTTTTTTTCAACCTTTTGTATGTCCCACAGCTGGGCACAGATTTCCTCTCACAAGTGAGAGAGATTTAGTTCAAAGTGAACCACGCTGGCCAAGTGCGGATTGGTGGACCAAAATATGGTTTATGCCTGTTGGGCTGCCTTGTCTGTCTTTCTGTCCGTCTATATTTAATTTTTTATTTTCTTATTTCGATTACTTTCGGAATTTTAGTCTACTGTAATACAGACTGTAAATTGCTAGTTTGGGTTAAGGATTGACGTTTAAATCAACTATCGGCCCGTACGATTGATTTTTAAAACAGGGAACCCTCCTTTTCGTCGTGAGTGAAGTAAAAATGCTTTAGTCGCATTAGTACAGATTACAGATTCGCTTTACCGTCTTTGACAACTACGCGTTGCTCTGTGGCATTAAATTATTTATTGTTCAACTTTGTTAAGCGTGCGTGGGACGCTTGCCTAACCTTAACATTCGGCATCCTTATCTCAACAATGGCCGCAAAAGAGATAGTATCCAAATCGTCAACCGGTCGTAATCTCATCGGCGACTCATTCTTATTTTTAGTGCGGCTGTTTTATGATAATCGGCCGATTAAATAATAGGGAGTGTGGTGCAAGTTTGTTAAGACTTTTGATGTTTAATGAGTTACGTTATGTTTTCTCCACCAACCCGCATTGGAGCAGCGTGGTGGAGTAAGCTCCAGGCCCCCCCAATAATGGGGAGAGACCCGTGCCCAGCAGTGGGACGCTAAAAGGGTTGCAGCCAACTTAAAACGAGATGATTTTAATAAAAACGTGAGATTTATTTACCCTTTTTGCCTATTGGTGTACAAAAACTCAATCACAACTGCGATAAACTGTGTCCAGCCGGTAGTACTCGTAGATTCCATCCAATAAAAGACAATAAAATTATAGAAAACACGGGTGCAATATAGTACATACCTACTTATAATAAGACTGATACATGTAAGTTGATTTGTGTAAGCGTGTGCGCGAGCTTGTTTTTATTATATAATATATATATGTGTGTGTATATAATTATATACATATATATATATATATATATGTATAATAATATATATACATATATATATATATATGTGTGTGTATAATTAATTATTTTATGTCAGATATTCAGCGCTGTTCGTTAAAAAACGTCACCAATAAATTTCTTTTGATTTCTATGAATACGAAAGTAAAATTAGGAATTTAATGGGTCAAGTACTTGAGTACTAGCGATAAATTATGATCGATATTCACTCAGCAACTTGTCTTGCGGTACATGAACAATCCGCAACTACACGAGACAACCATATCATCTGTGAGCTGCATCGACCACACTACCTGCCCGCTATCTTATCTTCCTGATTGACAGCCTCCAAGCTACTCTGCGTCTGCTACTTAATAAAAAAAACTATTTACATGAGTACTCATCCAATCCGCGACCTCTTCTCACCTCCACCCCACCCTACGATACGGGCGCTAATTGTTCGACATTGAACGTGGCACGGTTCATTCACACACGTACGATGCGATTGTGTAATCGAGCGTTAAACATTTTATCAAAGAGCGTGATGTCCTCCCGAACTCTGCGTCCTATACATATCAGCGATATATGGCAGTGAATCATAATTTTGTAGGTAATCACTATACAGCATTGGCGCAGCGTAGCATCCAGAACTTACATGGTTTTATCGGGAAAGTACCATAGCAACACCTATTGGTGTCGTGAAGTATTTCTTCACTGTACTGTTTTAGTGGAAGGGCGCAGCTACCGATCAGACGATGAGGCGACTATCAGCCACCAGAATAGCAACACAAGTGCTTACAAAACTCAATTAAAAAAACTAAAAAACACGCTTTAATAAGAAATCCAACTAAAAAATAGAAAATCAATTTTAATAAATTTTAATTAAAATAATGTTTTAAAAAAAGCATATTATTTTAAAATAGGCGTGGGGTGCATGGTGTCAATAGTTGTAAATATTTTTTCTGAGATATCATTAGAAGGATAATAATTTCGATAATATCTTAAAAAGCACCCCAGCAAATTCAAGTTTACTAAAATATTTTCTATTTTTAGTTGGATTTCTTATAAAAACATGTTTTTTTTTCTACTGTTAGTATGGTTTATTTAAAAAATCACGTTTTCATATTTTTTTCTATTATTTTTAAATAAAACACATGTTTTTCTTATTTATACTGTTATTAATTTTATAGCTAGGCAAGCTTTTTTGGTTGCAAATTTTAACATCAATTCCTGCCTTATCGACTATAGATAAAAATTATATAAAATGCCAAAAATCTTATTTTGCAAATTGAATAATGGAATAATCTTATCAAATTAATAATAATAATAATAAATTAAGTGTAATGTCATCACACAGGTCTCTCCCACTTTTGGGCAAGCCTGGTGCATACTCCGCCACGCTGTTACATTGCGGTTTGGTGGAGATGCGTTAGTGGCCAACCATGAGGCCTCCGACAACGGATCGTAATAATCGCGATAGGTGTTAGTAATTAAAACAATCGCTTGTGCTTTTATAAAATTAATGCAATAAATTAATTTTATAAGAAAAGAAATAACACAGATTTCAAAAAATTAAAATAAAATATAAAAATGTGATGCCATCGCTAGTCTTCTCAGAAATAGAATAGGCTTGGAACTAGGCTAGGCTTGAAACGTTATTTGTCGTAAATCATAGTTTTATCTCTTACTTTATATGGCGACTTTGTTCATTTACAAAATGTCCACGGCTATTCTATTTGTGACCAGACACATTACAAACAATCGCTCAGACTCAGCATACACAAACAATTCTACGACAAGGCAGTCTAGAATTTTTAATGTGTTAACCATTATTTTAATGCTTCCGAACCTGTGACATCACTGTATTTGTACGTTAAGTAAAAGTATACTTAAAGTATACTTTATTGAAAAAAAAAGCTTTATACTCATCCTAAGGTCAAGAATAATAAAATTCCCTTCCACCTTTAAAGTATCACCCACGTTATATTTCAAACTGATTTTTAGAGGACCTTGTTAAGTATTGCAGTCCTCATTTTGGCGCAACATAAAATTTGCAATGCGAAATATATTTATGCGAGCATCAGCTCATAATGGGGCTAGACTTTCTGAAAATTGTATTTTAGCCGAGTAAGTATTGTAGTCAGAATTTTCATAGCTAATGAGACACTTCCGTTTTCGGTTCGTGGTTCGAAAACCAAATAGTTCTGTTATAACTATAACAGAACCTAGAGTCAACAGACAACAAAATAACAAAAAATATGAAGTAGTCAAGTCAAGTCTGTTTGAATATCACCTTTGCTTTTTCTTGGTTCCCAACTGGTACTATGGTAACGACGTTTTAACTATTGTCCAAATATTACTACATATTATTGACTAAGGGCCTATTTCACCATCTCCAAGTAAAGTGTTGATTAGTTACGTCCCAAGTAAAGTTAATTGGCAAGTAAAAGCTATGAGTATGGATCAGCTTATACTGATTAGTGCTACTCGAACATCGTGAATTGAAATTACACGGTACTCCGACAATTGGCGTACTTGTCACTTTACTTGAAGGTGGTGAGAGGCCCTAATTGTTATAATTTGGATCGTACATTTGCAATTGCTGAGATTGACGACTCAGTTGTATGAACACGCGTCTTTTATTTAGTTACGCATAGATTTAAATCGAAATTCTTTCTAACGACCGATGATTTTTGTTTATAATTTTACAATGTTCGGCAATCAATGAATTCAGAAGTAAGGAATACAACGTAGACGGGCTGTAAGTATGAAATCTATGTACTATATCAATGTTGGCAACCGAATTTACTCTTAAAGAAAGACATGTTTTAATTTTATGGAGCAAAACAGAGGTAGGTAAAACCTACCTAGTTTTGTAGGTGGTAGAACTATTATCGGTCGCCCGGGGAAGTACCACCGCTGCACCCACTTCTGCCGTGAACCAATTCTACTGTGTTTCGGTGGAAAGATGCAGATGCCGGCCATACTTACATGAGGCGACCACCAGCCTCCGAAGTAGCAGCGCAACTCAGACAAGACTTACCTATGCTTGCTTGAGGTTGTATGTAGATGTTCATGGACTGCAGCGACCACTTAACACCACGTGGCCTGCATGCTCGTCTGCTACTCCATTCAAATAAAAAAAAGGTAGAGCAAATTTAACCACTGGCTGCATTTAAGGGAACACGTTAGGACCAGGTTTCGTTTATAACATCAATATCCGTAAAATTAGGTAGGTATCAATGAGTGAATGGCTCAAGAACCGAGCCTTGGGAGTTGTGACACTCACTTTTTGTTGTAATTAGCTCCGACGTCTCGTCCTCCGTGACTCCAATGTACTAACAGTGATGAATCAGCCTTTAATATGAATCAACGCCTCAGTCATAGTCATTTCAACGTTTAATTTTATCTCAGAATCAATAGGTACTTATTAGGTACTCACGTACAATGTTGACAAGAATACTCAATCCAATGATGTTTGTTGACGTTTGACAACGTATACTTCATTTCGTTGAACGGCGAAATATTGAAAAGCACTAAGTACACTTTTAACATTTTATATTTTTTTTACTTTTGCATGATTTTGTAATTAGGTAATTGAATTAGGTAATTGAAAGTTTTAAGGAATATTTATTATGTTATTAGCAAATTTTAGTAATTTATTACTTCTTATAATAATGTCGTCCAATCTTAACATTGGACATGTTACCCCCTAGATGATCATTTTACAGGATTTATTTGTTTATTTATTATTTAGAATCACCTTAAACTAGGGGTTACAAGGTAGACTTAATGCCTAACGGCATTCTCTGCCAGTCAACCCTGGGTGTTGGAGAGAACTTTAGGTAGGAGGACGAAGAACAGCGACTTTCTACACGATAACGAATATTAATATTTATAGACAGAACTAATAAAATCTCCTTGTCTTTGGAGTAAATTTGTAAAATAAATACTTATAACCGTTTTTAATTTGACCATTAGTTTACAGGCTGCCCAACCAGCCTCGTTTAGCATCAAAAATTGTTTTCCTAACTGTAATTTTTATTTATTTGCTAAGCTACTGCCATCTACGTTAAATTTCAAGTCATTTTTCTAAAACATTTTGAATAAATCGGTTTTCTAGATTATTTTTGACATAATACGCCGTATATTCTGACGTATCGCTATCGAATAATCGAATTTTTAAATCGAGTGCTGTTGAGGAACTCACGGAATGGCTCTCCGAGTAGTACCGATTAGAGGAGACGGAAACTGCATGTTTAGATCGGTATCGTACTGCATATACGGGACTCAAGAACGGCACCGAGATATACGTTTAAGAGTGGTGGACAGAGTCGTGGACAACTGGCATCGATATAAGGACTTCATAATTGGAGACCGGTCGTACGGTCAGCAAATAAATTATCCATCCGATTATCGACACTTAATGTCTCGGGATGGAGAGTACGCTGGCCATGTCGAGTTGCACTGTGTCAGCGAAATTTACGTCGACTTCACTTTTAGGGTTCACAGAACCGGGTGTTCGAGGACCATAGACTACGGGCACGGGGGAATAATTAAGCACCTCTTATTTTCCGGTTATGTAGATGCAGGGCATTATAGTGTTTTGGAATAAAATTTGTTTTCACATAATGTGTTTTAATTGTAACTAGCAGCCGCCGGCGACTTCGTCCGCGTGGTTTTTTTTTTCAATCTTTTTTATGGGCACTGCTGGGCACAGGTCTCCATCTCACAAGTTAGAGGGATTTAGGCCATAGTCCACCACACTGGCCAAGTGCGGATGGGTGGACGTCATGCTTTGGAGAAATTATGAATTTCTCTCAGGCATGCACGGCGATGGGGAACGTCGTAATCAATTAAATGTCACGATATTTTCTGTCACCGTGGAGTAGCGATAAATGCGCACATTACAAATTCTTTGTCAGAGGTGCGCGCCGAGTATTTGAACCCGGGATCAGTCGCATCCAAGACCGCGCTTTTTACCACTCGACCATCGCTGCGTGGACTTTAAATTTAGAATTTTTCTAAAATAGTAGAAGAAGAAGAAGCCAGTGAAAGTCCCGTCAAAATCGGTCCTGCCGTTTCAGAGATTAGCCGGAACAAACAAACAGACAGAAAGACAGACAGTAATTTTGGTATATGTACCGTATATACATTCATAATAATAATATGCGTGTAGTCAAAAGCGGTTATTTTACTGTTACAAACAGATACTCCGTTTTTACTTATTTGTATAGGTTTAAAACTTCTTTTCTTCTTTAAAAACTGCTCCAAAGTTTCGTAACTCTACCAGGTCGAAATATGGTTAAGTCGTAACAACATATAGTTGTGACCGTTCTTATAATGAGCTAACAACGGGAGCCACCAATGCTTAAGTTGTCATCTGAATTCGTGTGAAATTTGCCACTAGACTCAGCCAGTGTCTTGGGTACCATGCCACACACGGGCGCTTTAGATGAGTTATTTTATTTGTAAAACTTTTATATTTTTATATATATTTTTTGTATAATATTGTATATAGTTAGTTATAATTTTCGTTTTTTTTTTGTTTTAGTGTAAAAATTGTAAATAATATGTGATTAAATATATTTTTTCCTCCACCTTAGCTCCCGACCCACATTTACGATATATTACTCAAAGACGCATATATTGCCACCGAGCTACAGCCGATTAGAAAGAAAGCAAGGCTGAAATGATAAAAGAATATGAAAGGAAATTGATTTCAACAATTCCACAGATGATGTTTAATAGGGGCACATTGAGATGAGCGTCCAGGCTGGTTAGTTAAGTTAATAAAGTGGGGTCAAACATCAGGGTCTGTAATTCGATTGACAAGAAACCAATATGGACGATAAGCCGGAGGCGAATATCGAGAGACTTTGTGAATGATATGAAACTTTATACGATTATCGCCCGAGTCTACTGGGCCGAAAATCTCTTTTTGTATGTAAATTAAATAGAAAACGTGCATATCTACATCTGTTTACGTCTTTATGAGATCAAAAGAGTTTTGGCGGGAAGTCTGAAGGGACATATCACAAGCTCTGTATTGTGGACATGTTGTGCTCTAGTTCTATTTTCATTTTCTTGGTGTATTTTTTGAGTAATCTATACTAATATATAAAGCTGAACAGTATGTTTGTTTGAACGCGCTAATCTTAGGAACTACTAAAAATATTTTTGTGTTGAATATTCCATTTATTGGTGAAGGCTATTTAAAATCATGCTGTGACCAATACCAAAGTCCACGCGGACGAAATCGCGGGCGGTCGCAAGTATCGGATAAAGTTAATGACATTTTGTTCGATATAGGTAAATGTCAGTGCACGAGTGTTGTGAAATAAAATAACAATTCGAAAACATGTTTTTTCGGCTTGCCTCCAAAACTCCATATGACACCTTCTGGTGAAGTGTAAGTAGCCACCGCTTTAAGTAGAAAAGAAAGAAGAAAAGAAAGAGAAGAAGTTACTGATTTTATCTATGACTAATAAGTGATGGAAAAACTACACTTTACACTTGGCGCTGGTAATGTGCACAAAGTTTGCGATGTCATTATTGAAAAAATGAAACGAACTATGGAATGGCTGTAAGGATTTTATACGAATTATAAAAAAAATTTTGAGTCCTATGATTTCAAAATATCATCTAGGAGTCTAACGTATACGCATATGATCGGAAATCGCACAGTACTAAAACTTAGCAGGGCACTCCTACTATAGAGTCTTCTTTTGTGGCCGTGACGTGTAGTTACTGTCTAGGAGTCTTACACAGCGTGGCCGATCAGGTGGACTCATGACCTGAAGAAGACCAGATAACGTGAAGCCGTCTGAATCCAATCAGACCAGGGCCGAACGGAGAGGCTAATACGTATTTGGGGAGGCCCATGTTCAGCAGTGGACCTGTAACGACTAACGGAAGGATGGGTGAAGGAAGGAAGAGATGTGGCAATATCAGATTTAGATAAGTAAAGTTGAGAGTACACTTGAAACTATCTCCAGAGCAAAAATTATTTTCAGCTGTGTTCTCGGAAAATGGCTTTGTATTGAGAACTGAATGCAGAGTTCCGACCACTTCGCATACGCTTAGAAATCCAACTGAAAGAGCTGTGTGTGCCACTGAGAGCTCTCAAGATTTAGAAGAGTATTGGAACCAAAACAGACAAATTAAAAGTTTCACAAAACATTATTTGATTTGGTTTCTTTATTCATATTTATTTATTTATATTATAAGTAAATAATTATATTAGACGCGCAGCAGAATTATACATTAATAAACATGTAGGAATATACACAATGATCCATTTTGAATGCCAAAATGCAGTAAAAAAAGTATAAGCAATATTAGCACTGACAGTGGGCTCACAAAACATTCGTGTCAGTCAAATGTGTAATTTGAAAATCGATGCATACGACAACCGATCGCGACAACTAAGCTAACATTAAACGTGACAATTTTCATTCGAAATTTAAAATATTCATCCAATTACCTTTAATTTTCCATAGATAGTAATAGTCATTGTATTTAGACATTACACGATGACGTTCACACAAGGATGCGCTTTGTCGTGTGTAAAATAAACACACACAAAGACACAGAGACCATAATAGAGACATAAGTATAAAGAAGCTCTTTGTATTGTGCCGAAGATAAGACACCAAATTCATTATTTAAATCTTTCCACTGGTAGTAAACCAATCGAAGATCCTCAGCATTTCAGAAGTTGCTGGGCACAGGTCTCTCCCCTTTATTATTGGGGAGGCGTGGAGCTTACTCCACCACGCTGCTCCAATGCGGGTTGGTGGAGATGCGGGTTAGTGGCAAACCCGCTGTCGGATGTTTTCAATTCGCCCATAAGGACTCCCACAAGGTTTAAAGACTGTTATCTATCGATAACAACCGGGACCGACGGATTAACGAGCCCTCCTAAGCAAGGAAACGCGCATGAAATTTTTGCCACTAGCGGTCACACATCTCACATCAGACCGCGCCCGTTTGGCTTAACGGCAGAAGTGAAAACATGAACATTAACGTTGTGTATTTTTGATATTTTGGAATGGTTAGGGATTAATTTCGCACGAATTGATTTTATTATCAGTATTATTTTTCGTATAGTATTTTCAGAAGTTTTCATCTTGTATTTTTATAAAGTACTCACTCATTTTCTTTTGCTATTTCTTAGTCACTTTTTTCATTAATAGATGCACTTTATTCAATGTCCATATTTTAAATACTTAATATAAATGAATTTACTAGCATAGACAGTCGAGCCGTCATCAGCTGTCACCCCTCCGTCTTACGAATACTCAATCAGGCCATGTGTCCTGACGCGAGTTTAACATTTTTTACCCATCCCAAAAAAAGTGCACAACGCCGCTAAAGAAGTTTTCACTTCAAAAATCTTCTTACACTCATCTTCTCTTCCCATCGCAATTGTCTTGAAAATCTTTTGCCGTCAAAGTGTCGAACGATATATATATAATATTATCCTTCCGCAGATCTTAGGTTACCATCCTATCAATGCTTATTAAATTAATATAGAAACATAAATATCGTTTTAAATACATTACGCCTCCGTGTTGAACTTTCAATGATTCACACACCGTAAAATCAGTGATTCATCTGAAGGAAACGAAGTAAATAAGTATTGGGCTTAAATTTTTCACACGTGTCAAGTTAGATTACCCGACGCTTCATAATGATGCTTGTTTATCGTAGGTATATTTAATGTCTCCACCAACCCGCATTGGAGCAGCGTGGTCGAGTAAGCTCCAGGCCTACCCAACAATGGGGAGAGACCCATGCCCAGCAGTGGGACGCAAAAAGGGTTGCAGCCATATTTAATGTACATTACGATTTATCATCACGATGATTCCGAAACCTGTGCCCATTAATGGAGCTTAAAAAACGATATAGATAAATAAATAATATTGGGCACTTTTTACTCTTTTTATAATGAAATGAATATCGGCATTGTATCTTTCACTGTATGAACCTAATTTTTTTTACGTTTTTCGGGAACTTTCCCTTCCATCTGTTGCTACAAACACGAATTAGAAGCAAATACTTCGTTTGTTTTAACATTCACACTACATTTTTCAACATTTATGCAACCTCTATTTAAAAATCTAATTGCGAATTAAAAAAAAATATTTGGTAGTTTTTTAAGACAGTTAAAATAATAGAATAGATTAAATCAATTAAGTGTTAGTAATTAGGCATGTACATACTAATTGTAAGGAAAAAGCAGTAATAAAGGCTATTTTATTTTATTTTATTATGTATCAAAATAAAAGCAACGATATTACGTCTCACTGCTGGGCACGAGTCTCAAACGCTTGAGATTTATTAGGCCGTAGCTCACAACGGCCGCACTAGCTACTTGTAAGTGCGAGTTGGTGGATATGACAAGCCTATGAAATAATTTTGGGAAGATATATCTCCGTAATGCACGGTCTTACAGCATAGAATAATACCCGCATGTATACATTACATTATATACATTTTTATACATTTATATATACATTTTTGATAGTCGACCCGTGTGGCGCAATGGACTGCCAATCAATTCCCGTGTTCGATGCCCGAGCAAGAAATTGGAATGAATCAATATCTGTTCTTGGTCTGGGTGTTAGTATTTCTGTCTTCCTTGTTGTTTTGTGGTTCGTGATATTCACCTAGTGTGGAGCTCTGATTGTATAGCGTTATTATTTAGTACCGGCACGCCCGAGCGTTGCTCGGATAAAAATATTTGATTTCCTTGGTTTATTTTTAAGCAAAACATTCATTGGCTTAGTGTTACTTAACAAAGCCTTTTACCTAAAAAATGTCACAAAAATAAAAAACGCAACTTGAGCTATGAACCCGGGTCTCTAGCTCCGTAGTCAGCTTTCGTAACCATTCCACCAAGAAAGCTTTAATTCCCTTGACGAAATTTTTATAGAGGTCTTTCATATCGACATTGTCATTTGTTTGAAGGGCGGATTGACGGTCGACATTCGACGGCTTTCTACGCCACAGTACTATTAATATTGACCTATAGATGTCAGTAAGAGTAATTTTATATTAAACGGCATAAACATTAAATAAAACGACAATTTCTATCAATAAAAATTTGCTGGATCGATTTATCATCCCCGAAACCAGGGTACTAAATTTCATCAAAATCTTTGGAGCCGTTTCCGAGATTCAAAAAAAAAATTTTGATATATACAAGTATTGCTCGTTTAAAGGTATTAGATGTCATGGTCAAGAAGTGCACGCCGACTTTAAACCAGGCAGTCGTTTTAACCACTAGGCTAACACTTCTCACAAATTTTAATCACAATGTTATAATACGATTTTAAAATATGAAACAAAAGGAAATAAAAAATCGCATAATGCCGTATAGAATATTAATGCGAAGGTATCGTAATAACACTGAATATTATGGTAATGATTTAACCGGCACTGAGTCACACATTCCATCACGGTCAGCAGTGAACGATAATTTGTTGGGCCAATATGGCGGCTGCGCTGCTAGTTGACAATATTATTTATTTAAACTTGGAAGCGCGCATGGCTCGGCGGTTAGCATTGTTGCGTTCAAGCAATCTACATACGTTGATAAGCCATACGGGTGCGGTCGGGTGTGAGATGGTTGATCGATTGGCAAAATTACATGCGCATTTCCTTGCTCCGGAGGGAACGTAAAGCTGTCGGTTCCGAATGTAATCGATATATATAACAGTCGTTAAACCTTGTGTGTGGAGGCACTATGGGTCAACCAAAACATCCGACAGCGAGTTGACCACAAACTCGCGTCACTACCAACCCGCATTGGAGCAACGTGGTGAAGAGAGCTCCGTGCTCATAATGGGGAGAGACCCGTACCCGGCAGTGGGACGAAAAAATTTAAACACATAATAGTTAAAAAAAATAAAAAAACAATCTTTTATAAGAAATCCAACTAAAAAATAGAAAATTAAATGTTAATAAATTGGGTGCATAGTGTCAATAGTTATAAATATTTTTCTGGCAGTTATCATTAGAAGGATAATCATTTTGATAATATCTTAAAAAGCACCCCACGCTTTGTTTCCAATAAATAGCATTTTTTTTACAATATTTTTAAATCAAATTCATTATTTTCCATTTTTAGTTGGATTTCTTATAAAAGAGTGTTTTTTAGTTTTTTTTAAACTATTGTTTATTTTCTACTTTTTTAAATAAAATACATTTTTTCTTGTTTAAATACTAATATTAATTTATGCTAAGATAATGATTGAAAATTTATTTTAACATCAATACCTGGCCTTATCGACTACAGATAAAAATTGCATGTATCTGTCTATCAGCCTTTTAAAGTCCACTGCTGGACATAGGCCTCCCGTAATGTTCGCCACTCCGTCCGGTCCTGCGCCCTCTGAATCCAACGGTTTCCCGCTATCTTCTTAAAAATAATATTAATTGGCAAAAATCTTATTTTACAAATTGAATAATGGAATAATATAATTAAATTAGTGTATTGTCATCAGTGCTCGATAAATCACCAAAATTGAATAAAATCTGGCCGGGTATAATCGCACTCAAAGGAGTCGGTTACAAACATACACACAAACATACAAGTAAAGCTAATATTAAGCGTGTACAAACTAAAAAATCCATTCTAGGAAATTAGCCATCTAGTAAATAGATTAGAGTAATCCACAATGTAGTACGTATGTACTAGGTGTGTAGGCTTAATTTTTAGGCTGGGTTAGACTGCTATAATATTACTGCTATTAAAATATTGTTATAAATGCTATGACAACTATAGTTTTAGGGTTTTCTCATTTCCAAATTACACAGAAACGCGACCGCGTTTTTAGTTACAGGTTATTACAGGTTAAACTTTTTAAGAAGGCAGTCAAACAAGTCCTGTGCCGTAAGGCTTATTATAACACTAAGGACTATCTTAATGATAAAGGAGCGTGGGAATGAATCTCGCTCACACAAGGCTATTTCTTCATAGATTGTATTAGTTTTAAAATAGTCAAGTAAAATAGTTAATCGTAGGTAGTAGTGGCCGAGTGGTGGCTATTGACAGATAGCAATAAACCATGTCCTTGTGACAGTTAATGTATGTTCGCATCATACGAGTCACAAAATGAGTCACATAGGCAAAACAACCTATCGCCTCTGCTGATTCGTTCTCAGAAATGGGAAAGCAATACTTTATCGCTACTTAAGACTATATACCCTATACTAAAGGGTACATTCATTTTAAGAATATGTCGTAAAGAACCTACGATGTCGCAGAGGTATCACGCAAGTAAAGCTAAACGGATCGGGATATAAATAGATATAATTTGGCAAATGGCCGCAACCCTTTTTGCGTCCCACTGCTGGGCACGGGTCTCTCCCCATTATTGGGAAGGCCTGGAGCCTACTCCACCACGCTGCTCCACTGCGGGTTGGTGGAGATGCGGGTTAGTGGGCATCCCGCATCAGGCCTCCGACAAGGTTTAACGACTGTTATCTATCGACAACAACCGGGACCGACGGCTTAACGTGCCCTCCGAAGCACGGAAACGCGCATGATTATTTTTTTGCCACAAGCGGTCACCCATCTCACACCCGACTGCACCCGTTTGGCTTAGCATAGATCGTTTGCGTTCTTCTGCTTTTCTCAATGACTTTCAGAGACATGCGGGATCCCGCAAATACCAGGATCCCGCGGGACTTAGACCTCTCAGTCCCGCAAATACCTGGATTAAAATTTTGTTGCGGGATTGCATTCCCTACGTTCTACGCTAACCGCCGGGCCATGCGCGCTTCTTCATTTGGCAAATAGATAGATTATAAAATCTTATAAAATACAAACACCCGAGCGAAGCCGAGCCAGATCATAAGTAATTAATATTAGTTTAAAACCAGAAGTAATAAGTAGCAATAAATTATATTTTAGTCTTGAAATATAAATATATATAAATCGATTTTGTCGAGATTCTAGCTCACTTTACCAGCGAATTGTAAAATGGAATACGAATGCAGTACAATCTGAATTTCGGAATTTTAGCGTACATTATACGAGTATTCCAGCGTAACATGACACGCAAAGCTGAATATAGAACTAATTTTGAGAACGAAAATGATATGCAACATCCAAAACGTATATTAGATCAGATGACAAAAGAAAGTGAATAAGTATATATATTTAATTAAAAGATTATAAATAAATAAATAAAGGTGAACATTCACAGCCCCACGTAGGGTAGACTATACCCTGTATCGTGGGTACCATGGACACATACAAAGACAGAAACACAAACACCCAGACCGAGAACAGAAATTTAAACTCTTAATTCAAATTTCTCGATCGGCAGTCCGGAATGGTAACCCAGGCCACGGGTCGTAAATAACTAATATACTGTACAAATGTTACTCATTCCTATTAGTTTCTAGCTTTATTTGTTAGTGGCTCATCGAATGACTCATACGGTAAAATAGGTTTGAATATTTTTTTTCTTAGCAGCTAAGGCGATTACAAAAATAATTAAACATCTCTGTTATTTTAAATCGCTTGTAATTTATATTACTATTTTTTATAATAGCTATAATAAAATATTATAGCTATATTAATATTTAATAAAATACAACATTCTTGGACTACAATTTTATTTTTTAATAAATCTATCTATAATTATATAAAAATAAAGCTGAAGAGTTTGAACATGCGAAAAATTATGTTTGTGTTGAATAGTCCATTTATTGGGGAAGGCTATAGAGGCTATACTAACATCATGCTATGACTAATACCAAAATCCACGCGGACTTCGCGAGCGGCCACTAGTATTAATACATAAGGGAAGGGAATAAATATTTTATTATATATTATATAGCTAATCCCTACTTTCCTACTAATACTATAAATTCGAAAGTAACTCTGTCTGTCTGTCTGTCTGCTACGCTTTCCCGCTTAAACCACTGATGGCACTGAACCAGTTTTAATGACATTTTAGAACACAGATTGAGTGGACCTTGGGAAAGGCCATAGGATGGTTTTTATCCTAAGGGAACCTATAAAACCGGTCGACGCGGGCGAAGCCGCTGGCGGAAGGCTAGTGTTAACATAATTCCATAACTATTTATTGGATTATTGATCGTCTGTCTTACCAAAGCATTAATGTCAAATTTAATTTAATAATAATCTTATCAAATGTATTGGTACTTACATAATAGAAGATAACAGATAAATATTGTAGAAATTAGCACAATCGTAATGTCTATAGTTTATTACTCGTGTAATAGTAATATGAGCTGTTTTGATTTTCATAATTCTTATGATGACGTATTTTAAAACATAGCTACTTAGATGAATTTTCTCATCGTCGTAAATATTTAGTATTCATGTGCATTAGTTTGTTTTTAACACGCTTTTATTAGCTTGACCTGTATGTATGTATGTATGTATGTATGTAACGGAATCTTAACTTCATTTTCACCTACTTCTAATCGTTTGATTAACTTGAAAATTTGCACAGGGGTCAAGGGCCGATGACAATGCAATACTATGAAAAAAATTCCCACTATAAAATTAAAAATAAATAATGTACTTAGTTTAAAAAACTAAAAAACACGCTTTCAATTTTTACTACACGCTTTTATTTTTTAAATTAAAAAAAAATACGAACTAAAAAGTAAAAAATAAGAAAAAAAATGTATTTTACTGTAAAAAAAAGCGTGGGGTGCTTTTTGAGATACTATTGACACCATGCACCCCACGGTTTTTTTACAGTAAGATACATTTTCTTCTTATTTTTTACTTTTTAGTTCGCATTTTCACAAAAACGTGGTTTTTAGTTTTTTATTTCAACAGAAGCTACACGCGCATAATATCACTTTGTTCTCTAAGTCGGAATCAATCGAAAGCATGGAATAATAAACTCCCTTAACCCTTAACTGTAAGTAATATACACGATTCTCTTATTCCTAAATGTAATCACAGCGTATGATTGTGACTTGAAAATAGAATTGTAAACTGAACTGCACTTAACCCTCTTATACTTCTTGTTAGTAATAACTCAAATACCACTGGCTGCATTCAAGAACGATATTACTAAGAGAAAAGTTAACACTTGGCTTGGGTCGGCACATATTTCTTTTTGTACAAGTATGAAGAAATGCGCATGACTTTGCAGCTGCGGTCGGGTACAAGATGGGTAACAAATAACCATGCGCGTTACAGTTCTTTGGAAGGCATGACAAGACATCGGCCCTTGTTGTAATCAAAAGAAAGCAGTTGAAAAATCTTGTCGCAAATAGTTGGTCCTTAACCTGTATTGGAGTACAATTTTTTTAAAACCAGAGTCATTTTGCTTGTACTCGACTCGATATAAAATATCGCTTATTGCAAAAGTCAAAAGACATATGTGAATTTTCTGACAACCTTTTCTGCTGGGAAAAAATTAGGTCTATAAATAATTTAGGTCTCTTCTGCCGGATTGGCCGATCACCAAGCTGGTCAAGTGCGGGTTGGCACGCCAAGGTTTGAACTCGGATTTCCTGCGCCGAATGAAGACCGGTATTTACCATTCGAATGCTCACCCCCCTGTACCTACTCCATATACTTATAACTTTTTTGGCAACGCTAATCGGAATTCGGGAAGACACTCAAGTCTCAATTCCACTAAAACCGCAACCAGGAAGTTGCTAAATTAAAAGGCTTCCAAGTTTGGTCAATATCAAAAGCCAGGGGGAGACGTAATTTAACAGGCCAAGCGCATCATGTTTTTAATATTTACTAGCTTTCCGCCAGCGGCTTCGCCGGTGTGGACCCGTTTTATAGGTTCTCGCAAGATGTCCATATCGACACCTCCCACGCATAAGGTCGTATCGACAAATGTACGATTTTTCACTAGAGCGATTATAAGGAACTTTCATGAATTTTAGCAAGCTGATATTTATTGCTTGGACTTGTCGGCGGGTTATATATTATTAAGAAAATGTATTATTTAAATAAATTTCTTAATTCTGAAATTATAGCATATTTATTATACACATTGCTTGTATAACAATCATAAAGTCGTATTTTATATAATATATAATATGCATGTTGTATATTGTATAATATAATACGACTTTATACGTATTGTACAAAGGTCGTATTAGAAAGTTACACCCTTTTGCGATTGATAAGGCTCACATGGACAGCACGAATATGGTCGTATGTTTTTATATACGACCTTATACTACGAACATGTTCTTAAAATGAGCTTATTTAAAGCGTCGTTATTCAATCTTTTTTATAAGTGGGTGCAGTTACATTAAGTTACATTAAGTAATAACATAATATTATTTAAAAATAAACTTTATTATGCCAAACGTGCAATTACTTCGCTTTAAATTAACATTAACCAGTCTCACTCTAATAGTACCATTGGTATAATTTTATTTATCTATCTATCATCACAAAATAAAATATACTCATTTCTTAACCTCACAGCGAAACGACTGCCTTAAAAGAAAAAAATTACAACGATCACAATTAGTGCAGGTACTGAAATTATCTTTCAGTAAACATTGAAATAATCAAATATTTTGAAGATCAACTTTATATGCGCCTCGAGGATTTCAACCTGGCTTCTCCGTGTCGGAGACCGCAGTCTTTACCGCTCGGCCACCACTGCTCTGGTCACCAACAAAATACATAACTACTTCTAAAAATAAACGTGACATTACTATACACCCAGATTTTCCTGTATTGACATCAACAAATGCGTAGAAATACAAGATGAAATAATACTACTACGAACTAGTACATTCCGACGTGCATACACTTGCGTGACATTGACCAAGATTGCAAGGAATCTGTTGTGAATTATTTACACTCGTTTATTTCATTTTAACGGCTGCCGAATGATATATTTTGGTGTTTTAAATGGGCAATAACACAAATTTAAAATACAAGATGCAATATCGTGACAACTATAAAGAGTCATTGCTACAGTATGTGGAAGGAGTATTCTGATAAAAGATCGTTAGAAAAAGGTGTTTGGTATAAAACCATACAATGTGAACCTTCTTCCTTCTCCTTCAATCTTGGATTAATAATTCTCTATAACTAGAAGTGACGCTGTTATCGCTCTGAGACTTAGATCTGGACACATTCCATTAACCCATTAATGGCCAAAATTAAATGAAAGACAATATAAATGTGAAATATTTATATTCTTAATCTTTATATGAACATCTTAATATTAAGTGAAACAATATTTTTATTATTATTATTTTTTATACTTTTTTGGGGGTGTACTTGTTTGAGTACAGCGGCCACTTACGAGTGAAAATTTCCAAAGCATGGCTTTTCAACACAAAGTGTTTTCAAACACTTTTTGCATTCCAACGGACCCTAGCGTGGC
This sequence comes from Pyrgus malvae, assembly GCA_911387765.1. NCBI lineage: Eukaryota > Metazoa > Arthropoda > Insecta > Lepidoptera > Hesperiidae > Pyrgus > Pyrgus malvae. The sequence goes on from OU426947.1 coordinate 26,810,482, forward strand.
AAATAACGCACTGCAACTGTTTTCCTAGCTTCTGGGGCTAGTGGCCTGACCCATGCTGAGGCAGTCCTACGACAATAGAAGAAGATGGTCGGGCTCGTTTTTGGGATCCTTGTTTCAAATAAATAGTGTCTGGCCAGACTACGGCGGAATAAAGGTTGATCATCCTTCCTGATAACATGTAAACGCCAGGCGTTTGATATGGCCATATCCAACAAGTACGTAAACAAAACCCACCAGCACTTCTTGCCATGATTCGCGATCCGATACAGTGATATAGACTGATTCAGCTCATCAACTCCACCCATACCTTTATTGTAATTTTGAATTATAAATGGAATCCTTACATCAGTTTTCTCTTGTTTCACTGTGCACCATCGGTTTACGTTTAGGCGGTCGCTGCTGAGTGTGAGGCGGTCGCTGCTGAGCGCCAGGCGGTTACTGTTGAGCGCTAGGTGGTCGCTGATGAGTGTCAGGCTGTCGACGTATTCTTTTCGCGGCCAATAGTTCGTCATCACTTGAATCAGAGTCACTTGACAAAGTACCCTCATAACGAATAAAAACCTCAATATTACCAGGTACATCTCTAGGCAATGATTGTGGCACTATGTCTTCTTCAGCGCCTTCGTATTATCGCCTAGTCATAGTCACAATCATCATCATCATTTTCTATGATTGCTTCTACTGCTTCCTCGAGTCCTCTGAAGTTATTTGTGTTCGAGAAAATCTTTCGCTTCATTGTTCAAAACCTGAAGCAAATTTATATTTTTATGCACTAAAGTGGCCAGTGTACTCAATTGAGTACAGTAGGCTGAACCTCCGTCTAAAGCTAGCAATTTAGAATATCTTTTGCAAACTTCTAACTCATATCATAAATTACACTATATTCTATCACAAATACAACTAAAAATAACATTTACCCTTGGAAAGATATCAATAAAAGATAAAAAAAGTACTCACTTGCAGGTTTATACAATACATTGAGATCCAATGGCTCTAAATGACACAAATTTTTAAAATACCCTCATATTGAATTACTCAAAATATAATAATTTTTACCTTCTATTTAGCTGAATATAAGGTTTATGACTAACTCACCACAGTTTCAGATATGTTGTTTGTTAACAACTGTACTCATTTGAGTACAGTGGCCAAGAATGGGTTAAACAAATTTGCCTTTTTAATTGGTAAAACACAATACCCTAACTGTGTAGACTGTGATGTGGTGGAAGATGTATACCACATTTTAATGGAATGTGTCCGGAAGGAGCCACGGAGACGAGATTTATTACTAGAAAATACAGTTTTGGTTGTTGGATTATGTAATACTGCCCTGGCGGATACTTCGGGAGATTTTGCTAGAACACTATATAAATTTGAGAAATAGAACACTATATAATTTTTTTGTGGACATCGAATGATAGAGTAATATAATTATATAAAAATTTACAAATTTACCTTAGCGTGTAAGTTATTTTTAAGCAGATACATGTAATGTTTTAGGGTAACCTGTAAATTACATGTTTTGAATGATAAAATAAATAAATAAATATATGTTTTTGTATTATTTGAACAGAAAAAAAAACAATATTGTAAGTGCATCGATTTAACTGAATATGTATTAGTATAAGAATTATATTACACAGCGACACTGCCTATAAAGGTAAAGCTCTTTTAATAAAGGAAAAAATATCGTGACAGAAATATATATAATAATATTATGAAAAATTAGTCAAATAACTATACCGATGTTTTTGTCTTAAAACCAATTTTTAGTGCTTTTATTGTTAGAAGCGAAAATCTCAAACACTTCAATGCAAATTATATTTCGAGTACTTACACGGTGTAAGTATCATACAACACTGACGCAGCTGCATCATGTGTGACTCCGACGCAGATTGCAGATCACATTCGCTAATGTTTGTCGTGCTAGTAGAGTTCATGGAACCAGGTCATTCACTACGGTCGGTCACTGTAGTACTATTTAATTTTTGTAAACGCTTAAAGCATCAAAAGTTTTTTCCATTGAAATGTGATTTTCTCCCGGATAAAAGTAACTATATGGCACTCTTTTACCCCCAAACTATCTCTATGTTAAAATCAGTTCTAAGCGTAGCACCGTTGCGACATAAAAGGACAAACAAACAAACACACTTTCACATTTATAATATTAAGTATGGATGGATTGATGGATTACTGTAGAACATAGTGTTTTATCTAGAGCACCGTCTTTCTGCCACTTAATTACATTTTCAATTTTTTTGCGTCCAAAGGTTCCAATATAAGTTGTGGGCAGGATACGCAGTGAGAACAATCAGAAGTCCAATATTAACGTTCCTTTATAAAAGAGCGCACCTTTCTCTTTGGAACGAAAGGCCATTTCTCTTATTTTCCACAGTTATTGAACATTGCTGTACAGTACACATTCATTTCAGGGTTCAAAGTCCGAGGACGGCGGGAAGTTCAAAAAGACTTACATTCTTGTTTTATTTTAATTTTCTTTGTGCATTTTTTACAGATGTGATAAAGGTATTGCGTTTTGTTCGATAAACGTTAACAACAGTGCACGAGTGAAAACAAAATAACAGCGCGCAATTACATATTATTATGTTTGTTTCGCTTGCCTCCGAAACTCTTGTGAAGTAGTCATCGCTTTACTTGTATGTCGAGGACTTACTAAATAATTACTGATGGCTGATTTAACTTTATCGGTTATTATATCGCCCAATCTAAACGTTTACTTGACATTAACAATACCTATATATTTTTCAAATTTTTGACAATATAAACAGATGTAATGCTATTACTGAAAAAATGTCCGATGTTAATTTATTTTTCTTTCTCTAAAAATGAGGACGATGCAGTAAAATCGAAACAGGAAGTAACCAGGAGAATAAAAATGAAACTTTATTTAAGTGCAATCTAAATTTCTCTTGGCAGCGATTCAATATTCAGCAGTTTTTAGATTTTGTCTACAAACATTTTATTTCGCGGTACACCAAATTTACAATCAGTCAGTCTGGGTTTTGGGGGATAATGCAAGCATATATAACGCGATTAACTCTTAATCCACGTGTACAATATTACATGGGCAATTTTACAAGAGAATATTGAACTTGTAGAGCAACTATTACTATTGACCCGATAGATTAAAACTCACAGTTTGTTGAAAAGAGAATTCCGTCAGCATTTGTTTTCCCTTTGATTTCTTATAGTTTATTTATTAGATATAGCTTAAAGGCTTCCTCGATAAATGGATTATTCAACTCAAAAATATTTTTTCCATTTGAACCAGTAGTTCCTGAGAGTAGCGCGTTTAAACAAACTCTACAGCCTTATATATTAGTATATGTACATAGATTGGGGATGGAATCGATAGGTATTAAGGTTGGTTTCCTCTGCAAAAATAATGATCAACAATAACTGGTAGAGCTTCAAAGAAACAATTGGTCGGAATATAGGCAAACAATTGCAAAAGTACACAGTATTCCCTGGGCTATTGTACAATGTTAATCAAAACACATTTTCCCTACAGTTGCGTAAATAAGGAAAATAATTGAGGTGAATTTAATTTCGGTACGTGTTGGATTCATTTTTATTGAACAGACAAAGGTATTTACGTCGATAATTAAATCACCGGTGCTTTTCTTTTGTATTTTTAATTGGGCAATGAAACCAATGACTCAAATTATTTAATAATATGCTTTTGGGAGGAAAATTACAGATACCTTGCTGAACACAATTGTTTTTTGATACTGGTTAAATATGAAAACTGCATGTATGAAAAACAAGAGAATAATTAATTTAAAACAAAAAATAAAAACCCGATTCAAAGAGTGGAAAATTTGCCTTTTTCGTACGTTTCTTACTAATTATACTGACTACCAAATTTGGCAACTTGCTCGTGACTGAACTTTCTAGAAATGGGCACCGAGGCACCGACTCGAAATGAAGTTTTTGGGCCCAATGCGAGCGCGAATGCCCAAGTCTCGAATGAAAAAAAAAACATCGAAATACGATACTAAATATACCAATAAATCAGTGAACATATACACAAAAAGTGATAATCCCAACGAATTGACATTTTAACATAACATAATTTAACATTGTTATTGAAATCTGTTAAAGCGCCACTCGCCCAAGTCTTGAACCTCTCGAATGAAAAAAAAAACATCGAAATACGATACTAAATAGACCAATAAATCAGTGAACATATACACAAAAAGTGATAATCCCAACGAATTGACATTTTAACATAACATAATTTAACATTGTTATTGAAATCTGTTAAAGCGCCACTCGCCCAAGTCTTGAACCTCTCGAATGAAAAAAAAAACATCGAAATACGATACTAAATATACAATAAATCGGTGAACAAAACACAAAAAGTGACAATCCCGACGAATTGACATTTTAACAAACATAATTTAACAATTTTATTGAAGTCTGTCTGCCAAATTGAAAACAAAAACTAACATATTATTAAGTTTACTTTATGTTCTGTGCCGTTATATCAGTATTTTTAAATAACACAAATATAGAGATACAATTTTATCTTATTTGGGTTATGTGGTAGGTAAGATTCTATCTATACACGGCACTTTCGAAATACGTTTATCATGTCCACTTTAGCCCCAAAACAACGAATACCTGCTGTTATCGTTATCAAGTATTACATACATAGATAACCTTCGCATAGTCAGTGCGAATGTCGAGTAATCAGCTGTTTTTAAACCTCTACGAGTACCTGGTCTACTAACAAGTATTCGTCAAGTAGAATTAACGCTTTACACTGTTAATAGTCTTCTGTTGTTGCCTGGTACTCTTCATAATCTTCTCCTAACGCAGATCTACGGAGCCAAGTCAAACAGACGCAGTCAGGTGTGATAGGTGACCGCTAGTGGCAGAAATCAACGTCGTCCCCGCTACGGAGGACACGTTAAATCGTCAGAATTAACGCTTTACACTCTTAATAGTCTTCTGTTATTGCCTGGTACTCTTCATAATCTTCTCCTAACGCAGATCTACGGAGCCAAGCCAAACAGACGCGGTCAGGTGTGATAGGTGACCGCTAGTGGCAGAAATCAACGTCGTTCCCGCTACGGACACGTTAAACGACACGTCAGTCTCGGTAACGGCGTTGGCTGCTAAACCACTAACTCGAATTGGAACATCGGGTCCAAGCCTTCCCAATAATGGGGAGAAACCCATACCCAGCAGTGGGACACAAAAAATGAGTTGCAGCTATTAGTCAACCTGCACTGGAAGTGTAGCAGTACATGCTCCATACCTGCCCAACATCACAATAAAACTTTTACCGTACCAACATTAACAACTTTTTATTACTTGAGAAGCAGAACTTATTTACAGCATGTAACTTACACAAAATTCAATGCACTAAGCATTTGGCGTGAAGAAAATGTCACATACAATTTTATTCATACGGGAAGCACATAATTTCTTGTAATTATAATTGTAGTAGATTCTCTCGACGTTGAGACCTAAATATATTAAAATTACGTACTTTTCGAAAATAGGTCAAAACGACGCGCTCCCAAAGAGTCAGGCTGTGACAGAGGACAAAGCGATAATGATGCAAATGTATTTTGTTTTTCACGAATCTCGAGTGTAAGCCAATTATAAAGGAAATGCAATTATTATGCGAGTAGGTCAATTGCATTACAAGGATTTTATTGGATAAAGGCGACAATTGAATGATTATTGCGAAAATGACGTACAAAAATTAAAACACCAGAATTTCGAATGAAAACGTTCATGTAGTTTTGCTTCGTCTTTGCCTCGCTATGATAGATCGCATTAGCAACCGGCCCCTGGGTTATGCAAGTTGCATTGTGACTTCAATATGTAAAATTCTATTGTATTAACAATCATATGGATTGTTAATACAATACTAAAATTATATATGCTAAAGTAACTCTGTCTATAGAGACACATATATATGTGTATGTGTGTGTTTCGTCTCCATGCCTTGAATTTTAATTTTAATGAAATTTGGACCATAAGAAGGGACAACAAAGAAATGTGATGGTGATTTCAGGTTACAAAGATTCTCGCAAAGTTCTCACATAGTTTCTCACCGTCACCCAGGGTTGACTGGCAGAGAATGCCATTAGGCACTAAATTTTACCCAGTAACACTTAAATTAAGGTGCTACAAAAAAACGGGTTGCACTCCGGTAGTGCCGGCAGAAGTGAAAACTTGAACATCAACGTTTTGCATTTTTAATATTATTTTGGAATGGTTAGGGAATAATTTCGCACGAATTGCTTTTATTTTCAGTATTATATTTCATCTAGTATTTTCAGTAGGTTTTCATCTTGTATTTTTATAAAGTACTCACTCATTATCTTTCACTATTTCTTCGTCACTTTTTCATTAATAGATGCTCTTTGTTCAATGTCCATATTTTAAATACTTGATATAAACGAATTCTACAAGTATAGACAGTCGAGCCGTCATCAGCTGTCACCCCTCCGTCTTACGAATATTCGATCAGGCCACGTGTCCTGACGCAAGTTTAACATTTTTTACCCATCCCAAAAAAAGTGCACAACGCCGCTAAAGAAGTTTTCACTTCAAAAAAAACATTTTTGTCTGTTTGTGGCTCTTAAGCGAATATCTCAACCTCCTCTTATTCGAAAATTGGAGCAACTGTACGCCGAAATTACTCGTCTGTGTTACCGGAATCAAGGCATATTATTAAAATGAATCGTAGTTTGTATGTTTTTCGTCTATATTTAACGATTTTCCCAAATGTTTGGAAGTAGATATCACATTTCTTTCTTTCATAAGTATTTTCATTATTTAATTTCATTGGAACAAAAATAGCTTGTTTGACGTAATAACAAAAACTTTTTCAATAAATAGTCTCCACAACTTTTTTGGTACATAATAATATATACTAATCTAAATCCATACTACTCGTAATATCAAAAAACTGAAGTGTATGTTTGTTTGTTTAAAAGCGGTAATCTCAGGAACCTCTGGTTCGAATTGAAAGAATATTTTTGTGTTGGATCGTGTTGCCCATTTATCGAGAAAGTTTTTGGGCTATAAAACATCACGTCACGACAAATCTTTCTATCAGCTTTTTAAAGTCCACTACTAGACATAGGCCTCCCCTAATGTTCGCCACTTCGTCCGGTCCTGCGCCATCTTCTTCAGGTCGTCAATTCACCCGGTTGGAGGGCGGCCTGTGCTCTTTTTGCCGAGACGTGGTCACCATTTCTTCCCCATCAGTTGTCATTCCTCCCAACTAGGTATATGGCCTGCTCATTGCCACTTCAGCTTGCAGAATTTGAGATCTATGTCGGTAACCTTTGTTCGTCTACAGATTTCATCGTTACGTATTCTGTCGCGTATTCTGTCGGAATTGAGGAATAAACGGTGTATTTTTAGATTAGAAAAATAATTTTTTGAAGTGACTTCTTTTAATATTAAGTGATTTTTGGTAAGATACTGCTATAGCGTCAAAATAATGTTGGGGTTAAAACGGATTTTGTGTTTCAGTAATCTGTGGCAAAACAATTAAGTGCAAAAATGGGTACAACGGTAGTACATTCCCTATCGAACCATGGAAGAAGATACACGTCTGTACCATCGCCAGTTTTTGTCAATGACCCGGTACTCGTCATTTATAGAAAAAGTGTACCTTTTGGTTGGTTTTCAATGGAATGACGATTACTAGTACGCTGTCGACATTATGGACTTTTACCTTACCTTTCCTGCGCGGCAGTTTACCCTTTGAACTTAATTCTACGACCTACTAAAAATCTAGCTTCTTTAATACGAGCTTCCCGAATGAGTCAAGGCATTAAGGAGACAAGTTTTTGGTCAACAGTCGCGACCTTTTACTCTTGACGGTAATGAACGCACAGCGAGACTAATTGTACCAAATTAACTCTAATGTACACCCCAAGAAAGGATTTTTGGACTTTCTCGAGCGCGTCAGATTAAGATATGGGGTATAATAATATATATCTCACACCCTGGTGACCCCCATTACTATAAAACCGGCGTGACCTCCACAATTGTATAGGAGCGAGCGAGCGAACGAGATAATTTTATGGAAGGTTAGTTTTTCTTACGTTTCTTAAATAGGCGGATACAAATATGCTATTTCCGTTGGTCGCTTTTTTTAATAAAAATATAAGAAGAATTCAAACTCGCCCGAAAGTGCCGAAATTACATTTTCTTATTTCGTAGTTTCTTTTTATTTGTCGCACCCTCATCATACTAAAATCGCCAGATAATTGAAATATTATTTACCATATATTTAATCTATTCGGCATATCGTAATATGCCGAGCTAAATATTACCCGTACCCGTTTTATCTTATATATAAAATTCACGTGTCACAATGTTAGTTAAACTCCTCCGAAACGGCTCTACCGATTCTCATGATATTTTGTGTGCATATCGGGTAGTTCTGAGAATCAGCTACTATTTATTTTTCATCCCCCTAAGTGGTAAGGGTGGCCAATCACAAACGTTTAAACGCGGTACGGAGTTCGCGGGATCAGCTAGTAAATACATATTTTTAAAACCTGAAGGCGTACTCCCCGCTGCTGAACCGGAAAACCTTATACAATATTTTTATCTTCCTACTGCCCAGTTCATAAAATGCACTAGGTCCTCACAATGCTCGAGTAAATAAACATTTAGCATCGTGGGCATTACTAATGGCGGTGCCGAACACGGGTTATCTCACAGGAATGTTACGAACTCTACGTAATGTTTATAGTGTGTATGACCGGCGAGTATTTCTGTACAACGAAAAAAAAGTATGATTTCATACGGCAAAACTGTCTGTGTAAGCGATGCGGCTAGCGCTAAGCGTTCCAATGTTGTTTCCACAACGCAAACACAAAGATTCCATATTTTAATCCTTTGTTTGACGAATTATTATTATTTTTATTACGTTTTACTTTAATAATTCAAAAGAACTAAGAGGGAAGTCATTTTATTTAGAATGTTACAATTTTTTTGACTAGCTATACATTTGGAGCGTGTGCCGTGGGTACTTAAGATAGGATTGCACAATCTGTAAGGGCGGTCTCCAAATGCACTTATTACTTTCAAAATAAAACTATTTCCCTATTTTCAGTTACTCTAAATCCATTTTGTTTTTAATTTGTAATAGTCCCTTCAATTTACGTAAGTCCGAGATAGAGGTTTGAAAGTAAACATTGTATAAAAGTTAGCGCTTTGATATGTTGACAATTCATGACTTCAAATACAGAATAGAATACTAATTTAGAATCTTAGAGCATCAACAATGACAGGTATGACACCCGTCAGTGAGTCAGTAACTTTGAGACTCTAAGTTTAGAATAGAAGTAAATGTATTCAAATATAAATAAACGATAAGTAGCTCTGATACAAATAAATATATCTTTAAATGCAGTTTAACAAACATTAATTTAACAAATTTCAACTAACTTTCGACTAAGACAAAGTGTCCTTCAGTATCCAGCCGTTTTTGAAAGCTTTCCGAAGCGGGAATGTTTCTAAGAAACATTAGGCCAGTGACTAGCACTTCCGCCTTAGAATCGGTTTTCAATATACACCTCACTAACGGGACTTTAACTGTAAAACCTGTGAGTCCTGTGACGACCTGCGTGTTGCAACGGTTACCATGCCGGACTGTCAATAGACTAATATAAATATAACATTAAAATGTATGTATGACACCCCAACTTTGACATTGGCAAATCAAAAGATTCAAAAGATCTCTTGTAACAATAAATACAACAAATATTTAACGGGTCGGTTAGAAGGTTTTTTATTAATTAAATTGAATTATTATTAAAATATATATTTTGAAGAGCTCTAGCCGTGCTCTTCAAAACGTGACCACAAATGATTTTTTGTCATCACCGGGACAAGAATCGGCTTGCGCTATTAATCGTTCAAATTTCTGTCCCGCTAGAAATCTAAAATAGTACCCTTCGATCGGCAGGCCGACAAAATAGCTTATCTACCTATCGGGAGAGACCTACTTCTACTATTTGTTTTCGAAGTAAAATATCTATTTGTAAATAGAAGTGAATATTTGTACATTTTACTTCCATGTTAAGACTTGTATCCTCAAGATCAAAACGAGCGACGAGTTTAAAAAAGAACTTAAAACGTATTTACTGAAAAAGGCGTATTACTGAGTCACTGATTTCATAAACGACAAAACGGCATAAAGGAATTCCATAAAAACCTGGGAGGTTACTTACCCGCCGTCTTTTTTTTTCTATTTTTTTTTCAACCTTTTTTATGTCCCAATGCTGGGCACAGGTCTCCTTCTCACACAATTGAGAGGGATTTAGGCCATAGTCCACCACGCTGGCCAAATACGGATTGGTGGACCGCCGTCTTTTTTTCTATTAGTGTAGAAAAACCCTGCAATATGGGTACCTAAAGCCGACGATCGGATTCGATTCGAAATATAAATAAATAAAAAACAAACAACTAAATAAATAAATAAATTTTAAAAAATTTAATTTTTAAAAGGCGCAATATGGGATTAAATAAAAATAATAATAAAATTGATATAAATGTACATTTAAATAAATTGTGTTATAATTAAGTTTTTTTATCTTTATAATATTTGCACACCTCATGAAGGTAAATATGGCGCACTAAAAATGTATTAACTTTTGTAAACACCCATATTTGTGCAAATAAAGTCTTTGTAGTAAATAGCTGCTGATATTAATGACACTTAAACGTAATTCATTTTATTTGTATGGACAAATTATGTAGATTACCTTATGCTCTCAAGGTCTTAATTTAGTACTCAATGATTGTGTTCCCTTCACTATCGCATTCAAATGCATGCAATTTGCAAATAAAAGACATAATCGTAGTCTCTATAAACTAGGCCTGGTCCGTGACTTCACCCGCGTTTTGCACGCCTCATAAGCGAAGCGTTGAGGTGGGTACTACTGTCACTTCGCGCAAAACATCAGATTTTTCAAACTTAAAATGTCTCTATGTATCATTATATAGCACTTGTAAGATAATAATATACACACACATATCAAGGAAAAACACTATTCTTAACACTCATGATATTTTGATGCCATTTTTGTTATTTAAACTAGATAAAAAACAGTTCTGTCTTGGACGTCCGTGTGTCTGTATGTGCGGAAGCTTTTCTTGTTAACACGATAACTACCGAAATACTTTACTAATCGAGTCGGTTTTTTTTCTCTTACGCTTCGTTATACTTAGGAATATAACCCTTTCGCTTTTCAGGGTCTGATTCGATGTGGTTTAATTTTTAAAATATCGACTGTTCTTCATAGTTTTAGTATATCTATATATAAATCAATTTTATTTTGAAGGATGAGATTATGAGGCGTGCACTTTTGGATTTTCCAAACATTTCTATTTAAATATTTATTAGTACTTTGAGAACATGGTAAGCAAATTGAGAACCTTTTTTTGTTGAAATATCGTTGATTGGCCGGCGGTTAGCGTAGAACGCAAGCGATCTATGCAACTAAGCCAAACGGGCGCGGTCGGGTGTGAGATGGGTGACCGCTAGTGGCAAAAAAATTCATGCGGGTTTCCGTGCTTCGGAGGGCACGTTAAGCCGTCGGTCACGGTTGTAGTCGATAGTTAATAGTCGTTAAACCTTGTCGGAGGCCTTATGGGCGGTTTGCCACTAACCCGCATCTCCACCAACACGCACTGGAGCAGCGTGGTGGAGTAAGCTCCAGGCCTACCCACAATCGGGAGAGACCCGTGCCCAGCAGCCCCACTCCTGCGAAAAAGGGTTGCAGCCAAAACGCGTCATTTTCATGATGTTATATTGTAGTAAAAAAACATCGTTTCATCTTTACTTTAGCAATGTTATTTTTGTAGTTGGTGCTTGTATATTTATTTAAAGTATTATTAATAAAGTATTATTATTTACCACTGATTTCAGAGGTGGCAGGTCCGGACGGCGTGTTAGAGGGCCTCCTCTACTTAACGTTAAAAACATATAACTTACTAAAATTAAACTCAACTAGCTGCACATATAATACAAGGAAATACACGTAGTACGTATAGTACAAGTAAAAAGCCGCATATATAACAAAATAAAAAGTTTACAAATAAACTATTCCGTCTAGGTACGGACCTATGTGTGGCATGGTACCCATAACACTGGCAGCATTACCCCTCTTTATGCTAAAAATTAAAATTTCTACGGGAAAAATTATATCTTGAGTGCATAAAAAACTCCGTACGCTGACAACATATCATTTGCGCCATAAACTAATTCAATACATTTATTTACACCTTTATTCCGCCATTAGACTACCCGTTTTTAATTTGAACTTTAGCAATATCAAAGTTATTTTAAAAATAATAATTATATCATGAAAGTCCGTATTTTACTTAGACTAAGAATAATGTACTTATTTACCATTTATACTATTTTTGAATTTAGAATGACGTCACTCTGTTGCGTTCTTAGAGCATCAAGGTATGACTACCTGTCATGACACCCGTCAGAGGGGTTGCCTTTACGGGTGAACCCCTCGTCCCAACGTCCATGCACAATGTGCCTTCTAGTTATACAACTAGTGTGTCTGTGTGTGTCGGTGCCAGTGTTGTCGGTGCATAGAAAATGACGTTGTTAATTGAAATTAACATATTTAGAAATGTATGCGTCTGTAGCGATGAAAGAATACTTGTGGATGTGTGACAGAATTAAAATGTATGCGTTCTTCCCCCCGCACCAGATCTGAAGAGCGAGTCAGTAACTTTGATGCTCTAAGGTTACGTTGCATTATGTTATAACAGTACTTGCAAAGGATTAGCTTGGTAGACGTTTGCAAATCAGTATATGAGTAAAATCTAAAAATTTAATAATTTTACTAACTAAGAAACTAAAAGTAAGTTAGTTACACTTTATAAGCCGTGATAATTTAGCTTATTAATCAGCATACATAATTCTTTAATAAGCAAAGTGTAGTCTAGAGTGTAATATATTTGCCGCGATATTCCATGCCTTGTGTACTATAGTGCAAAGTTGAATATTGTACGAGACAAGCCCCGCTCCCCACCGCGGCTCATTCATCGTATCACTTCGTTTAAGTGTCGCTCTAAATTCCTCGGCCGATGTGGGACCACTTCTCGCGAATTCTTCCCTCAACCCACCATTGATCCGGTAGCAAAATTCGAGCCATATTTTGCTAGTTCAAACATTTAAATTGGGTTTTCATACGGAAATACGAGTACCGTACTGGCCCTCTCCTCTCAACTCAAAAATCGTTTAATAGTAATTGCCTTACTTATTTAAATATTTTTAGTACGGACAAAGGAATTAACAAATGATTTGTGTGGCATTGTGGTTACCATGCCGGACTACCGACCCGGGTGTCCCGGGTTCGATTCCCGGCGAAGTAGGAATGATGAGTGTAGATTTCTATCAGAATGGGTGTACTTTTGTGCATCCATAGTATCCACGACACAGGTAATCCTAGTGTGTGGCTATGAGTTTGTAGCGTTATCAAAAAGAAACAGCAAAATTCCTACACAGAATTGTAGAGGTTTTCCGACACAAGACCCGCTGTTCCCAAAATCTCGCCTCCCATCGATCCGGTAGCAACGCTCGAGAGACGTTTCACCAACGCGAGTTCGTTTGGTTTCGTTTAATACTGTTGTTCTTTATCGGACCTATGCCGCTGACCCAAAAATCGGTTATATTATACATTTTTACTACAGGTAATGAGATAAAACGGGTAGCTAAAAATTATTTGCTTTAAATTGTTCGACAAATTATTCACCTGTTCCAACAATTCCGAAGGAAAGCCTTTCTCAAATTATTCTCCTACCTTCCGTTGATCCGGTGGGAATACTGACGAATTTGCCATCCAAAATATATAATTTGGGTCAAAAGTAAAGTGTGTCTTTACAAACTGCCGTAGATTTAGAAGGTTCTGCTCCAGGAACTAAATAATAAAATGATTTAATTTATTTCTTTAATCTGTCCCAAATTCTTTTCTGCACAATTCATCGATCCAAAATATTCAATTTGGGTTAAAACTCAGTTAAAAGTCAAACCACACATAGACGCTAGTAACGAACTAAATATTTCCATAGTCTGAAACCTTGACGTACAAACTTCATCATTTATGAACAAAATTACCTAAATACAATTTCTACTTATTAATAATATAGAATTAGAGTAAACCACAGGAAGATTATCTAAATCGACATAAAAGCGACAAAATCAATTGAAAAGTGTTATGAATTTTATAGGTATATGTTTTGCAAATTAAACGCAGACAGCTATCCATAAAGATAGGCTCGGCATAATTTCGGTAAAAGAGACTACTTTACGCGTTCGCCCATTTACGATAGCGTGCATGCGCGCGCATCACTTCATCATCACAAAACTTTGCGCAATAAACTTGACGACACATGTTTCCAATCTGCGTCTCCTCCGGGAGTTCATCACTTCCTTTAATTACTTTCCAACAAAAAACATATCATACAAAAATCCGATGCTCCGGTGAATTTATAAAAATCCGAAGTTCAGTTGTTCGAGGTAGGTCAATCCTGAAGTTAATATCCGAAAGTTTTTGCAAAATTACCACGTAACGTCCACTTGTTGCTGGAGTTACAAAGCTTGTTGAATGTTCATTTTAAAAGTAGACACCCACGTGGACTTTACGTTTTTCCCCAACACAATTAGCCACATTGGTTTAGCTGCTCTCGAGTTTTAGCGACACTAACGAACAGCAATTCATTTTTATACATTTTGCATAATCCAAACGTTTGTTTATGGCATTATAAGTAAGACTGTATTACTGTGAAGCGCATATGGCTCGGCGGCTAGCGTTGAACGCTAGCGATCTACGCAGTTAAGCAAACCGGACGCGGTCAGGTGTAAGATGGGTGATCGCTAGTGGCAAAAAATTTCATGCGCGTTTCCGTGCTTGGAAGAGCACGTTAAGCCGTCGGTCCCGGTTGTTATCGATAGGTAACAGTCGTTAAACCTTGTCGGAGGCCTTATGGACGCTTTGAAAACATCCGACAGCAGGTTGGCCACTTACCCGCATCTCCACCAACCCGCATTGGAGCAGCGTGGTGGAGCTTCTCCAGGCCTTCCCAATAATGGGGAGAGACGCTTGTCCAGCAGTGGGACGTAAAAAAGGGTTGCAGCCAAGTAAGACAACATACAGCATTATAATCACGCCATTCTTGTAGGTATACTAATTTAATTGACTAGCACATACAAGTTTATAAACAAGAATTACAAATTGACCCGTTTTTCCTGATTGAACCAAGGAGCGCTCAATACGGAATAACCGTGGTAATTGTAACAATATCATATTTATTTATAAAATAGGTAAATAATAGTGAATCAATTTCAAGTTTAAAACCTTCCTCGTTGACTGATGGGAAAATGTTCCCGCCAATTTAGGTACATATAAGTACGATAATATCATATATATTTGTAAAAATATCGACACTAACATTTTTAGAATCATATTAGGCATAATCAAAGAATTATTTATTTTACGACTGTATAAGATAAGCGTAATCATTGGTAATCATTGATGAGATGACATTACACTTCTGAATATTGCTACGTCAGTCTTGTGCAAAAATTCAAAGATCCAAAGGCCCGAAAATACAAAGATATATGTACATATATGCATCATTTCGGGACCAGAATACGACTTAATATAACCTCTCATAAGAGGTCACTAATAGGGTTTAACGAGAGGTTTTCGGAGTTTCAAGCTATAAGATTGAGAGCTCAAATTGTGTACCACTACCTATACGACTACACTATAGTCGTATCGTACCTATGTGGCTCCTCGTTATGAAGTAAAAGAATTCCATAGTCTCTCAAGGCAACAACGATGCGTTCCACTGGAGATCCAGGAGCCCTTGACAAGCGTTGAGAAGTAACCGAGAGAAAAAAGTAACAAAGGGACATAAAAGGAAAATATATGTTTTAAAAAATTCTGATATATTTATTTTATTTGAAAAAAAAAACCGGATTATTTTAGGAAAAATGATCGGCCCTATAACTGTTATATTGGAGTAGTCAAAGGATTTGTATAATCGAAGATCCGTGTGGCGCAATGGTTACCATGCCGATATTGCCGATCGAAGGGTTTCGGTTTCAGGAGAGGCAGAAATTTGAATGATGAATTTAAATTTCTGTTCTCTGCCTGGGTGTTTGTGTTTCTGTTTTTGTGAGTGACCATGGCACCCACGACACAGGGTATATCTACCTTACTTACTGTGGAGCTATGAGTGATAAACATTATTTGCTCGTATTTATTTGTAGAAATAATCCTGCGTGAAATAAAGCCTTATCTTTAGTAACACGAGGATCAAACAAATATACTCAATACCTAAATTACAAACGTATCAACAACTTATAATGGCAACCATATGTATATTGACACCTATCAAATATCTGAATGAGATAGGAACTCGATATTACATTTCTCATAAGTTCTCTGTGCATGTTCTTATTCGCACCATTGCGTCCATTTAGATCGTCGATCGAACTATTTATCGGGATATATCAAATGTTACACAAAAAATGTCGTCAATGTAAGTTATTAAGGAAATGCTGACTATCTCAATCTAAATGGGCGAGCGTAAGATTACAAGTCCGCCAGAATAAGTCTGCCGATTTCGCTGATTTACCTGATTTAACACATGAAAGTTTGCAGTTAAAATACAGTATTTTGTAAGTTTCATTGCACAATATAACTGATCATTTCAATAATAATCTAATACATAATTAGCCACTGTACTTACTGTATTTTAATTGCAAAATCTCCTACATAAAATCAGCTCAATCGGCAAAATTTCGTATAGGGCCTCTTAGCTTAAGTCTTCCTGGATTGCTCGCCTAAGGCAATACCCGAGCCAACAGCCAAGGCACGGACCCGTACATGTTTCAGAGCCCCTAAAAGTTTCCACTGTATATAAGAGCAATGTCCTCGGCTTGTTAAGTCCAGGCCGAAGAGCGGAAACACAAACAATGAGACGGAAAGAGCTAGACGTTCCGCCTTCCCCCATAATAATTTAAATTATGATAACGATGAAAAACGGCCAAGTGGAAGACAATGGTGTACTTACAGAATGTTCCACCATCTTCACATACGATACCTTATATTGTATTATTAGGAAAAATACAGAATGCCAATCTCTTTATAATGATGATAAAACACTCGAAAATATTAAAATCAACATTGCACACACCAGGGATATAGGTTTAAATTAATTAAAAGTTAAAATTAATAATACACACTATAATTTATTTCAACATTCTCGACATGGTTGGGTTGATTATCATCGCAAGGTATTTTTGAAATCTTTTTCCACTATCTGAATTAAAATTAAAACTGAAGGTATCTTTAAAATCGGATTATTTAAAAATTAATATCAATTATTCCTACTATTATCTCATTCTAGGTCGTCTCATTTAGTTAAGATTTTACTGTTTTTTTTTTAACTGTAGTTATAGTCGGTTCGCCTGACAATGTGTTAATGGAAGTGATGACGCGATGATCAGTAAAATCAACACTCATTTGACACGTACTAAACACGTTTGAAAAATGGAACGGCGCGGCGCTAGTTCTGGGAAAAAAGTAGCAGCATCCTTAATAATAGTATACGTAAACGATAGATAAAGATATACCTACTTTCCTATGAACGAGTTCTGGGACACTCAAAAACTGACGATAACACGGACGTTTACCTTGTATGCGATTTTTTGTTACTTCGTAATTATTTGACATTGCAACGGTGCATCGGATTGACATGTGCGAAGCCAGATCATTCGAGGATACCGTGATTCCCTGCGAGGCAGAAATTTGAATGACGATTATTAATTTCTATTCTCTATGTTAGTGTTAGAGTTCTTGTATTGTAATTGTGTGCGTCAATGTGCACCCCGCAAATTACATATTTTATGCCATTAACATAGTATGTCTTACTTAACACACACACGGGAGCGCACTGATGACATTTTCCGTTCGCTTTTCTAATGTTTAGTTTTTATAGACTCTAGAAATAGTGTATTTATAGACTACCGACTGATTGCCTATAGATTTTCGATTCGGTTTTAATTAATCTTCTTTAATAAAATTATTTTTCAACTTTCTCTTAATTGTGTCTTCATTAAGAATAATAAGTATGTTGTTGTAGTCTACTGTTTTCTTTTGATTAAAATATAACGTGCTATAATTGTATTTTTATCGACTTCCAAACGGAGGAGGTAGGTACTTTATTCGGCTGTATGTATTTTTTATATATGTTCATCGATGTCTCCGCCTTTTGTGGACCGATTTTCAAAATTATTTTTCTCTTCGTATGCCTATACTTATGAGATGGTCCCATTGTCACCAAGATGATGGAATCCCAGTGAAATCGAGGGGAACGCTCAAAATTTATAGGTGTTTACCTATAAATTTCCCTATACTTTCTGAAGCATAAGAGATATTTGTGCATAGTAATCACCATTTTATCTTACTGAGCTGAAGATGGAAGTTACTGCTACGGTTAGGAGTTGAAAGAAAATTCTTTCAATAAATGGTTTTTTGTTCGAAATCTTACATTCCCGAGTTGGGCCAACTGTCATAATGTCAAAATCTGATGATGAGATCCCAGAGAAATCAAGGAGAACATTAAAAAAATATAGCACACACAATGATTTTCATATACTTACTAAAGGCAAAATAGTAATTTGTATATTTTTATCGTCATATCATGTTGCTAAGCTGATGATGGAAGGTACTACGACGATTAGGAGTTAAGAGCAAATTCTTTCAATATAAATATTTTTTGTTCAAAAACTAATAGTCCTGAGGTGGTCCAACTGTCACCATGTCAAAATCTGGCTATGGCAATTTATCAATCGTCATAAATTATTTTAATGGTGCCTTTTTCAACTTTTTATGTGTCTCACCACTGGCCACTCCAGGAAGCGGGAGGGACTTAGGACATGTTACCACGCTGGCCAAATGTGAATTGGTGGACGTATTACTTCGTTTTTTTTCAGAAACAGAGAGCTCAGGCATGGACAGTGATGGAAAGCATCGTAAATAATAAAAAATCACAATATTTTGATGGAGATGCGATAAATATACACTTAAGGATTTCTGTGACAGTGGTGCCTTCTACGAGAAATATTTGACATTTCTTACTTTTTACAAAATGTTTACACATGCCGTAGAGACTTTACTGCCCCCGAGCATTAAAATGTCGTAATTTCCGCCGTATTCCACCATACCCATCTGCAAATTATCTCTCTGACCGACTTCTAACTCAGTTTACTACGCGAAGCTTACTACGATGTAAAAGCATCAAGCGATTGAGTGATGGTCTGCGCAACGAGAATAATATAATCGCGGTTATATTGGTAGAAATAAACAAATCTATCCCTTTTATAAATCATACTAATATTATAAATGTGTTTGTTTGCTTGTTTATTTTTGTATGGAGATCGTTTGGGGGTTGGATAATGACAGGAAATTATCTCATTCCTATGGGGAAAAACCTGTAGCCTACGCGTATGCAACCGCGAGCGGAACTCTAAATAGTAATAAGCAATCTTCACGTTGTTTTTAAGTTTTTGCGCGAAGTTAAAAAATGCATGGCGGGCTCTTGTTGTGACTACACACAAATCGCGAGGTTCTATTACAGAAAAAAAAAGTTTTGCAATTACGGAAAGAAAACTTTTTTATATTTTTATACCAGCGAACCCGGCAGACGTTTTCCTGCCTTAAAGTGTCAGAAATAAAAATCAATTAAAAATTGCAGTCGGTGTGCAAATTTGATTAATATGAGTTCAGTAGTTTACGAGTCCATAGCGAACAAACAACGTGACGCATAATTTATATATATTAAGATTTGTATACTAACGAACCCGGCAGACGTTGTCCTACCTTAAAGTATCAGAAATAAAATAATAATGCGACAATAAATTAAGATACATATTATTATAAGCTATCCTATCTTTCAAGTTGGATCAAATTGCAGTCCGTGTGAAAATTTGATTTTTAAGGGTTCAGTATTTTAAGAATCCATAGCGGACAAACAACGTGACGCGTAATTTATATATGTATATTAAAGAAGATATGTTTAGTGTCAGATAAAGATTGTCATTGATTTTCTGTGCTATACTGGAAGGTAAAATATTAACAAATTGGTACAATTTTAGATTGCTGTCATAAACTTTGGATCGTATCACAACCTCTTGGTTTCGTTTTCGTAATACTATTAGTACCTACCTTATGTTATAAACGCATAAAGATTGACGACCCATGTGGCGCAATGGTTTCCATGCCAGACTGCCGATCGGAAGGTTCCGGGTTCGATTCCCGGCGAGGCAGAAATTTGAAAGATGAATTAAAATTTCTGTTCTTGGTCTGGGTGTTTGTGTTTCTGTCTTTGTGTGTGTCCATGGTACCCACGGCGCAGGGAATCCTAGTGTGAGAGCTGTGAGTGTGTAGCGTTTATTTATTTATTTATAAAGATTGTATGTTCTATATACCTGCATAAATACTAAGCGAATTGAGTACTTTAAATAATATTATTTGACTTATAAACTAAAAATTCTAATTGGAATCTTATTGGAGCAACACGACTGAGTAAACTAGTTTAGGCAGGGAAGTAGTTAAGTACCTACTCAGCCGATTTTATTACGGGTTGAGATAAGACCTTTAACCGAATCCTGCTATTTTATTTCAGTCGTCACCAAGAAGACTTTTTCTTAATTAAGAGAATTGTGAAATAACAGAGCATTTATTGCAATGTTTAGTTCGTTAACCTTTTTAAATTTAATTTCATCTTGATTCTTTATAGCTTGTGACTCAAGCCTTACAAGATTTCTGAAATATTGAAATGAAATGAAATGAAATATTCTTTATTCACTGTACAGTTCCTTTACAAACTCTTAGTGAACGTTATTTTTTTTGTTCTGTCTGCTCTGGGTGCGCTTAGGCAATGCTGAGCTGAAGAAAAGAGCAGACGGAGAAAAACTTCAGCCCTGTTTTAAAATATGGCGTATACAATAGCTAGCTTTCTTACAGTGTTATTAGCGTTTGGGATCATAATCTCGGCTTTTGATTCGAGATCGAATATTTTGTAGTTAGATGCTGAACTTGGGCCGTTGCCAAGAATATTATAATGTTCTCGGCAATACCCAGTATGTTCTAAAGCTTATTGATTAGTTTGCAAGTGATGTTAATAGGTATCAGCGCTGTCAGGTTCGCTTGGTTGATGAATATATTCTTATCATGATTGATTGTATATCTATTTCACACTCACATTTTTGCATAGTGCTCGATAAAATTGTAAGCTTAGTTTTGCTGATGCAGTAAGGAATTTCGTATGTGCCCTGCACGATCGTAAAAGTGGACTATAAGGGGCTTCAGTATTTGCATCTAGTCAGCGGTCCCACGTCGAACGGTACAAATCCCACATAACCAAGTACCTCTCCCAAGGTGCCGGGTGCCTTTCTTAAGGTTTCTCCCAACATAACAAAAAAGATTAACGGTGGTGTCTATCCCGGAGTATCCCCAAGTGGTGGTGTGTATCCCCAAGCGCAGAGGCAGCCACCGAGGGGGATTTAGTGCGGTAGAAATTCCACATAATCCGGTATTCTCTCCCAAGGTGCTGCGTTTTGAAGGTTTTCCCCGATACCAAAAAAAGAGATAAGTAGGTAGTACTTTAATGTTCAGACTTCTCGACAAGTCTCGAATCAGTCTAGTCGGAATAATTAAACAAAATTAAACCGAACAAAAAAGTGAATGATTGCAATAAGTACGTAGGTACCTATAGTATGTTCGTGTTCACGTTAAAAATAAACAATAAATATTTTTTGAAAAGCTAGCGGGTATTTGCGAAACCCAAAATTTATGTCAATTACTTAAACTAAATTTTGGCAAGTGTGCAGAAATGTTCGGTGTTCTGACTAACACTGTTGCACGACACTCAATGATATCGTTCTAGCTCTTATCAAAAAAAATATTTACATCCAAGCATCCAAGTAGGTACAGATATACCTACATACCGCACACTATTTTATCTTCAATACACAAGTCAAAATAAATATAAAATAAATGTGGCAGACTTAGAATAAATACTTACGTATAGAATGAGTGTTCATACAAGCGCGCTGTCAAAATTGAAGCACTAATTAGATTCCTACAGCTGTCACATCTGACAAACAAAATATTTTTATTTTGACCAAATTCACTATAAAATACCTACTAAAAATATTGAAAACACTGAAAAGTTATTTTATTTGACTTCTTTTGTTTTTAAAAAGTATTGTGATAAAATTTAAACATACCTAAGTCTTACAGAGCGGCCCGGCGTTTGGTGCCATTAATGGCACCAATCAACATGCTTCAATTTGGGTGCATGAACTTGGTTTCTACTTATAAGTTATAATGTAATTGTAATTATTCTAAAGTGGAAGATGGGAGGTTTAAATGAACGTAAGGTTTTGTTTTCGTGGACACCTACAAACGCAAAGAAAGTAAAATAAAAATAAATAAAAGTGCGATGCAACAAACCATAACTCGTAAATAAATAATTAAGTAGACTCATAAACAACAAAATTTTAAAATAAAATAAAATATAGTAAACAGTTAACCACTTCACACTTCTAACAAACTTAAATATTACAGCACGTCGTTTATCTACTCCTGTGACTGTACAATATTTTAATGGAATGCCAAAAAATGCATACCATTTATTTAAAAATATAAACCTATGGCATTGTATTAAAAGTCTTGAGTCCTTAAAAAAAACTTCCTTCGGGTTAGTACTTACGATCCCAGCGATCGTAACCCCATACAATGCAAAAGTTTACTTTTGAAACAACTTCTAAAACTTTCTGTGGTAAACTTTAAAATCCAGCTACAAAAAGTCGTACCAAGCATTGCCAGTACCAGGAACTATCGGCTACTTTGTGTATGAAGAAACTTCGCTATCCACAAAACAGTGGCGAACCTCTTAAACATTACTAGGATATTTTTAGTTATGGCGTAAGCCCGATCTGAACTAGTAAGCGCGATGATGTATAAAACGCACAGCGACAACCTTCGGCGGGACCGCGGTCGTATTTGAAATTTTTGGATTATCTAAGAAAGTGTGGTCGAAGATTCCTTCGAAAATCGACCGCGAGGGCCCACGCAAGCGCGACGCTACCCCACTGAAGACGAAATGTTAAACAATAATGCGCCAGCCTGCACAGCTCACCACAGTGGTACATGTTGCCCACTTACCTGTTGCCAGTAGTCTTCCAGGGACAGCTTCCACTCGAAGTAGCCGGTGTCGGTGACGTCCTGCAGCTCGCGGAAGAGATTACCGCTGGGGAGCACGTCCATGGCGCTTACATATGACGAAAAAAACGCGATTTTTTCTTTCCTTCCCCACAACACACGTAATCCTATCGCGGCAGAACGCGCACGACTGATTTGCCCGCGTCCCGCGCTCGTTCCCCCCGTCCCGACCCCGTGAGTATCCTCGCGCGTAGACTAGTAACAAGCAGAGAGTACGTTCTACAAAGATATGATAGCTTTCTGTTTTTTCGTCCTTAAAGGATACTTTGCCAGATCGATCGGATTTACTGTGAGAAGCGTTTGGAAATTTTTCTACATTAAATCATGATTACAAAGAAAACGGATAAAAATCATGTTATTTATGTGTGAGTGAGTAGGTACCTAGGTACTCCAAAATATATACTTAGGTAAGTGAGTAAGTACCTACCTACTATAAGCTATCAGTAGGCACTAAATAAGTAGGTAAGTAATCAAAAATTATAGGAAGGAAAATAATTGAGTATGAGAAAAATCCTTAAAAGGATTTTTATAATTTTAATTGTTTTATAAAGAAGTAGGTAAGTATCCAAATATTTAAAATAAAATTAAAATTGTATAAAATCATAAATAGCGAAATTCCAATAAGTATTTTAACTAAAATGATTTGTAAAAAACACACTCTTTACTTCCTTATTTTCAAATGACAGTAAAACTATAATGTTATTCTATGAGTGTGAAATGTGGAATGAGCATCACAGGTACACACTATTGACTGTTAATAAATTCCTTTGACAATAAAAAGAGCGTAAAAGTAGCACATGAGGATAACTCTAAATAAATTGCGCCCCGTTTTATTAATCATCGCATTTAAATCTTGAAGACTCCCTACCTTATTGGCTCAAATATTTTTTATTGAACTAATAAGTTACTAATGTAGAATCAAGTTTCTTATAAAAGGTATTTTCATTAATATAAAATAGAAACAAAATTATTTATTTGTAGATATAAAAATTTAAAAAATAACTACTTATATACAACTTAATTACTTAGATTAAATTATAAATATAACACTTTAAAAAAATTAAACAAAGTAGGTAACATAAAATACTTCGTCCAGATTACTTCCATGTGGAAGAGTACCCAGAACTCTGGCAGTGTTATCTAACTAAATTTTGCGAATTTCAGAGTCGGTCGCTTTCACGTCAGCTGCCCTGGATGAGAGTTGTAAGTGGGATGGTTGGTACTAAAGTGTCGACGCATGTTGCATCCCACACTAGATACCTTCCGTTCATCCACGATATTAACGTCAATCCGTCAGGCCTAGTTACCAATTAGTAATATGATTTACAAGGTATCATGCCGCGCGGCTTTGACGCGTGGTTGGCTCCCTACGGAACGGTTGAATGCAGCGTTGCGTTTTTTGAAGTCATTTACGATAATTCCTTTGACATATATTTCATACGACTTTTAATAATTACTCACCTTACGTTTCTTTTACCTGATTACTACGTTTCAGTTTATTTTAACTTTCACGTAAAAACTACTGAATGGATTTAAATTAAACTTTACAATAATATAGCTTATACATCAGAATAACACATAGGCTATAATTTATAAAGATATTGTGTGAATTGTCCAAAATATGGCGATAAGTGTCAAGTAAGTAGGAAAAAATCTACCATCTGCAAGCTATTCTGGCGTGCCCTGCGAAAACCGCTAGAGTTACAAATTCTTAGTCCTACAAAACAGCCGGTCCGTAGCACTTCAGAAGGGACTTCACTTTATGCTAATGATCCTCTCTAACGCGGGTGAAACCGCGGGGCACAGCTATTAGTAATATTTCTCCACCAACCTGCATTGCAGCAGGGTGTAGAGCGGGGTACTGATCCAGGTCTCCCAAATAATGGCGAGAGACCAGCGCCCAACAGTTAACGCAAAAATGATTGCAGCTAATATTATATTATTTACTTATACCTAATTCTACCGCCACTAACGGCAATAAGACATTTTCCCATTTTTTTCATTTCTATCACTTACGTTGTATTCATTCTAGAAAGATATATTCAGTATATCTAACTTTAAAATATTTAAAATAAATTAACATAATAATAATATATGAGCTTGCATTCATTAGACATCAAAAATAAAGTCAACTAAACTTGAGTCAAAGAACTTTTAATTAAGATATTACTTATAAAACGTGCTAAAGCTAGCAGTCGTGGTTAAATTTGTGCGACTTTTCATAAATGTATCTCGCAACCAGGTACTAAGCTCGTTTTATTCCTTTAATCTTATTATTTTAGTCTCAGAATTTTTCTCGCTGCTCCGGCTTGGGTTTCTTTTTTTATTTCAGTTTGTGGTGAACCATTAAGGTCAGTTAAACAGCCTGTCCATTAAACATCATCTGCTTTCTTGTTTCTTTCTGTAACATTTACTTACATCAAACGTTGGTAAAGTATGTGTGTTGAATGTTGATTTTAATAAAGTAAGTAATATTTAACTAATGTAAATTTTTTCAACCCTTTTTATGTCCCACTGCTGGGCACAGGTAATTAAACTCTACTAATGTAATTAGGTTGTAATTGTAATTATTATGAACTTTTTTATACGGCAGGTAAAACATTATCACATTATCAACTATGTGATAAAAATATAATACTCTACAAACGCCCAGACTAAGCTTGTACTTATAAGAGATTCATCATAAGTAATATTATTTTCATCTTATAATAGTGTATATTTACAATAAATAACCAAATAAAACATTTCCACGTAAAACCATAAAACCATGTACTAAAAAGTAAAAAACACGCTTTTGAAGAACATCAATCTAAAACATGAAAAATAACCCTTAATATAAGCAAGAAATATGAACAAAAATACTATTATTGTTAAAAAAAAAATTACAGCTGTTTACATTCATTATTTGGCTGCAACCCTTTTTGCGTCCCACTGCTGGGCACGGGTCTCTCCCCAATATTGGGGAGGCCTGGAGCTTACTCCACCACGCTGCTCCAATGCGGGTTGGTGGAGATGCGGGTTAGTGGCCAACCCGCTGTCGGATGTTTTCAAACCGCCCATAAGGCCTCCGACAAGGTTTAACGACTGTTATCTATCGACAACAACCGGGACCGACGGCTTAACGTGCCCTCCGAAGCACGGAAACGCGCATGAAATTTTTGCCACTAGCGGTCACCCATCTCACACCTGACCGCGCTCGTTTGGCTTAGCTGCATAGATCGCTTGCGTTCTACGCTCGCCGCCGAGCCATGCGCGCTTCTATGTCATTATTTACTAAGTCAATATATAATAACTTTGTTATAACCTTGAAACCTGATCGTGTTCAAAGTCCATTACGTGGCCTTTCTCACAGGTGCAAACACGACTATGATACGATATTCCATCATGGTATGCCACTGCCTATCTTCCGGCTTCATCATCAGACCTCGAAACCTAAGCTAAGCTATATATACACAGAGGCTAGAACTAACTAGCTTCATATAACATAAGACCCATTTGTAAATCTTTTTTCTAAAGCAAATAAATGATGATTATTATTATTTTCTTTCATATGGGTACTTAAATATTTTCTCCCATGGGGGTAACATTTACACTTTTGTGCGGGCCTTACACGAGACATAGGCCAAGCACGAAAAAGTTAGAAATTTTATATTAACTTTTCTATATGTGTTTAAAATATTAAACACAATAATAATAATAATAACGGCGTAATAACGGCTTTTTGCAAGATGATGTACGTTTTAGGATGAATGTTTTGAAGTTTGAGGCTCGTGTGCCATTTAGGGATGACTCTTGAGGTGGATAAAATAATAGGTACTACTATTACCTTTTATTAACTTCCCTGGCCATTTTTCCCTGTTTGACAATGACAATTGACAATGTTACACATGTTAGACATTTTGACAATTAATTTACGACTTTTTTTCAACCTTTTTTATGTCCCACTGCTGGGCACAGGTCCTCTTCTCTCAAGTGATAGGGATCTAGGCCATAGTTCACCACGCTGGCCAAGTGCAGATTGGTGGACAGTGCGGATTGGTGAATTTAGGACTTAGGTCATATTATAAGAGGGCTTGAAGCAAAATCAGCAGCTTAAAAACATATTTACTTCTCAATCCATTGAAAGTGCGCATGCGCAAGCTCTGTCTACATCTACTCTGTAGACTACGATACTCATGGAATCCCGCGCGTTCCGAGTTGCAATGCAAGCGGCCGAGCAACCGTTACGCACAGCCACCCATGCTGACTCCATTCATACTGCATTTACTACGTACGCATGAGTCGTAAGCTTCCTGTAGAACGGTCTAGTTGGGTACAGGTAGGGTTACTATTTTTTTGTATGGGGGTTATGTTCTAACCTTCAAGGTAGGTACTCAGCACCTTGGGAGAGGATCTACCAAGATGCCGGGTAACTTTTGAAGGTTACCCCCCCGATAACAAAAAAAGTTACTACTACTGCTGACTACGTACTAGAAACCAGTAGCTACGACTATGGTCATGCAATGGCCGTAGTAAGGCTGAGTGTCGTCCTATTCGTAAAAATTACACTGCAGCCACGATTTACTTAGATATTTATTCATTTTTTTTTCAACAATAATACTTAATCATGTTATATATTAAGTATTTAGTAAATAAATTTACTATATGAGTGGATCCCGCAGACGTTGTCATGCCTTAAAATATTGAAAGAGGATTAGTTACTTTATCATCTAAAAGAGTTTTTATGTTACCTGTCAAATAAAACATATAAAACAAATAGTGACAAATGAATTGTTTCTTTTTAGGGTTCCGTAGCCAAAATGCCAAAAAAACGGAACCCTTATAGATTCGGCATGTCCGTCCGTAAGTCCGTATGTCACAGCCACTTCATTCCAAAACTATTAGGACTTCAAAGTTGAAACTTGGTAGGTAGATGTAATCTCTAAACCGCTTTACGATTTTAATACAAAAATAAAAAATAATAATAAGGGGGGCTCTCCATACATGGAATTCAAACAAAAAAAATTTTTTCATCAAACCAATTCGTGTAGGGTGTCTATAGATATGTCTTTTAATATGACATTGAGGTACCTAAAATCATTTTTTCTCAAAGTTAATCGTTTGAAAGATAGACACTTCCAAAGTGCCCCCCCCCCCTCTAACTTTTAAAGTAATAAAGTGAAAAATCTATCAAAAATATATGTTGTACATCTCAATAAATACTTTCAACGAAAATTGGTTCGAACGAGATATAATACGCAGTATTTGATATATAGTAATTTTTTAAAACCGCAAATATAACTTTGTCGTTCATACAAACACTGTGAAAAACAAAGTTATTTTTGCTGACAAAAAATAATAATGCTTGCTACTACGGAACCCTTCATGGGCGAGTCCGACTAAGGAGTAACTTAACTTAGGTAAAGGAAAAAATTCCTTCAGTTACCTATACAATCGTATAAGCAGCCTTGATTACAGATTACGGTAGTTGCAGTAGGATTTTATAATCCGCCGTATTAAGTTTCCAAAAACATGTTTTTTTTGTTTTGTATTTGAGCCTTTGCGATGTAGTCCACTCTACGCTAGTTAACAAGTTTAACAACTGAGTAAGCGGAGCCTTGGGAAATTATGCCAAATTTACGAATTACTTGCAGCCATCCGTGAACACTCCATTCATGACATACACAGTACAGATACAGATATGTTATGCGTATACGCATCGGTCTACGCACAAATGTTGTGAGTACATCCGGCAGAGTACGGTCCACTGATTCTTGTTTTGAATCCAGGCTACCAGAACCTTGTCAAAAATTTTAGTCATCAATCATGAAACTCGTGATTTATGAATAAAATAAAGCTTTTTGTATAATGTATACATTTTGTAGTAATTCGTGGGTCTTTCTGACAAAGAAATTTGTTTGCGTATTTATCGCTGCGGTGAGGGCAAATATTGTGATGTTATAATAATTAGGTACAAAGTTTTCCATCATCATGCATGCTTGAGAGAAATTCATAATTACGTACGTTTAAGAAGTAAGTAGATATCATTCTATGATTCAGGAATTATTTTTTATATTTTTTTTTGTTAGCGTCCGTAGTGTAGGGGATAAGAATTTTTAAGGTACAGTTGACATGGGATTTCCAAACAGATAAACGAGGATAAAACCTGGGTTTGTAATAAATTAAATTTTGAAAGCTTATTTGGAGTTATTCAAAACATTGATGATGTCGATTGAAATATTTTTTTTATCTTCGCTAAAAATTGTTCTATTAAATATTTATAATAACATAATCTATTCAAAGTACTCACGAGTTATATTTAGAAATAACCTACATACGGTGAAGGTAGAAATTTAACTAGTAAACCTATAACCGTCAAACGAATGGGCAATGACCCGCTTTTGACCGAGAGGGTTGCAGTCACGCCCCTCTTAGGTCGAGAGAGGCCAGTGACCAAAAGCGCGAGCATTTTATAACTGGAGATATGTGGAATACTTAGAGAAATAGCCTGCCGTGGATTCCGTAGCGTTTAGCATGAGTCTGCCCTTTTGTAAAAAAGATCACTGAGAAATAACTAGGGAGGCCTGGAACTTACTCTACCACGCTGCTCCAATGCGGGATGATGGATATGTGCGTTAGTAGCCAAACAGCTGTCGAAAACTCTAAAATTTCTAACGGTCTGTAAGGCCTGCGACAAGGTGAAAATTCTGCTATCTATCGAAAACAACTGAGACACACGCCTATAAGTGCCCTTCAAAGCATGGAATCGCACATTTTGCTTCTTTTGTTCTCCCACACCTATTTTATGTTTGAACCAATCGCCCCCGTTTCGATATATTGCTTAGATAGACGAACTGTGTTCTACGCCTGCCGCAGGGCCAATATAAATTTCTCTTCTGTTTTTTGTCTTAAATACTCACTATACTGTAAGGAATATACAGCTAACTGATGCAGGATATTTTCCAGGTTCACCACAGTTATAAAATATTGTTTTCATTGAATGCAGTAGCAGATGAGCATGTTGCCCACACGGTGTTAAGTGGTAGCTGCCAATGTACATACATCTATGCACAACCTTAAGTACCTAACCCTAAGTATTCCCTGATGCTTTATAAGTTATAAGCCTGAAATGAAAGCAGTTGTAAATTTTGGTCGCACCTCTCGAAATATCGGGTTCGTTGAGTAAATGTGCCACATGGTTTTGCTGAACTTTATTGGGTTTAGCCACTCGTAGGTGAGTTGAGTAAATATTGGCTTACGATTTTGTCAGAAATACCTACAACTTAGGTTTCACGATCTTGATTTTGAAAGATTTTGACTGAGAGCCGAGTGAATTTAGAACTAATGTTTTGTATAGTATTCAGTATAATTTGTCTTGAGCCGCAAAACAAGATTAGATTTTTCCCCAACTACAACGAAACAAAACACGGGTTACGATGTTGACCAGTAGGTATTTATTACTATGTATATTATTATTTATCTATGATCATCTTTTCCCTCTATTAAACTACTTAATATAATTTAATAAATGAGATACTCTGGATGATTCCGGCAATCCATCCATCAGCTTTTAAAAGTACACCGTTGGGTATAGCCCCCCCCCCCCCTTTGCAGAGATTTGATCGCTTTTCATGCTCCTTATTTGATTTCGAGGACCTTTCTTCCTATCAGTTGTTAGTCCTCCTAAGTATATGTCCTCCCTACGGCCTTATAGCCCATATTATTGTAAGATGGCGTGCTCGAGTAAATCTTGAAATCTCTTTTTGGGCTCTCCTGCCAGTGTATTCATGCGGATATGAGACCTGAGGTAGGTAGGGTATTGTGTAGTTCCTAAGCTGCCGTCATTTCCCCAACTTTTCCTTTTCCGTGGTGTTTTCTTTCCTTTATTATTTTTGAGTTCATAATTTTATCCAAGGAGAAAATTTTGTCAGCCGTTGGAACCTAATACAGTCGTCACATATTTCGGTCTAAGTTGTTTTTATGTTATTTTATCAATCAAGGTGAAGAAGACAACTTTACTGTATACATTGATTTTTAAATTTACTATTTTACAGCTGAAAGTAGCTCGCCACTCCGTCTGGTTCTGCCGTTCTGCGCCCCCTGAATACAGCGGCTTCCCGCTGACTTGTAGAGAGATGGTCGTATTTATGGATTTTCTTTTTTATGTTAAACTAGCCTTCCACCAGTGCACAGTTTGCGATGCCATTATTGAATAGTGAAAAATATGTTTTTATTTCTTAATGGCCAAATTGACGATAACTTTTGTCAACTTCTTGGACCAAATGAATAATTATTATCTGTGAATTTATTATCATCAATTTTTGCTTAACATTAGTACATTGCTGCCCCCATTTCCGCCTTGGAGCAATATTGTTGACAACCATATTGAGATATTTTTAATGATCTGTCAAAACGCGACTTTCTCGTACATTTTGTACTAGCTGTGCCTACGCAGATCATTTTTATTTGTAATAGCTGTGCCCTGCGGTTTCACCCGCGTTAGAAAGGATCATTAGCATGAAGTGAATAAATATACTCCGCAAATTTGTTCCTTATTTTATTTTAAAATTATCTACAGCATTACACATGAAGTCCTCGATCTATTACCAATAATAATATGCTGTAGGTACGTCACCGCCGTGCTACACCGCCGCAGTGTCGTTCTAACATAATAAAATAAGTACAATACCAGCCCCAGTATCGCTTCATTAAATAAGCTCTCATTAAATAAGCTACTGAAACCCTCTGTTTGTTAATAAAAGAAAAGCAGTTAAAATGTAACAAAATATAATTTATAAATAAAGATAAAAAGAACGGATCGCTATCAAACATAAAAGTATCATATAAGTGCCACAAACCAATTTTTAAACGAAGTCGTTGAGACACAATCTTCAGCAATAGCCCGCCTGCGCGTTCTGTGCCCGCGCAACAGGCAGCCTTTGTGACATTGATTCGTTGGGGGAGAAGCGTATAAAGGATAGCGGTAGATTTAAAATGATTATAAAATAAAAGCAGCCTAAGTTATTCCTTATAACATCAGCTACCTGCCACTGAAAGTCCCATCAAAAATGGTCCAGTCGTTTCAGAGATTGCCGGAACAAACAGACAGACACATAGACAGACAGACAAAACAAAAGCAGCCTGAGTTACTCCTTATTACATCAGCTACCTGCCAGTGAAAGTCGCGACAAAATCGGTCCAATTGTTTCAGAGATTAACCGGAACAAACAGACCGACAGACAGACAGACAGACAAAATAAAAGTAGCCTAAGTAACCTAAGTTACTCCTTATTACATCAGCTACCTACCAGTGAAAGTCCCGTCAAAATAGGACAGACAGACAGACAAAAATTGTAAAATATGTTATTTTGGCATATGTACCGTATAAACATTCATATGCATGTAGTAAAAAGCGGTTATTTTAATATTACAAACAGACACTCCAATTTTATTTATTTGTATAAATGTATAGATGAAAAAATACATTTGTGACGTCACAAGCTTTTTTTCAAGCGCGGTTTAGTGCAAACTTTTTATGTATTAGTATGTTCTCCTATGCATTTTGATTTTTTTATATGTATAGTCAGGCATAGTGTGAATATCACAATTCTGTATTCGCTAGAAACTGTGGTTTTGTGTGAACTACAATTCCGGTGCCCGTTCATACTCGTGTCCTTACGTAAGTAAGTCTATGATATATTAAATTTATGAAACTGAAAAACAAACACACAAGAAAGATGTAGTTGCCGTCAGACTGTGGCAGGCAACCATAAGTCTCTACCGCAAAAGCATCTCTGCGACCTTAGCTTACCATCACATGGTTAGCACGCTGGTCTGCTTCTCTATTTAAATGAAAATTCGACATAATTTAGGCTTAGTTCGTTTACCAGCATGACAATTTATAACTGTGTTTTCTGCTCTGTTTATTCATTATTCAAATTGGCGCGTCATTTTGTTTTGTTAGTTCCATAGATAACAGCTCTCTTTTGTTTATCAAGAACCGTTCCTATTTTTATTTTCAAACAAAATTTCGAGCCATTTTTTGTAAAAAAGAGATTTCAATTCCAGCAGAATGATGACAACGCTTAACAATGCGCTAACAAAAATCTAAAAAAAATCTCTCATATAAATTCCCCAGGTACGTAAATTTTATTTTGTAGAAAGTGTGATAAAATTTCGTTTTACGACGTCTGTCTCCATCTCTACACGTTATTCCGCGAGAGGTGGGTGCCCCAGTTATCGCCTCTTTGGCGATGCACATCCCTTTATAGCGCGCCCTAATAAGGTTTACCACTCGTCGTACGTGAGCGACGGAAAGCGATGCGATGCGACGAACACAACTTAGCAGCATAAAGTAGGTATCTATGTACTCGGATGGCCGAGCATTGCTCAGAATGGTCGGATACAAACAATTTATTTACTCCAGAGAATCATTGGCTTAGTGTTCTTTAACAACGCCATCTGCTAGAGTAGCTCCCAATAAAAATAATATTTATAGTACCTAGTACATACCTCACTAACAGATGTCAGGAAGAAAAGTTAAATTGTTAAGTTAGTTAGTTTAAGAAAAATACCAAGACCCTAAAAATGTATACCTCCCCCCCCCCCCACTGACGGGTACGCCCATGTCAACTGTATAAAATATTTGGATACCTACATCGACCTGAAAACATTACCCAAAAACCCGCGCCGGTGCCGCCATCTTTCGATCGCACCGCTCAAGGCCACGAACACTAAACGGACACTATGTCGCCGTCGCCGCAAGCACCCGCTAAAAAGACATCGAGTCGCATCGCGCGATAGGTTGCCGCACACGCCGAACTGTTGTTATAAAGGTGCCCATTGACGATACGTACTCGTGTGTAGATCGTAAGGTGTAAATGGTAGACAAAGCCTTTTATTTGCACAAATATGAGTGTTTATAAAAGGTGTTATTATTATATTATGCAAATGAGGTATGCAAATATTACAATTATTTAAAACTTAAAGAACATTTCATCGTCAGTATGGCTTTCGCCAGGGCCGGTCGGCCGGTGATCTCTTGGTATACCTCACACACCGCTGGGCTGAAGCCGTCGAGGGCAACGGGGAGGCTCTGGCAGTCAGCCTAGATATCGCAAAGGCCTTTGACCGGGTCTGGCACAGGGCCCTTCTCGCGAAGCTTCCATCTTACGGTCTTCCCCTGAGGCTATGCAACTGGGTGGCAAACTTTCTGTCTGCGCGGCAGATTAAGGTCGTTGTTGACGGATGCTGCTCAGATATGAAACCCATTAATGCCGGTGTTCCCCAAGGCTCAGTACTGTCTCCTACACTATTCATTCTGCATATCAATGACATGCTGCAACAATCACGCAGTATACATTGCTATGCAGATGATAGTACGGTAGACGCACTATACACCTGTCGAGCCAATGCCTCTCGGTCACAAGTGGAGGAAAGTAGAATCAAACTTGTGTCTGAAGTCGAGAACTCTCTGGAGCGGGTCTCGGAATGGGGTCGACTTAACCTTGTCGAGTTTAACCTCACGAAGACACAAGTTTGCGCGTTTACCGCTAAAAAAACCCCATTTGTTATAGCGCCCAAGTTCCAGGGTACCGCGCTCACCGTCGGTGAAAGTGTCGGTATCTTGGGAGTTGACATTACGAGTAAAGTGCAGTACCGGAGTCATTTGGAGCACAAAGCCAAATTGGCGTCCAAAAAGCTTGGTGTCCTCAATAGGGCGAGGCAGTACTTCACTGCGGGGCAACTCCTGACGCTGTACAAAGCCCAGGTCAGACCCCATATGGAGTACTGCTCTCATCTCTGGGCAGGAGCACCAAAATACCAGCTACACCCATTTGACTCCGTTGAAAAGCGCGCAGTCCGAATCGTCAACGACCCAAGATTGACTGACAGGCTAGAACCGCTCAGCTTGCGAAGAGACATAGGCTCGCTCTGCGTGTTCTACCGACTTTACTATGGTGAGTGCTCCGAGGAACTTTTCAGACTAATGCCTACATCACCATTTCATGATTATACCACCAGACGAAGGTTAAAGTTCCACAGGCACCATCTGGACTCGTGGCGGTCCTCCACAGTCCGCTTTGCACGCTCCTTTTTACCACGGACGTGTAGGTTATGGGACAACCTTCCAGCTGAGGCATTCCCTGTGGACTATAACATGGGGTTCTTCAAGAAAGCTGTAAAAAAAGCACTCCTCCAAAGCCGGCAATGCTCGGGTGGCTCCCCTGGGGTTGCCCGTGACCATAGGCGACGGTGATCGCTTAACATCACGCGGCCCGTCTGCCTTTTTGTTCGGTTTACATATAAAAAAAAAAAAAATATGGTTGCCAAAGTAGACATAGGTACGTTTTTACATTAACAAACAATTTTGGAAGTCGTCCACTCCATTTGTTTTAAAGGAGTAGCACATGAGCATGCACGTGGTGTTAAATGGTTGCTGCAGCCCTTGAATCTATATATACCTACCACCACAAGCAGGTTTGGGTAAGCCTTGTCTGACTCAGACTGAGGTCGTAAGCAGTTGCGCTGCTACTCCGAGGCTGATGGTCGTATATCAGACTCACAATACAAAATAAAATTGATTCAAGGCAAGAGTAGTGCAGCTTTTGTAATTCCTCGGGTGAACCATAAGAGTTCTGCCATAGATATCGTCTAGCTTTGAATTTCTAAATGGATTTTGAAACGGAAGCCGTGTGGACATTTTTGTAATTTTATCTCAGTTTATGCTCCGGTGTTGACAACAATATGTGAATATCTCACATAGTGTCGTACATAGGCATGATCCTTTTAAACTTTAAAAAATATACTTTTACTGCATTCAAAGTCACTGCGCGTACGTCCAAATGGAAGTATAATCAATAAGGAGTACTTCAATTAGGAATTTAGAAGAATTTTATTCCAAACAGACGTCTCGTTAATGGCTACCGTTACGCGCGTCGGCGCACGCGCCAGTCACAGTGGCGCCATCGCGCCGCTTGTAACCGCCGGAATGTAAACGTGCTTTTATTACTATGGCAGCATCGGTTTGAAAGCAAGGCAACAAAGCTGGCTTTCATAAATAATTAAGACAAACTGGTGAAATATAATAACCCAAAAATT
This sequence comes from Pyrgus malvae, assembly GCA_911387765.1. Taxonomy (NCBI): domain Eukaryota; kingdom Metazoa; phylum Arthropoda; class Insecta; order Lepidoptera; family Hesperiidae; genus Pyrgus; species Pyrgus malvae. Next base: position 26,846,901 of record OU426947.1, read on the forward strand.
ACCATTGAGTATGTAACTTACTATACTATGTATGTAAATTACCTACCGCCTTTTCGTAGCTGACAAGAAGATCAGTGACCAACCTAACGATTTTAAATCGATACTGGCGCCAATAGTTCTCGGTGGTTGCCCTCAGCGTTTGTGTGGAACTCCGGTATAGATACCGTGGAATGCACCGATGTCCTCCAAGCACGGTTTTATAAAATATTTTTTATTTATTCACATGGCTTAATTGTACTGACAACAACAACTTGAACATAGTTATCGGTTTGAATAGTAACTAACTTCAGACTCTTGCTTTTTTCTGTCGGTGTGCGCGCGCATCGTACAAAATTCACTCTCATCATTTTTCCCAATCGCACCAAAAGAAGTATAATTTCAAAAAGTTTCAGGCTATAAAACATCAGGCTATAACGCGGGAAAAACCGCGAGGCACATCTAGTTCACTAATAAAACATTATGTTGTTTGTGTTTGGCCAGCGTGGCCCGGCAGCCTTTGTTTTATTACTTATGCTCCTTAACAATATCTATTTTCCAGCTCATATTGAATGGGTGATGACCAATCCTGGAATTATGCTTTTTAAAGGCTATTAACTTTAACCCGCATTGGAGCAGCGTGGTGGAGTAAGCTCCAGGCCTCCCCAGTAATGGGGTACAGCCCATCAGTGGTACATAAAAAGGGTTGCAGCCAAAAGCTATTTACTACTCGTAATTCCGATTTAAAAAAAAGCGTAAGTACAAACGTTTCATTAAAAAAAACTTTTACAAATAAAATCGTTAATTAGAGAAAACTCAAAGAAATTGACAAAGACCTATTCTTGGAAGGAACTCAGATAAATAAATCAGATTCTACTTTTAATTAGGTACATTAAGAGACACTAGCTTTGTACAGACGGCCGCTTTTGCAAGGAAATAAAGGAGAAAGAAAAGCACCATTACGAGAGACGCAAATAAAGTGAACTTATCGAAGGAATTCTTTGGAACGATATAAATCGAATAGTCACTATTCGTTGATTGTACAGTAAGCAGCCCACGCTGCTAAATGTGCATTTACTCTAGTCTTATATAAAGGTGCGTTTAAACGGCGCGGGGTAGCACGATCCCACGCGAGCCGAGCCGTCTGTGTAGATACGGCTGGCTAAATCCGAACGCAAGCCTGCTTGTATACACGGCGCGGCGGCACGAGGGTCACAACATCGCTAAAAACTCAATATGAGTGACTTCCTTCGGCACGCACTCCGCACACACCATTTGTTTAGATGGCGCGTATTAACACAAGCCGAGCCGAAGATGGCTTGCGTGCCTTTGATGCCAAACTAAAAAGAAGAAAATAAATAATAGTTTTAAAAACCAAAAAACACGCTTTTATAAGAAATCCAACTAAAAAAATGAAAATAAATTTGAATTAAAATAGTGTTAAAATGCATTAAATGGAAAAAGCATGGGGTGCTTTTTAAGATATTACCAATATAATTATCCTTCTAATTATATCTGTCAGATCTGGCATCCCACGTTTTTTTTACAATAAAATGCCTTTGATGCCTGTGACGCGATGTGACCGACAAGCGACGGATCGTACGAACTTTGCCGTTTAAACGGCGCGTAGTGCGCTGAATCACGAGCCGAGCCGAGCTTGTTTGCGCGCCGTTTAAACGCACCTTAAGCTTGCGTATTTTACAGATTGGGCGTTAACAAGATAAAAATAAACGATGATTTCCATTTCAGCGGTTAGGTTAATATGATTAGAAGGATAATTATTTTGGTAATATCTTAAAAAGCACCCCATGCTTTTTTTTCCGTTAAAATGCATTTTTACACTATTTTAATTAAAATTTATTTTCATTTTTTTTAGTTGGATTTCTTATAAAAGCGTGTTTTTTGGTTTTTAAAACTATTATTTATTTTCTTCTTTTTAGTTTGGTTTATTTTTAAAAGAGTGTTTTTACTTTTTTTAAACTGTTATTTTTAAATAAAATACATATTTTAATTATTTATACCATTATTAATTTATGCTTATGTCTTAAGTTAATGGTTGGAAATAATTTTCGAAAATTCTATAAATTGACAAAAATCTTATTTTGCAAATTGAATAATGAAATAATCTTATCAAATTAGTGTGTTGTCATCGGTCCTCGATAAATCTACAAAGTTTGAATGAAATCTGGCCGTTTAAACTGGGTCAAAATCGCATCTGAAGGAGTCGGTTACAAACATACAAACATATATACAAGTGAAGCTAATATAAATCGTGTAATAATGCTATTTTGGTACTTATAGGCGAGTTAGAACTGTTACCTATTGTGTTTTTGTATTTCAAAAGAAATTGACTCATTAATGCTACGCTAGTGAGATATTTGCCCAATTTGATAGCTGGAGTTAAGAAAAATATCTAAAATCTTTCGCGTTCTGTTAAGAGAGCTTACTTACAAGGTAAGTATCTCTCATATCTTAATTTGACGCGCTCGAGAAAATCCAAAAATCTCCCTCTTGGGCTCCTCTACTACATATTAATTGAAACTTGATAGACGATTCTCGGGAAGACGCCAGGATATTTCGCTTGAATTTTCTGTAAAGAGGTATTTTCTTATCGCCGTAATCGCTGTTATTTATTTATAAGTGTTTCTAAAATCTTTTGCCTCTCAAAGTGTACTGAAGTTTCGAATTAATTGCAATACACTGTCAAGACTTATCGGTGTCGGCTTACGTTTGATAAAGTTAAAGATATTTAAATTTGAATCATTTAAACTAATTTCATTTTTATAATATTAATTTTACTTATGGGACAGGTTGGTTTAGGAGAAATGCGGCGGCATTTTCCATTTAGGTTTCTCTGCTGAGAATCTAATCTAGGACACACCAAACGGGTCGTCCATATATTTTGTTTTGTGTAATGTTTAAAAGAATTGAGAAATTATACCAAGAGTGCATTTTGTAACGTTTTGCGTCTCACTGCTGGGCACGGGTCTCTAACCATTATTGGGAGGCCTGGAGCTTACTCCACCACGCTGCTCCAATGCGGGTTGGTGGAGATGCTGGTTAGTGGCCAGCCCGCTGTCGGATGTTTTCAACCGCCCCATAAGGCCTCCCACAAGGTTTAACGACTGATATCTATCGGTACCAACAGGGACCGACTGATTAACGTGCCCTCCGAAGCACGAAAACGCGCATGAATTTTTGCCAGTTTTTTACCCAGTTGCTTCAACTGCGTTGAACCTATTACCCGTTTTCACGTAGGAATGAAGCATTTTCCCGCGGTAAAAAGTAGCCTATGTTACTCAGGGTGAATGTAGCTTTCTAATGGTGAAAGAATATTGAAATCGGAACAGTAGTTTTTGAGTTTATTCAGTACAAACATACAAAAATACAAATCTTTCCTCTCTATAATATTAGTATAGATAACATCCGATGGTCTCCGTTACATCCTATCGAGTCCGTTTCGCAGGCCTAGATCACTTGTGCTCTACGCCAGCTGCACAGTCATGCGCGCTTTACGCATTTGACGACCCGTGTGGCGCAATGGTCAGCGCCTCACAAAGGGTGGGTCTTAAGATGAACATGGACAAGACGAAGCTCATGTCTAACGTCCATGTCACACCTATACCGGTCGTTGTTGATGGCGCTACTCTCGACGTTGTCGACGAGTACATCTACCTTGGACAAGCGATCCGTATGGGTAAGTCCAGCTTCGAGAGAGAGGTAACTCGTAGAATCAAACTTGGTTGGGCAGCGTTCGGGAAATAACAAAGTGTCTTCTCGTCCAGAATAACTCAGTGCCTGAAGTGGAAAGTTTTCAAGCAGTATGTGTTGCCATGCCAGTGATGACCTACGGCGCTGAGACGTGGTCTTTTACAGTTGGCCTTTTCCATAGGTTCAAGGTCGCTCAGGGCGCGATGGAGAGGGCTATGCTTGGTAACGATGAAATCCGTAGACGAACGAAAGTTACCGACATAGCTCTCAAAATTTGCAAGCTGAAGCAATGGTCAGGCCATATAGTTAGAAGAACCAACAACCGATGGGGGAGAAAGGTTCTCGAATGGCGACCACGTCTCAGCAAAAGGAGTACAGGCCGCCCTCTAACCAGGTGGACTGATGACCTAAAGAAGACAGCGGGAAACCGCCGGATTCAGGCGCAGGACCGGGACGATTCGGAAGTTGGTGTCATTTTGTTCGGTATAGGCTTACCAAAGTGCACTTTTTATTTGAATGGTGTAGCAGATGAGCATGCAGGCCACGTGGTGTTAAGTGGTCGCTGCCGCCCATGGACATCTACATACAACCTTAAGCAAGCATAGACAAGTCTTGTCTGAGGTCGTATGCATTTGCGCTGGCACTCCGGAGGCTGGCGGTTTCCTCATGTAAGTGTGGCCGGCAACTGCACCTTTCCACCGAAACACAATAGAATTGGTTCACGGTAGAAGCGGCTGCAGCGGTGGTACTTCCCCGGGTGAACCATAATAGTTCTACCACCTACAAAAACGCATTTTTCCTCTGCAATTTTATATACGCATTGGGCTGCAAGAATTTTTGCGTTCACTGTTGGGAACGGGTCTCTCCTCATTATTTGGGGAGACCTGGAGCTTACTCCACCACGCTGCTCCAATGCGGGTAGTGGAGATGCGGGTTAGTGACCAACCCGCTGTCGGTTGTTTTCAAACCACCCTTAAGGCCTTCGACAAGGTTTAACGACTGTTGTCTATTGACAACAACCCGGACCGACGGCTTAACATGCCCTGTGAAGCACGGAAACGCGCATGACATTTTTTGCCACTAGCGGTCACCCATCTCATACCCGACCGCGCTCGTTTGCCTTAGTTGCTTAGATCGTTTGCGTTCTACGCTAACCGCCGGGTCATGCGCGCTTCAATATACGCGTTAATCGGTCATAAATAGTTTCTATTAGTCTGTACTGGTATCGAAAGATCCGAGGAATGGGAAAAGGAAAACTTAAAAAAACTATTTTCTCTGAAAACCGTAACACAGACGATACTTTGACGCCCTGAGGCGCGCAATGGTTACCATGACGGACTGCCTAAGTATTCCCGGCGAAACAGAAATTTGAATGATATTCACGCATGGTTCTCGGTCTGGGTCTTTGTGTGTGTCCATGGTTCCCACGACACGGGGTTTATCTACACTTCTGTGGAGCTTATGAGTGCGAAGCGTTTAACTATTTATTTATTTATAGTAAGACATCAAATCTCCACTAATATTATACATTCGAAAGTAACCCTGTCTGTCTGTCAGTCTGCTACGCTTTCCCGCTTTAACTCATGAACCAATTTTAATGAAATTTGGAACACGGATAGAGTAGACCTTGGGGAAGGACATAGGATTGTTTTTAGCCTACGGGAACCTATAAAATAGATCTACGAGGGCGAAGCCACTGGCGGAAGTCTAGTTAGTATATAACTAAAGGTATGAGATAAGAGCAACTACAGCCGAATAGTAAAAATACTAATCTCCGACGTGAAGGTCCCGAGTTACACCCGTGACTAAAAATCTGTTATTTGCATTTATCGCTGTTCAACGTTGTGGTACCTTTTTAATAATACTCGTACTTTTTTCAGCCCTGATGCCTGGAAGATATAAAAAATCCCAAAGAAATCTTATGTCCAATAACCCGCGCTTAGCCAGTGGACAATGACCTAAATCCCTCATAATCCCAAAAGGAAACCTGTGCTAAGCAGTGGGACCTATGGGACTTAAGAACGGTTAAATAAAATTTGAAATGCGCTACAGCTGTGACGATAACAGTACCTATTTATTCAAGGACCTATTTCTCCAAAATTGTTAACGTGAATTTCCCCATATAATGTTTGTTATTAGCTAGCTAGTTATTGGTTACGTAATACGCTCGATTGACCGGTTCCGGAGGCCTTGGTTTTTGCCAAAATAACGAACTCCCATTTTAATTACCGCTAAGTGTTTTACTTGAATGTGAGATAGTTTTACAACATTGTAAATTCTTTGATAAAATTGGAAACCAAAATTGAAATCCCCGGAAGCCACCTTTTAGTCGCCTGTTACGATCAGGCAGGGGATACGCTCTATTCTTAATCCTGAAGCTACACGGACTTTATTTTTTATTTATTTTATGTTATTCTGGACACAGACAGTCATTTGATACAATTAAATCTATGATAACATATACATGTGTGTTGTAGACTTTGAGTGCCAATAAAATATTTATGCATGTACAATAATACATCTACAGAAGGACAGCTTAGCTAATACCTGGGGGGGTGCGGGTTATTTGGAACTCTGTGGCTAATACGTATGTACGTTGTAATACAAAGTGCATTGAATGAATTTATTATATGTAAAATCCTATTGGTCTATACTTACATAAATATTACAATCTGCGCAACATTAAAACTAAAATGTAATCAAATGCGGTTAAAATTTAACCGCTGGATAGCCACTACCATAAATAAATATGTAAATGGTACTCCATGTTTATTTAACGCCGGAAATCAAATGGCAATCATGTTGCATCACAAAAGCTTTTATTCAAACTATAATTACTGTTAAAGCACAACCGATGCATAAAATTGTACATTTTATCTGCCATACGTCGAAAATAGTCGGAATCGTGCGGGTATGAGTAACATTAGCGTTGCTCGGATAAAAACAATTTATATTCTTTGTTTAATTTCACACGAAACACTCATTTGCTTACCACCTGAAATAGCTCCCAATAAAAAAATACAATAAAATAAAAAAAATCTGGTTTTGATTGAGGTTACAACCCAGCTCTAGTTCCGTAGTCAGCCTACGTAACCATTGGGCCAAGGAAGCTTTATTATTGTGAACGATATTTTTATAAAGCTCTTTTAAATAAATAGACACTGTCATTTCTTTGAACGTCGGATTGGTAGATGGCGTTTGACGGCGTTATACGACTCTGTATTATTAATAGGTACTTTCCAATAGATGTCAGAAAGAGCCGTATTTTTCAGTATATATTTAAGTTGATTACCGCTGAAAATATCTAATACCTTTAAACTAGCAATTATTATTCTTGTATATACCTAATTATATTTTTTTAATTTCGGAAACGGCTCCAACGATTTTAATGGGATTTAGTACCCTGGTTTCGGGGGTGATAAATTGATCCAGCTAGGTTTTATTTTCAGAAATATAAATTAAAAATATTTTAATTTTTTTTATATTTAATATTTATCACCTCCAAAACCAGGGTACTAAATTCCATTAAAATCGTTGGAGCCGTTTCCGAAATTCAAAAAATATATCTTGTATATACGAGTACAAGAATTTCTCGTTTAAGGTATTAGATACGGGTAGATAGAACTAGCATGGTTCTATGGAAAATACTAGCGCATCAAATAAGTTTTGGCTCTGATACATTATGTTGCACTGTTATAAATGATGTTGCACTTATTTTGAGAAAAAGATGTGATGTTCCATCCATAAGGTGAATATCAGTCCCGGTGGTATCAGCTCAACTGCAAAGACCTCATCACCATACTCTTGACAGGGTCGTAAGTAGAGGCAGCCGCCTCGGTAAAAGAATAAAAAGTATAGACAGTCGAGCGTCTATACTTTTTTTTCTTCAATTATAGCATCGCAAACTCTGCATATTGCCAGCGTCAAGTATAATTTTATCTTAAAATTCGTTTATATCAAGTATTTAAAATATTGAACAAAGTGCATCCATTAATGAAAAAAGTGACGAAGAAATAGTGAAAGAAAATGAGTGAGTACCTACCTACTTTATGAAAATACTAGATGAAAACCTATTTCTATTAATAATTTTAAGTCATGTTTTACATCCATCAATTGAATTTTGTGGGCTAAAGATAGGTAACACAACATTATATAAAACCGGTCAAAATAAATTCAATCTTACCAAAACACCGCATATATGGCGCTCTGAAAAATCCAACAGGATTTTTAAACGAACACCGTATCTCTTTCATTTGATCCGATATGCGGAATTTCATAAATAAAATGTTACGTGTACGGATGATGGTGTTTGGTAAAAGTTTTAATGAGAGCCTGTTGAATATGTTGACGACCTACGTGGCGCAATGGTTACCATACCGGACTGCCAATCGACGGGTCCTGAGTTCGATTTCCGGAAATTTGAATGATGAGTTTCAATTACTGTTTGTGCTTCTGTCTTTGTATGTGCCTATGGTACCCGCGACACAGGGTATATCTACCCTACTGTGAGGCTATGAGTGTGAAGCGTGAAGCGAATAAGTGAATTCACGTCATAACCAATTCTAAACAACCCTTTTGGGGCCTTACCTACTCCAATGCTGGCTATGTTTGTAATAATTTTGAGATTGCTGGTCGGTTTACATAAATTTATACCTACCTTAGATAAAATTTCTCCATCGAGCCGCATTGGAGCAGCGTGGTGGAGTAAGCTTCAGGCCCCCTAATAATGGGGAGAGACCCGTGCCCAGCAGTGGGACGTATGTAAATAAGGTTGCAGCCATATAAAATTAACTAAAGACCTGGTTGAAAGAAAAACCTAAACACTAAATGTGCTTTCATACCAAAAATACAGTTAAGTGATATAAATAGCTTAAACAATTTTTTAGGCGTTCAAACAATTGCGGCGGATTTGTTCCATGTAACCGTGTGTCGTAACCAAATCTATCACTGCCTATAATTTAATTACCTACCTACTTATTATAATTACCTACCTACTGAATTTTATACTTTCCACTTGTTTAAATATCTTCTAATTGTACAGTAATTTGTTTCAATTCCGAAATTTACGGAAATATTGAAACTGGGTCGAATCGGAGTCTGGGTCAAACCGGCCCGAATCAACGTTTGTGTCAAATTGTGCTATCGATTTTGCGCCAAATTCTATTACTCTGCTACAATTCTTCTCGTGAGTTATTTTTTTATTATTTTATTGTAAGTTTTATATTTTGCAGTATTAATGTAGCTTTCTAAGCATTATATAATTCACTACCTACTTGAATAATTAGCCCGTAAAAGTGAGGATGTTTAACTTAACTCCTATATAAGATACAGATTCATTTCTGAAGGTCGTGTCCATGAAAAGTCCTTTGTGCTTTGGGGGATTATCCGGTTCCATCTCATCCCGTCGGGCTTCCGCCTCTTTCAATGCAGTAGTTATAGGGAGATCAGTAAAATATGTTATTTGGTCACATCCATGGCTTGGTGATCTGCCCAGGGATCCGTTTCCTTCAACCTTGCCAACCACAAGCAATTTATTGAAATTGTCGGTGTTCGGTTTAGGTTTTCGACCAAAATATCCAAGGATTCCACGGGTCGTTAAGAGTGTTTTTATATTTAAATGCTCCAGACTAAAATTGGTCTTTTTAGCGGTTCATGGGATGCGGAGCTAACTCTAAACAGCGTTTTTTGATGTAATTTTATTTAAGTAAAATATTTTTTTAAATTCATTTTAATATTGTTTAAACTTTTTAGTTCGTATTTTCACAAAAGCGTGTTTTTTAGTTTTTAAACTACATTATTTATTTTTAATTTTTTTGGTTGGATTTATTTTTATATTATTGCATTGTCATCGGCCCTTGGCCCCCGTGCAAATTTTCAAGTTAATCAGACGCTTAGAAGTAGGTATATGAAAATGAAGTTAAAAGATTCCGTTACATACATACATACAGGTCAAGGTAATATACCTAAGTGTGTTATAAAGTATGGCGTTAGTGCCAGCTTGCACCATGGACATCGACACCCATCAATCAAGCCTGAGTCTTGTCGGACTCTTATGCATGCGCGGCTACCCTCGGAAGATGATGATCTCATTATATACCTAAGTCTAGCCGGCCACCGCACGTTCCCACCGAAACGTAATGGAATTGCGTGCGACAAGACAAAGACGAAGACGAAGACGAAGACGAAGTCGAAGACGAAGATAAAGACAAAGACTTTATTTGCACAAATATGGCTGTTTACAAAAGGTCTTTTTATATTTAGTTCGTCATATTTACCTTCATGAAGTATGCAAATTACAATAATTAAAAAATTACAAATATAATGCTTCACAATCATAGCCCCACAGTAGAGTAGATATGCCATGTGTCGTGGGTATGGACACACAAAAAGACAGAAACACAAACACCGACAAGACCGAGAACAGGAATTCATTATTCAAATTTCTATTTCGCCAGGAATCGAACCGGGACTCTTCGATTGGCAGTCCGGCATTGCAATGGTTATTACGCCACGCAGGTTGTCAAAATATAAAAATGTACATTGAAATACTTATTGAAATTATTTTTATCATTATTTGTATCCATATTTCGCCTTTTAATTGATTAATTAAAGAAAGAAATGGGTGCAGTATCTTCCCCGGTGAAACCAAATAGTTCTACCATCGTATCGTGAACGAAATCTCCTGTCAAAATATTGTACCTACACAGTTCCGTCACAATACAAAGAGCGATATATAATCTATTGTGGTTTCTACACGACAGCGAATTGCATCCCTTTGCAAGCGGAACTTTAAACCAGCGATTTTATCGCGTACAAAGTACCTACTCATATTCTTTATCAGGGATTTTTCATCTTGTTGTGATGTATTTTTCAAAGTTATATAAATGTGCTACACATATCTTCATCATTTTTCACCAACCCGCATTGGAGCAGCGTGATGGAGAAAGCTCCAGGCCTCTCGGATTACGGGAGATTATGAACTAATTTCCGACATGTAGCCTTTGCTCAGCAGTCAGATTTTAAATGCTTGTACAGTTGAAATACTTTCAGAAACCGTTTTTATTTAGAAAGCAATACAATTATTCTATAAATGGTTGGAATACCCATTTAAATATATATATTTTTTATATTTACTAGTAACCCTTCAACAAAAATTTCTAGGTTGTTGGTGAAGAAATTAAATGTTACCGAGTGTATCAAGCAGCAATACTTAATTAATAGCTTCGTGGAAATAATGCTTTTCAAACTGCGAAAATATAAACAGTTCTCTAAAGTTTTTATTGCTTTATTAAAGGGTCAAACGCAGAAGATTTACAGTTTGTATTTTCTTTAGTTATTTGCTACTAGTAATTGGCTGATTGAAACCGTATAATCGCAGATTAAAACGTTCAATTAGAGAAATATTTCGTTGAGTTTATTACATTATTATAATTTATTTATTTATTGCCTATTGTTGAGTCGAGGAGTATGAATATGCGAGTACTATCATATTTAATTTAGAATACCTATAAAAATAGTATGGAAACGGTAAGTGCGTGCAATCCGAAAATGTCATTCTTGTTAAGCAATTTTTTTAAGTACATTCAGATCTGCACCAATTTCTATTTTTTCTGTTATTGGTGTACAGACTTATATTAGGCGTTTTACAGCCTCTGAAAAAGCAAATCAACACCATGATGCATATAAACTTTAGACTTCTACAACCAGTTAAATTCCCGAGCTGAAAAATACAGATTGCTAAATTTTGCTTTTCTGATGTCAACTATGTATGCAGTGTATGTAAAGTAAAATGTAACCTAAAGTTATTTCATTCTGGTCCAAAGATATTATCATTGAGGGTTAATTTAATTTAAAAATAGTTTCTTAAATAAAGCTTATTAGAATGCGCTAAAAATCACAATACTTTTCAAGGTTTATCGGGTACTTAAAAAAATATGTAGTCCTTGCTGCGACCATTTTGGATTCACAACATAATAAAAAAAATAAAAGAGACGATCACATTCGTGAAAATGTTTTATGAAAAAGTTTTTAACGACTTATTTACAGTTTGGTTTTCAGTTCTTAATCAGTTTCCTTGAGCGAGAAAACAGCCGACAGTTACTAGCTTCGTTGCCGGCGGTGAGTCAACTGCCTTATATGCTGTAGTTACTTCAGCTGTCAATGACAGGAATCAAAAGAAACTCTCCGATATTTTTAAACTTTATTTCCCATAAACAAACGAACTAAGTACTACGAACCTCTAATCTAACTATCATCCTCTAAATCTAAATATCCGAGTAAAAATATTGTAATTCGTGAGGGAATACGGGATTAAAAACCTGGGAGGTTTTTTTCCCGCCGGCTTTTTTTTCCTCTCAGTGTATAAAAACCCAGGTAATTGGGTGCCCAAAGCCGATGACGCAGATAAAATACCGTGTAAATAATTACCAAAAACGATTAAAAAAATCGCAAATATGGGATAAATATAAATCAATAATATGATTAGTTAATTTAATACATAAATAATATAAAATTTCTAAGTTAGATTTTAGTCAGTACTTTTATTTATTAATAATATAATATAATATTTGCATACCTTACTGAGGTAAATATGGCGGGTTATTAAATGTATAAAACAACTTTTGTAATACCCATATTTGTGCAAATAAATTATTTGTCTTTGTCTTTGTAAACTATTACTACTACTAACGCGTGATGTATGTATTTATTTATTATATTGTAATAGTTGCCATGCCGGACTGCCGATCGAAGGGTCGCGGCTTCGATTCCCGGCGAAGCAGAAATTTCAATGATGAGTTTAAAATTTCTGTTCTCGGTTTGGGTGTACGTGTTTCTGTCTTTATGTGTGTCCATGGCACCCACGACACAGGTTATATCTACCTAACTGGTGGGCTATGACTATGAAGCGTTATTTTTTAATTATTTTAATAAAAGTATTGCGAAAAATATGTTAACTGTGGGGATGCAATTTCTAACCATAGCTATACATATATTTTACCTTCGTATATTATTATTATTATTTCCAACCTGCCTACTGAATTTTTTAAACGTCCAATAATTATTATCTGTCGAAATAATTGTTCCTTTGTCAATTTTTAACTATTGTTATCTGTCGATATCAATCGGGAGCGACGACTTAGCATGCCCACTGATACAAGGAATGCACATAAAATTTGCCACTTATTCGCACTCATAGCCCCACCAGTGGGTACCATGGACACTCACAAAGACAGAAACACAAACATCCAGACCGAGAACAGAAGTTTTAAACTCATTCGCTGCTAATCGAACCCGGGACCTCCCGTCGTCAAGTTAATCAGTATGTTGACGTAACCTCGATATTCAATAAACTCCAGCATTCTATGACTTCGTACGTGCCAATATTAAAAATAAATAGAACTTATTAAATTTCCGTACAAACCTATTCATACCAATATGAATAAAGTTATGCCATTGACATCGGGAGCTGTTGGGATCCACGGATTAATAATACGCCATATCTGTTTTATTGTTCTCGATCAACAAAGTAATTAGAAGCTGGAAGTTGTTATAAGTTTAATACCTACTCTGTTGAATGTTGATAATTTATTGGTAGCAAATAATATATCTGAAAATATATTTAATTTAGTACGTATGTACGTAACATTACGTTATAGAACCCAAATTGGTAGTAGAGTTGTTCTTGACCAGCGTGGTGGACTTTTCTTTTTATTTCTGTGTGTCTATAAGAAGTTTATTCATTATAGGTTCAAATTATTCCAGAATTTATAAAAAAACTTTTTAAACCTCGTTACGATTTTGAAGCGCCTACAAAATATGTAATCGCAATAGTTTATTTTGGGTTACGTACAGACCAAACTGTAAGGCGTTTTAACACAACATCGTAGTTTTGATTCTGCATAAAAATGTTTGTGAAGTCATAAGTTGAATGAGAATAAAAGTTATAGAACTAAAATCACATTATTGCATTTGTGAGTGCAAATGACATTGATAGCCGGTTAGTAACCGCTAACCGGACCACTCCATTGTGTAGCTATCGGCTCTCCGGAGTTGATAAGATTAAACGTTTTCCTATTATTGTTATACGGTAGTTACTTAATACATACCTAGTACATGTGTGACCACATGTGACCTATATTAAAAGAAACAAGCGACCTGCCTTGTTCCGAAGAATTCTTAGCAATATTACAAATTGTTGTGTAGGTATGTTTTGTTTTAAATAGTAGGCCCTCGACCATTGGCAGACAAAGAATAACAGAATGCGCAGTCCTGTCAGTGCCTCTGGTGATCTAAACTAAGACCTCAACAAAGGCGCTCTGTGTATTGTGCCTCAACTGACCACAACAATAATCTATATTCATCTTTAAGGAAAAGAAGAACGTTACTGATTCGACTTAATGTATCTTTTTTCATAAATTGTCAGGGTTACAGTTTAGGACTTTTTTTACAAGAGAAGAAAATAAAAATACGCAGGCGAGTGAAACTGCGGGGCAAGTATAGCTTCCTAAGTAAAGAAAACATTAACTGTTACACATTATTGTCGCTATGTTTTAAAACACAGTGTTGTAACGATAACATCGATTATTCGTTTTGCAAGCCAGGATTAAAATGCGATTTTTTATTATTTATATTATAATGTAGCAGCAGATGAGCAAAGAAAATCAAATCAAATCAAAAATATTTATTTCATATTAGGAATACAAAATATTCACTTAATGAATGTCATTTTTTTCTGATCATTGCCTTTAGGTGCCCGTTTGGGCTAGATGTTGAGCTGAAAGAAAAAAGGCGGCGGGAAAAAAACTCCCAGCAGCACTGTTTTTTTAAATACATATATATTTGAAATAACTGTAAGGCAATGGGTCCATAATGGGCACACGTTACAGTTGATCGTATGAGACACTATGAACCCACTTCCACCTGCTCACAGAATACTAGTAATTACTAAAACTATTACATACATGCTGGATAAGGGTCGCCGCAGCCCATTGACATTTACACAGAACCTGAAGGCTGAAGCTGCCCTGAGTCTTGCATCGTCGTATGCAGTGGGTCTGCTACCAGGTTGATGGTCGCCTCATGTAAGTCTAGCTGGCAACTAGACCTGTTCCTCGAAATCTATACTACTCGTAATATTACAAAGAGGAAAGATTTGTATTTTTGTATTTTTGCATGTTTTTAACGAATAAACAAAAATACTGTTCTGATTTTAAAAATTATTTCACCATTAGAAAGCTACATTCACCCTGAGTAACGTAGGTGACTTCTTACTGCGGGAAAATGCTTCAATCCTACGTGAAAACGGGCAATAGGGTCAACGCGGTTGAAGCATCTGGCTAAACGCCTATGATTTTAATATAGCATTGAAACCTGGAATAGCACATAGGCTATTTTTTATCCTACGGGGACCCATTAAACGGGTGAAGGCTAGTATAATATAATAATGTAATAAATACAAATACAAATCTTTATTAATCACAGAACATATGATTTACATTCGCTTCTGGAATCCCTGACTTCCGCTTTAGATAATAAAAACTGTGTTGCAGAAGTCAGTGACCTCCCCTATAGAGAATAAATATGTATAATACTAAGGGCCTCTTTCACCACCTTCAAGTAAAGCGACAAGTACGCTAATTGTCGGTTAAAGTCACCCGTAAGACGTTCTACGCCGCAATATTATTAATACTCTCCAACAGATGTCAGGAAGAGTGCTATTTTTCAGTTTATATTCAAGTTGATTATAGCTGAATTTTTTTTCAGTATTTTAAATTTTCTAAAAATAAAACCTAGATGGATTGATTTATCACCCAGACCACCACGGTTGGAGCCGTTTCCGATATTCAAAAAAATATCTTTAGGTATAAACATTAGATAGATGTTCTATGTTACGAAGTCCGTTCGGCTATGAATGTTGCGAGGCGTGCACATGAACATTGTTTTTGTGTTCTGACTGCTGAACTGCTGACTGCTGCTCGAGAGCGCTGTGTCACAAAATAAATTTAAGGTTGGTTCTTAATATGAAATTGCCGATACTCAATACTGGCAACTTTAAAATCAAATACCTATGTGTTTAATTAAGAATTCCAAATTCATCAATTTATTTCAAAATAAAGTCAGAAAAATGTTGTTTTAAAAGTTGTATTTCATTTATTTTCACATCATTTGTTTGAGCTTCAACATTGCTATAACAACAAATGGACAAATTGAAAATCGCGGTATTTACGAATCCGAGTTCCGCCATGAGTGCCGCGCCGTGACACCAGTGCTGCAAAAAACAACTCATAGAATTAACGACGTGCACGTTTAGATTTCTTTGCCAGTGCTTCAAAAACATACATACATATATACCTTCATATATACCTACGTCACTGCTATGATAGCCATTATCTTTAAATGTTTAAATGTTTTTGGCTGGTTTTGGCGTTTTATAAAATGAAATAAGGTCCCATGAAGCTCATCTTCTGACTCAAAATCTGTGATGTTTATAATAACTGCTGAATAAATAAATGCGGATAAAACGATAAGTAAGTATAAAGACAGCCTATTATAGAGACTCCAGACAAGCTAAAACAACAAGTTTACGAGAGATTAATTAGAAGGAATTAAAATAAAAACAAGCGGAAAGCACCACCCACTGCAATCTCGATTATACCTACCCTGTGAAGTATGGTTGCGGCATATTTGTTAGCATTCGTAGTTGGTATTGATTGCTTGAAAAAAAGTCAAAGTCAAAATATTAATTTCAAATTATGAACAAAATTTTCGCTTAATGAATGCCATTTTTCTCGGTCATCGCCTTTAGTTGTTGAGCTGAGAGAAAAACGTCGGAGGAAATAAATCCCAACAACAAAGAAATACATATATATTTGAGATAACAGTGTATGACTATGGGTCGATAATGGGCACACGTCACTGCGTGACAATTTTTATTTTGTGTCTTCTAAATAACAGTAATAAATAGTATAGAATAGGAATACTATTGAGTGCCATCTAGGTAAATACATAGTTAGACATTTTTTTAACATAAAACTTAACCGCGCGCCGTAAGAACTGAAAAGTAAAAGTATTAACGATTATTAAAACTATTTTGGAGTTGTTCCTTAAGTAAAGTAGCGTACATACGTTCATCCTGAATAGGCACCGACTTCTAAATAGTTTAAGGACTCCCATTAGAAGATAAATATGTAAGTTTCTTATACCTATTGGCTGGCTGCAATCCTTTTTGCGTCTCACTGCTGGACACGAGTCTCCTCCCATTATTTGGGAGGCCCCCATTATTGGTGGAGTAAGCTCCAGCTTACTTGTGGCGTAATGGTTATCATGCCGGACTGCCAATCGTGGGTTCCCGGGTTCGAAAACCCGGTGAAACAGAAATTTTAATGATGAATTTAAATTTCTGTTTTCGGTCTGGGTGTTTGTGTTCCTGTTATTGTATGTGTCCATGGTGCCCACAACACTAGGTATGAATTACCTTACTGTGGGGCTATGCGTGTTTAGCGTTTATTAATTATTACTTAAGTGCCCAAAGTTACAATTAAACCTGTCCGTTGAAAATAGGTCAAAATCGAGTCCGAACGAACAAACATACAGACGAAGCTAATAAAAGCGCCTTAAAAATCTCATTAGTGTCGTATAAAATACTTTCAGAATACCGCATTTAGTAAATGTTCAACTAGTATAATTATTTAGATTACATTTAGTAAATAGTATACTTATTGAAGGGCGCATGGCCCTGCGGTTAGCGTAGAACTCAAGCGATCTATGCGACTAAGCCAAACGGGCGCGGTCGGGTGTGAGATAAGTGACCGCTAATGGCAAAAAAAAAAATCATGCGCGTTTCCGTGCTTTGGAGGGCACATTAAGCCGTCTGTCCCGGTTGTTGTCGATAGATACCTTGTCGGAGACCATATGGGCGGTTTGAAAACATCCGAGAGCGGGTTGGCCATCACCCGCATCTCCACCAACCCGCATTGGAGCAGCGTGGTGGAGTAAGCTCCAGGCCTCCCCAATAATGGGGAGAGACCCGTGCCCAGCAGTGGAACGTAAAAAGGGTGGCAGCCATACTTATTTCGACAATACTGACAGAGAATTACTTACATTTTTCATATCACATACATGTAATGAGAAACAACGAGTTCTGTTTTCTGTTTTGCCAGTCGAAATAAGACAATTTCAAACCAATGCGAATGTGTCAGTCAGAAACAACGTTGTTTCTGCCCTAGGGGAGAAACAACGTTGTTTCTACCCGGCACATTCATTTGTTATAAACAAAAGGAGATCAAAACTCACTGTTTCAATGCATGTGATATGAAAAATCATAATCGTCTGACAGCTATCGTCAAATCGTTGTCAAAGATTTTAATGTTCTTTTATTATATTATTTCTGAATTATTCTATGATTAAAATAATATAAAATATTACTGCGCTATTTGTCTGAAATAGTCTTACTTCAACTGGCTACAGAAATCAAAACTCGTTGTTTCATTACATGTGATATGAAAAATACAGTGTGTGGCACGGGATGAAACACGATTTCAGACCAGGGCGATGACAGTCAATTCTCGCCCCCTCAAAAATCGTCTTATTTCCACACAATATACTATTATTCATTTGTAGACATACATAACATTAAAATGTCGTGTACGCATACTACGTAACGAGAAAATGCTATGAATTTGGAAGTTTCGCTTGTAAATGTAGGTCGTGACGTGAGATGAGCGAGACTAATATACTTCACGCGTATTAGGCAATGAAGATTATAAACTGTTACGTTTTAACTGTAATAGTGTAATTTTAATAAGATTGTAATCTATAATAGTATTATAAACTAGAAAAGACAAACGTACAACAACCACACTTGTTTGTTTGTACTTTTTTAACGTCGCGATGGAAAAACGTTATGGAATGATTTTTATGCATGAAGGAGTGAAACCGTAGGGCCCAGCTTGTATAATAACTCACAGTTCTCTGTAGTGGCATAGCAGATTTTTTATTAATTTTTGTGTAGTGTGTATATTGTAAATGTACAGTGTGTTCATTTAGAAGGGATGAGATAAAGATATTAAAATATATTTGACAGCTTCCGTAGCTTAGTGGGTGATGAGCCGACTGCGAAGCGTGAGGTCGTGGGTTCGATTCCCACCCAGGACAAAAATTTGTGTGATGAACATGACTATTTGTTCTGTGTCTGGGTGTTAATTTATCTATTAAAGTTTGTATTTAGAATTATATAAGTATGTTTATCAGCTTTCTGATTACCATAGTACAAGCTCTGCTTAGTATGGAATCAGATGGTATTGTGTGAATTGTCCAAAGATATTTATTTATTTCATACCGTCTAATATAAGCTCATCTCTCAATTAAACTGACTAAGTTTCACACACACATGACTAAGCTTTAAGGTTGCTAAACAATGAAACGTCATCCGCCGATCCGCCGTTCAAACAAATGACAATGTCGATTTGAAAGAGCTCTATAAAAATTCGTTGATGAAATTAAAGCTTTCCTGGTCGAATGGTTACATAGGCTGAATGCCGAGCTAGAGACCCAAATTCAAACATCAGTCAAGCATGTTACGTCTTTTTATTTTTTGTGACAATATTTTAAATTGTGAGTTGTTTCAGATGGCGTTGTTAAGTAACGCTTAATTGAGTGTTTTGCTTAAAATTAGACCAAGAAAATTATTTGTTTTTATCCGAGCAACATCCAGATACTGTTCTGAATCAAGGGACTATTGCAAGAATGTGAATCTCTCAATGATTATTTGAAATGTGTTCTATATAGGACATACACGAAAGAAGTATAACGTATCTACTCTCAGAGTCCTACGTAACAATAACAGCAGTAACTTATTGTACCGTATCTTGTATGAATATTCATCCACACAATAACCTAATAAGCTATAGCTTCGTTGCATCGCCCCTGTAGCGTGTTTGTTATTATTGTCCATATCGCATCGCAGGCGACCAAGCTATGCAGTGCACGCTTTGAGGCTACATTGGTTGGGTGCTCCCAAAAGGACCTATATCTTTGTGTAGACGCTACTCTGAACGTTGGCGTGAATATAGCAGTTTCTGAAGGCTGGCGTTGAACGCTTCAGATATTATACACGATAAAAGACCCTTCCAGTTACGAAAATTAAAAAAAAGAGATGGCAGACTAATGCAGTTTATGTGATTTAAGTGGTTACCTTTTAAATAAAAAATCCCTAAAGAATTCCTAAAAAATATTTAACAAAAAATTACCGACTTCAAAAGAATCTACTACAACTAAACTACTCCAAAACAAATTAGTATGCATTAAAAACTTAAAAAAAAACGTATTTTTCACACACACACATTTTCTACTCATCAATATGTAGGTAGGTTCTGTGTTCGTCTTAACTATACTTAATGAAAATTAAGTTTTTAACAAAAAAATAGAACCGACTTCAAACGGTAAAAAATAAAATTGTTCAGTACCTATTTCTTCTTGCTTATGGTAATGACTCTTAAAACTATTTTTGGAGTCGGGCCCTTACTAAAATGTCGTACCATTCGTTCTAAATGGGCACCGACAGTACAGACAGTGGGACAGTACCTACTTCTTCTTGCTTATGGTAATGACTGTTAAAACTATATTGGAGTCGGTGCCCATTCAGAACGAAAGGTACACTATATTTACTAAGACAGGACATTTTACTAAGGGCCCGGCTCCAAAAATTGTTTTAAGAGTCATTACCATAAGCAAGAAGAAGTAGGTACTGAACAATTTTATTGTTTACCGTTTGAAGTCGGTTCTATTTTTTTGTTAAAAACTTAATTTATTTCACTCTTTTTAGTAATTTTAATAATTCTGCACATATGTATAAGCATAATTGGAATTTTTTTCACTTAACTTCTAAACGTTAAAGAGATACCTTTTATAATCATGTTTATCTAATAGCCATCTTATACCCTGAAAGAATATTACTATCAGTCCACCTGAACGAATTAATTAATGAAAATTAATGAAAGAATTTGCTCTCAGCTCCTAACCGTTGAGAATGTGCGTGCCTATTAAGTTTCAGTGTTTCCCTCGTTTTTCTTAGTATCACATCATCAGATTTTGCCATGGTGACAGTTGGACCACCTCAGGAATGTAAGATTTCCAACAAAAAACCATTTATTGAAAGAATTTGCTCTCAACTCTTAACCGTCATAGTACCTTCCATCATCAGCTCAGCAACATGATATGATGATAATTATACACAAATACCTGTTTTGCTTTAGTAAACATATGAAAATCATTTGTTGTGCTATAAAATTTGAATGTTCCCTTCGATTTCTCTGGGATCCCCTCATCAGACTTTAACTTGGTGACAGTTGGACCACCTCAGGAATGTAAGATATCGAACAAAAAACCATTTATTGAAAGAATTTGCTTTCAACTCCTAACTGTTGCAGTACCTTCCATCATCAGCTCAGCAACATGAGATGATGATTACTATGCACAAATATCTCTTATGCTTCAGAAAGTATAAGAAAATCAATGTGTGTGCCTACAAAATTTGAAAGTTCCCCTCGATTTCCCTGGGATCCCATCATCAGATCCTGATTTGGTGACAATGGGACCACCTCGGGAGTATAAGCATACGAACAAAAAAAGAATTTTGAAAATCGGTCCACAAACGGCGGAGTAATCGGTGAACATATATAAAAAAAAATACATACAGCCGAATACAGTACCTCCTCCTTTTGGAAGTCGGTAAAAAATTTAAGACTAATGTGGTTTTCGCATGGATACCATTGTCAGTATTGGACAAAATTAAAATGGGACCACACGGGAAGTATCAGCTTTCAAATAAAAAATAATCATCAAAATCTGTTCGCCCAGACCAAACTTATGAGATGAGGTAACAAACAAAAAAACACAGTCGAATTGAGTACCCCACCTTTATTATTATCATTATTTTTTCAACCTTTTTTTATGTCCACTGCTGGGCACAGGTTTCCTTCTCACACAATAGGGTTTTGGACACTAGGCACAAAAAAATTTTAAAATCCTTGCCTTAAAAAGGTTGCGCTAAATCACGCTTGGAAAGCAATATAATTGTTAATTCTTTTTTATATACAATTTTTATTGCCGTTTAAATCAATAATAATGAAGTCAATTAACTAGAAGTGACGTCACTTATCATTTTCTCATACAAAATGTATGGGGATGTCACGTTTTGACAGCTCATTAAAAGTATCTCAATTGACTCGGTAGTCCAAGACCGGATTGAGAGGGATTTAGGCCATAGTCCACCACGCTGGCCAAGTGCGGATTGGTGGACGTCATGCTTTCGAGAAATTATGAATTTCTCTCAGGCATGCACGGCGATGGAGAATATCGTAATCAATGAAATATCACGATATTTTCCATCACCGTAGAGCAGCGATAAATTCGCACTTTACAAATTTCTTTGTCAGAGGTGCGAGTCGAGGATTTCAACCTGGGATCGGTCGCGTCGAAGACCGCGGTTTTTTACCACTTGGCCATCGCTGCTCTTATCTGCTTTATTATTATTATTTAATTATTAATGTACACAAGCACATTAACAAATAGTAACAATAGATATTGTACAAAGGGTTTGAATTTTGATTGAAGTCGGTTTATAATCATAATATAATCCATACTTCCATACTAATATAATATTATAAATTCGAAAGTAACTCTGTCTGTCTGTCTGTCTGTCTGCTACTCTTTCACGCTTAAACCACTGAACCGATTTTGATGAAATTTGGTATAAACATAGAAAGGACGTTGAAAAAGAACATAGGCTACTTTTTGCGGCGGGAAAATATCTCATTCCCACGGGAAGCAAATGAAATGAATGAAATGCGCCGTGTAGTGTTATAAATACATTAAATGTTATTACTTACTTCATTCACGTCCATTATCATATTTTATAACTTATATAACTTATATCCTTTTGTTTTATTCTTATACGTTGCTATTCCTTTATTATTTCTTTACAAAATTATTTATTCTGAATTTTTTTATTTACATTTTGACGCAGCTATCAAAATTGTCATGTTTGTCTTTTATGTTTCTTATTTTTTAATTCGTTTAACGGCATTGTATAAAAATCCTTTTTGCCATTCAATATTAAATGAAAAGAATAATTTTATGTTTCTTATTTCATTTCATCCCTACTAATATTATAAATTCGAAAGTAACTCTGTCTGTCTGTCTGTCTGCTACCTATTTTACTGAACGTATATTAATTAAATTTGGAACACAGATAGAGTGGACCTTGGGAAAGGATATAGGATGGTTTTTATCCTATGGGAACCTATAAAACTGATCCACGCGGGCGAAGCCGCTGGCGGATGGCTAGTCAATAATAAATTGAGGTTGGTTGGTTGAGAATCAATTTAAGAAAAAGGTCACTATCAGAGTGCAACTGCGTATATCTGTAGACGGAAAAGTTTCAGCCTCATACATGAAATATCATGAATGAATAAATAATTTAGGATATTTGCTCATAAATGAAATATCCAGAATAAATAAATAATGTTCAATTTTACGCGCAATAGACGTACTAAAATGTTTTTGCCTAAACAATCAATTTATCAAACTCAGATATTTTGATCGATGTATTATAAAATCCTTGAGTATAGCGAAATTCTACTTACGTCTATGATAAATATGTATGTATATAATTATATGATCTTTATTTTTTACCGACTTCCAAAAGAAGGAGGTACTGTATTCGGCTGTATGTTTTTATTGTTGTATATGTTCATTGATTACTCCGCCGTTTCTGGACCGATTTTCAACATTCTTTTTTTGTTCGTATGCTTATGCTCCCGAGGTGGTCCCATTGTCAGCAAGTCAGGGTCTGATGATAAAATCCCAGAGAAATAGAGGAGAACTCTTAAAT
Organism: Pyrgus malvae; assembly: GCA_911387765.1. Taxonomy (NCBI): domain Eukaryota; kingdom Metazoa; phylum Arthropoda; class Insecta; order Lepidoptera; family Hesperiidae; genus Pyrgus; species Pyrgus malvae. The sequence continues at coordinate 26,870,479 of OU426947.1, forward strand.
TTTGTAGGTACGCAAATTAAATTTCTTATAGGACTTTCTGAAGCATAAGATATATTTGTACATAGTAACCATCATCTCGTATTGCTGAGCTGTTGATTTAAGGTATGGCGACTGTTTGGAGTTGAGAGCAAATTCTTTCAATAAATGGTGTTTTGTTCTAAATCTTACATTCCCGAGGTACAACTGTCACCAAGTGAAAGTCTGATGATGGGATCCCAGAGAAATCAAATCAAATATTATCATCAGTCAAAACATAACCAAAGAAATCTTTAATATCGGATGAAAACTGTCGTTATGATGTATTTGGGATGCTTTAAATTTAAAATACTGCCATAATTATTATGTAAGAATTTTTTCCTATAAGAAAAGCGTTTTTTAGTCAATAAAATGATAGAATAGATATTAAAGTAATAGGACCTTAAGATATTGAAGATTATCTGAAGAAAGTTCAACTTTTTAAAGCTAAGAAATCCCAGATTTAATTTGTCTTACCAAAGGATTCGGAAGGAAAATCTCCTGCTCTGGGAATGAATTTACTAAGCCCCGATAGATTAATTTTCCTGACCTGGGTACGATTTAATATCTATTGCAATTAGTAGGAAAATAGAAAGGATTAGTTTGGTCCCGGTTCTCCTAACCTTTTTCTGCTATCCGAGAGAAATACCTTGGAACCTCCGTGGCATACCTCAGCGCTCGAGTTTCTTTGAGTTGGCCTTTTTTTGCGTTCCACTGCTGGGCACGTGTCTGGGCACGACAGGCCTGGCATGGCAGTAAAGTCAAACGAGCGCAGTCTGATGGGAGATGGGTAAGCGCTGGTGGCAAAAATTTTATGCGCGTAACAATGACAATTTTCGCTTTCATTCTTGGCCAGCCGCAGGGCTGTGCGCGCCTCTTTTTAACATTCCAGTATAAGCAATCTATCATGTCTCTGTGTACATTAACAAAAACATTAACTATACAATCGTTTACTTTTGTTGCCGCCAGCTTTCCGCAACATAGAATAAAATACGTAGCGATGGTAGTAGCAGATCTTTATTGTTATTATATAAAGGAAAAACCATTGCTATTCGCTAAACAGCGCGCATGGCCGGGAGGATAGCGTAGAACGAAAACGATCTATGCAACTAAGCCAAGCCTCTCAGACGTTAGAAATACTTTAAGCCTTTATCCACTCGACCAAGTGCGGATTGGTGGAGATCATACATTCGAGAAAAAAAAACAACGGGTTGCACTCCGGTAGTGCCGGCAGAAGTGAAAACTTGAACATTAATGTTATGTATTTTTGATATTTTGGAATGGTTAGGGAATAATTTCGCACGTCACATTTTTCATATTTTAAATACTTGATATAAACGAATTTTACAAGTATAGACAGTGTCGTGACTTAAAAGGTGTTTAGGGTTTAACTAGGTTTATTTTATAACCTAGTGGTTACAGAAATAGACTATACTAAGCGTAGAACTAAATTAGACACTAGCACACTTAAAGTCCCTATGACACGCGAAACGATAGTATAATTAATAGTACCTTCCTCCTTTCATGGACGGTCGGATCTCTGCAAGTCCAGAATCTTCAGCTCTTTAGATAGAGTTGTTAAGAAATCCACATTCCACAAATCCAGGCAATATTGTAGATATCACAAAGAATCCGCTCACATTCGTATAGTAGAGTATGGTTAGGTTTAGATAAGATTCACTTGTAAAAAGTTGTAGATTTTTAGGGCGTACTTCCGTTAAGAACATACCTCCAATCGATCTGAAATTTGGTACACTTATGTATTTTGACGCGCTAATCAAGAATATCATACCCAAAATACTCACAAATTTGATGTTCAAGGTCAAATGGACAAAAAAAATTCGACGTTTTTCGCATGTATTGCGATAAATATAGATTTTAGAGAAAAATATTAAAAAAGTTATAGGACATGAGAAAAATGATATTTTTTGTTCTATACATTTTTCGTGTAGGACCAGTTTAACATTTTTTACCCATCCCAAAAAAGTTCACAACGCCGTTAAAGAAGTTTTCACTTCAATAACGCTTCACACGCATAGCCCCACAGTAGGGTAGATATACCCTGTGTCGTAGGTACCATGGACACACACAAAAACAGGAGCACAAACACCCAGACCGCAGCAGAAATTTCTGCTCCGCCGGGAATCGAACCCGGGATCCTCCAATCGGCAGTCTGACATGGTAGTCATTGCGCCAAACGGGTCGTCTCAGCCATGCACGATGATGGAAAACGTTCTCATTAATAAATCAGTGAATTAAATAACAATATTTTCCCTCACTCTGGAGTAGCGATAAATACGCACCTATCAAATTTCTTTGTTAGAAGGTTTGAACTCAGTATCTTGCATCCTCAGTATCTTGTTGCAGACCGCGGGATTTAAACTTAACCATCGCTTCACAATGGAATATAATAATGAAAATATTTTAATGCAACGATGTTTTTCCTCACCGTGGAGCAGAGATAAATATAAACACAACTATTACTCAGGTGAAACCGGTGGATATAAGCGAAGGCTATAATAATATTTCACGGCACGATTTCTTACCTCGGCGCCTATGTCACGGTCATTATCGCAATCTAAGAGCCAAATAGACATATCTACATTTTCACTATTTTTCAGAAGAGCAAAAAACTAAGAATCCGCCACTCGACATTTTACCACCTACTCAATAATAAATTGATAAACATATTATACAATAGATGAATAAAAATACGTTATATTGGCACATTATTCTAATACCTTAAGTATTCTAAGTCTAAATTAAAAAAGTGTATAAGTTTCAGGGGCGGTATTCATCCAGCTACATAAATTTCCTTTTTAGAAAATATCGTTTTATCCGTATTTCCAGGCAATGATAAACAGCTACAATATCATTAGAATACAATGGTAAATTTCGCCTATATCTACTCGTTCTTCTTCTCAATCGTACACTCCTGGCGAAGTGGTCATGGTCATGGATCGCCTTTTAGGTTAGCGTATTTTGCGAGACTTCTCCATTTCTCTCTGTTAGAGGCATTTCGTGTGCATTCAGTAAGGGATTGCTTCGTTGATGTTCTCATGAGGTCTGTCCATCTGGCGGGGGATCGACCGCGAGAACCTTGACCTTCTACCACACCCTGTACCACTAACCGTTCCAAAGAGCTTTCGTTGCGGATGATATGTCCAAACATTTTTAAAATTCGCATTTGCACAATCTACGAGTCTTTGTTTGACCCGAAGCTCTTTCAGAATGGAAACGTTAGTGCGGCCAGCAGTCCATTTTATCCTCAACATACGCCTCCAGCACCACATCTCAAGGGCGTCAATCTTTTTGCGATACTTTTGCTGGATCGTCCATGTTTCAGCTCCATAGAGGAAAATTGGAAATATTAGGCATCTCAGCGAACCTTGGTGTTTTTGGTTATGCGGTGATCTTTCTATATCTTTGTGAGCTTTTCCACTGCTGATCGTGTCATGGCACACCGTCTTTTAATTTCATCCTCGCAACTCCCAGTATTTGTGATGGTGGATCCCAGGTATATGTAATTCTGGACAACTTCGCAGTTACCTATTTTGCATAAGTCAGGGTGATTGTTAGACTTACGATCCACTACCATCATTTTAGTTTTATACGGTTTATAGTGAGGCCAAATTCAGAACTAGTTGTTTCGAGTAGCGAAAGAAGCTGTTCTATATCTGTTTGTGATGTCACTAAAAGAGTAGTATCGTATGCATATCTCAGATTTGATACCAAAACTAACCGTTAATGTATTCAGTATAGATATTAAACAAGAGATGGGAGAGAATACAGCCCTGTCGAAGACCTGCTTCATCTATTCATATAAGGTTATAATAGCTCAGGTGGGATATCGGGCGGTCACGAAACAGGAAACCCCAAATCCAATTCCTATCCGTATTTTTTAAGAGATTATTTCTTTATGAGATTAGACCAAGAAAAACAATTGATTTTATACGAGTAAAGGTCAGTTATCTAGGCACTATAACTTTAAAGAAGGTAATAATTGTTGAAGTACGTAATAGCCCATAGTTGTTTTTTTCAACCTATTTTATGTCCCACTGCTGGGCACAGGTCTCCTTCTCACAAGTGAGGGGATTTAGGCCATAGCTGACGCTGGCCACGCTGGCCAAGTGCGGATTGGTGGACGTCATGCTTTCGAGAAATAATGAATTTCTCTCAGGCATGCAAGGCGATGGAGAACATCGTAATCAATTAAATATGACGATATTTTCCATCACCGTGGAGCAGCGATAAATGCGCACATTACAAATTTCATTGTCAGAGGTGCGCGCCGAGGATTTGAACCTGGGATCGGTCGCGTCAAAGACCGCGGTTTTTTACCACTCGGCCATCGCTGTCCATAGTTACAATATACTAAAATACTTTATTTTATATTTTTATGAATTTTACGTGCCTATCCAATCACAATCGGTAAACGTTAGCTTTATAACTAAAGTATAAAGATCCAATTTTGTAAGAGCGAAAAAACGTATCTCTCACGTAGCATCAATAATAATGTGATATAAGTTTAAAAAATGTTTTATGTACAACGCTCTTAAAACATACCTCGTAATAAGTAAAATGTAACTAATTTAAGGTTTTTCAAATTACTTTATATGGTTCTAGTGGTTTTCAGCTATTTTTTGTACCGAAAGTGAATTTATGCCTTTTTATACCGAAAAATCGTTTTGGCAGGTCATAAAAAATCGTTTGAGTAGTTATATGTATTTTTTTTTATTTTTTGTAGATACGTTCATCTGCTTCCTACAGCGCGGTTTGCCGAGTCTTACCAACTTTGTTGTTGCGTATACGGTACACCATCCTTGTCACGCAAACCGCCTCCGTCCCATTCACTTTTACTATCATCTCGTCAGTCGCATCATCGATACGGAAAGTGTCTCCTTTTGTAGGTCGCTTGCACCTAATTAGAGAGTTAATCTGCTTATAATATTTTCGTACGTGCCCACGCTGCCGAATGTGGATTAACTCGAGCATCGTGGGAAGAGAATTTGTTGACTAAGTGGAGGTGGCAATTATGCGAACCTTTCCATTGAGGTGGCATGGAAAGTGACTACATGCTTTCTCAAGCATGTAGTCAAAGTTAAACAGAAATATCTACAAAAACTTATGAATTCCCAAACATGTATGTGTGGAACTAATATAGGGTTAATAACACATTAAACTAAACAGTATGTCAATGTCACAAATGTACGACATAAAAATTGTTTTGATGTTGTCCAGCATGCTTTGTTTAAGAAAATATCTATAACTGAATTGATGATTGTTAAAACAAATGAAATCAAATCTATTTATTGTGGAAGATGGGTCCCGTACATTACAACAATTAAAAAATTGCAAATAAATTAATTGTCACAATGAAACAACGTATGATGGGAGTGCAACATACGTCTTAGTTTGACCCGCTCGATTACATGCCAAAGTCCCCTCTCAGGCTTCCTAATAATGTTTTAGTTTTGGTGAGTTCGTTTACCATTCTGCCCCTTCCTCGCGTCGCCCCACCAGAGCCGGAATATTCTTCGTCGCGGTGGCAGGCGAGAAATTTTCAGGCCAGTGTACGTACCCGGCGTCGCCGGCGCGGATCTGATTTGGGAGGCAAAATTGGACGGGAATTTGCACGGGTCCAGTGTTCGCGGTTGAATTGGGCCGGCCATACGCGGGCCACGCTGCACTTCCGGATCGGTGAAAGCTAGCCGCTCAGCGGTTCCATCAAGGTAATGTTACTGTTTTTAATATTCGAATTTCTTCGTGACGTTCACGTAATTTGTAATGTTTTGTTTTATCTGTACGCGATATTTTTACGAAATGTGTTCTGTTTCATAGCTTCGACAAGTGCGTGTCGGATGCGGTTGAATGAAGAGTTCGTTGAAGGAATTACATAATTTGTATGCGTTCTGTGTAGTGATTCTATCGTTTATCACGCTGGCGTACTGTAATATCTAAATCTACTGTTTGACTATATGTATTATACGATAATATTTTTAATATTTACGACACTAATCCTTCCGGTTTTTGTTACTTCACTGATTTAATATTCTAATGACTCATGAATTGCAAAACATAACCGTTTTAAACATAACACTTTCTAAAAGAATGAAATTTCATAAAAAATATTTTTATTATTATGTCAATACGTAAATATTAAGACATATCTAGTATCGTTTAACTTTCTTAACTCATCCTTACCAACTTATCCTTTAGGTATAAGTTATGAGTTTTTGTGTACGATAGGTAAAAGTAAATATTAAAGTTATTCTTTATTGGGTAACGTATTTGGTGGAGTAGTACTATAGAGTACTTAATTATTTGAAGATAGTAAATAGAAGATAATAAAAAAGTTAAAAGTTTACAGAAATAATAAGTACGTATATCTTACGTGAAGCGCGCATGGCCTGGCGGCTAGCGTAGAACGCAAGCGATCTATGCAGCTGAGCCAAACGGGCGCGGTCGGATGTGAGATGGGTGACCGCTAGTGGCAAAAAAAATTCATGCGCGTTTCCGTGCTTCGGAGGGCACGTTAAGCCGTCGGTCCCGGTTGTTGTCGATAGATAACAGTCGTCAAACCTTGTCGGAGGCCTTATGGGCGGTTTGAAAACATCCGACAGCGGGTTGGCCACTAACCCGCATCTCCACCAACCCGCATTGGAGCAGCGTGGTGGAGTAAGCTCCAGGCCTCCCCAATAAGGGGGAGAGACCCGTGCCCAGCAGTGGGACGCAAAAAGGGTTGCAGCCATATCTTACGTTGGATGTAATAACTAAGTACCTAACGATAAATTAGTATACGTATTTTAGTCTTAAAGAGTATTTAATATATAACGTTAGACTTGAGTATAAAATTCAGGTTTACATGTAAAGTAATATATAATTACAAATATGTACTCAAATGCGAAATCATGTATTCTAATTATTAACATGACATGATGTAATACGCTTATTGCATACATAATAATAATATCAATATTATAGAAAGAAATGTAAGTCTTCTACACAATTTAAATATCTCGTAAATGTCCTAATAAAACGTATGTGACGCAAGTATATACAGAAAAATTACTAGGTACAATATATCAATTAGACATATTTGATTTCGAATTATGAAAAAATGTATAGTATTTAAAAAACAAAAGGCTGAAGTTTATCTCACTTTTTAATTTTGCTTTGCGACATTTTTTAAATTACGTCTGTGCCGCAGCGCATTGCGATTTTTATCATTCCAAGTTCAAAATTACGGCGGCTGTGTCAGTTCCATCGGAAGAGCATAAAGCCTCTTTCACACATCTCCTATTAATCGGCCGAAAATATCGGATACGATGTTGCATTCTTCGTCAGAGTACTGCTGGGCCCGATTTACTCCTCATAACAAAAGGGAGGCCTTGAGCTTACTTCAAAACTCGGCTTCAATGCGAATAAGTGCTTCAACTGGAGGTGCTCTGACTAGATTTAACGACCATTACATCTAACAATAACTACCGGGACCTTTTTTTGTTATCTTTGGAACATTCAAAAGTGACCCGGCTTTGGGCTGATTATGCCCCGGAAAGGACGGCGGCGTGTGCGTGGCAGCTTGCTCCCGTAAGCATCGGAAGGTGCAGGAGAGCATATCTGCACCCCGATGATAGCCTCGGTATCCTAGGTAGCCTGGATCGCCGTGCGTAGGACACCGGTGCGTTCCACTCCCCAAGTGTAAAGGCAGGCCATTGTGGGGATTTTAGTGCGGTACAAATCCCACATAAGCCGGTATCGTGTTTAATGTTTGTACTAGCGGTCATCCATTGCAAGCGCTTATACGCATTTTACTTGTACCATCGGGAATTGTTCCGATTTTATTGGGAATAATATCGCAGTTGTATGGTAGAGCCCTAAAGCGATTTGTAGTAGGCGTGTGAAAGTGGGTCGAGAGTTGGGTACATCTCTTATGCTTATTTCTATAATATATTACCATGTCATAACGATGACGTGGATTATGTAAGTTAAGGTATAGTGCAAGAAAACGAGACAAGATTTAAATGGTGTAGCAGATGAGCACGCAGGTACGCTGCGGCACGTGGTGTTAAGTGGTCGCTGCAGCCCATGAAAGAAAGAAAGAAAAAATAATATTTATTTCATATTAGGAATACAAAATATTCGCTCAATGAATGTCATTTTTCCCGGTCATCGCCTTTAGTTGCCCGTTTGGGCTAGATGTTGAGCGGCAGAAAAAACTCTCAGCAGCACTCTTTAAAAAAAAGTACATTTATATCCCTATTTGAGATTACAGAATGGCTATGGGTCGATAATAGGCACATGTGACAGCTGATCGTGTGAGACATCATCAACCCAATTCCACCTACTCACATATGCGAGTAATTACTAAAACTAATACACTCTATGAAGAAATAGCCTTGTGTGAGCGAGATTCATTCCCGCGCTCCTTTATCATTAAGATAGTTCTTAGTGTTATAGTAAGCCTTGTGGCAGAGGACTTGTATGACTGCCTTCTTAAAAGGTTTTAAAGGCAAGGAATTGAATCTTTATTGGGATTTTATGATATGGGAAAAGAATTACTTTTTTATGGAGCTGGCATTTCGGAAATATTTACCAGCTTGTGGCCGTTCCTAATTGAGACACAAATGGACATCTACACACAATTTCAAGCAAGCCTAAGTCTTTTTGTATTTTAAAAAATAATTGCCTACTTGAGATTTTAACCCCTTCGTAGTTAGCTTTCGTATCAATTCGACCAAAAAGCTTTCATTCCATTGACGAAATTTTTATAGAGGTCTTTCATATCGACATTGTCATTTGTTTGAAGGGCAGGTTGACGGTCGACATTTTGACGGCTTTCTACGCCACAATATTATTAATATTCTCCAATAGATGTCAGTAAGAGTAATTTTATATGTAGGCGAGCGGTGGTCACACAGAGCTATTCATGTGGGCGAGGAAAATGACAATTAAAAGACGGTTGAAAGAAAATTATAATAATCATTATTATTTCGAAAATTAACTTACTCACACTTAAAAATGATTATGATTCTATAATTTGGAAAACTATCACTTAATAATTTTGATTGATTGATTGATTAATAATTTTTGGGGATAGCCTGGATCGGTAGCGATTCGTCGGTTACGTGGTGCGCAACCCGTCCACCATGTCTCCTTTTATAAGAATCTAGGAATGACACTCTGGCTGTCACGCTCTACCATCGATACGACGCTCCGCTAGAGCAACTCTCTATGGTCACTCTCGACCCTAGCGCCACCGTTGTACTGTATGTTGTACTGTCGTGCTGCCGACATATATTTAACGGCATAAACATTAAATAAAACGACAATTTCTATCAATAAAAATTTGCTGGATCGATTTATCATCCCCAAAACCAGGGTTCTAAATTTCATCTAAATTTTGGAGCCGTTTCCGAGATTCAGAAAATATATTTAGATATATACAAGAATTGCTAGTTTAAAGGTATTATATAGATCTTACCTAAAAATGACAATTGTGACTAATACTGAAAGTGTCTCGTGTAACTTATCTCTATTAAAATTAAATATTTTAAGTATACTAAATTCTTGCTCAGTATTTTTTATCTTGTGATTTATAAAATAAATATAGCACATAAAATTATTTTGAGTGTTTAATTATAATAAAGATTTTAATGAGCCTTATTATCTCTAATAACTATTTAATTTATATTAACAGTATCTACTACACTACTAAACTAAATGATCAATAGAACAATGTAATAAATCTAATACCTTTAAATCTGAACCTCGGAAGCGGCTCCAACCATTTTCATGCAATTTAGTATGCAGGGGTTTCCTGGGCCAATAAATCGATAGAATACTTTTCAGCGACAAGCAATTTTAACATACACTGAAAAAATATGACTCTTCCCGACATCTATTAGGGAGTATTTAATACTATATTTTTTTAAAGGCGCTGTTAAGTAACTAAGACAAGTCTCTAAAGAAAATCAATTATTTTTATCCGAGCAGCGCTCGATTACCCGGGTACTATCTAAATATATATAAGAGATTTCCACCCATATATTGACTCATCACGATATCTCTGGAACTATAAGACCTACCGACTTCAAATTTGGTAGGAATATTCCTTTCGCCGAGTAGAGGTCAGCTAAGAACGGATTTTACGAAATTCCACCCGGAAGGGGGGGTATTTCCACCCATATATTGACTCATCACGATATCTCTGGAACTATAAGACCTACCGACTTCAAATTTGGTAGGAATATTCCTTACGCCGAGTAGAGGTCAGCTAAGAACGGATTTTACGAAATTCCACCCGGAAGGGGGGGTTGCGGGTGTGTTAAGTAATGACTCAGAAACTATTCGACCGATTATTATGAAAATTGGTATGTACATGTATTTTTTCACGGAGAAGGTTTATATGCTATCCATTATTATTATTATTTAATATTTAAACGCGATACGGAGTTCGCGGGGTCAGCTAGTATTATAATATGATAACTAGCAGCCTTATTCATAAACTTTATTTAAATTATAAGCAATGTTTAAATGATTTAATAGATTTTTTATAAATTGACATACATTTATAAACGTTCTATATAGTTAACCCTCAGTTTATTCTGTGTCTTAAATAGCTGTTTAAACACTGTTTAAGGGTTAATTAATAAACTAGTTAATGAATTTTTTTGGTATCGGGGGAAACCTTCAAAAGTTACCCGGCACCTTGGGAGACGGTACCGGGTTATGTGGGAGATGACCGCACTAAAACCCCCTCGGTGGCTGTCTCTGCGCTTGGGTAGGACTCCGGGATCTCCAGCGGAGCGCACCGGTGTCGTGCACGCGCGACGCCCCAGAACGGGTCCATCTTCGAGAGAGCAGATGTGCTCTCCTGCACCTTCCGATGCTTACGGCGGCATGCGGCCAACACCGTTGCCGTTCCCGGGGCTGCTGGCTGGACGGATCGAGCTCCCACTTTACCGCCCACAACCCCGGAAGCCCCCTTTAGGTCGGTCTTACGATCCGTAGCTCTATTCTTAATCCCGAAGCTACAGGGACTGCACTAGTTAATGCCTAGGAAACTATTTACCGAGTTCCCATGAATAACGCTGTCGCATAGCTAAGCGTGCTATTTACTTTTGTGAAGACTCCACCCAATCAATGAAATTTTTTATTAACATTTATTTAGATATTTATTTACTTAAGTACAGAACCCAGTCACACTTATTAATATAATTCTACATCTTCATTCTCATAATATATACGAGTACAATACAATGTTACAAGCATAAGAATAAAAAGTTTTCTTCACTAAAGGCAACAATGACAATGGTAATGATCATTAATAATAAAAACCAGTTAAACGTCAATTAAGAATGCCAATAGAATAAAATTAAAGTCAGTGATAATAATATGTTTGAAAAAAATTATGCACAATTTGCATGTCATAAAAGTAATTATTAAGATTTACTTTATTTTTAAGTCAGTATTATTAAAATTACAATATATTTTTTAAACTTACAAATATATAAGGACGACCCGTGTGGCGTGTGGTTACCATGCTGGACTGCCGATCGGAGGATCCCGGATTCGATTCCCGACGAGGCAGAAATTGAAATGATGAGTTTTAATTTATGTACTTGGTCTGCGTGTTAGTGTTTCTGTCTATGTGTGTGTGTCCATGGTAACCACGACACAGGGAATCCTAGTGTGGGGCTATGAGTGTGTAGCGTTATTTATTTATATTTATATTACAGAACAATTACACAGTCATACATCATGCTCACAGAACTTCTGACATACTCGTACTGCCAGTATTTCACTACATCCATCCGCAAACAAATCGCACTCAGGATTGGCTTCTAGGAGAGCGTTGAGGGTTTTAAGAATGTAATTATTGACGTACGAGGAGTTTGTTTATACACGTTAGGAATGGACTGCACGCAACAAGTTTTCTGTGGGCCTGTCTGTTACATAAGGGACACGTACCTGCGAGTTTCAAACTGCATTGTATCGCCCGGTACTTACTACAGTGTAAGTAAACCACGATTGGAATTACATATCTTTTTAACAAAAAAAAAAGAATCGACTTCAAAAGGTTAAAAACAAAGTTAATGTACTTGACATGTTGTAAAAGTATCACGCTCACTTTTACTTGGTAATGGACTTTTAAAACTATTTTAGAGTCGGTGCCTCTTCACGACGAAATCTACGCGATTTTACTAAGGGACTAGCGGCCGCATGGACTTGGTATTAGTCATAGCATGATGTTATATAGCCTATAGCCTTCCCTAATGGATTATCCAACACAAAAGGAATGATTCAATTCGAACCTGTAGTTCCTGAGATTAGCGCGTTCAATCAAACTCTATAGATTTTACCCTTTTTTGCAACATTTTTGACTGATGCTTTTCTCCTTCTGATCGCAGCGTAATGTTATATAGTCTAAAGCCTTCCTCGATGAATGGACTATCCAACACAAAAATATTTTTTCAATTCGAACCCGTAGTTCTTGAGATTAGCGCGTTCTAACAAACAAACTCTTCAGCTTTATATCTTACTAAATTTCACCCGTGTTAGAGAGGATCATTAGCATAAAGTGAAGTCCCTTCTGAAGTGCCTCTGGACCGGCTTTTTTGTACGACTATTTAAGATAAATATTTTCATCATACGTTACATAATATGTGTAACTCTAGCGGTTTTGGCAGCGCACGCCGGAATAGCTAGCAGATGGTAAAATTGTTCCTATTTAATTGACACTTATCGTCATATTTTGGAAAATTCACACAATATCTTTATAAATTGTAGCCTATGTGTTATTCTGATATATAAGCTACCTATATTATAGTAAAGTTTCATTAAAATACATTCAGTAGTTTTTACGTGAAATAGTAACAAACATCTATACTTACAGACTTCGTGTTTATAATATTAGTAGGATTTTAATAATAAATAGATTAGAATTTAATTCCCACCCATTCAACTTTTGAGTGTGAGATCTATCTTCATCAGTATTGGGGTACGCCTGTAGCCGAGTCTAAACAACCATCCATTTCGTTGTTTCGTTTAGTTGAGTAAAGATATAGAGGTTGGATTTAATTCATGGATATAATGCACTAAAAATACTTCCTTGAACATATTACAAAAACCGTAAGTAAAACCGTAGTCTATGCCTCTTTCAACTTTCCGGCATAACTCCTTGGTTTCTTCCGTTTTAGATATTTCATAAAGCGTATAAAATGTATAGAGAATCGCGCCTTTCACATTATTATCGTAAATGTCCCACGATACTTTTTTAAAGTGCGTCCACTGTAAAACAATTTTCTTCGTGGTTGGTTCTTTCTTTCGTCGTGTTGGTTTTTTCATTTTCATACGTTTGTGTTAATGTTAACAATGTCAACAAAATGACATTGGTCAACAAACGAAAGAAAACCAAGGTTGACTTGACAGATTTTTTTTACAATAGTAATTAAGAAAACTGTTAATGTTTAACATCGTGTAATATGTATTGTATATTTATGTGAGTATAATAACAAAATAATTTGACTTGTGCTGAATAGCTGGACCCCACCAGTATACATATACGTATTTAGTGATTTGCAGAAAATTCGCCGAGAACAATTCATCGAAAACAATTCGTCGAGAATAATTCGCCGAAAAAACAATTCGTCGAAAAACAATCCGCTGATAATACAATTCGTCGAATCGACTGAAAATCCGTCACAAATACTGTTTTTAAGTATGGCGGGCAATATTCTTAGGGACCTTCAACCATAACGAGAAATATTTATATATTTTTTTAACTACAGCGGGAAATATCGATTCGACGAATTGTGTTTTCGATGAATTGTGTTTTCGGCGGATTGTTTTTTCGGCGAATTGTATTTTCGGCGAATTGTTCTCGACGAATTTTTCGCAGACGATATTTAGTTAATAGTGGAAGACTAAATTGCTTTTCGAGGAATTTCAAAATGTATTCAGTCAAGTGTAGTAGGAATTTCGAAGTAAATCACGCGTGGACGTGCGCACAGATTTTAGGGTAAATCCGTTCTAGATAACCAGGAAGTGGATGATGTGGTGATAAGATATATTAAATTGAAAACTTACGTACATATAAGTTGTAGCGATAGCCAAACGGTAAAGACCGCGGTCTTAGACACGGAGATTTAAATCTTCAAATCAAAGTTCAAATCTTCGGCGCGCACGTTTTGCTGCTCCTCCGTGATTCAAAATATTGTGATATTTAATTAATTACGATTTTTATTTCTTAGTCGGATATTACTTTCTTTCACTGATATTTATAATATTTCCTCCTTATTTACGTAGCCGCGTCATAAGCTTTTAGAGAAAGAAATTATTTCCTTTCTTGGCGCTCTTAGTATGAAGCCATACCGATATTATACAAACACGAAAAGAAACTCAAAGAAACCTTTTCACTTTTAACTTGGACCCATAGGGAATGTACGTTTGTTTTATTTATAACTACCTGTGCCCCGCGGTTTCACCCGCGTATTTTTTTTAAAGTATCCTATTTTACTTCAGATATTCAAGAATATATTTATGCACATAGTTCATGACGATCGGTTGAGTAGTTTTCGCGTGAAAGAGTAACAAACAAACTTACTTTCGCATTTATAATATTAGTAGGTTACACTAGTTGTACGGCCCAGCTCTGCCCGGATGCAGACGTTGTCCTACCTTTAAAGTCGAAAGAAGATTTGTTTTTCTATTATCTAAAAGAAATTTTATGTTACTAATTAACTATGTCTTGAGAAAAGAGACCTGTGCCCAACATAAAATGCCCCATTAAAAACCACGATCTTAAATATTAAACGAGTGCAAAACGCTTCTTTTAAGTTCCCGCTAAACTCAAGTGTGATATGTCGACGGTTAAATTGGTTAAATCGTATCACCGTTGGTCTTGATTGGAGGTATGTAACAACTGCCTTTGGGTAGTTGCCTTAGACTATTGTTCCTTTTGTCGTGATAGATAACCGCGAACAGATTGCATTTGCGAGACACATACATCTCTAACCCTCTTTTTTAATTTTTAATTCGGATTTTGTTTCCATATTAAGTATGTTAGTAGTTGACAACTTATAGCTAAAGTTAGTAAGAAAAAAAATCAATCGTAAATATGCCATTAAAATAACATTATTAAATCATAAATATTTCTCAAATTATTTATGTCACATTAAATAATACACTGTCAAAAACTTTAAACATAATGAATTGAAATAAATAAAATAAACATTCCATGTCATTAGGCCTGTGGTGACCCTAGCCCAAAAATGCTGCAGGGGACAATCTAGCCGAGACGCAACGATTTTCAGGATGCCGTTGGTGCTGTGTTGCAACCTGCAATGACACTGTCCTTTTCCGTCTTACGGCAAAAAAAGTCATCGACTTGCGCGTCCGCAAACATACGTCGTCCCTCCGTGTATAATAAGCCTTAATCAAGTGTTTTGGGATAGCATTCCCAAAGCTCCTTCTGAAGACCGTTTTCAAAAGCTTTCAGGGAGTTTATCCAATCACAAATTTTTCACAGTCTTGCTTTTTTGATCGAGTGCTATTATTTATCTCTAAATAACGTCGTTAAGAATGTTAAGATTGGACAAATGCGAAGCGCGTATGGCCCGGCGGTTAGCGTAGAACGCAAACGATCTGTGCAACTGAGCCAAACGAGCGTGGTCGAGTGTGAGATGGGTAACCGCTAGTGGCAAAAAATTTCATGCGCGTTTCCGTGCTTCGGAGGGGACGTAAAGCCGTCAGTCCCGGTTGTTATCGATAGATAACAGTCGTTAAACCTTGTCGGAGGCCTTATGGGCGGTTTGAAAACATGCGACAGCGGGTTGGCCACTAGCCCGCATCTTCAGCAACCCGCATTGGAGCAGCGTGGTGGAGTAATTTCCAGGCCTCCCCAATAATGGGGAGTCACCCGTGCCCAGCAGTGGGACACAAAAAGCAGCCATGATTGCAGATTGCTGCAGATTGCAGCCAAGATTGGACGAATAAATTAAACGCTTTACAATTTACATGAAAGAAAGTTTTTACTGTAACCGTTATTTGGTCTTCCACACATGGTATTTTAGGTAGTTTTGAGTTGTGAATTATGAGAAATTAATAGTATCGCTATGCGTGAGCACAAGTTCGTAAAATGTAATAACCCAATTATGTCTTTGGTCATGAGTTGAACGTTATCGTTGTGTGTGAATATTAGAACTAGTAATGTATGTGAATATAAGAATATTGTACCGAGCAAGTACAATTTTTGCTGTGAAGTCTATTGTTTGTGTTTTTGGTGGTTGGCATTTTTTCAGCTATCTTGCTTGCATAGCCTTACAGAAGGCTGCAGTGGCCACTTTATAAGAAAATGATAAAGGGGGTGGGGGGAGTCGTCAACGCTCGTAAAACGCCAGTAGTATAGCGGCCTAAGAGCGAGTATCTGAGTCGTCATGAGATAAGCCTTCCTTTTTTTAGTTTTCTATCGTTTACTAGTTACTAGCGTGTTGCATCTATCTATTTTATAATCCTATGTTGGCTCCACGATATGTTAAAATTATATGAATAAAATATTTAGTAATTATATTAATTACTAGCTGTGCCCGCGACGTCGTCCGCGTAGATAGACTTGTACAAAAGGCTTGATTAGGCTTGGATTATTTGTTCCTCCTCCTCCTTAGTCGTTCACTCTTGACAGAGTGGTCGTGGCTGATGAGGTTGCAATTTCGTTCGTGGCCGCTTGCCCTCCACTGTCCCTTGGATTATTGTTACCTTTTATGAAATTACTTATGATACAAAAGTTCATATTATTATGTTGAGTAGATACATTCTTCCTGAGTCCTTACAATTCTTACTGTACTCCTCTTATAATACCGACTTTTCAGTCGTTATCATCAGTTTCTCCTTACAAATTAAACGTATTATAATAGCATGTTTTTAAAGTGTTTAGATAGTACTGCTGTGCCCGCGGATAGTATCATTATAATTAAATAATTTGTGCTACAAATAATGCATAGATTCATTATCATTATGTAACTTAAATATATTGCAGAAAGGTGGTGAAATGTCTACGCTATGTCAGGCGTGGTTAGTAGTTGGGAGTCAAATTCTTGGTTGCTTACACGTTGGTTGCAATTGACGTTAACATACTGTCGTTCATACTTAATGGAGGTCTTTTGAGCGATTTAAAACTTGCGACAGCAGTTAGGCCACTAACAATGAAGACGTCATCAACCTGAATTGGAGCATCGTGAGAGGATCAGACCCTACGCGATTAAGAGTCAATTAGTTCTATTAACAACCCTTCACACAGCATCAGAAATAAATATATCGATTACTAATATTAATCTGGGCGTGACCACCATGCCGTGCTGCTGCCGTGACGCTTTATCATATTAGTGTAACACCAGTGCCAGTACTGCGTATGTATGTAATAGCTCTTATTAAATTAACCACTGAAAACGTCTGCTCATTTCAATAAATTTTTTTATTAGTGCCTCGGCAATTGGTTATTCGTTTATTCGAAATCACTTTTTTATAAGTAAACCGAACAAAGAGGCAGAAAGGCCGCGTGGTTAAGCGATCACTGTCGCCTATGGAAACGGGCAACCCCAGCGGAGCCACCCGAGCACTGCCGGCTTTCAAGAAGAGCTTTCTTTACAGCTTTCTTGAAGAACCCTATGTCAAAGTCCACTGGAAATGCCTCAGCTGGAAGGTTGTCCCATAACTTAAACATCCGTTCAAAAATCAATAGGAGCGTGCAAAGTGGCCTGTGGAACTTTAACCTTCGACTGGTAGTGTAATCATGATATGGTGACATAGCTATCATTTTGAAAAGATCACTCAGCATAGTAAAGTCGGTAGAACACTTTGATTTTTTTTACGTTTCACACTGATAGCCCCAGAGTACGGTAAATATACACTGTGTAATGAGTACCATGAGATACACAGAGACAGAAATACAAACACTTAAACCGAGAACAGAAAATTAAACTCATCATTCAAATTTCTGCTTCGCCGGGAATCAAACTCGAGACCCTTCGATTGGCAGTCCGGCATGGTAACCATTGCACCACGCGAGTCCAGGCGCGGTCGCAGCCTTCAATTGCGGGGGGGGGGGGGGGGTCGCCAAGAAATTTTGGTGAGGGGTCACTAAGAAATTTGGGGGAAGAGGTGTCTCAAATTGGCTTGTTTCGCCTTCCATCTACGCATGAGTGAGGGATTTTGGGGGGGGGGGTCATGTCCCCTGTGACCCCCCCACTGGGACCGCGCCTGCGCGAGTCGATAATTATTATTGTCTATTAAATAAGTTCGATACCAATAATATGTGGATGTAATCACCGCGCCGCGCCTTCATAATGCTCTACCACAATGAATTGTACTCATTGTCAGTCAGCGCCAGTTCCAAAGGTCTCTAAGTTGTTAATTTTTTTATTAGATATTTTATTAAGTAAATATACTCGTAATTAATTATTTGAAATAATCTCCACCAATCCACTTTGTAATAGCGTTATTGCGTAACAATGACATCTATCGTATAGCGTGTAAACTAAATTGTCGATATACCGAATTTGCAACAGATCACTAAATAGTTCTGAATATGAACATAGATGTCGGCAGTAGCCTCGTTTTGTTAAGGTTTTGTACATTAATTTTGTATTGAGGATTTCTTTGAATATGTGGTGATATGTATGGTTTTTTTAAATATTTAGAGATGAAATCTAGCATAAGTGATTGAAAACTTGCTATCAGAATATTAAGAGATGTTAGTAATTATCGAAACTTGTGGTGTGACCGCTCGCATTAAATTTATTCTCTTACAAAAGTTACACACTTAAATTTAAAACCCGCATTGGAGCAGCGTGGTTAACTAATCTCCAGGCCTCCCCAATAATGGGAAGCCCAGGAGAGGAGCGAGACGTTAAAAGGATGCAGCTATTTAGTTTGTATCGGTAATGGTCGCTTCAGTCTTTAATTCAATTCTTGAAATTGACGTAACTTTTTTGTTTGTTAACCGATTTAAATAAAACAAACCCTAAATGTTAATCCAAAAAAATACCAATACATCAGTGAAAACCGTATCCTTCTACGTTAAGCCGTTCCTGAGATTAGCGCGCACAAACGAACAGATAAACAGACAAACAGATAAACAGACAAACAGACAAACAGACAAACAGACAATAATTCTAAAAATCATTGTTTTGGGTTCTATTACGCTAATAAATAGCCCTAGTGACAATTTTTTTCAAATATCTTCAATGTACAGAAACCGACTTGTTACAGATTTATTATATGTATAGATTTTAATATGTAATTACAAATTAAATATGTAAATTGAAAAGCTTTACATATTTTGAACAGTTGCTTTTTAAAACACTGTTTTCCTATTCGGTTTACAGTCAAAAGTTGACCCTGATTCCTCTTAACACTTAGTTAATGAAAATTTTCGTTTAATGCGGTCTTTTAGGTCGAAAAGCAGTGTTTAGTTTCTATTTCGGACTACAAGACTCGTATACTCGATTCAAAGTCGTATAAAAATGGTTATTTGACATAAGTTATTACATTTTATTAAATTCAGTCTTTACCGTTACATTGGAAGTAATATTTTTTCTATAATTAAATTTACTCCAGTAGGTAAGAAATGTAAAGTAAGAAGAAGTATCTCAGTTGACTTTAGTCAAATACCGTATTATGTTTTACTCCTAAACTTATTACTCGTAAATCATACTAACTAGTATATTATTGAGCGACACATTTTATTCGATTCTAGTCTGCGCAGGGAAAGTCACGCACACTTACACAATACTGTTGACGTAATCGGTTTTTTTCGCGCAAAAATGCCCAACATGTCATCAAATCGACCACGAAATGGTTTACTCGCATTACCTTATGGGAATGACCATCAGTCATTGCAGTACGTCGCATTTAAAAGTTGGGATCAGCTGCCACTATAAAGGAACACTATGTGTCCCACGGTTTTACTCGCGTTCGTAAAGACCTGTAGACTTCCTTAATCCGGCCCTGTGACAAAAAGACTTCTGCAAAATGTCATCTTTATAAGTTCAACAAGTAGTTTTTCGATAAGGTTGTTGGCAAAAAAATTGTATTAGTTCAATCGTACCATTTTTATTCTTGGATTTAAATACAAAAATCATAGTTTGAATAACTCAATACCACGCAGGTTACAATATCAGTTAATTATCGAATTCTTGATGAGACAGTGCATCAAGTTTTATTTTGCTAAGACAATTTGTTATATGTGTATTTGTTTCGCGAGGAAAAAACGCCGTGATGTAAATCTTAATGCTTATATTTATTTGTTAAGTTGAAAAAAGCCTATACCTTGTATCTTTGGGATTAAAAAGGGCAACATTATTCCCTGCGTGATCGTAAGAGGATGAAAGGGAGCTTCAACAGTTTAGTTAGCGGCTCCAGGAAAAGCAGGGATGTGTATGTGCCCGCATACCGTCGCATGTTGCAGGAGAGCACTATCGCACTCCGGAAGATGGGCCCGTTTTGGGATGCCACGAGTTAAGGATTGGACTTGGAGATTTTGGAGTTCCCCCCAAGCGCAGAGGCAGATCACCATGGGGGCTTAAGTGCAGTAAGAATCTCACATAACCCGGTATCTCTCCCAAGGTTTGCCTAACCTATCTTTTAAATGTTTCTCCCAATACAAAAAAACCGGCCAGTCAAGAATTTCGAAAGCATGTCATCAACAATAGGTAGGTAGGTAGGTACCGAATCTCTGTCTGGCCTTTTAAAAATCAATTTGTCAACACAGACTTGGATACATAAAAGATTTGAGCTGAATTTAAATTTGTTTTCGAAATGACTTGTTATTCAGTTAACCTCGGCTAAACTTATTTCAGAACTATAATTTACATTACTTGTACGTGGAATGTTTTTACCATCCTTGTTCCATTTACTTACAGTATTAAAAAGTATTGTCAACAAGAACATAATAAAGTACCTACATTAAGATGTTCTATGTCACGAATTCCGTTTGGCTATGAATGTTGTGAGCCGTGTACATGAACATTGTTCTAGAGTGCGTAACTTCAAGAGCGCTCAGTGTCAAGCAACAACGTCAGCATGACAACTAAAAGTAGAAGAATTGTGCGTAGTGAGTTAATAGTTTTAGTGAGTTAAGAGTTTTTAAACGTATTATAAATTTTCAAATTTTTGAAGTGAAAATTTCCTTAGCGGCGTTGTGCACTTTTTTGGGATGGGTAAAAAATGTTAAACTCGCGTCAGGACACGTGGCCTGATCGAATATTCGTAAGACGGAAGGGTGACAGCTAATGGCTCGACTGTCTTTACTTGTAAAGTTAGTTTATATGAAGTATTTAAAATATGGACATTGAAGAAATTGCATCTATTAATGAAAAAAGTGACGAAGAAATAGTGAATGAAAATGAGTGAGTACTTTATAAAAATACTAGATGAAAACCTACTGAAAATACTAGATGAAAAATAATACTTATAACAAAAGCAATTCGTGCGAAATTATTCCCTAACCATTCCAAAATGTAATATCAAAAATGCACAACGTTAATTTTCAAGTTTTCACTTCTGCCGGCACTACCGGAGTGTAACCCGTTGTTTTTTTTGGCATAGGTATTCTAATGAGAATACTTACTGAGCAGGGAGAAAACAGCTCTTTGTATTGTGGCCGAGAGGTAAAAACCGCCGACCGACACGGAGATACCGGGTTCAAATACTTAGTCGGCGCGCGCCTCTGACAAAGAAATTTGTGATATGCGTGTTTATCGTTTTAATAGTCGTATTGTTATAATTAAGTTTTTTCTTTTATATTTGTAATATTTGCATCCCTCATGAAGGTAAATATGGCGTACTAAATGTGTATTAACAGCTTTTGTAAACACTCATATTTTATGCAAATTTTTTTTTTGTCTTTGTCTTTATCGCTGCTCTAATGTGATGGAAAATATTGTAATATTTAATTAATTACAACGTTTTCTATCACGCATTATTGAGAGAATTTCATAATTTCTTGAAGGCGCAGCGTTGGGTCAAGGTCGATGGCCTAATGGTCTGGTCCCACTCACTTGTGACAGGGGACAAGGGGACATGTACCCAGCCATCCTCCCTACTAATATTATATAGTAACTCTGTCTGTCTGCTATGCTTTGCCGCTTAAACTACTGAACCAATATTAATGAAATTTAGAACACAGATAGAGTGGACTTTGGAAAAGGACATAGGATGTTTTTTATCCTTCGGGAACCTATAAAATGGGTCCACGCGGGCGAAGCCGCTGGCGGAAGACAAGTAAGACATAAAAAATATTTAAAAAAATCGAATGTACAACTGATAGGGTATCTCCACAAGGTACCACGCTACCTGGGGACTTAGCGCATACTACTGGAGGCCTATGTCCATTAGTGGACTTTAAAATACTGATGAATTAATGTATAGATGCATACTAAAAGTATAATGTTGAGCTTAAACGGAAATACGTAAACTTACTGGATATCGTTTCTTATACATTTACATACGTAAACGTATATATAAGTGCGTTAACCATTTCAAATACATATAAATTAAAAATTCACAAAGGGAATAAAAATACAAGAGTACAAGACTTTTTCAATTCACCGCCAAAACAAAGACTTTAGTCATTAAACATTTATTTGTAAGATAAGATAAACGAACGAAAAAATGAATAACAACTGACCAAAGACAATAATTGAAAACATTCCTACAATAACATTATATAACAAAAGAAGGCATAAAATGCTGCCACAAGAACCATTTACAATAGAATCTTTGCTTCAAATAACGGAGCTCTCTTTCATGGAAAATAATGTGATGAAAAATATTTTTAACATTGGAAATTTCCATTCGAATAAAGATGTTTGGCTCTTCATATTAATTTTGGTTGACGCTTTTTTTGTTTTTGTAGTTTGTGTTCGGTGTTTTTCGATCATTCAGACGACTAGCTAGATCTTTCAAATTTAGACATACCAAAAATTGAACCTGGCTAAAATTTGACTATTGCGATATGAAACAGGTGTGAATGATCTTCAGTGTCAATTGATCTAGGCGTAATTATATGATAGCATTTGATATCTAATATCTTTAAACGAGCAATTCTTGTATATCTAAATATATTTTTTGAATCTCGGAAACGGCTCCAAAGATTTTGATGAAATTTAATCCCTGGTTTCGGGGATGATAAATCGATCCACAAATTTTTATTGATAGAAATTGTCGTTTTGTTTAATGTTTATGCCGTTAAATATAAAATTACTCTTACTGACATCTATTGGAAAATATTAATAATATTGAGGCGTAGAAAGCCGTCACATGTGAACCGTCAATCCACCCTTCAACAAAATTAAATGACAATGTCGATAATTATGAAAGACCTCTATAAAAATTTCGTCAATGGAATTAAAGCTTTCTTGGTGGAATGGTTATGAAAGCTGACTACGGAGCTAGAGACCCGGGTTCAAATCTCAAGCAGGCAAGTTGCGTTTTTTATTTTTTGTGACTTTTTTTTAAATTGGGAGCTAGATATTTCAAAAGGCTTTGTTAAGTAACACTAGTCAATGAATGTTTTGCTTAAAAATAAACCAAGAAAATCAATTGTTTTTATCCGAGCAACGCTCGGGCGTCCAGGTAGCTACTTAATCATAATAATAGCAGATATCTGCTCTTTTCTAGGCACCTCAATGTCAATCAGTATAATACTTGTAATTGTCACTCTTCTTTGGTAACTGCTAGACAGTGAAGTTGTTCGTATCTCATTACTGTTTTTTTATTACTAGTATACGGCAAACTATCAGCTGACAGCTAAGAGCATCACAGGTACTGACGTATGACACCCTTCAGAGGAGTGGTCTTTACGGGCGAATCCCTCGTCCCAACGTGCATGCACATTAGTTAGTTAGTTCTGGTTATATACAACTAGTGTGTGTGTGTGTGTCGGTGTCAGTATTGTCGGTGCATAGAAAATGACGTTGACTGAAATTGACATAATATGTAGAAATGTATGCGTCTGTAGCGATGAAGAATATTTATGAATGTGTGACAAAATTAAAAATTTGGCTCAACGGTTACCATGCCGGACTGCCGATCGGAGGGTCCCGGGTTTGATTCCCGGCGTGGCAGAAATTTGAATGATGAGTTTAAATTTCTGTTCTCGGTCTGGGTGTTTGAGTTTCTGTCTTTGTGTGTATCCATGGTACCCACGACACAGGGAATCCTAGTGTGGGACTATGAGTGAATAGCGTTTATTTATTTATTTAAAATAAGAAGGTACCAGCATCTAAAGTACTTAGAATAGTTACGGTGTCTAGCAATATTCTCAAGAGAGTTATCGCACCGAAAGTGGTTTAATATTCAAAATTGGGAGTTCGTAACTTTTGGTGACAGTGATTTAGTCATAATTGAGCAATGTGACTCCTAAAGATAATAACTTTATCATCCATTTGCAAAAGTAAATATTTTACTATAAAGATGTATCTATACAGTACCTAAATGGATAGATTCGCAAAAGCATACTTCTCGGAAATTAACGAGCTCTTAATTTAGAGAGGTTGTAAGTAAGTAGCAAATAACAATCACTTTTGTGCGAAAATATTAAAATGCACGCTGTGACTTAGTAAAATAAATAAAATAAACAATATTCTTTATACATATAAAAGATAGGTAATTATAAATTAAGTTTTTAACAAAAAAATAGAACCGACTTCAAACGGTAAAAAATAAAATTGTTCAGTACCTACTTCTTCTTGCTTATGGTAATGACTCTTAAAACTATTTCTGGAGTCGGGCCCTTAGTAAATGTCGTACCATTCGTTCTAAATTGGCACCGACAGTACAGACAGTGGGACAGTACCTACTTCTTCTTGCTTGTGGTAATGACTGTTAAAACTATATTGGAGTCGGTGCCCATTCAGAACGAAAGGTACACTATATTTACTTAGACAGGACATTTCACTAAGGGCCCGACTTCAAAAATAGTTTTAAGAGTCATTACCATAAGCAAGAAGAAGTAGGTACTGAACAATTTTATTTTTTACCGTTTGAAGTCGGTTCTATTTTTTTGTTAAAAACTTAATTTATTTCACTCTTTTTAGTAATTTTAATAATTCTGTATGTATTAGCATAATTGGAATTTTTTTCACTTAACTTCTAAACTTTAAACAGATTTACCTTTTATAATCATGTTTATCTAATAGCCATCTAAAAGTCTGAAAGAAAACTACTATCAGTCCACCTGAACGTATAAATTAAAGAAAGAATTTGCTCTCAGCTCCTAACCGTTGAGGAGTTGTACCTTCAATCATCAGTTAAGCAACAGCAGGTGATAATTACCAGACATAAATATTTGTATTATGTTAAAAATATGACTAAAAGAATGTGTGTGCCTATTACGTTTCAGTTTTTCCCTCGATTTCCCTAATATCACATCATCAGATTTTGACATGGTGACAGTTGGACCACCTCAGGATTGTAAGATTTCGAACAAAAAACCATTTATTGAAAGAATTTACTCTCAACTCCTAACCGTCGTAGTACCTTCCATCATCAGTTCAGCAACATGATATGACGATAATTATACACAAATGTCTGTTTTGCTTTGTAAAAATATGAAAATCATTTGTTGTGCTTTAAAATTTGAATGTTCCCTTCGATTTCTCTGGGATCCCCTCATCAGACTTTGACTTGGTGACAGTTGGACCACTTGGGGAATGTAAGATTTCTAATAAAAAACTATTTATTGAAAGAATTTGCTCTCAACTCCTCACTGTCGCAGTACCTTCCATCATCAGCTCAGCAACATGAGATGATGATTTCTATGCGTAAATATCTCTTATGCTTCAGAAACTATAAGAAAATCAATGTGTGTGCCTATAAAATTTGAGAGTTCCCCTCGATTTCCCTGGGATCCCATCATCAGATCCTGATTTGGTGACAATGGGACCACCTCGGGAGTATAAGCATTCGAACAAAAAAAGAATTTTGAAAATCGGTCCACAAACGGCGGAGTAATCGGTGAACATATATAAAAAAAATACATACAGCCGAATACAGTACCTCCTTCTTTTGGAAGTCGGTAAAAAACATTGAACATGATGAACAGTTTCAGTTTCGGTGAACCACGTAGGGTTCAAATAAAATAAAATAAATTTGTACAAAAAGCACAAAATTGGGTCTAATTTAATAATCTAAAATAAGTTTTTAACAAAAAAATAGAACCGACTTCAAACGGTAAAAAATAAAATTGTTCAGTACCTACTTCTTCTTGCTTATGGTAGACTCTTAAAACTATTTTTGGAGTCGGGCCCTTACTAAAATGTCGTACCATTCGTTCTAAATTGGCACCGACAGTACAGACAGTGGGACAGTACCTACTTCTTCCTGCTTATGGTAATGACTGTTAAAACTATATTGGAGTCGGTACCCATTCAGAACGAAAGGTACACTATATTTACTAAGACAGGACATTTTACTAAGGGCCCGACTCCAAAAATAGTTTTAAGAGTCTACCATAAGCAAGAAGAAGTAGGTACTGAACAATTTTATTTTTTACCGTTTGAAGTCGGTTCTATTTTTTTGTTAAAAACTTAATTTATTTCACTCTTTTTAGTAATTTTAATAATTCTGCACATATATTATGTATAAGCATAATTGGATTTTTTTTTCAGTTAATTTCGAAACGTTAAAGATACCTTTTATAATCATGTTTATCTAATAGCCATCTTCTACCCTGAAAGAATACTACTATCAGTCCACCTGAACGTATAAATTAATGAAAGAATTTGCTCTCAGCTCCTAACCGTTGAGGAGTTGTACCCTCAATCATCAGCTTAACAACATGAGGTGATAATTACCGGACATAAATATTTGTATTATGTTATAAAATATGACTAAAAGAATGTGTGTGCCTATTAAGTTACAGTGTTTCTCTCGATGTCCCTAGTGTCACATCATCAGATTTTGCCATGGTGACAGTTGGAACACCTAAGGAGTATAACGTTTTGAACAAAAAAATACACACTGAAAGAATTCTCTCTTAACTCCTAACCGTCGTAGTACCGTCCATCATCAGCTCAGCAACATGATGTGATGGTAATTATACACAAATGCCTGTTTTGCTTTAGTAAAAATATGAAAATCATTTGTTGTGCTATAAAATTTGAATGTTCCCTTCGATTTCTCTGGGATCCCATCATCAGACTTTGACTTGGTGACAGTTGGACCACCTTAGGATTGTAAGATTTCGAACAAAAAACCATTTATTGAAAGAATTTGCTCTCAACTCCTAACCGTCGTAGTACCTTCCATCATCAGCTCAGCGACATGATATGATGATAATTATACACAAATCCCTGTTTTGCTTTAGTAAAAATATGAAAATCATTTGTTGTGCTATAAAATTTGAATGTTCCCTTCGATTTCTCTGGGATCCCCTCATCAGACTTTGACTTGGTGACAGTCGGACCACCTCAGGAATGTAAGATTTCGAATAAAAAACTATTTATTGAAAGAATTTGCTCTCAACTCCTCACTGTCGCAGTACCTTCCATCATCAGCCCAGTAACATGAGATGATGATTACTATGCGCAAATATCTCTTATGCTTCAGAAAGTATAAGAAAATCAATGTGTGTGCCTGTAAAATTCGAGAGTTCCTCTCGATTTCCCTGGGATCCCATCATCAGATCCTGATTTTGTGACAATGGGACCACCTCGGGAGTATGAGGATACGAACAAAAAAAGAATTTTGAAAATCGGTCCACAAACGGCGGAGTAATCGGTGAACATATATAAAAAAAAATACATACAACCGAATACAGTACCTCCTTCTTTTGGAAGTCGGTAATGATATATAATGTAGAATTAATTAAGTCTACCCTATTTTAGTGCGTGCGTGCGTATTTAAGTGTTTATTGTAAATAAATAATTAGTTTACAATTTAAATTTCAAAATATAACTTTTATTATACAACTTTTAAAATAAAATTTGTACATCGTAAAGGGTAAATATGGCGATCTTAATATTTTTGTAAAACCTTTTTTGCTACCCATATTTGTGCAAATAAAATATTTTCTTTTCTTTTCTTTTCAAATAAAAACATATTTTGAATAAAAATCAGTGACAAAGTTTTCAAAAATTATCTTTTAAAAATAATTATTTTAGAGCAGAGCTAATTTCGCACGAATTGCTTTTATTATCATTATTTTTTTTTTCATCTAGTATTTTCAGTAGGTTTTCATCTTGTTTATAAAGAACTCACTCATTTTCTTTCACTATTTCTTCGTCACTTTTTCATTAATAGATGCACTTTGTTCAATGTTCATATTTTAAATACTTCATACTATAAATATACTTCATAATTTTAATTTTCAACGTCAGTTAAAGCGCCCAACCTACGAGTACTTATAACACGAAATAAATTTTGGTTTTAACTCGTTTCGCATTTATTGGTCCCGGGTGCCTCACCGCTGTTAATTTACAGCTGAATTCCAACTGTAAACTTCCTGTTACCTTTGATCGAAATTGTTTTAAAAATTAAATGCAGAGATAAAACGAGTGAAATACATTTCAACCGTAACTATTATTTATTTTAAATACCTCATTGGTATAAAATAAACACCATATCATTTTCTATCATCTATTGTTTTATATGTATTTGTTTGTGAGGAGCTTCAAAATTTTCGGAGAAACGCTCGCTGCATTTATACAGGTGCTCCATGTGGATCTATTTGACTTGGAGGGGTATTCGTTCTTCTACCGGGGTTATTCTTATCCATAGGATATTGTGACCGCTTGACATCACGTTGCCCGTGTGCCAGACTTTTATGACATAATTTTTAAAAAGACTGCTACTGGTAGTTTTTTTCTGCTGCCTTTTTTCTCTCGGCTTCAACATCTAACCCAAAAGGGCACCCAAAGGATGGCTATGAAAATTTTCAATTTATAATTCACTAAGCGAATATTTTGCATTCCTAAAATTATTATTTTTTCTTTAAAAAAAATAATCTAGCCGAGAGTTGAATCACGATGTGAACTTCACTTAATCTTTGTTGTCACTTAGACAAACAGTTAAAATACAAGACCTTACATTATATACCATCCCCATATAACCTTTATTGGATTGTATGTGAGCCAGATCTCCCCAATAATGGGGAAGAGTCGTGCCTAGCAGTAGGACGTAAAAGGTTTGCATCTATGTGAGCGGTAGTATTACCCCTTTTCGTAGCGCAAATGAGAATAATAAAGCAAATTCAGTTAACTGTGCCTGTCGTATGCAGTGAACCGCGACGCTTGCGCAACCCAGCTACTGGAGCGAATGCATATTCATATTTTAGCCTTTTTCCATGTTATGTGACGACGAATAAGGCAAACTAGAACCTGTTCGGTATGAAAACGTGTAGGTATAAAATACCATTAATATAACAAAAGTTCGTATCTATCTGACGGCGTAGGGGATGACTGAGCGGTGCCGTCATCTTCATTTACTGCTAGCTATAGCTACAAGCGTACACTATTGAGGTTTGAGATATCTTTATTCCCATAAGAATACAATAATTCACTTATATGAGAATATACTTTACACTAAATGTACTACAATTTTTGTTAGGTACGTTATTTATTAGTCACTTCACTTTAAATTACGAAATTATTATTTACACACTAAACAAACCGACAGTATGGTATTAGAGTTTTGTATCGCTTGGTGTCTCGAATAAGACTGATCACTTAGCATGTCGACTTCTTCAATACGACTCCGTTCACATCCCACCATTACTGAACTATAACAACTGATCGTGACGTCAGCTTTTCCGTTTACCCACTTTGCAAAATCTAAATCAATAAAATTGAGTTACTTATTTGACCATTATGAGAGATAATAATATTCCACGATATAATGATCCACGACATATTATCTAATACCTTTAAACGAGCAATTCTTGTATATACCTAAATATATTTTTGAATCTCGGAAACAGCTCCAACGATTTTGATGAAATTTAGTACCCTTGTTGTGGGGATGATTAATCGATCCAGCAAGGTTTTATTATTAGAAATTTTAAATTATAAAAAAATATTTTCAGCGATAATCAACTTTAATATAAACTGAAAAATACGACTCTTCCTGTCATCTATTGGAGAGTATTAATAATATTTTGTGTGGCGTAGAACATCGACAAACGCCATCCGACGTTCAAAAAGATGAAAATGTAGATTTCTAAGAGCTCTATAAAAAATCGTTCATAGAATTAAAGGTTCCTTGGCCGAATGGTTACATGGGCTGACTGCGTAACTAGAGTTCAAACCTCAATCAAATCCATATTGGGTTAATTTTTTAATAATTGTGAATTTTTATTGGGGGCTATTTCAGATGGCATTGTTAAGTAACAGTAAGCAAATAAGTGTTTCGTTTGAAATTAAACTGGAATAAGTAATAACGTGGAATAGTTATTTTAAATGCATTACTACAATATGGGTTTCGAATGAAAAAGGGCTTCTTGAGAGTTACTTGGAAAATAATGTGACGTCATTCTAAATCTAATATCGCGGATCATTCAAGATGGCGGGATAGTTATTTTGCACTTCTGCAATTTGAGTATCAAATGAAAGGGCTTGACGAGAATTGTTACAAATAACTAAAAAGTAAAAAATAAATCAAAATTAAAAAAGAGCTTGAAAAAAAAGATTTTATTTAAATGCTCTTTAAAGAGGAAAATAAAATTTTACTTTAAAATTTTAACTAGTTACTTATAGCCTCATTATACACAATTTATATTATCACAAAAGCTTCTCGCGCGATATATATACTTATAGGTACTTACTTACGCAAACCTCGCGACAAGCTTTTATGATCATATAAATTGTGTATAATCAGGTTATAGGTTGATAGTTAAAATTTTAAAGGAAAATTTTATTTTCTTCTTTTTAGGGCATTTAAATAAAAGGTTTTTTAAAGCTTTCTGTTTTTAATTTATCATATACCAGATCCATAATATAGGTAGATCGAAGAAAAGAAAAAACATACCTTTTAAATTATCGTCAGATTATGAGCAAAGAAATTCAGCATTTTCTTCGTTCACATCATCGTTATACATGTATCAGAGTTATATCAAAATGCTCGGGCTGATGACAAGCCTTATCGATCCGAATCCACGTTTTCGTACAATTGGACCAATCGTACAGTGAAGCGATCATTTGCAAAATACCCGAGTAAAGGCTCTACCACACAGCGCCGGGATAATAATCTTTTTTTGAACAATAATAATATATTTGCGATAGAATTAGGATTTAAAGAGAGGTCTTATGTCTATAGGGTTGGCTAATCCTAACCACTGTGTATTACAAAAATTAAAAAAGGAACTTAACATTAAAATCGTTCCGATTCACCGCGCTTTTAAACAATTCATTGACATAATTTAGAGATAACATGATGAGTGTCAGATTAATTATAAAAATGAATGTCAGATTACAATGTCAGATGAATTATAAAATACACAATTAAATAATATTAATTACGTACATTATATTATTCATATTGATGGATAGATAAAAGCAGTTTTAGATTTTTGTGCTACGAGTATAACAAGAATCTAAATAATGCAATTAAAAAGTAGTTGTGTGATTTATAAATACTATTTTTGCGTTTATAAATCACACAACTACTAAAAATTTAAAATAGCTGCGTGCGTTATTATTTAAAGCTAGTTGCATTCTAGGACTTTAATAAAGTGATTTGAACCAATTCCTCAAATTTGGTTAAGTTTTGTATTATCATTTTTTATCAGGACGATATTAAGAAATTGAAAAAAGATGGGTATTTATTTTACTGATTAAAATAGAGCCCAAAGTGAAGCTGAAAATAGGCTTCTGTTGCTTTTAGAAACACCCCATATTACTCATTACTATACTTAAATGTCTAAAGTGGACATAAATAAATTAAATGCGCCCTAAGTTACAACAAGTATTTGACAACAAGTGGTAGTAGTAACAAGTTGGAAAAAAGTGGTTAGTATTAAGGTAGCAGGAACGCAATTTAACTTTTTTTTAATTTGTAGTACAGAATCGTACAGTATCTAATATTAGGTTTGTAACGCAGTTGTGTGGTAGAGCCCTAACGTCCCTAAACCCGGCCCCTTTATCCAATGACCGTATCGCTTTAGCGTTTGTTGAATACCCAGATTACGCATCCGATCTTTTGAAGCGTTTAAGTTTGAGTAGGGAATTTTATCCTTTATGTAAAATTTTATCCTTTATGTAAAATCTTATCCTTTAGGTATATTTGCTGAGCTTTGGGCTGTAATCCTTTTTGCATCCCACTGCTGGGACCCGTGTCCATTACTGGCAAGGCCTGGATCTACCATGCGGCTACAATGCGGATCGCAAGCAATCTACGCAGCTAAGCCAAAAGAGGGCGGTCGGGTATGAGATGGGTGACCGCTAGTGGCAAAAATTGCATGCACGTCTCCGTGCTTCGTAGGGCACGTTAAGCCGTCGGTCCCGTTTGCTGTCGATAGATAACAGTCGTTAAACCTTGTCGGAGGCCTAATGGGTGGTTTGAAAACATCAGACAGCGGGTTGACAACTAACCCGCATTTCCACCAACCCGCAATGGAGCGGCGTGGTGGAGAAAGCTCCAGGCCTCCCCAATAAGGGTGAGAGACCCGTGCCCAGCAGTGAGACGCAAAAAATGTTTGGAGCTAGGATATTATTATCGCAATCGTAATTAAACAAACAATAATTATTATACCAAATTGATTCCTGCATACTTAATACTGATATACATTTTTCTTGTTTCAGATGTGGCTTGCGGTTATCGCCATAGTGTTAATTATTACATTATTCCTTTATCTGGACACGATTAAACCAAAAAACTTTCCCCAAGGACCAAGATGGCTGCCGATTTTAGGCAGCGCGCACGAAGTCAAGAAACTAAGAGATAAAACTGGTTACTTATATAAAGCCGTATATGAACTGACCAGAAAGTATTGTGAAGATGGTTCGTTGATCGGACTTAAGATTGGAAAAGATCGAATAGTTATGGTTAATACACTCGCAGCAAATAAGGAAATGTTGCATAATGAAGACATCGACGGACGACCGAAAGGAATATTTTACGAAACACGGACCTTCGGATTAAGACGAGGCCTTCTCTTGACGGACGGAGAACTTTGGAAGGAGCAACGTAGGTTCATCATCAAACATTTAAAAGAATTCGGTTTCGGAAGAAGAGGCATGGGAGAGACGGCAAAGTCCGAGGCCAGACACATAATCAAGGACGTCCTAAAAATATTAGAAGAAAATAACAGTAATGGAGCGGTCATTCAAATGCACAACTTTTTCAACGTTTATATCTTGAACACGCTATGGACGATGATGGCTGGTATCAGATATGACCCGAGTGATCCCCAAATGGTTGTCCTGCAATCTCTTCTATTTGACTTGTTCGCTACAGTCGATATGGTCGGCACTGCGTTCAGTCATTTCCCTATTTTGTGTATTGTGGCTCCAACTCTGTCTGGTTACAAGGACTTTATAAGAACTCATAAGAGAATATGGAAATTTCTCGGAGATGAAATCACGAGACATAAATTGAGATTCGATCCCAATAATGAGGATAAGGACTTCATGGATGTATACATACGCGTGTTACAGGAACGTGGAGAAATAAATACGTATTCAGAAAAGCAACTAGCTGCCATGTGTATGGATATGTTCATGGCCGGTACTGAAACTACTGCAAAAAGTATGAGTTTCGAGTTCTCTTACTTGGTAAGAGAGCAAGAAGTGCAGAAGAAAGCGCAGGAGGAAATCGACAGAGTTGTTGGAAGAGATCGCATGCCCTGTCTTGATGATCGCCCTGAGTAAGTTTAAACAACACTTTACTAAAATATTTTATTGTGACACGCACGGCACAATCAACATGCACAGCTGGCGTTCTATGATCCTAGGTTCGATTCCCTGGAGACAGAACGTAAAATGATGAGTTAAAAAATCTGTTTTGAGTTTGAGAGTTAATGTTTCTGCCTATACACATAGACAGAAACACAACCACTTTAGTATTCACGACACTGAATGTGGGTGAAGTACTTGTATGAGGCGTTCTTGTTTATTTTGCTGAAAATTTCTTACTTTGTTGTTGTACAGAAGTATGTATCGTAGTTTATCTAATATATAAAATTCTCGTGTCACAGTTTTCGTTGCCATACTCCTCCGAAACGGCTTGACCGATTCTCATTTTCTCTGAGAATCGGCCAACATCTATTTTTCACCCCCCCCCCCCCCAACTGATAAAGGTGGCCCACCCCACATTTAAACGCGGTACGAAGTTCGCGGGGTCAGCTAGTTAATTATAAAAATCTTAATTTTCATGATGAGGTTATCTTTTAACTAAGATTGAAAATAATGTACAGAAATTTATATGAACGCAAATAAAGCCCATAAACTTTACTTTTGTAGAGAACTATAAGGATTAAATCAGCTTATTGAAGTGGACAAAATCCAATGCTCGAGTGAATCCATATTTACTTCAATAGTCTACTATTGAAAAAGTAGGCATAAAGCACGGGGGAATGTTGCACACAGGTAGAAAGTGGACGACAATCAAAGCAATAGGGTCTTGGACACTATGCACAAAAAAATTCAAAATCCTTACCTACCTTAAAAAGGTTGCACTAAATCACGCTTGGAAAGCAATATAATTGTTAATTTTTTTTATATATGATTTTTATTACCGCTTAAATCAATAATAATGAAGTCAATTGACTATATATGATAAGTGACGTCACTTATCATTTTCTCATACAAAATGTATGGGAATGTCACGTTTTGACAGCTCATTAAAAGTATCTCAATTGACTCGGTAGTCCAAGACCGGATTCAAAACAATGTTACGTTTTGTTCCAGCATGCCGTACAACGAAGCTGTGGTGCATGAGTGTATTCGCCACTTTATGGGGAGAACTTTTGGGGTTCCGCACCGTGCTCTGAGGGACACTATACTTGCAGGATACAATATACCAAAGGTGAGTAGTTTTGTCAGGGTTATGTAACTGAAAACAAAATATCATAAATATGTTTGTCAAGACAAAAAAATTACAAGTTGAATTTTAAAAAGTGTTAAAATATAATTAGACACCTAAGATACTGTTCATCTTCTTATAACATTATCAGTATTGTTTTCCCTTTCCCAGTGGATGCTTCCTAGGGAAAGAAACTAGTGCCTCTCCTTAGAAAAATCGTCTTGTTGACAGCCATAATGACGGCGCTTTACCTATAGTTCATTCGCGTTAAGAAAATAGTGACTCATCAGTGCAACTGCAGGGTAAGGGTGTATTCATAATGGAGAAAAAAATTAAACATTTTTTTTTCAAAACATTAAATAAGTTTAATAGAAAAATAATAAAGTATCAATGATTTTAAACATGTTAAAATATTCCTATTAAGGTAATTTTTAATGTCAACTTAAACGCTATATTAGTAGAGTAACACATATTTGGATTAATGGTAATAAAATAAGTAAATTACGCGTCTCTCTCCGCTATGTATAATTGATCCACTTTTATTTTTTTTAATAGGTGAGATATCCATTTTCCAAATTTAATTTTAAACAAGTAGTACGCAAAATACACAACCGATCAGTTCGAAGGTCTGACTTCAACTGAGCACTGTGAACTCGCCTTACTAATTTCTAGCGTTTTAATTGGCTAGGGGGCGTGGCTTGGCCGGCAGTCGGTGATGAGTCACTATTTTCTTAACGCGAATGAACTATAAATAAAGTTTGGTATGTTTAAAATTTTTTTAATTGTTCCCTTTACTTACAGGACACGATGGTGGTCAGCAATTACACCAACCTCCTCATGGACGAAGAACTCTTCCCGGAGCCATACGCATTCAAGCCCGAGAGGTTCCTATCAGACGGGAAGGTGTGTCTTCCCGACCATTATTTCCCCTTCGGCCTGGCCAAGCATCGGTGTATGGGGGACGTGTTAGCCAAATGCAATATTTTCGTGTTCACAACGAATATCTTGCAGCGATTCTCCTTCCTACCAGCACCTGGACAACCCCTGCCGTCTCTCGACCACGTTGACGGTGCTACACCATCTGCAGCACCCTTCAAGGCATTAGTTGTACCAAGGATGTGAAATTTACTTTTAGTTATTTTTTAATTTGTACATTGTTGTGTGTATTGTCCATAATATTCTCGTTGAGTTTTGCAATTTATTGTTTGGCATTGTAACATAAAAAATTTAAATTCCATAATCATATATTTACAGACTAAACTTTGTAAACAAAAACTATTTAATAACTGGAAAATAATTTAAAGTAATGCATTTGATATCGGACCACTTTTATTGCGGTTGTGTGGTAGAGGCTTTATAACAGTTTTAAAATTTATTACGACTGGAAAAACGCCGTTTCGTACCATAAACTGAAAAAAGAATATAGTGGACAGTAAATAGAAATAAAATTGATCATAGTATCTCAGAGTCGTGGGTACCTATTTTCACTAGAATAGACATAGATTTAATTGAATACGTAGATCTTAGTAATAAAACGTGTGTATTTAAACGTCAAAAATTGTTTTATTTTGTAAGCAACCCTTTTTGCGTCCCACTGGGGGTTGTTGGAGATGCGGGTTAGTGGCCAACCTGCTGTCGGATGTTTTCAAACCGCCCATAAGGCCTCCGACAAGGTTTAACGTCTGCTATCTATCGACTAAAACCGGGACCTACGGCTTAACGTGCCCTCCGAAGCACGGAAACACGCATGAAATTTTTTGCCACTAGCGGTCACCCATCTCACACCCGACCGCGCCCGTTTGGCTTAGTTGCATAGATCGCTTGCGTTCTACGCTAATCGCCGGGCCATGCGCGCTTTTTGGTGTAATTGGTTTATTTTGTAATAACCATTTTAAAAGCTTTAAAAAGGTTATTGCAAGTCGTGTAAATATAATATATAAAATAATAATATATATAATAATACCTTTAAACGAGCAATTCTTGTATATATCTAAATATATATTTTTAAATCTCGGAAACAGCTGAAAAGATTTTCATGAAATTTAGTACCCTGGTTTCTGGGATGATAAATCGTCCAGCAAATTTTTATTGATAGAAATTGTCGTTTTATTTAATGTTTATGCCGTTAAATATAAAATTACTCTTACTGACATCTATTGGAGAATATTAATAATATTGTGGCGTAGAAAGCCGTCAAATGTCAACCGTCAATCCGCCCTTCAAACAAATGACAATGTCGATATGAAAGACCTCTATAAAAATTTCGTCAATAGAATTAAAGCTTTCTTGGTCGAATTGATACGAAAGCTAACTACGAAGCTAGAAACCTGGGTTCAAATCTCAAGTAGGCAAGTTGCGTTTTTTATTTTTTGTGACAATTGTTTTTTTAAATTGGGAGCTAGGTATTTCAAAAGACTTTGTTAAGTAACACTAAGTTAATGAATGTCTTGCTTAAAAATAAACCAAGAAAATCAATTGTTTTTATCCGAGCAACGCTTGGGCGTCCAGGTTCTTATTGTAATATAAGCATATATATTTCTTGTGTGCGTGTGTATGTCACTGAACTCCACCTAAAGGACTGGACGGATGAATTTTTTTGTGTGTGTTGAAGGGTATTTGAGAATGGTTAAGATTAGAAACCTGGCCCACGGAAAAATGTTTTTTTAATTTTTTTTTGTTTATAAGTACTTTTACCATATAAATTGTTCCTACTTGCGAAACGTTTGCATTTCGTGCCGTGTCGTTCTAAACTTTGGCACAGTCAGAATAACAAAACAGTTCGTATGTCATTATTTGTTTAAATTCAGATTCAGGGATCCAATAATCCCAAAAGAAAGAAAACCTAGATATGCTACCATCTGCTGTTTCCTTTGTATATTTAATACTTTATGTGCGTGTCCTTCGTGTAACGTGGAATGCAAAGAAACACGCGGTACCCAGCTTGAGAAAATTTGCTCCCCCCTGACCAAGAACGCCCATGCTATCGTATTATGCAATTCACATTAATTGTAGTTTTTTTTCTGAGTATGTTGTCAGTATCAAGTAAACATTTGCAATGTTATTCACAATACTCAGGAATTGTAATTAACCTCCATTGAACTAAATGCCATCAACTTTATCCGATATGACTAAAAATTACACCAATAAAATAAAAATAAAACAAGAGCACGTGATGTCTTATTAAACTTACCGCATGAACTGAATTGCGTGAATGACATGATGATAGATAATGTTCCTATTTTTTTAAAGATCATAATATTGTCAATGTCAACTACAATCCTTACTAATATTATTAATTCGAAAGTAACTCTGTTTGTCTGTCTGCTACTTTTTCCCGCCCGAACCAATTTTAATGTTTGCAACGCAGATAGAGTGGACCTTGGGAAAGGACACAGGATGATTTTTATCCTACGGGAACCTTTAAAAAGGGTCCACGCGGGCGAACCGCTGGCGGAAGGCTAGTCTTGAATAAATTCAATAATTTTATTGTATAACTAGCCTACCGCCAGCGGCTTCGCCGGCGTGGACCCGTTTTATAGCTTCCCGTAGGATAAAAACCATCCTATGTTCTTTTCCAAGGTACACTCTATGTCTGTTCCAAATTAAAATTGGTTCAGTAGTTTAAGCGGGAAAGCGTAGCAGACAGACAGACAGAGGTAAGTAAAGGTAAAGTAGGTTTTATAATAAAGTTTACGATCTTTAATCGGTTCGACCACTATGGGAACCCTAGTTAATGACTTGTTTATATTAAAATAAACAATGCCTGTTATTAATTTGCAACCGCTAATCTCTGCAGTTACGATTACATTTATGTTGTTTAGTTAATAGTTGAGTAAATAGTTGTAAGCTTTTATTAAGAACTAGGGGCCGCCCGCGACTTCGTCCGCGTATTCGTCGGTGTTAGTCATAGCATGATGTTATATAGCCCGAAGCCCTCGGATGGCTCCCCTGGGGTTGCCCGTGTCCATAGGCGACGGTGATCGCTTAACACCACGCGACCTGTCTGCCTTTTTGTTCGGTTTATTTATAAAAAAAACCTTCCCCGATAAATGGACTATCCAACACAAAATGATTTTTTCAATAGTTCCTGAGTTAAATATTGACGATATAATTTTGTGGACGATGTGCGTTCAAACAAACATATAAACGAAAGAACGAACAAACTCTTTAGCTTTATGTAAATTATGTATATATTAAAATATTGATTAATTATTGTCGACGTGTGGGAACTATACGAAAAAGCGTGAACCCTATTTCGTACAGTTTTTCATATTATTGCCAGCTCATCTTATGTTGTTTTTTTTTTCTATGTATTATCTATTTTTCTTTTCATTTATAAGTTTCATGTTATCATTTAAGGGCAGTAAATTATAAAACTTTAATACATTAACTGAAGTTTTCGATAAATCACCAACGATACTTCCAAACACTGATCGATAAATTTTTGAAATGGACGTAACTTTTTTACCTATTTGTGAACCGATTTTAATGAAACAAACACTAAATGTTAATCCAAAAAAATAGCAATACATCAGTGAAAACCGCATCCTTCTACGTTAAGCCGTTCCTGAGATTAGCGCGCACAAACGAACAGACAATCAGACAATAATTCTAAAAATCATTGTTTTGGATTCTATTACGCTAATAAATAGCCCTAGTGACAGTTTTTCTTAAATATTCAATGACCAGATACCGACTTGTTACATATTTATTACATGTATAGATAGATGAAAGAGTAGCGATCACCGAGTGATAAGGACCCCGGTCTCCGACGCGGGAGATTCCGGGTTCCGGGCAATCGGGACCTCTGACAAAAATAAAGTTGTAATGTGCGCATTTTATCGCCGTGCATGCCTGAGAGAAACTCGTAATTTCCCGAAGGTATGATGTCCACCAATCCGCACAAGGCCAGCGTGTTAGACTATGGCCTAAATCCCTCTCTATTATTAGAGGAGACCTGTGCCCAGCAGTGGAACCTAAAAAGGTTGAAAAAAATAATTTAATATCGGAACTTCAAAAACACATAGCATACA
This sequence comes from Pyrgus malvae, assembly GCA_911387765.1. Lineage (NCBI taxonomy): Eukaryota > Metazoa > Arthropoda > Insecta > Lepidoptera > Hesperiidae > Pyrgus > Pyrgus malvae. The sequence goes on from OU426947.1 coordinate 26,910,543, forward strand.
TATTTTTAAGCTAAGTAATACTTCCATCCATCCATCAGCCTTTTATAGTCCACTGCTGGACATAGGCCTCCCCTAACGTTCGCCACTCCTCCCGGTCCTGGGCCTTCTGAATCCAGCGGCTACCCGCTGTCTTCTTCAGGTCATCAGTCCACCTGGTTGGAGGGCGGCCTGTACTCCTTTTGCCGAGACGTGGTCGCCATTCGAGAACCTTTCTTCCCCATCGGTTGTCGGTTCTTCTAACTATATGGCCTGCCCATTGCCACTTCAGCTTGCAAATTTTGAGAGCTATGTCGGTAACTTTCGTTCGTCTACGGATTTCATCGTTACGAATTCTATCGCGTAGAGAAATACCAAGCATAGCCCTCTCCATCGCGCGCTGAGCGACCTTGAGCTTATGGAAAAGGCCAACTGTAAAAGACCACGTCTCAGCGCCGTAGGTCATCACTGGCAACACACACTGCTCGAAAACTTTCGACTTCAGGCACTGAGGTATTCTGGACGAGAAGACACTTTGTAATTTCCCGAACGCTGCCCAACCGAGTTGGATTCTACGAGTTACCTCTCTCTCGAAGCTGGACTTACCCATACGGATCGCTTGTCCCAGGTATATGTACTCGTCGACAACTTCGAGAGTAGCGCCATCAACAACGACCGGTATAGGTGAGATCACCGGCCGACCGGCCCTGGCGAAAGCCGTACTGACGATCGCTGATCAGCCGATGTCTCTCGAGGTACCTAAGGAGCTGTGTGTTTATAACACGCTCCATCACCTTAGAGAGCAGGGAGGTTATCGCAATAGGCCTGTAATTGGACGGGTCACTGCGGTCACCCTTTTTCGGAATTGGGTGTACTAAGGCTACCTTCCACGAAGACGGTACTTTACTTGTGGTGTAGGAAAGCGAGAATAAGCGCGTTAAGACGGGAGCCAACTCGGGAGCGCACGTCTTTAGTACGATCGCGGGGATATCATCCGGCCCGCTCGACTTCTTGACATCGAGGGCTTGCAGAGCTCGTCTGACGGCCTTTTGAGTGAAGCGCACGTCCTTAATCGAGCTCTCACACTGCCTGATGGTCGGCGGTGCGGCGCCTCCGTCGTCCAGAGTCGAGTTTGAGGCAAACAGGGTACCCAGGAGATCGGCCTTCCCTTTTGCCGTGTGAGCCAGAGTATCGTCCGGTTTCCGTAAAGATGGTAAAGACGACCGACAGAAGTTACCTTCGACAGCCTTGGCCAGCGACCAAAAAGCTCGACTCCCGCAAGGGTAGCTTGATAGACGCTGGCCAATTCTACCGATGTGCCTAAACTTCGCCTTGGCTGTTTGCTTCTTTGCCGAACGGGAGGCAGCGTTGAATTTTTTTCGAAGCTTAGACGTTTCGGGGTCGTTGCGCGCGTGCGCATCAGCCCAGGTTTTAAACGCTTCTTGCTTAAGGCTTGAAGCCTTAGCGCAAGACCCATTAAACCAGGGCTTGTTTCGCCCGCCGATGGATACTGAAGAGCTGGGAATAAAACCAAGCATGCCCTCTCGTATCACATCGGCTATCGATTCCGCACACGTGCTAGGATCACCCGAGGTGAAGCACAGCTGCCTCCAGGGGTAGGAAGCCAGGAATTCCCGGAGTCCATCCCAGTCCGCTGACCCGTAATGCCAGACTTGACGCTTCCCATTGGGTCGAGAACCTTCTGGGGGCGGCAAGGGTACGGCAGAACTTACCAGGCAATGGTCAGAAGTCCCAAGTGGGGCCCCAACCGTCACCCGGTAGTCAGATGGATGGGTGGTCAGCAGAAGATCCAGCAGAGAGGCAGTATGGGTCTCAATATCTGGTACTCTGGTGAAAGTGTGTACCACCTGCGTCAACCCATATGCCAAGGAGAAGTTGTAAGCGGCCCTGCCAGCAAAGTCGGTGATTCTGGATCCCAACCATTCGGTGTGGTGAGCGTTGAAGTCACCCAGAACCACCAGCTCAGCCGAGGGACACTGTTCCAGCACTCTGTCGGACGTCTTTTGGATGTGCTCAAATAGTCGAGTCGTCTCCGCGTCTCCGCTATAGGACCTATAGAGGCACGCGTAGATTCGGGTTCTAGCCCCAGCGTCTACGCGCGCCCATAGCACCGATAGGTCCTTGTCTTCAAGGGAGCTAAGTCGGCGACAGCAGACATCGCCCCTGACGTACATACATACCCCTGCCCTACGCATAAAAGCGTGTTCTAAAGTGTAGCCGGGATAGTGTAGGTACGACGTATCGTCAGGTGGCGCGATCTGCGTCTCCGTGAGGAAAAGCAAAGCCGGCTTTGCTGTCTCTAGGTGTTGGTGGACAGCATTCAGGTTGGAGTGTAGTCCCCTAATGTTGCACATGTCCACAGTAAATGTGGGGGGGATGGCCGCTGAGTAAACTTTACTTTCCTTTTTTTTGCGTCCCATAAAATGCTGTAAAAAAAAGAGATGGGAATTTGAAGGGAATCGCTCCGTTGGTGCCCCTCAGGCCCTGGCGTAGGCTTCTTAGCGCCAAGCCGATGGCAGGACGTGGGTTGCCGGCGCGGGGGACGAAAGGGCCCCCGGTCCCCCCCGTGCGCAGATGCCGGGCCCCCCTCCGGTCTCTTACCCCGGCACGGCACCGCGCAACGGGATTTTTCGCTGGTTGGCGGGACAGCCTCCCAGGCCAGAGGTTATCAGTGAGGCCTGGGTTCGGGTCCCCAACTGACCAGCGGGCGGCCAGCGGAAAGCCGTTTCACCGGGTCTTCCTGGCCCCCGCGCCGACACACCACGGCTACCAGGGCGAAGGCGCCTTGAATCCAACGGAAACCCAAGAGGCATCAACGGAGCGATATAGGGATAGGGAAGGGTGGGACAGGGAAACTGGATCTCAGGCTCACAACCGAAACACGCCAGAGGCACACCAAGGCAAGCCAAGGCAAGCCAGAGGCATTAAGCGGTTGACTCCGACCCGAGGGTGGTCGCCACCCAGCCAGGTCCCACGAAGGTACCTTACCACCGAGCAGTTGTCGGGTTTAGTCGCCTTTTACGACACCCTGGTATCCCGACATGGGGCTGGGGTTAGTATTCTTAATCCGCCCCAGCACGGATGAAAACGTTAGACATGATCTTCGTCTTGTCCATGTTCATCTTAAGACCCACCCTTTGTGAGGCGCTATGGAGGTCACCTAGCATAGTGCTGAGCTCTTCCAGGTTCTCCGCCAAGATTACTATATCATCGGCAAATCGAAGGTGTGTGAGGTGTTCGCCATTGATGTTAATACCCAGCCCGTTCCACTCCATCAGCTTGAACACGTCTTCCAAAGCAGCGGTAAACAGCTTCGGGGATATAACATCCCCTTGTCGTACTCCGCGCTGCAGTGGAATAGGTCCAGTGCTTCCGTCGTGAACTCGGACTGTCATAGTTGCGGCTTTGTACAAACACTTCAACACCTCGATGTACCGATAGTCTATCTGGCACCGTTGGAGAGACTCTAGCACCGCCCAGGTCTCGATACAATCGAAGGCTTTCTCATAGTCCACATACGCAATACATAGCGGCAGGTTATACTCCTCGGTCTTTTGTATAACCTGTCGCAGCGTGTGTATGTGGTCCATGGTACTATAGCCTTTTCGGAATCCGGCTTGTTCGGGAGGCTGGAAGTCGTCTAGCCTGCGCGCAATACGATTAGTAAGAACCCTTGAAAACAGCTTATAGACGTGGCTCAGAAGCGCGATGGGTCTATAGTTCTTCAAAAGGGCTCTGTCACCCTTTTTGAAGAACAAAACCACCACGCTTCTGCTCCACGCCTCCGGGACAGTTCCGCTACTGATGACGGTATCGAACAGTTTTTGGAGCGCCACTAGGAGGGGTTTCCCTCCAGCCTTCAGCAGCTCTGATGTGATACCGTCATCTCCCGGTGCTTTGTTGTTTTTAAGCTGATTAAGGGCCCTTCTAATTTCGTACAGGCTGACGTCCGGGATATCTTCGGTATAGTGTCGGGTCAATTTGGCTCTCTTATCGTTTACCACATCGGTAGCGGGAGCTTTTGAGGAGCTGTACAACCGTCCGTAGTACCTCTCAATTTCTCTCTGAACTTCAGGCTTAGACGAAACTACAGCGCCAGACTCAGTCCTCAACCTCGTTAACTGGCTTTGCCCTACACTCAGATCTCTTGTGAACACTTTTGTGCCTTGGTTGCGCTCAGTAGTGTTTTTGACGCGCTGTGTGTTGTGAGCACGCAGATCGCGTCGTCTGCAGCAAGAGATCTGTTTGTTGAGCTGCCTGTATTTCGACATTGAAGACGGGGACCGAACGCATAGTTCACGCCTTTCCTTTATAAGACCGAGGGTTTGTTCAGAGAGCACTTGGGGTCTACTACTGGAGGGGGTCTTAAAGAACTTGGACCCTACCTCATGGACGGTTTGTACCATCCTGGTGTTGTATTCGTCCACAGACTCGCATTTTTCTAGGCCCGCGAAACGATTTCGCAACTCAAGCTGAAAGTTCTCGGAGCCCTGGATTTGGACAGGTGTTGGTCGAAGCGTAGACTTCATAAGGCGTGACCGTTCCAGCTTGATGTTGATATTTAATGTGCCTCGTACCATTCGGTGATCACTTCCGGTTTTAAACCTGTTGATCACGGAGACATCATTAAATATGTGCCGTTTGTCTGCCAAAATGAAGTCTATCTCGCTTTTCGTGGAACCATTAGGGCTTATCCAAGTCCACTTGCGCTGTGGCTTCTTCTTGAAGAAGGAGTTCATCATAAAGAGGCTCTCCTTCTCCAAGAAGTTAGCAAGCAAGTGGCCTCGGTGGTTCCGTTGACCAAATCCAAAGGGCCCTACCTTCTGCTCGTCGCCGTCTCGCGTGCCCAGTCTTGCATTGAAATCCCCCATCACCACCGTGAAATGAGTCTTAGAGGCATGTATGGCTCTACTGACGTCCTCATACATAGCCTCAACCTCATCGTCTGGGTGTGTCGCGGTCGGTGCGTATACCTGTATGACCTTCAACGAATACCGTTTTGATATTCTGAGTATAAGGTACGCTACCCTTGCTGACACACTTTCGACTTTCGTCACGTTGTTGACGAGGGACCTGTGGACGAGAAACCCGACACCACCTTGGGACAGATGTTCGCCCTCCCGGTGATAGAATAAGTTACCGGATTTAAGGATAACCGTGTCCTCCCCCTCTCTTCGGACTTCGGATAATCCTACGATACTCCAGCGTAACTTATCTATCTCTGCTTCCAGCTCATGTATCTTCTCGTCGGTTCTCAGTGTCCTGGTGTTGTATGTTGCCAGGTGCAGAGGTCGTTTTCTTTTGTGACATTCGAATCTCTGCCGAAGATTCTTAGCACCCCCTGCCCCGCCGTTACCATGGCCGCTGTCGTAACCAGGGATAGCGGGGCCGCCGGGGACTGGGGGCCGAGGTTTGATTGTGACTGCCATAGGGGGTTTTTGCCATAGTCACCACGCTTGGCATTGCGGGTTGGTGACCGCAGTAGATGATACGTTACACAGGAAGACGCTGCTGCCCATCTCCTGGAATGTGTCCCTTGGTCGCCTCCTACGACCTCCTGGAGGTGCTATTCTAACGCCGGACACCACACGGAACTGTAATACTTACCTTGTGAAAGTGGGTTTAATCCTAAAATTTCTGTACGGAATTCCTTCTCATTACATTTTTCTTAATTATCTCTACTGTTATTGTTTTGTTAATTTTAGAAGATTGGTAATATATTCGCTAACAGCTCTAACGTTTATACTTACGACGAATTTTAGTCCCTTAACTATATCACTACTTCATAACTATCGGCCCTTATTATTAAACAAATACATTGAATAAATTAAAAAAATACGGTCACATGTTACCAGTATGATATGTACATTGCATCGGTTTGATTTTTGTCTCTCAAATGCATGAATATGGCTGCCTCTGTCAGCGAGTGTAACGTTTATTTATTTATTTTTGTCTCACACGATCAGCTGTCATCTGTGCCCATTATCGGACCCATTCTGTTATCTCAGATATATAAATCTATTTTTAAGAGAGTGCTGCTGGGAGTTTTTTTCCGCCGCCTTTTTTCTCTCAGCTCAACATCTAGACCTAACGGACACCTAAAGGCGATGACCGGGAAAAAATTACATTCATTAAGCGAATATTTTGTATTCCTAATATGAAATAATATATTTTTTTCTTTTTTTTTATCTACTTGTTTCTTTAATATCATCCGTATAACAACTGGTCAACCGATTCTAACTGCCCATTAACCCGTAAGGCCGTTTGTCCACCAACGCCGTCACCGGGAAGTCACCGAGAACGAGATGACGGCGCCGATTTAGCGATGCTACATTTTCGGCCATGTGTCCACCGCACGGCCGTCGCCCGAGCGCCGTCATCCCGGCCGCCGATGTTCCGAGTAGTTCGGCGTGACCGCTAGAAATCGGCACGGTTTTATGACGGGCCGATGTGCCGGCAATACAAAACACGTTTGTTCTTGTCGCCGGGTTTTTGTTTTGCGTACCACTAAATTTCTAAAAAATGGCTAAGAAATTCAAATACGATATTTATACATTAATTGAAGTTATAGAGAGTAAAGACTGTTTGTGGGATAAAACAAAGGATGTGTCAAAAGATAAAATTTTGAGAAAAAATGCGTGGCGCGAAGTTTGCGTTTTTTTGGAGCCTGACTTTGAAAATATGGAGCAGAAAAGCTAAAAACAAAAAAGGAAACTAAAAAGGAAAACGCGACTACCACGCACGACAAAACTCTAGAACTGGGCCACCGATATAACGGCGCGGTGAACAGACGATCGCCGTCACGTCATGTTAAACTCGGCCCGAAATAATCTCGTTCTCGGTGACGGTCCGGTGACGGCGGCGGTGGACAAACGCTCTAACGCGTCAAATTACGTAAATTGCATGTCAATAAGTCAATGAACCCTAGGATAGTAGAATTCTATTGTAGTAGTTATATAGATGTTAATTAATCATTGGTAGGTCACAAAGCGTCAATTTCTCATATCAATGATTGGATGCATGAAGCATAAAGCACTAGTAATTATCATTAAGTAGGTAATGGTAATCACTACGGGGATTGACGCTTAGATAATAATATAGTATGTATATATAATATAGTATGTATGTATATATGAATTTATCAGGCGCAGTTTTAATTAGCAGCACGAATAATCCCTTTTTAACACGCTTTTATTAACTTGACTGTATGTATGTATGTATGTAACGGAATCTTTTAACTTCATTTTCACTTACTTCTAGGAGTCCGATTAACTTGAAAATTTGCATAGGGGTCAAGGACCGATGACAATACAATAATCTCATAAGTTTATATTAAACTCCTAACTAGGATCATCAGGATAAAAATATATACGAGGGGGGGGGGGGGGGGTGATAAGTTCGTAGCCTAAAGTGCTTAATGAAACAAATATAAAGTTTTATATTTTTGTCACGTCTAAGCGTCTGATTAACTTGAAAATTTGCACAGGGGTCAAGGGCCGATGACAATGCAATAATATGAGAATAAAAATCCAATAAAAAAAAAATAAAAAAAAATGTACTTTAAAAACTAAAAAACACGATTTTGTTAAAATACGAACTAAAAAGTAAAAAAATAAGAAGAAAATGTATTTTACTGTAAAAAAAAGCATGGGGTGGTTTTTAAGATACTATTGACACCATGCACCCCACGCTTTTTTACAGTAAAATACATTTTTTTCTTATTTTTTTACTTTTAGTTCGTATTTTAAAAAAAAGCTATTTATTTTTTATTTTTTCGTATTTTCACAAAAGCGTGTTTTTTTTAGTTTTTTAAACTACATTATTTATTTTTAAAACGATTTTTTATTTTTATTTTATTGCAATATTAAATCAACCTCAATTTTTTTTAAAGTTACATATTCGAAGTGAAAATGAATTGGCATAAAACTCAATCAAAATGCAATCATCCCGTGTGTAGAGACCGACGCATAGTGATTGAATATCTACAGATTCCCACGATGATACCAATATCACAAAAAGTTAAGTGTTCCGTGTCCACGCTAAAGCGGGATTAAATTTAGTTTCCATCAGTTTTCGAAGTAGGATAGTAAAAAAAATTTAAGAGCGCATGACCTTGCGGCTGGCGTAGAACGCAAGCGAAAACAGCGCGGTCGGGTGTGAGATAGATGACAGCTAGTAGTCACTACCATTAGAAAGAAAAAATATAAAATGCGAAGTACTGAATAATATAATTTTTTACCGTTCGAAAGCGGTTTATTTTTTGTTAAAAAGTTATGTAATGGTAACGTAAGAATATTAAAAAGTTATAACAGGCAAGAAACTCTTCAACCTTGTATAAAAAGCTAATAAATAATAAATCTCTGTTTAAATTTAAATAGCAAAATACAACATGAAAACATATTAAAATGTATCTAGGATGAACGATGCAATAGGTTGCATCCAATGGAATTTCTCAGTAATTTGTATTGTGATTCCTATGAAAGTTGGTGCGTTTTGCAAGGTTATTAAATATTTATTAGGACTCAATAGATTTGGATTGAAATTGATAGCATAGTCGTATTTCGAAAATAATTAGCATACCGTATATAAAATAAATTACAATCGTGTTCGATAAAATATAAAAAAACGGTGTAAGTAATTATCTCATAAAAATGAGTTACACGCTAGAATGTCTTTGAGACATAGGAATGGTAATAATTTGAATAAAAAGTAGGCAGTATTATTCATTATAATTTAAAATGATTAGGTGTACTTAGTATAACTCTTTTTTAGTACTAATATAATAAGAGCTAAGTAAGAAAGTTGGGAGCTGGTAGAGCGTCACGGCCGCACAACACAGTGGTCACGTCCAGAATATTATTGGGAATCGATATATCGAGGACGTAAGTTTCCTGCTGTAGGTAGCAGCGTTATTAACAGGACGAAATAAATGATAATTTAACTCAATTTTCTGTGCTTCTTTCTTGCGCGCTGTTCTAATGCGCTAATAGGAATATGCTTATAGTAATATAGAATCTAATAGGAAATATGAGCTAGTAACCAAACCGTTGTCGCAAATTCTATATAGCTATAAATAAGTAGACGGTATTACAATTATTTTGACTGTTCGACCCTAATCACGCAAACGTGTAAGAAATTTGTCTCCCAACTTAGTAGTTAGTACCACGTCGGACATTACGTTGTTGAATAATAAAAGAATAGTTCATCTCCTTTCTACAATAGACTCAAGCTATATAGAATGAATTTATGCATTCTCCGCGGCATATATTCACGGTATTATAATTATGTATATCTTCTTAAGCGCGGATACGCGAGCATTATACTAACACTTAAAAGAACATGTACAAAAACAGTCTATTTTAACACGTTAAATATTTTGTAAAGAGAAACTAATGATATCACGAGAAAAGTGGATAGTAAATGTGGAGTAAGGAGTGGACTGTAAGGATATAGGAAGAGGTATCTACTAAATATTTATGAACGTAGTACCTATTATAATCTATTTCAAATTAGGAAACAATAAACCGTTCCGCATCTATAAGTTTATTCTACGCGGACGACGTCGCAAGCTAGTGTAATAAAAAAATAATGTACGTAGGTGGAGCTTCTCCTGCCTGATCGTAAGAGGCGACTAAAAGGGGGCTTGCAGGGTTGCAGACGCGGAGAGTGGGAGCTCTATCCGTCCAGCCCAGGGAAGGACGGCTATGTGTGCGTGGCCGCATGCCGCCGTGAACACCTGAAGATGCAGGATAGAAAAATTGCTACCCCAAAGAGGGGCCCGCACTAAGCGACGCGTGTGCTGGACACCGGTGCGTTTCACTGGAGATCCTGGAGTCCTACCCAAGCGCAGAGGCACGCCATCGAGGGGCGGTTTTAGTGCGGTACAACTTCCACATAAACCCGGTACCGTGTAGCAATTACATTGTTTTGTAATGGAAAATTTTGGTTGAATGGAGCATTGGATAAGTTAAATTGTGTCTGGGCTACAGTGATCACCCATCACCGCGTGGCATACTAGATTACTATTACCTTTTCTATTGTAGGCTGTAACTAAGCCTCGTGGCTATTCAAGTTTATACTAGGATTTAAAAGTCCTAGTTCGTAAATAATTACCCGTATTAACTACATTATAGTGCCGTATACACCCTAATTTATCCTAATAAAGCGAACCGTCGGAAAGGAGCGTTCAAAGTTGAAAACTGTATAAAAATACAACAGAATGCGTGTTCCTTACTTACTCTTACTTACCAGTAAGAGAACAGGTAAATCAACGAAATCGGCAGCAGGACTAGAACCGACATCTCTTGTCATAATTCAAAATAAATAATCAACCTGACAATTGAAGCGTGGACTATGGTACCTCATTGGACTACAGTGGATGTTTTCACTTCTTTCGAGCACATTCCAGTTATATTCTATTTCGACAGATGGCGTTGTGTGCAATATGCCAAGAAGCGACAAAGATTTAAAAAAAAATACTATTTATCACATAATATTAAACTATTACTAACGTACTATAATCAAGAAACCCGATGAGTTACAAATAAGAGTAAAATAACGTTTTACCTCATTGTAGGTTTGTAGTTTTATTTAAAAGTAGGTAGGTATTATATCTACGAATTCCTGTAGCTTCGATATTAAGAATAGAGTTACGGTATACGGTTGTGGGCGGTGAGAGTGGGAGCTCGGTCCGTCCAGCCGGCGCCCTTGGGATGGACGGTGGCGAGTGCGTGGCCGATTGCCGCCGTAAGCATCGGTGGGTGCAGGAGAGCACATAGATCTGGCCTCCAGAGGGTAGTCCCGTTATGGGGCGCCGCGCGTGGAGGACACCGGTGCATTCCAGTGGAGATCCCGGAGTCCTCCTCAAGCGCAGAGGTAGGCTACCGAGGGGTTTTAGTGCGGTAAAAAATCCCACATAACCCGGTAATACCTCTCCCAAGGTGCCTTTTGTGCTGCCCCCCGATACCAAAAAAAGTATTATATCTACCAGTCATGGAAGTACTGCTAATCACTCCAATCTTGTCCAGATGTGTAACAATCATTAATTTCCAGCAACAAAAAATGACGCAGATTGATAGTAAAATTTTTATTGATGGTCATACACGAGGCGATCTTCAGCCAGCCTCCAGAGAAGCAGCGCAACTGCATCGACCTTAGAAATATGCCTGATCACATGTCAATAGAGTGCAACGAACACGTAACACCACATGATGCCCGTCTTATAGTCATAAAAAGGTAGTCAAGTAAAACACAACATTTTTTTGTATTTTATTACAAGTACACAAAGAGATAGATAGATACTTGGCTACGCCATCGCCTAATGTTAAATTTTGCGGATGCAAAGTACAAACAGTAATCATCAATAGTATTCGATAACTGTGTGCGCTATGATCGTAAAATTAGAAAATATTTGGTTGACATTCATTGCAATTTCAATTTATTTCTAAACACATAAAGCGATAGGACAAATACACATATCAAGTTTACATTGACACTGATTTATAGAGGGCGGAGCGGTCGCGCAATATCAAAAAGGTACCAATAGGAATTTTTGGAAGATAAATCGCACCCTTAGAATTATAGTGACCTATTCCAAAAATATAAATTTTTGGGAAACGTTAAATAAAGTTTTGTACGCTTACACTTTTTGTCATAAACGAAGGTTATTAGTGTAAAAAATTTCCAAAATTCATAATCCCTAAATATTATTTAATTTCAATGATAACCTATTTATATAAATGTTTATTAAGAAAGTGAAGTAAGAAAATGTAAATAAGGTAATTTTTCATTATTTAAAACAGAAAAGCCACAGGTTTTTCTTATTAAATTAAATAATATCCTCCAAATAATACTCTTTGTTATATACTTATATATATACCTTTGTTTCTGAATATTCGTTCAAAATATTTGATATTATGGTCACAAATATACTTAAGATCTTTATTTAATTAAAAACTATGATTCGCACTTACCTTTGTACTTAATTCTATATCGGTCAATTTCCGACAAGGTTTCTACTAAACTAAAATAGGAATAGCCTGTACAGGTATGTTATTCCTTGCGTCACACTAACACTGAACAAACGTGGTGAATGGAGGAAAATGAAAGAGACCGAAGTTACGTTAAGTTATGTAGCTCTTTAGGTCGTTTCATAGCATAATGTTAGAAACGTGAAATTTTGGATTAAGTTCCTATAATTCTAAGGGTGGGAAATTATCGTACCCTAAAATAATTTCTTTGAGTTCATTTCCACAAAAAAAGCTTCGAGCAATGTCTTTCTAACCGATGCCTGGACCATAATACATAAAAAATTGAAATTTAAAAGATCTTATTTTTAAGGAGGCAGTGAAACTATAATGAGTATTTGAGTTAGTTATTCTTTTGGTTATCACACGAAAAGCCCTATTAATAAACACTTTTAGGCATATTGTAAACCAGGAATGTTTTTTAACCTGTTAAAGTTGTTGTCAAAGCAAGAGATAATTCTAAGTCTAAATTGACAACGTTACACCAAGTTTAATAGATTTTTAATAAAGCGGTTAGTGTCTAGCAGCGTTTATAGCTTTTGCGAATGGAGAAAATGTATATTTTCTTTTTTTTCTTTCTCCCTCTATAATGGATAGAACTCTGCTATGTAATGTGGCAACTCTTGTACCCACCACTTGCCCTTTACTTTTGTAATATAAACAAGAATAACATTGTTACCCTGGCACTTCACATAGCTATTTGAATTGTGTATTTGGCATATTTGGCAAACAGTTACTATGTGTGGACAGTATATTTGATAAAGTATTGTTCTAGTTTGCCTATTTGACAAACAAGGCAAATACCAAATTTGTGGAGTGTTTGCTGCATTTGCATGTTTCCCTGTTCGTAATATATTTTGCTAAATGCAACACGCGTACAAAAATAGACATGTGAAGTTTCACCAATAATGTTTCAATCATTGTTACAGATACTAAAATTAAAAGACATTACATTTACTTTATGATACTTAAATTAAAAGGTACTTTTGCAACCCTTTCCATTATGGAGGTTAAACTATATTTTATAATACTGGTGTTAAAGGTACAATAAGTGACCCTTACTTATAAAGATTCTGATGACTACTTACAGTCGTTTACACTTGTATGTACCTACGTTGAAATGGGACAGTGACAGTGTGACTGATGAGACAATGTTATTTGGGCAGACGTACCACTATAAAAAGGTAAAGGTATAATAATAATTATATCAATTGCCTTGCTTCCTATTCCAGATATCAGGAGCACTAATCGTTCTACAAAATGTCTTAGAAACTTGAGGGTATCTTTACTCTTTTTTTATTGTAGGTTATGCTCAAACTACAATTTAAGCATGTACCTATTTGACTAATAATATATATATTTTTAAATCAAGTAAATATATATATTTTAAATCAAGTTTTTTTAAGAACTTAAATTTGATGCTATTAATTTTTAACTCTAAGTAAGTTTTATCGTTAAAGATCTTTAATGTAACTTTTCGGTAACGAGGCTACTTGAGCAAGTAGTCTAATTTAATTTTGGTCACGGTTACCTTGGTAACTCGTTTCGTAATTAGTTCAAGAGTCAATGATATTATAAAAAGTATTAGGTACATAGCCATGTTGAGTATGAAAATTCCAGTTTGTCCCTCGAACGTCTTCAGGAAGTGCGCAACAGATGTCAAAATGACCAGAACTCTGACGCATTTAATATGAGGGAAAATGTGTCATGTGGCAAATATTAAGTGCCATGTTTTGACAGGCTGTAACATAACTTATCTACATTTTTTAATATCATTAGGCTTTGTTACATTGATGATCACTGTCCACACATCGTTTTACCGCACATAGTAGTTATATAACTTACGATAACCACCTCGTGTTAGTAGGTAAACATTTCCTTATTAATACTCGTAGTATAGGTAAATAATAATATTACTTATAGACATAATCAGACATCCTTGAATGGCGTTGCCGCAAGAATCTGTCATTCTTGAGCATATACACTCTTAGAGCTATAGAGGACTTCCAGACGAGAAGTGTTTGATGCGTAGCAGGCGTAGAGTCCGATAAAACATTATTAAATGCTAAGTCATAATACTTGGTCACACGGGACAAGAAACGAGGATCCCCGTATCGGAAACCGATGTTCAACCACTCTGCTATCAGTGTTCATCAATCATCTATGAAATTTATAGACGAATGAAAAATTTCGATATAGCTCTCAAAATCTCCAAAGTCCGGACCGGACGGGGCAGAGAACGTAAGAAGAAGCCTACGCACATCAGGGGACTAAGAACGGTTGACGGATGACGAATTAATTTCGTCAGTTCCACGCTACAGCTACCTACGGAAGGATAGCTTCGTTTAATGGTTAACAAAATTAGATAGGCGCCCCTAATAGCCGTATTAGCCACTAATCGAATTCACCAAATCGTTGAATGAAATGTGAAAATGGTCTTAAAGAGACACGAGAAACTTATTCTAGGCATTTTATCGCAATACATTCTGCTTCGAATGGACTCAAAGATCTACTTTAATTGAGGATAAGGGCGCGCAAAGGTGTGGAATGTTTAGGACATGAAGCATTGTCAATTATTTCTGATTTTCTAAAACGCTCCTGATTCTCTAAAACACTTGTCGTCTGGAAATCCCAGCTTTAACGAATTCACACATTTATAAATACCAGAATGTTATGTTACAAAGTGTACAACATCAATATGAGAATGAACAAAATTCGGATTACAGACAATTCCGAATAATTCATTAAAGTAAATTTTCATTAATTTTCAATCAATCTTTGAATTTCATTTGAGTTTTGTAATTTTCTTTATAAATGTGAAGATTCACTAATTTACTAACAAAATAGTTATCTCATCTCTTATCTGCGTTTTTACTGAACAAATGAAAAAATGGAGGAAAAAACTCTTTCATTCAACTCAACATGAGAATTTTAATTTAAGCTCTGATTCTTTTAATTTTTTCGACCCTATTTTATGATCCATGATATTGGGCACGGGTAATTTACATGTCATCCTCTCTGCTACTTTCTCTGTCTTTAGTCCACCACGCTGGCCACTTTTGGATTGGTTTCTTTCATATTTAATTTAAATCTTTTTTATGCATAATTTTTTATGCTAGTTTGAAATCAAATTTTGCTTTTAATTCTTTTTTTACATAATAATGTAAATTTTATTCTCTTAAGACTTATGAGTTTTAATTCAAGTTTCGAGCATGTATGAGATGACTATTTCGTAGTGTAAAACAAATTGAAACACATCAATACATTGAATAGTAATACGAAACCTAAGGAAAAAAGAGCTACAGACACTTAGAAGCTTACAACTAGTAAGAAATTTCGCAGTTGGAGATCAAGCAGACAGACATCAAAAGGTAACATCAAAGAGTAAGAATAAATAAAATGATATATTTCATGGTTTTATATATTTGTACTCTCATTTTATTTCATTTACCATTCAATTATATCATTGATTCAATCAAAGCTATTGTGTTATTTGAAACTTTTTATGTAGGTGTCTTTGTTTCCATAATAATTCTTAGCGACACAAAGTATGAATGTTACAAAACAGTTGTCCGTTCCGTGCGCCGTTCGTATGAAATCTGGTGTCGCCGATCAAGCCCCACTTTTCACCTACATTACATTTGTACTTAAATAAATATGAAGCTTACGCACATATTTGCGATTTCAAATCTAGCCAATCTTAGCGCCGCACAATCACGCTATTTCAAATGAACGAATCACACCCAAGCACGCACACAAGCACGCATATAGTAGCACGATCGCGTGTTTCTGTAAAGATATGAGCGTTGGCTCAAAATCTTAGCGCGTCTGCCCCGCCCACATTTCTATTCTAACCTCTTTTAATATGTTCTGTGGTCCCAACTGAATTTCCGAGAGACAAGTTAGTAATTAGTACTGACTGTAGGTACCTGATCTTATTGGGATGCTACCTACACATATCCGGGGAAGGTCGCTGTTATATCTACCTCTCCGTAGACCTAATGTAATAACCTTTAACTACTATAAAATACCATTGGAAGATACCAATGTAAACTAAAGCGACAGAGGCCAAAAGGACGATCAGTAATGTTATCTAAGAATGATCGTTAATGTAATCTAAGAAGACTCTGAAATCGTAATGAGAGTACAAACATATGAGACCATTGCCGGTAATCTCGACATTCGTTAGTATTGATTTGGCAACATTTAAGACATGACTGCCAAATTTTACTAAAATCTATCAAGTCGAGCTATCGAGATAACCACTTTCGGTCGCTAAGTTGTAGTAACGAATGTCAAGACTGCCGCTACAAAATACTCATTCACAATTTAATTTCTATTCAAGTGCTTGATCAATTATTGTTTACCGAAAACAATGTAACGATACCAAATTTTTGGATACAACAAAACGTAAACAACTGAAGAATTCAACGAAACTATAAATAATAACAAAGTGAGCAAATTTTGGTTGACACCTGAGCAATTTTGTAAATAAATCATACGAAAATAGGACAGCGCTATGCGCATATCATGTGTCTTTGGAATATTGTAGAAATAGTGATATTTTGTACACATGAGACGACAGTATATAGTGACAGTTAATCTTATTTTACGTTAGTTATAGTACCTTAAATCTATGGATAATAAATAGACACATATTGTTATGTAGTAACCAAATTATCACAAACATCTAACACATAGGAATCAAAATAAAGTATATAGGATTGAAAAGTCTGACATGAATACGTCTTGGTGTATCTTGAAAGGAAACTGATTTGAAAGTTTCGACGTTTTAGTTCTGATCATAAAATTCTTTAAGGGACTTTCTCAAGAAACCTCGGCTCGACGGAAACAAAATGTTATCCGGTCGTGGACTACTAAATCAATTGAGATACTTTTAATGAGCTGTCAAAACGTGACATTCTCATACATTTTATATGAGAAAATAATTTGTGACGTCACAACTCTTATAAAGTCAATTGACAAAATATTTTTGATTTAAAAGGTAATAAAAATGTTGTATTAAAATTAATTAAAGCGCGCATGGCCCGGCGGTTAGCGTAGAACTCAAACGATCTATGCAAAACGACAAAACGGGTGCGGTCGGGTGTGAGATGGGTGACCGCTAGAGGCAAAAAAAATTCATGCGTGTTTCGTGCTTCAGAGGGCACGTTAAGCCGTTGGTCCCGGTTGTTGTCGATAGATAACAGTCGTTAAACCCAGTCGGAGGCCTTATGGGCGGTTTGAAAACATCCGACAGCGGGTTGGCCACTAACCCGCATTGGAGCAGCGTGGTGGAGCTTTAGGCCTCCCCAATAATGGGGAAAGACCCGTGCCCAGCAGTGGGACGCAAAAAGGGTAGCAGCCAGCCAGCCATTAAAATAAATTAACAATTAGGTATCCTGTTCTAATGTGGTTTAGTGTCACCTTATTAAGGCATTTTGAATTTTTCTGTGCATAGTTGCACACTATGCACTAAATATTCAAGTGATAGTTATGAATGAGTATAGCTGCAACCCTTTTTGTGCCGCACTGTTGGTGACGGGTCTCTCACTATGGGGAGCCCTGAAGCTTACTCCACTACGAGGCTCGACTTCGTAGAGATGCGTGATAGTGGCCAACCCACGGTTGGATGTTTTCATACGGCCCATAAGGCCTCCGATAAGGTTTAACTACTGCTATCCATCGATAACCAGGATCGATGGCATAACGATCCCTTTGAAGTACGGAAACGCGCTATAACTCGTTACTAGCGAGCACCTATCTCATACCGGCCGCGCCGTTTTTGCTTAGTTACGTAGATCATATGCGTTCTACGGGCCATGCTTACTTCTACTCTGAATGAGTTTGGTACAGTCTCCTGGATAGAAATGGCACAATACACATTATATAGCGAGGAAAACAGTTAATTGTTACTACTTGTTTTCCCCTTTTAGCGTTCGATTTCAATGGTGCGCTTATGCAGTAAGTATATTTTATTTACTCTGTAGTATTAGCGGATGGAGGGGCCCAAGCCCCGTCATGTCACCCCAAGACCCCAACGTCGTGTGCTCCTTGTCGCTCCACAGTCATGCTGCATAATAAATACCATTGTACTTGCGCATTTATTTAAAACAGGGCTTGAGTTTCTTTCCGCCCGCTTTTTCCTCTTAGCCCATATAAGCCTTAGCGCACCCAAAGCGGACGACGGTCAGACGATGGCCGTACAACAATGACAAACATCAAGTGTATATTACTACCCAGGGTGTTAATAAACTATTTCATTGAAACTATTTCATTTTACCTAACTTCAACCCCCGAACCTGCCCCAAACAATCAAGCCCCCTCTAAACAGAAATCCTAGAACCGCCACTGCTTTGTGTAGTATCTACGGATGTTACCGCCGGGCCTGAGGGCCCACTCTGTACGCCCGTATCCGAAACTAAGTGAATTTTCGGGCCTTATTTTAGGATTAGATAGAAGAAATTCTAGCAATATTATTCATTCAATAGCTTAATGTCATCAATGACAACACTTATCTTATTAATTCATGAAAAATAATCGATCTGAGTATGCTAAAAATGATTCCGAAAATGTTAGAATTTACGGACGGATGCTTACAGAGCGGGCCCTCTGGTTTCATACTTTGAGCATTGTTAATTCAAAAAAGATATTCATACTCACTGTCAGAATTCTCAAATGCAAACCTTACAAGCGTTTACTTAGAAAGTCATATTGGTTATGTTTAGACACCTACTTAAACTAATATCCTTATACGTCTAACGTAAATAATGGTATTAATAAATAATGTTTTAATTACAAATTAATGATATTTTTTATGAAATAAATATTTAACTTTTAAGACATTTTAATTTTACATTGATTTTGACCCCCGTGATACATGAACCGTAAAAAAAAGTCAGTAAAATATCAAGCGTTTTTGAAAGCTCACAGCTTTAGTATTTAATCGAAGTGATAAAGTAACTCAAACAACCAATTAAAGCCAATTAAATTATTAAAGAAATATAGACAATGTTCGTAATTCGAAAATGTATGCGTATAATGCATCTTTATTTCTAAGGGCGCTTATAAAGTTTTACTTGTCATTGTGTTTCTTACGAGTTGCTGATACACGTGGATTATACACTTCTTTTCGTAGATGTCCAAAGAGACATGGACATTTAATCACGAATGCATATTATTATTATTATTTGATACTATTGGTTAACATTTAGAAACAGTAATTTTAAATTCAAGAAAATATGTATTTATCGTAGTCAAACAAATACAAGTGTATAATCGACGTGTATCAGAAACTCGTAAGAAACACAATGACAAGTAAAACCACAGACTTATATATAAGTCTAAGCGCCCTTAGAAATAAAGATGCATTATTATTTGTCAGCTACACACTGACTTATATAAATATATGCAAGCAAAGAGCCTTCGTAAAACGTGCTTCATTTATCATAGGGATAGATTACAAGCTGAAAGTTTGATTTTTCCCGTCGGTCAGTCACTAACACCCTAGCTCATTCAATCCAAGATATTACAACTAGCTTTGGCTTTCCTTACTAGGTACACCTACATTTCGATTCCCTAATACCATCACAAACGTTTTACGAAACCCTGTTAAAGTATAGCCTTTACGTACAAAGGCTTCAAAATAAATAAAATACCTTAGCATTCTAACCGTCGACATCGACAACATTGTTAAAAATGTTTTCACCCGTCTTGACTTGCCATACCTACATCGTTTTTTTTTCGATTTTGCAGTATATACTACTGTGTAATTTTTTAGTACCTATATACTGCAGTAAATTATTTTACGGTATATATAGTTACAGTATTAATTAGTTATCGTGATGTGACAGCTGTTATTCAAACAACAAGACATTTAGCGGTTATTGGTTAGAAAATAAATGAGTTTAGAAAATAAGTACTTATAACATGTTAACAAAGTGCGAAACTTTATCAACGAATACCTAATAACAAATGTGTTATAGGTAGCAGCAGGTGTTAAAAAATGGACCAAATAGTATTCGTTCATGATCTAGATCATTATTTTCGATTTATTATTATCAATTATTGGCTGCAACCCTTTTTGCGTCCCACTGCTGGGCACGGGTCTCTCCCCAATATTGGGGAGGCCAGGAGCTTACTCCACCACGCTGCTCCAATGCGGGTTGGTGGAGATGCGGGTTAGTGGCCAACCCGCTGTCGGATGTTTTCAAACCGCCCATAAGGCCTCCGACTGGGTTTAACGACTGTTATCTATCGACAACAACCGAGACCGACGGCTTAACGTGCCCTCCAAAGCACGAAACACGCATGAAATTTATTGCCACTAGCGGTCACCCATCTCACACCTGACCGTGCCCGTTTGGCTCAGTTGCATAGGTCGTTTGCGTTCTACGCTAACCGGCGGGCCATGCGCGCTTCCATTATCAATTATTTGTAGATAAAGTGCGGCCTTATATTTTGCAAACTCATTAAAATCCAATGCGCTGTGTAGTGTGCAATGCGGCATGACGAGTGAAAACATCTGTACACGACTACTCTAACATATACATAATGAAGGGTACATCCTCTGTGGTACATACGACTGATCATTTTCATGACTATCATATCGATTATATTCATGTTCATTTCTTCCATTCTTAACTAACCTTACATATAATTACCATCTAGCCAACTTAATCTCTTGATTATGATGAATAGCCTAACCAACGATATTTTAGGCAATCTTGTGAATGCGTCGTAAAATGCCCAAAGAACGCCGAAACGGTCATAGGGCGAAACGCAAAATAGAAAGAACAAAAAAATCCTATACACTATTGTTCTTTATTTAATCTGCACATTTATTTTTTCATAAACAAATATTTAAACTTACTACAGTCTATCGACTAACTGAATTTTAAATTTAGAAACAGATACCTAATCAAAGTTTTCTTATGTCAGTTGATTTAGGTATTATATCTAAATTACTTCTAAGAGTGCAGGAACGTACAAAACGTACATTTTGCAAACAGAGAAACAATGACGTTATGTAAAAATTTCGAGATCTTTGGTGCATTGTAACTTTGGCAATGTTTTATTTTAAGCTAACACACACAGTGCATTTTTTATAAGCTTAGGTATGGTAAGTGACCAAATGGTAAGTAAGAAATACATAAAATATTTACTAAAATAAGGTATATTTAATTTAAAATTATATTAGTGCTCAAGCTGATATAATACAGCACTTGGATATCATTAAATTTTTAATAGATTTTGACAGATATTGTCAGATTGAGACTTTCGTTACGATCGTATTTTACAAGTACTATTAGTAGCTATTTTCTTTTAACTTTGACCAGATTTTAACAATTTATATTTAACCAAATAAGTGACAGCTAATAGATGTTCATCTAGTGATGTCATTGTGCAACATAAATGCTTCGCTTAGTTGGTACATATTCCTTTATTTTCATTAACTTGAGAAATTAAGACAAAGATATTGTCTCGCACTTTGGTCGTAGGTGTTAAACCTATGTTTTTATTTTATTAAAGTGATCGTGACTTCATTTTACCACGTACAGTGCAAGAAGCACTTCAATGACGATGATTACTTATAATAATGATGATTTTTACATCAAGTCGTGGGTTTCTCGTCAAAATTACTTACACATTGAATAGATGTGCAATTTGTAAGATTGTTTTGCTTAAACTAATTTGTGTTCGCTTATTCTAAGCTTATCGATGTTAGATTAGGTTCATTGATATTTTATTGAAAATTAAAAAATAAACATCAAGTAGAAATGTCAATTATTAGTCATAGATCACTGGAACTTCATCTAAAATTATATCGATTTATTAAATTTTTTCTTGAAACAGTTTTTACAACATTTCTACTTGTTGTATACCCTATAAAATTAAATGCAAACTAAATTAAATAATAAATCCAAGCTTTTTTCTAATAAGATAATAAATAAGTAACAGTTATTAATTACGTGAAATAAAAATTCGCTAAATCAAGACTTTGGCAATCAGCAAAAAAGTTACAAATAATTATAAACTATTTCAATGAGGATCATCGTTGTGTTAAAAATAAGAAGTAGAACTACGTACTAAAAATATTATTTTTCACAGATACTCCAAGCACATAATATGACTTATTATGAAGACGAATATAATAGTGAATTCAAAATTTACAGGTTGTTGAGAAACTAGTTATCAACGAATCCCACCAAACTTCAACCAAGAACGACATAGGTATTGCAGTTAGCGAAAAATAAAGTAAAGAAATTTCACTCAATACAATATTTCCACCCATTGCAAATCAAATGCTTAGTCTTGAAGTAAAAAAAATACATGACTTAAAATGGATCCTCGATGAACCACAGATAAAGATAAATGAAATGAAATAGAAATTTATAATTACTTTATATCACTTTGAAAATCTTTTAGATAGATATCGATCAAAATGCGGATAGGAAGTATCAGTGAAAAATGTGATCAGTTAATAACCTAAACTGATTTTATCAGAATTATTAATTAAAAAACAAATAGGAACTAACTTAGAAACAAAACATAGCAGGTCCACTGGACATATAATTATTTGTATAGTTATATTACACAGTTCTTGTAGAATATCACGGCACACAGGACAGCTATTGAAGGACTCACTCATTCACTTTGGTAGGTGGGTAAGACGAATAACAAGAATTTTGTTACACAATAGATTTTGAAACTATTTCTGTACAAAATTGAGTAAGGGATTTGAATTTAACGGAGATTATAAGCTTTCGTCGCTTGGAGAATTTTATGGAGTGAGTCTTCTATGGGTATTTAATACTGCGAGTACGGCTTCAGCTCGATCTGAAATGTAAGAAAATTGTTTTAGATTTACGATGCTCTAAATTTTGAAAATAATTTTTATAGTTATTTAGACACTTTCAATAAACGTCAAAATTTATGACATACATACTATTCTAAATCATAAATATACCGTACCAAATAGAATGTTTAAAAAAACGTCATTATGAAGATATTTTTGCCGGTTTTTGATGATAGTAGATTTCTTCGGGATTAAGAATAGAGTTACGGTATCCTCTGCCTGATCGTAATAGGCGACTAAAAGGGGGCTTTCAGGGTTGCGGACGGTTAGAGTGAAAACTTGATCCGTCCAGCCAGCAGCCCCGGAAAGGGCGGCGGTGTGTGCGTGGCCGCATGCCGCTATAAGCATCGGAAGGTGCAGGAGAGCAGCTCTCCCGAAGATGGGCCCGTTCTGGGGCGCCGCCGCGCTATCAGCCTCCGGAGCAGCAACAACTATGTACGACCACCACAAGTCTGAGGCTTGCTTTAGAGCGGGTGTAGACGTCCTTAGCTTTAACGACCCCTTAACACCACGTGGCCGGCATACTCGTGTTTTAAAGTCAGGTGTATTGCACCATGTAACTATAACGATAAATAAACCCAAACTAACCGTGGAATCCTCTGTTAAGCAACATTTGCGTTACACCATTTAAGCTATGGTTGTAATGACGTCATAATTTAGATTTCAGACGGTTAATGCTATTGTTATGGTTAAATATCAGATCAACTGAGTATTAACTTCACCACCTACTAAATTTCACAATCAAGAAAAACGTTATTGTGAAATACATTATTGTTAGATTATATTGTCGTCGTTACAGTTACCGTTAAAGTGAGTTTTTACTGAAACTATAACCAGGCCTACGGAGTAATCCACCCTTAAAATAAGTAAGTTAACGTTAACGTGTCACACACACAACCCCACAGTAGGGTAGTATAGTCTTGGGTACTATTGACACACACATAGACACAAATTACCCGACCAAGAACAGAAAGTGAAGTTCATAATTTCAATCTCCGCTTTGCCGGGAATTGAACCCGGGACCCCCGATTGGCAGTCCGGCATGGTAACTGTTGCGACACACGGGTTTTATGCTTGTAGACGTAGATTAAAAACTGTAGGGCAACCTACCTCGCTCAAGATAACCCAGTAAGAGCTGTCCCGGTGCACCCTTAGTCATATGGCTGCAATCGGACCCACTTCCCTCTTCAAGGCTCCGTCGGCCAGGCCAAATTCATCGAAGCTACCGACTACCGTGAAGTTTTTGTAGTCGTGAGCGGATACTATTTCTACCGTGGTGTCATAGAAGCGGTCCGTGTTGTGTTCGACGTTGCCACTTCGGAAGGTAAAGCTGTTGAAGGTACACCATATATTAATAATTGATTCACAGATATATGAATTCATTAATACAAACAATGATTTTTTTTTCCAATTTTTATTAAGTCTCTCTGCTGAGCACAGTTCTCACAAGTGAAAGGGATTTGGGCCATAGTCCACCACGAGCCAAGTGCAGATTGGTGGACATCATGTCTGCGAGAAATTATGAAGTTTCTGTCAGGCACACACGGTGATCGAAAATATCGTACTTAATTAAATATCACAATATTTTCTAAGACCGCGATGCATCGATAAATACGCACATTACAAAATTTGTCAGAGATGCGCGCCGAAGAGTTAAGGCCTATCCGCACACAACAGTAGCGGCACAGTGCCGACACGTATCCAACAGTGTCAGTGAAAAACGATATTGTAGCATACATTTTGTACGACGCTATCCGTACTCGTCAGTGACAGTAACGTAATGACGTTCAGTATTAGTAATGTCAGTACACTGCGCCGGCCGACGCTCGCCGTGAGCCGGCGTGAGTTTCTAGCGGACAATATTTTGCCTGACGCGGTTGCAGTATTCCAAGATGGACGACGAAAAACATGGACAATATTTTTTTAAACATATGGAACAATATTGGGCTACATTGGGCGTATCTTGTTTTCTTAACTTTTCAGAACCCATTTCGTTCTTTTCAGGTCAATTTCTTCGTCTTCATCTAATATTAAAGCAATCGCTGCTAATTGTAATCTTGAATATAGAGGCATTTTCACGTGAAACTGCACACGGTACTGACATATATGAATGAATAGCACGTTACCGAACTAACGGTACGGAACTTTCGGTCACGTGCCGGCAATGTTGCGAGCGGATAGGCCTTTAAATCCGGTATTTCCGTTCCGGTATTTCGATAGTCTCAAATCAGGTATACGTGTGGCGCCATCTTTTAAATGCTAAGCGTTATATGTCGATGAGTTGACAAGAATGGTCTCGTGGACATCTTTTATTGGTAGGTATTCGCGAAAGCTTACATAGATATTAGTTACATCAGTACATAAGCAACTACTTAATATGACAGCTTGGTAATTAGAAAATATAACACTCCATTGTATCTGGTTTATTCAAGGTTTAATCAGGTCAAGAAAGTTAGAGAAAAAAAAAAACATTTTTCAAAGACCTCAAATCAAATAGGTATAGGTATCGCATCGCACAATATGGGTTAAAATAAAATTAGTGTTGCCTTAAATTATAATAAATTTAGTTAAAAGTAATTTTAGTTATAATTACTAACGTTAAATTAAGTTATAAATCTGTTCTCCAAATCGTTGAGGTAAATATGGCGAACTAATGTACATAAAACAAACTTTGCAAATATGTAGCGCAAATAAATTATTTTAATTTTCAATAATTTTTATTTCTAACTCACGATACTTTTATTTTTATTTTAGTAATAGGTAGGTAGTTATTGCGAATTACAGCAACTACATAAAAGCGATGTTTATTGATAGAAGTATTTATCAATTTTATAGTAATTAACGCCATCTATCGCGCTATTAGCGACTAAATACAAACTATGTCTACGCAACTCAAGCCGACGTGCTTTCGACGAACGTTCACTCAAAATCTAATTTCTAAAATGGCTGCCAGATGGGGACATAATCTTACGTATAGAGCGTAAGCGAAAGATGCGAATTATGTGCGTAGAGTTTAGAATCTTATTTTAACGTAACTCATGACACTCATGAGATTGGCTTGAATGAGAAAACTATACAACCTTATTGCAGATAGCGCGTATAGCCCGGCGGTTAGCGTAGAACGCAAACGATCTATGCAACTAAGCCAAAATGGCGCGGTCAGGTATGAGATGGGTGACCGCTAGTGGCAAAAAATTTCATGCGCGTTTCCGTGCTTCGGAGGGCACGTTAAGTCGTCGGTCCCGGTTGTTGTCGGTAGATAACAGTCGTTAAACCTTGTCGGAGACCTTATGGGCGGTTTGAATACATCTGACAGCGGGTTGGCCACTAACCCGCATTTCCACCAACCTGCATTGGAGTAGCGTGGTGGAGTACGCTCCAGGCCTCCCCAATAATGGGAAGAGATCCGTGCCCAGCAGTGGGATGCAAAAAGGGTTGCAGTTGCAGCCGTCGCAGGTAAAACAAATAACAAAAAAAATTTTGCTTGCAGCTTGTGCAGACTACCAAAGTTTAATTCGCTAGCGGCGCATCGACATAAATTCTAACGAGGAGATACCTGTGCCCAGCAGGGTAGCGCAAAAAAAGTTGTAGCCAGCCTATATAAAAATACTAAATAAGTATTACCTTTCAAGTAGCAAGGGCTTCTTGAACCAGAACTCGACAAGATCCCCATTCTTGGGCTTGGTACCCCAAAAGTATGTGGTGCCCTCGTATGCTCTCATCATGGTGTGATCTGAGTGCTCTTGGATGTCCGACCGGATCTTCTTCAGAGGAGGATTGGTGTGTGGATAAAATGTTGGGGCCGAGCCGAATTGCGGATCCTAAAATATATTATACTTAGTAGATATTATTAAAAAGGGCTTGAGTTTAAAGTATAGTGAATGAATTATTAGGGTGAACATGAAACAAAACAAAGGATTTCAGCCAAAATTCAGGCATGCTAAAGGTTGTGTGTAGATAAACGGTAGCAGTCACGCACGTGTGATCATTGTCGACCCGTAGCCATACTGTTCATTAATATTTACGTAACAACTGGCATTAAAAAAGACGGCTGCTGAGAGTTTTCCTCCTCCGGCTCATTTCTCAACTCATCCCCCATACGTGCACCTTGAGCCGATGACCGTGAAAAGATTGACGTTCATTAAGAGAAAATGAAAAAGATATTTTGAATTTTAAACATTGGCTTACCAAATATTTTATACCACGTAATATAGTATAGCGGTATAGGTGCTTAATAAATTATTATATTTATTTGGTATATGGCGGAGTAGCACGCTCGTCTGCTAATCCATTAAAATAATTATATTACAAAGAAACGTTAAAGCTATAATATTTTTACCATATTTTAATTAGGGATAGTGAAATAAATGCAAACAAACAAAAAATCAAATCTTTCCTCTACATAATTATTAGAAAAGAAAAGAAAAGAAAAGAAAAGAAAAGAAAAGAAAAGAAAAGAAAAGAAAAGAAAAGAAAAGAAAAAATAATTTTTTTGCGCAAGAAAAGAAAAATAATTTATTTATCAGAATAGACGCGACAGGCGTCTAAGGTACAATAAAACCAGAAGACTGTAAAATATTAAATATGATAACGTACCTTAACCTTTTGAATTTTGCCTTTTAGGGAAGAATACAGGCCTATGTGTTGGAAAAGAGATGACTTGTACTTGGGTCGAATCTCGAGCTTGTTCTTCATACATACTTTCTGAAAGTAAAAAAATAAAATATAATATTCACATAATAATTACTGAATTTTCTTTATTATAAATGTGCTTTAGGGTCGCTGTATGTAAATAATAATAAAGACACCACAGATCTGAGTTCTCCAGGGAATTCCCCCTGATCCTTGTTCACCATATTCACCGTTACCATTCACCGTTACCTAGTTTAACTGGGGAAGTACTAATACTTCGTGCTAACATAGAACTTTCATGGTTCGGCCAAGTTCTGTTTCGTGGTATTGCGTAAACAATACCTTAAATCAGCTGTTGACATCTCAGATGGCATCTTAGGAGGTTATTTGAGCATAGATTTCTATTTAATTTTATTGATTAGAGAGCGCGTTCTTTGAGCGACTCTTGAGATTAGTTTAATAATAAGAACATAACACTGCACTTAAGAGCACTCTTACACTTGGGACCGATTTATTACGTGTGGAGCTGTGTGTACAAGCATTATTACTTACCGAAGGTTTGTGGATGGTGCAAACTCGATCAGCGTGATAACTCTACAATAACCATTAGATGGCCCCACGTGACAGAACTCTAGGAAGAACAGTGTAGATGTCCATGGACTTAAGCCTCCAGAGCAGCAGCGCACTTGCATACGAAATCGAGCAAAACTCAAGCTTCACTTAGGTAGTGTGTAGATGTCCTGATACGCCGTAGATCTGTCTGCTACTTCAGAAAAAAACACAAACGCGTTCTAAATCTGTTCCTAATATAATCTAATTTAAACAGGGTATATAACGATAATGATTCACACTCATACCCCCACGGTAGAGTACAATATATACCCTATCTCGTGGGTACTATGGACACACCCAAAGACAGAAACACAAACACCCAGACCGAGAACAGAAATTTAAACTCATCATTCAAATTTCTGTTTCGCCGGGAAGCTAACCGGAAATCGATTGGCTTTCCGACATGGTAACCATTGCGCCACGCAGATCAGATATGATTTATTTAAACCATTTTTTTGAAGCTAAACCAATAGGCACATACACCATCATCGCGTTTCCCTTCATATCCTCGTTCCCTCTAGCGCCCGGTAGGTGGCGTTACTATCTTTCGCGCCCTTTTGACGTACAAAGGCAATGTCTCTTTAACACTTTATAATTTTAAAAGAAAGAGTAAAATTACTTACTGAAGTCTTGTCGATGGTGCAAACTCGGTCAGCTAGGTAGCTCTCCAACAACCAGTCGATGGGCATGTTATTGTAGAATAGCTGGACATAGATGATGAAGTGGACTAAGTCAGAGGACCGGAAGAGCTTCCCGATGCCCCCCACGTGACAGAACTCCAGGAAGAACCAGTTGGGAGTAGAGATGGATACCGCTGCGGTGAACTGTTTGATTTCCTGCGATAAAATTAGTTTTGATTCTCCTGATACGGTTTTATACTGGGTAATCTATTGAGATACTTTTGATGAGCTGTCAAATGGCGACATCCTCATAAATTCTTGAAAAATACGTGTGACGTCGCAAGCTGGTATAGTCAATTGATTATATCATAATGATAAGAGGCAAACAATATATTTACAAAAATAGAATTAACAATTATCCTGGTTTCCAATAGTAACTATGACGAAGGGTTTTTGGCGGGAAGTCGAAAAAGACATATTGTGCTCTTGTTTTATTTTCATTTTCTTG
Source organism: Pyrgus malvae (assembly GCA_911387765.1). NCBI lineage: Eukaryota > Metazoa > Arthropoda > Insecta > Lepidoptera > Hesperiidae > Pyrgus > Pyrgus malvae. The sequence continues at coordinate 26,939,796 of OU426947.1, forward strand.
GTGTATTTTTGAGTTATATCGGATAAAGTTGATGGCATTTTGTTTGATATAGGTTAATTACAGTGCACGAGTGTTTGTAAAATAGAATAGCAGTGCTAAAATATGTTTTTTCTGCTTGCCTCCAAAATTCCATCGGACACGTTCTAGTAAAGTAGCCATCGCTTTACTTGAATATCTGACTGACTAGACTGACTGATTACTGACTACTTACTGACTTTGTTATGTTATTACTTCGTCCAGTTTCATTGAAACTGGCAAAAAATTGATGCAAAAAATATACTTGACGCTGGCAGTATGCACAGAGTTTGCGATGCCATAATTGAAAAAAAAAACGATGACGAAGATTTTTTATTAGATGACTAGTACATCAAAATCACATTCCAAATGTTTGAAAAACGATATATTATTAAGGGATTAAATCAGCCATGAGTTCGTGATTATGAAAACCATAAAGGGTAAAGATATAAATAAATATAGCTATAATTAGTAAATTAGCTTCTTAAATTTACTGTCACTGCCCTTTGTAATGTATTATAAAAGCTATATTTTGCTAAAAAGGGACAGACTACATAGTTATTACCTGGTTATTACACAGTTGTTTTTAACGAATATTTGACTTTTGTTTTTACTATGCTAAGAATACTTTATCCTATCCTATATTTTATTGGATTAATAAGTATCGTACACTCTAGGATCAGTTAAATAATAAATTCTGGGCTATGGCATATTCTGCGTTTTCTCGTGAGTTTTAATAGTAAACAAATAAAAATGGTCACAAAAACCACTCCTTACTACATCAAATGCACACGCATTAGCGATTAGATCTGCTTATTATTCAAATTACTTCTTTACACACCACAAAACAGCTTTTGATTTACCAATTTCAAATAAAATAACCCAGTAACTAAATAACCATTAGCACTGTTACACGATTAAAACACATAGAAATTCGTAGAGGTACTTATACAGTAAAAGAATTGATTCGATTTAAGCACCTATTGGATTATTATCCCAAATTAGCCGTTATGAACACCTTATAATATAGCATATTATGCGGAACACAGCACAGAAAATAGACTGTATAAGCCATACATCAGCACACACCGTCAATGACAAAGAAATATCTCGAAGCTTTCATCTCATAAGACAATCTATGGCGTGTTTATAGAGGCGATATCAGCCTAGCTAAGGCATATCCAATCTACTACAACGGATATGCCTTACTCGTCTACTACTAGGCTAATCTCGCTTCTACGTACACGACCTAGATTGCCCTTTGAGATTAAATCTATAAGATTTTGCTCCTTTGTGGACGCCGTTCTTAAGGTTTTAGTGTTCTCATTTGCTTTTTATGTGGTGCATGCTATAATCTTAATTAATTTATGAGACTCCCTACATTTCTACCTAGTTGCTACGTAAATAGAAGTTATGTATACATTTAGGTCTTTATACCAGTTACTAAAGGTAAACATAAATATGGTTCTTTGCCTCTTTAATTTGATATCAGTTATAAAAACACCTGTTCAATAAAGATAGACACGATAACACTAAAAGTTCAACACTGTTCAGGCATGACATGTTTGAATATACATACTTGAATATGTGTTTCGCGTACATTATCCAGATTAAAAAGTAGTCTCTCGGCGTTTAATTCAGATCTTTTATATTATATTTCATTTCAGAATTTTGAAATCGTATGAGCTCGCAAAACAAAATTGCAATTCTAATTTTAAACTTGAATGTAAAATGAAATAGAAAGTATGCATTGCGATGTAGGAGGTTAAAAGGACAACATTGTTCAGAGTAGCAAGACACAGTGCACAGCACAGTACTTACATTAATTTACGCTAGGTAAGGATCCACCAACCTGTATTGGAGCAGCGTGTAGTAAGCTCCAGGCCTCCCCAATAATCGGATAGACCCGTGCCCAGCAGTGGGACGCAAAAAGGGTTGCGGTCAACGATATAGCTTCGGGATTAAGAATAGAGCTACGGTATCCCCTGCTTAATCGTAAGAGGCGACTAAAAGGGGGCTTCCGGGGTTGTAGACGGTGTGAGTGGGAGCTAGATCAGCCCAACCAGCAGCCCCGGGAAGGACGGCGGTGTGTGCGTGGCCGCATGTCGCCGTAAGCATCGGAAGGTGCAGAAGAGCACATCTGCTCTCCCGAGGATGGGCCCATTGTGGGCGCCGCGCGTGGAGGACACCGGTGCGTTCCACGGGAGATCCCGGAGTCCTCCCCAAGCGCAGAGGCAGGCCACCGAGGGCGTTTTAGTGCGGTCAAATACCTAAGGTCTAATACAACCATTTTCAAACTGATTTCTGAGGTTACACTTGAATTAATCAATACTAAATAAACCTTCATGATAAGGAATTCAGCTGACAAATGAAGGTCTATTTCATTTCAACAACAATGTATCTTAATTTAAAAAATCAGACTTTAGGAAATCACTTAAATATTGGCCACTCAACTCTCGGATTAAAACAATGGTAAACAAGTTACAAGGCAGTAAAAGCCGGTACACGTAAACTACGAACACTCGTCAAAGTTTCATACGTTTAAAATAGTTTATACGTTTCACTTCGCTTTGCATAATTTTCTCTCGCAGAGATAATCATTTTAGTCACTGTAGCGCTTTGCCTTCGCCGTTTTGAATTTTGAATTAACTTATGAATTTTGATAGCTTGTACATTAAATATATCGTGCTGGCAATAATATATGTACATCTTTATGTTTAGCAGAATCATCGTTGGTCTTAAAGAAAAATAGATGTAAAATATAAACAATTAAGGATATTGATAGTAAAATAATAAAAGTAATACAACCACTCTTTTATATGAGTAAGATACATTTATGCCGGTCATAATTTGTGTGTCGGTGCCGGTGTAAGGTTTAGCACGTCAATATTTATTGGAAAATTCACAAAATACTTCGCTGCAATTTTAAACAAATTTCCTAAATACTTTCTAAACATATATCACGTTATAAAAATCGTTAGCTTATAAATAGATTATGTTGTTGTTTTACTTATAAAATGATTGAGTTATAATATAATATACCAAACATGCTGCAAATAGTTTAGATTATACTAGAAGCCAACTACAAAGTAAAGTTTGATATCATAAATACAAGTATCTTAGAAGAACCTTGAAACAACTATTTTTAGAAGGCGATTTTGGTATTGGCAATGAAAATGCTAAGAGCGCACTCCATGGCCAAGAAAATCTGACAAGAAAATATTTCCCGTATCTTTTCGAACACGGCTAATGCTATTACGTTGTTAAGAAAGCTTAAATTCTTAAGTTGCTTACATAAAGTCTATTATAAATCTTAAAATTTATACTGTAACAGATAAAAGTCACGAGAAACTCAAATCATGCATAAAGAGTCGTTGTAAGATACGCGTTGTTTAGTTCTTGTACTTTGAAACTTACTTGCATATAATTCCGTTTTGCGATAACATCGTCTTCCAGCATGAGGTAGAAGGTGCCCTTGGATTGCGCATACGCCATCAGGTATATAGTGTCCAGGTTCTGTTTGGTACGCCACTTGACCCGCTTCAAAGAATCGCCTAGTGTTGTAGGAAGAGCTTCGAAGTCTGGGTAGTACGATGGTGATGGGGAGAGCACTTCGATCAGACCGCTTTTCACGTGTCTTGGAAACCTGAGGAAAGAAAAAATCTTATAAATTTTCCCAAGAGACTGGAACATTTTTATGTGAAACAAGCAGCAGATGAGCATTCTGGCATTACAATCGTATTTATAATCAATATTATGAGGTATCATAGTGTTCGCCAACGCACTTGGAAATCTAAACGAATTCATAGACGATACTTGAGTGAAGCCTGCTAGGTATTATCCGTTTGTCAAAACGGACTGGAATAACGAACGCACGTCAAATAGTGCTCTTAGCATAGAGTTGCCTGCTTACTTAAGTTAGTATGCTTCTTGAATGAATACGTCTGTTAGTCGTTTGAATGCTCCTAATTAAGGATTGTATGGCAGCGCGCAAGGCCGTGCTAGTGGAGATGCGATATAGGCACAATGCTAAGAGAGCGGAGATAAAGAGTCAGTCTCGTCCGTAAGATCGCAGTTAAACCTTGTCATTACACTTTACAATTTTCAACGTGCAGCAGCAATAAATACGCTATATATATATTACTAGCTGACTCCGCGTACTTCGTACTGACTTTTAAGGTTTTTTTCTTATAAAAAATACCATGTAGCCTGGGTTGTCCACATCCTTTATGACTCAGGGGTTTGAAAATAGATTACCTAGACCTACCGAATATACCTATACCGATTATATTGAACTTAACAAAAAAAACCGAGAGTTTGAGAAGAGAATCAGTAAGTGACAACGTGGTCGCCAATGAATCTCAATCAGGTATTTGGCAAAGGGAGATCTCCCGCCGGGCGAGGTGGTCATGCCCGGGAAGCGGCCGCGCTCCAACTGACTCGATTTGGAGCTTGTATAAATGGTAGGATATTCCGAAAACTTCGATAGCGTGATTCAGGAATACCCGTGGCGCCATTTCTTGATGAGTAGCGGAAGGTCGCTACAATGTATGATCTTAGAGCATCAAGGTATTGATATTTATGAAGGGTGAGTCAGTAGGTACCTTTGATGCTCTAAGTGTATTATCGAGCGGCCATCACGCGCCGTCCACTCAATGTTGATAGTATGATTTGACTGGCAGCTGACGTCACGGGAACACAGAGGCTTTATGAATGTAATTGAAAACTGAAAACATAATTGCTTTTATACTAACGCGGTGGTTAATTAAAGGCATTCCTTTTACAAATAAAGATTAAAGATTATTTATTTAAATTGAATAAGTTGTGGGTACAAACAGTAGGTGTTACAAAATCAACGGGTTGCACTCCGGTAGTGCCAGCAGAAGTGAAAACTTGAACATTAACGGTGTGAATTTTTGATATTTTGGAATGGTTAGGGAATAATTTCGCACGAATTGCTTTTGTTATCAGTATTATTTTTCATCTAGTATTTACAATAGGTTTGCATCTAGTATTTTTATAAAGTACCCACTTATTTTCTTTCACTATTTCTTCGTCACTTTGTTAATTAATAAATGCACTTTGTTCAATTTCCATATTTTACAAGTATAGACAGTCGAGCCGTCATCAGCTGTCACCCCTCCGTCTTACGAATTTTCGATCAGGCCACGTGTCCAGACGCGAGTTTAACATTTTTTACCCATCCCAAAAAAGTGCACAACGCCGCTAAAGAAGTTTTCACTTCAAAAATATTAGGATCGACTTATTCAGCCAAAGCTCGCATGCAAATATTTAACAATTTTTTTGTAACTAATTTAAATTGACTATTAACATAAATTATTACATCATTCTCATTTTAATTAGGTATTATTATATCCATGTAGGAATAATACACAGAGGAAATGTTTTTCGATTTCAATGAATAATACAATAATACGTTTATTATGTCATCTATCACAAAACCTAATTAGTTGTTCTGATAATAAATAAATTGCTTTATTAATTATCTTTTCGTATGTTATTCTAATTAGCATGATGTACTACGTGTAAATATACTTCAATTATTGCAATAAAACAATTGATATCAACATTTCGTATCCCAAAACGAAAATTTAGTCGAAATATGGGAATAAATAATTATAAAAAAATGTTAATATTTTATTTGTACATATAAGAAACACTTTTATAAACATCCAAAAAAAGGGGAGGGGGTAAAGTTTGTTTGGAAATGTTCTCATTTCTGACTTAACAGTATGAAAATCCATACTTAATATTATAAATTTGAGTGTAACTATGTCTGTCTGTCTGCTACGCTTTCCCACTTAAACTACTGAACCAATTTTAATGGAATTTGGAACACAGATAGAGTGGAACCTTGGGAAAGGACATAGGATGGTTTCTATCCTACGGGAAACTTTAAAACGAGACCACGTGGGCAAAGCCGCTTGCAGAAGGCTAGTTTGTATATATATATATATATATATATATATATATATATATATATATAATATACTGCATAATCGGCGTAGATAAAGAAAAAGAATAAAGTGTAGCTTTCTACTTATTAGGGGGAGTTTCTATGGTATACTTTGTCTTTCCAAACTTAAAATTATGATAGGTTTTGGTACGAGTTTAAATAAAAATTCAAATAGGTCTGTTTTCATTCGTATGTGAGGACAGACCAATATTTACTTTTATGTTTCATAATATATTTTTTAGCTTTTAACATTTCAATAAACTCTTTTGTAAAGATGATAATATCAGCATATTTATAATATATCATATTTATACATATTATGTATAAAAATGAAGCTTTGGACTACTAGTACTCTTTACGCAACGAATTTCATCAATTTTCGACGATACAAGCTTTATGTTCGGGCTTAATTTTGGAGCGATGGTCGATGTAAAGGATGGTAAAGGCAAATACTCGTACGAGTGCTTTGTTATTTTCCCCTTTGAGCGACAGAGCGACAGCGACAATTTACGCTTTACCGCTCTTATACCTACAACATACATGGTTTCATTTTACTGCATGGCCCGGCGGTTAGCGTAGAACGCTAGCGATCTAAATAATCTCATAGTCAGCAACTAAGCCAAGCGGGTGCGGTCGGGTGTGAGACGGGTGACCGCTAGTGGCAAAAAAAATTCATGCGCGTTTCCGTGCTTCGGATGGGCACGTTAAGCCGTCGGTCCCGGTTGTTGTCGATAGATAACAGTCGTTAAACCTTGTTGAAGGTCTTATGGGCGGTTTGATAACATCCGACAGCGGGTTGGCAACTAACCCCCATCTCCACGAACCCGCATTGTAGCAGCGTGGTGGAGTAAGCTCCAGGCCTCCCCAATAATGGGGAGAGACCCGTGGCAGCAGTGGGACGCAAAAAGGTTTGCAGCCATTTTACTGCTTTCAAATCGCATGCCTTATATTCTGAAAGGCGAGTGACTAAAAACTATGAACGCTGAATTTTAGAAATTATTTACGTCACGTTGTAATTGTAGAGATTATAGCATTCCGTCAGTCAGCTATACTTATAATTTGGCATTTAGTACAGAAGTCAATTTTGCATCGTAATGATAGAATTTTGTACTTAATGAAATCTGAAAATTTTCGAGCATGCTAATTAGAAACAAATTTAGCGATCGTCAATCATGTAAATATTTTAAAGAAATCGAGTATTGCGCGTAATGCTTGGTTTACATAATTCCAGACCCGTGATCCAGCCAGTCCAGTGCTGGATTGTATTTGTAACGTCTACATGGTAGTAAGTTTTACCAAGATTGTATGCATTTTACGCTCGCAACAGGGCCATGCTCGCTGAAACTTACGCATTGTAAAGTATAATAAGGCACTTACTTGGTTTCGATCTGCCTGGCGGTGTTGATGACGTACTTCAGGTCGGTCTCCCCGATGAAGATGACGATGAGCGTGGTGTTGAGATCCGCTTCCGACATCCTATTGATCAGGTGCTGCGGAAGAAAGTTTTCTATAATTTTATATGAACTTGATAATACAAATTGTTATGACCATAGCACTTATGATACGGAAAATGGAGAAGGAAACTGATTTCTTAATCAATGCCAGAAGAACAAGATCGCTGAAAGTGCATTTACCATTAGTATTAGTCATAGCATAATGTTATATAGCCTAAAGCCTTCCTCGATTAATGGACTATCCAAAAAAAAAAACAATTTGAAGAAGCAGTTCCTGAGATTAGCAAAAAAACAAACTCTTCAGCTTTTTACATACTCGTATTAGTATAGATCTAATGTGTAAATACGAGAAACGTCAAGATCCCAATGTAGGGACTTTTAGGGAACTTTTCGCATGCTCCGTTTTAGCAGTAGCGAAGCAGTTCACTCCAAGTTTAAATGGCGAAAAAGGTTCCTTTTAAGAAAGTGAATGCTCGATGGATTACTAAGGAGATAAATATTATGGTATTTAAGTCTATTTAGAATATATATCAGTCAAGGGTTTTAACTTACGTTAAATGCCGGGGAGCCAAACTAATTTCGGGTCGTACTGTGGTCTTTCTACGAGACTAATCGAGAGCCATCACGATTGCTATGTGGTGAAGATAAATATTACATAGCGTACGTACGTGGGGCTTTAGATAGTTGGATTCCAGTATTAAAAATTGAAATGGGTATCCATAAGGTATTTCTGGACTGGAAATATTAATGGAAGTATCGTACGACGCTAGAGTAATTTACGAAAACTATCAAGAACTAAGGGTACTAGTCCCCGCTGGGAGTCAGGCAGACAACTAAATGGTATCAATGCTCGATAATTGCATACACTATCTTGTAAAGGAGGGGGCAATGTAAAACAATAACGTTATTATTAATTGCTTTAAATATATCTCCTCTTTCAATGCTGCTATGAATAATCTGCAATAAGAAAATTATCAGAACAAAGAAATAATAATTACTTCCTTTGTCCATTTTTATACGCAGGCATATTGATAAAGAAACTAATTTTACTCTTTGTCTCTAAGAATAATTAATTTTTATAGGTGACTAGCTGACCCGATAGACGTTGTCCCAACCTAACTATGAATATTGAATTAAAGTTTTAAATGAAAAAAAATTGGTATGGTTGTTAAGCATTCATAAATATTCTAATTTTCTGCGCAATTTTCTTAACTTCTTCTTTTATCAAAATCAAAAATATTTATTTCATTTTAGGAATACAAAATATTCGCTTAATGAATGTCATTTTTCCCCGGTCATCGCCTTTAGGTGCCCGTGTGGGCTAGATGTTGAGCTGAGAGAAAAAAGGCGGCGGGAAAAAAACCCAGCAGCACTCTTTTTTTTTTAAAGTACATATATAATTGAGATAACAGTATGGCTATGGGTCCATAATGGGAACACGTGACAGCTGGTCGTATGAGACACTATAACTCATAAGAAGCTTTTGCTGATAATAACAAACACAACAAACAAAAAAGAATTATCGAAATCGGTCCAGCCGTTCACGCCATGTTTTGGGGATTAGGACTAGAGATAAGAGTATTATGTTTCGGCAACGGGAACGGGGACCAGACTTACGTAAGGTCTAAATCTCCAGAGTAACAACGCAACTCAGGCAAGATTCAAACTTAGTTAATAATAATAATAATAAATATCTTTGGACAATTCACACAACACCATCTGATTCCAAACTAAGCAGAGCGTATGGTAATCAGAAAGCTGATAAACATACTTATATAATAGGGTCTTGGACACTATGCACAAAAAAAATCTAAATCTTTACCTTAAAAAGGTTGCACTAAATCACGCTTGGAAAGCAATATAATTGTTAATTCTTTTTTATACATGATTACGGCCTATATCAATAATAATGAAGTCAATTGACTATGATAAGTGACGTCACTTATCATTTTCTCATACAAAATGTATGGGGATGTCACGTTTTGACAGCTCATTAAAAGTATCTCAATTGACTTGATAGTCCAAGACCGGATTCTAAATATATACTTAAATAGATAAATTAACACTCAGACACAGAACAAATAGTAATGTTCATCACACAATTATTTGTCCTGGGTGGGAATCGAACCCACGACCTCACGCTTCGCAGTCAGCTCATCACCCACTACGCCACGGAGGCTGTGGTTGTATTAAGAACCCAATGCAAATCAAATAAGCAAAATCTAAAAGAACCTTTATTAAAGTTAAAATTTTCACTTGGCATAAAATTACCTACCTTTTTTTTGTATCGGGGGGAAACCTTCAAAAGGTACCCGGCACCTTGGGAGAGAATACCGGGTTATGTGGGATTTGTACCGCACTAAAACCCCTTCGGTGGCTGTCTCTACGCTTGGGGAGGACTCCGAGATCTCCAGTGGAATGCACCGGTGTCCTCCACGCGCGGCGCCCAGAATGGGCCCATCTTCGGGAGAGCATATGTGCTCTCCTGCACCTTCCGATGCTTACGGCGGCATGCGGCCACGCACACACCGCGGTCCTACTCTGGGCTGCTGCATGGGCGGATCAAGCTCTGATTCACACCGTCCACAACCCCAGAAGCCTTCCTTTAGTCGATTTTTACGATCAGGCAGGGGATACCATAGCGCTATTCTTAATCCCGAAGTTACGGGGACTAAAAAAAATAGATAAAACAACCTATCCACTAAAACACAAAAGTAATACTTACGTATTTCCTTCTAGAAATAATGGTATTAACTTGGTAGTATATGGATACCAGCAAAACCTTATTACAGACGACATCAGTCTGATAAAAATATTTAGGCGTAACCGGATTTTCATAATTCTAGTAATTATACAAATACGCTAGTAATTATACAAATACGCTTAGGATGAACCGGTTGAGTCTACCTGAAACTAGATGGGCCTTTCGAAGCGATTTTCCATCGGAATCTGAGATAATAATAGAAAAATTAAGTTCAAATACTACAATTTGAATTAAAATTTAGGTTTTATTTACCTAAAATATGAAACAAGAAAATATTTCTATCTGTAACCGTTATGCTGAATCCCAGTTCCATCGCATTATTGAGGAAGCCTGGAGTTCACTCCATCACGCTGCCCCAGATGGAGGTGTAAGTTAGTGGCCAACCCTGTGCCGGATGTTTTCAAACCACCCATAAGGCCGTACAGGTCTAACTCTGAAGCCTGGAAACGCACATAAATTTTGCCACCATCGTTCACCCATCTCACAACCAAACGCAGCCGTTTCGATAAATTGAATAGATCGCTGGCGTTCAGTCTTTTACTTTAGTGTTTAGCATGTCTTCCGTATTTAGATAAGAACAAATTGTACCGTCAAAGTGATCATGATATAGCTCTTCTTGTCTCTCTTAAGGATTTACCCATTCGCGTATTCAGTGGTTTGAGTTCTGATTGAACCAATGAACCCAACCATATCCTGTTGTATTCGTATGTGTAAATTCATATCACCATTATTTTTACTTGCCGTCTGTTAAACTAAACCTTACCGTCAGCGTGGTCATGATGTAGCTTTCCTTGTCCCGCTTGACGGTGGGTATGCCGATAACGACGTTCGCGAAGGCACGCCCCCCCTTCATGTGGTACGCCGGCCTCAGGCTGTGAGGGTCGTTCATCAGGTGCGGCAGTAGCTGGAACTCGAAGGGGGTTCGAAGCACGGCCAAGTTCTTGGAGTGAAATCCACTTGCAGCTCTTGTTCCTGTTGAATAAAATAATTATGTTAGTGGATGTTTTTCTTTAATTTCCGTACCCTAAAAGGAAAAAAACGAAAGCATAAAGGAACACTTTCTTGTCCGTCTGTCGGTCAAGTCCTTTGGCCGCAACCCTTTTTGCGTCCCACTGCTGGGCACGGGTCTCTCCCCATTATTGGGAAGGCCTGGAGCTTACTCCACCACACTGCTCTAATGCGGGTTGGTGGAGATGCGGGTTAGTGGCCAACCCGCTGTCGGATGTTTTCAAACCGCCCATAAGGCCTCCGACAAGGTTTAATGACTGTTATCTATCGACAACAACCGGGACCGACGGCTTAACGTCCCCTCCGAAGCACGGAAACGCGCAAGAATTTTTTTTGCCACTAGCGGTCACCCATCTCACACCCGACCGCGCCCGTTTGGCTTAGTTGCATAGATCGTTTGCGTTCTACGCTAACCGCCGGGCCATGCGCGCTTCTTCGGTCAAGTCCTTTAATTTTGGAAATGCGTAAATGCTGAACATAAAACAATATACTCAAGATGAAGTTTTAAATAAAGAACTTCTTCATTAACTTCAAAAAAGATACAGCCGTTTATTTCTGCCACGTAAATCGTATATTTCGGTACCTTTCGTTCTAAATCAATGGGCTGTGTGAGTATCCAGAACAATGGCAACGTTACTCCGGTGAATTATTCTCTGATCTAGGTAACTACCAACTCACTGGTCACCCGTAACCTAAACTAGAACTGAAGCGCGCATGGCCTGGCGTTTAGCGTAGAACGCAAACGATCTACGCAACTAAGCCAAACGGGCGCGGTCGGGTATGAGATGGGTGACCGCTAGTGGCAAAAAAAATTCATAAGGATACAGGATCAAGGATAAGTAATATAACCGATACTAACCTAATCTGAGCTAGCCGTTTGGATAGATGCTTGATAAAAGTATTCGAATCTGAACCCCATGAATCTATGGGTATAGTTTCGACGCCAAAAGGCAGAAAAATGTAGTCTTTAACAAGAACGACATATTACTGCATTTTGCGAATTTCAGCGTCGGTTGCTATCACGCCAGCTGCCCTGGATGAGAGTTGCATGTGGGGAGGTGCCAATGTGTCGACGTATGTGGTATCCCACACTAAGACACCTTCCGTTCATCCCATCAAATTCCGTTCATCAAATCGATACTCTTTAATTTTAAATAGATTCAGGAATTTAGAAGTTATGAGGGAAAAATGAAACTCAGGCATATCCATACATAAACATTAAACATTTTACATTTACATTCCTCTTTTTAACTGACGAGTAAAAAAAATTTATGCCGGGATGATACGTGTACTCGAGTACCGCTCGTAAAATCGCTTCAACTCGGTCTTGTCTTGGCACATACACACAGAAATAGTACGGTAAACATAACCTGCCTCAGTTTGCTGCGAAGCTTAAATATAAATAAACATTCGTGAGCTGTATACTCCGAGAGACAAGTAAACGAAAAGCACAAGCATTTCAAAAGATTCGCTTTTCAATTGGTGAAGTTGAGAAATAACCTCCGCTAGATTTTCCAGCGTTGATTTATATGATTTATTCTTATGACTAAATTATTTACAAGATTTTTTGGTTGCCAATAAGGCTCATATTTTAAGGGACCGCATCAAACAAGTGCTAAATTTAAAATAAAAAAACTTGTGACACTACCTAAATTTCTCATTTTAGAATATTTTTATATGTTCTGATTAATTACTCGCGAATTTTCTTTTTCTTTAGATGTACGGTCTTTTTAATTTAATTACCTAAATCGCTACTTGCGTTCAGTGCACATCGTTACACGTGACACACAAAACAATTCCGAGAGTTACTTAGCATAGTCAGCATCATTCATTTCAATCACATTTATATTAAGTTTAATATCACTTATTAAATTTACTTCTACACTTAAATATCCTTTCATTCATAATTATTATTATCAAAAACTGTTCCTAACATCTTTATTCTTTATATATGTTTTTACATAGGTCATTCCTGCGCCATGCCCCAAGAAATTTTGCCGTTTCAGAGTTCTTTCAGGGGTCGTTATTCTTATATTTTGATAAAAAACTCTTGATTTTAGCCGCTTGTTTCTCGAAGTAGAATATTCATTAAGCATAATATAAAAATAAACGCCAGGGCAGTAGAATATTTAGCGTTTTTATATGGCGTGTTCGAGGTTCGCATCCTTTAGTCGACAATAATGTGTGTACAAGGGTGCGTCGTGCTACAAATGAAACAAGCTAATTTAATTAGCTGTCTTGTTTATAGTGCGCTAGTAGTTTAGCCAAGTATTGAGTAATTTACTAGATCTGAACAAAAATATTTTACATGAGCATCTAGTCGATCGAGTTTAACCCGTGTGATAAAGGACATAAAAAGGATAGTAGCCAGCAGTCAACGTACATACATCTTATGCCCGCCCCACACGTAACGAGAGATGTACAGATCTGTTTGCGCAGTACAGATTGGTGGCAGTAGCAAATTTCATTCGATAAATAGTTTTCGATTTAGTTTATCTTTATCATTATGTGTGGATGGCGGTCGTGATCGGTCAGTTCTGCAGTTCGTCTCGGACCACGCAAAGCGCGTTTTATGCAATAATATGTTTGCTCCTCGACTTTTACACATACACATAATTAGGCCCAACAAAGCAAGTGCATCATCATCATTTTCCATCGTGGACATGTTTATTGTGTGAACTTATGCGGAAAACTGACGATCGACGCAGATATCTGTGGCGTGTGGAGGCACCAGGGGCGTTCGATTTGTCTGTATTTGTGTGTGTGGAGCGGGCATTAGTCTCTCTCTCTCTCTCTCTCTCTAGGTCTCTCCCCTTTATTACTGGGGAGGCCTGGAGCTTAGAGCACCACGCTGCTCCAATGCGGGTTGGTAGTAATGCGGGTTATTGGCCAACCCGCTGTCAGATGTTTTTAACCGCCCATAAGGCTTCCGACAACTTTTAACGATTGTTATCCAGGGCTGGATTTATTGGTCTGGAGGCCTCGGGGCAACAATGGGGTGGAGGCCCCTTGGCCCCAAACTATTTTCCAATTTTTTTTCTGTCAGTGATATTTTACTGATTGCCTGATTGGAATGAACAAATATAGATCGATGATTTCTGTTAATATTTAACGTAATCATGTTTGTACAAAGTACCGTAAAACGCGAAAATAATATGAAAGGAAAAGTTTGTACTAGTGTGTACTAGACTGAATTTCATTTTTTTTTCGAAGTCTCTTGTGGGGGCCCCTCTTTTGTGGAGGCCCCGGAGCTCTAGCCCCGGTTGCCCTCCCCTAAATCCGGCCCTGCTGTTATCTATCGATAACAACTGGGACCGACGGCTTAACGTGCCCTCCGAAGCACAAAAACGCGCATGAAATTATTGCCCCTAGCGGTCACCCATCTCACACCTGACCGCGCCAGCTTGGCTTGACTGCGTATATTGCGTGCGTTCTACGCTAGCCGCCGAGTCTTACGCGCTTGCCGAGCCATACGCGCTTCCAGTCAGCTAGCCAGTAGCCAATGTTAATCTTATAAAAATCTTATAAAGTGAGCAGTAATTTTGAAAAGTGTTACTTGTCTAATACAAGTAATTAAAACATAAGAACTTAAGAATTACTGTGATGCCACGCTCATAGAACTAACAGAAAAAGCCTGCCCTTAGATTAATTATTATTACAAACTTAATAACTCGTTTCCAATAAATCCAGATGCAATATTTTTTGCGTCAGCTACTGGGCCCGAGAATCTTCCCGTGTTTCGGAATGTCTGTAGTTTACAACTCTTCTCCAAAATGTCTGCTCTACATTTTGAACCCAGAAAATATCTGAATTTAAGAAAACAAGTAACATATTGAATATGTTGCTAACCATTATATTTCGATAAACATCACGGTCTACAAGCGTTCGTTACGCGACGTGTTTGACGTGCGTACCTTTTATTCGACGATAATGAGTGTACTGTAGACTTTCCCTTGCAATATTGACAATGATGACAACATACAAAGTTGTATGAAACATCCTTAGAGCATCAAAGTTACTCACTCACCCTTCAGGAGAGACGGCATAGCGCCTCGCTTCGATACATAATTTTTGTGCCAAATCTGGTGCGGGGAAATGACGCACACATTTTAATTTTGTCACACATTCACAAATATTCTTTCATCGCAACTTAACTTAAACTTAATGAAAGCGTAGGTACCTGATAAATTCCTCAGGAGAGCAGCGAGCTCAGGTGTAATGGTCGCCCAGGGTGCTTCGTATGCGGGGACGACCATTTTACGAGGAGTGCTGGCACTACGACCTCCGGTGAGTTTGTTCTGTAAGAAAAAAACTGGTTACGCGTCGGTGGAACTTACCTACTGTAGATCCCTGAGAACTTGTGTCCCATGGGGTATTTAAAACTATGATATATTAATAAGAATATTATAGCCAAGAAAAGTCTCGTAATTGTTGCACTGTTTTTTGTCTTACGGTAACGCATTTGCAAAAGCACGATAAAATAATAATCCTACCAGAAACATTTATGTAAGAAAATATCAAGTGTTGTAAATAGTTTCATACAATTTTGTAACTTTAATTTGGTTTAAGTACTGAAGGTGATTTTTTTTTATATTTGCACACACACGGTACGTCGCAAGTGTCGCAACGTGATAAAGCACTTTGTCTGAGACCAGTCAAACTGGGATATAAGAGACCGGACAAAATGTCCTGTAGGGGGAAATATTTCAATAAAATGACGTAAGCAACAATAATATTTGCCTAAAGTATTTTGTAACTCCCTACAATTCATATCAAATAGGTTCGTGATAGCCAAACATTTGTCAAACGGGTAAAAAACTGCGTGTTGTGGAGTAAAAACTTAATTTAACATATTTATAACTATTATAGTTACCTACATAATACCTACCATACCGTACCGTTAAATAATATAATTTGATAATTTAATATGAATTGTATCTTTATTTAGTACAATTAGATTAATATTTCTTTTACGTTACTTACAATATTGTTTAGTATTTTTCTTTTGACATTGCATGCTGTACAGCAGCCAAGTATGTTTGCACTTTTGCACCTACATTCATGGGCGTACCCAGGTTCTTGGTCGGGGGGGGGGGGGGGGGGGTAATTACTTGGTCAGGGGGGAGCAAGTTTTTAGGTTCTTGGTCAGGGGTAGTGGGGATGGGCAATTTTTTCAAACTGGGCACAGCACGTAAATTTGCACGAAGACAAGCACTCAAAATGCGATGCAAAATGATCCGTTAAAGTTATTCTTTCCTCCGAGGATACGTTCCTCAAACATCATTTTTAGTTAACTTTAATTAATAATATTGTATGCCACAGAATATGGCAGAATGTTTAAAACTCCAATAATAATTTTAAACATCTTATTCTATGTATGTAAACAGTCAACAATAAAGTACCTACATATTTCCATTTCATTTTGAAATATTATATATATTTCAAATATTAAAGGAAACAGCAGGAAGTAGCATATTATTATGTAGCTTATTCTTTATAGGTTTCTTTTTACGTTTAGATCTTTTGGGATTATAGTATCTGGATCTTGATCCAGGGGGGGACAGCTGCCCCGCCCCCCTGCACCCCCCTGGGTACGCCCATGCCTACATTGTATCCTGACACCTTTTGTAAACCATATTTGATGCAATAAACGATTTTTTTTATTTGAATGGAGTACCAGACGAGCATGCAAGCCACGTGGTGTTAAGTGGTCACTGCGGCCCATGGACATCTACATACAACCTCTAGCAAGCATAGGTAAGTCTTGTCTGAGGTCGTATGCAGTTGCGCTGCTACTCCGGAGGCTGGTGATCGCTTCGTGTAAGTGTGGCCGGCAACTGCACCTTTCCACCGAAACACAATAGAATTGGTTCACGGCAGAAGTGGGTGCAGCGGTGGTACTCCCCCGGGCGAACGATATAGTTCGAGCACCTAAAAAATATTATTATTAATAAACGAATAAACGATTATTAAATGTTTGCGTATGTGTCGCAGCCACTTGGTTATATCGGCTACTCAATTGAAAGTGTTACCTGCAAAGACATGATGTCTTCCTGTCGCGCGCGGTACAAAGAATCGAGGAATTGCAGATGCGACTGCATTTCCGCAAGATGCTGTTCCATTTGATCTTCACGCGGCAGACGAGCTGTGGAAGAAATACATAAAATTAGTATGCAAAGCAAACGATTTGGACCCCTTTTAACAAATTAAAAAAATAGGTAACTGTGTATTAAGGTACTAGCTGACCCCGCGAACTCCGTATCGCGTTTAAATATTAAATAATAAAAATAATGGATAGCATATAAACCTTCTGCGTGAAAAAATACATGTACATACCAATTTTCATAATAATCGGTCGAATAGTTTCTGAGTTTTGCGATGTCATATATCTGTGGCCCTAGTGAAAAGGGATTTAAGTCTAAAACTACAACTTTACAGGAGAGGCAAAAAACACACGGCGCGCTCAAATTGCGTGTTTGTCCTCGTATGACATTTAAACCGCCAGCAAAAGTAATACATGTGATGTTTTTTATAGGTAAACAGAGTATGTTCTTTATTATTAATGAGTTATTTTTTATGTAACGTTAATAGTTTTTAAAATAATGACTTATACCCTCAACAAAATAAATTCCTCGAGGGTATAAAATAACTTATACCCCTTCACACATAAGTAAATTGAGAATTCGCTTATGTGAAAAGGAATACGCATTTGAATGAATTTTATGATAACCAAGTAATTAAATGAAATATTTAATAGCTCATTTTATAAGAAAATAGTGTTTAGCTGTGTACTTTAAGTCAACTTTAAAAAAAATTGAAAATTATGAAAAAAATATCATGGCGTCTTTTTCACTAAGATTTTATACGTGGCGTGTGGTACATGTAGACTTATATGAACTATTTTGTGCTACTTAAACCCATATTTTAATGGAAATAAAACAAGCGGAAAACAAAAATATATTTATTTTTTTAAATTTCTTGTGTATTTTTTATATTTTTTTATATGTAAACCGAACAAAAAGGCAGACGGGCCGCGTGGTGTTAAGCGATCACCGTCGCCTATAGACACGGGGGAGCCACCCGAGCATTGCCGGCTTTGGAGGAGAGCTTTTATTACAGCTTTCTTGAAGAACCCCATGTTATAGTCCACTGGGAATGCCTCAGCTGGAAGGTTGTCCCATAACCTACACGTCCGTGGTAAAAAGGAGCGTGCAAAGCGGACTGTGGAGGACCGCCACGAGTTCAGATGATGCCTGTGGAACTTTAACCTTGGTCTGGTGGTATAATCATGGAATGGTGATGTAGGCATTAGTTTGAAAAGTTCCTCGGAGCACCCACCATAGTAAAGTCGGTAGACCACGCAGAGCGAGCCTATGTCTCTTCGCAAGCTGAGTGATTCTAGCCTGTCAGTCTATCTTGGGTCGTTGACGATTCGGACTGCGCGCTTTTCAACGGAGTCAAATGGGTGTAGCTGGTATTTTGGTGCTCCTGCCCAGAGATGAGAGCAGTACTCCATATGGGGTCTGACCTGGGCTTTGTACAGCGTCAGTAGTTACCCCGCAGTGGAGTACTGCCTCGCCCTATTGAGGACACCAAGCTTTTTGGACGCCAATTTGGCTTTGTGCTCCAAATGACTCCGGTACTGCACTTTACTCGTAATGTCAACTCCCAAGATATCGACACTTTCACCGACGGTGAGCGCGGTACCCTGGAACTTGGGCGCTATAACAAATGGGGTTTTTTTAGCGGTAAACGCGTAAACTTTGTGTCTTCGTGAGGTTACACTTGACAAGGTTAAGTCGACCCCATTCCGAGACCCGCTCCAGAGAGTTCTCGACTTCAGACACAAGTTTGATTCTACTTTCCTCTACTTGTGACCGAGAGGCATTGGCTCGACAGGTGTATAGTGCGTCCACCGTACTATCATCTGCATAGCAATGTATACTGCGTGATTGTTGCAGCATGTCATTGATATGCAGAATGAATAGTGTAGGAGACAGTACTGAGCCTTGGGGAACACCGGCATTAATGGGTTTCATATCTAAGCAGCATCCGTCAACAACGACCTTAATCTGCCGCTCAGACAGAAAGTTTGCCACCCAGTTGCATAGCCTCAGGGGAAGACCGTAAGATGGAAGCTTCGCGAGAAGGGCCCTGTGCCAGACCCGGTCAAAGGCCTTTGTGATATCCAGGCTGACTGCCAGAGCCTCCCCGTTGCCCTCGACGGCTTCAGCCCAGCGGTGTGTGAGGTATACCAAGAGATCATCGGCCGACCGGCCCTAGCGAAAGCCATACTGACGATCGCTGATCAACCGGTGCTTCTCGAGGTACCTAAGGAGCTGCGTATTTATAACACGCTCCATCACCTTAGAGAGCAGGGAGGTTATCGCAATGGGCCTGTAGTTGGACGGGTCACTGCGGTCATCCTTTTTCGGGATTGGGTGTACTAGGGCTACCTTCCACGAAGACGGTACTTTACTAGTGGTGTAGGAAAGCGAGAATAAGCGCGTTAAGACGGGAGCCAACTCGGGAGCGCACGTCTTTAATACGATCGCGGGGATATCATCCGGCCCGCTCGACTTCTTGACATCGAGGGCTAGCAGAGCTCGTCTGACGGCCCTTTGAGTGAAACGCACGTCCTTCATCGACCTCTCACACTGCTTGATGGTCGGCGGTGTGGCACCTCCGTCGTCCAGAGTCGAGTTTGAGGCAAACAGGGTACCCAGGAGATCGGCTTTCCCTTTTGCCGTGTGAGCCAGAGTATCGTCCGGTTTGCGTAAAGATGGTAGATACGACCGACAGAAGTTACCTTCGACAGCCTTGGCAAGCGACCAAAAAGCTCGACTCCCGCAAGGCTAGCTAGATAGACGCTGGCCAATTCTGCCGACGTGCCTAAACTTCGCCTTGGCTATTTGCTTCTTTGCCGAACGGGAGGCAGCGTTGAATTTTTTCCGAAACTTAGACGTTTCGGGGTCCTTGCGCGTGTGCGCATCAGCCCAGGTTTTAAAAGCTTCTTGCTTAAGGCTAGAAGCCTTAGCGCAAGAACCATTAAACCAGGGCTTGTTTCGCCCGCCAATGGATACTACAGAGTTGGGAATAAAACCAATCATGCCCTGTCGTATCACATCGGCTATCGATTCCGCACACGTGCTAGGATCACCCGAGGTGAAGCACAGCTGCCTCCAGGGGTAGGAAGCCAGGAATTTCCGGAGTCTATACCAGTACGCTGACCCGTAATGCCATTGGGTCGAGAACCTTCTGGGGGCGGCAATGGTACGACAGAACTTACCAGGCAATGGTCAGAAGTCCCAAGTGGGGCCCCAACCGTCACCCGGTAGTCATATGGATGGGTGGTCAGCAGAAGGTCCAGCAGAGAGGCAGTATGGGTCTCAATATCTGGTACTCTGGTGAAAGTGTGTACCACCTGCGTCAACCCATATGCCAAGGAGAAGTTGTAAGTGTGTATTTGAACAATACCAAAAAAATAAGAGAAACTCACATCTTAATCTGCAGAAAAATCACAAATTGAGATGAAAAAAAGGATGTGCGAGCGACTGACGGGACGCGGGCGCTATGCGCTCCCCACTCACCCCCCCCCCTCCCCCGCAGCGACGAGTTATATCGTTTCTCACGTAAAATGAAAGCTATTCGTAGGATACAACGAGAATTGTATTATATTACATTTATTAATTTCACAATAGCATAATGTGAATACTGATCTCAAAAGAGTTATACTTGATTTTTGACATTTATTTTGGTGAAAACAAATTGATGTCTAATAATATCATTACTCACTAAGCCATTTAATAAGGACCATCTGTTGTTGTATTGGTAAACACCAATTTGATAAAAACGTAGGTAGTTTATGTTAATTTAGATTAAAAAACACAATTTTATTTTTTTATTTTTCAGTTTAAAACAATACGAAAGTACTTGAATCCGATTATTGTAGTTTTGTATGTATTAGTTAAACCCATATGCACCAAATAACTTCTTTGTTTTTAGAGATAGCTTAGATCCGTTTACACCACATGATAGAGCATTTCTTTCTGATCAATTTGGTATATTTAACTAATTTTCGACAAAATCGGACTTGTACCCCTTTTCACTAGGGCCACAGATATACAAACATTACTTAACACCCCCGCAACCCCCCCTTCCGGGTGGAATTTCGTAAAATCCGTTCTTAGCTGACCTCTACTCGGCGAAAGGAATATTCCTACCAAATTTGAAGTCGGTAGGTCTTATAGTTCCAGAGATATCGTGATGAGTCAATATATGGGTGGAAATACCCCCCCTTCCGGGTGGAATTTCGTAAAATCCGTTCTTAGCTGACCTCTACTCGGCGAAAGGAATATTCCTACCAAATTTGAAGTCGGTAGGTCTTATAGTTGCAGAGATATCGTGATGAGTCAATATATGGGTGGAAATCCAACCCCCCCTTCCGGGTGGAATTTCGTAAAATCCGTTCTTAGCTGACCTCTACTCGGCGAAAGGAATATTCCTACCAAATTTGAAGTCGGTAGGTCTTATAGTTCCAGAGATATCGTGATGAGTCAATATATGGGTGGAAATACCCCCCTTCCGGGTGGAATTTCGTAAAATCCGTTCTTAGCTGACCTCTACTCGGCGAAAGGAATATTCCTACCAAATTTGAAGTCGGTAGGTCTTATAGTTCCAGAGATATCGTGATGAGTCAATATATGGGTGGAAATCTCTTATATATATATATAATATAATATAGATTAGACAAATGGACGATGCAAATGACCGAACAGGGAATGTTTGAAGAGACCTCATAGATTTTGCTTTTACTACTGAAAATGCTGCTCCAGTACGGGTTGGTGGAGATGCTCGTTTATGATCAACCCGCTGACGGATGTTTTTGCCCATAAGGTCGACATAAGGTTTAACGACTGCAACCTATTGATAAGAACGGCTTGACGTGCCCTCCGAAGAACGGAAATGAAGATAAAAATTAGCGCCGGATATAAGTTTTAATATTGATTAAAATTTTTACTTTTAATATTGGCTGCAATTTATAGGCAAATTGTCTAGTATAGTATATAGTATAGCCAACATTTTGAAAAATCAAAGTAAAAATTAAAATATTTATTTCATAATTAGTAATGCAAAATATTCGCTTAATGAATGTCATTTATTCCCGGTCACTGTCTTTAGGTGCCCGTATGGGCTACATGTTGAGCTGTGATAAAAAAAGCGCCGGTAAAAAAATCTTTATTTGTTGGTTCTATTGCTTAATAAGGATTATATCTACGCTGTGTTGTTTATAGCTTTGAGTTTGAATTCGACCACAATGCTTTTCCGACGTGGATTTCTAAAGAAAAGTTTTAAGTTATACCACTCATAAAAATAATAAATTTTCAAATAGGCAATAAGGCACTGCCACAACGGTATCACTGGCTGTCTAATGATATGCCACCAGTCTGCATTTGCTCAAAGTGGTGTGCTATGGTCATGCCATCATCCGACGGTGCTCGTCAATGCTTACTATTGCAGACCACTAAGCTGTCTTCACCAGCCTGTGGGCTTTACGTCATAATAGTCAATTCAGCCTTAAAATTGGGAAACCGAAAATTAATTTCATTACAAGCTATCCAATAACGTGTTTACGTAAATTTCCAGTTAACTTCATTATGCACCATTAAGCCCCACAAAATTCATCGGTTTCTGTTCGAAATTTCAGTTTAACGGATGTGTATATTTAATAATCTTTTTGAATAATAATTTCATGTATCGTGACATCGATATTCGACACTAGGATCCTTGGTCTTAGTCCCTGTAGCTTCGGGATTAAGAATAGAGCTACTGTATCCCCTGCCTGATCGTAAGAGGCGACTAAAAGGAGACTTCCGGGGTTGTGGACAGGGAGAGTGGGAGCTTGATCAGTCCAGCCAGCAGCCCTGGGAAGGACGGTGGTGTGTACGTGACCGCATGCCGCCGTAAACATCGGAAGGTGCAGGAGAGCACATCTACTCTGCGAAGATGGGCCCATTCTGGGCTCCGCGCTGGAGGACACCGGTGCGTACCCTCGGAGATCCCGGAGTCCTCCCAAAAGGCAGAGGCCGTTCACCGAGGGTATTTTAGTGCGGTCAAATCCCACATAACCCGGTATCCTCTCCTAAGGTGCCGGGTACCTTTTGAAGGTTTCCCCCCCGACACCAAAACAAAAAGGATCCTTGGTCTTAACCCCGGTGCGTATTTCTCGCTGCTCCGCGGTATATTATCACCGTAAATACCTGAAAGTTCTACAAATTTTCTAAATTAATCTGCACTAAACCAGTGTGGTGGACTACGATTTTAATCCCTTTCAATTCCGAGTGGGGACTTTTGCCAAGTAGTGGGACATAAAAAGTAAACAAATCATGTGTCTTAAACGGCCTAAGTATTTCACAACGGAAAAAGTGAAAATTTGAGATAGTGCGACTCGGATACATACATGACGGGTTCCGTTCCAAAATTAATTGAAAACGCCCTTGACTAATATGTTCCTTGTGTTGAACTTCTTTACAGCATTGGTTTTATTGTACTACTATACATTTATCTAAAAAGGAATAGAAAAATACGTGTTGTGGTATCGTGAGTAGATTTAAACCAAATTAAATAATATTTCTTATCATTGTAGGTATTAAATGAAGTAACAACAGCACCAAATTCAGCGCTTCGAAGTAATAAACATTTAGGCCATTATAATCAATTTAGTGAATACCTTTTCCGATGGTAACTCAATTGATTAACAATTAGGTCTTGTCCCTAGAGTAATTTCACTAACTCCACCAATGATGCTATAGCATAAAAAGGATCATAAATTAGTGCCACTCCACTATACTCCACTTACAATATACATACGCGCCGCTTTTATATTAAAGGTAGTGGTAGTACGAGGTAGAACTTTTATGAGTTAACCGGAGAAGTACCACGGCACCCTCTTCTGTCCTGAAGCAACTCTATGTGTGTGTTGCGATGGAAATGTGCAATTGTCGGTTAGATCTACATAAGGCGACCATTGGAGTAGCAGCGAAACTGGATACCACCTCAGGCAAGAGTCAGGCTTGCTTGAGCTGGGCACAGATCTCCAAATCAGTCCAGACAGACATTATTTCAGAGATCAAATAAGAGGGATTTAGGCCATAGTCCACCACGCTGACCAAGTGCGGACTGGTGGAAAACATACCTTGAATAAATTACGTGTTTCTCTTAGACATGCATAATGATGGGAGAACATCGTAATTTATTAAATACCAGCCTTCCGCCAGCTTAATGTGTCCCCGTAGGATTAAAAACAACGGGTTGCACTCCGGGAGTGCCGGCAGAAGTGAAAACATTAACTTTGTGCATTTTTGATGTCTTGGAATCGTTAGGGAATAATTCCGCACGAATTGCTTGAATTATCAGTATTAATTTCTATCTATTTCCTCGGCACTTTTTTCATTAATTGTTGCGCTTTGTTCAATGTCCATATTTTAAATACTTGATATAGGTAAACGAATTTTACAAGTATAGACAGTCGAGCCGTCCTCAGATGTCATCCCTCTGTCTTACGAATTTTCGAGCAGGCCACGTGTAGTTGACGCGAGTTTAACATTTTTTATCCATCCCAAAAAAAAGTGCACAACGCCACTAAAGAAGTTTTCACTTCAAAAATAGCCTATGTGATATACCAGACTTCATTGCTATATTAAAATCATAGGCGTTTAGCCAGTTGCTTCAACCGCGTTGACCCTATTACCCGTTTTCACGTAGGAATGAAGCATTTTCCCACGGTAAAAAGTAGCCTATGCTACTCAGGGTGAATGTAGCTTTTTAATGGTGAAAGAATTTTTGAAATCAAAAGAGTAGTTTTTGAGTTTATTTATTACAAACATACAAAAATAAAAATCTTCCCTCTTTATAATATTAGTATAGATCACAATATTAGCCCTAACCGTAGAGCAGCGATAAACACGCACTTGACTTAACTTTTTTTTTAACGGGTGGGTTTTAAGATGAACATGGACAAGACGAAGATGATGTCTAATGATGACCATGTAACACCTATACCGGTCGTTGCTGATGGAGCAACTCTCAAAGTTGTAGACGAGTATATTTACCTGGGACAAGCGATCCGTATGGGTAAGTTCGACTTCCAGAGAGAGGTAACTCACAGAATCCAACTCAGTAGGCAGTGTTCGGAAAATTACAAAGTGTCTTCTCGTCCAGAAAACCTCAGTGCCTGAAGTCGAAAGTTTTCGAGCAGTGTGTTTTGCCAGTAATGAACTACGGCGCTGAGACGTGGTTTTTACAGTTAGGTTTTTCCACAGGCTCAAGGTCGCTCAGCGAGCTATGGAGAGGCCTATGCTTGGTATTTCCCTACGCGACAGAATCCGTAACGATGAAATCGTAGACGAACAAAGGTTACCGTCATAGCTCTCAAAATCTGCAAGCTGAAGTGGCAATGGGCAGGCCACATAGTTAGGAGGTCCTTGACTCCACTAGATATTATTTTAATATACAGAACACGTGCAATAAGCGTCACGTCGTATAGTCATAGTCATAATAAATCTATGTTTGCAACATAATAATGCATTTGTGTGTGTTTTGTTAGCGTTCCATCTTTAAATAATCAGCTTATCTTCAGCTTTAAGTACTCTAAATAATTCATAAATGGCCGGTAATAAAACCAAAGAAGTTCATGAAATAGTTACAAGAATTTTCATTAAAAACTTAAATACTTAAGATGCCAGTGTAAGAGGAGAACGGGGTTAGCTTTACATGCTTCACGTTGCGTCCTTGAATGAGAGGAAAACTTTCTCTATCTTGCCCTAATATACTATATTTTATTCTTATAATATATTATTATTATTTTATACATAAAATTCTCGTGTCACAATGTTAGTTACCATAGTCCTTCGAAACGGCTCGACCGATTTTTATATAATAAATAAATATAAATAAATATCTTTGAACAATTCACACAACACCATCTGATTCCAAACTAAGCAGAGCTTGTACTATGGTAATCAGAAAGCTGATAAACATACTTATATAATTCTAAATACATACTTAAATAGATAAATTAACACCCAGACACAGAACAAATAGTCATGTTTTATACGTATGTTCAGTAGGTCTGAGAATCGGCAACTACTTATTTTTCGTACCCCTAAGTGATAAGGGTGGCCTACCCCACACATTTTTAACGCGGTCGGGAGTTCGCGGGGTCAACTAGTCTTATATATAAAATTCTCGTGTCACAATGTTAGTTACCATACTCTTCCGGCTCGACCGATTCTCATGAAATTTTCTGTGTGCATATCGGGTAGGTCTGAGAATCGGTCAACATCTATTTTTCACCCCCCTAAATGATAAGGGTGGCCTACCCCAAACATTTAAATGCGGTACGGAGTTCGCGGAGTCAGCTAGTATTATTATACTATACTAGCGAACCCGGCAGACGTTGTCCTGCCTTAAAGATTAAAAAAAAATTGCGACTATAAATTGAGATGTAAGCTATCCTATCTTTCAAGTTGAATCAAACTGCACACGGTGTGCAAATTTTATTAAAATCGGTTAAGTAGTTGAAGAGTCCATCACGGACAAACACGTGACACGTAATTTATAATACATATTAAGATATATCAGGGTGTTCAAAAAGTTGTGAGAATGACGTAGTAATGGGGGGTTTTTAAAAAAACAATTAATATCACGGAAAGATAAGGGCTTTATCATAATACCCTCAAATTATTAGCTTTCTATCTTGTCTGTGTCAGTTGTATTAATTATTTGTTTGTGACGTGTCGATAACTCTCGCTAAAAATGGATAAAATTGAAATCCGTGCGGTGATAAAATACTTTTGCTTGAAATTTTTTATTACGGAACAATTTTTTTAAGATTTACGTGAGACATTAGGGGAGTCTGCTCCTCCATATTCCACAGTGGCTAGGTGATGTGCAGAGTTTAAACGTGGTAGAACATCGGTTAAAGATGACCAACGCTCAGGCTGCCCTTCGACGTCAGTCACTCAAGAAATGGTCGAAAAAGTTGAAAGACTTGTTCTGGATGATCGCCGTGTAACAGTTCCTTTTATAGCTGAAGAGTTGAAGATTTCAACTGGTAGTGTGCATAGCATTTTGCAAGATCACTTAGGAATGAAAAAGGTATCCGCGCGTTAGGTCCCGAGAATGCTAACGGACGCACAAAAGCAAACGCGACTCAACATTTCAAAGAGCTCATTGGAACTGTTTCAACGAGATTCTGATCTTTTTTTGGCTTGATTTGTAACAATGGATGAAACATGGCTTCATGATTATGATCCTGAAACGAAACAATAATCAATGTCCTGGAAAAGACCATCATCTCCAACACCAAAGAAGTTCAAGACTCAACCATCTGCCGGCAAGATCATGGGCTCAGTTTTTTGGGACAGCCAGGGGTTGATAATGATTGAATACCTTGAAAATGGAGCCACTATCACAGGAAATGTCTACTCAGTACAAATAAAAAAATTACTTCACGAAATCCTTGAAAAGCGACGAGGAAAACTCGCTAAAAAAGTTTTGTTTCATCAAGACAAAGTACTGACTCCGTCTAGGTTTTGGCAACTGCTAAAGTTGGTTAGGAAATAATATTAAGGCCCTATTATAAAAAATCTGAAGAGTTTGTTTGTACGTTGGACGCGCATTTCGGAATATTTGAAGATTCAATTTTCTACTAAAATTTTGGGTAATGAAACCTGTGCATAAAACTATCGTGAATGTCATGTCATGGTCACGAAGTGCGTTCGGCTATGAATGTTGTGAGGAGTGCACATTATTTTAGTGTACCTACCTCGAGATATTCAAATGTCTGCTAAAGCTTCAAAAGCTTACGCACTCAAGCGCGCTTGTACTCCTAGTACACATACATAATATATTAATTCCAGAGAACTTAATGGTAGTGGTAAAAAAAAAAATTTGCCAAAAACGTTCACCCATCCAGTTGGCAGTTGCTAAACGGACCTGAAATTGCTTAACTGGTAGCTCTAATTGTCTATTTTTCATAGTTTTGAAACCATTTTTTAAACCTTTTTATGTCCCACTGCTGGGCACAGGTCTCTTCTCACAAGAGACTTACATAATCACATTTGATAAACACTCCATTATAGTTAGTTCACATGACTTAGCCACGCGGGTCGTGGCGCAATGGTTGTCATGCCGAACTGCCAATCGACGGGTCTCGGGTTGGATTCCCGGCGAAACAGAAATTTGAATGATGAGTTTAAACTGTTCTCGGTTCGGGTGTTTGTGAATTTGTCTTCGTATGTGTCCATGGTACCCACGACACAGGGTATTAATTACCTTACTGTGGGGCTATGAGTGTGTAACGTTTATTATTATATCAAAACAAAACCCAGATAATATTTTACAATAGAAATTTCAGTTCGCTTCACAAACAATAATGTTTTCGAACCGGGTCATCTCAGTTTTTCATCGTATCTATCTCACTACTTGAAATATCTTGAACAATGTTTCCTTTATATTTGTATTTCAATAAAGCCGCTTGAGATGCAATGTTTTCCAATTTGTATAAGGAAAATTCTTTTGATGTTTCATGTCTTGAATATATTGCAGCGCGTGTTTAAAAGACTGTGAAATTTGTATACACTTTTGCAAATATTACGAAATTCTTTCTTAAATCATAATATGAAGTACCTAAGCTTTTTAAATCAGTATATCATTCTTTTTTGTATTGAGAATATAATATTGGCTGCAACCCTTTACGTCGCACTGCTGGGCACGGGTCGCTCCCCATTATTGGGGAGGCCTGGAACGTACTCCACCACGCTGCTCCAATGCGGGTTGGTGGAGATACGGGGAAGTGGGCAACCTGCTGGCGGATGTTTTCAAACTATAAGGCCTCCGTCATCGTTTAACGACTGCTATCTATCGACAACGACAGGGACCGACGGCTTAACGTGCCCTCCGAAGCACGGAAACGCGCATGAATTTTTTGCTACTAGCGGTCACCCATCTCACACCCGACCGCGCTCGTTACCTTAGTTGCATAGATCGCTTGCGTTCTACGCTAACCGCCGGGCCATGCATGCTTAAGAATATAACATTATAATACAATATAATATTATAATAAAATATTATAATCTAATCAATTATCATTGATAGAAATTGTCAGCTTTACGTGTTACGAGGTTATCCCAAAGTCCTGCCATTACAGAAATTCAGAAATTTAAATTATGGATATTTAAAGCCTGATGCCAGGTTTACAGGTACAATCATTTAATTGCTAGGTTTTCTTTTGCTATTGGAGATTTTTATTACTAAAATATGTTTCTATACAATTGTCTGCATCTGGATGTAATGATATCTCTGTAGCTTGTTTCGTGTGCAAAGATCGTATTGTTTCTCTTGTCTAAGCTTTTTGGTCGAATGCACGAATTTCACTCTTATGTATCATCTACAAGAGGTAAGCGCAATGCTTTTCGGCAGGACAGTAAACAACCCATCCCCCTATACTCGGCACGAGACGGATTAATAATATATGCCGAAACATCCCTCCAAGAGGCCGATTTTTTGTTATGGTACCCTTGTTTTGAGTTTAGAAAGCATCGGATTATTTCTTTTATGGATAAGATAAAGGCATATAATATGAAGTAAATTTGTATATTGTCCGCTATGTTAGAAATTTAAAAGTAAATTATATATTTCTATGTCATCAGATAAAGGCATATAACTATTAATGTTACTGATATTCTAGCTAAGTATATAAAGTTTGTTCTTGTGTAAAAAAAAGTAAATATAATCAGATGATTAGAAGAAGACATACCAAAAGCATCAGAAAATACAGGACTAGATAGCGATGCCAACGTGAGTCCTCTACAAGTTCTAAAGATTATCAAAGACAGCATTTGATTATGTTTTACTCCATGAATTTCACAGGTTTTTCCGTGCCACCGTGAAATTATGTCAAATTTGACGAAGCGAATGTACTTTGCTTTTCTTCTATTGTCTTTTACATTGCATTGCAAGCATATACGTCATAACTTCACTTGTATTATTGACTCAACTTATGCACTTAACAAAACGTTAAATTAATGTATGTAGAATGCTTAAAGTTAAAGATTCGAGCAGCATTGTACATGGCTATATCATTTGTCAGGGAGGTTCGATTCCGCCGGATCCGACAAGTCGTAATTTCTGGTTGTTTTTACACCTGCAGTTCTGATTTCGGTTCTGAAACTATTTGATCGGGTGTAATCGGAGGTTGAATCGACATGTGGCCAGGCCACACTCAACACATACGAAATTGTTTTTATTTGCCGCACGGCAGAGCTCCTTTAGGCGTGCATTGTGGCGATTAATCGTTTGATTATTATATGGAAATGCTGAATTTCAACCCCTTCAGTCGAAGGTAAGTATTTAAAATTTCTAGCCTAATCTTCTATTCATTGAGATGAAGATAGAAAGAAAGTAAATCTGGGAAGTTTTAAGTCATTAAACTGAACTTTTTTCTTTAAATTTGATTAATTTAAATTTAAAATTTATAATTTATTTTACTGGCATTCTAATAAATTCGCATTTCTAAATCCAGGAACTCTATTCTTAGGCATCACCCGACTTCGATTTCGGTTCCAGTTCCAATTCCGATTTCGGTTCCGATCATCATTTCCGTAACATCTCTACATAGGTACTGCTTCATATTGGCTTGTTTACAACGCACTTAAGCTTACACACAGACGTAATAATCCACCGGTTTTTCTGTCCAGCAACCCCTACTCAGTTAATGCTTTTCTCGAGCGAATGTAATATAATCACATTATGAAATATCCAGGGTGCGATACTCGTTTCCTGCGGATTAATGTTAAATAAGAATTCGACCCTTTTTAAGACCTTTGCTTGGCTGACAATGTCGAAACATAAATATATAAATATTTTTTTATGTGAACCTCTACCCAAGAATCGAATTCAATCCAAATTGTACGTAATCTTATTGCAAAAGCTTTCAACAATTGTGTACTTACCTATAATATTTCTTTTTTACGGATAAATAAAATAAGCAGTGCCGACTTTATACGTAAGTAGTCCATTTTGTAGAATTTTCATAAGAAGTAAACAAATCTTAATATACGTGAAACTTTAATACCTTATGCTCAGACGGCGATTTAAAATATTTAAAATGTAAAATTGTTTAGGATGTATAATTTCGTCTTATACTCACGGATCCTTTCAAATACTGTAAGCACTGTTTGATTCCTTTTTCTTTTATATTTCCTCGACTACATAGAGGTTTCAGCGTCGGTGCTGTACAATATAATTAAGCTTTTAAGCAGACGTTAAAATCTGTCGAGGCCTCATGTTCGCTGTTCAGCCCCTACTTAAGTCAATGATGTTTGTGAGTGAATGGTATCTTAATTATATATGAAATATTCACTAAGAATACGCCATTTTACCATTTTAAGCAGTAATATAAGCGCGCATGGCCCGGCGGTTAGCGTAGAACGCAAACGATCTATGTACCTAAGCCAAACGGGCGCGGTCGGGTGTGAGATGGGTGACCGCTAGTGGCAAAAAATTTCATGCGGGTTTCCGTGCTTCGGAGGGCACGTTAAGCCGTCGGTCCCGGTTGTTGTCGATAGATAACACCTTGTCGGAGGCCTTATGGGCGGTTTGAAAACATCCGACAGCGGGTTGGCCACTAACCCGCATCTCCACCAACCCGCATTGGAGCAGCGTGGTGGAGTAAGCTCCAGGCCTCCCCAATAAAGGGGAGAGACCCGTGTCCAGCAGTGGGACGCAAAAAGGGTTGCAGCCAAGCAGTAATAGATTTGGAAATTTCGATATAAGTTATGTAAAGGTGATTTTTGATGTAAATATTTAAATAGTACTTAGGGATTATCTGACGTGTAGTGTATAAGTATAGGTATAAGTACTATTATTTTAGTGATAAAAAGGTAAAGACATGTCTTTAAGAATTAATAGTAGTTTACAATATCACACAGGGTTAATGATAAAAATTATGTGTATATCTATACTCATTATTATATATTATACTATACTCATTACTGTATATTTGTACGGTAACCCGATTACTGTCAGGTTCAATTTAATTTAAGAATTCAGTAAATAACTTAAAACTCTTAAAAGTAACAAAAAAAAACATAAATAAATTCGCTACGTCTTTTTGGTCGTTTATAGTTAAAATACCTGGACGACCGAGCGTTGGAATTAGATGGTGCTGTGTGAATTGTCCAAAGATATTTATTTATTTATTAAAAAATACATTATAATATTTAATTTAATCAAAGAGACCTTAAATCATATTTAAATTTCATATTTCGAAAATTGACGCGCAATTTGACAAAAATGCTGGATATAATTTTTACTATGTGTTGATGTCCAAGAATACACACACACATAACTCTTCCTTGTATATATATTAACTTATATATATAAGTAGTAATGCAATAATACAGTAGTACAAAATACAATAACATATACAATAGAGCATTTTATTATATAGTAAAATGTTCTATTCTCTGCTTCTTGTATCTTTATAATAGTTGTTTCTAGTCAGTTAAGATGTTCTCAAGCAGCTTTACTCACGTAATACTCTTAGCTTTACTGCAATGTTAAATCTTACTAGCTTTAACGCTTATGCTTACGTTAAATTTTAAATTAAAACTTATATACTCCATTGAATATATCTTTACTTTTATCTTATATTTCACAATTTATATAAATAAGTAATATACCTACGGTTATGAAGGAATTGTG
Source organism: Pyrgus malvae (assembly GCA_911387765.1). Classification (NCBI taxonomy): domain Eukaryota; kingdom Metazoa; phylum Arthropoda; class Insecta; order Lepidoptera; family Hesperiidae; genus Pyrgus; species Pyrgus malvae. Next base: position 26,972,782 of record OU426947.1, read on the forward strand.
CTAAACGAAACGTGCGAGGTCCGGTGTGAGATGGGTGACTAGTGTCCACGAACAACAAATTTTTATTCGTCTTTCCGTGCTTTCGTTAGGTCGTTTCGTCAATTAAGTCATTAATATAAGTTGTTATCGATACACAGCAGTCGTAAAACCTTGAAGGAGGTCTTTTAACCCTAATCTACATTTGTGGGTTGTATTGGAGAAGCGTGGTAGAGAAAGCTCCAGGCCTCAGTAATAATAGAAAGAGGCCCATGCCCAGTAGTACTACTAACAATATTAGTTGCAAAAAGTTTATTTGCTGTGGCAACATCACTTGTCTTGTCTGTGTTAGCTGTCACTTTAACAGATGGTTACTCTAGAATCCACGGCTAAAATTAGTGCATGAGAATAAAATTGTTAGGGAGCTTTTGATTGAAATAAATTATCTTCGTGAGATAAAATGCGTCTCTAATACTACATACACATTGACTGCAATAACCATTGCACACGATGTGAAGTGCTGACAAGACATGAATTTGTATGAAAAAGAAACATTCTTTATAATTATTAAATATTAGGCCAGTCATTATCGACACAAAAAAAGGCAAACATCGCAAACGCGCATGTATCTACGATTCTTTTATATATTGTTAGGTACCCTAAGAGTAGTCTATACCAAAAATTGCAACCCTGAAAACCTTGTGCTACCACCATGATGCTCGAAAAACTGCGAAATTTTGGCTCTTGTTTCAGTTTTTTTTATAGTACCTTAAGGAAGCTTTTTCAGATATACTTGTCATATTACTTTATCAAGCTAACTAAATTTACTACAATTTAAGCCCAACATGAGCTCTCTAGGTCTATTAGTTGCGCAGGTACAGCTAATCAAAGATGGGTAATTTTTTCCAAAACGTGGAAAATTGTCGGTAGGGTTGTTTGCCAAGACATTTGCTATTGCTGGCTAAACTAATGGACTCTAGGAGTATATCCGTGAGAGAAAATTTGATAAAAAAAATGAATTAGCTTTAATTTAATTCCAAAGTGGAGCCTCTAGGCCTACCATCAGGTACAAAAATGGTTAGGGGTTGACAAAAACCCATGTGACTGGGGATGGGCCACCAGCAATCAAGGTATCATGTCCGTCACAATGCGCGCAGAGCCCGCTCCTCAGAACCTGCTCAGAATGGTGGCTTGCAAATGCAAAAAGGATGCTTAGGGTTATGCAAATGCAGAAAGGTAGGGCTCAAGTGCTCAATTGTTTGCTCCTTTTGCGAAGGACGAAATTGCAACAACGTCACTACCTACTATCGTTTTAGACGAAGACGACGAGGATGAGGATATGAACAATCCAACGCCATATGACGGCCTGCCTCCACCTCCAAAAAACATTGTCTCTTCTGCCCCGCTTCCTCTCACTGATACAGACTGGGTGAGACCCGGCCCGTCCAAAAGAGCAAAAGTCTAACCAGTTCTTAGTATATTAGGTATTGTGATATTTTACTATGTTTATTTGTTAAGTGTAATTTAATTTGAAACCATGTTACATTTAAAATGTCAAATTCACCACCACTAATGTTGCATGTTTTTTAAAGAAATACATACCCACGTCATTCAGTAGAACGTTTTCATCATTTATCCGAAATCCGGTATTTTTATTTTTTTTTAATTATTTATGAAACGTTGAGGACTAGAGGCTCCACTATGGAATTAAATTAAAGCTAATTCTTTTTTTATAAATTCTTCTCTCATCGCTATACTCTAGGACCATTAGTTTAGCCAGCAAATGTCTTGACAAACAACCCTACCGACAATTTGCCACGGTTTGGAAAAAATTGCCCATATTTGACTAGCTGTACCTCCGCAACTAATAGACCTAGAGAGCTCATGTTGGGCTTAAATTGTAGTAAATTTAGTTAACTTGATAAAATAATATCACAAGTATATCTGAAAAACACTTCCTTAAGGTACTTTTTTCAAAAGAACTGAAACAAGAGCCAAAATTTCGCAGTTTTTCGAGCATCATGGTGGTAGCACAAGGTTTTTAGGGTTGCAATTTTTGGTATAGACTACTCTTAGGGGACCTAACAACATATAAAAGAATCGTAGATACATGCGCGTTTGCGATATTTGATGTCGATAATGACTGGCCTATATTGGTTCATCAGTAGAATGTTGGTTTACGTTCAAAAAGGCTCTTTTAATTAATTTCAATTCCGCCCAAGCGGGCGAGAGTGATGGAATGAGATTCATTCCGTCAGTGCCGGCCACCCAGCAATATATATATTGTGTTTGTTATTACATTAAAATTTATAGTCATTTATTGAAAAAAAAAAATACATTTCTCAATGCAAGCTCATCAACAGAATACAACTGAATACGCATAACATCGACTGCTTCCAATCATTTACTGCACTGGCCTTTTTACACACCGTCAACGCATGACTCCTATTATAAAAAAAAAACAATGCTAGTTCATAAACAGAATGAATCAAATGTATTGAACATTCTAATTGATACGGCTACAATGTATATGGTTCGAAGGACCCTTTTAATTAATTTCGACCTGCACAGGTGCGAACGATTGGATAAGCATTGAGCATTCCGGCCATCGGAAATGCATGCCACTTTGTAAATGAAATAAAAATTTACTTTATTTAGTATGACGTAAAATTTAACATTGAATTATTAATGGAATTTACATTATGCTATTTACAAAAATTATACCATATTAATATTTATACATAAAAAAAAACTTAAAAAAAATATAATAATTAAAATATATTATTAAAAGAAATTATTTCACGAAAATAAAATGTTAAAGTAACCTAATTAATATCATATCTATAAAAGAGAAAGTGTGTATGTATGTTCCTTATAGACTCCGAAACGGCTGGACCGATTTCAATGAAATTCTCGGAGAATCTTCAGATTGGTCCAACGAGTAATCCTGTAAAGTTTGGTTCACTTCTCTTTCTAACGCGGGTGAAACCGCGGGGCACAGCTAGTACATGATAAAAATACGTCACTTTGCTAAAAGTCAACGTATGTCGTATAGTAAGACACCAATAATTTTAAATCATGCGTTGTTACTTTCAAAAGTTAAACGAATTGAGGAATTTGTTTGGATATCCATATTGGTGGATGAGCAAAAAGGACTTTAGTTCTTTATTCCTTTATTAATTACAATTGTGAGCTTCAAATGCATCGGATTATAAAATATTCCGTAATAAATGCGAAAAACTCCTTGTAATCATGAAAAAAATACAAATTCTTATCATTGTATATTCAAAATTCCAGTTCCATCGCATAATTGGGAAGTGGGTCAAATTTAGCTTGCAAGATTTGACCCCAAACCCCAACAAGCTAACTAACATGGCAAATTAAATAAAACCTTGTTAAAAGTCCGCCGTGTTGAAGTATCACTATAGTCATGTCGCTTGGATGGCTTCATTATTCTGTTTCCCGCGTTTTTGTAGGCATAGAGTTTCGTTAGGTACCATGGTTAAATTTTAAATCCGCGTTAGAAATAAAGTCTGATGTTTTTAATCGGAATCGTAGTTCTTCTTGTGAGAGGTGACAATGAATTTCGATTATTTACCATTCCCTTATGCACTACGTGTATACATCATAATATTAATTTAACCTACGAAAAGATGGATCTTTACATTTATACTCCATAAATAATCCAAACTAATTATTAATATTATAAATGGTATTGTATGTTTTCACGCCTTAACTACTGAATTAATTTTGATGAAAGTTGGTACACAAAATAAAATATAGTGAACCTTGTCAAAGGACATGAATACTTTTTATAGCAAAAATAGGCTTAAAACTGTTGAAATAAGGAATGCCAATTTGTATATAGTGTTGTCTGGTCGAAAGTAAGAAAGATAATATAAGAAACTTTTTATTTAAGCACTAGATAAGAAGTCAAACAATATTTCTACTAAAGTTTTTGATATTTCGACCTACATTTGGAAAAAATCCATCAACCACCACCATCAAGGCATTGGAACAGCGTGGTGGAGTAAGCTCCAGGCCTCCCCAATAATGGGGAGAGACCCGTGCCCAGCAGTGGGACGTAAAAAGGGTTTAAGGGTAAAAGCAGCCATTTGGAAAAATGGGAATAGCAGGCGAATCACTGGCGGAAAGCTTGTGTAATAAAAAATATGCACTAACATAGCAATTAATAATACTAAATAGCTATTTTGCCTCTAAAATTCTACGGCAAGAATTCAGCTGTCAAAAGTCGCTACCACGCTTTGAACGCATAGCAAACTTTGGTATTCGTTAATCACGTCCGAGTTATTTGATCAAAGTGTACTAGGGTCACATCCTAATAGTGGAGGGTGCATGATGCGTTGAAAAGTGTTCGCCCACTGGTCGAAATTCGAACTTAACATAGAAAATCCGTAGATTAAAGGCAGGCGCTCCTTGTATTGTGTTAATGATATGAGTAACACGATTACGAAACTTAACACGAAACGCTGTAGAATTGTTTCACGGTAGAAATTAGTGCAGCGGTGTAAGTTCTACCATCTCCAATGAAAACTTAAATACGAGAAGAGCGAAACTGACGCCCAAGAAAACTGCAATCTCGAAGTCGTATTGAACAAAAACTTTGAAAGTTCCAACCGCAAACAAGACAAGCTCGCAAACGAGTTGTCAGTTTTGTCTCGTTAACAAACCGAACGAAACCAACCAAAAACCAGAACGAAACAAATAATTAAAAACATTATAGATATTTTATTTCTCTGGCTGCTACATTTTTGTTTGAATTTAGTGAATCAAACGAGTTTGGCAAAGGGAGATCTCCCGCCGGGCGAGGTGGTCATGCCCGGGGAGCGGCCGCGCTCCAACTGACTCAATTCGGAGCTTGTATATATGGTAGGATATTCCGAAAACTTCGATAGCGTGATTCAGGAAGCGGATAGCGGAAGGTCGCTACATCACCCCCTGCTCAGACCGGAGGTCGATGACTTCAGTAATCCAAGTGTAGTCTTCGCTTACAAGCGCCTGGAATGCCCTCTATCTGCGGTGAGTCGAGATGTGAGGGTGCAGGGTCATAACGACCTACAGAGTCGAAACGTACCACTGACGATGAGACTGGTTCATAAGGTCAAAGTCGCGCAGCGAGCAATGGAGAGAGGTATGCTCGGTGAGTCCCTTCGAGACAAGATCCGGAAGAAGTCACTCCGAGGGAATCCGGAAGAGGAAGTCACCGACAAAATTCTAAGAGACAGTATTCTGAAGTGGCAGTTGGCTAGTCACATCTGTCGTAGAGCCGACATTCGATGGACGAGACGGCTTCCCCCCCCCCTGCTCCCCTGCAGTCCCTGTAGCTTCGGGATTAAGAATAGAGCTACGGTGTCCCCTGCCTGATCGTAAGAGGCGACTAAAAGGGGGCTTCCAGGGTTGTGGGTGGTGAGAGTGGGAACTCGATCCGTCAAGCCAGCAGCCCCGGGAAGGACGGCGGTGTGTGCGTGGCCGCATGCCGCCGTAAGCATCGTAAGGTGCAGGAGAGCAGATCTGCTCTCCCGAGAATGGGCCCGTTCTGGGGCGCCGCGCGTGGAGTACACCGGTGCGTTCAACGGGAGATCTCGGAGTCCTCCCCAAAACGCAGAGGCAGGCTACCGAAGGGGTTTTAGTGCGGTACAATAACCCGATATCCTCTCCCAAGGCGGCAGAAAGTAACTGGATGTGTAGAGCCGAAGATCGGGCTCAGTGGCACGCCTTTTGAGAGGCCTAGAGAGAGAGAGTGGTGTTAAGTGCTCAAGCAAGCCTGAGTCTTGCTACTCAAGAGGCTGATGAGCTCAATAAGGATCACTTGATGGTCCGAGACTAGTCGGGGCTCTTTTAGTACCCTTATAGTATTTTATTAATTATTACACACGGATATAAAATTATGAAAACAAGTGGTCAAAGGTGGTCTGCGTAATAGACTTGAATACCTACCTCATTTATTATTATTAGGCATACTAGCAAAAGGGTGTACACCCCTTTCAATAGAAGCTCAAACGTCTACATTTAAATTAAAAACTGAAGCAACATCCAATTGTTTCTGAAATCGGTTGTGACGTAACATTTTAGAGGCTCATGGTAACTTCATGTATGTGAGGCCGATATGAACCTATTCCACGAAAATTTTCTCAACGTTTGAAATAGATGTAGAGGTGGGTGGTACTTCTCCAATGCCAAGTTTACCATCTTCAAAGCCTTTTAGTAGCACCTTAATACTTTAATGGCTGTTAAGAATTTGATATAAGCAATCTTTATTTACTTATTTTAAAATATTTACGTAAATAAAATTCAAACACGGAAAGACTGATGAAAACTTTCAATTTTTAACTCCACTATCGAACTCATATTGTTGAAGAAGAACTTCGGAAGTATCGTATCGCAATCGACAAACACGCCCACGACTGCTGAATCGCATTTCGCTACCTTACCAAACGATTCAATTCAATAAATGAAACACTATATATTTTTTTACTTTTGTGTTCGATCAATATCTGAAACATTAAAATAATTAAAAGCAATATTATTCTAGTCTATTCTAGTCTATTGCTTTTTCAATTTACGATCTGCATTTAGAATTACATTATACAAAAAACTTAACGGAAGGTCCTATTTTAAACGTAGCTACTCGTAAGTATTTTATCCAAAATCTTTCATATATAAAGTTAGCGATGCAAGTACCACGTAGGTAAGCACTAAAGGAGAGCGGGTGGTTTTTGTTTTGCTTATTTTTGATGACATGGGAGATGGGGGTCTTGTTTGTGATTTCGTCAGCAATATTCATTTCCTTACGTTTTCGGATTTTCTACTTAATTATAAACACCATGCTAGAAATAAAATTTCTACAATTGATACCTTGAACTGATTACAAATACATGTAGCAATGCTTACGCAGCAAGGGGAGGGGGGTTGCTTAGTTTTGCTGACAAGGGGGAGGAGGTTATTTAAAAAAATCTACTTACTTAATACTTGACTTGAACGATCCCGAAATAGAAATATATGTATTTAACAAGAAACCAGTCAACAAAATACCAAGTTACAGCTAGTGCAGGTCTATTTAGGACCAAAAATAAAATTTTGTGCAAAATGCAAAAGAAGTAACTAAAAAGGACGATAATAGCATATGAATAATTAATATTGGTTGAAAGACAGCAGAGTTATAAGTTTTTAGATTACTAGCTTTCCGCGCGTGGCTTGAATGACCAGCTGCAACCCTTTTTGCATCCCACACTTTATTGGGGAGGCCTGAAGCTTACTCTACCACGCTGCTGTCCAGTGCGGGTTGGTGGAGATCCGGATTAGTGTCCCTGCCTGCTATCGGATGTTTTCAAACAGCCCATTAGGCCCCTGACTTGGTTAAATGACTGTTATCTATCGATAACAACCGGGACCAACTACTTAACGTGCCCTCAAATGCCCATGAATTTTGCCATTAGCGTTCACGTTCGGATTAAACTCACATAGGTACCTTAATGAAACCTTTTGGCTGCAACCTTTTTGCGTACCACTGCTGGGCACGGGTGGAAGTAGTGGAAGGCCTGGAGCTTACTCCACCAGACCGCTCCAATGCGGGTTGGTGGAGATGCGGGTTAGTGGCCAACCCTCCGTCGGATGTTATCAAACCGCCCATAAGGCCTCCGACTCGGTTTGACTACTGTTATCTACCGACAACAACCGGGACCGCCGTGCCCTCCGAAGCACGGAAACGCGCATGAATTTTTTTGCCACTAGCGGTCACCCATCTCACACTCGACCGCGCCCGGCATAGACCGCTTGCGTTCTACGCTAGCCGCCGAGCCATGCGCGCTTCAATGAAACCTTTTAATAACATACGATCGTTTATGACCCCATTTCGCTTCGCAATGTCCAGATAGCAACAATAATGTTTTTAATGATATTATGTCGATATTCGCTCCTCTTCCAATACCTATATTTTGTAATTGCGGCGGTTATTTACAAGTGCATTTCGGCACGTGTGGTCCTGACACGATGAAAGGGGGATGAAATCCAATAATTCAGGGAAGCTTAAGCGTCTGTTTATGCTGATGAGCGGAGGCGATCATGAGTTTGAAATGTTTACTGGAAAGTTGCTGAATGCCTCTCCCACTCCTAGGTACATGTTACTACAAACAGTTAAGGTGGCTTATCACACTGCTAAACATTTATGTACATTATAGAAAAATAGCTTTAGGAATTTATATTTAATGGTATTGGCAGCAGAGTAAGCGACACTACTTATAAAATTATTTCTTTTTGTGTCACTTTGCTTTTGTGATAAGTCCATGAGCTGTAGCGACCACTATATTATTATATGTAATATTATTCTAAATACATACTTAAATAGATAAATTAACACCCAGACACATAGTTATGTTCATCACACAAATATTTGTCCTTGGTGAAAATCGAAAGCGCCAAGAAGGCTGTCAATAAAAAAAAATAAGAGTAAAGATCTAAGACTGAATTTTCATCTGTTATTATATTCCTTGACATATTTACACGTACAATTGCATCCTGATTCCATAGATTTCAGTATAAGTATGATGTTATCCACCAATCCGCACTAGGCCAGCGTGGTTGATTATGGCCTCAATCCCTCTCAATTGTTTAGTGGAGACCTGTGCTCAGTAGTGGGTTTTAAAACGGGTTGAAAAAAAAGATGTTCTACTTCTAAAAACAACTAAATAGAGCCGACTGCCAGCCTCCAGAATATTCGCAGAACTGCATACAATTTCAGATAAAATTCGATTAGTTGCCTTAATGTACATGTTTATGGGTTGCAGTGTAACTTGTAAATTTTCATGCAATTTAACATCACGTGGCCTGCATGCTTGTTTACACCTATTTACATAAATAAAAAAATACACTTTTACAAGTTTCATCGTGACCTAGTTTGCGTTATGGAGCCATTTTTACGTCTTTATAAAGTGTATAACGCCAACGCTTAAGTGCACTCTGTAAAAGCACCCTTAGTGGAATATTGTTGCATCGAGGTCTGTTACGTAAATTGCATCATTCCGTAATACTTTTTAATCCGCCTACTGATGCACCTGTTCTATTCGTGAGATACGTACTGTACTTACATAATTATCGTTAGATTTAATTGACGTACGATACACAAAGTGTAGTACAGGGTATAATACGATTAAATGGATGAAGGCGTATAAAGGCTAAAATTAATAAAACTCGTTAATGGTTAGTGCATTTCCATTAATTTTGCACGTTCATGTATTTCCATTATAAATTTAAAATACGAATTGAAGATTGTTATTGTTATATAACATTATTGTTACATAACATTATTGTTATATAACATTATTGTTATATAACATTATTGTTATCGTCATAACAACAAGAGGCGATTTTGTGTTTAGCATCGTATTAGTACAAAAATGCTAGTGAGGAAGTAACAGAAGTTAGATTAATTAAGAAAACGGCACAAAAAAAGTTTTGTAATGGATAGCCTTTTTTTTAACACTATATTTTTCGTGCTGTAAATACATAAAGATGTTTTTCTTTTTCTTGAAACATATTAAATTATTATTATTTATTTTAATTATTTTATCGATTGCAAACGATCAAATTTGCTTGACAAATACGAGTATACTATGTCAAAACACCTGCACAGTATCAAATAATTTGACACTTTAAATTTGACAAACTACACGCGGAAATCTATTACTAATATATAAAACTGAAGAGTTTGTTTGTTTGAACGCGTTAATCCCAGGAGCTACTGTCCCGTTTATTTTAATAATATAGTTTCACAACTCGGGTAGGAAAATTATGAAATTGCATTATTATTACTTAAATGTCAGCTACAGCACCGCGGCGGCGGCGGGCGTCGAGTTTCGACAACCGCCTACGCTCGCGTGATATGCTCTAAAGTTGGATCTATTTTCGTCCCACACTGTAAAATTTTATTTTAAAGTGAAGAAATGGAACATGTAACATCGTCTGACTACAGCTAAAGTTCGTTCTTTTTTCAACTTTGAGTTATTACGTTTATCAAAAGAGTGTATCGAGGCTCTTATTGAATAGGTAACACCGTGAAGATCTGAAACCTTAAATTCTTTGGACTAGTTGCACTGATTACAAAAGATTTTGAATGTCTTTTGCCTTTTTTTGGATCATATCACTTATTTGTAGGTTCTTTCAAAACAGTTTTAAAGGTTTTTTAATTCTTAATTTAGTCTCACTGTATCAAAACTCGGCATAAGAATCTTTTATTAGATTGACTAGCGTTTTAAATTTAAAGAAGCGATTGCCTAAAAGTTGCAAGCATTTTCCAATATCACATAACATTGACGAACAGTGCACATTCGTGTGTCCGTCCAACTAACTGCCTCGTGAAGGACAACGGTGGCCGAGGATAATGTGCGGCCGTCGATGTCGAGCCCGAGAGATACAATAATTATAGTCTAAGCTTCCATAATGGGAGTATTCAGCGTTGCGCAAGGAGTACACCAAAATATTCCACTGGAGATCTCGGAGTCTTCCCCAAGCGCTGAAAGGCCTTCGAGGGGCTTCAGTACGTAACAAATCCCTTTTAACCTGGCGTCTCTCATTGATGGCCTGGTACCTTTCGAAAGTTCTCCCTTCCCCAAAGCAAATGAAAAACGTCCATACATTCGTAATTGAAAGTCAAGTAAATACCTATTTATTTATTTAAGATACTAACGCTCTTCACGCGTTCCTTTTACAGCTCAGAGTTGCTTAGAAAGGTTTAATGTATCGTTTATCTGTATATTAAAACGGCGAAAGACAGACTTTTATTTAGCTATTCACTTATTTTCGTCTTCGTGCATATATTCATTCTTCATGCATATATTTATTTCCTATTCATGCATATCCCCTTTTATACCAAATGGCTGCAACCCTTTTTGCGTTCCACTGCTGGGCACTGCTGGCCACTATTGGGGAGGCCTGGAGCTTACTCCACCACGCTGCTCCAATGCGGGTTGGTGGAGATGCGGGTTAGTGGCCAACCCGCTGTCGGATATTTTCAAACCGCCCATTAGACCTCCGACAAGGTTTAACGACTGTTATCTATCATCAACAATCGGGACCGACAGCTTAACGTGCCCTCCGAAGCATGGAAACGCGCATGAATTTTTTGCCACTAGCGGCCACCCATCTCACACCCGACCATGCCCGTTTGGCTTAGTTGCATAGATCGTTTGCGTTGTACGCTAACCGCCGAGCTATCCGCGCTTTAAACCAATTAATTATTCAAAATCCGTTATACTTACCATAATTACTCCATATTTATTTATTTATTTATTCAGACTCATCAACAAGGTAACATGTTACATAGCTACTAAAACTAAACCTTAAGATATATTTTACATGACCTTACTTAAACACAAGTACAGCAAACTTACAATAGGGTGCATAAGCAATAGTATAACAAGATACAATTATTAATATTTATATAAGTAATATAAGTATATTTATATAAGTTATATACATATATAGTATATAAGAATATATAATTACATATTATAAGGTAACAAAATACACTAGCTTTATTTTGTGGAAGGGGCAGGGTTCAAAACCCTGTAGATTTTATTTTTAAACACTGATAAATTATCATGAAAGATATCTATTGCATGGTCCTTATTTTGAAATTCCTTTAAAAGTCTACACAGTCTAGGGAATATTGAATGGTGTCCTAAGTTAGTTCTACATAACCCATGAGTGAGTAACGGTCTCGGATAACGTGGTAAGCGCGACGGGATGTCAAACATAAGGTGACCTAGTAGTTCAGGGTCATCAACCAAGTTGTTTAGTACTTTAAATAAGAAAACCATATCCTGCAATTTACGTCGATCTGATAGTGTCAACAGGTTAAATCTTATAATATCTCTAAAATTATGAGTACCTACTACGCCACATTTTTTTAAATGCGGATTACTTCTAGTGCAGGTTAGTGGATAATCCCCAAAAGCAAATTGGTACGTCAATGAATTTTATTTGAGCCAATTATTCATAGTCAACAGGAACTTGCAGACCTCTGACACCAAACAAGAACAATGGGTCATTCAATTGGAGCAGGTGTTACAAGTCCGTGGAACCATTGATTTGTTTTGGTTCAACCAGTAAGACCATAGGAAATGTGTCCGTACTACGACTACTTGTTAATAGACTATATATCGAATATCCTTCTTGGTTGGACCATGGGCAAAAAGTGAGCTCATGGTGTACTAACACCACCGCACTAACGGCAAGAAATCGAATTGTATAAGAAAAAATATTTTTGATTATCGCCAAAATCTTCTCTATCTTAAATATGTAGACTTACATGAGGATGTCAAGAGTCTACTAGAGATGTCAAGAGCGGCGAAACTACATACGAACACGGGCAAGACATAATTAATAGGCTTACTTGAGGTTGTGTGTAGATTTTTTTATAAATGAACCGAACAAAAAGGCAGACGGGCCGAGTGGTGTTAAGCGATCACCATCGCCTATGAACACGAGCAATCCCAGGGAGCCAACCGAGCATTGCCGGCTTTGGAGGAGAGCTTTTTTACAGCTTTCTTGAAGAACCCCATGTCATAGTCCACTGGAAATGCTTCAGCTGGAAGGATGGCCGATGGCCAGGTGAACTAGACTTTATGAAAATTCTCCCTTGTCTAGAATATGCAATGACTATCACCGAGCACGTGCTTTAATTACATTGATATTTTCATGACTCAAGTATTACACTGAAGAAAAAAATAAATTCGTACTCCCATGTTTTCTAACTTAGTTGTTGCAATTTATGTGTAACTATAATAATATGTATATATAAACGTAGAAATTAATAATTGTAATTTACTTGATTTTTAGATTAGCAATAACATGTCGTCACTTAGAGAATGATGTACATACCTGTAATTTGCATATATGTACAATAGGATATAATACCTTGTCCATGTAGTATTGTAAATAATGTGTATATTATGCTGTTAAGGCGGTATGTCTTAATAAAAAATAAATAAATGCCCCATAATTTACACGTCCGTGGTAAAAAGGAGCGTGCAAAGCGGACTGTGGAGGAGCCACGAGTCCGGATGGTGTCGATGGAATTTTAACCTTTGTCTGGTGATATAATCTTGAAATGGTGACGTAGGCATCATTTTGAAAAGTTCCTCGGAGCACTCACCAAAGTAAAGTCGGTAAAACATGCAGAGCGAGCTTATGTCTCTTCGCAAGCTAAGCGGTTCTAATCTGTCAGTCAATCAATCTCCATATGTCCATAGGCTACATACACTGCAGTGACGACTAACACCACTGATCTTCACGCTCGTCTCCTTCTCCTTTTAATTATAAAGAAATATGTGGAATCAACTTTACACAATGTCGACTCATCCTTGGTAAAATTTAAGCACTCGTCGTTATATGTAAGTATTTCCCGCCCCAAGTACCATTAGACTCGCCAATTTTGTCCCCGAGCGAACATTACTTACAATTTGTGGATGGGTTGGAAATAACCTTTTGTTTGTTCTACTTGCATTGACATGCAACATTGCCGGAATTTAGTCCATAAGGCCAAAAAAAACCATAAGGTTTTATTAGAATCATTTAAGATATATTTTACAGAATAGGTAGAATTACTTATCAATGAAGACTTTGAATATTTAGGAAACAATGTTTCGGGTATAGAAGCTGCCAACGCATTTGCGAGTTATTTTAAATCGGTGTTTTTACCTAATATACCAAAATTATCAACCGCTACAGCGCAACGCAACACAATCACTTCTCTCTGCTCTTCAAGTATTTCTGTGGATAGTATCCACCAGCGCGATATAGTGTTTGCGGTTAGACGCCTTAAAGCACACTCGTCTGCGGGACCTGATGGAATACCACCTTTTGTGGTGAAGGATTGTATCGAAGCTCTAAAGTCACCGCTACTATATATATATATAATCTGGCTCTTGAAACGGAAACGTATCCTACACAGTGGAAAGTATCCAGGGTCACTCCTATATTAAAGGACGGTTCCAGGTCGAAAGTGGAGAACTACAGGCCTATAGCTGTCCAGTCCGTGTTCGGCAAAGTATTTGAATCTATTTTAAACCGTTACATTATTGCACAAGTAAAACAGCAGTTAAGTGATTCGCAACATGGGTTTAGGGTCGGGAGGTCAACAGTATCTAACCATATTAACTTTATTGATTATACAACTAACCAGATGGATCTTAAGAAGCAGGTGGACGCGGCCTACTTCGATTTTAAGAAAGCTTTTGACCGCGTCCATAACGATATATTATTAGAAAAGTTCTCGGCCATGGGATTCTCTAAAAAATTACTAAATTTTTTTGCTAACTATTTTCTAAATCGGGTACAGTATGTTCAATTGCATAACTACAGATCAGATGTCTACACTACTTTCTCTGGGGTGAGTCAAGGCAGTACGTTGGGACCAACTCAGTTTCTTATAATGATTAATGATTTGCCGAACGAGGTCCGGACGGCTAAGTGCCTCATGTTCGCTGACGATCTGAAGCTGTTCCTGGGCGTAAACAGCGCGGCAGATTGCGAGGAATTGCAGCGCGACATCGATAGGGTGGTGGGATGGAGTGAACGGAACCAACTCGAGTTTAATATTTCCAAATGCAAATGTATCACCTTTACCCGCTCCCGTTCACCCATTTCCTACTCTTACAGGATGTGCGGCGTCGCACTTGAGCGCGTGTCACAAATCCGTGACCTAGGATTGACTCTGGATACTGGACTTACGTTCAATCAATATATCACAGAACTATGCGGCCGAGCCTATAAGTCTCTCGGCTTTGTTAAGAGGCAAGCCGCACGATTCAATGATCAGAACACCATCCTAACGCTGTATTATGCGTACGTGAGGAGTAAATTAGAATACAATTCGATCGCTTGGCACCCTCACGAACACAAGTACACGCTAATGCTCGAAAAGGTGCAAAAAAAATTTGCAAGATATCTATACAAGAAAATGTATGGATATTACCCGTATCTTTACCCATCCCTTTTCATAGTCGGTATGGTTGGCATTGATACACTTGAGTTAAGGCGCAAGTGTACAATACTACTACACTACTACCTACTTCTGAACAACAAAGTGGACAATCCCTCTGCTCTAGAGCGTTGTTCGCTCGTTGTTCCGGAGCTGGGTCGACGGCGACACCCGCGCGACCTGCTGGCGGCCCCGCCGGCGCGCTCGCAGACCACCCGTCACGCACCCACGGCCCAGGCTATTGCCTTACTCAATGCCTTGATTGCTCAGAATCCAGAAGTTGATATATTCAATATGAAAATATCAGGATTCTTAAAAACCTGCATATATACCTTCTCTAAAATTTAAATTGATATAGGTATGCATAACTAAATAGATATTGCTTGTATTATTATATTATTATGTATGGCTCGTAGTGCGCCTTGGCTATGCTGTAAGCACTGCGAGAATTGGTTTATAAATAAATAAATAAATAAATCAAGGTTGTATTTGCAGTATTAGTAGACGTAGGAGAAAACAAAACTTTTCCATACAACTTTTACATCAGCATCTATTATTGTTTTTAAAGCTCCCCTAATAATGGGTATTTTAATCATGCCGTACCGTTCCTACATAACAATTAGGTTTGCACTATCCGGAGATTGCCATGTAATAAATTATATAGACATTGTTTCTTATTAAATTTACCTTTGTATCAGTAAAAAATTATTTCGAAGCTATTTCTATATTTTTATCGAATATATTTTTATCGAAAAGCTATTTCAGACCACACTGACCACAACTCCAGTGAACGATGACAAACTCTTGAGAATGAACGCGGTTCAGTGTGTACGGTGCACTCACGGAGAAACGAATCACGTCCCCCTTGGAGATGCCATTAAGCTATCTTAGGTAGGTAAGTAGGTGGAGTAATCTCCATGCCCAATAATTCATCCCGTGTCCATGTCGAGTGCATGTCGTGTAGGACGCTAAAAATTGCAGCCATTGTGGTAACATTAAGTTCGTAAACAAGTGCAAAAATTACCTTCTTGTGCCACAGGTTTTATGGCTCGGAACTAATTAATATTTAATACTTTTTCTAAATCAAGTGACTCATTACCCAATTTAATCCCATTACCCAATACATTACTCAATCCAATATTTAGGTACAAACAATCTACAAAGGTTGAAGTACCCTGGACTGATACAGCCCAAGCCTCTCCGTTGAAATACTCAATTTATGTCCTTATCCATAATTATAATTTGGCAAAGGGAGATCTCCCGCCGGGCGAGGTGGTCATGCCCGGGGAGCGGCCGCGCTCCAACTGACTCAAATCGGAGCTTGTATATATGCTCGGATATTCAGAAAACTTCGATAGCGTGATTCAGGAATACCCGTGGCGCCATCTCTTGATGAGTAGCGGAAGGTCGCTACAATAATATAACAAATATTTAATTTTAAATAGTTAATTTAATTTGTCCACCAATAGCCAGCGTCAGTAGTCTTCCATGAGTGATTCCATAAAAGCCATCCTATGTCCTTTCCCAAAGACCATTCTATCTATGTTCTGAATTTCATTAAAATTGGTTTAGTAGTTTAAGCGGGAAAGCGTAGCAAACAGACAGACAGACAGATTTACTCTCGAATTTATAATATTAGTAGGGATAGTAAGGATTAGCCATATTACTATTTTGTCAATTGTTTCATTAATTTTATTATTATAATATTGCCAGTTTCATTGTCAGGTATAACTAAAGCAATGTCATCATCATAAATGAAGAGCAGCGGTAATTTGTAATACGAGTATTTGCTGTCATTAATATATATATATATGCAGCGGTAATTTGTAATACGAGTATTTGCTGTCATGACAATGACAGCAAATACTCGTAAATATATATATATATATATAAGGAAGTGGAGGTCCCGGGATACTGCCCTGGGGGTACTCCCACCCTGCTGTATTTAGAGTGTAGAGACCAGATCCCAGCGCAGCAAATAAAAAACACTGCAGCCAACCAAAATATGATTAAAGGGTTCTGTTACAGGTAATGCTTCGGGTATCTCTTATCTTTTGTCTTCATAGACGCGTTCATAACGGTCAACGACCAAAGGGACGGTCGGAGAAGGTCCATTGTCGTCACGCAAGTACACGTATTTGTGTATGGAGGCAAATAACCAGAGCCTATTCATAGTTCGCTACCATTGTAACAATAATATAATAGAACCAAGACTTTAAGTAGGTTGATCTTTTATTTGTTACTATAGTAAGTGACTGTTATTTTTAAAATTGCCTTCGTTTAAACTAAAATTTAAGTTTAATATATTTCTTAATATCATTCTCTCTACCACAAATGAGTCGCACCGGCGAATTTACAATAGAATCTTCAACGGTTATATCAATGGTCACCATATGGTCACAGATTGGGCGGATAGTAAACGGAACTCCATCGCAGGATGCCTCGATCAGCTGATTCTGTGATTTACATGAATTTGCTTCGAAGGCTGTTCGTTCGAGCTGCTCGATGCTTTCCTGGGCACTCGCCATTTGAGAACGAAAAAGGGATATTACATTAAGATTACAATCTTCTTTTAATTCGTCGCAACAGCAATCGAAATCATTAGATTGTCTTTTTAAGCGATCCCGTTACTCACGAATCTCCAAAAACCACGTGTGTAGTTCCGCCATTTCTTCTTTAATATTACCATACATATTAATTATTTCTTACGTCTCTACCTCATTTTCCTCTTTCCTTTAACAATTGTTTACATTAATATTTCGGCTTGTGTATCTGTTGGAGCGTGAGCTGAAGTTGGCTCTCCAGCTAGCGAGCCAGAGCACCAAGAGCGTTCGTGGTTAATTAATACAATTAAGGAAAATACATAATTATAAATCACGATAAGAAATTAATTCCAAAAATAGTCATTATCAACAAAAAAAGCCCGGGGTACTGAAAACTTCCCGTCAAATTGCTCGAGTTTCAACATTGTCGATCGTTGAGTGATTTTGTAGAACAGCCTCGAAATATGGTTATGTTGGCGCGCTTTCAAAAACAAACTGGATTTTTTTAAGTCTTCTGTAAAAAACTTTTCAATCTTCTATTATTAGTTATTTATAGGCTAATTACCGACGTCGGAAATTGGTAAAGATATTTTTTTTTTGTCAAGTTGAGATGATTTTTCGTTGCCGTTTTAATTTCCAGTTTGCAAAAGTTTAACGAAAGAGTACCTACCAAAAATTAATGACTGAAAAGGAAACTCCACTAAATTTATTCAACAATGTAAGAGTTTTAATATTATTTTATTTGGGCCAAAAACACTGATGACATCTTCCTCATATTTTAGCTTGCTAATATTTGAGTTGTACACTAACTAATTTTGAAGTGAATTACGCATTTTTTGTGTTTTTCTTAGTCTGGTTTGAATGTTCAAATCCTATAGAAACTAAAATATTTCGATTGAGCTAATATTGAAATTGTAATAAACGTCACAATATAGAACAACTTAAAAATACGTTTAACTAGATTTACACTTAGCGATCGAAGTAGAAACATTAAAGGTCTCTTTCACCATCTCCAAGTAAAGTGTTGATTAGTTACGTCCCAAGTAAAGTTAATTATCAAGTAAAAACCATGAGTACGGGTCAGTTTATCATATGATTAGCGCTAGTCGAACATCGTGAAATTGAAATTGAAGTTACGGGTAACTTCAAGCGACAATTAGCGTACTTGTCACTTACTTGAAGGTAATAAATTTTCAAGTAAATTGCAGTATTTAATATTGTATAGCAGACTATGCCACATAATAATAACGGTAGTTTACAACTTGTAAATGACACACTTCTTTTGGTTTTGAATAATAGATTTAGTTGTGTAGTCGTTGAAGTAGCGCACATCAATAAATTTTAATGTACAACCGAAACTCGCTGAATTTGTAAAAAGTATAGGGCTTTAATAATTTCAAAGCGTATAATTATGGTCTTGCGTCAGGCGTAGAATATAGGCATAGCTAAGTGAAACGAAGCGCGCATGGCTCGGCGGCGAGCGTAGAACGCAAGCGATCTACGCAGCTAAGCCAAACGGGCTCGGTCGGGTGTGAGATGGGTGACCGCTAGTGGCAAAAATTTCAAGCGCGTTTCCGTGCTTCAGAGGGCACGTTAAGCCGTCGGTCCCGGTTGTTGTCGATAGATAACAGTCGTTAAACTTTGTCGGAGGCCTTATAGGCGGTTTGAAAACATCCGACAGCGGGTTGGCCACTAACCCGCATCTCCACCAACACGCATTGGAGCAGCGTGCTGGAGTAAACTCCAAGCCTCCCCAATGATGGAGAGAGACCCGTGCTCAGCAGTGGGACGCAAAAAGGGTTGCAGCCAAGTGAAACAGGTGCGGTTCGGTGTAAGATGGGTAACCGAATAGTGGCAAAATATTAGTGCTCGTTTTCCGATCCGATCGGCTTTTACGATAGATAGCAGTCGTCAAATCTTGTCGAAAGATATACATATTAGCGGTTTGAAAATATCCAACATGGTGGGCCGCGTATCTTCACTAATCCACATTCTAGTTGTGTGGTGATGTAAGCTATCTGATGATGGGTTCTGTGCCTGTAGTAGCAGTAGTAGAGGCGCCCATCAATGTTATGTTCATGGGCTGTAGCAACCACCTAACACCACTTGACCTGCATGCTTCTCTGCTACTCAATTCAAATAAAAAAAATCTAGCGCACTCAATTCAATCCCAAAATCTACTCTTGGTCCCTCTTTCTACTATGCACACGCATAAGTTACAGTTGGTTAATTAACTTTAAGCTTAAAAAACTAATACCAAATTAACACAAGGCTCTACGGATATAAGTTGGCGCTTAAGTTTTCAATCCATTTATGTAAGATGTTCAAAAGCTCTGCTCGTATGAACAAAGTTTAAAGTTTGACTGGTAGTTCTGTATACGGTCTAAATTGAATTCAACTTGCTTCTACAACTAACACCGTAAATATCTTGCATGATATGATTATTGCCTAAAAGTTTGCTTTTCGAGTCCCGAGCAGTGGGACCCTCTACTTAGGCTAGGTCAGATAGATCATGAAATGATTTAGTCCTCAGACAAAACAATAACTGTGGTGGTTAAAATTTAAATTTGCATTTTAAGTCAAATTCCTTCTGAATGGTCTCCGACGGTGAAAGATTGAACGACTTGAAGAAGAAAGCGTGAAACCGCTGGATCAAAAGTCTCAGGACCTCACGGAGTAGCAAATATTAGGGAAGGTCATGTCTAACAATGGACGGAAGTCTGGAAGCCTGGAAGTCTGGAATGTCTGGAAGCCAATTGGTTGTCCGGATAGCATTTATGTTTAAAAATTAGTAGAGACACAGTTAAGTGGCCAGCTTGATGTAAAGTTTTGGAACAGTCCATAAGATCCCAGAAATGACAGGACAAATATTTTTTCACAATAAAATTAAATCCTCAGATGTTTTATTTTTAGAATTGGATATTTACTCACAGAAAAGCAATATTTTCGGGGCAATCAATAGTGATCTTTATAAAAGGAATCCCTATTTCCAGTGGTCACGGCATCACGTGTGTATGGAGGACCGATTTCGATAATAATTTTTTGTTGCGTTTATTATTATCAGAAGGTTCTTATGAAAGAAAAAACCTTATGGTGTTTGGCATAACATGACAGTAAATATATCAATACAAGCTTTGGGAACTTATTTATAATAATAATTAAAAAAAAACAAGAAACTTGATTCTAGAACGAAGTCCCGTTCTTGGTCTGTAGTCAAAACACATTTTTTCACCGCTTTCTTTTTAGTACATATTTCTCGTAAGTAATGTCGCAAAGTACCTACGTCTGGGAATTTTATATGGGGTTAAATATTATTATAATGATCACCATAAAAAGCTTTGATACCACCAGAAAAATAAAGTCTAAAATTACAATAGTACTAGCTATTCTAGTCACGACTGCACTTCAAATTGTATTCGAACACCAAATGTAGTAAATGATCACCAAATCTTAGCGAGTAAATTAATGCGCTATTTCTGCCTAAATAAACGTCCGGGAAAGGGGGGTTTCTGGGGCCAAAAAAAAATGCAAAAAGGAATCGTCATTTAAAATGAATGGGATCGGTTAGGTTAGGTTGGACTTTTTTAATTAATACAAAAAGGAACCCAGCGCAGCTCAGTTCGAAGGCCTCTTTTTTTGGTTGTGGTGGATCCATGATCTATTAAAAGGAAAACTAATATTACTTACTTAAATTAAAATTGTTTTATTGTACTGAAGGGTCCATTTCACTTCCACTAGCGCTGCCAATCGATTCTTATTTATTTCGTTGAATTTATAACATTTAGAGAAAGAAAATTCGCAGTAAATAAGATTCGATTGGCGGCGCTAGTGGACCGTAAAAGGACCCATTTTAATAGTATTAGTAAAGCCCATACGTAGGTCCGAGCCATAGTACAGATTTTTCATAGTGGGGTTAAAATTAATATAAAATCACAAATAACTTCATAATCGATAAATTTACCATTGCATTGTAGTCTCCAATGATTATTCAACAATATGATGAATCTCTCGAAAACTGACGCTATCTGAAGAAAAATTGGCAAAAACAATCTCAGCGAAGTTATAGGTAGGTACTCACGCGGCTTAGGCGGCGACCAGCGTGAAGTGGACGTATCAGCTACTCCAAGCTTGGAAAGCACAGAGGAGAGAGAGAGAGAGAGTGCCTAGATGTGCCAAGGCTCTGAAACTTGGGCACTCTAAGTCAGGTGGTATATAGTGGAATCTTTGAGGTCTCTCACGTTCGTGCCCTCTCGCAAAAGAACTGACTCAACAATATTAAAATCGTAGTCGTAAATCGAAATCTGCATCTGCCCCTAAATTTGTCAAATATAAAAGGAATATCAGAAATCCGATCACCACTTTAGGTGAAATTCATGAATAAATAAACCTACATTCATACGTACGCTATGCATATAATTGGTTTGGAATTATCAAACAATACCAAATATGAAAATAGAGAATTTTCGACATTACAAAAGGTATATTCCGACAAAGTGTCGAATTCATAATCTCCCATTTTGCAATCGGTGTAAAACAAATACACTGTCGCACTGAATCCACGTATGAACCCAAAATTGATTCTGAATTCAACCCGTGTTTAATTTGATGTCGATTGGATACTGTTTCCATAATTAACATTGAATAGGTATACGTCACTAGTTCGCAGTAGGAAACCCAAACCATTGTCACATGCAGATAATTGATCTCCAGTACAGAACTAAAGATCCGATGGAGATATTTTAACTTTATCTATATACGAGTATATAGATTGGTATAATACTGTTCAAAGATGAAAAATTGCATTGGTAAGGTTATTTCTGTGTCCCAAACTTACCCGTTACTTAATAGTGTTAAAAGAAATTAAACTTTCTTTACTGGCATCAGTTAAAATTTTTTTCCTATCTGAATACATAGGAAATAAATGGCATGATAAAGATTTCGAAAGCCAAAATAAAAGATACACCTAAACTTGACCACTTGAGAAAAAAGTTTCTTGTTTCTTTAATGACAACCATGTCATTAACGGGAAAAAAAATAAAAATAAAATGAATATTCGAGTACTTACCAAAGTACTCGAATATTCCTCTAGCTCCAAAAGAAACTAAAGTTTTTATTTATTGATAACACATTTTAATACTGCTAAAAATGAAGCAATTTCAGAGTACATATCAATTAAAACATTATAGATTATAATATAATGGATTCAGAGGGTGCAGGACCGGATTGAGTGGCGAGCCTTAGTACTTAGGAGGCCTATGTTCAGCAGTGGACTATGTAAGGCTGATAGACGGATGGATGATAATATAAAGTAAAATCACTTACTGTTAAAGATGACATAAAAAATAATGACTGAAGTAGTAAAAATGTTGATTCAATGAATACAATACAGCATACCCAAAGTAAGATAAAAAAAAACGGCCATGTGCGGGTTGGAAACGCGCACCGAGGGTTCCGTAAAATATTGTTAATATATGATGTAACAAAATATTTACGGTTTTCGCATTTTTTATCTGTGCTATAAGACGTTGCTTCGTACCAAATTTCAAGATCCTGAGTTCACGGGAAGTACCCTGAAAGTTTTGAATCCCTTGCGAGTGTCGAAAATTTGCGGATATTTGTGGTATAATCGGCTGTATCTTTTGATTGCGGTGACTTAGAAGTTTGATTTTTTCACAGCTGTAAGGGACAGTAGACTTGAGTATTTGTTACAAATTCCGGTTGACACCTTCACGCGTTCCTGAGAAAAAGAGTCCTGAAAGACAGACATATAGATGGACGGACAACAAAGTGATCCTATAAGCATTCGTTTTTATAGGAATGTAACATATAAAGCCAGACTAGCATCAAATTCTTCATTCATTGATAAACTCATTCGTATTTCGTTTGCGTAATCAGATTCGTGAAGTGATTCCAACTCTCTAGTGGCCTATATTCCGTAGACCTAGATCGGACTAAGTTGCACAATTTATACGCAATATTTGCCTATACAAATTAGTAAAATGTAGTGATATACGTGCGCTTTACCTGTATTACCCCGTATAGATCAAATTAACGATGGAAAATAAAAAAATCGCGGTATTTAATTCAACATAAATTTGCATGCCGAAATATGTCAAGAATCTATACAGAAATGATGTGTTTATGCAGCCACCGAATATGGTCGAATTAATTACTAAAATAATATTCACAGCTTACACTGCTCGCTCAGACAAAAGTTAATTCGTACGAATACCAAAAAAAATTGGACTCAGTGGAGGATTTGATCATCCAATATTTATTATTGTTGGCAAGTATTGTTGCTAGATTTATACCTATATTATATGTATTAGAAGACCTTAAGAACACCACTAGTAGGGCAAAACCGGAATAGATACCACAGTGGGATAGATGCCTCATTTTCAATATACCGGACTTTTATAACTTGTGTACGCGTGTTTTGTGTAATGCGTACAGACAATAAGTACATGTACGCAAATCTGTATGTGTTGTACCTACACTGCAGCTTTCATTAAACGACCGATAGTACAAAATTTTGCAGGATACCTTTCGTTTAGTGTTTACTGCAGTCTACGGAAAAAAATAATTAATTCTTTTATTAAAAATCGTCGATTTTTTATTTGTGATCAGTCCGAAAAATTGTATTTTTGCCTAGAGCATATGAGTTTATAAAGAAATAAATATATTATTTAAAAGAGTTCCGCCAGTCAAGAAATAGAAAAATTGCTTAGCGTGAATAAAAAATAATCTAAGCACTTTTTAAGGATGTTTCAGCTATCACGATAAACTTCACAAGGTACACATTTTATTGAACACATGAACACTAACTAAGAGGCTGGTCCATTTGTATGCTTTGTGAGTCCCCCAGGGAAAGAATTCGTAATACATTACTTCAGTTATACTCGTAATTATTACTTTAATTAATCTTACTGAAGTAATTCGCTTATGCCTGCCCCACACGTAAAGAGAAATCGTTACCATTTCTCTGTACAGATCGTTGCAATTAATCGTTCGTCAAATTAGATATCGTTCTCGACGTTACAGTTTATTAGTTACGTGTGGATGGTGCACAGAGTATTGGTGGACGTGATCGCTCAGTTCAGCAGTTCGTCTCGGACCCCGTTTGTGTTCATTGCATAAAGCGCGCTTTATGCCATTGTATGTACCTATACTCCTCGTTTTTTTTCTTTAAGCACATAATTAGGCTAAAAACAACGCAAGTGCGTCATCATAATTTTCCATCGTTGTGTGAATGACATGTTTATTGTGTGAACTTTTACGGAAAACTGACGATCGACTCAGATGTCGGTGGCGTGTAGAGGCAATAGGGGCGTTCAATTTATTTGTACAGTCTAAAATCGCAAAGATTGCTCGTTAGAAATAAATATATAAGTCACCAAAATAGCTCAGAATTCTGTCACGTATCGGCATTGCTGTTCTATATGAACAGAAATGTCAAAGTTGTCACTATTCTAAGAGCCGTTTTCACCAATGATGCTCAGATCTACCAGACTTCTCCAGCTTTGCCATTAACATTTCAGCTTGCAGATTCTTCCCGTTCTAGCTTGTACAATGATCTTAACCACACAACGATGAGAAGCAATTGGAAGCGCTTTACCACTCAACGGTGGATAGCAACTGGACGCTTAGAGCCAAATACATACAGTGGCGCGTCTTAAGAGTGATTATCCAGCAGTGGGCTAAACTCAGAGGCAAAATGTCGACTTAAAATGATACTTACAGCTGGTGTTGCCGAAGATTGTAGTGAGAAACACGCCAGTGCCTAAAAATATCAGGCACGCGGTGAACCGACGTGCGCGCTGTGCTAGTGAACAACCGCCGTAAGCACGGGACCCTAGCAGCATCGCGCACGTTATTAATCTGTAACAATAGAAAATAACATAAGTATACAATTATATTGAAAAGAAGGGAAGGTATGTTATAGGCGCTCAGAAAATTGCTCCTAAATCTAGCAAATGGCAAGTTTTCCCTCATACACTTGTTAGCGCTGTCGCTGACAGTAGCTGCCATATTCGTGCATTCGAGGAACGATACTTAAACTGCTGACATGTCTACGTATTTCTTAAAATATTTAATATCTTTAAGTATATGTACGTCCAGTTGGTATTTATTTACACGACGAAATCAGATATAGCCCAATCTGTTGTAGTTCACTCTCACAAATTTGAAAGGGCTTGCTCCGCGTCTAGGGCATGTAATATAGTCCCTGTAGCTTCAGGATTAAGAATAAAGCTACGGTATCTCCTGCCTGACCATAAGAGGCGACTAAAAGGGGACTACCGGGGTTGCGGACGGAGAGAGTCGGAGCTCGATCCCTCCAGCCAGCAGCCCCGGGAAGAACGGCGGTGTGTGCGTGGCCGCATGCCGCCGTAAACATCGGAAGGTGTAGGAGAGCACATTTACTCTCCGAAGATGGGCCCATTCTGGGCTCCGCGCGTGGAGGACACCGGTGCGTTCCTTAGGAAATCCCGGAGTCCTCCCCAAGCGCAGAGAGTGCAATTCATTATTGTATTCTGTTTTTAATTGTTTTTGATTTGTTTCAACATAAAAATCTTCAATCTGGCACACGACTAGATTTAAGATTTGTTACAAGACTAGACTGTCACAATTATTATTAGCAATAAAATCATCTTATAATTTACAACTTTTGTGAAAAATCAGCAATTAGGATAGAAACAATTATTGGAAATAAATTGGAATAATATCAACAATTATAAAAAAACTGTTTAAAAAATAACAACAGACAGACGAAGTTCGACAGACGCGAGCTCATTGTTGTATATTAAGTAAAAATTACACCAGTGACTATGTGGAATTCTAATAATGATAGAATTTTTCTACTTTTGATAATAGTATAGAATGGTATGGATACATTATTTGTTATTTTGGTAATTACCATATTATTTCTTGGGTCGGCCGCAATTAAAGTTAATAACATTATTTTACAAATCTATTACCTATCACACAATATGTAAAATATTTATAAATGCAAGCTGATTTCGTTCATGTTTATGAAGCTTCGCCCCAGGTTGGTTCCAAGTTACGGTTTCATCAACGCACATGCCAGTTTTTGATGCTTTTTGACTATTTTTAAGCTCAAGTAGTAAAATAATCTGATTCCGATATTAGATCATTCAATACCGGAACTGTAATATCGGAGATTGCGATCCGAGACTCCGAAATTACCATTTTCCGAGATTCATTCCCTATCCGCGTCTCAACAAACGAAGTTTGTATTCGTTCAGTTGCTGACAGTATTATTGAATTTTGATCCATTTTGTCTCGGTAAAAATAGTATGATGATAACATTCAGTATTCAGCATTCAGCAGGTTTCAATAGTGCTAATTCCTATACAACATCAGTTAATACTGTATTTTTAATGCAAATTCCCAAAACTAATGCAATCCAGATGGACTGTACAAACAAGATGGAATTCTACACAATATAGGTTAATTCAATATTATCTAACAAAGACGATCTGATACCGGCAGTTGTCATTGCCGTTCATTATCTTACTGTCCAAGACGCTAAGGAAATCAGAACACAATAAGAACCAACCTCGGACTTAGTAACTTTTGTTATATGCATGAATGGACTAGCGGCTATGGTACGTACGATGGTTTTAAATTGGTCCAACAATAGTATATTTACGATCTACAAACCTGACTAATGTCCAGATTGCT
The DNA here is from genome assembly GCA_911387765.1 of Pyrgus malvae. Lineage (NCBI taxonomy): Eukaryota > Metazoa > Arthropoda > Insecta > Lepidoptera > Hesperiidae > Pyrgus > Pyrgus malvae. The sequence continues at coordinate 27,000,001 of OU426947.1, forward strand.
CTCATACTCATTCTCTCTCTCTCTCTCATACTCACGCACATGGCAGCGGTAGATAGGCTTCTCCTCTCTCACCCTAATCACAGCGATAGCCGTATTTAGGATAGACGCTTCATCCACTCTCTCGCACGATCTTTAAATAATGATAGTAATAATGTACAAATACCAAATTCTTATGTACATATTCCATCCATCCATCCATCAGCCTTTTAAAGTCCACTGCTGGACATAGGCCTCCCCTAATGTTCTTCACTCCGTCCGGTCCTGCGCCCTCTGAATCCAGCGGTTTCCCGCTATCTTCTTCAGGTCGTCAGTCCACCTGGTTGGAGGGCGGCCTGTGCTCCTTTTGCCGAGACGTGGTCGCCATTAGACGACCTTTCTTCCCCACCGGTTGTCAGTCCTCCTAACTATGTGGCCTGCCCATTGCCACTTCAGCTTGCAAATTTTGAGAGCTATGTCGGTAATCTTCGTTCGTCTACGGATTTCATCGTTACGGATTCTGTCACATATTACACATACAAAAATTGTTCTTAAAATATTTTATATTTTATAATCAACTGGCCTTCCTCCAGCGGCTTCGCCCGCAGGGACCCGTTTTGTAGCTTCCCATAGAAAACCATTCTATATCCTTTCCCAAGGTGCACTCTATCTGTGTTCCAAATTTCATTAAAAGAGTTCAGTAGTTTATGCGGAAAAGCGTTACAGACAGAGTTACTTTGGAATTTATAATATTAACATATAGTATATAGTATGGATAAAATATTTTATTAATAAATAACCTTTTCTTATATTATCATATTGGAATAGAAAAAAAATATTAAGAAATAACCTAATCTTTTCTCAAGTTTTAAAATTCTAAATTAAATAGTTCAGCTTAGATTTGTTTAAGCTATCACTTTTGTCGGGCATCCCGAGACACACACATTAATAAATATTATCTAATACCTTTGAACGAGCAATTGTGTAACTAAATATATTTTTTGAATCTCAGAAACGGCTCCAACGATTTTGATGAAATTTAGTAACCTGGTTGATGTGTGATAAATCGATTCAACATGGTTTTATTTTTAGAAATTTTAAATTATAAAAAATATTTTCAGCGATAATCAACTTAAATATAAACTGAAAAATATAACTCTTCCTGGCATCTGTTGGAGAGTATTAATAATATAGTGGCGTTGAAATCCCTCAGATGCCATCCGCCAATGCAACGTTCAAAGAAACGACAATGCGATTTGAAAGAGCTCTATAAAAATTTCGTTCTTTGAATGAAAGCTTCCTTGGCCGAATGGTTACGTGCTACTTGTTAATTACTTGCTATATTGGCGATTGCGTCGTTTGCTCTTGTGCTCTCCATCATACTAAGGTAGTTGGCAATTTATCAAGCGGAGAGTGCTGCAAAGCTGGCAGGTTGTTTCCATCAAAGCGGAGAAGATATATTATGGGAAGGCAACGGGGAACTAGAGGAGGAAAGGTACGCCATTTGACTAAGGGCCCGACTCTAAAATTTGAAAGTTCCCCTAGGATCCCATCATCAGATTTTAAATAGAAGTTAATGGTGGTCCCCTTAACGTTTACTTAGTTTACGAACGGAAAAATAATATTGAAGATCGGTGCACAATTGGAGGAGTAATCTGTGAACATACAAAAAACACACAGAACACTACAGTGTTCGGCTGTGTGTTTTTCTCTCTCTCTCTCTTTTTGTGTTTTCTCTCTCTCTCTCTCTTTGTGTTTTTTTCTCTTACTTTTTGGGTGTCTTTTTTCTCTCTCTCTTTTTGTGTGTGTTTTTTTTCTCTCTCTCTTTTGAAAACGGTAATAACGAAACATTTAAATTTTTATTCTTCTTTGACGTAGACGATTAATCTTAAACAGTTAGATCTTAAACAGTTAGAACAAATTTAGAGGAAAATTTTTGAAGTGAAAACTTCTTTAGCGGCATTGTGTACTTTTTGGGATGGGCAAAAAATGTTAAACTCGCGTTAGGACACGTGGTATGATCCAATATTCGTAAGACGGAGGGGTAACAGCTGATGACGGTTCGACTGTCTACACTTGAAAAATTCGTTTATAATATCAAGTATTTAAAATATGGACATTGAACAAAGTGCATCTATTAAAAAAAAGGGTGACGAAGAAATAGCGAAAGAAAATGAGTGAGTTCTTTATAAAAATACTAGATGAAAACCTACTGAAAATACTAGATGAAAAATAATACTGATAATAAAAGCAATTCGTGCGAAATTATTCCATAACCATTCCAAAATACCAAAAATGCACAACGTAATGTTCAAGTTTTCACTTCTTCCGGCTCTACCGAAATGAAATCCGTTGTTTTTTTAGCAGCAGAATCTTATAGAAAAAAAAAGAAAATTTTATTTCCTTCGCGACAAAAAAAAATCTTATGCAGCTGAAACAGTATCTGTATTTTAAACATTTTGTTATTTTCAAAAGCAATCTTCGTTAGTAACGAAGCAAGGCGTTAGTGACGTCGCAAGGTAATTTCGTGCCCTGTTAAATAACCTTCTTAAGCCTGAGCTTCCACCCACAGGGCCGACAACATCGAGGGTGCGAGTTTACCCTCAAAATTTATCTATACAAATAAATATAGTTGTCTGTTAATTAGGAATATCAATACTCCCGACTATTTATTTAATGCAATAAAAAGGTGTAAAAGTAGATACTCGTTTTTTAAAATACAAAACATAAGATTTTTTACTGATTTCTGTTTTGTTTAACAGATACTTTAAATACGAATAACTTCATCGGATCTATCAATGGCGAGAGCTGATTTTTGTATAAGTAACTTCCTTTATTAGGGTTCCGTAGCCAAATGTCAAAAAACGGAACCCTTATGGATTCGTGATGTCTATCTGTCTGTCTGTCCGTCCGTATGTCACAGCCACTTTTTTCCGAAACTATAAGAACTATACTGTTGAAACTCGGTACGTAGATGTATTCTGTGAACCACATTAAGATTTTCACACAAAAATAGAAAAAAGCAATAAATTTTGAGGGTTCCCCATACTTAGAACTAAAACTCAATTTTTTTATCATCAAACCCATACGTGTAGGGTATCTATGGATAGGTCTTCAAAAATGATATTGAGGTTTCTAATATCATTTTTTTTCTAAACTGAATAGTTTGCACGAGAGACACTTCCTAAGTGGTAAAATGTGTGTGTGTCCCCCTGTAACTTCTATAATAAGAGAATGATAAAACTAAAAAAATATGATGTACATTACGATGCAAGCTTCCACCGAAAATTGGTTTGAACGAGATCTAGTAAGTAGTTTTTTTTAATACGTCATAAATCGTAAACCACAATCTACCTTTCATTCAATCTTAATGCAATGATTTCTATGGATAATCAAAGACAATGATGTATTTCTGTTGCCGCTATTGTTATACAAATACTAAAAATATAATAAAATAAATATTTTAGGGGGCTCCCATACCAAATTAAATCATTACCTTATTTCGTCGTTCTACGATTCTTATTCTAAGTTCATTTTCTTTAACTTTTATTCAATGTCCCACTGCAGGGCACTAGCCTTTTCTCGAAATTGAGAGTGATTAAGGCCATTGTCCGCCACGCTGCCCACGTGCGGGTTGGTGGAGTCTCTAATAGCCATGTGGAAATATTGTGTCTTTCAAAAAATATTTAGGTAATTTACGCACTTTCTTTTCAAGTTCGCAACTGTAAATATAATCCACGTGGAATGACTGTGACGTGGATGTTCGACCGAATATTCGTATTCGGTATACATTACACAGTATTCGGACGAATGTTCGGTTGATTTGCCGAATAGTTACCGATTATTTAAATATTTTTGGAACGAAGTTCCTTATCGCGCGTTGTGAAAGGGGACTGGACGGAAAAAAATCTTACGAAGTTTCACGACATTATCTTACATATGTATAGTCTATGTATGATGGCTATACAGTGCCTAATGTATAGTTATTGTGACGACTGTTATTATTATTATATGTTTTTATAAATCATCTATACATATAATAAAACAGTAAGCAGGGTCAATTCTGTACATTGCATAGAAATTAAAAAAATACTTCTAGGGGTCTTTTTATAAGTAAGAGAAGCTAAAAATATAAGTTTTGAAATATTTGTCTGTCTGTCTGTCTGTTGTTAGCTTTTCACGCAAAAACTACTGGACGGATTTTGATGAAACTTGTTTTTGTTTTATATATATTGGTCCTCGCTAACATTTAGGCTATAGATAATTTTAAAAATCGCCCTTTAAGGGTGTGAAATGAGGGATGAAAATTTGTATGGAAAACTTGGTTTTTTTCAATAGATTTTCTTGAAATTTGGTATAAATATTTTCTAACCAAAATAAAAAAATAATGTTTCTGCATTTCTCGAAATTTATCCTTTAAATGTCAATTTTCTTTGAAACTCTTTGAAAATTGACTGTCGAGACTTGATGTAAGTACAGAATGTTTTTGTGCAGAGTATTTTACTTATAATTTTGTATTTGTAATCTTTACTAGCATAGTAAGAAACATATTGAAGCTTTTTTCAAAACTACTCCTCAATAGTAAATAAAATGAATTCTAAAGTTGGTGTCTCAAGCGTACAATAATTAACCTTAACTTAATATTTCATTCTCAAATTCTTTTCCCTTCTTTGAATGATGTGTTTACTGATATATTGTTGAATTAATTTCCATAACATTAGTGTGTATTTCATATCAATCGGGTCATAAACAAAAACGTTATGTTCATTTAAACAATACACGACATAAACTTAAAAGACACTTTGGGGAATTTGGATGAAAGATTCGTTAATAGCCCTTTCAAAACCATAAATAAAAGTTTAAATTTAAGTAAAATTATTTTGAACTATCATTAATATGGTCGACCATATTAAATATACTTAGATCAGCTTACTGTATTTTCTTTCGTTGACCGAGTATGGCTAAACTATAGGTACCTAAAGAGCGCATCGCGAGCCTCACCGCCGCCGAACCTTACATCACAGGCTCCATTCAGTTAGTTGCTCAGCTTATTAGTCTTCATTTGGGGTGGAAGATTATGAACAGGCTGCAGCTGAAACGACTGTTATCGCTACATTATATTATCAGGCTGCAACCTTTTTAGCGTTCCGTTGCTGGGCTTGGAGCTCTCCTAATATTGAGGAGGCCTCGAGCTCCGACTAACGGAAATCCAAATCTTACAACCTCAATTCTCTAAACCTTCATACAGAATGTACAAAGCCTTAACAAAACGAGACTACTGCAGACATCTAGTTGACGAATAGTTAAACTTTTACTGAACCAACTGTTAATCTCAGTATCTACCTATTTGTTAATTTGACATTCGATTTATTAACCACGAAATTTTCATACCATACGGTAGATGGCGTTATTGAGCAATATTCATTTCTTCTCCAAAGTGAATCGATGTAGCTAATTTTAAATAAAAGTCTAAAGTCTAATAAAAGTAAGTACATAGTGTTAAAAAATAAAAAATAACGTTTCACACTTATAGCCTCACAGTAGGGTAGATATACCCTGTGTCATGGGTGCTATGAACATACACAGAGACAGAAACACAAACACCCAGACAGAGAACAGAAATTTAAATTCATCATTGAAATTTCTGCTTCGCCGGGATTCGAACCCGGTACCCTTCGATTAGCAGTCCGGCATGGTAAACATTGCGCCACGCGGGTTGTCCCATCATTGGGTATACGTATGATGCTGAACATACACTTAACACATATAATATAACTGACCAATGATAACTCATTTTTTGCATCTCTTTATTGCGTAGGGGCTCATCCATACACGTTGGTTAGTGGAGATATTAAAGATTCTTTATTTCCAAATACTTTAGTTTTCACTGTGTTATATGAGTTATGATTTATGACCAAACTGCTGTCCGCAAGTTTTAAATCTTTATTCTATTAATTGGCCTTATAATTTTTCCGACTGTTCAATCCTAAGCACGTGTATGTTTAGATTTAGAAATTTTATCTCCCAACTACAAGTAGTTGTAGTGCACCTCTTTTCTGCAGTAGGTTAAAGCTATGTACAGTAGGGAACACGAGAACGTACGCCATAATTCCTAGATGCACCATCAGGTGATAGTAGGAATTTCAAAATTGCAATGTCAACCCGATGCATTTGGATGCATTTGCCTCAGAATGCAGTTGAATTTTTTTACCACAAACGATGGTCGCTAGCCTCCTGGCATGCTTCTAGATAAGGTCTAGGCATGAATAAAAGACTCTCAGGTGTTGCAGAAAGGTAAGAAGATAAACGCGGAAGAGCTAACGAGCCCCTCGGCGCGAAACCTAGTAACGTAACGTCGATCTTAAGGCCAGTGGCAGCTCCTACATAACAATCTTTCAGGCACGTATTATAAAAAGTTGAACAATCCGTTACGACCTGAACTTTTTGTATGTTGCGACGTGGTCTCTGATGGGCTCAAGCCGCTGTTGATACGCCTGAGCAGAAATACGTGGTTTTTTCTTCAAAGATAGCACAGTCGCAGCACCTCATTCTATTGTGTGACCACGAGCTCCATGAGGCGTTGGAGAGTCACGTGCGCCGCGGTCTTATCGGTAGCTCGATGGTGCGGCCAAGTAGACACGGAGAAGTTAGCATGTCAAAACGTATGGACTTTGTACTCTACGAACGTATTGGCCACCTTAGGTACAAATTCTACTCCAGTTTACAAACAAACAACATGTCGTTATTAATTTAGTTATGGCGTAAAAATGTATGACTCGCGTTGACCGCGGAATTTACAAAAATAGTTATTGCGGATTCCAACAATAATTACACCATTATTTCTAACACATGACGCATAAATATTAACCGATCGCAATTTCCCTATTATTGATTAAATTTATTTCAGGATTATTATCTTTTTATTTTTCCTCAAATTGCGTCATGGGTTTATTCAACTTCAGTGCCTAACTTGCGGTAGCTCTTATCAGCGGGCCACTATAATAACGCCCTTAGGTCGCTCCTGATTTTCATAAGATCATCGATATCTGCTTGGTAAATACGTCCTTCCAGAGCAATACTGTGACCAAGCTCCTCCAAAGCAAGTACCGCCGATATCAACGTTGACTTTCTATGTAAGTTCCCAGTATTTATTTTAATTACTTTATGCATTTTTATGTACGCATTCCTTTCAGGGATGGCGGACCTTTTTAACGTCTGATTTTAATATTTTTCTCTTTTTCATTTACAGTTACGCCATCGTGACTTCCAATAAAGCTCTGCAGAATGAACAGTTTGCTGGTGTTGATGACTTTGGTCCTGATGGCGGACGCGAGGCTGGAACCTATGCCGGCGTTGCCCTGTCGTCCGCAAGACGTGAGTATATCATTTGTACAAACTCATATCAACGTCCAAGTTTCTTTATAGTGTTGCAACTTCTGAGCAAAGAGTTTATCGTGTGACCCAACCCTCCGGAACGTCTTGTAAAAGCTTTAACGAAATTAATGTCAATTTTTCTATTTACAGTTCACGGATCAACCAGGTCCCGCTGCCGATTCGAGCTGCCGGAAGGTGAACACCACATCGTCAAGAAATCCCGGGCCTTGGGGACCCGAATTGGATTTCTCAGTGGCCCAGACCCGAACACATACTGGAACTTTTAAACTCCATGAATAGGCTGGACACTGAACGATCTCGGTTGTGTTTGATCCGTAAACCGTATATTGTGCAATACCTGTTGGTATCATTAACATAGAATAAGCTGACGCGACACCGCGTCTAGTAGGTATCCCAACTCACGTATACACCTGATAGGTCACGATCAGTCCGTTAGCAGGCTGCATGTGCATTGCATGTGCATCTGACTGGCGTGCAGGCATAGACGTCACGCTGCAACTTGTGCAACAGTTACTGCACTCTAGTAGGTCCAGCGTAACGGCTTAGGAGTTAACATCGTTGTATGATAGAGTATGGCTCCTGATTTCAAAAACACCACCCCCCGCTACCCTGGAGCCTTAACTTTGAAGTTAGAGTCCGTAGTGGGCTCTTGTGTCGCGCTGACCGTATCGGTAGCCCGATGGTGCGGCCTAGACACGAAGCATCTAGTTAGCACGTAAGGTCTTGGACGGAGTTCATAAAAGTTAGCATGTCAAAACGTATGCACTTTGTAGTGTTCGATTCGATCGAGTGTCTCCTGATCTCAAAAATGACACCCCCCGCTACCCCCGATCCCTAATTTTGAAGTTATAGCCCGTACGTGCTCGAGTAACTGACTGTATATAGAATGAGCCTATGCATTCTTTGCAGTATAAATTCACCCAATTTACTTAAGATACTATTTTTAACATAGATGAAGCCACGGGCACAGCAGTACTACGTATCTCTTAACTTTAATAAACGAGCTACATATTTTTGTAAAGAGAATCTTATTGCGTGAGAAAAGCGAAGCATGCGAAAACTGGATAGTAAGATCTGAGTACAGTAAGCAGTCCTTACTGTTTTAGGTTTGAAGGATTTAGAAAAAATAAATAAGGTGTCTTCTGAACATATGAACATTTTATTATGAGTGATTTCACTATAATATGTAAGAATAATCTACCTACTACTTATTCAATGCAAATAAATATTAATCTTTAATCAATCCCTAGTCTATTCACGCGGACGACGTCGCGGGCAGAGCTAGTTGTAAATAAAATAAAGGTGTTATGATAATTTTGTAAAGTAGTTTCTTTGCTTTTTTTGTTACATTCGCCTTTGTGCTCTTTGCGAGTAGTGTCTCCTGGTACCGCAAAATCGCCACCATTACTTTCAAAACAGTTCACAGCCTCGATTCATGTACCAGGATCCCATAACCTAACAGGAGATTGTTTTTGATAAATCGTTTTTCTTTTTGGAACAAATAAAAAATATTCACTAATTAATCGAAAGGAACTTCGTTCCATCCGGGTGTCCCTTGACACCTCTCAAGTTTTTTCATATTTAACATAGATAAGGAACATTTAAATAAATAGTAAAATTAACTAATTACTAAATAAGTGTGGATTATTCTGAAAGTTGTAGGTACATAGTTTTTTGTAAATGAAAGAAACACTACTTCTTGTACCAATTATTTATCGTGAAATAATAAACATTTACTTTAACAATCTATTTAAAAAAAAACTGCTGCTTCTTTACAAATGATAAAGTAAATTTCTGTAAAATTAACAATTTTAAGATCACTGTTTTGATAAACAACTACTTTCAGTTTTTTTTTAAATATAATAAAATAACTATTATTTTGTTTCAAAATATGTATTTAATCAAATTAAGATTTTGTATCGCAAAGGGGCCGCGGGTTGCGCGCGAATCGTATCGTTAAGTTCGTGGGGCACCCATCTAATGCCCATATATCAAGTTTTTTTTACCTTGCCTATTTGTCGCAAATGGATCAAAATTGTTTCGATGCTAACATCAAAAGCTGCTGCTAGCTCAGCTGTAGATTGAGTTTCGTCAGCTTCCAAAATCGCCTTTAACTCATCATTGTTGACCAAAGTCTCCGGACGACCACGAGTTTCATTTTTCAAGTCAAAATTTTCAGAACGGTACCGGGAAAACCAATAATGGGTTGTGCGTTCGTTTGTACAGTTCTCTCCGTAAACGTTTTCTATATTACGTGCCGTTTGTGTGGCGTTGGTGCCACGACGGAAATCATATTCCATAATTACACGAATTTTTAAAGTATCAATTATGAAGAAAAATATTCAAATATTATGAAAATACAACGCTAATCAATAAACAAATTTAGAAACGAAATGAATTTAGAATACAAAGCCATTCCAAACTTTGAAATGACCCGTACTGAAGAACGGCAATTTCATAGATAAAGACCTACGAGTATTATCTGCCTGATTCTTCTAAGACCGTATCTAAAGTAACACTATAACGGAAACTGACTTTTGACTGATAATAAATACTGGTTGATCGTGAATTTCGTACCTAACGCCTTAGAAAAATATATTACGATATATTCTCAGACTTGCCGAATATACTTACAAATTTCATAATAATTAGATAGCTATTATTCGAAATATAAAAGTAGTGAGACTCAGTCTATCAGCAAAAATTTAATGAATGAATCATGTTGTTATGCTTTATTCGGTGTCCAAACTAAGTACCGGATCGCGTACTTGTATGCCCTTTCATCCCCTGTTCAGAGTTCCGTACTACAAAAGATAAAAGACCGCTTGTAGCATCATTTATTTATATATCTGCCTGTTAGTTTATCTGTGTTTCCATCCATTTCTCAACTTCGGTTTAAGATATTTTTGAAAACCATTACCTATGTATCTCAGGTGTAATGAAGAGAAGAGCACATCTGCCCTCCTGAGCATGCTTCCTTTCGATACTTACGGCGGCATGCGGCCACGCACACACCGCCGTCCTTGCCGGGGCAGATAGTTGGACAAATCGAGCTCTCACTCTAACCGCCCATAACCCCGGAAGCTCCCTATTAGTAGCCTCTTACGATCAGTATCCCGAAGCTACAGGGACTTTCGTAAGGCACCTAGAGTCGATCGATACATAGCAGTCGTAAAAAGTCTTCAGAAGCTTTGTAGGCGGTTTAAGGCTCACCCAAGTTTAACCTTGTTTTTTACTAAGGACGCCTAGTAAGTAGCTTATCCGTGTTTAGATTAATATCAGATTTAAAATCTCTTGGAACTATAAAGAATCGAAAACTTCTTATCTACCGAAATCAATACATACTGGCGCTTATATCGCATATTTTACACGGTTGTTGAACTACGATCATACGAGTACAATTTGGAGTGTGTAAAAACGATACTTTTTCATTCTAATACAAAAAGAATTTTCATCATTTTCTAAGACCACTCAAACATTTCTATCTCATACAAATGTGTACGGAATCTTAAATACACAACAGCGCGCACCTGTCCTGTTTTGCGTAGACGGCAACTAGGGGACCGTTCATTTGTGCCCGAACTCCCTAAAAGCGGGTGGCCGATCGTTTCAGTGGCTTACAGCACCAAATAACCTGCTGTCTCTCTCTGATGTAGGAGTATTTGATAGGATTTTTCGTGTCATCATAGCTAATCTATACGGAATCTCGTTGGCGTTAACTACACAGGTCCCTGTATAGGTAGGAAAGGAAATTGAGTTCATTTGACGCTGTTGCGTTAATGATTTCGTGTGAGTCAGGTTGAGTTAAAGACCAAAATTATGTGAATTATTTTTGAAGTGAAAAATTCTTTAGCAACGTTGTGCACTTTTTTGGGATGGGTTAAAATGTTAAACGTCGCGTCAGGACACGTGATATGATCGAAAATTCGTAATACGGAGGGGTGAAAGCTGATGGCTCGACAGTCTGTATACTGTCAAGTGTTTAAAATATGGACATTGAACAAAGTGCATCTATTAATGAAAAAATGAGTAAGTACTTCATAAAAATACTAGATGAAAACCAACTGAAAATACTAGATGAAAAATATACTGATAATTAAAGCAATTCGTGCGAAATTATTCCCTAACCATTCCAATATAAAAAATGCACAACGTTAATGTTCAAGTTTTCACCTCTGCCGGCACTCCCGGAGTGCAACCCGTAGTTTTTCTTTTCAATTTCACTAAAGACTAAGTACTTTTTTTGTTTATGGTTGCTTGAAGAAGATAACACTTATTTAAGAATTTAAAAGCAACTGCATTAGTAAGTATGAAAGACGTAGTTCCAATTTTCAATCCTCAGATAAAGTAATTAGTCAGATAAAATTATTGAAGTGAAAACTTCTTTAGCGGCGTTGAGCACTTTTTGTGGGATGGGTAAAAACTATGAAACTCGCGCGAGGTCACGTGTGCTGATCGCAAAATTTCGTAAGATAGTAGAGGAGACGAGGAAGACCTTCGACCTTCACCGATCTGATAATTCGATGAGACATATTGTTTACCAAATATAATTTATAAACATATATGCCTATGATAACTTGACTATCGAAAAGTGTTCATAGCTATTTTTAATTTAATTAATTTTAATCAATTTTCTTTCATATCACCTTCACTCTTGTAACAACCGAACGAGTGAATATCTTCACCGGCTCTTAGACCAAGACGGAGGTGTGACAGCTGATGACGGCTCATCTGACGGCTGTCTAGACTTTTTTTCTTCAATTATGGCATCGCAAACTCTGCATATTGCCAGCGTCAAGTATAATTTTATCTTAAAATTCGTTTATATCAAGTATTTAAAATATGGACATTGAACAAAGTGCATCTATTAATGAAAAAAGTGACGAAGAAATAGTGAAAGAAAATGAGAGAGTACTTTGTAAAAATACTAGATAGAAATTAATAGGTACTGATAATTCAAGCAATTCGTGCGGAATTATTCCCTAACGATTCTAAGACATCAAAAATGCACAACGTTAATGTTTTCACTTCTGCCGGCACTCCCGGAGTGCAACCCATTATTTTTTATTAACACTATTCTTCTCACTTTGTTATAAGAATACCGATGACAGCGCTACAATTTATTTGATAAATGCACGGGGATAGTAAACACAGTCCATAGTCAAATATTTTGTACATACTCGTATACTTATCTATACAAATAAATAAAACTGGAGTGTCTGTTTGTTATATTAAAATAACAGCTTTTTACTATATTCGTATGAATGTATATACGGTACATATACCAAAAAAACATTTTTTACAATTTTTATCTGTCTGTCGGTCTGTCTGTTTGTTCTGGCTAATCTCAGAATCAGCAAGACCGATTTTGACGGGACTTTCATTGGCAGGTAGCTGATGTAATAAGGAGTAACTTAGGCTACTTTTATTTCAGAAAAATTCTTAACCTAAAGTCCACGCGGACGAAGTCGCGGGCGGTCGCTAGTGTGTAAATAGATAACGCTCTAAACTATACATTATCTATGGAAGAGGTTACGTACAGTTTTTCGACATAGGTTTCCGTCGAATGTTCCACACTGGCTTGCTTAAAAGGTTGTGCTTAGATGTAAATGGACTGCAGCGAACACTAAAAAATAAAGAAATAAATAATGTTTCAAACTCCTATGAGTTTGGGCTATCCCCACAGTAGGGTAAATATACCCTGTGTCGTGGGTACCATGGATACATACAAAGACAGAAACACAAACACCCAGACCGAGAACAGAAATTTAAACTCATACAGCCCGGGACCCTCAGATCGCCGGTCCGGCATGGTAACCATTACGCCACACAGGTTGTTAAAACAATACATGGACGATGTATTTCTGCAACACCATTTGAAAAAAGAATGTTCTCGTATAAAATGCGCGGAATTTTGATGCGGGCCTTTTGCGTTTTTGAAAGCTCCTCGATATTAATCCTACTGTTACTGGCCGAGGACTACGGGATTCAGAAACGATGGTTTTCATACAAAATTCTGTAGGTGACAGAACTATATTGGTTCGCCCGGGGAAGTACCACCGCTGCATCCACTTCTGCCGTGAACCAATTCTATTGTGTTTCGATGGAAAGGTGCATATGCCGGCCACACTTACATGAGGCGACCACCAGCCTCCGGAGTAGCAGCGCAACTGCATACGACCTCAGACAAGACTTACCTATTGCGTGACGGCCGTATCGGAGACCGCTCTGTTTAACCCACGGATATCGGTGCTCATAGCAGAGTTAATTTTGCAAAAATATGTAGTATAGATCGGTGAAGGTCGATCTTCCACGTCTCCTCTACTATCTTACGAATTTTCGATCAGGCCACGTGTCCTGACGCGAGTTTAACATTTTTTACCCATTCCAAAAAAGTGCACAACGCCGCTAGAGAAGTTTTCACTTCAAAAACTAAAATAGTGTTTTACTATTTTGCTAGTTTTACTAGTTTTGCTATTTTAGGTAGATTGGAAATGGTGGGTTGTTATTAAAACGCATTGAAAACATAAAAGGTACATGAGAAGTTATGTTACAATATTTTCATGAGATGTTTGGAGGAATATGTATTATGCTGGAAAACTCCTTACTGATTTCAGCAATCTTTACAGTAAAGTTATTCTGGGGAGATCAGAATAATTAACCGAACAACAAAGAAAAACATCTGATTTGACTCATAACGATTCTAGTAACACAGAAATACTATTTGGTATAGAAACATAGAAGAACCGACAACCGATGGGGAAGAAAGGTTCTCGAATGGTGACCACGGCTCGGCAAAAGAAGTACAGCCCTCCAACCAGGTGGACTGATGACCTGAAGAAGATAGCGGGTAGTCGCTGGATTTAGAAGGACCAGGACCGGGAGAAGTGGCGAACGTTAGGAGAGACCTATGTCCAGCAGTGGACTATAAAAGGCTGATGGATGGATGATAGAAACACATTCTAAGACAGATGTCATCCGGGCAGAGTCAGTCATTTGAGACTAGTTGAAGGGTCTCGTTTGCCCTTGGGAACCCTAAAACGAGGGTCCGAACAAAGGGTTGTGAGGGAAGGGAGTTTAAAACCAGTTATTACTGAACTTCGCTTGCGCCCAGTGCTGGTATGTACTGGCAACCCTACATGTGTCATACTGTAAGCAATAGAGTGTGGACAAATTTACTGTACGATTTTGTAAAAAATGTTTTTGGAACGTACTTTACGCGCTTGAGGCGCGGCGGCTAGCGTAGAACGCAAGCTATCTACGCAGCTAAGCCAAACCGGCGCGGTCAGGTACGAGATGGGTAACCGCTATGGGCGGTTTGAAAATATTCGACAGCTGGTTGGCCACTAGCCCGCATTTCCATTAATCCGCATATGAGCAGCGCGGAGGAATAAGCTCCAGGCCTCCCCTATACAGGAGAGAGATCTGAGCCCAGTAGTGGGACGCACGCAGGGTTGCAGGCAATATAAAAGCTAGTTGGTCTAGGTAGCAATAAAACAGTCCTTGTAGCTTCGGGATTAAGAATAGAGCTACGGTATCCCCTGCCTGATCGTAAGAGGCGACTAAAAGGGAGATTCCGGGGATGCGACGGTGAGAGTGGGAGCTTGACCCGTCCAGCCAGGAGCTCCGGGAGGGACGGCGGTGTATACGTGGCCGCGTGCTGCCGTGAACACCTGAAGGTGCAGGAGAGCACATCTGCTCTCCCGAAGATGGGCCCGTTCTGGGGCGCCGCGCGTGGAGGACACCAGTGTGTTCCAATGGAGATCCCGGAGTCCTCACAAACACAGAGGCAGGCCACCGAGGGGGGTTTTGGTGCGGTCAAATCCCACATAACCCGGTATTCTCTCCCAAGGTGTCGGGTACCTTTTGAAGGTTTCCCCCCCGATACATAAAACAGTAAACTGTTAAAGCAACATTTTCACAAAACAGGCAAAGGAGGTTAAATTCGGGTTATGCCTAAAAGCTTTGCATTTTTTAATAAAAACGTTTCAATTCGTTACTCGCGCCCGTTTGAAAACCTGCACGAAAACACGCCAATACGATTTTATAGCTTACTCTCGTTTAATATCACGCATATTTCCAGACATATTAAAGTGAGCTTGTAATGTAAATCTGAACAGATATTGTTGTTTTGAATTCTGTATGAGCTGTGAAGTTTGATTAGTAACGCACATAATAACGATATATCTATACCGAGTATATCAACTTTCGCTTGGCGGATATCGACAACCTATGTAGTCATAAAAAATAGCTGCACCTTTTTAACCTTATAACGTGAAAAGATGAAATTTTGGAAAGAGTTCTTTGACCGAAGATCCAAAGAAAAAGGCATATAGTACAGAACTAATAGAATCAGGCGTTACTTTGCGGAACTCCATTGTTATAAAGTTAGGTAAAAACTACTTTGCAACAATCCGCAACCACAACGTATGATGGTGTATACCTTTTTCATGCAATAGCACCTCCCTCCCTCCCACATAGGACACATGCATGCACATGCAACAACAAAAAGTATACACCAACATACGTACCACCACCAACACGTGTTTCGCCCCAAAACAGAACATCATCAGGGTTATTGACTCTACGACGGTCACCCGCAAAGGACGTTGCAAAGTAGTTTTTACCTAACTTTATAACATATAGTACAGAACAACCTAGCCTCAACCACTTAGACACCCTTGCATTGATACACGTTTAAGTACTAGTGAAGTGACGTCAATATTGCACCTTCGATCAGGGACATATTCCCTGTAATAAATTTGTATTCGTAAACTGTCCTGTTTGTAATGTAGTGGATGATTTATTTATATCACGTGTTACGTAATATAATGTAAACAGAATGTTACAATTAGAATAGTATACCTATTGTGTAGCAAGGGGTGAAACATTACTATTTCTGACGAGGGCGAGAGTTCTGCTCTGAAACCCTGCCCTCTGCTGCTCTGATCCCTGGTCTGAAATCGTCTTTGTTTCATCCCGTGCCACACACTGTATTTTTCATATCACGTCATGTAATGAAACAACGAGTTTTGATTTCTGTAGTCAGTTGAAGTAAGACTATTTCAAATAAATTGCGCAGAATTATCTTATACTATTGCAATTTATTAAATTTATTAAAATCTTTGACAACGATTTAACAACAGCTGTCAGACGATGCCAACGCTCAAAAGCTTATGCATAACAATACATAAGCGCGCTTATCAGATAAACATCACTACTACAAGTAACAGACTTCGTGTAATATAATTTATTCACTACAAGAGTACAAAAAATCTATTTTCCACACGAATAATTAATGTAAAGCAGCTCCTTTCCAGAATCTATTCCCGCTTGGAAATAAATTGCAAATTGTAAGACTTTTCAATATTAT
Organism: Pyrgus malvae; assembly: GCA_911387765.1. NCBI lineage: Eukaryota > Metazoa > Arthropoda > Insecta > Lepidoptera > Hesperiidae > Pyrgus > Pyrgus malvae. The sequence continues at coordinate 27,016,745 of OU426947.1, forward strand.
TTATGTGCTAAGTTTCCACGGGCTTTAACATTTTTATATATTTCTAGTTCGAGCATACTCGTATAAATAACAAGTTATAGGTATTAGTTATTCAGAGAGACTCTATTTTTACCGACTTCCAAAAGAAGGAGGTACTGTATTCGGCTGTATGTTTTTTTTTATATATGTTCACCGATTACTCCGCCGTTTGTGGACCGATTTTAAAAATTCTTTTTTTGTTCGTATGCTTATACTCCCGAGGTGGTCCCATTGTCACCAAATCAGGATCTGATGATGGGATCCCAGGGAAATCGAGGGGAACTCTCAAATTTTATAGGCACACACATTGATTTTCTCATACTTTCTGAAGCATTTGAAGAAGAGATATTTGTGCATAGTAATCATCATCTCATGTTGCTGAGCTGATGATGGAAGGTACTGCAACAGTGAGGAGTTGAAAGCAAATTCTTTCAACAAATAGTTTTTTATTCCAAATCTTACATTCCCGAGGTGGTCCAACTGTCACCAAGTCAAAGTCTGATGAGGGGATCCCAGAGAAATCGAAAGGAACATTAAAATTTTATAGCACAACAAATGATTTTCATATTTTTACTAAAGCAAAACAAGCATTTTTGTATAATTATCATCATATCATGTTGCTGAGCTGATGATGGAAGGTAATATGAAGGTTAGGAGTTGAGAGGAAATTCTTTCAATAAATGGTTTTTTATTCAGTATCTTACATTCCTGAGGTGGTCCAACTGTCACCAAGTCAAAGTCTGATGAGGGGATCTCAGAGAAATCGAAGGGAACATTCAAATTTTATAGCACAAGAAATGATTTTCATATTTTTACTAAAGCAAAACAGGCATTTGTGTAAAATTATCATCATATCATGTTGCTGAGCTGATGATGGAAGGTACTATGACGATTAGGAGTTGGGAGCAAATTCTTTCAATAAATGGTTTTTTGTTCGAAATCTTACATTCCTGAGATGGTCCAACTGTCACCAAGTCAAAGTCTGATGATGGGATTCCAGAGAAATCGAAGGGAAAATTCAAATTTTATAGCACAACAAATGATTTTCATATTATTACTAAAGCAAAACAGGCATTTGTGTATAATTATCATCATATCATGTTGCTAAGCTGATGATGGAAGGTACTACGACGGTTAGGAGTTGAGAGCAAATTCTTTCAATAAAAGATTTTTTGTTCGAAATCTTACATTCCTGAGGTGGTCCAACTGTCACCATGTCAAAATCTGATGATGTGCTACTAGGGAAATCGAGGGAAACACCGAAAATTATTAGGCACACACATTCGTTTAATCATATTTTTAACATAATACAAATATTTATGTCCGGTAATTATCACCTGATGTTGCTATGCTGATTATTGAAGGTACAACTCCTCGACGGTTAGGAGCTGAGAGCAAATTCTTTCATTAATTTATACGTTCAGGTGGACTGAAAGTAGTCTTTCAGTAGTATTTTTTCAGGCTATAAGATGGCTATTAGATAAACATGATTATAAAAGGTAAATCTCTTTAACGTTTTGAAGATAAGTGATTTTTTTCCAATTAGGCTTATATATATGTACAGAATTATTACAATTACTAAAAAGAGTGAAATAAATAAAGTTTTTAACAAAAAAATAGAACCGACTTAAACGGTAAAAAATAAAATTATTCAGTACCTACTTCTTCTTGCTTATGGTAATATTTAATGACTCTTAAAACTATTTTTGAAGTCGGGCCCTTAGTAAAATGTCCTGTCTTAGTAAATACAGTGTACCTTTCGTTCTGAATGGACACCGACTCCAATATAGTTTTAACAGTCATACCATAAGCAAGAAGATGTAGGTAGGTACTGTCCCACTGTCTGTACTGTCGGTGACCATTTAGAACGAATGGTACGGCATTTTAGTAAGGGCCCGACTTCAAAAATAGTTTTAAGAGTCATTACCATAAGCAAGAAGAAGTAGGTACTGAATAATTTTATTTTTTACCGTTTGAAGTCGGTTCTATTTTTTTGTTAAAAACTTTATTTATTATGTTTCTATTTGTTTGAGTTAAATGTTGCAAGGTTAATTTGTCTAACTTCCCAGTATTCAATTGAGCGGATAATTGGATATCACCAATGATATTTTTTTATATAATAGCATTGGATATCACTGTATATCTATGTATATCTGTGGATTACATCTTTGAGTAGCGCGTATAAAGACTAAGACAAGACAAAGATAAATAATTTTATTTGCACAAATACGGGTGTTTACAAAAAGTTTTTTTATACATTTGATTCGCCATATGCTTCATGAGGTCTGCAAATATTACAATAATTAAAAACTTAACTAATTACAATATAAAAATGTACATTGAAATAGATTTATTGATAATATTATACTTATATTATTATTATCATTATTTGTTGAATATTTTTGACTAATTTTGATTTATTTCTTTATTTTTATTTTTCGGAACGGATGGGTACCCCTATTGCAGTGTTTTTGTACCCTGAGAGGAAAATAACCGGCGGGAATAAAACCTCTCAGGTTTTTATGGAATGCCTTTATGCCGTTAAATTAATTTCTTGCGCAATGCAAGCTTTTGTAAAAACATATTTGATGTTATAAAATAGTGGGTATAATATGGACTGGACTTCGCCTAAGGGTCGTAATTAATTTTAACTGTGTAAAATTGCATACTTTATAGTAAAAAGGATTAAAAGCATACGCTTTACGTATTAATTTATTAAATATTTTTATTTTCCATTAAATTTAACAGACAATTCGAGTAAAAGCTTTTTTCAATTATTTTTTAATTTAAATAAAGACATGTTATCAATAAGGCATTCGTATTTCGCAATGATATCGACAGTAGGTAACAAAATTAACCCTCTGTCGACAGTATTGACGAACACGAGGGGGATATGTTTGCATATGACACGGCAAAAGGGTGGCCAGAGACAATCCCGAAATATTAATCGGGGACAGATCGCCCACCCCATATCAAAACACTGTAAACTTTTTTAAATATTTTTTTTATAATCCCCTGTTTCACAGTAAGGCTTATAGGCAGATCGATTGCAAAGACTCCTGTGACCTGTTTTAGCACATATAAAAATAACGGGGATATCTATTCCGTACTAATATTATAAAGCTGAGCCCTGCTGAGCTGAGCTTATTTTTTTGCTAAGAGCTAATTTCAGAAACTACTGGTTTGAACTTAAAAAATATTTTTGACTCGGATCTGATTCATTCGAGTCGAGTCCATTTAAAGAGGAAGATTTAATTCAAAACCTTGTTTTAACACTGCGGGGCACTAATTCTAGTAAGTGCACTCCATGGTGCCTCGTAACCATTTCAAAACCGCCGAAAAGACGCGACGACTATTACAAAAGCTAGCAGTAGCGAAAATTTGTTAGATTTTGTAATGGTAAAATTGAAAAGTAAACTACATCTATAAATTGTGAGCTAATATAACATCGAGAAAGGGGAAAACATTGCGCTCAACGGTTTAAAAGACTCAGTGATGTAGCCCTTTTGGTCGATATTCGCCTGCACGCTTCCAGCAATCTTATCGATGTTCTAAGCGAGTGTGATGTGCTCATGGATGAAGGTCATATGCGCGAGTAACAATTTGACTGGAATTTGAATTTGGAAATGCTACACCACATGTGCACCTTACTGTATAGGCACAATATTACTAATTCAAAAGTTTGCTGTGTTTTGTGATGCAAAAGCTTATTACGACACTGCTCCAATGTGGGTTAGTGTGGATAAAATAAGTGAGTAAGTGTGAGTAAGTGAAATTTTAGCTTTTTTTATTTCAAGCAATAATGTTATTATAATGTTTTATTTTTCAGAATCCTTATAAATTAACATGGAAAAAATTACAACTCAGTTTCAAGTCATAAACGCAGTTTTTAACCGTTAAATTTGCAAATCTCTTGTTTTTCCCATAGTTTTTGGTACCGCGACTACTGCGTTCTCGGGCGGTGACGTCAATCTGTTGCTTCGTTAGAAAGGGCCGTTTTCAACGCTACACGATGAGGTTTAACTTTGGCTCGTATTTCTGTCTTTCGGGGTGCTCTAATCGATGTGGTGCTTTAAGAACACTTGATCCCTATGCCAAATAGGATTGATTGAAATAATAAAAATATCATGAAAGTTCAATATTGATACCAATCTATAACAACCAGGACCGACAGCGTAAAGTGAGCTCATGAAATTTGCCACCGCATCCGTTTCGCTTAGCTGTGTTGATCGCCAGCGTTCTACGCCAGCTGCAGGAATCATTAACAATATTTTCATACAACATATCGTCTTTTTTCTCTCAGCTAAATAATCTAGCCCAAACAGGCACCTAAAGGCGATGACTGGGAAAAAATTACATTCATTAAGCGAATATTTTGTATTCCTAATATGAAATAAATATTTTGATATTGACTTTGATTCCGTAAGCAGCCGTCCGAAATTTAATGAATTTTCGAAATTTAATCATTTTTGCACACTTTCAACACTGGAGAAATCATAGCAATATTAGTCATCCAGTAGGTTTATTTCATTGATGACTACGATGTTAAAAAGTGGTGAAATAAAAATCTATCTGAATAAGCCAAAAAAAAGTTTCCGAAAAATTAAATGTTCTTGAGCAAACTGAAATTAAAGGCGGATGAGTAGGCCCTCGCAAGCGAGGACAGATTGCAAAGGCGGGGTTTTAAAAACCAAAACTAAATACTTAACTCACTACTCGTTTTTTTTTATGAGTAAACCTAACAATAAGGCACACGGGCCGCGTGATGTTAAGCGATCACCGTTTAACCCGTTTTTACCCCACTTTAAAAAAAGTTGGTCGTTTTGATGAAAGTGATGAAACTGATTTTATCGCATGACGCTTTCATAAATATTTTTGAATTTGCTTTGATACCGAAAAATACCACGAATTCCCTTCCACTTTTTTGAACTTTTTTTGGCTGGAACTACTGGAAACACTGGAAAAAAATATTTTGTCGCTAAGCTTTGTATCCGTAAGCAACATACTCGTAATATGTTTACTGTTGAAAAGAAAATATGGATAATATTACAGCATCGGCTCGTGAAAATGGTCATGGTGCTCCCTAGAGTATATGAACATCAAAAAATTGGTTGCCTGTAAAGTCGGTTTACAAACGATAGTTTAACGTGACAACGTCATAACTATTCCAACCGCCCACTATTCCTATTAATCCTATTTCCGTTTTATTTATATGATGAAAATCTTATTGCACACCTACTTGTCTATAGATATTTTTGTTACGTCAGCTGTTAAGTCAATATGCTGGGAGAAATCTTCAAAAGGTAGGTACCGAACACCTGGGAAGAGATAGGTACTGGGTTATGTGAGATTTATGTGAGTTATGTGTTGTGGCACAATGTTTACAATGCCGGACTGCCAATCGGAGGGTTCCGGGTTCGAATCCCAATGAAATAGAAATTTGAATGATGAGTTTAAATTTCTGTTCTCGGTCTGGGTGTTTGTGTTTCTGTGTTTGTATATGTCCATGGTACCCACGACACAGGGTATATCTATCTTACTGTGGGGCTATGAGTGTGAAACGTCATTTTTACTACACTAACACCCCCTCTGTAGCCAATCTCAGCGCTTGGGGTGAACTCCGGGATCAAAAGAGGAAGGCACCCTCTCCCGCATCTTACGATCAGCCCTATTCTTAATTTGAAAGTTACAGGGACTAAGCAAATTTACCTCATGTTTTTAATCACGAAGGCATCTTGTTTTATGCATTTACTTATTTTGCTTCTTCCATGAAATATATAATTAAGGCTCGGTTGGTTTACGCAGTTTGATCTTTGGCGATTTTGCTGGCGGATGTTAGAGTAGGCGAAATTATTACCTAGTTAATAAAAAAAAAACACGCTTATGAAGCACATCAAGCAATGTGTTGCTCGATACACGAAAAATATGGCACAGAGCGTCCAGAGCGTGAACGCTTTTACACAATAATACTAAGTATTTTTTGTTCATTATTATTTTCTGTTTATATTACGGATTATTTTTCACTTTTTTAGTTTGCTGTACCTACTCCAATATCCAAAAGCGTGTTTCTTACTTTTTTTAACTATACTTATATTTCATTTTTTTGTTCGATTTATTGTTTACATTCTATTAATAAAATTTCTAACTTAATTATATACATATATCTTAAAAATAATAATAAATAAACTTACAAATAAAATACATTATCCAAATCGCTGCACCGCGGCATTGTGCCCAAGATACTGGCATTATTATTAATAAACAATATGCATTATTATTAATAATCAGATTATTTATTGTTAATAAACCAAGAGCGAGTTTATTAATTTTTTTAAACTAAACTTATTTTTAATTCTTAGTTGGATTTATTGTTATTAATATTTTTTTCAAGTTCTCGGAATTAGATGTCTAGAAAATTATTTTGTTGCCACCGATTCTTGATACTCGTAAGTGTTCAAAGTTTGAATAATTCTGTCCGTTGAAAGTGGATCAATCGAGTCCAAAGGAGAGCTACAAACAAGCTCACAAAGTCACAAATATGCAGGTAAAGCTAATAAAAGCGTCTTAAAAAGGCCTTAATTTTCTATGTGGCATATAAAATGCACATTTTTTTATTACACTGGTGAGTTCCTCTGGAGACATCAGGGTTTTCCACAAGCGCTTGAGGCGCAATCGAGAAGGTTTTTGAGGTCGTTTTAGTGCAGTAAAGATATCGGTATCTCTTGGTATCTCTCTCAAGGTGTCAGGTATGTTTTGAAGGTTTTCCCCCGATAAAACCGACTTAATACAAACCAGATAAAAAGATTGAAATTATATAACTTTTTAAAAAAATAACCGCCTTCAAACGGTAAAAAATAATATTATTATTCAGTACTTCGCATTTTTTACCGACTTCCAAAAGAAGGAGGTACTGTATTCGGCTGTATGTATTTTTTTTTTATATATGTTCACCGATTACTCCGCCGTTTGTGGACCGATTTTCAAAATTCTTTTTTTGTTCGTATGCTTATACTCCCGAGGTGGTCCCATTGTCACCAAATCAGGATCTGATGATGGGATCCCAGGGAAATCGAGGGGAACTCTCAAATTTTATAGGCACACACATTGATTTTCTTATAGTTTCTGAAGCATAAGAGATATTTACGCATAGAAATCATCATTTCATGTTGCTGAGCTGATGATGGAAGGTACTGCGACAGTGAGGAGTTGAGAGCAAATTCTTTCAATAAATAGTTTTTTATTCGAAATCTTACATTCCCCAGGTGGTCCAACTGTCACCAAGTCAAAGTCTGATGAGGGGATCCCAGAGAAATCGAAGGGAACATTCAAATTTTAAAGCACAACAAATGATTTTCATATTTTTACAAAGCAAAACAGACATTTGTGTATAATTATCGTCATATCATGTTGCTGAACTGATGATGGAAGGTACTACGACGGTTAGGAGTTGAGAGCAAATTCTTTCAATAAATGGTTTTTTGTTCGAAATCTTACATTCCTGAGGTGGTCCAACTGTCACCATGTCAAAATCTGATGATGTGATATTAGGGAAATCGAGGGAAACACTGAAACGTAATAGGCACACACATTCTTTTAGTCATATTTTTAACATAATACAAATATTTATATCTGGTAATTATCACCTGCTGTTGCTTAACTGATGATTGAAGGTACAACTCCTCAACGGTTAGGAGCTGAGAGCAAATTCTTTCTTTAATTTATACGTTCAGGTGGACTGATAGTAGTTTTTTTTCAGACTTTTAGATGGCTATTAGATAAACATGATTATAAAAGGTAAATCTGTTTAAAGTTTAGAAGTTAAGTGAAAATTTTTCCAATTATGCTAATACATACATAATTATTAAAATTACTAAAAAGAGTGAAATAAATTAAGTTTTTAACAAAAAAATAGAACCAACTTCAAACGGTAAAAAATAAAATTGTTCAGTACCTACTTCTTGTTGCTTATGGTAATGACTCTTAAAACTATTTTTGAAGTCGGGCCCTTAGTGAAATGTCCTGTCTTAGTAAATATAGTGTACCTTTCGTTCTGAATGGGCACCGACTCCAATATAGTTTTAACAGTCATTACCATAAGCAAGAAGAAGTAGGTACTGTCCCACTGTCTGTACTGTCGGTGCCAATTTAGAACGAATGGTACGACATTTACTAAGGGCCCGACTCCAGAAATAGTTTTAAGAGTCATTACCATAAGCAAGAAGAAGTAGGTACTGAACAATTTTATTTTTTACCGTTTGAAGTCGGTTCTATTTTTTTGTTAAAAACTTAATTTATATAATTTTCCTTGCTTTTAATTGACAGTAACATAAAAACTCTTTGAGATGATAAAGAAATTAATCCTCGTTCAATAATTTTAAGGTAGGACAACGTCTGCGGGGTCCAGTAGTTACTGATAAATAATCTATGGCTATACCACATAATTAAGTTTGAAAAGCGTAATGACTACCGATCATTGACGGTTGACGCATGACACACACGAAAGCTGTCTCGTGTGCTCTGCTTGTCGTCTCAGTCATGCTGCATATTAAAAACTTTTCTACTTGAAAATTTATTTAAAAGGCTGGAGTTTTATTCCGCCCGCTTTTTTCTCCTAGCCCATTTAAGCCTTAGCGCACCCAAAGCGGATGACGGTCAGCCGATGGCCGTACAAAAATGATAAACATCAAGTGTATAATATATACTTAATAATAATATACACATAATAATATTATTATTACCCAGGATGTTAATAAACTATTTCATTTCACACTTTAACAAGTATAACTTTTATATTTAATTTATTGGCACAAGGTTTTAGAACACCTATTAAATAAGCACAAGTTTTTGTTATGCATACTTTGATGATGCTCTTTGTCAGTATTTTATATGCGAAAGAATACGATTTTGCATTTTTATGTAAATTATCAAAAATAAAGCCAACTGAAAATTACACTAAGACGATCTTAAAGCCAGTTGAAAATTTATACAATTTTGTTCCTAAATAACGGAACTGCCGAAGTTTGCTACTAAAACGTCGGTATTGTTTTTACACGTGCTACGATATCTTTTGTCAACGAAGAAAATAAGTACAGCAGCATTGAAGAAATCATTTGAAAAATAATGAACAAAATATTCCAAAACAATCGCGAAACTTATAAATAAAAACAACCACCAAAGTTATTTGAAACTTTATTTTAAGTACTTACTTATGAATACGTTCAAAAGGACCCGAGTAAACAACTTAATTCTTTTTACATTTGCAACAAATAAAATGTTTGCTAACAACATTAAAGAAATAATTGAAAAATAATGAACAAAATATTACAAAACAATTGCGAAACTTATAAAGAAAAACAACCACCAAAGTTATTAGAAACTTTATGTTAAGTATTACATGAATACGTTCTAAAGGACCCAAGTAAAAAACTTATTTCTATTCGTATGCTCGTGATACATCTTAGTTTCCAAAGTTTTATAATATTGTAATAGTCTAAGTACTTTGAGAGCACACGAACTCTCAAGTTTTATAAAATTATCTAAGCACTGCGAGGTTAAGCTACTAACAAATTAATTATTGTTAAACAGTCATTTATAATACGAAAGAGCCAAAAATGCATAGTGGTAAAAGGTAGAAATAGTATTTAAATGCTGATATGTGTGATTTAATTATTAGGGTTACGACTGAATGCATAACAATGTAATGGTGTACACGTATACTCGTATTTCGTGAGACATGGTCAGTGTACAGATTACGCGACGCATGCCTCTTCGAATGCCCACAAATTAAAGATTGTACAACTTGCATACATGCAAGTACTACTACTACGTATAAAAGTATAGTAGTCGCACCCATGTCTTTCATACGGAAATTCTGTTTTTTTTTTTCGGTAAAAAGGATCACGTTGCCTGCCATTTATTAAACAACATAAATTTAATTTTGTTCGATATTTGGTTTCCATAGCCATGATTATTAGTATTTATTAGAGTATACCCAAAAGTTACGTATTATCGTTAACTATTGTTTATACAAAAAAACATTCACAACATGTACATTTTATACAACTGACATTGAATAGCATACAGATAAATAGAAAATAATTCGCCCAAAAGTAACGATATTTTCATTTGAATTGGCCTACATTCGTGGAATGCCAGCTGTGTTACGTACTTTCTTGCATCGTCTACACTCACTACACTGTTCATTGCTATTTCGCTTAGCACAAAGCAATGTTAGCGCCATTTTCCTGCCTGTGCTTTGAAGCTATCGTACCTTTGTAACTGCGTTTTATTTTTGGCGGATTTTTGACAAACACAAAGGAAATCGCTTCGAGCTAGCCATGCGCACAAAAAAAAACATTTTTTTTTCATGATGCTTTCATGGTATTTGTCATGCAGGCATTATGAAAAAAAGTCAAAAAACCTTCGCCGACAACAAGCAATAACCTTTTGACCAAATCAATCAGGAAATTACATTCGCTTTGACTTAATGCAAGCCGTGTCCAAATTTTTATAGGTTTATTTTATTAGTACATTTTGAACATTAGATATCAAACTAAATGAGCAGGAAAAGTAGGAGAACACTTTCCGAACGAAAGTTACGTAATATAAACTTGCATTTTATAGTAATTATTCGTTTATCCCAGGAACTAACTTTGAAAATCTTATTTTTAACAATCTTTTGAATGCCTTAAAAAATCTATAAAATTAGCTATATCATTAGATTACTCAATATTCAATTTTTATTGCACTTCATGGTACTTAAGTAGGTGTTCTAATACATGTTTAACAGTTTAACAGGAACATGAACTCTAATTAGGGTATTGCAACCGATCTGTTCTATATAAGTACCATAACTTACAAAATATTGATTTAAATTATAAAAACAGATTTGTATTAAATATTGTCTTAATTTTTTAAAGAAGTTTACTTCACTATTGAGTAGTCGAATCTCATCGGGCAATTTGTTAAAAATCTTAATGCACATTGTGTATAGTCCGGAGCTACACATATTCGTAGTTTTCAAACAGGTTTTATCAATATATTTTTCTGTCGACTTTGATATCGTTGCGGTTGATCGTCTCCAAAGGTAAAAAATCTGGATATATTACAATAAGTTTACATGTCTCTAATATATGTATATATAGATGCCACTGTTAGTATGTTATTTTTTATAAAATGTGGCTTACAAGTTTCTTGTTCTTTTAAATTTTCTAGGATACGGATATATTTTGATAAGTTTTAATAAATAAATCTATACTAATATTATAAATTCGAAAGTAACTCTGTCCGCTACGCTATCCCGTTTAAACCACTGAACCAATTTTAATGAAATTTGGAACACAGATAGAGTGGACCTTGGGAAAGAACATAGGATGGTTTTTATCCTACGGGAACCTATAATCCGAGCGGGCGAAGCTGCTGGCGGAAGGCTAGTAAATAAATAAATAAATAAAAATTTGTAGTATAAATACATGGTGTAGGTATATATCATCACGATTGCTTTGAGTGAGATGTATGTTGTTTTAGACCTACATATTAAATTTATTTAAATTTGCACATATAAATCTTGCACAGAGATTGACGAGGTTATATTGTTTTTTTTACTATTGGGCATTCTAATTGAAAAGAAAAAACAATAAGTGTTTGAATTTTGTTCATCATACTACATATTCTTTACCGCGCTGCAACGGTTCACTCATGTTTTTTTTTTGGTTTTGTTTGGATCGACTAACATAGCCTGACCTTTATCTACTACGTTAATTACATTACTTAATTGACTCCCAAGGTCAGGATGCACGTGAACTATTCCCATGACAATTCTAACATAAGCAGTAAAGTGGTCAATTCCGTAACCGTCCACTTTTCCCGTCATTGTCACATAGTTGAATGGCGTGAATTGGCGTGTGGAATTGCCCGATGCATTATTGGATTAAATATGTATACTTAACTGGAATCTAGTTAATTCTAGTATACTAATACCGTATTTAATTTCTGGTATATACGCGAAGCGCCCATGGCCCGGCGGTTAGCGTAGAACGCAAGCGATCTATGCAACTAAGCCAAACGGGCGCGGTCGGGTGTGGATGGGTGACCGCTAATGGCAAAAAAATTCATGCGCGTTTCCGTACTTTGGAGGGCACGTTAAGCCGACGGTACCGGTTGTTAAACCCTGTCGGAGGCATTATGGGCGGTTTGAAAACATCCGACAGCGGATTGGCCACTAAGCCCACTAACCCGCATCTCCCCCAACTCGTATTGGAGCAGCGTGGTGGAGTAAGCTCCAGGCCTCACCAATAATTGGGAGAGACCCGCGCTCAGCAGTGGGACGCTAAAAGGGTTGCAGCCATATACGTGGTAAACTACTATTTTTAGGTTATGTTTGTTTTACTTTTTATGGTTCGGACTGGCAAGCTTCATTGCTGCAACCATTACTGCAGCGAGGCCATATTAGTTTCGGAAGAAAGGTGCAGTTTCCAACCAGACTTATATGAGGTGATCAACCTTCGTCACTACTGCATACGACATCATCCAACCCAGGTTGTGATGGACTGCAGCGACCACATACCACCACGTCATAGTATAAAGAGGGGGACCACGTGGAATTTATTTTATACATAGGGGAATAGGACCTCTGCCTTTTTCCTGGTCTGCATGTTCATCTGCTGCTACGTTTATATAATTATTATGATGAAGCCATACAACAGCAAATATGTTTAGATATTTCAACACTAAAAGGCTAAAACAGAGTTGGAAAACAAGTAAAACAACTTTAAATAATTGTGAATTTTGAAGCATGCGTTATTAAAATCTTTGCATTTTGTTTTAAAATAAGAGTGGACGAAAAAAAGGTAGATACATTAATTGCGTTGAAAATAATACAAAAGTGGCCTCTAAAAAGGAACAAACTTGTGAGCACATCATATGAAATGAAATGGAATAGTTTGAAATAGTTAATTAAGATCCTGGGTAACAATATACACTTGATGTTTGTCATTGTTGTACGGCCATCGACTGACCGTCATCCGCTTTGGGTGCGCTAAGGCTTTAATGGGCTAGGAGAAAAAAGCGGGCGGAAAAAAACTCCAGCCCTGTTTTAAATAAATTTTCAGGTACAATATCTGTGCTAAAAAGATTAATACCTGGTTTCATGACTCACAGAAATCAAAAAAATAATAATTTTTGAGCGCACATCGTGACCAAATACGGGTCCGAGACTCCATTTGTCGTTGAGATAACTTGGATCTGGATATACATCTAACACTGGATGATGGAGATGGCGATACGAGTCGACGCATTACGCCACTTTAGTAATGTTTAGTTTTTTCATAGCAATAATAGATGTTTTATGTCAGGAATTCCGTTCGGCAAGTAGTAATCTTGTGAGTGTAATGCACATATTTTTAGTACGTGTAACCTCGAGAACACTAAGTACCGAATAACGTCAGCATGCCATCTAAAGAGTTGTCCGGAGTGAGATATTTTTTTTAAACTTTTTTGTTAATGAAGTATCTTTGCTAACGCTCCAAAGGAAGTATGGAGCCAATCTGATTTCCGTAGCTATAGCATTGAGTAAAATAAAGATTATCTCGATCACTAATTACATACAGATATAGTAAAACCTATTGAATCGAATAAACAGCAACGTGACACTGAGCTGTGAATTGTAAGTATGTAATTAAAAAGTCGATCTACGGACTTTTCCAACGACCTTTGATCCAGCTAATTGATTGCCTAATGGAACTTTAGTACATTAAATACTTAACTACTAGCCACGGCCACTTCATTGTTATTTGAATGTGATATCTTTTTTAATTGTCTACTAATTAAGTGGTTTTAGTTACCTACTAAATTATAAGTGGTAGAACTGAATAGAAATAGAACTGAAGGAAGGAAGGTGGAAAGCACAGTTGCCGCCAAGGCTACCATCATGAAATACAACCGACCGCAGGCGAGACTTGGCTTGCTTCAGGTTGGTGCAGATGTCCAAAGTGCGGCCATCACATTACTCAATCTCATTCTTCATTCAAACAAATTGTTAGAATGAATGATTAAAGTCTGAAAACTTTCAAAGTAGCGTTACTTAAAGATGTAGGTACGAAGGGCGGTCAAAAAGTTCGCGGAATGGCGGGGTTGGCAGGGGTCAGTTTACTCATCCAAGTAGGTGCTAATCGAGTGACATTATCAGTATATATTCAAACTAGCCTTCCGCCAGCGGCTTCGCCCGCGTGGAGTCGTTTTATAGGTTCCCGTAGGATAAAACCATCCTATGTCCTTTCCCAAGATCCACTCTATCTGTGTTCCAAATTTCATTAGAATTGGTTCAGTAGTTTAAGCGGGAAAGCGTAGCAGACAGACAGACAGACAGTTACTTTCGAATTTATAATATTATAGTAGGGATTTTCAGCCTAATCGGGTCATTATCTTTTGAGTTCAAGGAGTAAACAAGTAAATCGGGAAGAGACTAGCCACTATGGACAAAATTGAACATCGCGCCGTCATAAAGTTCCTTACGAAACAACAAAATCAAGAAAAGACACCTCAAACCATCTTTCAAGAGATGTTAGCTGTTTATGGGGACTCCGCCCCTGGTAAAACCATGACCAATACCAACGATATGCAGACTAAGGTATGAAATTTTTGAAGTGAAAACTTCTTCAGCGGCGTTGTACACTTTTTTGGGATGGGTAAAAATGTTAAACTCGCGTCATGACACGTGGCCTGATCGAAAATTCGTAAGATAGTAGAGGAGACGTGGAAGATCGACCTTCACCGATCTGATAACTCAATGAGACATATTTTTATCAAATATAATTTATAAACATATTTATATGCCTATGATAACTTGCCTATCGAATAGTGTTCATAGCTACCTATTTATAATTTAATTAATTTTAATTAATTTTCTTTCATATCACCTTCACTCTTATTATAACCGAATGAGTTTTATCTCAAGTTTTTAACACACAGAATTTGTTGTCACAAATAATCTGTTACAATGTTATCTGTTTTCTGAATGTTTTTTTTAAAAAATATTAAAGACTTAGAATAATTGTGTTAATCAAAATTCTACACAAATAATGTTTAATTTATGCTCCTTCCGTTTCTAATATCAAACAAACAAAAGTATCTATTAGAAGAACATGAATAAGGTAGATACCTTCTACACTACTACCCAAATAGTAATGTAGAAGGCTCTACACAACTACCCAAATAGTAATGTAGAAGGCATACACTAGTACCCAAATAGTAATGTAGCAGGATCTACACTACTACCCAAAAAGTAATGTAGAAGGCAGTTTTGGAAAATACCGGGTCGAAAATCGTAGTAAAAAATTAACTGACTAGTAAATGATAGAGGCCGCATTTTAATTTTCCCAACTTTTTTCCATTCGCTTTGAGGTTTCTGATTTAATGGAGAGATTGGTTGATTGAATACGAGTGCTCTGAACTGGTCTGCTTGACAGACAGGGAAATAAATAATAAATTGTTTTGATCAAAAACTAACGGAAAATTTAACTTTTGCAGTTAAAAAATACTTTTTGGGAACTCCTCAAAATGTGTACGAGTATTAATTTTAAAATATTGAGCTATCCCGTATTGGAGCTGCAGCAATTTTTTTCAACTAGACTAAAATACGAACAAGCCTCGACGTGTTGAACGGTCGCTGCAGCTCCTTAATAATTTATACATATAATATATATTATATTATATAAACAACCATTTTTTGAGGTCAATCGAAGTTTAGTCACCAATTTATTACATTATCAACGGCATTTTTGCCATTTTAATGAAGTAATAATTTTACAATAATGTTTTCCTTGCATTGTTTGGACTATTTATGTATGCAAAATGTGTTTCGTTATATTCCACGAGTACCTATACCAATATTATAAAGTGGAAAGATTTGGTTGTGTATTTGTTTGTTTACATAGAAAAGGTTCGAAACTCCTGGACCAATTTGAAAAATTATTTTACAATTTAAATATAAAGCTGAAGACTTTGTTTATTTGTTTGAATGCGCGCATCTCAGGAATTACTGGTTCGAATTTTAAAAAAATGTATTGGATAGTCCATTTATCGAGGAAGGCGTTAGGCTATTTAACATTACGCTGCGACCAATAGGAGTGAAGCATCAGTGAAAAATGTTGCAAAAATGGGGAAAATTATTCATATTTGAAAGCTTCCGTTGCGTGTGCTGAATAAACGGTTCAATTTACCCAAAAGTTAGAAAAAAAACTAAAAGTCCATGTCGACGAAGTCTCGAATATTAAAGAGAGTTAAATTATCTATTTTGGGTACTCTATATTAAATTGAAGTTATGTTATCACTTAAAATTCCCAAGTCTCAATACGACAATTAGGTATATAAGCACATGAGAAGTGAAGTGAAGCTATTAAAGCTTGTTATAACGCAAAGTTTGATATAGCGTAATGCAATGTAGTTAGGAGAAAAGAACGTCAAAAGAATACAGATTAATTAATTAATTTTGCTATTTGCTACATCATTAAATACACAATAAATCGCTCCAAGCCGTTGTACTCGTATAATCATCGTGAGAAAACATAAAAACCTATTAACGGGTTTGTATTCAGTGTAATGGATAACATTAATACTATACCTCCGTATAAACATACGTAGTAATTATACTCTTAAGTCTTGTTTACACGAAGCCAGTAATGCTGGCGCTAGTCCTGCAGATAAGCCAGCGTTGGCCTGGCCTCTGTTGTTTAGACGAGGCCATTCATTCACGGATTTTTCTTCGGGTGTGCACACGTTTGAAGTTAAAAAACAACGGGTTGCACTCCGGTAGTGCCGGCAGAAGTGAAAACTTGAACATTAACGTTGTGTATTTTTGATATTTTGGAATGGTTAGGGAATAATTTCGCACGAATTGCTTTTATTATCAGTATTATTTTTCATCCAGTATTTTCAGTAGGTTTTCATATAGTATTTTTATAAAGTACTCACTCATTTTCTGTCACTATTTCTTCGTCACTTTTTTCATTAATAGATGAACTTTGTTCAATATCCATATTTTAAATACTTGATATAAACTAATTTTACAAGTATAGACAGTCGAGCCATCAGCTGTCACCCCTCCGTCATACGAATATTTGATCAGGCCACGTGTCCTGACGCGCAATTTTTCACCCATCCCAAAAAAAGTGCACAACGCCACTAAAGAAGTTTTCACTTCAAAAAAATACTTTACATATCGAAACCAAAGTGCTCTTTATATGTCGTAACAGCCAATACCGCGAGAACAATGTCAGCAACATTGAACTGCTTATATTTTCCGCAATAGTTTTTTTAACTACAATCTCAAGCAAGAATGAGCGTTATATCTGACGTCCTGTATTTGCACCGTTACTCCACATGCATTGCACTGCACTGCACTGCACATCATTTGACTTAAGTCAAACGTGGGATAGTTTACGTTATTAAAAGTTTTCTTAGTTGTTTGATTGAAATCAGCTTTTAGGCAATCGACAATTTAACACCAGTTAATTTAAAATCTATGTCAACCATTAAATAAATCTTATACAAAATGGAAAAAACTATAATTACACTAATTTAAGTAAGGTCTTATTACTCATACAATATATAGATAGATCAATGTCAATATACCTACAACAAAGAAAATTAAAAACAATGTTGTGATTTTACTGCATTGATACCTATATGTAACCGTTAGTAACAATAAACCCCTTTGTCCCATGAAAACAGTCTCGCTATAAACAAGAATTTCTTGTAAAACAAGATTTTCCTCCATGAGATAGATGACTTTTTATTGTTACTGTAATACCAATAAATTATATTTTATTACGATTAAAACAATAGATTGGGAGAATTTGCGCTTAGGAATTAAATCAGTTTTATCTTATGTATTTCGTTTGAGTATAGTTAAACCCTCAAAACACAAGCGGTCTATGCAGCTAAGCCAAACGTCGGAGGGCACGTCAAGCGGTCGGTCCCGGTTGTTGTCGAGAGATCGGCAGTCGTTAAACCATGTTGGAAGCCTTATGGGCGGTTTGAAAACATCCGACAGCGCACTACCCGCTACCACTAACGAACCCGCATCTCCACCAACCCGCATAGAAGCAGCGTGGTGGAGTAAGCTCCAGGCCTCTCAAATAATGCGGAGACCCGTACCCAACAGTGGGATGCAAAAAGGGTTGCAGCCAAACCCACAGATATTATTATACATGATAAACTAATCGTCAATTTATAGCTAAGTGATGAGGGAATCTCATTCTTTGTATCATTATTCCCTTACGAGAGCATTAGATCCATCGTATAGTAACGTATTGAGATTAACGATAAACATCTGCCGCATAACTGGCAACAACTTAAATAAATACTTAAATAAAATGAACAAATACAACGTATTTACGTCGTCGCGTTCTATACCATTTGTTCTTACTAAATTTACTACATAAACATGATAATAAAGTTTATCAATAATTTGTTTTAAAACACATAAAAAGACGTTTATCACAACTACACAACATAAAATTCACAACAACAATGTGAAGATAATTTAAAACAATTCTAATACAGGTTGTTGCATACCTGGGAGCTAAGGGTATAGATAGGGGTGGTACTGGAGACAGACAAGTGTACAGAAAGAAGTAAAAACATATTACTCACTGTTAGTGGTCGAACATTTATTTCTGGTATTCTACTTAGAGACAGTTTACAGTTTATTGAGCCGTTGTTTAAATAGGTACACTTTAATTTTCCGTTGTGTACCAGCTTATAGTAAGGATATAAAAAATTCTGAGGTTTTTTAACTACGGATAAAAAAACGACTCATATAATGAGAAAGATGCATCCAATAGACTGGACATCAATAGCATGATGGCAATATATGAAAATTTCTTCAAGTATGTACTGATAGTAACGGTCACTTAATCTCAATGGTGCATACAGACGAGGAAGATGCAATGATGAGTGGGGAAAGAATGCAGGATACACAACTAAACAAACAAAGCTACACATAGAAAAGTCACAGTTTTTTCTAAAAAACATCAATAAGTAATAATTACGATACCCAAAGCAAAGAATTCCCATCGCTGGGCTTTCTGTCGCCTGGATCTTCTACAGTATCTATCTGAAAATAATATTAGAAGTGTTACATTTCTAATAGTTTAGTGAAATTATCAATAAAAAACAACGGGTTGCACTCCGCTAGTGCCGGCAGAAGTGAAAACATAACATAACATTACATTGTGCATTTTTGATATTTTGGAATGGTTAGAGAATAATTTCGCACGAATTGCTTTTATTATCAGTATTATTTTTCATCTAGTATTTTCAGTAGGTTTTCATCTGGTATTTTTATAAAGTACTCACTCATTTTCTTTCACTATTTCTTCGTCACTTTTTTCATTAGGTTCAATGTCCATATTTTAAGTCCTTGATTTAAAAGAATTTACAAGTATAGACAGTCGAGCCGTCATCAAAATATTTGTAGATATGTAATGAATGAGTATGATTTTCAGTTTCATTTCAATGTGAACAAAATAACGTGTTGAAAAAGAAATATTATTGAATAATATCAGAGTCGTGTGTGTTGTTATCTCAATTTTTAATACTCTCAATGCAAGATTGGCTGCCATTGTTAGTAATAGCATAATCATAGTATAAAGAGACCAAGTATGTTATCTTCATACAAACGCACCGCGCGCGGTTAGTATCTATGCGTCGCCGCACGTACGCTTAAACAAAATCTCGATCCGTTTCTCAGTTTTCTCAATGCGAAAGTCCAGGCTAACCAATGATATTATATATATAAAACAAGAAGGGGCTAACAACGTACGAGTTTCGCTCGTCACGGCTTTTCGTGAATGAAAAATGTGTGATTACCATGTGATTACTTATTTTTTTGTTGTATTAGTTTTCTATCAGACAGAGGAAGTAGGTAAGCCTACTTTCCCACTAGAATTTATTAGGTACTTTTGATCTGTCAATTGATTTGATATTGCTTTGTTAAACGTAAGTCATGCCGTTATTATAGGTATAGTAACATTAGTAACTAAGTAGCTAAAAGTTACAATCCTGAGACAGTAGGCAATTTATATCGCGGATTGGGCCGGAATTAGCCTACTTGGTCGATCTCTTTGTACTATGGCCTCAGATACTATGGCATAATTACCCAGTTGCAGTTTATTATCTCTCGATACATTCTGCATGTACCGGTTCGTGACTGTAATGTTGATAACAAAACCCTGTTTTTCCAGTCCTACTAAACGACTTATTAGTGCTGGGAAAATATTTATATTTACGCATTTAATGATACTTCATGGTATAGCAAGTTAAGGTAAGGTTAGGTTAGGTTAGGTTAGATTTCACCCCCCCTTACCGTTGTCGGCCGGGACCTTTCGCTGCCGAGCATCGTTAGGGCCATGCTCGGAAGCGAAAGAGGCTGGAAAGCCGTTGCCTCCTTCTGCGAGGAAGTCATCTCGCATAAGGAGGCGGCGGAGCGGGAGCGAGAGGACGATCCGTCCCAACCCCCGCTCCGCAAACGTAGAAGGGGAAGGAGAAGACGGCAATACGACCGTTCTCTCCCTCCCCCCGGTGGTGGCCTGCAGGTTGGAGGGACGGGGGTGCCTCCACCTGCATTGCACAGGCCATCACTAATGGACAGGAATGATCCGGCGCTCCCGGTTATTCCTGTAGCCTCCCCATAAGGGGAGCGTGTAGGGCCTGCCAAGATAGGCAAGCAGTCGCCGACGATGTTGTGGAAGCAAAGGCTCTGCCGATTTCCCACGACATCGTCACGATGGCGATGGAGGAGCGCAGTAGGGTTTAGTGGGTATACCCCTGCCTCGTAACGGCAGGGGGGAGTCCCACACACCTCCCTCTGTCCCCTCGACAGAGGTCGAGAAGGTGCGTAATAGCATTCCCTACTGTTCGCGCCAATTAAGTCATTTCACCTCCCTCCCCTTCATCCTCCCTCTCTTTCCCGCAAGCGCACTATTGTATTATATCGGCATTATTCGCACCTGGGCGCACGCGTGTGGATCAGGAAGATCTGTCAACCAGTCTGCCTTCGTCCCGCCGCCGACGCGCACGCCGCCGACGCGTATGCAAGTCCTCTAGTGACAACCGCACCGCAAGCCACCTAACACGTGGTCATCAGACTCGCCGCATCGCCACCATCACCGCTGTTAATAGTTTTGTGATTTAACTGAATAGTGCATAGTGAGAGTGAAGGACAACACCAGTTCCCGGGCAAGAGAAGATTGATGAAGACTTCAGCAGCACACGAGCATACCATCTGCTCCAGCCCCTGGGATACACCAAGTAAGTGCGCTCCCTTTATCAATCCTTCTCGTTTTCCACCTTTAATTCAAACCGCAACATACAGTCCACAATTCCTACACCCGCAACGGGGGACCACCCTCCTTTCCATCCTTTATTCCACCACCATTTTTGGTCATATCGAACCGGAGGTCCCACCCCTTTTCCCAACAATATCTGGTCCTTGTCGATCCGGATTCCCTCCAACTTTTTGGTCCTTCGAGCCGGATTTCGAATCAATAGTTTGGTCACATCACCCGGGTTAATTATTTAATCTCATAAATACGCATATTTATGTATTTCATGTAATATATTATAAGTGCCTATTCATATTTATTTTTGCAAATAAGTATTATATCTACGATTATTTTATATCCCGCATATTAATAACGCACCGCTCACGTAGGTATATTATTCTTTTTGCAAAACACACCGCACCATCCGCTATTTATTTTTGCAAATAAGTATTATATCTACGATTATTTTATATCCCGCATATTAATAACGCACCGCTCACGTAGGTATATTATTATTTTTGCAAATGCACCGCACCATTCGCACCATTATTTACCTATATTTGTAATCGAAATTACACCTCATAGGTACGCATTCTATTTTTCATTAATTGAAGTCCGCCATATTTGTGGTTGCCGGAGCCGACGCGACCGGCGATCGTTGTTTCGCTAGTAACTACCTACGTATTCATTCATTACGCCATACATAATTTTTATAATCTTAACTGTTTTAACTGATTTATCTTGTTCACGACAAAATGTCTACTAAAGGCAAAATTGAATCTGAAACGCTTTCAAATGACGAAATTAGATTGAAAATATTAATTGCAAAACGAAATTCTATTTACGAACGTTTACAACAAATTTATGATTTATCTATAAGTGCATTAAGTTCGTCAGACGAACAGGACACATTTCTTGACACGGCATCTGACCTTGAATACTTGCGTACTGAGTTCAAGGACACGTTAGAATCTTATAATGTTACAAATTTAAAATTAAATCCAAACGCGCAAGTCGATTTCGGATCGTGGAAATCTTTTCATGATCTATATAGTCGTATTAAAAGTCAAGTGTCCAAATTAAACGCTCCATCTTCATCTTCAAGTAAATCACAGAATAGTTTACCTACAAAAATTATACCATCGCTTCCGCCCATAGAATTACTTTCTTTTAATGGTGACATACGACACTGGTCTATGTTCTACCAACAATTTAAAACATTAGTTCATGATAATCAGCAATTAACAGATGCTGAACGCGTTTATTATCTTGTTAGTAAACTTAGTGATAAGGCATTATCAATCTGCTCAGGCTTAATGCCTACCGCTGAAAACTATTCTGTGATATGGAACGCGCTCATACGTAGATATAACGACGAGCGTGCGCTCGCGACTACCTACGTCAGTCAGCTGTTAGAACTGAAGAACGTAAACACTAACACATCCGCTGGTTATCAAATATTTATGGATAAATTTGATGCTTCTATTAACGCTCTTAAGCAACTTAATATTGATGACATATCTGATTTTCTGTTTCTAAATATCGCGCTTAGAAAATTAGATAACGATACCGTAAAGTCGTTCGAAATGTCATGTCGCAACGTAAACATACCGAAATATTCCGCTTTGGTTCAGTTTTTACATGACCAGAATAGGGCTTTGTGCCATACAATAAATACTTCGCATAATATGTCTAACAATAATAAAATTAAAGGTAATTTGGTTCCCGCTCCCGCCAAGAATATAAGTAAAACTTTTATTAATACAGATTCGTCTCGGTCATGTATTTTCTGTAAATCGGGTGATCACGAACACCTATTTGTCTGTCCGCATTTTTTAAAAATAAATGCACAGGACAGGTACAATTTTGTAAAACGAAATAAATGTTGTATTAATTGTTTAAGTAATAAACACGCCACTCCTTTTTGTAAGTCACAGCGTAGATGTAGGTATTGCTCCCGCTCGCACCATACGCTACTTCATTTTGTTAGTAGTAGGAATAAGGTCGATCAGCCTTCGGTAGAACAAGGTCCAGGAGAAAAAAATGCATCCACGTCATGTAACGTTTCGCGCGATTGTGGTAATGCGCCGCACCGCACTACATTATTGGGAACTGCGAAGATTAAAGTTTGTACTAAATACGGACACCAATATTTGTTGCGTTGTTTAGTGGACCCTGGCTCGCAATGTGATTACATCACGAAACAGTGTTGCAAACGTTTATACCTACCGATCTCAAATAAAACACCAGTTAAAGAGGCGCAAGGAATCGGTGGAGTATCGCAGAAGGTTTTAGGTGTTACTTCTTTGCAGTTTAGCTCCCGCTTTGATGAAAATAAACTTTATCATATTGAACCGTTGGTTGTTCCCGCTATAACTGGACAATTACCCGAGTCGTTAATAGACGTTTCGAAAATTGATTATATAAATAATTTACGTTTAGCTGACGATCAATTCCATACACCAGGTGACATTGACGTTTTATTAGGGGTTAATACTTATTTACAAATTTTGTTAACTGATAAAATAATTAATTCGCAATCGCCGAGTGCCATAGAAACGTCATTAGGATACATAATAATGGGAGACGCAGATATCGACTTTCCTACATGCATGCCGCGTTCTTTAGTTTCTTATCCTACTCGTATTGATAATAGTCAAACGTCGCTCACGCATTTGCTCGAAAAATTTTGGAAGTTAGAGGAGCTGCCGCAAAAAACTTATTTGAGTCCTGATGAACAGGAATGTGAGAATATTTATACTTCCACTACTCGTCGCAATTTGAACGGACGATATGTTGTCGCCCTGCCCTTCAAGGACACGCCTGATAAGTTAGGTGATTCTTTTATAACCGCTAAAAAACGCTTCTCGCTCCTAGAGAGACGTTTTAATAAATGTCCCGATCTTCGCTCCCGCTACAATGAAGTTATTCAAGAATACATCAACAAGGGTTATTTATCATTGGTTGCTTCAAATAATTCTACGGAACCTTGCTTTTATCTCCCGCACCACCCTGTCATACGTAATGATAAAAGTACAACTAAATTGCGAATAGTACTCGACGCAAGCGCTAAGTCAGATAATGACATTTCATTAAATGATATTTTACATAGTGGGCAAAATTTACAGTCTGATATTTTTAATATTTTAATAAACGTACGAGTTTATCGCATCGCCTTTTTTGCCGACGTTAGGCAAATGTATTTATGCATTGAAGTACAAAAATCGCACCGCTCGTTTCAACGCATTCTTTATCGCTTTTCTAATGAGGAAGACATACAAACATACGAATTTAATCGTGTGACTTTTGGTTTACGCTCTTCTCCTTTTCTGGCGCTACGCACACTACGTCAGTTGGCTTCCGAGGAGAGGGAGTCCTATCCTTTGGCTGCTTCGGTGGTCGAACGAGATATTTATATGGACGATATCGCGTCCTGCGCGCCCTGCGTCAACAGCGCCGTTGACGTAGCCACTGAACTAATTCAAATGTTTCAGCGTGGAGGATTTGAATTGGTTAAGTGGACTAGTAACAGTTCAGAGCTTTTACAGCACATCCCCGCAACGCACCGTCAGCTTGACGAGGTCTCATTCGACGACCAAAGTATTTTTAAGGTATTGGGTCTTCGTTGGCACCCCGCAACTGATTGTTTTTCTTTTCTAGTTTCACCGCCGCCGCTCGCTTGTACCAAGCGTTCTATTTTATCCGCAACCGCTCGCTTGTATGATGTTCTGGGGCTCGTGGGTCCAGTAATTCTTTTCTGTAAGCTTCTCATTAAAACCTTATGGGTTCTCAAACTTGACTGGGACCAGGCTCCGCCCGCTCACGTTGTCACTGCATGGCAACAATATATTTCAGAGTTACCTTTGATATCGAAATTAAGGTTTCCTCGCCATATGGGTATAAATAAAAATTCCCAAGTCTCGCTAGTCGCGTTCGCCGACGCCAGTGAAAAGGCGTATGGCTGCGTGATTTATTCGCAGATCGTTAATGATGATGACTCACCAGTGATAACGCTACTAATTTTATTGCTTCGCGTTCATACTTTAAGAACTTCATTCCTTTTTACGGTCAGACGAATATTATAAAGTATTTAATCAGATCCTTTCTGATAACCGCATCACATGGAAACTTAACCCTCCAAACGCTCCACATTTTGGTGGGCTTTGGGAGTCAAATATAAAGATAGTAAAGTATCATTTATTTCGCGTCATAGGTAAGCAAATCCTCACGTATGAGGAGTTGCTTACTGTCCTCACTCAGGTCGAACGCATATTAAATTCACGACCGCTTTACGTGTTAAGTAGCGATCCGGCGGAACCTACTGCACTTACGCCCGCGCATTTCCTCGCTGTTAATCCATTTGGATGTTTACCCGCCGCGGATCTTAGTAAGGAACGCATTAATCTTTTCATTGCTTGATTCGATAGTTCAGTCATTCTGGAAGCGCTTCAGATCAGAATACTTACATACACTACAAGCAAGAGAAAAGTGGAATAAACATTCTATTAATTCCATTTCTGTAGGAACCGTTGTTCTTATCGATATGGATAACGCTCCGCCTCTTCAGTGGCCGCTAGGCGTCGTCACTGAACTGTTTCCTGGTAGGGATGGTGTGGTGCGCGTTGCACAAGTGAAGACTAAGAGCTCCACTTTGCAGCGGCCCATTGTTAGACTTTGCCCTCTACCAACGCAATAATATTTCTATATGCCTATGTAGTTTATATTTTATAAGTTATAGTTTAAGTATAAATTCTTATCCCGCTATTATAATATTTTTATTAATTTACTAATTATATTCATCGCATCGCCTCTGTTCACCGCATATATAGTTTTTTCTATATGATATTAACTCCGCTGTATATATTTATGTTTATTTTTTTTAATTCGCTATTTGAGAAGACCTCAAGGCCGGGGGGATGTTCGCGCCAATTAAGTCATTTCACCTCCCTCCCCTTCATCCTCCCTCTCTTTCCCGCAAGCGCACTATTGTATTATATCGGCATTATTCGCACCTGGGCGCACGCGTGTGGATCAGGAAGATCTGTCAACCAGTCTGCCTTCGTCCCGCCGCCGACGCGCACGCCGCCGACGCGTATGCAAGTCCTCTAGTGACAACCGCACCGCAAGCCACCTAACACGTGGTCATCAGACTCGCCGCATCGCCACCATCACCGCTGTTAATAGTTTTGTGATTTAACTGAATAGTGCATAGTGAGAGTGAAGGACAACACCAGTTCCCGGGCAAGAGAAGATTGATGAAGACTTCAGCAGCACACGAGCATACCATCTGCTCCAGCCCCTGGGATACACCAAGTA
The DNA here is from genome assembly GCA_911387765.1 of Pyrgus malvae. Classification (NCBI taxonomy): domain Eukaryota; kingdom Metazoa; phylum Arthropoda; class Insecta; order Lepidoptera; family Hesperiidae; genus Pyrgus; species Pyrgus malvae. The sequence goes on from OU426947.1 coordinate 27,043,402, forward strand.
AGTGCGCTCCCTTTATCAATCCTTCTCGTTTTCCACCTTTAATTCAAACCGCAACATACAGTCCACAATTCCTACACCCGCAACGGGGGACCACCCTCCTTTCCATCCTTTATTCCACCACCATTTTTGGTCATATCGAACCGGAGGTCCCACCCCTTTTCCCAACAATATCTGGTCCTTGTCGATCCGGATTCCCTCCACCTACTTAAAAAAAAAAAAAAGATTTCACCCCTTGGAAATAACAATTATGGTAATGGACGTCATAACCACATAATTTTTAAATCATCGATAAAAAAATTTTTCATTCCTTGCTATTTTTGAGAATAAAAATATTAAACATAGCTTACTAGTGATCTGGCCCGGCTTCGCTCGGGTGCTTGAGTTTATATGATTATATTTAAATATATATATATTTGATATATTACGGGATATATACGGGACATTACATTTTTTCACATGACATAGGTGTAAACTGAAAGAAACATCAACACTCTTTTTTTCGGGATAAAAAGACTACTTTTTCTATTCCCATTTTTCATATTAGTTCAAGAACTACTGTTCTTGCGTGAGTGAGCATTAAACAACCAAATATACATCCAAACTTTCGCATGTATAATATTATAAATTCGATAATAGTGGACAAAACAAAACCTATCACTTTAGGTATCATTATAAGAAAACACAATTTCTATTGATCGATTTTCTTAGATTGATTGACTAGATCTTCCTGCTCCAATGACGTTCATTTATCGCGTTGATTAATGTAAATGACATACAAAGTACATGCTCGTAATTGATAGTCAATTTCTTTGTACGTCATAGTGCATAATTATCTCGGATGGAGCATAGCGACTGAATACATAATAGTACAATTTTGAAGCTATGCTATCTGAGCATAGCTTCAAAAATAGTGATGTGCCGTATATCCGTATCTGTGTCCGCATATATTCAAAGGAAATAAAACATCCGTCTCCGTGACTTTTTTGACGGATCATTCACGGATTTTTTACTTCATTAATTTTCAATACAAAGATGAAAATCTGTAAAGTTCGTGTTTTATATTCCCCGAAAGATTCTTATGGACGAGTTATTAACACTTCAAATAACAACTTTTTCGTCTAGTACACGTCGATATGAAAAAAATAAAATTGCACTCCAATAGTTCCGGCAGGAGTGAAAACTTGAACATTAACGTTGTGCATTTTTGATATTTTGGAATGATTAGGGAATAATTTCACAGGAAATGCTTTTATTATCAGTATTATTTTTCATCTAGTATTTTCAGTAGGTTTTCATATAGCATTTTTATAAAGTACTCACTCATTTTCTTTCACTATTTCTTCGTCACCTATTTCATCAATAGATGCACTTTGTTCAATGTCCATATTTTAAAGACTTGATATAAATGAATTTTACAAGTATAGACAGTCGAGCCGTCATCAGCTGTCACCCCTCCGTCTTACGAATTTTCGATCAGGCCACGTGTAGTTGACGCGAGTTTAACATTTTTTACCCATCCCAAGAAAAGTGCACAAAGCCGCTACAGAAGTTTTCACTTCAATAATTCAGTGCTCCATTTAAATGACCAATCTGCAGATATTGTTTCGTATGGAAAAACGAAGATCCGTATCCGTTTTATCGTATCTTGACACCAAACATCCGGATCTGTATCCACGGATCTATGTATTTTGTTAAAAATTCGGCACCACTATTCACAATGTAGTCACCGCTTGCATTGTGCACTTTGCGAACGTTTTGTAAAACGCTCTCTTGAATTTGAAGGGAGTAACAACGGCGTTAGAACACCGGACGGGACTTCTCACTAGGAGAGCCCACGATGCTAAATTTGGATTGAATCGAGCGTAAGGAACATCAATTAGCGTCAGGAATATCGTTATGGGAAAAGCTACTATTGGCTTTCAAAAATTTTAAAGAAAAATAAGGGAAGATACCGATATAGTCTCGTCCGTCAAATTTAGAAATTATTTTATTTTTATATTCTATAAATGTATATTTAGCATCAAGACACTCCAGTAACTATGTGGATCGATACGAATCTCATCTAATCGATCATACTTTGGGAAGGGAAACGAAATTTAGACATTTTTGAAAAATGAGACCAGCTTACGTGACGTATTTGAAAAAATCTCATGTGAGATTAAAAGTCCAGGAATGAATGAATATCTCAAGAAATCTCGCTAGAGGGAGAGGATGGGTCAAAAAATCTCAAGTAATAAATTCCAAGTATAGTATGAGCGTAAAACATTGAACGGGTTCGACATTAATGTAACTAGGCTAATGAACCAGTTTGTTGTGAAGATCTTCGCTTCACGAAGGTGTAAACTGAAAGAAACATCAACACTATTTTCTTTCTTCCAGTTTCCATGACCTCTGCATTTTGCCAGTGTCAAGTGAAAGCATGTGAATCAAATTTTTCCAAGTTTCGTTGACACCGAAAGTCATAATAAGTCAAGTAGCCAGATATCTCTAAAAAATGTCCATCCACTTGAAAGAAGCGACAAAGTTATAATGATACAGCATTTTATGAGTAAATGATGAAAACTAAATCATTTGAGTCTATTTTACTTAACCGACGTCAAAAATTACAACTTTCTACCAATGTTCTAAAAATGTTTTTTTTAGTTGATTTAAAAAAAACTATATTTTTTTATGTGGCAAGTAAGCCAAAATAAGACATTTTATGATAAAATACGAGTACTTTAAAAAGGTAAATAGTTATATAGAAACATTATAATTTAGCAAGGCATATCAACCCTTATGAATTATAGCAAATTTATCATTAAGACCATTTTACGAAGATAAACTTTGTTCTGATGCATAGTTTAAGAAATAGGGGAAGATGAATATCAACGCGGGCTTCGTGCGCCACTCGTCTCAACGTTGGGTGCAAACTGTAGCCCCAACTAATATTTGGAGTGCCTAAACCTAGACCTAGCTATGCTAAACCTACAAAACAGACAAACACTGCCTTTTATCGCTGAAACGAGGTTAAAGTAGGTCGCCACGCGCCACGCACAATAAATAATGCCGTCTTCTGGCTGCGGCCGCACACGTAATGATATTATCATCTACTTCACGAAATGTCATCAACCTTATACGATATACATAACTGTTACTGAAAGCTCTGCGCCTTTTTCAACACCACTTTCAAGGCCTCTGCACTTTTTGCCAAAAACTACCCTTGGGATAGGACGGATTCTAATCGAATCCAGGCTTGGTTTCAATGAGGGGTTTAGGGATTTAGAAGACGCGGTGGCTTAAAGACAAAGACAAATACAAATACAAAGACTTTTATTTGTACAAATATGGGAGTTTACAAAAGGTGTTTTTATTCATTTGGTACGCCATATTTACCTTCATGAGCATATGCAAATATTGCAATAATTAAAACTTAACTAATTACAAATTTATTAAAATGTACATTGAAACAGATTTCTTTATTATATTACGCTTATATTGCGCGTTTTTATTGATTAATTTTTATTTATTAATTTATTTTTATTTTTCGGATCGGATCCGCTCGTCGGCTTTGGGCACCCATATTGCAGGGTTTTTGTACACTAAGAGGAAAAAAGCCGGCGGGAAAAATCCTCCCAGGTTTTTATGGAATTCGTTCATGCCGCTGTATCATTTAAAAAATCAGTGATCGTGTAATATGCCTTTTCTAGTAAATACTTTTTAAGTTCCTTTTTAAACTCATTAAAACAGCTTTTATTTTGAGGAATTCCGGTAGGTTATTGTATATTTTTTAGATTACAGACTTAAAGACACTCATAAACATTACAACTAATCAACTCCTTCCAGCAGCGATTGTCGAGAGTTAAAGACCGCGGTTTCGGAAACGGAGATACAGATATTTAATCCTCGGTGCGCATCTATGAGAAAATAATTTGTTAGTTTATCCCCCGAATTGAAGCGCGTATGGCTCGGCGGCTACCGTATAAAGCAAGTGATCTACTCAGTTAAGCCAAACGGGCGCGGTCAAGTATAAGATGGGTGACCGCTAACCGCTAATGGCAAAAATTTCATGCGCGTTTCCGTGCTTCGAAAGGCACGTTAAGCTATTGGTCCCGGTTGTTATCGATAGATAACAGTCGTTAAACGTTGTCGGAGGCCTTATTGGCGTTTTGAAAACATATGTACGATAGCGGGTTGGCCACTAACCCACAACTCCACCAACCCGCATTGGAGCAGCGTGGTAGAGTAAGCTCCAGGCCTCCCGATAATAAACGGGAGAGACCCGTACCCAGCAGTGGAACGCAAAAAAGGGTTGCAACAATATTTATCGCTGCTCCACGGTGAGGGAAAATGCCTGAAAAAAAACTCACAATTTCTCAAAGCCATAATGTCCACCAATTCGCACTTGGCGCCATGCTTTTGACGCCAACTGATAAAAATACCAGCCACAGAAACTAATCTTTTGCTTGGACCACCACATTAAAAAATAGGCACCTATATAATTTTGAGAATTACGGTGTCACTTTGTTGCACTAAATCAAGTATTTAAAATATGGACATTGAACAAAGTGCATCTATTAATGAAAAAAGTGACGAAGAAATAGTGAAAGAAAATGAGTGAGTACTTTATAAAAATACTAGATGAAAACCTACTGAAAATACGAGATGAAAAATAATACTGATAATAAAAGCAATTCGTGCGAAATTATTCCCTAACCATTCCAAAATATCAAAAATGCACAACGTCAAGTTTTCGCTTCTTCCGGCACTACCGGAGTGCAACCTGTTGTTTCTTTTTTCTTAACGAAACGTGTTCAAGTTTTTGTTTAGTTTTCATGTAAATTTGCTGTAATTTTCTGTCGATTGTGATGTTATGTTATATCATTAATATAATGTTTATTTTGTGAAAAATAAAACAGGAGATGCATTTTATTTGTTTAAAGTTAGGTGGCCGACTACGAGGTTTTGATTTTTTAAGGCAAATCCAGTACTCAGCCATAAGAGGCTGAATTCTCGTTTTTTAGTGATTTTACTGTATCTAGCTGAAATTAACAAAGCGAAGAGTCCCTATTTTGCTCATTATATTGAGCTTAACTTTTATAAGACAAAAAGTGCATTTTATCAGTAGTCGGCCGCAAAGAAACTGAAGTGCATATCAGAGGCCGACTAATGGATTCATAAATCCAATAGTCAGCCGTTAGTTTTGGAATCATAAAATCTTTTATTTAGGTCTAATTTATACAGACCAGCTCTAATTTATACATGAAAACTCTTTGATTTGGAACTGGATCATGAAAAGCTTCAGTGTAGAGACCTGGGTGGAGCTGGAGTCTCTCCAGCGATACCGCGAACGATCGACGTGTTGCCAAAACAGTTAACCATTACACTGGAACACATCTATAAGCGGATCTATAGAGTGGCAAAAGCTAGGAATCAACATCAATGTCAAACGCCTCCCACACCGTCGATTTGCCGATGATAATAAAAAGAAAAGAAAATGAAAAGAAAATACTTTATTGTTGACTGTTAACATACATACAATTAGTTGTTTAAAATTATTATAATAGTTTAAAAAGTCTACCATTTTCTGGCATACAATATTATATTATTAATTAAAAATTAAAGTTAACTAAAAAAGATTTATTTTAAGATCCACTAAGAATATTCTTAACGGATCATCGGCTTTTGAAGCCCATCCATCGCTGGGTCAATGAGAGAGAAAATTCCGGCGGAAAAAACTCAGGCAATCGTATAGACATCTTAATCCCTGCATGAACTCAGCACTATGCTAAGACCTCCAAAGCGCCTCCGAGTGTGTTAAGGTGAATATGGACAAGACCAAAGATTATGTCTAATGTCCAGGTCTAAAGATATCGGTCTTAATTGAAGGCACTACTCTTGAAGATGTCGACGAGTTCATTACCTGGGAAAAGAGATCCGTATGGGTAAGTCAAGCTTCGAGAGAAAAGTAACCTGTAAAAGCCCTCCAACCAGATCCAGATGTAGTGACGACTTGAAGAAGACGGCGGGAAGCTGATGTAGTTAGAGGCCGTATGACCAAACGCAGTAGCAAATATAAGGCAATGTTACGTCCAGGAGTTATCGACGAGTACATCTGGGACAAGTGATCCATATAGGTAGATGTCCTACTTTGAGACAGAAGTAACTCGTATGATGCAAATCGGTTGGACAGCGTTCGGGAAGTTACAAAGTATCTTGGTCTATCACCAGTGCATGAAGTCGAAAGTTTTCGAGCAGTTTGCTGTAATGAAATGGGGCCGACTACTGGTGAACAGTGCCATTTTTTGTTTAATATTGAATTGTTCTTAGTTTTTGATAAAAATTCAATGATTAAATAAAATCTTTAGAAAAATTGATAACTAACTTTTCTAAAAATAATAAGTTATTTTATTTGCAGTGTTTAATATCGAAAATACACTCAAATCAAATTTCATTTGATTTTTCATCATTTTATTCTCACTAAAAGGCCGACTACTGGGTGTTTTACCCTAAATCTTTTAATATACACATGTTTTTGATACAACAAAACAATTGCTTTAACTTAGGTACCTTAATCTAAAAAGAACTATAAAACACATAGGTACATACTTATTAAATTATGAGAATTATAAAAAAACAATTCATTGAAATAAAACGCGAGCAAAAAAAAAAAAACAAAAAAATGCGCATAAAAGCTAATCTTAAAAATTATTTCGCAAAATTGTCTGCATGTAAAGCACTCTCTGAAATAAATACTTCAATACTGAATGTGTGTAAGAACGAGACAAATATATCTTTAAAAAACGATGAAACTATGTATTATTAATATTATTATCAACATTGATTCTTAGGTTTATTTACCTATTTCTTGCACAGTCAAACAATTTTCATGATGGCAAGCCACAAGTTACCTACAGATAATTCACGAAAAACATTCTAGGATTTTGAAGGACAACATTCTCGTACAACAGCGAATAGCCGCCTAACATTGTACTTGTGCAGTATTTGGCAAAATCCGCAGTGATACTTTAGTTTAGTTATTAGTGCCAAAACTCTTAATTTTTTTAAACGAAACAAAACTTATTTTAAAATAACATTAATCTTTACTTAAAAAAGTAAACAAACGTACACAGTTTTTAATTAAAATAAACCTTACACTAAATTTAAATCAAAAGTGTACTCACCTAAGTCTTCTAACTACCATGAAAACTTTAATAATTTCTGTTATAAAATCTCTACTCTAATTCCTAATTGACTATTTACAAACATTGTGCATTTCGTATATATACAAGAGTCAGTTCTTCAGTGAGAGTAAAAAATTTAAAATTAACACTAGTGAATTTTTTGAAAAACATTTAGAATGATGAAGATAACACAGGAGGTTTAAATTACTTTTTTCACTTTTTACAAATCGTGTTTATTAGGAGACGGCCGTACCCTACGGAGGCTAGCGAAGAACTGCGCGGCTACACACCGAGAGTTTCTGACGCCGCCAGTGCGGAGTGCCGTCAGCCATCCGACCAATAGAAGTTTTCCTTTTCTGGGTTGCTCGTCTGGCGATAACAATTTACCCTAAAGCCAGCCACATACGTCATATGCACAAATGTGCAAATCTGCAGACGGTTGCAACTCTTTTTTGCGTCCCACTGCTGGGCACGGGTCTCTCCCCTTTGTTATTGGGGAGGCCTGGAGCTTACTCCACCACGCTACTCCAATGCGGATTGGTGGAAAAATCTGCAGATACAGGTCGATATTTTCAAATAATTGTGCCAAATTTTAACCACATTATTTTGTTCTCTGTGTTTGGTTGGCCTTTACGTTGTCTCCTACAGATGTACGATCTGAACGTGTCCAATTTCTACGAGTACCACAACGAATGTTTTACTATTCTATACCAAGAGATAACGACTGTTAATGACGCATGGAAACGAATAAATAAATATTTCTCTCTTGAATTTGTGTTAAAGATTTTAAAAGAAGAATTCGTTCAAGACAGCTTACAGGTATATTAGGTAATAACCAGGTGTAAAACGTGGGCAAAATAGTATATACTTAGGCCCATTATTGTGGAATAATGTCACATTTCTGTGGAGAAAGGAGACTCTACATTCGTGTTTACGTTAGCGAAAGTTGACAGTTCTAAACATTTGTTTGTGTACTTTTACAAAACCGGGATAACGTAATTAAGTACGAGCAAGTATATTCAATTACACGCTCATTTGCATATTCACAAGTATGATTTATTAATAGAAAGTACTAATAACAAATGCAATAAAAATCCATAATGACATGGTTAGTTTAATGCACTAATTTATTGTTTTGATTAACATTTATCGAGGATATTAAGATATTATTAATACAATAATATTGGTACATACCTATATATGTACATATAAACAAAATTAAAAAAAGTCGAATACACAACTAAAACCGCAGGATTTTCTTTGCAGCCTTACATTAAAAAAACGACTAGAATAAGTATTATTTGTATTTGTTGATGTTTAGTAGTGTCTCATAATATAAAGTGCATTGAACAAAATGGCCACTGCACATATAAACTAATAGCAGCATAATATTTCTCTATTCTATCAATATAACGTTACATTAAAAAATCAATTACTAAATTTTATGCATTTATTGATAACACGTCTCTGGGAAAATATATTTAGTCATGAATCAAAACGTATTTGATTCATGACTGCTAAATAAACATATAGCACGTTAAATTATATCAAGTCATGATCAAATAACGCTTTCCCTGCGAGGAGGGTTGTATCGCAGCCTGGCAACCCCGACCCAACGCTACTCAGATCGCTGGCGCCATATAAATAGGTAGAATATATAATATATGTCCTATGAATGACTCTTAGGGGTTGGAATACGGCACGAAAGCATGTATGAGCTTTTCAAGCCTGTGGCTTTTAGTTAGGGTAATAAACATTTATCTAGTTGAAATGAAAAAATATCATTTTTTATAAAAAAAACTTTGGTTGGTAGTTGTTAGAGAGCTGCAGAGGTTTTCAGGTTAAAAGTGACCTTTTAAAATCTGAAATGGTTATTACGTATTCACTTCTCAAAATTTGAATGTCAAAGCGACTGTCGGATAGAACCGTTTTGTACTAACTCAGTGTTCAACTGCATACCTATTTCAGGCCGCGCTAAGCTCAGAGGCTCAGGTCAATCGAGGGCAGCGGGTAAATGATCCGTTCGCTTGGGTTAGGTTTTCGCGATACTGGAATTATATAGAAAAGTGACTGAATGAATATTTTTATTTGAATTCAAAATAACAACCGCAGACTAAACTCTTCATTAATTACAAAAAAGATTCATGCATACATTTATTTTTTGTAAAATAAATATTTTTAAAGTAGTCCTTATGTAATACACACATACCTACTCTGAAATGGGCTACTGTCACAACAAAATGTATTATAGCACTGATTTTACTCAAAATCTGTGTTGTCATTGTGATTGTCTTATAAATTTGTACCAACCTCTTTTAGTATCTACTATCAGTACCTACTGAGCGCGCATGGCCCGGCGGCGAGCGTAGAATGCTAGCGATCTACGCAGCTAAGCCAAACGGGCGCGGTCGGGAGTGAGATGGGTGACCGCTAGTGGCAAAAATTTCTTGCGCGTTTCCGTGCTTCGGTGGGTACCTACGTTAAGCCGTTGGTCCCGGTAGCTTACGATAGACAACAGTCGTTAAACCTTGTCGGAGGCCTTATGGGCGGTTTGAAAACATCCGACAGCGGGTTGGCCACTAACCCGCATCTCTACCAACCCACATTGGAGCAGCGTGGTTGAGTAAGCTCCAGGCTTCTCCTACAATAGGGAGAGACCCGTGCCCAGTAGTGGGACGCAAAAAAGAATTGCAGCCATCCCTACTTACTAATAAAATATTGTAAACACGGACATGCTATTTCTGTGTCTGTGTATGTGTGAGTGTGTGTCTGTTCTCATGCCTAAACTACAGAATAAATTTTAATGAAATTTGTTACACAGATAGAGTGGATCTTGGGAAAGGACATAGGAGTATTTATCCGTAAAAATGCATTTTTCACGTGGGGGACAATACATTTACGGGATAAACTCACTACTCAAATCACCCGTGGGAAGTCGGACCGAATCACTATTACAGAATTATACCGTTATAAATAAAATCCGTCCAGCCAGCGGCCCCGTTAAGGACGACGGTGTGTTCGTAGCCACTTGAAGCCGTAAGGATCTGAAGGTGCACGAGAGCATATCTGCTCTCCCACAAATGGGCCCGTTCTGTGGCGCCGCGCGTGGAGGACACCGGAACGTTCCACTGGAAATCCCGGAGTCCTCTCAAAGCACAGAGGCAGGCTAGCAGCCGGAGTTTCAGTGTGGTACAAATCCCACATAACCCGGTATCCCCTCTCCCAAGGAGCCGGGTACCTTTTGAAGGTTTCTCCCCGATACAAAAAAAAGACCTAACCTAACTCGACCTGTTATCAGATGGAAAATCGTGAATAGGCTGCTACGAAAGCGACCGTTATTGCTACTTTATAACTAGCTTACACTTTTAGCGTCCCACTGCTGGCACCGGGTCTCTTCCTAATATTGGGGAGGCCTGGAGGTGGCGCTTACTGCACCACGCTGCTATAATGGTCTTTATTAAATTAATAGAAGAATATTTAAAAAAACATCGATGCACCAAGTGGCACCAACAAATCCTTTATTTTTTATTTAATAAAACGTGTCTACTGTTGACATCTAGGTGACGAATAGGATATTAATCGTTCTATAAATAATTTTGATAAGTTACCTGTGCCCTAGACTTCTATATTGTAGACTTTTATATGATACCTAAACCTAACTTTGTCGGTCTCCGATACGATTGACATACTATGAAAGGTTAGGTAAATATTGTAAGTTAACCTTCCTAATACCTACAATTACTTCAAACAAAATAATAAAAGGTGGTAATTTGAATTAAGGGATAGGTGTAGAGACAAATTTGTGGATGGATGGAGGATGTTAATAAACTATTTCATTTCATTTCATCGTTATCGCAAGTTGGTAGACAACGTTAAAATTCATAACGAAGCCATTAACTATCGTATTCTCATCGATCAGTATCCACAGGGCCAGATTTAGAGTTCTGGAGGCCTTGGGGCAACAAAGGAGTTGAGACCCCTTGGCTCCAAATTATTTTCCAATTAAACTGGTCATTTTTCAGTAAGTGATATTTTTCTGATTGCTTGATTGGAGTGAACATTTGTTCACTATATTTATAAATAGATGGTTTCTGTTAATATTTAATGTACCTACCTAATAATATTTGTACAAAGTTCTGTACTAAACGCGAAAGAAAATTAGACAGGAAATGTTGTTTACTAGTCTGAATTTGATTTTTTTCCGGGGCTCTATTGTGGTGGCTTCTTTTGTGGAGGCTTCTTTTGTGGAGGCTTTAGGACTGTAGCCCCGGTTGCCTTCCCCTAAATCCAGTCCTGACTATCCCATACACGATATATACACGATCGCGAACTTCAAAAAATGACAGCGAAACGGACGCTTCTCAGACACGATGACGAATTAGATATCGTTTCGCTACGAAGCAATGTTATTTTGGCTAAGCCCCCAGCTCGGGAAAGTGACGAATGAATAGACAGAGGTAAAAATAACACAGGTAAACAAAGTAAACTAATAAATCCGCACTAGCTTTACATACCTACATAAAAATACGAATCGTAGATAACAATCGTAAAACATTATTACTGTTGTTACTACCGATCTTAGAGCATCAAGGTATTGATAGGTATGGCACCCGGAGCTTTTCCATTTTTACTAAAGACATTACTGTACGGTTGAATTAGAATACAAATTTAAAAAAAATGTTAAAATACAGATGAAATTTTAGTTTGCAATTTAATTATGGCCTAAATCCTTCTGACTTGTGAGAGTAGACCTATGCCCAGCAGTAGGATATAAAAGGTAGATTTTTTTATTTTTAGAAGTCATGGCTGATATTCTGCCACTTGACTGAATAAGTAAGACATATTAGGAACTTACTTGTTTTCTTAGTTGCAATATTCCATATCCATAAAATTTCCAATTTTGCTATCCATTAGACCAGATCACAGCCGAGGCAGCGACATGAAAATTTCAAATGGTGACCAACATATTGTATTTGTGTCAGAAGTACTATTCTTTCTTACCTACATTATTATACTCGTATTTTATATCTATGATATTTAAGGTTGGGTTATGTTAATACTTATTTTGATCTTTAAATGTTAAATGTCAATAATAATCAAATATAATATTTAAAAAAAAACTAAAAAACACGCTTTTATAAGAAAACCAAGTAAACAATTTTACAAAGCGTGTTTTTTTTCAGTTTTTTTGAAACTATTATTTCTTTTCTTTTCCTTTTCCGAAGCTGTTACCGCTTATCTTTACCGCTGCACCGGAAGACGTGTTCAAGCTGATAGAGTGGAACGACCTAAGTATTAACATCAATGGCGAACACCTCACACACCTTCGATTTGCCGATGATATAGTAATTAATCCTGGCGGAAAACCTGGAAGAACGCAGCACTATGCTAGGTGACCTCCATAGCACCTCACAAAGGGTAGGTTTTAAGATGAACATGGACAAGACGAAGATCATGTCTAACGTCCATGTCAAACCTATACCGGTCGTTGTTGATGGCGGTACTCTCGAAGTTGTCGACGAGTATATCTACACTTGGGACAAGCGATCCGTATGGGTAAGTCCAGCTTCGAGAGAGAGGTAACTCGTAGAATCCAACTCGGTTGGGCAGCGTTCGGAAAATTACAAAGTGTCTTCTCGTCCAGAATACCTGAAGTCTGAAGTCGAAATTTTTCGAGCAGTGTGTGTTGCCAGTGATGACCTACGGCACTGAGACATGGTCCTCTACAGTTAGCCTTTTCCATAAGCGACTACGCTATACTATTAAGCTATATAGTATAGCAAAGAAGGGCCTTATACTATATAGCATGGCGTTCACATTATGCGATGTTATCGCAAGCATTTATAGTAGGGGAGACCGGGGTAAGATAAGATAGCTAAGACAAAACTCGTTATACAAGGAAAATTAAAATCTTCAATAAAATTCTTTAACAAAAGAGGAAACAATTATGCATGTGTCTCTCACAATTAAACGTTGTGGCATGCAAAATGACAGAACTTTTTTGGGAAGTAATGAAAAAACAAAGTCAACTAATTTCCCGTTTTGCCCTATAACTGGGGTAAGATGGGAAACGCTGTGAGGCAAAATAAATACACATTTTAATTGGGTAGACTGCGTTCACAAATATGTGTCTCTTCGACTTACTTATCTACTCCGGCACATGTATTATGTGCTCAATTGTGGTACACCTAAAGATCACCCAACCTTCGGTTGACTCTGAGTATAAAGTGGCTTTCAGACTACGCTATAATATAATAGTATATAGTTTACTTCCCGTCCTGCCCCGAACTTCATCTTGCCCCGGTTTCCCCTACATAGCAAGAGAATTTATAGCACAGCATGAACTTAGCGCATCGCACCAATTCATAGCGTATAGTAAGCCAATAATATATAGTACAGCTAAGTGTGAACGTGTCCACACGTGTGACAATAGAAAAAAGCAATTAATTTTGAGGGTTCCCCATACTTAGAACTGAAACTCAAAAAGTTTTTTTTCATCAAACTCATACGTGTGGGGTATCTATGATATTGAGGTTTCTAATATCATTTTTTTCTAAAATAGTTTGCGCGAGAGACACTTCCAAAGTGACAAAATGTGTGTGTCCCCCCTTGTAACTTCTAAAATAAGAGAATGATAAAACTAAAAAAAAATTGTGATGTACGTTACGATGCAAACTTCCACCGGAAATTGGTTTGTACGAGATCTAGTAAGTGGTTTTTTTTAATACGTCATAAATCGTAAACCAAAATTTACTTTTCATTCAATCTTAATGAAATGATTTCTATGGATAATCAAAGGCAATGATGTATTTTTGTTGCCGCTATTGTTATACAGATACTAAAAATAGAATAAAATAAATATTTAAGGGGGCTCAAATACAATAAACGTGATTTTTTATAGATAATGCTACGGAACCCTTCGTGCATGAGTCCGACTCGCACTTGGCCGGTTTTTGTTCTTCAATTATGGCATCGGAAACTCTGAATATTGCCAGCGTCAAGTATAATTTTTGTATCACGTTTTTGCCAGTTTCGAGTAGAAACTGAACGAGTAAATATATGTAAAGTCAGTAAGTCGTTAGTAATAAGGAGTCAGTCAAGTCAGTCAGAGCGCGACTAGCGCGCGACAGTAAAGCGCTGGCTTCCTTACCAGAACGTGACCAATGGAATTTTGGAGGCAAGCCGAAAAAACCTATTTTCGCACTGTTATTTTAATTCACAACACTCGTGCACTATAATTGACCTATATCGAACAAAATGCCATCAAATTTATCCGATATAACTCATATAACTCAAAAATACACCAAGTAAGTAAAAATAAAACAAGAGCACAATATGTCTTTTTCGACTTCCCGCCATAGTAACCTTAGAGCATCAAGGTATTGACAGGTATGACACCCGGTATGTAACACACGTTTTGAATCTTGAATATCTGTCAAGCTAAGAAAATATAAAATAACAGTATGCATGAATATCCTACGATGGATTGTCGAATTTCAATTCTATGTTAGCATATATGGTGTAATAGAATTAATATGCTAAGTAGCAATACAAATTAGAGATTTTAAGATCGAGATAGGGCATTTTATAATGCTAAGTCTATAATGGTGTAGAACATTTCGCTTTGACAGTTTCATCACATTGTCATTTTCGCAGTCTCGTGTAATCCCAGTCTTAAGCCTTCAAAGGAAAATGGAGTGTGTGGAACGAGAGAGAAGTTATACCGAGTTCTAAATGGAGTGTCGTTAGTGTCATTGTAACGCGCTTATTTCATTTCAGGATGCAGAATGTTCTCGTATTTCTGTTCGAATAAATCTGCCCTCTTTATTTTTCTTGGCACCAGGTACTGCGGCCTACTGCCACTCTTTTTTATATTTCATTGTGGTAGTTGTTACCAAATAAATTAGGAGGACTGGTCTGTAAATACATAAGGGTAAAAACTTACATAACCTAAGGCCTCCAAAGGCCTTTAAAATCTGCTACCTATCCACATCAAATAAGATATACCTACTCGTAAGTGTAGTAAGATCCATCCTGAAAACAATGACATCTTGTTATAATTTAAAAAATACAAAAAAAAATAGTAAGGCAGTATTTGCCATTTCCAAGATTTTTAGGAACCTTTTTCTAAGAAATGTCAAAGAACGATAACAATATCTTTTCTTTTTTTATATCATTTCCTAAAGAATGATAAAATTAAGACTCATTTGCAAGAATATGCCAAATATTAGTTTACTAGCCTTTCGCCAGCGGCTTCGCCCGCGTGGATCCGTTTTATAGGTTCTCGTAGGATAAAAACCATCATATGTCCTTTCCCAAGGTCCACTCTATCTGTGTTCCAAATTTCATAAAAATGGTTCTGTAGTTTAAGCGGCAAAACGTAGCAGACAGACATACAGAGTTACTTTTGAATTTATAATATTAGTAAGGATTATTTTTTCCTTTTTTGCGGTGCGGTTTAATTTATTGATCAGGCAAAGAAAATTTTAAAATTATTGATACTCGGCACGCCTTAAAAGAGATTGCTTGCAACCAATTTATATTCGAATAGCAGTAATATTTCGATAGGAGTATGGCATACAGGTACATACTATGCTTTCCATTGAACGTAAAGTCTATACGGAAAGGTCATTGGGCAAAAAACTAGAAAATTTCTCATTATATCGATATTTATTTATATTATGTGAAGTTTCCATTAGTTTACAAAATGACCACACCTACTTTTGTTTTAGCAGTACATATGCATACTCGTATATCTAACAATGATGCTAATTAAGCGTTTTATTTTAGAAAATCATCAGACAATTTTGATTCTTAGTTTTTATTTAATTGCTCTATTAGCTATTTAAATTAAATATTCGTAAATAACCTGATTTGTAATCACATTATTATTATTATAATATATGTTATTAATTTTATATGTATATATTGATAAACTGACACCTATTTCATCTGTTGAGAACTAAGTGAGCTACAGACTGATCTAAAGAACTTTCCATACAGTGCGCAAGAGCAGAGTTGAAGCAAGACGTATGTAGTTCCGAACTTTTCTAAAGGATGGCGCTGCTTAAATGGTTGACAAAGGGAAGCCCAATGATCTTTAAGTCAGAATAGAGTTTTGTTGAAACGTGAACGATCCCACGCGGCCACGGCTCGCGTACAGCACAAGCGATTTAAGCAGATAAGGAAAACAGGCGTGGTCGGGCTTAAGATGGGTTATATTCATTATTCGTGAGGGTTTCCTTTTCCGGATGGCAAGTCAGCTGACAGTCGCGATGTTATTAACGGCGTGATAAGAATGTTTGAAAACATGCTACAGCAGGCTGACTACTAACCCATGTCTACACTAATCCGCTTTGGAACATCGTGGTGGAAAAGGCTCCAGGCCTCCCCAATTTATAGGAGGCAACCGTACCCAGCAGGCTTTGCTTGATATGGATTATTGTGGATGGTTGTGATGATTTTTTTTTGTGTGTGCTCAAGGGGATTTGACAATGAGATTCACAATTGGGTCGACTGGAAAATGTTTTTTTTAATTAGTTTTCCTATATAAAATTGTTCCTACCTGGTAGTTCACTAGCCGTGAAGTACTTTTATTGTTTTTGTATAAACAGACGCTGTTGCCGGTCAAATTTCATTTAATGTTCAGGCTATACTGCTCTGGAACGCCCTGCCCGAAAGTATCAGAAAGGCGCGAACAAAATCTACATTTAAGGATTCGATACGTAAACATCTGTTAGCAAGTAACTAATGAGTCATTATAAGTTGGCATCATGTCTGTCACCTTTTTGACATTAATAGTTGTATATTTATGTACGCTTTGTGTGTATGTATATATTTATATTTATATATGTATGTATGTACGTATATATGTTGTATGTATGTATTATGTATGTATATAACTATTTTATTTTCTTTTCATTATTTTTATACCAATAACTTTTTAATTATACATTTTCCTGCCTACCGTAAGTTCTCACCATCACCCAGGGTTGACTGGCAGAGAATGCCAATAGGCATTAAGTCTTACCATGTAACCCTTATTTTAAGGTGATACAAATAAATAAATAAAATAAAATAAAAATAAATTTACCTATATGAGGTGAGGCTTCCGGCATTCTTCCGACATGGCTCAGACATTCTTGAGGTTGTGTATAGATGTCGATGGGCACCAGCGATCATTTAATACGAGTACAAAAAGGGCATATGCTTGATTACTTCTCCTTTCAAATTAAAATAAAAAACATTAATAATATCCATACACTTGCCTACTTTCGCACGGACAGCAAAACACTGTACTACTGTACCTTAGAGCATCAAAGGTATTGACTCATCCTTCAGTAGAGACGGCATAGCGCCTCGCTTCGATACATAATTTTTGTGCCAAATCTGGGGCGGGAAAAGAACGCACACATTTTAATTTTGTCACACATTCAGAAATATTCTTTCATCGCTACAGACGCATACATTTCTAAATATGTCAATTTCAATAAACAACGTCATTTTCTATGCACCGACAACACTGACACTGATACACACAGACACACTAGTTGCATAACTAGAAGGCACATTGTGCATGGAGGTTGGGACGAGGGGTTCGCTCGTAAAGGCCTCCTTTGACGGGTGTCATACCTGCCAAAATCTTGATGCTCTAAGTACTGTACAGTACAGTTTTGATAAAAATATTATTTGCCTACGTTCACTACTTCCTTATAACAATTTTTAGACATATTCTACGTGATTTTTGCACTGTTGGTACTAGATTGATTCTATCAAACAGTAGCATAGCCCTATCTACTAAGGTACGTTTCCCATTGTTTTCAACCCTGAACTCATCCGGTCTAGATTTAGATCGGTGCACCATTCACCTTAGTTGAACACAGGTTACTAATAGTGGCTTTAAGACGTTCTAATTCCATTCTCGGATTAATTTTTCTTAACTATTGTACTTACATATATTTTCAAGATGTAAGGGAACATATTATAACAAGTTTTTACTTATCTTTTTTATACAAACTGTGCAGCGGTCGCGGCCTTCAATTTGGGGGGTGGACAACAAGAAATTGGGGGGGGGGGGTCACAAAGAAATTTAGGGGCGAATGTGTCCCAAATTGGCTTGTTTCGCCTTCCTTCTACACATGACTGATGGATTTTGGGGGAGGTGACCCCCGCCCCCTGGGACCGCGCCTGACTGTTATTACACAAATAAATAAATATCCTTTCCATCTATCCAACCATAAGCTTTTCATAGTCCACTGCTGGACATAGGCCTCCCCTAACGTTCGCCACTCCTCCGGGTCCTGCGCCCTCTGAATCCAGCGGCTTCTCGCTGTTTTCTTTAGGTCATCAGCCCACATGGTTGGAGGACCTGTACTCTTTTTGCCGAGACGTGGTCGCCATTCAAGCACTTTTTTTCCCATCGGTTGTCGGTTCTTTTCTTTTCTTTACTTACACATACGGCATACTTGGTAAATTATGACTATGACCGCTGAGATAATAATACCCAAACCATCATAAAAAAGATGTCAATGAACCCCAATAACCTTAGGTGAACTGTTTCGCATACAAACATAACACAAATTCATTATAAACGCGACTTAATCTCAAATAATGATGTATCAAGTTATGCAATATGCAACGGATAGTATGACTATCCTTTGCATATGTTGCTATGGGACATAAGCATTTTCCCATGGTAAAAAGTAGACTATGTTACTCAGAGTGAATGTAGCTTTCTAATGGTGACAGAATTTTTGAAATAGGAACAGTAGTTTTTGAGTTTATTCAATACAAACATACAAAGATACAAATGTTTCCTCTTTATAATATTAGTACAGATTTGTATAATATGTTTCAATCTCGCTGAAGGTGTAAAAGAACTTTTTTACTTTACTGTTATCGAATAAATAGGAAATCACCAGTAACGTAAGCAAAGCCTTATAGCAGGTAGCTCGTTTAATTCTAACGTTACATTACTCGTTTCATTATAAATGTCACGATATTACCACTTACACATAATAAACCGTTGTTTTGAAGTTTATTCAAATTCAATTTGCAGAGTTGAAATAAAATAGGTCATGTACTTACGTGAAATTCCCTCCTAAACTTTATACAACTTAAGAGAAGCTTTCGCCATTATATAACAAATGTGGTGGGTCGTACTTCAGGTATACTGATGCAGTATAGAGTCTGATGAAATTGAATTGTCTAATACAATAAAGAGTCGACTGCTTAAAATGCTGCTTTGATTTCTTTATTGAATAAATTTCAATTCCGCTAGACTAGGTTACTTAAGTGTAATTCTTCAAATTTCATTCGATACTTACTAGATAGTGATTATCATTCATAACAATATCATCTAAGGTAGTCTGGAAGAGATCGTTAGAAGCGATAAGAACGCCTTTTGTCCACTACAACTAAAATGTATTGATTTGTATGTGTTGATTTTACTGTTATGTATGGTGTACAATAAAGCATATATTATTTGTATTTGTATAATTTCTTATGCACATGAAATCGCTGAAAATAGCTAGTTTTTTTTTAATAAAAATCTTGCACTAGGATGTTAGGAACGTTACAACATTCAGTGTTTTGTAAATATACTTTAGAATTATGATTAGTTATTATGTCATTAAGACGTGCAAAGCATTATAAGGAAACACCGGACAACGTCTAGTTAAAAGGGCTCTGTCTAGAGTATCATACTATCTACATGAAACTTTTAACACGAAAATCCCGAGTATGTCGACGGAGTAACGGTTGTATTTTTAGATAAATCTACGAGTAATAATAATAGACTAATATATAGAACTGAAGAGTTTGTATGTTTGTTTGAACGCGCTAATCTCAAGAACTACTGGTACGAATTGAAAAAATATTTTTGTGTTGAATAGTCCATTTATTGAGGAAGGTTATAGGCTATTTAACATCATGCTATGACTAATACCAAACTCCACACAACGAAGTCGCGGGCGGCTGCTGGTGTGTAAAATAATTAAGAAGTATTTAAATATAATAAAACCAAGTAGTCCAAAACATATACCCAAAGAACGCCACGAGCTGTAGGGCCATAAGTTATATAAAATTATAGTGTATTATCTTATCACAGAACATTATTAAGAGAGATAGAACGGCAATAATGCGCCGTTCGTATGAAAACTTGTGTCGCCGATCAAGCCCCGCCTTTCACCTCCATTACATCTGTACTTAAATAAATACGAAGCTTGCGCACATATTTGCAAATTCAAATCTAGCCAATCTTAGCGCCGCACAATCACGCGATTTCAAATGATCGAATCACACCCAAGCACGCACACAAGCACGCATATCGTAGCACGATCGCGTGTTTCTGTAGAGATACGAGCGTTTTCTCAAAACCTTGGCGCGTCTGCCCCGCCCACATTTCCATTCTAACCTTTTATAATATGTTCTGTGTGTATTATCATCCGTTCTTAGGCATAATTTCAAACGATATGGATAACCTAAAGTGACTGAAAAACTTAAAAGATTCCGTTACATACTATACTATACCTACAGGCTCTACCTACTATACCGTCAAGCTAATATAAAAGCGTTTAAAAACATTGACAGAGTTACAAACAACGATCCTTTGAGTCTTTGTTTCCTTTTAAGGAACGAAACCCGACAAAGTAAGCTATTGATGATTTATATAACGCTGCTCGATTATGTATCAGGTATTCCTTTTGGACCTATAATGTTTAAAGTTCAACTCAACGTCGTGGGATGTGCCCGTGGGCATGAACTCGGAAATTCCTCTGAACATATTAGGGATCCGTAAAACAAATGGCTGAAGGTCGCTCAGCGAGCGATGGAGAGGGCTACTCTTTTTATTTCTCTACGCGACAGAATCCGTAACGATGAAATCCGTAGAAGAACTAAGGATACCGACATAGCTCTCAAAATTTGCAAGCTGAAGTGGCAATGGGCAGGCCATATAGTTAGAAGAACCGACAACCGATGGGGAACCTTTCTTGTTCTCGAATGGCGACCACGTCTCGGAAAAAGGAGTACAGGCCGCCCTTCAACCAGGTGGACTGATGACCTGAAGAAGACAGCGGGTAGTCGCTGGATTCAGAAGGCCCAGCACCGGAAGAAGTGGCGAACGTTAGGGGATGCCTATGTCCAGCAGTGGACTATAAAAGGCTGATGGATGGATGTATGAAATCAAATGGAAATTTAGAAACCGAGGATTATTACTTACTTACTTACTTACAAGGCGCGAGAACCCAAAATGAGTCTTGGCCTCCGACAATAAAAGCCTCCACTTCTTTCTGTCCTGAGCCCTCTCTCTCCAGTCCACTGCCTGGAGGTCGCACAGGTCCTTCTCCACTTCGTCCTTCCATTAAATAAAATTATTAATTGCTTTTAATCAAACTATATTATTAATGTAAAAAAAATCGGCTGCTTCATGGGTCAAAACCAAATTTATTGTTATATCGTAAAAATATAACTTCATTTGCAAGCTTAACGGTAGTTGACTGAAAATGAGTATCTCATATTTATTATCAACAAACTAGTGGCAGCCCGCGGCTTCGTCCGCGTGGACTTTGCTACTCATATTAGAAGAATGTTGTTATAATATAGCCTAAAGCCTTCCCTGATAAATGGACGCATAGCGCGTTCAAACAAACAAACTCTTCAGCTTCGACTGATATGCGTATGTATAGATGTATAGATATGAACATAGTTTTCCTACCATAACATTAATTAAAATCAAAACTAAATAAAATGAAAAGAGGCCTGGTCCAGAAACCCTCTACGTGAGAGATCGACTTGCACTTGGACGGTTCTATTCACAAACAACTTTCTCTACAGTGCAGCCATACGATTGTTAATCACAGGACAAACTTTAAGAACATTTCTGGTAAAATGAATTCGCGAAAAAACTGTTTTACAAAAGACAAAATCTTTGTTCTAACTTTCTTAACTTCAAGAAACAATTTACGAAACATAATTTTATATTTTTTTGCGGCTATAGACTTCTTTAATTTTAACAGCTCCTTTCTCATTTAAATATTTTAAAAGGTTAATTTTAAATGTATTTTTTATCTCAGATCAAATAAAAAAGTACAGATAGAACGCAGCGAACAACGAAGTGTGGCCGGCTTAAACTGCACCTAGCCGTGTACGTGCACATGACACGCAAACACGTCCAACGAAACAGCATTCACTAGGTTTATGTTGAATATTGTTTGCCAAGTGTTTGGTGTAAGACACAACTCTAGAATCTACGTGGATCCATTTTAAACTGTATTTTTTCTCCAAAAGTATAATTTCGTTCGTGGCATATCCCGAAATCTGTTTGTATGTATTAGAAACATTCCAAATATTTTTTTGTCTTACGTGACCTCTTAGTTTTTTGCAACTATTGAAACCATGCATCGCGGTAAAAAATGCTTAACAATAGAAAAACGATTGACCCTGGAGGTCACCTTTGAAGATGCAACTTCCTGCAAATTTCCTTTTGTGAATCACCTTTGAAGATGCAACTTCCTGCAAATTTCATTTTGTGAAATCCATTTGCAGGCTTCGACACAGTTTTTGGCACTATCGGCAGCTATATTGTGGTAAAGAAAAAGAGTTTTATAAATTATTTTTCTTTTTATGCGTATTATTTTCGGAAAAAGGTCGCATGGCCCAGAGGCTAGTGTAGAAGGCAAGCAGCTAAGACAAACAGGCGCGGAGATGGGTGACCGCTTGTGGCAAGAAATTTCATGCTCGTTTCCGTGCTTCGAAAGGCACGTTAAGAAGTCCGTCCCAGTTTGAAAACATCCGAGAGCGAGTTGGTCACTGACTAAGCAGGCACCATGCCTCCCCAATAATGAGGAGAGACCCGTACCCAGCAGTGGGACGCAGAAAGGGTTGCAGCCATTTTTGAAATAAAGTTTGAAATATTATTAAATTTTTGACCGATTTTAAAGTGTAATCAATTCAAAAGGGTGTATTGAGATGTGTGTGACTGTTTGTTTCCGTCTTTTTGTTTGTACACATATTTAAAAAAAATAGTGACATCCTCAAAAATTTTAAAAAAGTACAGAAAGTAAAGTAAGTAAAGTACTGTTTACCTATAAATAAGGAAAATAACTTCTAAAATTATTGCCAGCTATTTTGTAATTAAATTTAAAAAAAAATTGTGAAATCATTCAATTAAAATGTTTTGATGTACTTATCACTCAGATGCAATGACATAAGTTCTAAGAAAGAATGTTATAGATGGTTATCACTTATCACACTAGTATGTAGTGGTGCGAGCAACTCCCAGCGTACTGTGTTGCAAAAAAGAAACTTCTGATTTCATCTTGTTTGTAAAATCAGATACTACAAAAGTACAAACGTGTTTTATACAATTTCTGCTATATAAACATACCACATAATAATATATACATAAAAAAGGAATACCGACCGACGGTTTAAGGCTATTTATTAAAAAACAATGATTTTTACAATTATTGTCTGTTTGTCTGTTCGTTTGTGCGCGCTAATCTCAGGAACGGCTTAACTTAGAAGGATGCGGTTTTCACTGATGTATTGGTATTTATTTAGATTAATATTTAGTGTTTGTTTTATTTAAATCGGTTTACAAATAAAAAAAGTTACGTCCATTTCATGAATTTATCGATCAGTGTTTGGAAGTATCGTTATTGTTTTATAAAAAACTTCAGTTTATGTATTGAACGTTTATATTTTACAGTCCCTTAAATGATAACATGAAACTTATAAATTTAAAGAAAAATAGATAATAGAAAGGAATAAAATCCATCATAAGATGAGCTGGCAATAATATGGTAAAGTGTATGAAATAGGGTTCACGCTTTTTCGTACCATTCCCACACGTCGACAATAATTAATCAATATTCTAATCTATGTACAAAAAGCTGAAGAGTTTGTTCATTCGTTCGTTTGTATATTTGTTTGAACGCACTAATCTGAGGCACTACTGGTTCCAATTGAAAAAATCATTTTATATCGAATAGTCCATTTATCGAGGAAGGCTTTTGTTATAAATAAACCGAATAAAATGCAGACGGACCGCGTGGTGTTAAGCGATCACCGTCGCCTATGGACACGGGCAACCCCAGGGGAGCCACTCAAGGGCTTTAAGCTATATACGAAGTCGCGGGCAGCCACTAGTTTTTAATAAAATCTATTATAAACATGACCAACGATTACCATACATTAATTTTGATTAGGAGCTGAATTCACAGTTTTCACACCTTTCGAATTTATTGTTGATTTATATAAATAAACTTGTTATTCAAAATTATCTTTAATTTCGTCACTAGAGACTTGTAGTTTTTCTATAACAAAGCGGAGACTTTAACAGTGAAAAAAATTTGCAACAGTAGCGGTTACTAATTAGTTTTAATGACCTTTTTAAGTACAAGAGTGTGGTCTACTTCTCAAGAAAAGATTTTACCGGAAAAGTTTATTTAAATGGGTTAGCAATTGGTGCCAATTAGTCGGCGTTCATGGTATGGCATTTTACTTGCCACATAACTTTGTAATTACGTAATGTTGCTACTATTTTCTTTATTATGAATGCTCATGCATGTTCATGCTCATAGAGTTGTATACTACGTCAGTCATAATAAATCTATGACGCGATCTTCAAATATGGTTTCAATTATGGGTTTTTGTATCGGTCAGAAACCTTCAGAAGGTACCCTTCAAAGGCACCTTGGGAGAGAATACCAGGTTATGTAGGATTTGTAGGGGAGGACACTTGGGGAGGACTCCAGGATCTCCAGTGGAACGCACCGGCGCGGTGTCCTCCACGCGCGGCGCCCCAGAACGGACCCATCCTCGGGAGAGCAGATGTGCTCTCCTGTAATTTCCGATGCATACGTCGGCCGTCGTACGCCGTCCTTCCTGGGGCTGTTGAGCTCCCACTCTCACCACCCACAACCCCGGAAGCCCCCTTTGAGCCGCTTCTTAGCATAGAAGCATACTATATTCAGACCGGCTGCAAAATTAGGACATCTAGGTACCTTAAAGCTTTTCTTAAGTAATCCAAGTCTTATCTGAGATCTTATCTGAGCAGCCATAGCCCAGTGGTAAGGGCCACGGTCTCCGACACGGAGATATCGGGTTCAAATCTTTGGCGCGTACCTCTTACTTGAAAACATTGTAAATTTTAATTGATTACGATTTTTTCCATCGCAGTGCATGCCTGGGAGAAACTTATAATTTCACAAAGGTATGATGTCCTATAATCTGCACTTGACCAGCGTAGTGGACTACGGCCTAAATACTTCTCACTTGTGAGAGGAGACATGTGCCCAGCAGTGAGACATAAAAAAGGTTGAAAAGATATCCCTACTAATATTATAAATTTGAAAGAAACTCTGCTACGCTTTCCCGCTTAAACTACTGAACCAATTTTAATGAAATTTAGAACACAGATAGAGTGGACCTTGGGAAAGAACATAGGATGGTTTTTATCCTACGGGAACCTATAAAACGGGTCCACGCGGGCGAAGCTGCTGGCGGAAGGCTAGTAGGTCATAAATGCTAGTAGGTCATAAATGCTAGTACTTCAGAAGCTTAATGGTTAACTAATGTA
Organism: Pyrgus malvae; assembly: GCA_911387765.1. Classification (NCBI taxonomy): domain Eukaryota; kingdom Metazoa; phylum Arthropoda; class Insecta; order Lepidoptera; family Hesperiidae; genus Pyrgus; species Pyrgus malvae. The sequence continues at coordinate 27,069,148 of OU426947.1, forward strand.
CTTAAGGCTGTGATCTGCACCTTTGCACTTGAGCACACTAAAATTGATTCAAGTCAAGGCCAACTATGCCTTTTTTGGATAAATCATGAAGTTTCATTACCTACTTACTTATTTACCTACATTATTTGAAAACTACCTTTATCTTATTCTTCAGCTCAGCATTGCCTAAGCGCACCCAGAGCAGACAGGACAAAAAAATAACGTTCACTAAGAGTTTGTAAAGGAACCGTACAGTGAATAAAGAATATTTCATTTCATTTCATTTGTCTAATTTATGTGTAATTTGAATAATTGGATGTTGATGTGGAAATTTAACGATGCGTACGGTCTTCTTTTGTACCCCCATACAAAAACAAATATGCAATAGTTATAAAGAGCGTGTAACCGAGAAGATACTTATTTTTTTTCAACCTTTTTTTATGTCCCACTGCCGGGCACAGGTCTCCTTCTCACACAATTGAGAGGGATTTAGGCCATAGTCCACCACGCTGGCAAAGTGCGGATTGGTAGACGTCATGCTTTCGAGTAATTATGAATTTCTCTCCGACATGCATCAATAAAATATTACGATATTTTTCATCACCGTGGAGCAGCGATAAATTCGCATTCGGCAAATTTATTTGTCAGAGGTGCGAGCCGAGGATTAGAACCTGGGATCGGTCGCCTCGAAGACCGCGGTTTTTACCACTCGGCCATCGCTGCTCAACCGCTGCTCTACCGAGAAGATACTTATTGCAGTCGCGTAATTGTTCCAGTTCCATGCTTCGACTAGGTTTAACTATCATTGGCGATTTGGAGAACTTATCAAGGAGTTAGCTGTAGAAAAGTTTATTGTATTCGGGACTAAGGTGTTCTTACACAATGCGATCTGTTAAATCCAGAGGTCTCCAGACAAAAGAAAAACAAAAAGTAGCTTTTAGATGTACTTAAAATATAAAATACACGTATTAAACCTGTTCTAATTCATCTAATAAAAAGTTCAAATTTAAATTTTATGGTTACAATAATTAAAAATTAAATGTATAAAGTTAATTGTAAATTGTATTTAGCAACTTTACTAAACTTTTTCTCATACTACGCAAGTTTATTTATCGCTAGCGATACATTTCTAATGGTATAGAACTGGATGGTATAGAACTTCATTATTCAACTAATTATTCTCAAAGGAAAGTCTCTAAAATGTACAGTTAACTATCCCATGAGAAATTTTGTAAGTATAATTTTCGCTCTGATCGTATATTTAAACATACTGATATGCCTCAAAATTTTTGTTTGGTTTCGTCACAATCCTTACCAATTAAAACCATAGTCAAACTAATAAAAAAATAACTAATTCTGACTGGAGAGCCATACCCAGCGTTTAACCTTTTTACCTAATAAGTGATAGGTAGGTAGTCCGCGATTCACATTACGTAATTTCCATAATGGTTCCGGGTGATAGAAATCTGCTGCCCAGCTTGTTTACGATGAAGGCAGGAAGTGCAGTTGGGTCGCGAGGGAGGTTAGGACCTCTAGAGTAAGCGTCATCTGGAAAATTTACGTAATGTGAATGATGAAAGGTTTTGAAATATCCTTCTAATAGTGTAGTTATGCGCCTTTACGTTTACCTTTATGTGGCTGCAACCCCTCCCATTATCCCTACTATCCCTACTAATATTATAAATTCGAAAGTAACTCTGTCTGTCTGTCTGTCTGTCTGCTACGCTTTCCCGCTTAAACTACTGAAGCGATGTTAATGAAATTTGGAACACAGATAGAGTGGATCTTGGGAAAGGACATAGCATGGTTTTTATCCTACGGAAACCTATAAAACGGATCCACGCGGGCGAAGCCGCTGGCGGAAGGCTAGTATTTTATATCAGCTGCAGGTAATCGGCCTCGAGCACCGATTTGAACTATAGGTAGGCATTTGGTACGCAATATTATTACATCGACGCGTGGTTCGCGCATCTTCTTTCAATATTAATTTAATGGCGCACCCTAGCAACCGATCTGTCCATTACGACTTCACTAAGCGCAGCGTTTCTATAAGAATTCTTTTGAGCCCGCTTACGCAACGCTGTCCGGAAAATCGCATTTTGCGTAAGTGTAGTTATTAAATGTACACGAGTATTTTTACTTTATTAACTCGCTTTTATTAACTTGACCTGTATGTATGTATGTATGTATGTATGTATGTATGTAACGGAATCTTTTAACTTCATTTTCACTTACTTCTAGGAGTCTGATTAACTTGAAAATTTCACAGGGGTCAAGGGCCGATGACAATGCAATAATATAAGAATAAAAATCCAACTAAAAAGTTAAAAATAAATAATGTAGGTAGTTTAAAAACAAAAAAAAAACGCTTTTGTGAAAATGCGAACTAAAAAGTAAAAAAATAAGAAGAAAATGTATTTTACTGTAAAAAAAGCGTGGAGTGGTTTTTAAGATACTACTGACACCATGCACCCCACGCTTTTTTACAGTAAAATACATTTTCTTCTTATTTTTTACTTTTTAGTTCGTATTTTCATAAAAGCGTGTTTTTTAGTTTTTTAAACTAGATTATTTATTTTATCTTTAGAACTAAGTCAGATTTGGGTTCCGTACTCAGAGGAACAGGACTATGTATAAGCTTCAGCTTTTTGTGAATCCATCAATCGCAAGAGCCTTGCGATAATCTGATTGAGTCTCTCAACTTTATTTGTTTAAGAGTTTGTTTGTTTAAACGCGCTAATCTCAAGAACTACTAGTTCGAATTGAAGAATTCCTTTTGTGTTGGATAGTAGTAAGAGAGTGAGTGTATTAACTTGAGAATTAGGTAGATTTTTGGACCCAGAGATAAGAACAGGGAACAGGAATTGTCACAAGGCCACCGACTATCTGTTAAACACAATTTATTTTTTATAAACTGAAAGTGCCGACCAACAGTCTCGACAGCCTCCGTGGCGTAGTGGGTGATGAGCCGACTGCGAAACATGAGGTCGTGGGTTCGATTCTCACCCAGGACAAATATTTGTGTGATGAACATGACTATTTGTTCTGTGTCTAGGGGTTAATTTATCTATTTAAGTATGTATTTATAATTATATAAGTATATCAGCTTTCTGATTACCATAGTTCAAGCTCTGCTTAGTGCAGATGGCGTTGTGTGATTGGTCCAAAAATATTTATTAATTTAAATATTTTATTTATAACAGTAACTTTGTTAAAATGTTTAATTTAACAAATACAAACAATAAAATAAGGTATATGACTATGGCCTAAATCTCAATTAAGACGAGATGAGATGTGTCAAGCGGTGACACATGAAAAGAGTTAAAAATAAATTAATAGATCATATCTTCAGTTTTCAAAATTTACGCGGTATTTGATTTACAAGCAGGTGACAAACGGCTGTTAATTAATCAACTTCAACCTTTAAGAGCAAAATTGCAAGAGTAAAATGTAGCTTTTTTGTTGAGGCAAACAGAAATAGGAGTGTCGTAGTCTTAATTAAATTATTATTTCTTTAAAATTATATTCAGTAATTATTGTAATCCGTGTAATACAACACAATTTGATGATTAACATCTCCATGATGTTAATCATCAAGTTTGTTTACATTATTGTATAAACAATTCAATATGATGGGACTGTGGGGATGTGATGCAAAGATCTTTTTTAAGCATTTATCCAGGCGGTTAATTGAGTGTACTCATGACCAACGTGCTGGCTCTTACCTCGGGCAAAGAATAAGTCTAGTGTAGCCAGCGTTTTGGGTACACAGCCCAGGGACGGCAATTTGGATGCTTATTTTTATATTCAGTTTTTTTTTTCTTTTCTTTTCCTTTATTTTTTATACAAAATCCTTACTAATATTATAAATTCGAAAGTAACTCTGTCTGTCTGTCTGTCTGCTACTCTTTCACGCTTAAACCACTGAACCGATTTTGGTGAAATTTGGCATACACATAGAAAGGACGTTGAGAAAGAACATAGGCTACTTTTTGCCGCGGGGAAATATCTCATTCCCACGGGAAGCAAATGGAATGAATGAAATGCGCCGTGTAACAGTACACGCATTTTAAATAGACTACATGTTATTACTTATGTACTTCATTCACGTCCATTATCATATTTTATAACTTATATTCTTTTGTTTTATTCTTATACTTTACTTTTCCTTTATTATTTCTACAAAATTATTTAATTTCTGTTTATTTACATTTTGACGCAGCTATCAAAATTGTCATGTCTGTCTTTTATGTTTATTATTTTTTTAATTCATTTTACGGCATTGTATAAAAATCCTTTTAGCCATTCAATATTAAATGAAAAGAAAAAATTTATGTTTCTTATTTCATTTCATAGATTAATAAAGTATAGTATTGTCTTTGGCTTATTCATGTTTTTTATATTATAATTATTATAAATTGTTATTTTTCAATAATAAATGAATATAATGTTCTTCGAATCTTTATATATATAAATGAATTGCTTTTAGTTAGTCTCGCTAAAACTCAAGAATGTCTGAACCGATGTGGCTAATTTTGGTCTTGAAATATTAGTAGAAGTCCAGGGAAGATTTAAACGGTGAGAAAATTTGGGAGCATTGCGAAATAAAATTAATAGTAAAATAACTTATTTTATTTTCCTATTTAAACAGTTAGTAACAGTAATTGTCAAACATTGGTTCTTCGAGCCATCGTCCAAAAGTTTGACATAGTCTGAATAACAGTTCATCTGTCACTATTCGTTTTTAATTTTTTATTTGACAGTAACATAAAAACCCCTTGAGATGATAAAGAAACTAATCCTCTTACAAAACTTTTAAGGCAGGACAACGTCTGCGGGATCCACTAGTATGAAATAAATTAGTTATAAATATTTTTATAAACAGCATTTTATATGTACTATGTAATACTAGGTGTGCCCGCGACGTTGTCCGCGTGGATAGAGACTTGTAGAAAAGTAATAGAGTTTTGTTTCCTCTTGTAAAATAGCTTCTAAATATAATGTTGATATTATGTTCAGAAGAAAACTATTTTATACTCCCTCTTAATCCTTTTAGTCCTAACTGTACTCCCCTCTTATTATCCACTTTTCTCTGGCTGTCATCAGTTTCTCTTTTCAAATTTAAAATCCCCGTTTAATAAAGTAGGTATCTTAAGTAAATTGAGTGTATGCTGCAAAGAATGCGTAGACTCATTCGATATAGCTTTAATCTACTGTAGAAAGCAAGTGAACTATACAACTACGCTTTGTCTTTGTTGTTTAATTGTATTTATTTGTATGGATATAGTTTTAATTAATGGATATATTTTTAATTAGAAGCGCGCATGGCCCGGCGGTTAGCGTAGAACGCTAACGATCTATGCAACTAAGCAAAACGGGCGCGGTCCGGTGTGAGATGGGTGACCGCTAGTGGCAAAAAATTCATGCGCGTTTCCGTGCTTCGGAGGGCACGTTAAGCCGTCGGTCCCGGTTATTATCGATAGATAACAGTCGTTAAACCTTGTCGAAGGCCTTATGGGCGGTTTGAAAACATCCGACAGCGGGTTGGCCACTAACCCGCATCTCCACCAACCCGCATTGGAGCAGCGTGGTGGAGTAAGCTCCAGGCCTCTCCAATAATGGGAAGAGACCCGTGCCCAACAGTGGGACGCAAAAAGGGTTGCAGCCAGTTTTAATCAAATTGTAATTTTAGGATAGATTTAATTTGTATTTTGATTTAAAAATATTCAATATTATGGATATGGACTGCGCAGACAAGACGCAGCATACAGTCGAATCTCTACAGCTTTGAGAACCGTAAAGTCGAAATTTCACTTAATTGTATGAATATCAACGTGCATCTTGAATCTTGACCCGAATGCGAACACTCCACGCGCACGGCATTTGACTTTGCAAACACTTCTTTTATTCTGCACATCACAAAAAATGCGAGATTTCGAATCCATCTTACGTAAGATTCAAAAGAAGCTTATCTGCGCATGTGGGCAGTATATTACCTACACACCAATGAATATTTATATCGCCATTTTTACTGCAAAACCTACGTTGCGTGCGTTAATTTGTAAAGAATAGAAGAATATAACCATAGATGGTACAATGTATTCCCGTTTATGTATTTCCAAGATGTCGGATGTGATAATAATATTGTAAGTGACATACGTACAGTGGGATTTATTATTTGCTTCATATATTTACTTTGGCTGCAACCCTTTTTGCGTCCCACTGCTGGGCACGGGTCTCTCCCCAATATTGAGGAGGCCTGGAGCTTACTCCACCACGCTGCTCCAATGCGGGTTGGTGGAGATACGGGTTAGTGGCCAACCCGCTGTCGGATGTTTTCAAACCGCCCATAAGGCCTCCGACAAGGTTTAACGACTGTTATCTATCGACAACAACCGGGACCGACGGCTTAACGTGCCTTCCGAAGCACGGAAACGCGCATGAAATTTTTGCCACTAGCGGTCACCCATCTCACACCTGACCGCGCCCGTTTGGCTTAGCTGCATAGATCGCTTGCGTTCTACGCTCGCCGCCGAGCCATGCGCGCTTCATACTTACCTACATACAATTGAAATCTTACTGCCTTAATGGCAAAACGGTAATCATTGCACACTAAAATAATTAATAATTAAAATAACCTCAATTAGATTACAAGTAAATAACAAATAGATAGCTTTAAATATAAAATACACCAAAACATTTAACAAAGTACAAATTTAACGACCTACGTGGCGCAATGGTTACCATGCCGGACTGCCAATCGATGGGTCCTGGGTTCGATTCCCGGCAAAACAGAAATTTGAATGACGAGATTAATTTCTGTTCTCGGTCTGGGTGTTTGTGTTTCTGTCTTTGTGTGTGTCCATGGTACCCACGACACAGGGTATAGCTACCCTACTGTGGGGCTATGAGTGTGAAGCGTAATTATTATTATTAAAACACAATCTCAATCTCAATTTTATGAAGGGAGTAATATAACAATAACGAAAACTGTTGCAGTGATTGCTAAAGCCTCTCTCATACAGGCGCAATAATATAATTATTCAGGTGTATGAGCAAATCTCGTTGGGATAGGTATGCTTAGCCTGTCAAGAAGTGATTCTCGTGGTATTTTAGTACGAGGACCTTACTTCTTCGTCAATTATCAGTTCTCTTAATTTTTAAGAGATTATGTAACCGTAGATAATGAGCGCCAATTCTTTATGCATCCGTCCGTAAATATATGTTTTTGGCATATTAAGACAGTTTATTTCATGAATTTATAAGATTAGCGCATCTAATAGCTTAATAACATTAAGGTACTGGATGTATAATATTGATAGAATTTCGTCAGTCTTACAATGAGGTCGGAAAATTCACGAAGTCTCGGATACGAGCGTACGAGCTCTTAGGTGTCATGTTAATTCCGAGTAGTATATCTTTTATCATTTGACCAGAATAAACTAAGTATTTTTATACCGCAATTGATACTATTGCGGCTGTGTGACAGGAGCCTTATACCGTCCCTTTTTGTTAAGCGCTTTACTCGCGTTACTTAAAATCAAATTAACATGTTCTAACGCAATTCGTGAGATCTTCGTTCTTTGTTACCACACACTATTGTTTGCGAGTTTCGGACTGCCCGCTTTTGCCCTAAAATACTGGGTAATTGAAAATACACTGCATTCTACTCTGCTATTGTACCTCACCCGTTCGTCTCTTACATGCTTTTGTTTAACTCGCTCGCTAGTACTGGTTAGTCAAATGTTGTAAGTCAATTTCGAACTAGTTTCTCTTGCGAGTCATTTACATTTCCGGTCTGGGTTAAATCAACCTTTTTTAAGTCCCACTGCTGGGCACAGGTCTCCTTCCTCTCACTTGTGAGAGGGATTTAAGCCATAGTCCACCACGCTGGTCAAGTGCGGATTGGTGGACGTATGCTTTCGAGAAATTATGAATTTCTCTCAGGCATGCACGGCGATGGAGAACATCGTATTCAATTAAATATCGCGATATTTTCCATCACCGTGGAGCAGCGATGCGCACATTACAAATTTCTTTGTCAGAGGTGCGCGCCGAGGAATTGAACCCGGGATAAAATAAAGTTTACGCAGGTAAATAAATTGAAAAAATGAAGTTGACAGTTTTACAATTAGGTGTAGAGGCTATAATGAATAACTCCGAAGGTGCTACTTTAGTATCCTTTTTTGGACTTATTATTAACCACTTATTACGTTATGATTTTTTATGAAATTTTATTGTGACAAACTTTCTTGCAAACTTGTTCTAACCATAAAAGAACGGTGGTAATATAAATGCTTTGTATTGCTTTGTATTGTATACATATTATATATGTCAATATGATTCCATATCGACACTATCATTAAACTATTACTACGAGTATAATTTACGATACATTTTCATTAAAAACATGGGTTGATTTCAATAAACCTACGCTTACCATCTCACACGCTTACTCTAAGTAAACAAACAATCTATAGAGCGATAATGGGTATGGTGAGTGCTGGGAGTTTTTTTCCGCCGCCTTTTTCTCTCAGCTCAACATCTAGCCCAAACGGGCACTTAAAGGCGATGACCGGGAGAAAATGACATTCATTAAGCGAATATTTTGTATTCCTAATATGAAATAAATATTTTTTCTTTCTTTCTTTCTTAATGAAACACAAAAACATAATAGTCAATGAATACGGAAATAATCTAAGCGATACTGATGAGGTCAGGTATAAGATGTATAACAGTTAATGCCATTTTACTCTCATGTGCTTTTCGGTGCATTAAAGGGCATCGATGACTTAACAGCGGTCCATAAATGTTAAAAATAACTGCTCAAGGCCGTTTGTATCGAATCAAGTGAGGTCAATACCCTAGCGACTGTCGCATGTTTTATTATTACTCTTACGCTTGAAATTTGCCACAAATGGTTACCCATTTTACTTCAGATAGCGCAATTTTTGCTTCACTATATTGATCGTAAACAAGCTTTTTGACGTTACGGTATCAAAAACCGCTCTCTATAGAAAACCACGCTATTTTTTTGCATTAACTTTCGGCCGCTTTATAAAGTCACCGTAGTCTTAGGAAACCAGAGCTTTAACTGGAAAAATCTTGTTTTATTTCAAATCAAATCGGAAGTTGAATAAAGGGTGAGTAAGTATCAAAGTAAATATACAAATAGTGGGAAGCGGTAATATTATTAGCAAAATAATGTATTGCCGAAAATATACTCTTATTGCTAAATTTATCCGAATTTCATCCTACCTCCTCCTATGAAGAGCAGTGGCGCTTCGCGTCTCCCGGAAACCCTCTCCCTAATAGCGCGCTCTACAGTTTGATATTTATCCTCTCAGTTTACAAGTTTTTTTATGTTAATTCTGTCCAAGATGCTTTTGAAACATCACGCCTACAGTTATAGTGTACGAGGAAACAATGCAAATTACAATGGCTTCCTGTCTTTAATGGAAGATTATTTCTACCTTGACCAGAGAGTTAATATTAAAATTCCGTCTATCAAATTAGTATTTTATTTGTGCATTGTTCTTTGCAATTACGTTATCAGATTAAATTGAAATTACAAGTGTAATAAACATTTTACATGTATCATATTTAAAACAAATAAGTATACATTGTTGTAATCAATTTTAATGTGATATAATATGTTTGTAAGCAGTTAATTTTACAATAATAAGAACTAGCTGTACCCCGCGGTTTCACCCGCGTTAGAGAGGATCATTAGCATAAAGTGAAGTCCCTTTTGAAGTGCCGCTGGACGGCTTTTTTGTATTTTCATCATACATACACACATAACATATTATTATATGTAACTCTAGCGGTTTTGGTAGCGCACCCCAGAATAGCTCGCAGATGGTAGATTTTTCCTACTTACTTGACACTTATCGTCATATTTTGGACAATTCACACAATATCTTTATAAATTGTAGCCTATGTGTTATTCTGATGTATAAGCTAAGATTGTAAAGTTTCATTATAATCCATTCAGTAGTTTTTTCGTGAAAGAGTAACAAACATCCATACTTACAAACTTTCGCGTTTATAATAGTAGGATACTCCAAATGATTCGTTAAAATAAATTAAAATAGTTTGCAATTATTTAAAAAAATCCAAATGATTCGAGAAGTTTCTGGAACTTTCTCGAACAGTCTTAATAAAATTAAAATACTTTGCTAGATCATCCCAGAAATTTTGATCACCCAAGTTCCTATTGGTTAGAAAAGGACAGATATTTATTTTCAGATTTTTGCCTCCCACAACCACCCACTTCCACCCACCGCGACTAAACTCCCTTACTATCATCTACGTACTAAGGGGTATTTACCACCCCAATAGGAGTTAATTGGAGTTAATGGTAATAGAGAAAACCGTGTCTTTACGTACAAAGTAAAACCATTTACTTTTTATATATATATATTAAGATCCTTTTAAGTTTGGCTGCATGCCGCCGTAAGCATTGAAGGTGCAGGAGAGCACATTTGCTCTCCCGAAGATAGGCCCGTTATGGGGCGCCGCGCGTGGAAGACACTGGTGCGTTCCACTGGATATCCCAGATTCCTCCCCAAGCGTAGAGGCAGGCCACCGAGAGGGTTTTAGTGCGGTACAAATCCCACATATCCTCTCTCCCAAGGAGCCAGGTACATTTCGAAGGCTTCCCCCCATTACAAAAACAGAGATTACTGCCACTTGACTGTGACTATATTTTATTTTATTAGTAAAAGGCATGGGTCATCAATCAAATATTAGCGAAACGAATTAAATGAAACCCTTTATTACATTAAATATTATCATTACAAAATATAGGGGAGGTCTGGAGCTTACTCCATCACGCTGCTCCAATGCAGGTTGGTGAAGAAGCGGAAAGTTGGTGGAGCACCGTAACGAATAACTTTGGTGTATTCTAAACTTTATTATATTAGCATATGTATAAGAAAAAAACATTTTTAACTGTTAAACTCAACGCCTTATTTACTAATATAGCGTTGAGTATTTCTAATCACTTTAAAAAACCATTAGTAATTTATTCACAGCTTAACGTGGCATATTAAAATTCATCTTATATAAAAGGTACTTTCGTATTATTCACTAGTTTCCGCCCACGGCTTCACCTACATAGACTATAGTTTTTCCCCCATAGGAATGTGGATATAACGCCATAATCTGGAAATCCAAAGCCAAATAAAAAAAAATTCACCCGGGATTATAAGGATGTTTATCCCGGATCAAAAATCTACAACCCGTAGCACCGTTGCGACGTGAAAGAAGGACAAACAAACACACTTTCACATTTTTACTATTAGTTGGGATTCTTTAGACGGTGTAAGTAAGTATAATTAATCAAAACGTGGAGGTTTGAGTCAGAACGGCTTAATGTCTTTATCTGCAGTGAAAGTTCATGTGAATGGCGCGTGAGATAATCTTTCATATGCGGCGCAGGCGCAGCCACATTTAGGATTCTATTTGAGCACTAAACGTGACATTTATTTATTATCTTACGTTACAAGACTACGACTAAACTGTAAATACTTTTAGCAAAAAGAACACCTCACACTTACAACACAACACTACGATTCCACTAGAACAAAATTCAAATTCACCATACGAAATTCTTCCTCGTCGGGAATCGAACCCGGAACTCTCGATCGGCTGTCCAACATAGCAACCATGACAGCATCTGGGTCTTCAAATTTACTTTTAAATAGCTGATACAAAACCTTAAACGAATTAATAATAGAAATCATATTTATACACCTAAACATAAGAAATGTTTTGAAAACAGTCTTAACGAGGAGCTAAATAAACACTTCTTAGGACTACAATAAGTAAAAAAAGACATAATATAAATTATGTAGTTATTCTATTTCACGAAGTCCTATAGGTTGTTATAATGTGTACTAAGAAGCGTGCTCAAATTGATAGCAAACGGGGCCGACGGCCAAAGCGTGGAAACGATTATGAAATTTTTACCACTAGCGGTATTCAATCCAGTAATGATCGCAATACTAAATATCTGATATAAAGTGCAAGATTGCTTTCCATTTTTGAACTGAAAAATTTGTAACAGATTATTATCAACAAATTAAAAAAAACTTTTATTTCTTTTCCATCTCACTTAACTTTTGTGTGGACAGTAATGGAGACGTTATGCGAATCAAATTTATTTTACCGACTAAGAAAAAACGTTTACGTAACTAGAAAAGGCGGCAATTAAAATAATTTACTGAATAATTAATACCGTTATTGTCATGTTACAGCAGATTAATAGCTTACCTGATTTTCAACATCATACGGATTGGTTTTTGGGTTCTGTATGTCAAAAGCATTTTCTTCATTCTCCGCCCGTCTGTCAGTTAAGACCGTTTTTAAGTTTTTAATTTTCCTTATGCGTAGTGGAAATGAAATAAAATGAAAAACGCTTTTTGATGACTGCTTACAAAATATTTAGGTGTTGGCGTTTAACAATAGTATTTAAACAGTCTACCTTATTCAGGCATCCAATAATCACTAAATGAAACTACTTTAGTTAATTTATTACTTACTTAAATAGTTTAGTTAATTTATTACTTACTTTAATTTTAATTTTCAGTTTATTTTGAAGTTTTAAGAATTCGTTAAAATAAATCTTTGGCTTTAATGCCTACCCACCGCTGGTTCAATGAGAGAAATAAAGCCGGAGGAAAAAAAACTCGCAGGCATTGTTAAATTCAAATTTTATCGCGAAAAAGCTTCCTAATCTCTGTACTTTTATATGATTTTGTTATCAAAGTACTCATTAATATTCTAATAAACTTTTTTAATGAGCCAAGTTGAAATTAATAACACGTAATTTAATTACGAACTTAGGTTTTTTGGTTCATTTCATAAATTCTTACAGAATAATGAAATTAATGAAACATCATCCCAAATAAAAAAATAACCTTAGTAAAAGTCCACAATGTCGACAGCGTACTAGTACTCGTCATTCCATAGAAAAACGGCCAAAATGTACACTTTTTCTATGAATGACGAGTACTGTGATACTGATAGGAACTGACGATAATACGGACGTTTACTTTATTAAAATTTTGAATTTGAAGTACACTAATATTTATTTTTTTAATATGGGAAGACCTACTAAACGTACTGATCATATGAGATAGCACCGTTAAAATAAAACAGTTACAAATTCTGCCACAAACTCACTCTTACTGTAATTCGTTAAGGAGTTTCATTGGTTATCCTATAAAACTACAACAATTACTTGGCCATAACGACGTTACGGTAGGTGACTCAAATATTCGGATACCCTATAAGATATTCGGTCAAGTATCGTTAATTTGCTCCTAAGAATTTAAGAGTTCCGTTATTTTGTTATGGATCCCATAATCAGAACCTAACCAAACTCTTATCAGACTACCCTTGAAGTACAACCTTTGGAATAAAAAAGAATCATCGAAATCAGTGGCTTGATATTAAGTCATTCGCCTATTTGTCGCGCAGCGAATTAACTTACATATAAGTATTAGTTTTTTCATGGATGCCATTATCAGAACTAGACCAAATTGAAATGGGAACACACGGGAAGTATCAGCTTTCAAATAAAAAAAAACATTAAAATCTGTTCACCCAGTCGACAGTTCTGAGGTAAAAAGGTAACAAACATAATAAATAATGTAGTTTAAAAAACTAAAAAAACACGCTTTTGAGAAAATACGAACTAAAAACTAAAAAAATAAGAAGAAAATGTATATTACTGTAAATAAAGCGTGGGGTGGTTTTTAAGATACTATTGACACCATGCACCCCACGCTTTATTTACAGTAATATACATTTTCTTCTTATTTTTTTAGTTTTTAGTTCGTATTTTCTCAAAAGCGTGTTTTTTTAGTTTTTTAAACTACATTATTTGTTTTTAATTTTTTAGTTGGATTTTTATTCTCATATTATTGCATTGTCATCGGCCCTTGACCCCTATGCAAATTTTCAAGTTAACCAGAAAATTATATAAATTAACAAAAATAATATTTTGCAAATTGAAAAATGGAATAATTTTATCAAATTAGTGTATTGTCATCGGTCCTCAATAAATCTTACAAAGTTTGAACGAAATCTGGCCGTTTAAAGTGGGTCAAAATCGCGCCCAAAGAAGTCGGTTACAAACATACAAACATACAGGTGAAGCTAATAAAAAGCGTGTAAAAAATACAGTTGAATTGATAACCTCCTAATCCTTTTTGATTGAAGTCGGTTAAAGTGTTTGACAGTCGAAGCCACCGAGAAAAGAAATACAATTTTTTACCTACTTTATCTAACTGCGTATACCAATATACCAGTATACCAGTAACTTTGTCCTGTATTATTCAAAAGTATACCATACAGAGCTTTCGGGTTGCATTAATACAAGGAACTAAATGTTTTTACACTGAGTCTACATTTATTACGTGTAAATATTATTACCTATTGCTACAGAAAGTGTATTACGAGTAAGTTGATGACAGGCAGGTACCATTGTATGTAATTATAATACATGCGTGAGAAATAATTGTATGCAAATTATTATAACTTTAATGCAGACAGAAAATGTTGATGTTAAGTATGTTTTTCCTTACATTCATAATACTTCATGATGTAAGAGGTACTCAATTTGTTCCCGTTGACAGCCTAATTAGGTCGTGGAATGGAATTTGTACTATGCTTAGGTTTCTATACCATCTTTTAATCTACCTTATTTTAACAAAGAAAGAAGGTTCATATGTATTTATGCATATATGTACATAAGTTTGCTTGTATATTATTGGTATAAAAAATTGTCTAAAGATACTTTTATTTTAATAATTTTCCAGTTGATATTTTCCTGCCTCACCGTTGTCCACAGTTACATGACCGAGAATGTCATTATGAATTAAGAGGCCGTATACGAAATTTTGCTGATTTCGCTGATTTAAGTTGTAGCTGTAGTTAAAATACAGTATTTCCATTAGTTTTTTGCACAATATGACTGATCATTTCAATAGTAAACTAATAAATGAGCCACTTTTTCATTTTTATTACGTTGTTTTGCTTAAAAGACCTGAAGACGGTGATAGTTTTGTGAATTTTACTGTAATAGGTATAGAATATTACATATTTCCGGATAATTTCAAAATCGAAAAAGATGGAATAAAATGCCATGTTTTGCTGTAAAAATGAGTCACTTTTTGACACTATCATACAAAAAATATTAGTAAAAACCATTGAGCTTAGTCAATTTTGAGAGAAAATGGGCCAGAAATTGCATTTGATTTCTGCAAATTGGAATAATCTTTCATAAAATTTATTGTACATAAATACACTTCAGTCCGTAATCAATCCGTTTCCAGAAAAAAATCAAATTATTAATGAGAATTTAGCATTAAAAATCTTTTAAAGTAACCTAAAACTCGCATTATAATTCTTGACGTAGGCTAAAAAAGTGGCTAATGTATTAGATTATGATTATTGAAATGATCAGTTACATTGTGCAATGAAACTTATGGAAATACTGTACTTTAACTGCAAAATCTCATCTGTTAAATCAGGCAAATCAGCGAAATCGGCTAAATTTCGTATACAGCCTCTGAAGTTTTACTCTGTTACTGTTAGGTGAAGATACTACAAATAATAAATAAATACCTAAATATTTTCTTTGTTTCCTTACCATTACACTATCACAACCGGTACAAATATCTACTTTAATATTATAAATTCGAAAGTAACTCTGTCTGTCTGTCTGCTACGCTTTCCCGCTTAAACTACTGAAACAATTTTATTGAAATTTGGAACACAGATAGAGTGAACCATGGGAATGGACATAGGAAGGTTTTTATCCTTCGGGAACCTATAAAATAGATCCACGCGGGCGAAGCCGCTATTAATAAATAAATGTTTTCTTTGTTTTCCTAACCAGTACTGTGATGTAATAGGAACCTATCTCGTTTTCGTTAACAGCCTAATGGAAACGAAATTTTAGGAATTTGTCAAAGCCATGATGTCTACCAATCCGCACTTGGCGAGGGAGGTGGATTATAGCCTGAATCCCACTTCAGAGAGAAGACCTGTGTCCAGCAGTGGAAGATAAAAAAAGGTAGAAAAAAATGCATTACCTCAGCAGTATTATGATATAATAAGTTCCAAATTTATCCCCATTGACAGCCTAATTGGGTTAGTTTGTCCACCCATCCGCACTGCAGCTAAATCTTCTACAATGTGAGAGAAATTTGAAGATCAGTAGTAAATCACAATAAAAGCTGTCGTTATTGCTGAAGTAGCAGCGGAACATGCAGGCCACGTTGTGTTAGAAGGTCGCCGCAGCCCCAGCCAGACCAGGCGCTTTTGAAAATACTTATATATTGCTTAATGGCAGCAGTCGAACCCCCACGTTCTTACACCTACGTATGTAATAGGTTCAATAGGCCATTGAAGACCATTCAAAGTTTATAAGATAACTCTCATAATTTCTGTGTACTTATTTTAATATTAGTTTTTTTATAGTATTTCTGAGATCAAACTTTGCTACTTCTTTACATTTTATTTGTATTGTATTGTAATTTGTATTTTTTTTTCAATTAAGTACGGTCTACATAGACAAAGTTGTCTTATTTGAGACAGACATAGACCGTACTATAACACATACTTAGATTTGAAGTAAGTATTAGACCTATATTTATAATGGACCCTGACTTTGTCTAATTCTATGTACTTAATCTTTGATTGTGATTATTCTAATTTCTAATGGTATATTTCATTGTCTGTGTGCGGTTTAAAATAAAAGTTCAGGTATATAATTATTTTGTTTAATTTTAGAACTTGAACAATACAATACACTTGTAAAACAAAAAAAAAAACAACATTGTACTTTCATTAAGTAATACCACGTCACTTCTCTGACTTTAAAGCCTCATTTCCATCTTGAAAACTAACAGATAGGTATAAAAAATTTTTGGTGACAAGAAAATAGTTTATTTACATTTTATTGTTTTAAAATATTTAGTCTTCTATAAACTAAGATAGAGATGAACTGTGGACGGAATCTGTTAGTTTATATCTCCCTTACTGATAAATTAGGCATGTCAAAATTATCACAAAAATCCAATTAGAACCACATTAAAAATTGACCGTTTTTAAGGTTTATAATAATTCTTTTTTGTATCTATTTGTATCTTTTCTTTTTATATATTGTCCTAAATCTGCGCAACACAAGTTTCAAATGTATCAGTAAGGTATTTTTTATGCTCAGCTTTTCATAGCCTCTCTTTACTGAAAAAAATGTAATCACATCGCAATTTCATACAACAGAAACTGCATTGTGATCTTACAAATTTTTCAACACACATATTAATAAAGATAAAGTATTATGTCGGGAACCAACATAATCATGGTTTATTTTTTGGAAACTTTTGTACTACTTCCACCTTATAATAAATGTTATTATGAAGTGGAAGTGAATTAGGGAGTGAACTTGTTTCTAAAAAGGTGACTAAAGTGTTTTGAAAATTATACGTATGAAAATTGTAACAATGTTCACTTCCTAAGGCACACGCAAAGCCAAATACGGTACGTTAGCATTCGCAAACGATAAAAAAATTAAATCTCATCATATTCCTCAGTTTAAAGCATTCGCCCTCGCGTACGCCCAGAAGTACAAAATATATCCAAAAAACACTTACCAGCTCCAAGGGTCGTATAAAATATCGTTTATATTTACAAAAAATACGAAAGAAATCTTGGGTTTCTTCGGTAACAATTAGTTAACAAGTGACTATATGGTAAATATTGCTATATATACAAAGATATGTCATGGACCCTATCTAATTTAATCCCAACCGTGGTGTTCGTGATGGATCGGTACCCAAACTTTTTCCCAGACTGGCTTCCATACCTTCTTCCAGGCTGGAACCTCAATGGTCTTCCACACGGGCACTTGGATTTGCTTCCACTTTTCTACCCATATTTGTTTCTTCACAGGTACCCAGACTTCTTTTTTAACTGTTTTCCATACTTGCACTTTTTCTTCAACCCATTCCTGTTTCTTTTCTGTTACCCAAGCCTGTTTCTTTTCTGTTCTCCAAATTTGCTTCCATTCTTCTTTCCATTCCAGTTTTTTTTCGGTTACCCATTCCTGTTTTTGGACTGTCTTCCAGACTTTTTTCCATACTGGCTTCCAGATCATCTTCTTGCGCCATAGGTCGTGGCTAGTGTATTCCCATCCGTGGTCATCCTTTCCTAGGTATTTCTCACCAGGCACTCCTTCTTTAACCCATTCCGGGACGAAGTTCTGTTTCCATTCGGGTACCTGTATGTCTTTAGTTACTGGGACTTGAATTTCTTTCCAAACTGGTTTCCAAACTTTTTTCCAGTCTGGGACTTGCACTTCCTTCCAAATGGGAACTTGTACTTCCTTCCATATTGGTTTCTGGACTACTTTCCAGGCCGGAACTTGTTCTTCCTTCCACTGTTGGACTTGCTCAGTTTTCCAGGCGGGTACCTTCTCTTTTTTCCATTCGGGTTTCCAGACAAGTTTCTTTTCAGTTTTCCAGATTTGTTTCCACTCTTCCTTCCAGACGAGCTTCTTTTT
This sequence comes from Pyrgus malvae, assembly GCA_911387765.1. Taxonomy (NCBI): domain Eukaryota; kingdom Metazoa; phylum Arthropoda; class Insecta; order Lepidoptera; family Hesperiidae; genus Pyrgus; species Pyrgus malvae. The sequence continues at coordinate 27,087,707 of OU426947.1, forward strand.
CCAAACACCTTCTGGCGGAGAGTGCCACCCTCCAGGCGAGCGCTTGTCTCTGGTTACTGCTGTATCTTTGTCTTCTTTAATTGGTACGGCTATTGATGCCGTGATGGCAAGAACCACCCATAACTGGAAAATAGAAAAATGAAACTTTTGTTAATGACCATTGAAATATAATGTTACCGTCATTCAACGATATGCGATTTAAACTAAAGGAGGAATTAATGCGAAAGAAGATAATTACGAAATAAAGAAACACAGAAAAAAATATTTAATTTATTATGAGATTCGTTTGTAACTTTTGATTCTTTTACCATTAATAATGTAATTTAAAAATTTATTTGTCGCTAAGAGCAGTTTTATACTATTAGGTACCTACGTGATGCGAAAATAAATAAACATTTTTTTTCAACCTTTTTTTTATGTCCCACTGCTGGGCACAGTTTTCCTTCTCACACAATTGAGAGGGATTTAGGTCATAGTCCACCACGCTGGCCAAGTGCGGATTGGTGGACGTCATGCTTTCGAGAAATTATGAATTTCTCTCAGGCATGCACGGCGATGGAGAACATCGTAATCAATGAAATATTACGATATTTTCCATCACCGAAGAGCAGCGATAAAATCGCACATTACAAATTTCTTTGTCAGAGGTGCGAGCCGAGGATTTGAACCTGGGATCGGTCGCGTCGAAGACCGCGGTTTTTTACCACTCGGCCGTCGCTGCTCAAATAAACATATATTTTTTAATTCAAAATCTTAAGTAATCATTTAGAATGTGGAATCCCCAATTAGACGACTCAATGGTATTGATGCGTATTGTGTTTAAATAAAATATTAGTATTACTATATATTATCTTCTTATGCGTATTAATAATATATTTTAAGCGAAAAATGTTACAACATAATATATTACGTATTGCGTTTGTGAAAAACTTCACATGTAAAAAGAACGAACGAAAACAAATGAACATAAAAAATTTAAACATAAAAGAAGATAACAGAAGTCTTCGTCGATGACTGCCAAAGGAGGCGGAGGTGCAATACAGCTCGAACGAATATTAAAACTATTTGCATTTAAATTAAAGTAATAAGATAAGTCGTTATTAGTATGGTATGTTTGTTTTCAGTTTTTTTGCTGCATTCATAGATATTTGATGTTTTTGTACGTTTTCCGGTGATAATGTTATTTGAAAAAATAAACAAGAGGATGTGACAAAAACTAGAATTATACTACTAATTACTGTATTAAATCTAAAAATGATTGCCATTTAGAGTGACACTTGTACACTGTTTTTTTTAATAAATACTTTCAAAGATTTATTTTGTTGCTTATTAAAAACATCATGCAAAATATATATATCGTTATTGCGAGAAAAAACTGGTTATAATATAACATTAAGAGACGTGAACTTCTACAAAGATAATATAATTATTTTTAAAGATTTCTCGTTTTGTGGTCTTCGTATACTATCATAGCATTATTTATGATTTTTTTTTATTGTTTACTTTTTCTATTTAAAAAATTACAATTCGTAAATATTATATCAGTTAATATAAATATGTTGTATATGCAAAAAATTGTAAAGCCTTTAATGCCTTCAAGCATCTTGTAAATATTATTTTAGATTTTGTATTTTTGACAAATAATATTAAATACTTAACGCAAACTTCAGGAAACGTAAACTTGTTTTTTCGTTTATTTTTTTATTATTATTATATCATTATTTGTTCATATTGTTTATTTACATATTATTAAAAAAATTGACAAGTCTCGTAAATAAATGTTATCACAGATCCTTTAAATTATTTCATAGAATAAAAACAGTTTATGCTTTGTTAGAGAAAGAAAATAACTACAGAACATTTTTATGTTATGAGAAATATAAACGTGTATGAACTTTTAATAATTTTAATTAATTTTCCGGATTATTCGTTTTGCAGTCTTTATTTATTATTATTAAATTATTAATTGGAATTTTATTTTTAGCTACTTTATTACTATTTCATTTTACTTATTGTCGAACAAATTGTATTAAATTGTTGGCGGCACTTGATCCGCAGTTGTTTGCATGCGGAAGATAAGCTGCGTAAACAGTACTGATGTTTTGTTTACTCACAAACAAACTAAAAAAATATTACTATTTGATTACGAATTTAATTTCAACCAGCTCTGTAAAAATTTAAACCATATTATACTTCTTTTAAACTTTAAATATAAATGGTATCAATAAAAAAGCTCCCGTTATTTAAAAAAAAAACACTGCAGGTTGAAACATTTTTTGCGCGTATATCACTTTTACGTTATATCGAACCGTAATTTCACATTTGTTGTTTTTTTTTTACATCACAGCACATCACTACACCCACCGTAATCGCCAGCGTCCGCATATTGATATCAAGGTGCACGCCGCCGCGACTGCTTCAACAGCGCGTGCGCATTGTGTTTATGAACGAACCCCTCCCTTTGCCAAACTCCTGCGCGCGAAGGATCGATGTTCGTGACGCCATTTTCTCAATCGTGACCAGAAATGAGCTAGCACGAAGTTGGTTTTCGCCTGCTTTATTCTAGTATACTTAATAATATTCGTAACACAAGCAGTAGAAAGCTCATGTTTATCATGTGTGAATGAGACGCAAACAATCATGGGAAATATGGTTTAAATTAATTTTTGTTATTTATATAAGGAATCTATAAATTAAATGGGCACTTTGCATCGCATCTTGCAGCCATATCGAAGTTTCATCCTTTGTTTTAGTACCTACTGTTTTGCACGACGTTCACAAAATGGTCTCGGCTATTGTAATTATAACCATAAAGATACTAAACATAATATGAAAATTATCAGTTTCCTTTGGGAAAATTATCTAGTCGATTTTTTAAATTTAACGTGCAGCAAATTTTTTATCTTTAAAATACCTGTAGATTCTAAATTATAAATATTATTTCATGAACCAATACTAAAAAAAGACTACGTGATGTTAAGTGGTCACTGCAGCCCATGGAAATCTACACACAGAAAAGAAAAGAAAATGTTTTATTTGTTCAAATATGGGTAGCAAAAAAGGTTTTATAAAAATATTAAGATCCCCATTTACCCTTTAAGGTGTGCAAATTTTATTGTAAAAGTTATATATTACAAATTAAGTTAAATTTAAATTATAAACTAATTATTTACAATAACTACTAAAATACGCACGCACTAAAATACAGTAGACTAAATAATTCTACATTATTATCACTTTACTTACTTAAATTAAATTTAGCCCACTTTTGTGCTTTTTGTACCAATTTATTTTATTTGAACCGTACGTGGTTCATCGTCATCAGCTTTGGGCACCCACCATGATGGGTTTTTGTACGCTGAGAGGAAAAAAGCTAGCGGAAAAAAAACTCCCAGGTTTTTATCCCACGAAATATCTTATTTATGTTATTTATTTGAGTTTATTATTTATTTTAGTAATGTATTTTATAATATATTTTTATTTATCGTTTAGAAACTCAGTGACCGCATAGTACGCTTTTTGAAGTACCTAAATACATTTTAAGTTCTTTTTTAAATTCATTAATATTTTTAGTTTTTAGGGAGTCTGGTAGATTATTGTATATTTTTGGTCCCATGCAAAATACACTATTATGATATAGTTTAGTTTTGGAAGGTATTGTGCACAACTTATTGTTATGTCTTTTAGTTTTTATCATACTTAGAGATGTCGCACTTGACCATTACAGATATTTCATAGATATATAGCAATTATGATTTTGAAAGTGTGGTTTACACACACAACCTCAAGCAAGCCTAAATCTTGCTTGTGGTCGTATGCAGTTGCGCTGCTACTCTGTAGGCTGAGAGTCGAAACAATAGAAGTGCTTCACGGCAGAAGTGGATGCAGCGGCTGTACTTCCCCTATCGTAAAGCCCCACAGTAGGCTAGATATACCCTGTGTCGTGGGTACCATGGTACACATACACAGACATAAACACAAACACCCAAACCGAGAATAGAAATTTAAACTCATCATTCAATTTTTTGCTTCGCCGGGAATCGAACCCGGGACCCTTCGATTGGCAGTCCGGCATGGTAACCACTGCGCTACGCGGGTCGTCTTTTAAAAATTCTACCAGCTCTATCGATTTTATCTCTATCGATTCTAGCCTTGATTCTTTCATTGTAACTCATTGTTCTCACATTGTAAAAAAATTTACTCATCATCTATACATAATATAATAAAACTGTAAGCAGGGTCAATTCTGTACATTCATATAAATTTTAAAAAATACTTCTAGGGGAGTATCAAAAGCTAAAAATGTAAGTTTAAAAAATTTGTCTGTCTGTCTGTTGTTAGCCTTTCTTCCCTTTTTGTTTTATATATATATTGGTCCTCGCTAAAATATAGGCTATAGAAAATTTTAAAAATCACCTTTTATGGGTGTGAAATGAGGGATGAAAATCAGTATATAATATTGTAGGCATAGGCGCTAATCATAGGTAAATATGTAGATCAAAAGAGAATTTATGATGTAGTTTCGTTATTATGATCGTCTATAGATTTGGAAAGACTTGACTTTTAAGGTTGCTTCCGAAACTCTTAGAAAAGTTTAGTTATATAGGTATAGTAGTTTTCACTTTATATTCTTCAATTATTATTATACTTACTATCAATTGCCTGACTTGCCCGGCAGGTATTTAAGTGACAAATTTTGACTTTCATATTCATCAGGCGAAAATATTTTAATTTTGTACCGACATTATTTAAAAAAATACATTTTTGTCGATTTAAATGAACTAATCGATTACTAGGTACATTTGCAAATTACCGAGTCCATGGACACATCAGTAAGTTTACTCTGTCCGACTGGACATATTATTATGGGTGGATCGGTTTACGATAAATCTAGGTAGGGTAAAACATCCGTACTATCGTCAGTTTTTGTCAGTGTCCCAGTACTCGTCATTTAAAGAAAGTGTCCCTTTTGGGCGGATAGTGTTAACCGACTGATTATGTTGTATAGGGATTGAAAATTTGGCCCAAAGTTCTCTTCTTCAAAACCGTTTCAATAGTAACTAATGATACACTGCCATTTGTTTTACTGATATCCGTATGAAATTTCGACCCTTAACAAATTTTAGACACTACCAATCTATTAAATACAGTACCCGGACAACCAGGCGTTGCTCGGATAAAAACAATTTATTTTCTAGGTTTAATTTGAAACGAAACACTCATTTTTTTCCGACACCCGATGGGGAAGAAAGGTCCTCGATTACTGGAATGGAGACCACGTCTCGGCAAAAGGAGTACAGGCCGGCCTCCAACCAGGTGGACTGACGACCTGAAGAAGACAGCGGGTAGTCGCTGGATTCAGAAGGCCCAGGACCGGGAGGAGTGGCGAGCGTTAGGGGAGGCCTATGTCCAGCAGTGGACAGTAAAAGGCTGATGGATGGATGATTCATTTGCTTAGTGTTACTTAATAAGGCCATCTGAAATAGCTCCCAATAAAAAAATCACAAATAAAGTAAGTAACAAACGCAATATGGTTTTGATTGAGGTTTGAAGAGTCGTATATTTTAGTTTATATTTAGTTAATAATTATCGCTGAAAATATTTTTATAGTTTTCGATTTATCACCCCTACTATTAGATACTATAAAAATGTGCAAACTGAATTGAATCGAACATAATAACATACGGTTAAAGCCATGCGAGAAACGTACACGTACGAGCATAGTGCTTATATGGAAGGGCTAAAGTATTCATGTCAATCATTTCTCCTGCATATAACGTGCAGATAACTAGGTATATCAGCCGCAAACGTGTGCTAGAACTTATATGTCCTCATACAGCCTTATGTAAGCCGTTAAGAAATACCCGTTAAACTCAACTACCATAGGTATTCTAGTCGCAAGTGTTTGATTACCACTTCTGACAAACCGCCTTTTAACATAAAGGGTTGCGGTTGATTGGCCATTATGGAAAACCGTTACGACCATGCTAAGTTTGTCGCTAAAATTCTTCCTGTACCATATTATGTGGTAGATATAAGACTGTCATAACTCGTATTTTTTTTCAACCTTTTTTATGTCCCACTACTGGGCACAGGTCTCCTCTCACTAGTGAGAGGGATTTAGGCCATAGTCCCCCACGCTGGCCAAGTGCGGATTGGTGGACGTCATGCTTTCGAGAAATTATGAATTCCTCTCAGGCATGCACGGTGATGGAGAACATCGTAATCAATGAAATATCACAATATTTTGCATCACCGTGGAGCAGCGATAAATATGCGCACATTACAAATTTCTTTGTCAGAGGTGCGCGCCGAGGATTTGAACCCGGGATCGATAGCGTCGAAGACCGCGGATTTATACCACTCGGCCATCGCTGCTCATTACTTTCGTAGTTAGTTTTACTAGTTACATTCGTACTTATTAGTGCGTGCCAAATATACTGGGCGCAATCGCACAAAAAATTATATTCGTACAAAGCTTATGAATTTAAGAGCACTTCGTATTTGATACATTTTAATGGTACTTTTCCTCTTATCTTTCCGTCCGTCCTCACTCTCGAGACTCGAGAGAGAGGATAAGAGTTTACTCCAACTGGCTGCTTCAATGCGTATTGGTGGCGTGGAGTCCTTGTACCCATACTATACCCAATAATGGATAATGATGTGAGCAGTAGTCACAGACAAGGTAATATATATTTTATATATAAATTATTTCCACCTACCAACAATATTGAGATATTAAGTCTGCCCATTGTGAACCTAGTTTAAGGTAAACAATAAAATATGTTAAATAATAAATAAATAAGACAATCCTGTCTGTGGCTGTAATGTTTTTTTCTACTTAAGAACCTGATATTCTTACCTGAAGCGTCAACATTAGAAATTCCAGAAAATATAAACAAAAAATTAATATAATTTAAAGAACGGAATAATTTGTTGGCTTAAAAAAATACAGTTAAATCGTCAGTTATAATTAATAACGTTTATTATATATATTTTGAGTATTTTGAATGTAGATACTTGGCAAAGCTTGGCTTATTCTTAAGTTTTATTTCACAAAATGTTGTGAAAACTGATCTTGGTTATGTTATTGTATAACATCATTAAGCCTTATAAAAATATATTGTAACTAGTATTGATGAACCCAAGGCTGCATTCAGATAACATTTTTTGTAGTACTTTACAATAAGTATATTGCACCTAAAATAATATTAAAAATATGCAATTTTCGAATTGCATATTGGTGTCAAGAATGCAATATTGGAAGACATGTTGAACTTACGAAACCTCTACTCATAGTCATGTCCTTAGTAATGCAAATATGATTTAAAAAAACAAATCCGCATGCTAACCAAGATTATGAATCTTAAATTAGTAGCTATCAAACAGGTGCTAGGTAAAACAGGTACTAGGTGCTATCTCTCTCCCCATCAAAACTATATATAGTCAATTGACTTCATTATTATTGATTGAAGCGGTAATAAAAATCATGTATAAAAATTAATTAACAATTATATTGCTTTCCAAGCGTGATTTAGTGCAACCTTTTTAAGGTAAGGATTTTGAATTTTTTTGTGCATATTGTCCAAGACCCTATTGTGAAGAACTTTTTTGTACGGGGGAGGGGACCTTCAAAAGGTACTGAGGTATATGGGATACCGGGTTATGTGGGATTTGAACTACATACTACGCACTACAATCCCCTCGGTGGCCGGTTTCCCGTCAAAATGATTCTAGAGATCGGAAACATTCTTTAATGTGAGTTCGTCTACTGAAGTAAGTACTTAAATATTCATGTTTTTTATGTTTTGATAGGACTCTTAAATAAGGTTAGTTAACCCTTACCTATTAATTGTTATCTGTACCTATTTAGGTTCATATCTGTCTGTAAAATTAAAAAATGTATAGATTCAATCCTAATTTTTGATTCAATCCTAATCTTATTACAATATATAGTTTAGTTTTTTCCTTTTATATTTTTATCATTGTATATTTGCATACCTCATGAAGGTAAATATGGCGAACTAAATATATATAAACAACTTTGTAAACACCCATATTTGTGCAAATAAATGTCTTTGTCTTTGTCTTTAGTGATCCGGTCCGGTTTGCTTGTGAGATTTGGTGTATTATGATTATATTAATCTATTCCACGGAAACAGTATTAATTGGGGTTAAAGAAGTAGGTTATATGCTATTCCAGACTACTATCTATGTTTGTTCCAAATTTTACCCCGATTCGTTCAGCCTTTCTTGCGTGTTTGAGAAAGATATATTCATCCAAACATACATCCAAACTGTAGCATTTTTTAATATTATTATTGATTTAACGGGAAATAGCGTAGCATTAGAAAATTGAAAGAAATGTTTACGTAAGTGCAGTTTCAACCCTCGTAGCGTATTTTTTGGCACGTATACGGTCGGAAAACTCGCTCCTTGTTGTACCGTAAAAATCGCGACTCAACAAACAAAAATAATTGTTCACTCTTATATAAGTACTAGCTTTCAGCCAGCGGCTACGCCCGCATGGACCCGTTTTATAAGTTCCCGTAGGATAAAAACCATCCTATGTCCTTTCCCAAGTTCCACTCTATCTGTGTTCTAAATTTCATTAAAATTGGTTCAGTAGTTTAAGCGGGAAAGCGTAGCAGACAGAGTTACTTTCGAATTTATAATATTAGTCGGGATGGACTAGAAAATATACGTGTTCTCGGCTTTAAAGTGCAGATTTCCTATTTTAATCGCAAATTGTTTGCCAAAGATAACGTTACCTTCCGTAGTTGTAATACTCGAGGAGCCCAAAAGGGGATTGTTGTATTTACTCGCGCATTTGATTAAGATATGGGGTAAACCTTGTACTCTGTTGAGTGCTCCCAGAATTAAAGCAGTCTTCTATGTAGGTAGGTACATATTATTATGTAAAAAAAATTGAATATTTTTTTCTCACTTCCAGTTATCAGATTAGAATATCATATCATCATTTGGCGATTTACGTTTAAATAAAAAAAAATAAACATTGGTTCTCGTCTGGGAGCGTCGAAATATATTTTTTATTTTACTGGTTTTTGTCCAACTCTTCCTCTTATTCATATTAAAATCATCATATTACTGATAAGGTAACATTTACTCTATTCGAAGGCATAAACATGCCCTTTTTAATAAAAATAAGTTGTTGGCTTTTATTCCTACCGTTCAATTTCTATAATGTACAGATCTTCATGAACTTCATGAAGCTCGAGTAAATTCACATTAAGAATCACAGGCTCCCGTACTATAACAAGTTCGCCTTGCATGCATTCCAGCCCGGATTTGTCACTTTAGCATACAAATCTGTATTTACGCGAATTTGCGTAACTATTCTTAGGTAAATTCATTGACTTTCCTTTGACGGCGATGGCATTCCGCGCATTTAATAGTTTTACAAAATATACTGTGTGTAGATCTTTAATTATATAGAACAATAGTAGTTTAAAATATCAAAGTAACTAATTTGCGTACATAAGCGATGGGATGCCAACTAAATTTATACAGGCAATATATTGGTATATGTACCAAATCCAATTTGTGAACTAGATGTGGTACATATTCCAATATATTATAATCTTAATATATGTAAATTACGTGTCACGTGTTTGTCCACGATGGACTCCTAAACTACTTGACCGATTTTAATATTTGCACACCGTGTGTAATTTCATCCAACTTGAAAGATAGGATAGCTTACGTCTCAATTTATAGTCGCAATATTATTATTGTTATTACTAATACTTTAAGCTTTAAGGCAGGACAACGTCTGACGGGTTAGCAAGTAATTTAAAGTTCCTTCTTTTGAAGCGCGCATGGCCCGACGGTTAGCGTAGAACGCAAGCGAACTATGCGACTAAGCCAAACGGGCGCGGTCTGGTGTGAGATGGGTGACCGCTAGTGGCAAAAAATTTCATGCGCGTTTCCGTGCTTCGGAGGGCACGTTAAGCCGTCGGTCCCGGTTGTTGTCGATAGATAATAGTCGTTAAACATTGTCGGAGGCCTTATAGGTGGTTTGAAAACATCCGACAGCGGATTGGCCACTGATTTTTCATTTATTTCCATCAAACCGCATTGGAGCATCGTGGTGGAGTAAGCTTTAGGTCTTCACTATAATGGGTGGAGACCCGTGCCCAGTAGCCAGCCATAGTTCTTTCAAAATAAAAAACCTAACAATTTTAAAAAACAATATTTTTTTAAACAGTTTCTGAATTCATAAAAGAGATTTTTTTTATTTTTTTAGAATTTCATTCATTCCCTTGATGCAGAATATCAAGAAGAATTTTAAATCCCAGGCTTGTTTCTTTTTAATGCACTAAAACAAGGGTAGATATTCTCTTTCCTTTATTCTGAAACCTTATGTTCTGGCAACCCACGTGGCTTAATAGTTACCATGCCGCACTGCCGATCGGAGGGACCCGAGTTCGATTCACGGCGAAGCAGAAATTTGAATGATTGAGTTTAAAATTTCTTTTTTGTATGTGTCCATGGCACCCACGACACAGGGTATATCTACCCTACTGTGGGGCTATGAGTGTGAAGCGTAATTTTATTATTTTTATTTATGTATCTAACTCATCTTATCTAAGATTATATGGATAAGATGGTATGATTCGAAAATTCCTTTGATAAAACATTTGCATAGCTCATTATAGGCAAATATGGTGAACTGCACCTCACTATAAATATAAACCACTATCGCTAAAATCCATTATTATGCGTCCATTGATATTAAGTTTTGTATTGTTTAAAAATTAGGTCGCAAAATCTTTACAAAGACAAAGACAAAGAACTTAATTTGCACAAATATGGGTGTTTACAAAAGTTGTTAATACATATTTAGTACGCCATAATTACCTTCATGAGGTAGCAAATATTACAAAGATAAAAGAAAAAACTTAATAATAACACAATTTATAAAAATATACATTATGTTCAATTTTATTTTTATTTTTATTTGATCCCATATTACGCATTACCGATTTGTATTTCTGCCAATAAACTTGATGCAGTTGCGTAATCCGAGCCTATTTAGCCTTTAGAAGAACTGGATCTGTGTTCATTAAGTCTTCAACCAGCTTAACGGATTCCAACAGATTTTTTGTATACGTAAGGCGGCCCCTAGACCTACAATAACATTGTACAATATTTTTATTGTACAATAAGATTGAAAGGCGCTCTGAGTCCAAACGATCAATTATATTGCACAATAATACGAACTGGACAATGTTTTCGTGTTCAGTCGGAGAATAGGATTGAACCCGAGTGCACCGTGCGAAGCAACATGTCCGATTAAGGATTTTATAAATTTTGTGACATGTAGGATGTAAAATTTTTAAATGTTATTGTTATATTATTATGCACTACTATTATTAGGGATTTTGTTACATATTCATATTGTTCGGAATTTATTGTTAGTTAAAAGTATTTACAGATATTATGTCATAGCAATCAAGGACTCTGGTCATTCCAGAGGAGCTTTTGTAATACAAACAAATAAAAATCAAAATAAAAAACATGTCCGAACAAGATTAAACTGCAGCTGTAGTTTTGTTGCTTGTGGCTAAACTTAAACATTCAAATTCAAAATAATTCAAATACATTTAAGTTAAAAAAAAACTCTTATAAATTCACTTTCGTTTTCTTTTGGATTCTCTTTTGTACGTGTACTCCTCGTGACGACGAACCACAGAATGAAAAATATTGCGCAATACTGACCCTACACGATGCAATGGAAAAATATTGTGCAATAAAAATTAAACTCGCTCAAACTTTTGGTCAATCATTGCGTAGTCTTCAATATTAACCCTAAACGGTCAATAATATTGCACAATTCGCAATATTGTGCAATATAATTGACCGTCTAGGGGGCCGCACACCAGCACCATTACCATTACCATTACATATTTTTAAAGATTTTTGCCCGTGGAACAATTTTTTTTAACCCGTGGTCCAATTAGAAAGACTTTGAGCTACTGGTTTTATCAGGGCAATTTTTTTTATCTGTAGTCCTTTTTTTTGTATCGGGGGGGAACCTTCAAAAGGTACCCAGCACCTTGAGAGGATACCGGGTTATGTGGGATTTGTACCGCACTAAAACCCCCACGTACCCCCCCACTACCCCCCCATTATTGGACAGATCTGGAGCTCATAATCTGCTTCAATCCAGCTTAAACGGGACCGGTTGTATATATTTATTATATTATATAGCTGTGTAGACCTCCTTTTATTTGCTCCAACTGTGCAGAATATCATAATAAAATCAATTGCTTACGATAAAAGACATCTAAATAGTCTGAAGTCGTGTAAGAAACTCGTTTAGAGATGTATGTTTTTATGATAAGACTAGAAGAGCCTCAGATGCTAAAAAAGACTTACTACCCAGCAAACATTTTTGTCATATAATCAAACATTTATATGACCTTGAGTCTTATTAAAGTTATTTTACAGTATTTTTTTTAACTCTTCGTTATGTACTGGTGCATTATGTGTCCGAATGGTCATATACATTTTTTGTCGTATAATAATGTCATATAGACGTTATTTCGACTTTTTTTTTACAATCGTCATATAATAGTGTCTACAACGACATCTATAAAACTTACTTATACAACTTTTCGTCGTGTAAACGTTTGTGTAGTATAAACGTCATAATACTGTCAAATTTGTCATATAATTACCATTTAAATAACTGCTAAACGGATAATAATTGTTTAAACGTAGTATTTGTAATCATTATATATAATTCGAATATAAGTATTACGAGTGACCTCTATACACCCTAAAGTATCACAAACATGATAATACGACCGCTATTTAATTAATACTCATATTAAAGGTTTATGATAACCTTGTATACCACTTCCACCATTTTGAAATCAAATTTATCATATTTATTTAGGTACATCATGGATCTAAAAAAGTGGAAAAGTGTTAAAAGAAGTGGTGCATTCAAAAGAAAAGTTAAAAAAAATATCATTCGCATCAAGCACGTACTTTAATACAAAGTAATAGAGCTCAAGCTGAGAGTGAAGAAAATGGGAAGGGTTCCGTATCACATTTAAATGCAAATTTTTAAAGACGATTTTACAAAACTTTAATGCTAAACATGGTTGCTTAAAATGTACAGTGGTCGGCGAGTATAGTCATAAATCGCACACAGTCTTCTTTCCAAAAACTGATTGCCCACGAAGAAATGACGCGGACTTTCGTTCTAAGAAGTATGGAGATCACCACAAGTATGATTCTCCTTTGCTAGCATTGCCAATAGATATGATTGAACAATTTCCTGTAGGAGGTTCTATACATATTATTGATTTGCGTATTATGACACGGTTATTAATTGGCTGGAGGGATGAAAATTTAGGAAATCTGATTACAAAATGGCCTGCAAGGGAAATAGGAAAAGTCTCAATTTTTACTATGCTTTCAGATGCCAAAGGAAATACACAGGAGTGTTAGAAGCCTTAAAGACTTGTCACATTGGAAAGGTTCTGAGTTCCGTGCTTTTCTGCTATATTTAAGTTTTGTGATATTAAAGGATGTCTTAGATAATGCAGCATATCACCATTTTCAGTTCTTTTTCTCAGCTGTAACTATTTGTACAAGCGAGACACATTTTCAACTTCTAGCAGTCGCAGAAACAATGTTAAAGCAGTTCGTTGACAATTATGGCAAGTTTTATGGCCAAGAGTACATTACCAGCAATGTTCACAATTTAATACACGTACTAGAAGAAGTAAAGAGATTTGGAACCTTGCAGAGCTTTAATGCTTATCCTTTTGAAAATAAATTGAGTTCAATAAAAAGAATGATCAGAAAAGGAAACCAGCCACTTCAGCAAATTGCTAATAGATTAATAGAGAGACAATATAATATTGAAGTAGAGAACTTAATAAATGATACTAATCATAACTACCCTACTATAAAAAGTTACAAATATGGAAGTAAACTTAAGACAGTTATTCAACTAGAATCCTTTATCCTTTCAACTGATAATGGAGATAAGTGGTTTTTAACTAACAACAACCACCTTGTTGAATTGCGGTCTGCCACTTGCAACGAGGGACGTTTGCAGATAATTGGAAATCGAATTGAAAACTTAAGGAATGATGTTTTTGAAACGCCTATAAAATCTTCATATCTTAATATATTTATGATATATGAGAACCAAATTTCGCAAACTGAAGCCATATATAATATTACTGATATCAAGTGTAAGTTGGTTAGTGTTTCATACAACTCAAATATATATTTTGCTCCGCTTATTCATACATTTAAGAAATAGGTAATAAAAAGGCAGTAAAAATTGTTTTTTTTTTTTACTATCCCCAGGAACGTAATTAACATTTCAATTTAGTCAAAATGCGATACTTATTGGAAATCAATATTAAGCGAAGCTTTGAAATATTGCTAGTTTTGGAAAAACTTTAATCACTTTCCATCCATAAATGTAAATTAACAAATCAAACCATCATATAATTTGCCATATTGAAACATCTTATGTAGCTAATAATCTCACAATAGAACATACAAAATTACTACACAGTCGGTAGTACACAATAGTAACTTATACATATAATTCTTAAAACTAAAAATAAGACTTTGATAAATGTTCTAATCGCATTTAAACCCGGTAATGTGCGTTAGTCGATACAAACCTATTTTAAACTTCCGATATTAGGAACTTTTATCTTCTACAAAATCGCAACATAACAAAAATCAAAAGTTTAAGTTCAATCACTAGAAGTTAACAAAATCCTTTTATCACTTTTTATTATACAATTATTTTGCAAGTGAAAAGATTACAAAATTACCATTAAAATTATAGCGTAATGTACGTTAATCGACACAAACCTTATAATTTAAACAAGGGAATTTTCTCAACTTTTTATACATCCCACTGCTGGGCACAGGTCTCCTCTCGGAAGTGAGAGGGATTTTAGGCCGTAATCCGTAATCCACCTCGCGCTCTAAGTACGGATTGGTAGGTTGAAGGAACTTAAAAAAGTTTTTCTTGTATTTAACTTTTTACCGATGTGAAATGCATTAAAGAAAACAAACACAAATGTATTTCAAATTCTCGAGCATATAAAATTACAATAGTATGAGCAAATAACGTCGTAAAATAATACTACAATACTTTAAACAATAATTTAAAGCACGCATGCGCGTAGTTATGTAGATGGTTGGATAGTTTCATAGGTTCCAAATGGTATTATATTATTTTTAAAGGTATCCAAATTATAACGGGTATAATAAAAAGGATTAAAGGGAAGTAGTGGTTAACTAAAAACCCTTATTGTTCCTTTATTTGGCTCAAATAATATTAGATTACTAAGCGATAAGACATACATAGGTCACACAGTAGACACACCTGTATTGATTAGATTTCAAGATTTCAAAGATTTTTTCAAAATTTGAATTTGTTCGTAAACAACTGCAATAGTTAAAACTGTGTCGCAGTCATTTACGCCCACCTCTGGACAAAGATGAGGTATGTTCTAACATAATACATAATAATAGTTATATTTAATAATTTTCTTTTATGAATTATTATTTTAATAATAATTCATAAAAGATACGCTCGAGGTAATTCAGATATTTCATCTTAGGCTTCTCTTCTACTATGTTCAACGATTATTGCTTTTCAATCAATTGCAATTTTTCCATTGCTGGCACATGGAACTTCATTATATGGAGTTAGCAAATAAATTATTCTGCTAGATGTAAGTATTTCATTTGGTATCAATAAGTTACGAGTACTTATTACAAATATTTACTTCAAAGTTCGTTTGAGAGACTTTCAAATTATTAAACTGTCAAACAAAAAGTTAATTTCGTTATAGAAGAAAAGTTTTAAACAGTAGGACAAACAAAAGTATTTTTATATCTAATGTACTTCCAGCGAGTATCACTGTACTCCTGTGCTGAGACTTAAATAAAATTTTCCAAACGCATAATCATATCCAATTTAGGCTACAATAGATCACTGGTCGCAGTGGCCTTAGGGTTGTACCCTTCCCCATCAACTCAAATAATAAATAATAATAATCATATCCAACGGTTCGCAACAGGGAATATGTATGCATACATTTTATTTTTACTTAAAACATATACGTTTTATATTTCAATTGAAAAAGAAATGGAACAAAATGGAAAAAGTTTTTGACGTGATAACGTCTTTAAAATCGTTTTAGTCGGGTGACATGTTCAGAAACTTGTGTCACACCAAAACCTCACGAGCGCGATCGCAGGTATAACGAGAGAGAGACGGACCGATCTCCCGTCTCATCTCGAGCGCTGCCAGTCATTCCCTGAAACTTGTCACGCGGAATCCTCACGAGCGGAGGCTGGCATAGCGTTCGAGTGAGTGGACCGATCTTCCGTCTCTCTCACTCTAGCGGCATACAAACGAAAGATCTCGTGCGGACGTTATCACGTAAACATCTCGATCGTAAACCTACTTTACAAACAATTTGCCGTTTTTTTTTTCGAAAACTCTAGGAAATATTACACATTAAGTGTAATATTTGTAATATTGAAATATGAAAATTTTTGTTATTTTTTTTCTTTCCGAATTCTTATAACTTAACAACAACAAAAATATGACAACTACTTTCTTAAACGCAGATTTTAGCGGTTAAAATTACCAATCACTTGTTTTGCCCATATTTTTTGGCACGACTACTGCATGCTCTGACGGTGACGTCTGACGTCATATCTGTCACTTCGTTAGTACGTATGGGCCGTTTTCGACGCTACTCGCTTTGGCTCGTATTTCTGTCTTTCGGGGTGCTCCAATCGATGTGGTCCTTTAAGAACACTTGATCCCTATGTCAAATAGGATCGATTGATAAATAAATAAAAAACACTATAGTTCCCTATTGTGAACCGTTAAAAACTGCGTTTAATGTATATTTGTCACATATTTTTTCTTGTTACGTTCTCAGGTTACGTTATAAGAAGTTCATGAGATACTGGTGACAGACGGACAGACAGATAGACAGACGGGAAAGATAGTGGAGTCCTAGTAAGGCCCTGTTTTGGTACGGAACAATAGAAACGTTAGAACAGACGGACGGTATGCGTACAGAGTTGGCCCTCAAGTCCTGACATACGTAGTCATCGCCACGCAACAATTAAAACTACCTAATTATTCCTCGTAGTATGGGCCCTTGCGGCGTCGGTAAAGCCCAACTGATATTGCCAAACGTTTCTTTCTGTGAATAAATTTAAACAAAATATGTACGGCGGTATTCACGGCGGTGCCCACGTTGGCCATGTGAACTTGACACTATTCGCCAGTTAACCTATTTGAATAGTTATTGGCTTCAAGCGTAGTCCTTGGGCTTGCGTCTTTGTGTTTTAAGTATTCCACGTAGGTATTATATACTCGTATGTCGTGGGTACCATGGACACACACAAAGATAGAAACACAAACAAACGGACCGAGAACAGAAATTTAAACTCATCATTCAAACTATTTCGCCGGGAATTATCGAACTCGGGACCCTTCGATGTGCAGTCCGGCATGATAACCATTGCGTCACACGGGCCGTCACCATTCTTCTATATATGCTCATGGCGTGTACTCCCGTCTTCATGATGGCAATTTGATGTTGTCTGGTTTGTAGTACGAGGATAGTAGATAAAAGTAGCGCGCATGGCCCGGCGGCTAGCGTAGAACATTGGTGCGCCAGGAATACAATCCCCCTATATCCCCATAGCGTAGAATAACTACTAGGTTCATTGCTCAAGTCAACAATCGTTTCTACGAAAATTAAGGGCATTAATTCAAACGATGTTATAAAGAAATACGGCGTAGTCCATAACAAATCCGTACTTCCATACTAATATTATAAATGTGAAAGTGTGTTTGTTTGTTTGTTTGTTCACGCCGCAATGGTGCTACTGGTTGACGTAATTTTTCGTATGGCTATTTTGTTATCCGGCGGAAATGTCTTTTACCTATGGGAAAAATCGTGTAGTCCACGTGGACTGAGCCTGTTGTTCACGTGTCTCTCCTTATTGTTGGGGAGGCCTGGAGCTTACTCCACCACTCTGCTCCAATGCGCGTTGATAGAGATGCGGGTTAGTAGCCAACAAGCTGTCGGATGTTATCAAACCTTACGGGTGATAAGATAAAGCGTCCGACTGGGTTTAACGACTGTTATCTATCGATAACAACCGGCAGCAACGTCTTAAAGTGTCCTCCGAAGCACGGAAACGCGCATGAAATTTTTTCCCACTAGTGGTCACCCATCTCACACTCGACCGCGCCTATTTGGCTTAACTGCATAGACCGCTTGCGTTCTATACTAGCCACCGAGCAATGCGCGCTTCTATTTTCAGCAATAATAAACTTAATAATAAATTGAATAATATGACTTCCTACATCTATTGGAGAGTATTAATAATATTGTGGCGTGTTGCGGTTTTTTAAGAAAACATGTTTATAGGGAAATATATCAGATGGTGTTGTTAAGTAACACTAAGCAAATGAGTGTTTTGTTTGAAATTAAACCAAAAAAATATCCAAGCAACTCTTGGTCATCCAGGTACTTAAAAAATAAACTACATAATATCAAATTACAGGAGACGACCTTGCGACGGAAAGGGGTCACCACCAACCGTAGACATTTATTTGCATCACCAGAGGCGTGACCAATGCATTGCCAGCCAATACACTGCACCAACACATAAAAATGTGTATAATTCATAGAGTTATAATATACTAGCGTAGTTATAGGGTTATAGCGTTGTAAGTCTGTTTTATAATTTATTGATCGGAGTGCCAATAGGTGTGAAAAACAGAATAACGAAATAATTGCAAATGTGGAATTTTAATTTCAAATTTTTCTTCATTTTGACTAGCCGGATGACGTAACGGTTACTTTGTCAGACTGTTGATAGAGAGTCTCAGGTCCACTTCCCGGTGAGGCAAAAATTTTAATAACAAGTTTGAATTTCTGTTGGCGGTCTAGGGTCTATTCTTTTGTTTTTTTTTTGTCTATTTGTGATTCCAAGCAAGGAATCCTTGTTTGTTGCTACGTATTAGTTAGTGTTAATTTAATTTAATTCTTCTGTAGGCAGTCCTCGTCAACTCCGACGCAGTCTCTTTACGACTGAAGATAGAGTCAACATTAAAAAGATACCTAGGATACTGACAACATGCAGACAAGCCATATGAAAACAAAAAAAATGCTTCACCGTGCAGCGGTGACACTTCCTCGGTCGAAACACGAGGTCCGCTACATTCATTAAGTAGAATAAATCAAAAAACACAATTTGTTAGAACAACACGCAAACAAAACTGATGTAAGTCGAAATAACATAATATTTTATGGGCGTGTTTAATTAAGATTTACAAACATCGAAAAATATACTACTATAGATTTGTGCGAACGTTGAGCGAAACTATCGATGTTGAAACTATTAATTATTACAACAGTATGGTGAATCCTACATTGATGCTTGAATAATAATTGTTATGCATGAATGTAGATGTTGCAAAACTTTTCTACACTTATTAATATTCTGTTATTTGTGAGAACGTAATATTTTGAAATTAATCGGTTTACTTTTATAACCCTCATTCGAATAACAATTTGATTTTAGCGAAACCATTGTGTTACATTATAATGTGGTTAGTTTTTGCGTAAAAAACAGATTTTTTCTTTACAAGCTTAGTAGAGAGGTTTCCGAGGAAAGTATATGGATATTTTCTACTTTATGAATAATTCACGATGGGTATTTGTAAATTATAATCATAATATTTATTTGTAATGATTAATCAAATTTAAATTATGATCAGAATGTTGTTTATTACCAAGTGGTTTTTGGTGCAAACGTACGTCTACGAATAGTTTAAACTCAAAAGTAGGACAGTTTTATGTAACACCGTTTTTAATGTTCATTACCAATTTAGATCTATCTACGAGCTTTTTTAACCGTAAATACCGTCATTATATATTTGCAAAAATAAAACTTTCCGACGAAGACTGCTACTCACTTTTTTTTTTTTGTGTCGGATTTATTAATTGTCGATTCAGATAACATAAACGATAAAAAGGAGGCACTTCCGAAAACCCCCCACCTCCGATCGCTTTGAAACTTTGCACAGACCTTCCTTTCGATGTTCTAAAACAACCCCTAAAGGGATTTTTGGCGCATATCAATATTTTCTGAGAAATCGAATTTAAAAAAAATTGGAACGGCAGGCGCGTTATATCTATATAGTGGGAGTTTTCTGGGAGTGGAGTCATAAGAAGTAACACCCTTACTTCTTAGGACTGCACAACATGTTGATTAATGACCACCCATCCTACTTTTGACCGCAGGTGTCATTGAGCTAAGCAATGTCCCTGAAACACATTTTCATTATAATTATTTATATTCGAAAAATACCCAAACCGAAATGAACTAATTTCTAGTAAGGCATTACGTACTCAAACTAGGCAAATGCAAATGTTGCAATATGCAAAGTTGGCATACTTACTACCTAATTCAAAAAATTTAAATTCATTGGTTAATTCGTTAAAATTTACATACTCCTAATATGTATTTTTAATAAAGCTGAGAAAATGGAGAATTTATTTACGTCGTTTGCAAAATCACTTTCTAGTAAATATTTTAGGAAAAGAAAGATAGAAGAGCTTTCGTAAAAAAAATATGTTACAAATTTTTGGTCTTTTATTTTAAAATATTTAACTGTTTTTTTAATTTAATTTGCCTCCCATTTATTGATTCTCTATTCAGAAAACATAAAAAATAAAATAAAAATTGTTTTAAGAGTATATTTTGTGTGGATTATCAACATTCCTTAAAATTGGGGTATTTTCAGAAAAAGCACAATTTATCAAATATCTCTTGAAACTACTAAAATCGGACATGACTTATTTTACAGTAAATGTTCCATACTCTCATCGTTGAATTAACACGAATGTTTCGCTGGCGATCCACTAGTCAAAGTATAAAATTAAAAATATATACATGATACGTATGTTTCAATTGAACAAAACTTCGAAAATTACTTACATATTTTTTAAATCACTTGTTTAAAATCATCTCGAGTTTTTTATGGAAGATCTCAATGCAACTTTGTACTTAGTCCGGAAGCTACCCCAGTACTACCGTTTTTCGTATCTGTAACTTTATATCAGTCATCTGAATTCTTGTGATTAATTTTTTTGCCCACATCGATGCCTTACAGCTGATAAGCGTGGATTGTTTAAGCAATTGAATCTGGATGGCACGTCAGTGCCCCGCCAAGTCGAGCGCAAAGCAAACACTGCCGTACCATCCTTTACTGGAACCATTTCGCCGCATTTTCAGGCCCCTATTTGAGAACCTCTGGATAAGACCAGAGCGCTGAAATTTTCATCATCCAGTAAGCTATAATCATATACTTAAAATACAAAATTTCAAGTCTGTAGGTTATTTAGTTCCGAAGCTAAGCGAAAGCAAAGTTTCGCATTTACGACACTCACTCACTCATGGATCATCAAAATAGAACTAGTACTTCCCATAAACTCAGAGAGCTGAAATTTGGTACAGAGTTAGGGTTTAATGGCCACATAAAGGGAAAACTATAAAAACTAGGATAACTGGGATTATTTAGTACTCTTGGTCCATCCTTTACTGGAACCATTTCGCCACATTTTCAGGCCCCTATTAGAGAACCTCTGGATAAGACCAGAGAGCTGAAATTTTCATCATCCAGTAAGCTATAAACACATACTTAAAATCCAAAATTTCAAGTCTGTAAGTCATTTAGTTCCGCTGTTAAGCGAAAGCAAAGTTTCGCATTTTCGTTCGCATTTACGACACTCACCTCACTCATAAAATCAAAATAGAACTAGTACTTCCCATAAACTCAGAGAGCTGAAATTTGGTACAGAGTTAGGGTTTAATGGCCACATAAAGGGAAAACTATAAAAACTAGGATAACTAGGATTATTTAGTACTCTTGGTCCATCCTTTACTGGAACCATTTCGCCACATTTTCAGGCCCCTATTAGAGAACCTCTGGATAAGACCAGAGAGCTGAAATTTTCATCATCCAGTAAGCTATAAACACATACTTAAAATCCAAAATTTCAAGTCTGTAGGTTATTTAGTTCCGCTGTTAAGCGAAAGCAAAGTTTCGCATTTTCGTTCGCATTTACGACACTCACCTCACTCATAAAATCAAAATAGAACTAGTACTTCCCATAAACTCAGAGAGCTGAAATTTGGTACAGAGTTAGGGTTTAATGGCCACATAAAGGGAAAACTATAAAAACTAGGATAACTCGGATTATTTAGTACTCTTGGTCCATCCTTTACTAGAACCATTTCGCCACATTTTCAGGCCCCTATTAGAGAACCTCTGGATAAGACCAGAGTGCTGAAATTTTCATCATCCAGTAAGCTATAATCACTTACTTAAAATCCAAAATTACAAGTCTGTAGGTCATTTAGTTCCGAAGTTAAGCGAAAGCAAAATTTTGTTTATTTAGTTAGATAGAACCTGGGGGCGTCCAGCGTTGCTCGGAATAAAACAATTTATTTACTTGGTTTATTTTTAAGCAAAATATTCATTGACTTAGTGTTACTTTACAAATCCTTTTGAAATACCTAGCTCCCAATTTAAAAAAATGTCACAAAAAATAAAAATGCAACTTGCCTACTTGAGATTTGAACCCGCGTCTTTAGCTCCGCAGTCGGTTTTCGTAACCATTCGACCAAGAAAGCCTTAATTCTATTAACGAAATTTTTATAGAGGTCTTTCATAATTATCGACATTGTCATTTGTTTGAATGGTGGATTGTCAGTTTATTTAGTTAGATAGTACCTGGACGCCCGAGCGTTGCTCGGAATAAAACAATTTATTTACTTGGTTTATTTTTAAGCAAAACATTCATTGACTTAGTGTTATTTTACAAATCCTTTTGAAATACCTAGCTCCCAATAAAAAAAAATTGTCACAAAAAATTAAAACGCAACTTGCCTACTTGAGATTTGAACCCGGGTCGCTAGCTCCGTATTAGGCTTACGTAACCATTCGACCAAGAAAGCTTTAATATTATTGACGAAATTTTTATAGAGGTCTTTCATAACTATCGACATTGTTATTTGTTTGAAGGGTGGATTGTCAAACTTGTATATAAGACCCAGTGTATGAAAATTTTTAAAGCAATCGCAAATAAATGGGGCTCGAAGTCACATCCTTTCTTCGACTCCGAGAATAAGTGACCCGAAGTTTTTTCGAACCTCAACCCCCTCTCCTCGAGTCCTCCAGGAGGCAGGACAGTAGGTAATTCCTTTGGTAGAAAGTTCATTGATTTTATTATGTAAATATTAATTATATTAACACCTGTCTAATAATAAAGATAAAGAGTTAACGTTATGTTTATAGTTTGTATAGATTGAGTAGGTTCAGTATTATTTCCTTTGAGTTTTTTTATTAAGATCTAATTTAATCTAGCCTATTACGTTCCAATGCTGGGCGAATGCCTCCCCTTCTGCTTTTAATACGCATATAAATAAAATTAAAGGAAAACTCTGGATAAGACAAGATTGGCTTTTATACTTATACTTACAAGTATACAAGAAGAAACAGTCGAACGATTAACTTTATTCTACTCGAACATTACATAGGTAAATTAAATAAACAAATTACACTAAAATATTAATTTCGCTCATTTGTTCATATAATGCATTGGACTAAGAGTGGGTGGCGGTGATAGTGAGGTCGCTAGATGGCGCTGACTGTATTTTAAAACGCGCTTGCGGCCGCGTTACAGTCGACTCGTTTACGACATTCTTCTACTGCGCTTGAAAACGTTTGCTATGGATTACGAGGGATTATTTGCATTTTGTTGATTTCGCTTATTATTTCGTGAGGTTTGCTAAGGTTTAGGGCATGCATCAATGCGAAATACCTAATCACAAGCCACGCCTCTACCCTGCGGCGGGGTGATGTTCCCCTTGCGGGGATTCGGCCATCTATCGGTGACTTTAAGTAAAAATAAGTTGATTTCTAAATTACGAGCCAGCGTCACCTAGCGGAACAACGAAGAAGCTCTTATACAACGAAGAAGCTCAAATAACTGTCTTGCAACAATGTCATTTAGGTAGTAACAAAATTTTGAACAAATACGTATAATATATCAGCAACGTGCAAAAAATACGAATGTACAGCTTCGACTGTTCTACGATTGTATACAGTGGGCCGCAGCTCATATGTAAAATTATAAATAAAGTAAAAAAATCGATACTTAAAATAAATTCACAATTTTGTTCACTTTTTTAATGAATCAGAAACGGAAAAACGTTTTCACTGTAAAAAAAATATTTGTGGTTGAGGACTAATTTTACAAAAACTGTACATGTGGGAATCGAACCCAGAACACTCCTACGAAATGCACGAGATTTTATTACGAGCTACGCTCACTACTTCACTAAGAGTGAAATAAAGGATCAGTATGGCTACACATTACCTACGTAAGGATTTCTCGTTGTCAGTCTATCGACTCAGTCGATATAGATAGGGGCAGTGTAATTGTAGGTTTTTATTTATGAAACAAAATTGATTACGGTGTAAAAAAAAAAAACACCTAAAGTATATAATGAATCATAGCTTTGTACCTAGGTTACTTACGTACTTTTCTTTTGTTCATGTAGACTTCTTTCGGCCGTAAGAATTTCAAATATTTATGTTTTCAGTCTGTCTTTTTATAAGCTTTTTTATTGTAAAAATTATTTGTAATTTTAAAATAGTAAAAAAAACAAATTCATATAATATAAAAAACATATGCTACGCTGGGGATCGAACCTGAGTCGTATTGCAAACGTGAGTGAAACAAGACTTCAAAAACTTGACTACAGACGCTACTTTCCAAATCGTGAAATAAGGACCAAGTGTGACTACCGAGTAACCTAAATATTCTTTGCTCATAAATAGATAGCTAGCCTAAAATAAAATATATTACGAAAAAAATTATTGTAAATAGATTATCGATATATCGGGTATTGTTTCTTTCTACTTACCTTTTTTCTTCGTTCATATAAGCTATTTGCTGTCGTTTGAATTGTAAATATTTCCGTTTTGATAATTTATTTTTACTTTTATTTCCCATTTTCTAAACTTTAAAATTACCTAATTCTTACTAAAAATAATAACTTATACCTAATACTTACTTACTAAGAAACAAAATATATTTTCAAAAACTAAACAAAATGAAATAAAATTTGAAATTTTCGTATTTCGCGGGCGATACGAGCATAAAAAGTACGCGTCCATCGTTGACAGTGGTCACGGGTGGTTTCACAGGTATATTCATACTAATCTATGGTGGTATCATGGTGGGATGGGATGGGAGTGGCGAAGAGAAGAGAGTGATGGCATGCGTTACTTCAGCTCTCGCGAGGAAAAGAAAGCATCATCTTATTTTGAATGTCGTAAGCGCCAAATCAAAAAAATTTTTCGTTAAATAACTAAAACAAAACATAGAAAACTGTTTGCATAGAAAGCTTTATAATAATATTAGCTTGTTGTTAAAAAAATAATGATAAATACTTACATTCAAACTCGTTTTGACATAAAATGATAAAAATTGAAAATATTGTCCTAATTTTGAAAAATAATTCTATCGAGAAAATTTTATGCCATCGTGTTTTCTGTTGCATAAAAATTTAGTAAATATAAAGAAAATTCAGATTATGTAAAAACTATTCTCCAGTCGTTTCTACAAAATGAAACATATTCAATTACAATACCTACTCCTTTTTTATGCATGCCCTTAATTAGCAGGTTGTTATTATAACAATTCTAAGATTTGAATAGGTATCTATGTTAGGAATATTCTGATTAGTGACGTATTACTGATTATTACTTAATTATTAGATTTGAAAGAAGTTTTAATTGAATGCTTTATTTAATTGTTACTTATTTAGTACTCTTAGTTTTCTAGGTTTAATTTACATTTAGGCAGTACTTCGAATAAAAAGAAAAAAAACTGTGTCAAATAAGAAAATCTAATAAAATAAATCAATATGCCCACGTTTCTACAAAAAGAAGTGAAATCCCACCAAAACATTCTGTAAAAAACTAGCCAAGTCTCGATGGAGCTGCTTGTTTATCTCTAAAAAGTAATGAAATCTAGAGAAAGTCGTGCCAAGTCTAAGGTTCCTTACTGCGATTTCTTTATTATTATAGTTAATGTTGTGTGACTTGGCCGTTGAAGGATACACAAGTGTTATTTTATGTTAGATCGGTGGTCGATTTGACGCTCCAGAAAGAAGTGAGCAGAAGTCAGCATTCTCAATGCTGAATGCATGTGTTGCACAATCAACAACAGCCTAAAATGAGACACTAGCGTCCAATTACCAATACCAGTATGGGCTATTATCTCGCTTAACATGGTACATACATGGTACGTACATGAACATAGGTAGTTAAAACAGATATAACATTACGTGTAAACAAAAAGAATGTTCAACGGCCAAGTCACACAACGTTAACTATAATAATAAAGAAATCGCAGTAAGGAACCTTAGACTTGGCACGACTTTCTCTAGATTTCATTACTTTTTAGAGATAAACAAGCAGCTCCATCGAGACTTGGCTAGTTTTTTACAGAATGTTTTGGTGGGATAATATTAATAATAAGCTTCTACCATAAATCAACATCAAAAGTTTTATTTTCAATAACTTTATCGCATATGCCACATTACTAAAATGACATGTCATTAGTATTATAGGCACGATTAACCCTTAAGCGGCTATAAAAGTTATTACGACGTTATCATAATTTAAAGTTGCAATCTTTTCCATCTTGCAACACTCTGCTATTATACGTGAATCTTAACATGGCAAGTCGTAATGCGTGTTATTTCTTCCAAAGTGATGCGATCTTCATTACAAAATGAGAGTTAAGCTAAAGTGACAATTGGCAGTTAGGACTGACAACCTCTCGGTCTAGGCATAAGGAGCACAGGCCGCCCTCCAACCAGGTGGACTGACGACCTGACTCAGAGGGCGAAGGACCGGATGGAGTAGCGAACATTAGGGGAGGCCTATGTTCAGCAGTGGACTTTTTTTTATAAGGCTAATGTATGGATGGATGTATTTATTTCGTATAATGCTCGCTTTGTGCTAACTCATAAGCAATGTGTCAAAAAATATTTATTAAATGCACAGGGTATAACATCATTACAATAATTTTGTGATCATTACCATTTTCCAAATAGCTGACACGATGGTAAATCATGGTAATGAAAGGAATGGTAATGATATCCTGGCAAATTTTTAGAATCGCTCCTTAAATAACAGATAAATGTTAAGCATGACGATCAAAAAAGTATATAAACTCAAAGGTTATCATGTTGACATCCACAATATAAATAAATGAATTATCTTTTTCTCAAAATGTCACTAAACGGTAATGAAAAAAACTTACCACGCCTAAAAATCTCGGGTTGGTCTTTGTTTTGTCAACAAACCGCAAATATCTACCCTGTTCTCTGTTCACCGGTCGACAGAACGAGGATCGCGCAAATGGGGAAGGGGACATGGAATATCGCAGCGCGTCCTTACGTGGTGATTTTTGCACTTCAAGTTCAGTTGACGGTAATGAGTAATTTTTTTGGACAAAGTTATTTCGTCACATAAATTATAAATAACCATCGCAAAGGATTTTTCATTCGCATTTGTTTTTTGCTTCATAAATATTGAATACATTCCAAAACAATAATACACAGTTATGCACCTAATTTTCGTGCTATTTGGTTTCAACTACCAAAAATCGATTTCTGACCAGTGTTGGTAATGATTTTTAGGCATTTATTTTATTTATATCTTTTTTTCAAAGTACCTGACATTATCATTTTCCAGTGGCAGATATACATATGCAACATACCTAGAATATAAAAAATATTTCGTGGTTTAGGCTTATTTAGTTTAGCTTTTATTCTTACCGACACGTGTTTTGCACGAAACGGTAGAACTACCCGTGTTAGTATTCACGAAGTAAGGAAAGCAGCGGGACGCCACGTATTCAGAGATCGTTATTGATGGAGTGGCGAACATTAGGGGAAGTCTTGTCAAGGTGAAGAAGTTCAGGTGTTCAATTATTATTGAATAATATTAAGTTTAATTGAGCAATTCCTAACTCCTGTTTCGTAATTCAATTTTGGACAAATCATTGTAACAGGGCCTTTTTAAACGAACAATTCTTATTCATTCGAATTAAAGCTTTCTTGGTCAAATGATTACGTGGGCTAGCTGCGGAAATAGAGACCCGGGTTCAAACCTCAATCAAAAGCCATATTGCGTTTTTTTTTTTTTTTGTTTATTTTTTTATTTTATTGGGAGCTATTTCAAATGGCGTTGTTAAGTAACACTAAACAAATGAGTGTTTCGTTTGAAATTAAACTATTAAATTAAACCAAGTAAATAAATTGTTTTTATCCGAGCAACGCTCGGTCGTCCAGGTACTATTGTATATCAACGACTTGTTCAATTTTGTTTTCCCTTCATTTCGTTGCAATTACCTTATACTACCCCCCTTTACGTTAAATGCATACGTTCTAAAAGTAATTTAAAACCATAACGGGAATCCACAAACACAGTAATTTGAAACGAAAGTCGGAAAGCTTTTTCAAATACAAATTAATCAACGATGCATCCCTGTTTACGCCAAGGGCAATCCACCCCGAGGGACCGTGCATTTTCACCCTTTGCAAACAAATAAACAGCCCCGCAAAGCCTGTTTCAGTCACAATTAATGAAAACTTCAAAGGTTTTTAGACCTTTGACTTTTTGTAGGTATAAAATTGATTAACATTCTTAAACACAGGGCATTTTAATAACTTTTGTGATTGAAACGCACAAACAATTTCACTTTGATAATCTCTATCTCTATGAGCAGCGATGGCCGAGTGGTAAAAGCCAAGACCACGGCTTTTACTACGCGACCGATCCCGGGTTCAAATCCTCGGCGCGCACCTCTGACAAAGAAATTTGTAATGTGCGCATTTATCGCTGCTCCACGGTGATGGAAAATATCGTGATATTCAATTGATTACGATGTTCTTCATCGCCGTGCATGCCTGAGAGAAATTCATAATTTCTCGAAAGCATGACGTCCACCAATCCGCACTTGGCCAGCGTGGTGGACTATGGCCTAAATCCCCTCCAACTTGTGAGAAGGAGACCTGTGCCCAGCAGTGGGACATAAAAAATGGTTGAAAAAAATCTCTATCTCTCTATAGGTATATAAAAATGAATTACTGTTCGTTAGTCTTGCTAAAATTCAAGAATGGTTGAACCGATGTGGCTAAATTTGGTCATGAAATATTTGTGGAAGTCCAGGGAAGTTTTAAACGGTGAGAAAATATGAAGAAATTGCGAAATTAATTGTAAAACAACTTATTTTATTTTCCTATATTAACTGTTTGTAACTGTCAAACATTGGTTCTTTGCGCCATTATTCAGAAGTTTGACATAGTCTGAATAACAATTCATCAGTCATTCATCAGTTTTTTTAATATTTCTTATTTGACATAAAAACTCTTTGAGATGATAAAGAAAATAATCATCTTTTAATTCTTTTAAGGCGTCTCCGGGATCCACTAGTATCAAATATATAAACAACAACTACTTTCCTGATTTAAGTCGTTTGACCTGTGAGAGCAGACCTGTGCCCAGCAGTGGGATATAAAAAAAGTAAAAAAAAATTGAGCGAATTCAACGGCTGGTTCACATTATCAATGGTTTGACGCCCCGCGTGGCACAATGGTTACCATGCCGGACTGCCAATCGAGGGTACCGGGTTCGATTCCCGGCGAAACAGAAATTTGAATGATGACTTTAAATTTCTGTTCTCGATCTGGGTGTTTGTGTTCCTGTCTTTGTATATGTCTATGGTACCCACGACACAGGGTATTAAATACCTTACTGTGGGGCTATGAGTGTGTAACGTTAATGATAGGGATTCTATACATTTTCCTCCTTTTCATGGCAGAATCCGAAAGTTGCAGTATTTCACAATAATTTTATCCAGCAAGGTCCATTTCAACAGTTTTCAATAACAGTTTGAAAATTCAGCAACAAGCACTGACCCATACGCACACACAAATGAAAAGCACAACTTTACTTCACACTTAGAACATTACACTTATAACTTCTGTTGTCGGTCTGGGTGTTTGTCTTTCTGTCTTTGTGTGTGTCCATGGTACCACGACACATCTGTGGATCGGTCCACATCGGTGGACTGTGGAGCTATGTGCGTGAAGCGTTATTTATCAAAAGCTTGTGAAATAAGTCGTATTTCACTAACATCTCGTCAACGTTTGAGTTTCTGTCGTGGTGTGTGTCCATGGTACCCACGACACAGGGTATCCTATTGTGGGGCTATGAGTGTGTGTAACCGTGCGCAAATCTGTCAGCGTGATAATTACATCATTGCCCACATGTAAATCAGTCCTAAGCGCACTCAACGCTCAGAGAAACTGCATTCGAGGGTCATTACAGAAAACTGTCCGTAGAAACTTGCGTAAGCCAGTGGCATTTAATATACGGAATTTAGTTTTTGTCGTGTCGTCAGTACGTCTGTTCGTGGTTTGCCTCGTAGCCCCTTTTGATTTTAATATATAAGTAACAGGTATAACAAAACGCTAATAGAACATGCTTATTATCTAGCCATGGATAGTGATAATAAATCTGTAATAAAAATTACGTTGAGCCGTCGATCCCGGTTGTTGTCGATAGATAATAGTCATTAACCTTGTCGGAGGCCTTATGGGCGGTTTGAAAACATCCGAAATCGGATTAGCGACTAACCCGCATCTCCGCCAACTCGCATTGGCACAGAGTGGTGGAGTAACTAGGCCTCCACAATAGGAGGGAGAGTTTCGTGCCCAGCAGTGGGACGCAAAAAAGGTTGCCACTGAATATGCTGTGCCTATACCTACCTAAATAACCTTTGCAGATTGCACCAACACCCTGACGATAATAAAACCGTACGCTACCTGTATACCGAAACGGCCATTACTGGAATGTATGTTATAATATGAGTATGCAAACGCCTTCTGAATTCTCTTCGTATTGCAAAAACAGAAGTGTCGAAATGTAGCTAAACATCACACGCAAGTAATGATGACACAGCAACTATTACAATTAGGTGAAACTATAAAGCCATGATGAAGCTTTTATAGCACACCTAGGTTATCAGCAGTTTTAGTCAAATAGGTATTTGGTGTATAACGTCGTGCTATTGACTTTGACCTCTTACGAATTGTGATATAAGAAGCCTTTTTTTGCTCATAAATCTTTATAACCGCACTCGAACCACAAGACGAATTTATTACGAATCGTTCCTATTATATAAATTTCTGTATGAATGACCAATCGAAATGACCACATCTACCATTCATTTCAACTTTAGCAGTTATGTCAAACTCCGTCTTTTCTTCATGTTACCATAAACGTAAGTTAAATTCAGTTGATTATGAGGGGATGAACCCTACCTGGGTGAGGGGATGAAACCAACTAAACGTAGAGGAGTCACAGTTGTCCGTATAAGAAAAAAACTTTGTGCTGTGTCCTTTGTGTATGCGCTGTGTGTGTGATTTAATATTCTTTAAGGATTTTTTCAGATTTCTTTGCTAACGATTCAAAAGTTAATGCACATAAGCGCGCTTGTCATTAAACACCACTACTACAACGATTGCCAATCAGACTTCGCGAAATATCTATAAAACATTTCACTCATAGCTCAGCTATGATTGTATATACCCTGTAGCTCACAATATGTATACCCTGTGTCGTGGGTGCTAAGGACACACACAAAGACCGAAACACAAACACCAAGACCGAGAACAGTTTTAAACTCATCATTCAAACTGCTTCGCCGGGAATCGAACCTGGAACTCTCCGATCGGCAGTCCGGCATGGTAACCATTACGCCACACGGTTCGTAAAATCTATACAAAGAAAAATCAAGGTATTCGTAGCTAACATCAGTATGCACATGACAGTATTAAGCACGTCATCTGCTTAACTTAAATGTTTGTATCAGAGTTAAGTAACTCTAAGCCTATTTACAGTAGTTAACCAATCGAAGGTCTGTTTATGTAACTTTCTTTTTATTGCTGCAACTTGAGGATTAGTTAAAACATTAGTACCCGGATGACCGAGCATTGCTTGGATAAAATAAAAACTATTAAATTTCCAGAGACTCATTGGCTTACTTAACAATGCCGTCTTCAGCTCAGTACTTCAGCTCCCAATTAAAAAAATTGAATAACATATGCTCGCCGATAGATGGTAGAGCCATAAGAGTTGAAAACTCGGATTAAACAGTATTTTCTAAAAACTAAACCTAGCTAGATCGATTTATTGTCCCCCAAAACCCCTGCTCACTAAATTCTGTGAAAATCATAGGAGCCGTTTCCGAGTTTCACATTATATATTTAGATAAAAGAACTACTCGTTTGTAGGTATTAGATAGAGAAAAAGTTAACCAGTATTTTAAGATGTATCGATTGCTCATTGATTAAAATGCATGCAATATTTTGCACGTTTTAATTAACAAGATTCATGATAAAGAATGATGGGTTAAGAGTTGCTTACGTATATTTTCTTACCAAACTAGGTGTGGGCAATATTAAATAGGTATACAAAGAAAACAGCAGGCATTTGTAGCTAATTCTTCATAGGTTTCTTTTTCCGATTCCCTGATTCCCGAATCCCTGAATCTGAACCTTATTCCAGAGAGGAGGGGCGGCTGCCCCCATGGCCCCCTCGGTACGCCCGTGTGTGTATAATCAAGTTTGCTAGGAGCTTTAGTCCTTTTGGAGCCTGTTAGTTTCGTAATTTTATGTACTTTAACAAACACATGATTAATGGAGACAAACCTTCATCTAAATTCAAGTAGGTAGTAGGTACAGGTACTTGTTATTTTTGAAGTAAAAACTTCTTTAGCGGCGTGATGCACTTTTTTTGTGATGGATAAAAAATGTTAGACTCGCGTCAGGACACGTGGCCTGATCGAATATTCGTAAGACGGAGGGGTGACAGCTGATGACGGCTCGACTGTCTATACTTGTAAAATTCGTTTATATCAAGTATTTAAAATAGGGACATTGAACAAAGTGCATCTATTAATGAAAAAAGTGACGAAGAAATTGTGAAAGAAAATGAGTGAGTACTTTATAAAATTACTAGATGAAAACCTATAGATGAAAAATAATACTGATAATAAAAGTAATTCGTGCGAAATTATTCCCTAACCGTTCCAAAATATCAAAAATGCACAACGTTCACGTTAAAGTTTTCACTTCTGCTGGCACTATCGGAGTGCAACCCGTTGTTTTTTTATTTTATTTAAAAGCAGTTACGTGGTCTTAAGTAAAAAACATTGCGTTATTTGCTTTTCTTTAAGCTGAAGATGGCCGAAAAAAACGTACCTTACCACCGAAACACAATAGAATTGCTACAAGACAGAAATAAGTGCAGCGGTGGAATTTCCACCATCGAAACATAAACTTCTACAAGTAAAAAATACACAAGAAAAAAAACTCGAATTGTTTTGTGATAGAGTAATAAATGAATGAATGAAATTAAAATTATGATCGCAACGTGTTTATTAAACCAGCCTCACTTTGTTGTTCGCAGAGCTCCATCTTTACCTTTTTATTTGATCTGAGGTTTTAACTAGTAATTTCAATTTGAATATTTGAAAGTGTTGATGATCTCATTACCGTGTGCCTGTTTGAATGTTTTCATTACTCAAACATCGAGTGCAAGGGGTCAAGCACCTGAGTTTGAAACCGCTTCTCGTCGAACATCGTAAATCATTCAAGGCATAAGAGACACGACACGCTCATGAATATTCCAAATTATTTTTAAACTAGCTGTACTCCACGGTTTCATCCGCGTTAGAAAGGATATTCTGATCCTGATGAAGTGACAAGTGAATAGTCTCCATAGGTTTCCAGGGACCCAACTTGTTAACCTTCGGCATACAAGGTGAAAAAAAAACCTTACCCGTACAACGTGGGGTTAAAATAACCCCTAGTAAATATACTATGTATTAAGGGTATTATTTAAATACAACAGCTTAGATAGGGTTTTTGGCTTAATTAGTTATAAAGTAATAATTAAAACGCAAAATAATTAAGAAAATAAACTTTAATTATAAAAAAGAACACAAAATACAAAAGTTCTCCTAAAATTCAACGAATTTTCCTTATATCTAAAAAAAACACGTGGGTCTTTTATATAAATAGGAGCTTTTAGTCTAAGCCAATATTATAAAACTAGAAATATGTAACATTATAAAAAATATATAAATAACAAGTTTCTTTATTCTAGCGAGATCATTCGTTATCTAAATCAGTACAATTTTTTCAGCACCGTCCCATACAACGTGGGGTTAAAAACACCGGGACCCGCTATACGCGCTTGCACACACGAGCGCGTTCCGCGTAGCACTGATCCAAGGTCACGAGTCGACACGGCAACTTTTAACGCCCAGCTACTGGGAATTTCAATGTTATTGCTCGATTATTACTTACAAGTCGACGTATTTTTCTGGAGCTGGGGTTAAAAATACCCCACGTTGTATGCCGAAGGTTAAATACACAGGTACGAATAATGCGGCCTAGTTTGTGCCGGCGTTACTATTTATTATCTTCAATGTAAAAGTAGTTTTTGTGACATTAGTGACATGACTGTAATAGTTAGACGTATGGTACATATTGATACAATACAAAGAGCTTCTTGTGATATTGATGTCCTCTCTATAGAACTGTAGTACATCACCTTGCTTTGCTTTTGGTAAATAATTTCTGCAGCATGTGCAGTACCTATAAGGATGTATATAGGAAAAATTTTCACACGCTGGCTTGCATTATAGAAGTTTTGATCCCGAATCTCTAACGGTTTTGAAAACATTCTATAGCCTATGTTCATCAAGGATGATGCAGGATTCTAATGGTAATTTTTTTTTAATATTTCAGAAGTTTTCGAGCATATTTAATGTAAACCGACAAACAAACAAATCGTTCCTATTTATAATATTCGTGTAGATATAGACTTGTAACTAGCCTAGCCTCACATGAATAATATGCTCTAATACATGCCCATTTTTATCCTGTCATAGTGTACTGATTTCCATCGGCCTGTCGCATTTAACCAAACGTTACATAAGTTTAAAGTTGAAAGAGAAATTTTATTGAAAACTAGTTTTTATTAAAATAAGATTTGAGCTTGAGCTACTTGAGCTCAACTTGAGCCGATTGGTATTGTGCGTGGCGATGGCAAGAGGCCAGATGGTTTGTCTTTAATACCCTGGATGAATGGAAGGTGCCTTGTGTGGGATGCTACTTGCGTCGACACTTTGGCACCTTCCCATCTCCACATGTCATCCAGGGTGGCTGGCTTGGTAGCGACCGACGCTGAGATACGCAAAGTGCAGTAATATGCAGCTCTGGCTGAGGACTACATATTTCTACCCTTTGGCGTTGAAACTATAGGACCATGGGGCTCAGACGCTAAAGTTTTTATTAAGCATTTATCCAGACGATTGATCCAGGCAACAGGTGACCAGAAGGCTGGCACTTACCTCGGTCAAAGAATAGCTTTGGCTATTCAAAGAGGTAATGTTGCCAGCATTCAGCAAAAATCAATTCTCACCTTTCTTATAACCTCTCATAAGTATAGTACCTATTATAGTAACGTCTGCACCCGGGCGGTGCTGGACCGGATCACTAGTTTTATTATATATTTAGCTGGAGCTTCGGGATTAAGAATAGAGCTACGGTATACCCTGCCTGATCGTAAAAGGCGACTAAAAGGGACTTTCGGGGTTGCGGACCGTGAGAGTGGGAGCTTGACCCGTCCAGCCACCAGCCTCAGGAAAGACGTAAACACCTGAAGGTGCGGGAGAGCACAGCTGCTCTTCCGAAGATGAGCCCGTTCGGGGTGCCGCGCGTGGAGGACACCGGAGCGTTCCTATGGAGATCCGGAAGTCCTCCCAAGCGCCGAGGGGGTTTTAGTGCGGTCAAATCCCACATAACCCGGTAACCTCCCAAGTTGCCGGCACCTTTCGAAGATTCCTTAAGCTTAGCTAATCCCTACTAATATTATAAATTCGAAAGTAACTCTGTCTGCTACGCTTTCCCGCTTAAACTACTGAACCAATTTTAATGAAATTTAGAACACAGATAGAGTGGACCTTGGGAAAGGACATAAGATGGTTTTTTTCCTACGGGAACCTATAAAACGGGTCCATCCGAATGAAGCCGCTGCCGGAAGGCTAGTAGTTATAGAATAATTTAAAAAAAAACTCCAAAAAGTAAAAAATTGTACTTTATGTCACCTTTCTGGTCGTTTTCCTCATGGGTGCCATCTCAGATCTCAGCCAAATGAATATGGGACTAATCCATAGGTGCCGACTTTAGAATAAAAAAATCATCCAATTCAGATAACGTTTATCCCTTCAAATCAGTGAACATTTTATACATACAAAAAAAAACGTAGAGTCCGACGGATTTATAACCTCCTCTTTTTAAAAATACTGTCGACCTATTACCGTTATAAACAGTTAACTATATTATATCCAGAATGTTCTTATTACGTATAAAGTAACTGAGAAAAACATGGTTGAAGTATTGAAATTTTCTATTATTAAACGGGAAAATGTATTGTTGGCGTGGGCCGCTGTAAGCTCACCTACAGCAAAACAAGTACGTAAGAACCAGTACTTAGCGTTGCGAAGATAGGCTAAAGTAATTGACTTAACTCAGATATTCCAAACAAACCTGATTGTTAAATATTCCTTACACAAGGAGAATTTATGGAAATATAAAAATTGTTGTAAGTTAAGTAAGTTAAGTACGTTTACGTTTAAGTTGCTTTTAGGCTCTTCCAAATATTTTGAATAGAATCAACTTTTGAAGACAGATAGAAGAATTTAGTCTAAAATTATTGCTAACTGACAAGTGGTTGACCGTATAGTCATACCTGCTTGAGATAACTACTGTATTAAAATTGTTACTTCCTATTGTAAATTAAAATAAAACACGCTTTAGTGAAAACGAATTAAAAAGTAAAAAAAAAAAATTACACAATAAAAAAAATTATAGTAAAAAAGCGTAAGGTGCTTTTTGAGATATTAAAATGATAACCTTTCTGTTAATAAAATGTTTATAACTACTGACACCACGCACCCAAGCTTTTTATATCTTCTATTGTATCGAGGGGGAAACCTTGAAAAGGTACCCGGCACCTTGGGAGAGCATACCGGGTTATGTGGGATTTCTACTGCACTAAAACCCTCTCTGTGGCCTGCCTCTGCGCTTATCGAGGACTCCGGGATCTCTAGTGGAACGCATCAGTGTCATCCATGCGCGGCACCCCGGAATGGGTCCATCTTCGGGAGAGCAGTTGTACTCTCCTGCACCTTCCGATGCGGCTGCGGCATATTACGGCGGCAAGCGGCCACGCACATACCGCCGTCCTTTTCGGGGCTGCTGGCTGGACGGATCGAGCTCTTACTCTCACCACCCACAACCCCGGAAGCCTCCTTTGAGTCGCCTCTTACGATCAGGCAGTGCATACCGTTTGTCTTTTCTTAATCACGAAGCTACAAAGACTAATCATTTTATACCTAACAAGCTAATAAAATCGCGATGAAAATAATATTAAAAGCTGGTAGAACACAGAGTACCTAGAAAATAAGTTAAAAAAATAAAAAATATAGATACTATTTCATACGTTTAACTTTAAAAAATGCAAATCGATAAGTATAGTTATTGATTGTACATTATTTATCGACTATAAGGCATAATTACTGAAATATGGCGTGCCATCATCATAAATAAAAGATTACGATTCATACGATAAAGAACGCTACTAAAATTAATAGTGTACAGTAAAGGAAAAAAACCGAGGTCAAAAGAACCATACACAGTAATTATAAAATTATATAGTTAGCTGCTTTCCGCGCATCTCAAGTCGGGTCAAACAAAGCCCAATCTCTCTCACGCTCTTAGAATTACATAACGCCACGTACGTAATTATTATAAAGATGTTGTTAGATACTGCAAACCAGTCCTTGTAGTTTATGACCGGTATCATCTACCTGGCAAAAGTAGTTACCACATTTTCAGCTTTCGAGGCAATTAGATACAACTCGTATTCTATCTACGATATCTAGTCTATTCAGTGATCTTGGAAATGACGACTGTGTGTGTGTCCGCCTATCATGATTATCTCTGGCGACATAGGAGTAGACAAGTATACACTACCCCAGGGTGGACCTAATTCGGCTTTTATTTTCAACCTTCTTTT
Organism: Pyrgus malvae; assembly: GCA_911387765.1. NCBI lineage: Eukaryota > Metazoa > Arthropoda > Insecta > Lepidoptera > Hesperiidae > Pyrgus > Pyrgus malvae. The sequence continues at coordinate 27,126,075 of OU426947.1, forward strand.
AGGTCCCACTGCTACGCACAGGTCTCTCAAGTGAGAGGGATTTAGGCCATAGTCCACCACGCTGGCCAAGTGCAGATTGGTGGACGTCATGCCTGCGAGAAATTGTGAATATCTCTCAGGCATGCTCGGCATCAATCAATTAAATATCACGATATTTCCCATCACCGTGGAGCAGCGATAAATGCGCACATTACAAATTTCTTATTCAGAGGTGCGCGCCGAGAATTTGAACACGGTATCGGTCGCGTCGGAGACAGCGAATTTATACTTGGCCATCGCTTAACACTCAACTCAAAGTAATATTTAAAAAAAATATTGCTCATTTTCATTGGTCGCTCTGGACCGCATTCGGGATGCGAGATTTTCGTGACGCATATTTTGAAGTTACTATTTAGCGGCGTTGTGCACTTTTTTTGGAATGGGTAGAAAATGTTAAACTCGCGTCAGGACACGTGGCCTGATTGAATATTCGTAAGACGGAGGGGTGACAGCTGATGGCTTGACTGTCTATACTTGTAAAATTCGTTTATATCAAGTATTTTAAAATATGGACATTGAACAAAGTGCATCTATTAATGAAAAAAATGACGAAGAAATAGTGAAAGAAAATGAGGGAGTACTTTATAAAAATACTAGATGAAAACCTACTGAAAATACTAGATGAAAAATAATACTGATAATAAAAGCAATTCGTGCGAAATTATTCCCTAACCATTCCAAAATATCAAAAATGCACAACGTTAATGTTCAAGTTTTCACTTCTGCCGGCACTACCGGAGTGCAACCCCTTGTTTTTTTTTTTTTGTTTAGACTTGTTGACGTTCATGGGTTGTTAGTCCGCTTGTGGAGAGTCTTCGCATATCAACGAATAGAAATGAACCCTTAGTGATCTGTGAGGCACTAAACTGCAAAACTCATGTTTAATTGATGCAGTGAAGATATATTGAAGATATATGACTATCTTAATTGTTTGCATAACTTTAAATCCAATACTAAATACTCGTATTACTTTTCAACAAAACATTATTTTAAAGGTCATTTTCTATATAATAATATACCTAATTCAAATTGCTTGTCAATTTTTGAACATCCTACATAAACCATGTTGTATGAATATGAATAAAAATCGATACGGATGGATACGGAAGCTAGTCCCAAAGAAAATTCATTGTACAAAGCGTAGGCTGCGTCAACTTGTGTCAAAGGTTTTCTTAAATGGTAATGATCCCGCCCTCAAGTTGCCAACGCGACGTGTTTATTGTTCGTTGTGTAATCTAATGTCTTTTAGATTACAGTATAAACATCACTTTGTTCACAGACGTAAATGTAAAATGACACATCAATTCAGAAACCGTGCTACAATCTTGTTTCTGTAATGGCTGTAATTATATTATCACCAGTATGCTAATTTTTATACCACTGCAAGAAACGGTTCATGTATTTCACTTTAATCTGTGTGTACTTTAGTTTCATTACAGATCTTCTGAACTATTTGACTGACGGTCAGACGGATTTAATCATACCATGAATTGGGTATGGAATGGTATGGTTCGAAGATTTTATGGGACCCAATTACAACCCAAACTATTTTCCATATACTATCTTTTTCGGGTGAAGCGCGCAAGGCCTGGCGGCTAGCGTAGAACGCAAGCGATCTATGCAGCTGAGCCAAACGGGTGCGGTCGGTTGTGAGATGGGTGATCGCTAGTGGCAAAAAAAATTCTCGTGCTTCGGAGGGCACGTTAAGCCGTCGGTCCTGGTTGTTGTCGATAGATAACAGTCGTCAAACCTTGTCGGAGGCCTTATGTGCGGTTTGAAAACATCCGACAGCGGGTTGGTCACTAACCCGCATCTCCACCAACTCGCATTGGAGCTGCGTGGTGGAGTAAGCTCCAGGCCTCCCCAATAAGGGGTAGAGACCCGTGCCCAGCAGTGGGACGCAAAAAGGGTTGCAGCCATCTTTTTCGGGTTGGATTTCCAAATGCATAATAGATGTTATAAGTCGTTAATTATTAACGCAATAATACACAAAAACCAAAGACTGTTTGTTAAATTAGCACCGATTCTAATGTTTTTAACTATTTTTAAATAAATGGTTGGATACGAATAATTTAACGTGTAATTTGAATGTACATAAACAAGCTTAGTTATAAAAGTTTCGGGTGACCAGTTATTTTGCACAAAAAATCAGCCTTTTGATTCAAAGAGGTAACACTGCCAGCGTTCTGGGCACCATGCCGCAATCAGGTCTTTTGGATGGCATATACATTTTGTAAAGTATGTAGGTATATAATTTTTTCCTTTTTTATGTAATTTTAAATGAGTTTGTGTTTTTAATATCGCGAAAAATAATCTCAGGTATAGAATTCCCCTGTAACTTATATATGCCAAAACATAATTGGATTCACAGTTTATCGTTACGATCTTGAGTAACACCTTAATTATTAGTAAACCATTTTAATTTATTAAAATTATTTTCATACCAATTTCACTCAGGTAATGAATACTTTAATAAAGCGTATGATTTGCTGTTTTCTCAGCACATGCCAAATAATGATTTTAAAGGTAAAATATTGACACTATATCATTTTAATAACTTTAACTCTATTTTCATTTGTAAACATTGGTTTTGAATGCAATGGTTATTTTTGGTTTACACTTAAGAAGGACCTTACAGCAACATGTTTCCATTTATATCTTTAATTTTACTCGAAATATAAAATTAATTACGAAAATTATTATGTAATAAAAAGAAAACAACGGTTGGCACTCCGGTAGTGCCGGCAGAAGTGAAAACTTGAACATTAACGTTGTGCATTTTTGATATTTTGTAATGGTTAGGGAATAATTTCGTACGAAATGCTTTTATTATCAGTATTATTTTTCATCTAGTATTTTCAGTGGATTTTCATCTAGTAATTTTATAAAGTACTCACTCATTTTCTTTCACTATTTCTTCGTCACTTTTTTCATTAATAGATGCACTTTGTTCCATGTCCATATTTTAAATACTTGATATAAACGAATTTTACAAGTATAGACAGTCGAACCGTCATCAGCTGTCACCCCTCCGTCTTACGAATATTCGATAAGGCCTCGTGTCCTGACGCGAGTTTAACATTTTTAGCCATCCCAAAAAAGTGCACAACGCCACTAAAGAAGTAACAAATAATATTTTAAACCTATTATAATTATTTTATTTATTTATTTATATAAAAAACACATTACAGCTAACATTACAGGCTAACCTAATGCGTTAGCGTAGATTACATATTATATTTCTTTATTTAATTATATTTTATTTTATTTTAATTATTTTATTATTATCGTCACATATACCTATTATGTAAGTTGAAATATTTTTATTTTCCAAGCGGAGTCGCGACCGGGGGCCATGACGTCGGTTTTTTTAGAATTTAGAGTTTATACTCGTATTTTGGGCCAGCGGTTTTTTATTTTTTTAATTTCACTTTTATTTTGTCCTTTTTAAGGTAGTTATAAATATTAGGAAGGTATTTATAGTGATTAGTCAGTTGAGATAGTAACTTAGTTAGGTAAAAATATTTTTCGAGTTTTTACATTTCATTTCGTTTGTTAATACACCTCATTCGCTTTCAGTACAGTGTACATTATTCTACTATTCAAGACCTTTCATCTGATATCCATATTGAGGGAGTTGTTAAAAATATATTAATAATGTTCCGCCATTTTGTAGCGGCGGCCATCTAGGACCGATTTGCATCAAACAAATCAAATCATCAAACATAGCTAAGTCATCAAACATAGCTAAGAACACTCCCGACTAATTCACATTTCAAACAAAAATAAACAAAATCAAAATCGGTACATCCGTTTGGGAGCTACGATGCCACAGACAGCCACAGACACACACAGACACACAAATACACACACACACACACACACACACACGTCAAACTTATAAGACCCCGTCGTTTTTGGTTGTTGGGGGTTAAAAAGGTTAAAAACAAGCGTTAAAATGAAAGCTCACTTCTTTAATTTATAATATTTTTATGTTACAGATTAGAAGGATTAAAAAAATATATAAGATTAGTTTATACTAAACTTATCTTTATATCTTTTTTTTCATTCTTCACCCTTTTTGAATCCAAGTAAATAAAAAACAAATGAACAAATTTATTTATTTAAAACACAAAAAATTAACAAATCACTTCAAAAGAAGAGGATATTTCTGTTTTAGTTGAAAATTTCAAAACATAGGTCTCCAATTCGAATATTATGTTTCGTCTAGACTTTTGTAGCAGTACCAATATTCATCAACAAGGTTTCATCTTTAAAAGCTACTCGAGACGTACCTAATGGTATTCAAAGACATTTTAGTTTCAAAATAAATTCTTTAGATATTTCAATAAAGATGCAGATGGAATGTATGTTCTCCATTCATTAAATTGAGCGAACTTTTCTCTCAGAGAAACCATACTTAACTTTCAATAAATTTAACTGACGATGCCTAAGATGAAAATTTAAAATTGTATTTGAACTTAAATTAAAAAGTTAAAGAAGGTCAATATTATCTTGGCTCAAAATTTTTTTCATACAAATTTACAAAAATCTATTTATGTATTACAATAATTTTTGAATAGATACTCGTATTAGATATATCTAATCATTTTTGAATAGATATTAGATATATCTAATATCTATAAGTCTATTTATGACGCATATTAGAACACATTCTGTTGACATAATAAATAATAAGTCAATATAATACTGAAAATTTCTGTGAATACAAGGTATTAAATTAAAATGCAAAGTTATAAAAATCAAATATTTTAAGATTTAAGACTTATTTTAAGACTATTATTGACATACCATGTCAAAACTTATTCTTTGTTTTTTTTTTTTAATTCAATAAGTCACGAAAAAGAAACGTTTCCTTAGTACTATATTTTTTGATACCACCTTTTTAAGTCCTAAGTTATGCATCGATCTATTAGTCCCGTTTATATAATCCGGAAACCTCCACGCTACTCTAACCCTAGAAACCTAATCTAGGTCATGTTTACCCACACACAAAAAAAATCTGCGTCCTCTCTCACATACTTTTTTCGATTGCCGTGATTGTTTGAACGGTTTGGATATGAAATGAAATGAATGAATGAAATATTCTTTATTCACTTTACGGTTCATTTACAAACTCTTAGTGAACGTTATTTTTTTTGTTCTGTCCGCTCTGGGTGCGCTTAGGCAATGCTGAGCTGAAGAAAAGAGCAGACGGAGAAAAACTTCAGCCCTGTTTTAAAATACGAGGTATACAATAATAAGCTTTCTTACAGAGTAGCTATGGGCAGATAAGGAACATACGTGACAGCTACCGCATGTGTCAATGTCGTCCCACAGCCATCTGTTAACATTGGCAGTTTGATTGATTTAAATCTATTACATCAGTTATAGAAACAGCCTTGTGGGACTACAGCTCAATCCCAAGCTTTTTTATCAATTAAATAGTCCTTAAGATCGTAATAAGCCTTGCGGCACAGGACTTGTTTGACTTTCTTTTTAAATCTGTGCAAAGGAAGGGATTGAACACTTTCCGGGATTTTATTATATATTCTGATCGACATCCCGATAAAAGAGTGGCTCTTTTTGCGGAGCCTACACTTGGGGAATGCAAGTTTGTGGCCATTCCTTGTCGAAACACAGTTCGAACTATGTATATCCAAAAAGGTCATAAATTCGTGTTTATTTTTACGAACATACATTATATTTTCATAAATATATTGCGATGCAAATGTTAGTATATTAGTTTCCTTAAATTTTTCTCTCAGAGACTCTAGAATTTAATTTATAAATTGCGCGAATAGCCCTCTTATGAAAAATAAATATTGTGTCGATATTAGCAGCATTTCCCCACAGTAAAATACCATACGACATTATACTATGGAAATAGGTATTGTTTAGTTTTAGAAGCTATTGCGCATAGTTTATTTTTATGTCTTTTTGAGTTTAATGTGTTGTATTTAGAAATGTCCTTTTTAACCATTATACATATTTCATAGATATATAACGAAGGGAGCGTCAATATCTTTAAACTTTGGTAGTGTGGCTTGCATGTGTCTGTCTGTTGTAGTTGACACATCGACCGAATACATTTTTCGGCGCTTTAAAAACTGTTTCAATAACCGTTGCATTACTCCAAAATACAAGACCATACCGAACCCATATAGGGTTGCACCAACATAACATGATACACGCTTAATACCGCTGATTTATTTACGGAAGGGGCTTCCGATGCTTACGGCGGTATGCGGCCACGCACACGACGCCGTCTATCCCGGGGCTGCTGGCTCGACGGATCGAGCGCCCACTCTCACCGCCCACAACCCCGGAAGCTCCCTTTTCGTTGCCTCTTACTTTCAGGCAGGGTATACCGTAGCTCTATTCTTAATCCCGAAGCTACAGGGACTAAACTATGCACCTACCGATGTAATGGTACATGTTTGTAGTGACGAAGTAAAATGACATAAGGAGATACCTCATAAGGAGATACTCTTACAATCTGTTTAATTAAACGCGAAGGGATGCATAAAATACAGCTTGGGCACAGAAGGTACGTTTTAACTTGATTATAACTTTTTTGCGACTGCCGGGCACTACTATTCCACTACGCTGATCCACGATGTTTTTAACCAATTCAAATAAGGTTAAATAACTAAAATAGCTCGCATCACCAACTCGCATTGGAGCAGCGTGGTGGAATAAGCTCCAGGCCTCCCCAATAATGGGGAGAGACCCGTGCCCAGCAGTGGGACGCAAAAACGGTTGCAGCCAACTAAAATAGTAAAATGGTATTAAAATAGCACAGACTTTTAAACTAATTATGGAGAACCGTCTTAGTCACGTCAGATACAGCCATTTCCAATATTAAGCTTGTGAACAGCTGAAAGGAAAAGAAAATTTAAAGCCGATAGTACAGTTAAAAAGAAGCAGAGGAATATTTAATTCAAATTTTCATCCAATAAACATAAATTCTTTACTGTATACTAGCGTTCCGCTCGCGGCTTTGCCCGCGTGTAATTTGGTAACCGAATTTTATATCCTATTTCTTCCTCAGTAGGTCTGCTGTACTGTAGTACAAATATTTATTGACTTCCTATCCAGTGCCTAAATACAAAGTTTTATTGACGATGTCAACTCGTCATATTAATTTTAAACTCTATTTTAATTTGCCTTTAAGCTTTTTTTCGCGATAAAAATTACCCTATGTTCCTTCCTAATATCCACTCTACTTGTGTATCAAACATAAAAAAATTGAGTAAATGGCGTGAAAACGTCACAGACATACACAGAGACCGAATTACTTTCGCATGTATAATATTAACTTAGTATGGATTGAATTCTCCTTGGTGTCTAGGTTAATACGAACAAATGTTTTGCAAAGCGAGAACAAATACGTATTGTACGAGTAAGTGGTTTTTAGGCTATTAAAGATTGCGCGATTGACAAAGAGCTTTGGAATGTTCAGTATGTGGACATAGAAATCAGTTGATTTACCTATTTTATTCGTTGGATCTCAAGATTCTTAGACAAAGAGTTTTTGTTTTATTTTTTATTGGACTGCGGAAAAATTATAATTTAACGCCTTTTAAACCTATTATAATTAATTATTATCGTCACATATATTATGTAAGTTCAAGTATTTTTATTTTCCAAGCGTCGTCGCGTTGGGGGACCGCTTAACGTGAGTGCAAACGACTTTTACGGTTGTGTCGATTATACGAGTTTTTTGAGTAAAATTTTTTGTTGCAATCTGTCACCTGTTTTTCTCACTTAGCGGTCCCCTGACGCGACGCCACTTGGAAAAAAAAAACTTGAACTTAGATAATATATTATTATGTGACGATTATAATTACAATAGGTTTAAAATATTATTTGTTACTTTTTAACGTTTATTTCTTGGGTCAGAGGGTTTTTAAATTTTTTAGTTTAATTTTTATTGTAATTATGGTTCACTATTTTGGTTATAATGGCATACACATTTTGGCTATAATGTCTTACACAACAGATTTGGATATAAACTGTGGCAGGTTTTTTTGTGGGACTATTTAAGATAAACATTTCCATCATACATTATATATGTGTAACTCTAGCTGTTTTGGCAGCGCACGCCAGAATAGCTCGCAAATGGTAGATTTTTCCTACTTACTTGACATTTATCGTCATATTTTGGACAATTCACACAATATCTTTATAAATTGTAGCCTATGTGTTATTCTGATGTATAAGCTATATCATTATAAAGTTTCATTAAAATCCATTCAGTAGTTTTTACGTGAAAGAGTAACAAACATCCATCATTTCATCCATCCATACATACTTACAAACTTTCGCGCTTATGATATTAGTATGATGTGCTTCGATTCTCTCAAAACTTAGGCAACTGGCTAGCGTTGTATACGTTCCGTCCGCGTGTCAATAAATGTTCCTATAATAAAATATTTTATATTACTGTTTTGAATTACGTGACACGCTAATAGTTTTACCGACTTCCAAAAAGGGGGAGGTGGCATCTGCACCGACCCGCATTGGAGCAGTGTGGTGGAGTAAGCTCCAGGCTTCCGCAATAATGAGGAGAGACCCGTGCCCAGCAGTGGGACCCAAAAGGGTTGCAGCCAATCTCCATAATTGCTTTCCAGCAATTCTTTGCAAATATTTTTTGCACCACTCAATGATGTTAAACTAGTGTAAAAGATAAGGCTGCAACTACATTGACATGCGATTAGATCGCATTACGAGTTTGTAGGAAATGTGAGAATTAGCTCGACACCGACGATGCGGTCTTCCTCATTCCACTTCCGCAACAATAGAAAATATAAAATCGTTGCCATTATCTCTCTACTATGTAACCTTTCTTGCAGCTTTATCGCTTACTATCTTAATGATGAGAGATTTACGTATTGTAGAAGGGCGACGTCGATGACGAAGCAAAATGTAAATATTGAAATAAAAATTATAGATAAATAAATAAATAAATATCTTTGGACAATTCACACAACACCATCTGATTCCAAACTAAGCAGAGCTTGTGCTATGGTAATCAGAAAGCTGATAAACATACTTATATAATTCTAAATACATACTTAGATAGATAAATTAGCACCCAGACACAGAACAAATAGTCATGTTCGTCACACAAATATTTGTCCTGGGTGGGATCGAACCCACGACCTCACGTTTCGCAGTCGGCTCATCACCCACTACGCCACGGAGGCTGTCATGATGATAGAATGTTAATGGTTTGACCGGAGAAGTACCACCACTACACCCACTTCTGACGTGAAGCGATTCTGATGTGTCGGTGAAGCTGCCTGCCACACTTAAATGTGGCGATCATCAGCCTTCGGAGTAGCTGCGCAACTGCGTACAACCGCAAGCAAGACTTGTGGTTGCTGTGGATGTCCATGGGCTGCCATCACCTCCCCTCCTCACTGCCACTTAACAACGCTTGGAATGAATGCTGGTCTAAGGCTGGTCTGCTGCTCAGTTAAGATAAATATAATATGTACAGAGTAACAGACCAACGAACGTACATTATTTATAGCAAAGGTCCCGATACATACAAAAAAAGGCAATCTATGGTATGTACCATAATAATCTTCATTTTTCTTTCATTAATGACAATCGAATGAAGCGTGCATATCCCGGCAGCGGGTTAGAACGCAGGCGATCTATGCAGTTATGCCAAACGGATGCGGTCGGGTGTGAGATGAGTAGAATGTGAATATGGAAGTAAGTTTGTACTAACAACTTTGTAACCACCCTTTCTATGCAAATAGAAGTTTTTGAATTTGTCATTGAAATAAAAGAAACTGAACCCTTACTTATATAGATAGTAAAAACCGGCCAAGTACGAGTCGGACGCACGCAAGGTTTCGTACCATTATCTATAAAAAATCACGTTTATTGTATGGGAGCCCCCTTAAATATTTATTTTATTCTATTTTTAGTATTTGTATAACAATAGCGGCAACAGAAATACATCACTGCCTTTGATTATCCATAGAAATCATTGCATTAAGATTGAATGAAAGGTAAATTGTGGTTTACGATTTATGACGTATTAAAAAAACTACTTACTAGATCTCGTTTAAACCAATTTTCGGTGGAAGTTTGCATCGTAATGTACATCATATATTTTTTTTAGTTTTATCATTCTCTTATTTTAGAAGTTACAGGGACACACATTTTACCACTTTGGAAGTGTCTCTCGCGCAAACTATTCAGTTTAGGAAAAAATGATATTAAAAACCTCAATATCATTTTTGAAGACCTATCCATAGATGTATGGGTAACACGTATGGGTTTGATGAAAAAAAATTTTTTGAGTTTCAGTTCTAAGTATGGGGAACCCTCAAAATTTATTGTTTTTTTCTATTATTGTGTGAAAATCTTAATGTGGTTCACAGAATACATTTACGTACTGAGTTTCAACAGTATAGTTCTAATAGTTTCGGAAAAAATGGCTGTGACATACGGACGGACAGACAGACTGACATCACGAATCCATAAGGGTTCCGTTTTTTGCCATTTGGCTACGGAACCCTAAAAAAGATAGTAAAAGCCGGTGTGTATGAACGTCAGCAAAAAGATTTACAAAACGATACGCCAGTTTGAAACTTTTGCCTTTACGAATGATTTTAACTTTTTGAAAACATTTTAATAGCTTTTCAGACGGATTTTTATAGCACTTTATGTACAAGAGTCGCCTGGCCGGAAGAAGTTTTTTTGTTTATTGCATAAAAAGTTTGTCCCTTTGACGAACTGCGTCCTGCACTAACGTCCAGGTTTATTTCTGTTTCAGTTAAAACGATATAAAGCTGGCCAAATGCGAGTCGATTTAGAAGGGTTCCATACCTACCAATATAAAGCAATAACTCTGAATAATACTTTTCTTATATGAAAACACCGATTTAAGTATATATTTTTCTTCATTATTATATTTTACACGCGTGATGAATTACTCTTTTATTATTAAGCGATTTTATTGAAATTAATTCAAAACATTTCTATTAATCTAAATTATTGTATTTTTGACATGTATGTAATAAACTATAACTAAAAATAAAATTATAAACTAATTATTGTAAAAATCTGCATCCAAATTACTGTCCTGAGGGTGTGGTTCCCAGAATACTGGCAACATTATATCGTTGAATAGCCAAAGCTATTCTTTGACCTTTTTTGTCTGGATCAATCGTCTGGATAAATGCTCAATACAAAAATTAGCATCTGAATATTAAGAGGCGGTATACGAAATTTTGCCGATTTCGTTGATTTAGCTCATTTTATACAGGAAATTTTGCAGTTAAAATACAGTATTTCCATAAGTTTTATTGCACAATGTGACTGATCATTTAAATAATAAACTATTAAATGAGCCACTTTTTAATTTTTATTTCGTTATTTTGTTTAATATACCTGAAGTCGGTGATAGTTTTGTAAATATTACTGTAATAGGTATAGAATAGCACATATTTCTGGATCATTTTAAAGTCTAAACAGATCGAAAAAAAATCCATGTATTTATTGTATAAATCACATACATAGGTAGTGTATGAGCCACTTTTTGCCACTCTCATACAAAAAATATTAGTAAAAAAACATTGAACTTAGTCAATTTTGAGAGAAAATGGGCCAGAAATTTCATTTGATTTCGGCAAAATGGAACAATCTTTCGTAAAATCCGTTTCCCGAAAAAAAATCTTGATAATAATGATGATTCGGCATTATTCATTTTTTTAAGGAACTTAAATCTCGCATTATAATTCTTGACGCAAGCTATGAAAGTGTCTAATGTATATATGTATAATAATGAAATGAAAAGTTATATTGTGCAATGATACTTGTAGAAGTACTGTAATTTATCTGCAAAATCTCATGTGTTAAATCGGGTAAATAAGCAAAATCGACAAAATTTCGTATACGGCCTCTTATGTAGAAACATTTAAATTGACATAAGTGCTTTTGTTCAATGATCACTATAATTTATATCATCGTAGCCGTCCGCCAGCGGCTTTGCCCGCGTGAACCCGTTTTATAGGCTCCTGTAGAATAAAAATCCTATGTCCTTTCCCATGGTCCACTCTATCTGTGTTCCAAATTTCATTAAAATTGGTTCAGTAGCTTAAGCGGGAAAGCGTAACAGACAGACGGAGTTACTTTCGAATTTACAATATTATTAGGGATTGAATTTATCCAGAATTCTACTTCATGCCTATGATCAGTTATGAAAAGTGTTTAATCTTTCTGTGCGAAACCCTTGAAATTTGTACACCCTCCTACTGTTTTGTTCTAAACTCTCAACTGAACTTTGTCGCCGTTTCATTGTTTTCTACAGAAATGCCCAAAAAGGACTGAAATGTTTGAAGGGTTCATGTACAAATTAACAATTTAGAATTAAAGGATAGGTATTCAATAAACCTAGCTGACATAAATATAAAAATATGGCTGTTATAATATGGTATGTGTGTGTGCGTGTCAATACGTGTGTGTGTGTGTGTGTATGTGCGTGTGTGTGTGTAGTATAACACATAATGTGGGTTCTTTTTAAAATCCGGTTTCTTTAAAAAATAAAAGTCATTACAGTAACTTGCTTTTTGACGATTAAACGTAAAAGTATCTGAAGTTTTATTACCATGTTTTCCTTCTACATGTATTTTAAGATTCTAACAAAAAAATAATCACATAGTGAGAATTGAATGTTCATCAACAAATTGTCGGCGAACGTGGTGGACTTGTACCCAGCAGTGGGTTAAAACAATGGTATTAGAAGTTAAAAAATAATACAGGTTACATTATTTCCATTCTGTCGTAAACTGTCCGCCGAATGGCATGAACGTTTGCATAAAAAGCAGTTTTTGGATTTTAAGGAGCGAAAAGGAGGCAGATATAGGCGCGTCACCGGGCACAGTTTTAGAGCGGCTATGACATAATCTTCATCTTTTTTCTATATAACATCATTGGTTAAGGCGGTTGAAAAGTTAAGAAAGAATGGTGAATGGAAGAATGGTAATTTACACTTGCTTCTATAAGACTAGTATGAGGCTGATCCTAAGAAGCATATGCTACTTTTGTTTATTAAATGCACTGTGCAGATAGGAAATTAATAAAAACTATTAATAGTTCTAGAGATGCAGCAGTAAAAGGCCTAACTATAGACAGTTCCAATGCAACAAACTTGGAAATCCAAACTTGTTTTGGAAGTCTTCTCTATTCTAGGATTACATTACCAAGTTTAATCGAGGATTAGTAAACAATGAGCTGAACTGAAGTTCTGTTGGTAACTCAACTCAATATATCAAGTTGCACAATATAAATCGGGTAAGGGGCTGGATTCATATTTTTAAGATGGTTTTACGCTGCTCCACGGACAGGTACCTAAATCACTCTAAATAAAATAATAATAATAAATAACGTATCGCACTCATAGTCCCATATTAGGGCACATATGTGATGTGTCGTTGGTACTATGGACACACACAATGACAGAAACAGAAACACCCAGACCCAGACCGAGAACAGAAATATAAACTCATGGTTCAAACTTCTATTTCGCCGGGAATCGAACTCGGGACCCTTCGATTGGCAGTCCGGCATGGTAACCATTACGCCACGCGGGTTGTCAAATTCTTATGTTTCAGGTGTTATAATATTATGCTTGAATTAATGCCTTAGCACTGGTAAAAAAAACATCTGCAAACAGACTATGTACACACTAACACCTTTTTTTGGTATCAGAGGGAAAACCGTCAAAAAATACCCGCCACCTTGGGAGAGGATACCGAGCTATGTGGGATTTGACCGCAATAAAACCCCCTCGGTGGCCTACCTCTGCACATGGGGAGGACTCCGGGATCTCCAGTGGAACGCACCGGTGACCTCCACGCGCGGCGCCCAGAATGGGCCCATCTTTGGGAGAGCAGATATGCTTTCCTGCACCTTCCGATCCTTACGGCGACATGCGGCATGCGGCCACGCACACACCACGTCCTGCCCGGGGCTGCTGACTGGGTGGATCAAACTCCCACTCATACCGTCCGCAACCCCGGAAGCACCCTTTTGGTCGCCTCTTACGATCAGGTAGGAGATACTGTAGCTCTATTCTTAATCCCGTAGCTACAGGGACTACCCACTAACACTAACTTCACCATCTCGCAATGGAGCAGCATGGAGAAGTAAGTTTTAGGTTTTCCAGTTACGGGTAGAGATCCATTTCGCGTTACATTTTTAAACAATGGTAAGTCTAACCATACAGCATGTTTAAATATTTGATAACATGCATATCACAACTTTAATGATATTTCATTGAGAAACTCTTATGTAAGTTAGAATAACTAGGATACGTTGAAATATTTCTACGATCATTAAGAACATTCATTTGGGATCTTAGAATAAATACGTATAGAACGAGTGTCTTCATACAAGCGCGCTGTGAAAATTGAAGCACTAAATAGATTCCTTCAGCTGTCACATCTGACAAATAAGATATTTTTATTTTGACCAAATTAACTATAAAATACTACAAAATATTGAAAACACTTTGAAAAGTTATTTTATTAAATTTCTTTTATCTTTAAAAAGTGTTGTGATAAAATTTAACCTCAAGTCTTACGGAGCGGCCCGGCGTTTGGTGCCATTAATGGCACCAATCAACATGTTTCAATTTGGGCGCGCGAATTTGGTTTATATAATGTAATTGTAATTATTCTAAATTTGGGATCATAAATGGCTCCCAGCAATCATCAATGATAGTTTTTGTCAATGTGATTTTCAATTTGGTCTGCGTATTTGCACAAGCGCATCGGCGAAACCACTTCCGCGCTTGCTACAACAGCAGACGAAGGTCGAAACAAATTATAAGATCCTTCCATTGTTTTCTGAGCCATCTCGCTAGATTGTCGTGATCCGGCCCGTCGAACTCACATGCTTTTGGGTTCCTCAAATGAAAAAAAAATTAATAAAACTAGTCAACAACTTTAACTTCACGAGGAGTGGCATTTAAATTTGAAGTCAACAGCATTGTTGTATTTTAACAAAAATAGAACCGACTTCAAACGGTGAAAAATAAAATTGTTCGGTACTTACCTACTTCTTTAATGACTGTTAAAACTATTTTGGAGTCGGTGCCGAAATTCAGAACGAAAGGTACAATTTTTTTTAAAAGAATTTGCTCTCAACTCCTAACCGTCGTAGTACCTTCCATCATCAGCTCAGCAACAGGAGATGATGATTACTATGCACAAATATATCTTATGATTCAGAAAGTATGTATAAGAAAATTAATGTGTGTGCCCACTGCCCATAAAATTTGAGAGTTCCCCTCGATTTCCCTGGGATCCCATCATCAGATCCTGACTTGGTGACAATGGGAGCACCCCGGGAGTATAAGCATACGAACATACATAAAAAATACATACAGCCGAATACAGTACCTCCTCCTTTTGGAAGTCGGTAAAAAACCTATATTTCTTGTAAGATCTACATCTTGCAAGACCTACTTCTTGTTAAGACCTGTTAAGACATTTTACTCACGCTTTGACATATCATGTCAAAATTTATTCTAAATATTTAAATCTGCGGTCACTAAGATCTATCAAAAAACTAGGCTGTAAGAGAGCCGTAGATTTTTGCCAGAAAATTGAGTTGAAAGATTCTTTGTTCGTTGAGTTCTTGTGTTATTTTCATGACTGATTATAGAAATTGTTTGCTCTGTGCTGATGACTGATTTTACTGTTATTATACTGCTCAGAAGCGGGAAAAGAACTGGTTACAATTTCACTTGACATTAGCAAAATGGTCAAATAAAAGTACTGAGACGCCAATCGTAAAAAAAAGAAGAAGAAGAGAGGACTCAATACGTAGGGTGTAATAAAATTAGGAGACCATTTAACTGGAGAAAGGCTAGAGAGTATCAAAAAAGGTAGATGTAATAAGAAACGGTTATTTTATTATGTTACAGAACCATTTCGTGAAGTTGATTCCTTATAATATTTGAATTCCGTATTTTTTTAAAGTGAAAACTTCTTTAGCGGCGTTGTGCACTTTTTTTGGGATGGGTTAAAAATGTTAAACTCGCGTCAGGACACTGACCTGATCAAATATTCGTAAGACGGAGGGGTGACAGCTGAAGACGGTTCGATTGTCTATACTTGTAAAATTCGTTTATATCAAGTATTTAAAATGTGGACATTGAATAAAGTGCATCTATTAATGAAAAAAGTAACGAAGAAATAGTGAAAGAAAATGAGTGAGTACTTTATAAAAATACTAGATGAAAACCTACTGAAAAAGCTAGATGAAAAATAATACTGATAATAAAAGCAATTTGTGCGAAATTATTCCCTAACCATTCCAAAATATCAAAAATGCACAACGTTTATGTTCAAGTTTTCACTTCTGCCGGCACTACCGGAGTGAAACCCGTTTTATTTATTCAAAATTTCGAACGCAAACGCAATGTTGCCATTTATAAAATCGATATTCCAAGAATATACCTACATTATGCTTATAGTATAAAATAATATTTTCTGAAAGAATATTACGATAGAAAGGCCATATTTTACTAATGTTATAGAGGAAAGATTTGTATTTTTTGTATGTTTGTAATGAATAAAAACTCAAAAAATACTGTTCCGGTTTCAAAAACGTGTAATAGGGGATCAACGTGATTTTTGAATGATTTTTATATAGCAGTATATCGCCTTACGTCGTATTTCAAATGGATGGAAGAAAGTTAGAGATATAGCCTGGATTATACGGGTCCATGCGGGCGAAGCCGCTGGCGGAAGGCTAGTTGTTAATAAAAATTAAATAATAAAGCATTGCTGATTAACATTTTCTATTCTACTACGGTTAAGAAAAGTATTTTTTTTGTGTCTGTACTAGTTGTCCACAATTCTTTTAGAAAGTAGTGGTCTCGTTTTGACCGTTCTTTTTTATTTTGTTAAAAAAAATTCGATATTTATATAAAAGACACAAAAATAAAAATGTTGTTATAAGCCGTAACTGATGTTTTGAAAAGATTAAAAAAAGAAGATTCAAATCGTAATTTATGCCGTTCTCATTATCAAAATCAAGTTCCTTTTTGTTAAATTATACGTGTTTAAACATTAAATACAAATATATGAGTAGACAAGTTGACTTCAAAATCGACGGTTTTTGTAGGTAGGTAAAAGGTAGGCAAAAGGCACAGAATAAATAATTGCAAAAGGTTGACAGTCATAAACCCAGCGGTATTTAATGGTATTTAAATACCGCTGGGTTTATGACTTTCAAACTCATCAACAAAAGAAGCCACATGTGATGCCCCGAAGCGGCAATTTCTCGTTTATAAAGGCTATCCGCTCCTCAAATACGATAATGTCTGGCCGTCGAAAAGTTCCTTTGCCCCTTCATAATTTAACACTAGCCATATCTTACGGTTTTACGCCTTCAGAAGAATTTATTACCATGAAGTGAAGATAGGTACATTTAGAGTATTATGAATTGGAGCTCAACATACCTAACCACATAATTGTATATTTCTAAAATAGACGAGCAGCGATGGCCGAGTGGTAAAAAACCGCGGTCTTCGACGCGACCGATCCCAGGTTCAAATCCTCGGCTCGCACCTCTGACAAAGAAATTTGTAATGTGCGAATTTATCGCTGCTCCACGGTGATGGAAAATATCGTGATATATCATTGATTACGATGTTCTCCATCGCCGTGCATGCCTGAGAGAAATTCATAATTTCTCGAAAGCATGACGTTCACCAATCTGCACTTGGCCAGCGTGGTGGACTATGGCCTAAATCCCTCTCAATTGTGTGAGAAGGAGACCTATGCCCAGCAGAGGGACATAAAAAAAAGGTTGAAAAAAAGTAATAGACGAGACATAAAAATTTTTTTAACATCAGTTATTTGATAGTTCAATATCAAGGTACCTACGTTATACATCCGTAACAAGCAGAGAGGAAGATAAATGAAGGTTTTAATTGGTTTTATGTTACACGTACACATGTAGTAGGAATAGTATGTAGTTCTACAATATGTTTTTGTACCAGAACTATGTCACCAAATTCAAACGTCCTTAGAATAATAATTTCTTGAGGTTGTGTGTAGATGACCATCGGGTGCAGCGACTTGCTACTTCATTCATATGAAAAACATATTCATATTTTAAATTCGATCTTATATTTGATTTAAGGTCTGATAGATTATTTTTTTCATAAAACTTCAACTAAGTATCGAACTGCATGAGGAATGCATATTATTATATCCGTTTATTGTTTACACGCTCACTGTAGCTTCGTGGAAGCTCCTCCTACCAGGATAATATTACTTACTCCGTACCACAGTACAAAGATTTCTTCGTGTTACTTTAACGTACTATTTTTTTTCAAAAGCATTTCGTTAAAAGTTTTTATTGTGAAATGACTCGCAGACACTCCAACTTTATTTGTCTATAGATTTCCATCAAAATGCACTGTGGTTGACATGTAACAGACTTCAAAGATAAACCCTGTTTTGAAATTTTAATTGCATTTACGGATCACTTTATTCATTGTATTAATGGTTTAGTCAGTGTAGTTGATATGAACTTTAAATATTTATTGGTTAAGAAACGAATCATACAATCCCAGCTCTATTTTCCATTTTACTTAAACGGATTTAACACAAATTTATTTATGAATCTGATTCTTTATTTATGGTATTTTGGTATTTCCCATTATTAAATAGCCTAAGACCGGTGCGAAAACAAACATTGAAAAATTTGCTAAGTAGTTTATAGGAAAGTATTTTTATTGGTTTTCCAAGTGTAATGCGTAATTTGCATAGTTTGCACCTGAAGCGCGCATGGCCCGGCGGTTAGCGTAGAACGCAAACGATCTATGCAACTAAGCCAAACGAGCGCGGTCGGGTGTGAGATGGGTGACCGCTAGTGGCAAAAAAATCATGCGCGTTTCCGTGCTTCGGAGGGCACGTTAAGCCGTCGGTCCCGGTTGTTGTCGATAGATAACAGTCGTTAAACCTTGTCGGAGGCCTTATGGGCGGTTTGAAAACATCCGACAGCGGGTTGGCCACTAACCCGCATCTCCACCAACCCGCATTGGAGCAGCGTGGTGGAGTAAGCTCCAGGTCTTCCCTATAATGGGGAGAGACCCGTGCCCAGCAGTGGGACGCAAAAAGGGTTGCGGCCAATGCGTAGTTTTATTTGACTAGTTGCCATACAATAAAGAAAAAAATCATAATGTTTCATCACGATATGTTCCCCCTATCAAAGAAATCGAACCTACAAAAATCCCCGGTGAGAACTGTTCAAGAATCTAGAACTGATATTACTGTTATAGCCTTATAATATTATTTTACCGTACCTTTTTTAAAATTCTCATTAGTAAGACTCCGTATTGACTTTACTCATATTACAGCAACATTTTTGCTATATCTTTCTTGTTTAAATTATGACAATAAAACGACGTAACATTATGATTTAATCATAACACATTACCATAATCAATTATGCCACAGAATAAATTATAGTAGTCGTAAACTATGAAATACAAAGAAATTTCGACTTAAATTCTCAGATATGAGGGTAAAACTTACAATGATAAATCAGGGTGTCCGAAATGAAGAGATCTTAAATTGAATTTCACTAATTAATATGACTTAATACGTAATGTCATCATTCTGTTCACGGTCGTTATTTTAATGTCCACTCGACACAAAAGGTTAATAAATTGATTTTCGGTAATTAACGTCTGGTTGGAAAGTCATACCCTTGAAATACTATTTCTTTTAAGTGTCTTCGCCCTTAGTCTGGAATAGACTATTATAAAATATGTGCACGACCCGAGCACATTGCTAGCAAAATTAGCTATCAAATTCGAATTAAGATGTCAAAACAAGGACCTTATTTTATATTTATTCCTATTAATTTAATAAGAGTTCATCCTATTTAATGGCTGGGTACCTTATATTTAATACCTATTATACCTTTATATTTAATACCGGTATTTAATACCTGGGTAGAACGCAAACGATCTATTCAACCAAACGGGCGCGGTCGGGTGTGAGATGGGTGACCGCTAGTGGCAAAAAAATCATGCGCGTTTCCGTGCGTCGGAGGGCACGTTAAGCCGTCGGTCCCGGTTGTTGTCAATAGATAACAATCGTTAAACCTAGTCGGAAGCCTTATGGGTGGTTTGAAAATATCCGACAGCGGGTTGGCCACTAACCCGCAACTTCAGCAACCCGCATTGGAGCAGCGTGGTGGAGTAAGCTTCAGGCCTCCCTAATAATGGGGAGAGGCCCGTGCCCAGCAGTGGGATGCAAAAAAGCTTGCAGCCAATAGCTGGGTACAGGTCTCCTCTCATAATTAGGCAGGTATAGTCCACAAGCTAGCGAAGTTATGATTCACAAGTATTCAGCAATTAACGTGTACATACAAATTTCTTGGTAAGAAGTGGCCGCCGGGGTTTGAACCACTGCTTTACAGACCGAAGTCTCTACCACTCATCCATTGCTTCTCATTAAGACATTAGCTATAAGCTAAATGTGCTTGTGTTGAGATTGAAAAATTGTGTCAATTTGTAATATATGCGCAATATTTAGAAACAAAGAAGAACACGATTTTTATGGCTTAAATTATGTATTGACGGTCGTTAACAGACAAAATATGGGAATCCAGGGCTATCACATCAGGTATGATATAAAAACGGTAATTAAAAAAAGGTAATTAATTAAATAATTTCATTACACTTTTTAATATACATTTTAGCATGAAATATTTTTTAACATTAAAGGAAAACTAAATATATACTGTACATAAATGGGATGTTAATTAAAACGATCTTATATGGCTGCAACCCTTTTTGCGTCCCACTGCTGGGCACGGGTCTCTCCCCAATATTGGGGAGGCCTGGAGCTTACTCCACCACGCTGCTCCAATGCGGGTTGGTGGAGGATCTTATATAATCCACACTAACAAAGTCTCAAAATACAATTATTAAATATCTTATAATATATATCAGTACAATTCCAAAAATATAAATAATAGAAATAAAAATAACAAAATCAATTACATAAATTAGTCAAATCTATAAAATTTTATCTGTGTACCTAAGGGTGGTTTTACAGTGACGCTTATAGTTACGCGTGTGGTAAGCGCGACCCGAAAGCGCGCGGATGATATGCGCGCGATGACTGATAAATTATTAAAATTAATTATATTGTTAGTATAATTAATTTAAATAGTTTAAAATTAAATGTAATTCAAGACTGCAATTGTATTTTTATTTTAAATAATTAATTTTATAGAAAATTGTATTTGAAATATTTTTTTTATTATAATATTGTGCATATTGTATGCCCATTTGAGGCAGGAATATGAAGGATGTATAACCTACATTTACTCATATTCTATAATAAAAGTGATTTGATTTGATAAAACAAAACTACGACATGCCTCTCGCACTATATATATTTATACTACGGGGCCCTGCAGACGTTGTCCTACCTTAAAAGTATTGAAAGGGGATTTGTTTTCTTATTAATTTCATGTTGCTGTCAAACAAAAATATAAAACAAATAATGACATACGAACTGTCCTGTTATTCTGACTGTGTCAAAGTTTAGAACGACACGGCACGAAATACAAACTTTTGAAAGGTAGGAACAATTAATATGCGAAAACTAAATGAATAAAAAATAATAAAACATTTCCCAGTGGACCGAATTGAGACTCTAAACCATCCTCGATCCACTTGAACACACACAAAAAAATCATCAAAATCGGTCCAGCTGTTTAGGAAGAGTTCACTGTCAGCACACGTACAGAAGAATTATATATATAAAGATATATTTACGGTAAATAGTCCTAATAAGTATAAACTTTTATGTGTCATTTCTGGCGAAACTCCCGTAGGCATTTTTTGTAAAAACCCGGAGGTAACCCTGAGCAAAGTGCGTAAAGCTATAAACTCACGTGATGTCGAATAACGGTGTTTTGGCGCCACCTTATATAAACATTGATTCGTCGCTATGGCATGCGCAACCGTATAATTACGGCGACCACACACATTTTTGTCATCGAGAGCTTTTTGAAGATAGCCTCTAACTAGTTAGTCAGCCCGGGCGCGGTATTTTGTAGATGGCTTCAATAGCTGCAATTCTTCGCGTTCTTACAGGACAAGGTTCAATCTAGGCGTGATGACACTTTTAAAGAATCAGAGAATAAATGGTTTTACAGAAAAATATATGCTAAAAACGTTGTAAAATATAATCCCGTTTTAATATAAACATTAAGATTAATAAGATTTTCAATAAAATAAAAGTATTAAATACAGCAATCGGCCATGTTATCTGAAATGCCAATCAAAAGAAATGACGTCACGTCTCAGTAAAAGTGATCGTGTTGCTTGAAGTTTGACGAGCTACGACGCCATGACACCTACGAGCGTTTTCGCGCTTAATTCAAATGACATAGCAGAAAATACATTAATTTACGTTAAAACTTAAGTTTATTGCTGAAATAAACTTTTTTTCGAAACTAGGAGACATGTACCTACAATAAGGAAAGGTATTTAAAAATCTGTCATCATGCCCATTGCGAATTTTAATTGGCTGAAACCCTTTTTGCGTCTCACTGCTGGGCACGGGTCTCTCTCCATTATCGGGGAGGCCTGGATATTACTCCACCACGCTGCTCCAATGCGGGTTGCTGAAGGTGCGGGTTAGTGTCCAACCCACTGTAGGATGTTTTCAAACTGCCCAATAGGCCTCCGACATCTGTTATCTATCGACGACAACCGGGACCGGTGGCTTAACGTGCCCTCCGAAGCACGGAAACGCGCATGAATTTTTTGCCACTAGCGATCACTCATCTCATACCCGACCGCGCCCGATGACGTAGTTGCATAGATCGTTTGCGTTCTACACTAACCGCCGGGCCATGCGGGCTTCACGAATTTTACTTAAGGTTACCTAAAGATATCCTCTATCAATCCTCGACCGTTCCTTTTCCGCTATGCAGTGTAAATAGTTTTGGTTCTGCACACGCCGCAGAACTATGTAGGTATACCTGTTTTTGTGTAAGTAAGATGTAGGATTTGGAATTAGTAAATAAATGATGATATTATTTATACATAACGTGCCCTCCGAAGCACGGAAACGCGCATGAATTTTTTTGTCACTAGCGGTCACCCATCTCACACTCGACCGCGCCCGTTTGGCTCAGCTGCATAGATCGCTTGCGTTCTACGCTAGCCGCCAGGTCATGCGCGCTTCAAAAACTGTACATATAGGAGAAGGAAATTTTGGTGTATTTTGCTTATTTATCGATGCTCTACAGAGTAGGAGAACATGGGGAGAAATCCGTTTCATTAAGTATAATGTTTTCCGTCACCATGCATTCCCGAAAGATACCTATACAAAAAATCTCATAGTCATACACTGACTACATCCCCTTCGAAAAGAGACTTGCCCAACAGTGCGTGGGCCAATAAAAAGTTGAAATAAAAATGGAATTATTGAAAAATATATTAATTATTACGTTGTAACAAAAATATCACAGATGGATATTTCGCGAATAAGTTATTAATGACTGCGGTCACGTTGAGACAAACCAAAATAAATAATGGACCGCAAGATGGAAAGATAATGAGACCTACGTGTGTAGGCAGTACCACGCGTTTCCAGGACAGTCCATTTGATCGAAGTAAAACGTACTCTATCATGTGCTCCTACGTGCCACAATGGTACACTTACTTATGGAATTTGACCCATCGTAACCTTGTATTCGGTCGCACGAAGAATAGTTTCACTTTCGTATGACTAAAATGTACAACTACTTTGGTGTAATTACGTGTAGTGAAAGATATATCAGTGAGATTGTGTCGGTCAGTGACGTAATCGCTGGACGTTGGGTGAATCGACTTAGCACATAGGCCGATGTGTGGCGAAACAACAACAATGCCGTAGATAATGACGCAACATTAAAAGCGGCCAAGTTCGAGTCGGACTCGCCCATGAAGAGTTCCGTAGCAGCAAGTAACGTAATATAAATTAAATGTTTTTTTTAATTTTATGTTTGAGTTGATTGAATGAAAGGTAAATTGCGGTTTACGATTTATGACGTAGGTATTAAAAAAACTACTTACTAGATCTCGTTCAAGCCAATTTCCGGTGAAAGTTACATATTTTTTTTTACTTTTATCATTCTCTTATTCTAAAAGTTACAGGGGACACACACACATTTTACCACTTTGAAAGTGTCTCTCGCGCAAACTATGCAGTTTAGAAAAGAATGATATTAAAAACCTCAATATAATTTTTGAAGACCTATCCATAGTTACCCCACACGTATTGGGTTCGATGAAAAAAATTTTTGAGTTTCAGTTCCAATGGGGAACCCCCAAAAATTTTTTTTTCTATTTTTGTGTGAAAATCTTAAAGCGGTTTACAGAATACATCTACTTACCAAGTTTGAACAGTATAGTTCTTATAGTTTCGGAAAAGTAGCTGTGACATACGGACAGACAGACAGACATGAATCCATAAGGGTTCCGTTTCTTGCCATATGGCTACGGAACCCAAAAACGGGCAATTTGGAGTCGTATGTAATTCGACATGAAACTCATGAAGTGAATTATCATAATTATCTCAATCTCTTAATCCTATCACGCGTCTTAAATACAAGTATAACAGTTTATGTTGCACGTTGTAAGCGTGACGAAAGTTCTTGGACCGGAACGCGTCAAATAAAGATGTGTTTGTAACTTAGAGCATCAAAGTTACTGACTCACCCCTCAGTAGAGACGGCATAGCGCCTCGCTTCGATACATAATTTTTGTGCCAAATCTGGTGCGGGGGAAGAACGCACACATTTTAATTTTGTCACACATTCACAAATATTCTTTCATAGCTACAGATGCATACATTTCTAAATATGTCAATTTTAAATAACAATGTCATTTTCTATGCACCGTCAACACTAACACCGACACACACAGACACACTAGTTGTATAACTAGAAGGCACATTGTGCATGGACGTTGGGACGAGGGGTTCGCCCGTAAAGGCCACTCCTCTGACGGGTTTCATATCTGTCATACCTTGATGCTCAAAGGTTTGTAACTATAATTATATTTCAGTGTCTTGTAATTATTATCAAACATGTGTCCAATTCTGTTTCTTCGTTTATTTGATCAATTCGTACAAATCATCAGTAGAGCTGTCAATATTAATGAGAAGAGAATTAGAGAAACAATAAGAGTGGGCTATTATTATTGCCTTTGAAATATTATTAGCCCACTCTTCGAACCTTTTAGAAATTCGTTTTTCTGATGAAAAAATGTTTGTTGATCATAAACGAGTAAATTTTTTTAACGTCCTTGAGCTGAGCACATTAAGATTAAATTACGCAATAGACCACCAAACTGCCCAAGAGCAAAAAATTTATACTATTATAAACTTATTTTTTTATTATTAAATCTTATAAAATGCTTTATAGAAGATTCAATATCGGACATCTAAGGAACATGTATTTTCTTCAAGTATCGGATATCGAATAATAGGTACATTGCCAGCCGTGAGATGTATAAAGACGACTGACTTTTACTCTGTTTTATAAAAATCTTTATGAAGTTTACTGCATTGCCTCCTCAACTTAATTTAGGTCAGCGCTAACCACTTGACATTGAACGGGGCTCCAGCTTGACAAATTGTAATAAAACAACACACAGCAAACGAAATTTCGAATGAATCAACAGCAATTATAACAATGTTTTTTATATAATCTTGACTTAGTGAACAAAATGTGTCAACTTTGTATTTAACTTATTAGTTTTGAAATACTGTTAGTTTATTTTTCAGTGCGATGAATAGATAGCATAAATGATAGCATTGATGATGGTCATCAAGTCCTTTTCACGTATAGGTGTTATCATCTCTAAACACAAACGCAAACCGAATATTGCTGTTTGAAATCGGCAGCAATCATCAAAGCGCACGAAAGTGCGCCGGACAAGTTCTAAGCACAGACCGCGCGTACACCGTGCACTATTTACCCGAACCGCTTCGAGCCACTTTTGACCCCCCTGTATCTTCTTACCTGATTAATAGATCTGGATGAAACTTTACGGGCATAATAACACCATTTAATGTACTTTGAATAAAAAGTTTCAATATTGTAGCTATTACAGAAAAAAAGTTATAGACTCGAGAAAATTGTAAATTTGGTACTCACTGACTCATGTACTCACTGACATCTCATCAAAATGTTTGACCGCTTCTAGAAGACCTACAAAGCTGAAATTTGGCATTTAGCTAGTCGTCAGGGTAAGAGTAATGGGAAAATTCGAATATTGGAAATTGGTCAAGTGCGAGTCAGGTTTTAGTCAAAATTATGTATAATGTTGGTAATACTTCTCTCTAAGACTTAAAAATCTGGGATTTGGCATGGGGATAGTCGTTAACATTTAAAAAAGTAAAGAAAACATCGAAAATTGGAAATTGGTCAAGTGCGAGTCAGATTATAGTCATTATCATTATGATGTATAAAAATGTTGGTCATACTTCTCTAAGACCTACAAATCTGAAATTTGGCACCGGGGTAGTCGTTAGCATAAAATTAAAGGAAAACTTTAGAAAATAGAAAATGGTCAAGTGCAAAAAGGAATTATAATACACGAAAGAAAATATCAGAACATAAAAAAAGAAATTATAGTATATTCAAAATTCATTTAAACAGATAACTAACTACGTTTTAAAATGAACTATAAACAAAACAATCCATTTCATCCCAAGATGTCGTGCACCGTATCGTATTGTAGTTTAAAATAAATGTT
Organism: Pyrgus malvae; assembly: GCA_911387765.1. NCBI lineage: Eukaryota > Metazoa > Arthropoda > Insecta > Lepidoptera > Hesperiidae > Pyrgus > Pyrgus malvae. The sequence goes on from OU426947.1 coordinate 27,152,941, forward strand.
TAAATTATTACCTGTTACATAAAGCTATTATTACATCTGGTGGACCAGACACACTTCATTTTAATAATAATAATATAATATGAACAACGTTGCGATAGGTACCATAAAGCAAACTGAGCAAAAAGAAATGAAATCCCACCAAAAACATAAATGTAAAAATGTAGGCCAAGTTCTTGTACATAAAAAAGAGTTGAAATCTAAACTACAGCCAAGTTAATAATAATCAGAACCGATATTAATCATTCGAACTTGGCGGGTTTTGAAATTTTAATGAAGGAAAAAAGTCCAACTCTAAAACTTACCTCCGCAAGATTTGCTCTTTTCAGAAGTATTGGTGTAATGAAAACCCACCAAGTTGGAATGGTTAATATCGGTTCTGATTATTATTAACTTGGCTGTAGTTTAGATTTCAACTCTTTTTTATGTACAAGAACTTGGCCTACATTTTAAAGAAATGAAATCCCACCAAAAACATAAATGTAAAAATGTAGGCCAAGTTCTTGTACATAAAAAAGAGTTGAAATCTAAACTACAGCCAAGTTAATAATAATCAGAACCGATATTAATCATTCGAACTTGGCGGGTTTTGAAATTTTAATGAAGGAAAAAAGTCCAACTCTAAAACTTACCTCCGCAAGATTTGCTCTTTTCAGAAGTATTGGTGTAATGAAAACCCACCAAGTTGGAATGGTTAATATCGGTTCTGATTATTATTAACTTGGCTGTAGTTTAGATTTCAACTCTTTTTTATGTACAAGAACTTGGCCTACATTTTTACATTTATGTTTTTGGTGGTTGCATTTATTACAAGTTGAATGCACATAACCAAACCTTATTAATTAAAGAATTCGTTAGTGCTTCAGTAGCATTAGAGCGTCAGAAGCGATATGGCTTTGTCCCTGTAGCTCGGGACCAGAATACAAGCTAAGGTATCCTCTGCCTGTCGTAAGAGGCGACTAAAAGGGGACTTTTGGGGTTGCGGGCGGAGTGAGTGGGAGCTCAAATCGTCCAGCCAGCAGCTCCGGGAAGAAGTATGTGCGTGTGGCGGCACTCCGTTAGAGTAGAAGAGCTCATACTCATGCGCAAGAAGGGCACCGGTACGTTCTTTTGGAGATCCCGGGGCCATTCGAGAGAGGGTTTTAGTGTGGTCTAAATCCCACATAAACCAGTACCACTCCCCAGGGTACTGGGTACCCCCCAGCCCCGAGTTCAGATGTACTCGCAAATCTTGCAATAAAACTGGCGTAAAATGTGCTACTGGCGCCGTGTAATGTGAGATGGGTGATGGGTAGATGGGGATGGGTGATAATGGCAATGCGCTTTTCTATGCTTTGAAATAAATGAATAAATAACGATTCACACTCATAGCCCCATAGTAGGGTAGACATAGAATCGTTAGATAGCAGTCGTTGAACCTTTTTGGAGACCTTATGGGCGGTTTATAAACAACCGAAAGCAAATTGGCCACTAACATTTTTTTGTATCACTTTCAAATACCTATCTCCAGTGGGACATACCGGTGTCCTCCACGCGCGGCGTCCTGGAACGGGCCCATCTTTGGGAGAGCAGATGTGCTCTCCTGCACCTTCCGGTACTTACGGCGGCATGCGGTCACGCGCACACCGTTGTCCTTCCCGGAGCTGCTGGCCGGACGGCTTGAGCTCCCACTCTCGTCGCCCACAACCCCGGAAGCCCCCTTTTAGTTGCCTCTTACGATCAGACAGGGGATACCGTATGGCCAACCTAGTCCTGAAGCTACTGGGACTAGTATGGTGCATCTCCACTAACCCGAATTGAAGCATTGGAAGCGGACTGGTGACTTCACCAGTCTGCTTCACTTCGCTTCACTTGGGACTTACTTAAGTTCCAAGCTTCCCCACTAATAGAGGATGAGCTGTGCCTAGGCACAGCTCATCTTCAATGCTAGCATTAGGACGCAAAAATGGGTTGCAATCGAGAACTAATATAGACCTCAATATATTAATCCCGGCTGGGTAATTTTTATTAACAAAAGCAAAAACTTTGATACAAAAAGAACGTATTAAAAATAAAAAATGAGAAGTATTTTTAATTACATAAAATGTAGCTTACGGAAACGCAAATAATAAAATTACAGTTCTCATGGTGATATATGCACTCGACCTGCAGCGAAACTAGCGCTACACTTGACACTGCTTGAAAGAACACATCTTGTTAACATCCAGGTAGTGTAAAGTTGTTCTCACAAATTTAGCGTATCTCAAATTCTATAATCAGCAACTTTATATTTGCTAGTTACGGAAGTTGCTGAAGCGAATTAATGGAATTGTCGCAGCTAACTGGTTAAATCAGTCTCTCAATTGAAAGGCTAGCCCGTTAATTCAACGCCGAAATTAAATTAAATGCCTAGGCCGATAGTTGATTGCACGAGCACCACTCCAATATAGGGGCAAAAAACTGATGTCCACGCGGACGAAGTCGCGAGCGGCCGCTTAGTTATTGATAAAAAATGTGAGGCATGTGCCGTATTACGCCGTGGCCGGGGTTTTCCAGTAATTAAAAAGATTTAAATTTAATTTTTACTCAAATGAAGTTTTTAATAAAGTTGTTTGCTTTATTAAATAAATAGAATCTTAAATAATTACTTTCCTTTTTATATCAAGTAATCATTTGAGTTGCATACTTAAGGTCACTCTAGCCAAACATTACAAAGTCGTTCGTAATTTGTAATTGTAATTTGCCGGCGAGCAAAATTGTTGTGTCAAACTGGAGGCAAGCACTTGACACTGGCTGAACGAGATATGGTTAACGTAAAAGCCTACACTCGACGCAACGCATAGCTTAAAGCCTTAAATATTCATTCTTTCGTAAGAGCCATATTACATCGACTGCAGCGTAGACTGAATCGGTTTACAGATCATTTGCCGGCGTGCGAAGTTGTTGTGTCAAAATGGAGCCAAGCACTTGACACTGGCTGAACGACATATGGTTAACGTTAAAGCCTGCACTCAACGCAACGCATAGCTTAAAACCTTAAATATTCATTCTTTCGTAAGAGCCATATTACATCGACTGCAGCGTAGACTGAATCGGCTTACGGATCATTTGCCGGCGTGCGAAGTTGTTGTGTCAAACTGGAGCCAAGCACTTGACACTGGCTGAATGAGACCTATGGTTTACCGCAAAAGCGTAACTCAACGCAACGCATAGCTTAAAGCCCTGTATATTTATTGGTTAATCTATCTCTGGGGAGCAATGTAAGATGCCTTATTATATCGACTGTTTCACAGTAATGGTGAAGCAAATACACTGCTGCCACAAAATAAATAGATACTGCGGTTTTGGGAGGGGGGAGGGGCTTGAGCCACCTAGTCCCCCTTTGGATCCGTTAGTGCGTTCACTCACTCCCTTATTTAATTAAATAAATAACAATACATTCTCATTGCTCCACACATAGTGCCATGGACACACACAAAGATAGTAACCCAAACAGCCAGAATATTTAAACTCGTTATTCTTTATGCTTTGCCTGGAATGAAACCGGGACTCTTCGATGACTCACACGGGTCGTCAAACTTTGGTGTACCTAATTGAGTGTGTTTTATCTGCGGTGCACATTACGCAAAACACGTGCACTAAACGTGACGTTGCAAGACGTCGTAACATGAAAATGCAATGTGAGTATGAGGATTCGTTAAGAGGCCGTATATACGAAATTTTACCGATTTCGCTGATTTACCTGATTTAACACATGAGATTTTGCAGTTAAAATACCATTTTTCCATAAGCTTCATTGAAAAATATAACTGGTCATTTCAATAATAAAATGAAAGCTCTATTAAAATAATCTAACTACGGCACTATTCCACGTATAGCTAGCTCAGTTTCTATACAATTTGTCTATTGTAATAACGAAATGATGAAAGTTTGAGTGAATGATTTCGTCGAACGAAACTAAATGCCGGCGCAGTCTGTCTTTGTGTCGATATTTTGTAATTCTATACTTTAATTAAAAGTGAAGCGCGCATGGCTCGGCAGTTAGCGTAGAACGCAAGTAATCTATGCAACTAAGCCAAATGGGCGCTGTCGGGTGTGAGATGGGTGACCGCTAGTGGCAAAAAAAAATCATGCGCGTTTCCGTGCTTCGGAGGGCACGTTAAGCCGTCGGTCCCGGTTGTTGTCGATAGATAACAGTCGTTAAACCAACAGGCGTTGGAAGCCTTATGGGCGGTTTGAAACATCCCACAGCGGGTTGGCCACTAACCCGCATCTCCACCAACCCGCATTGGAGCAGCGTGATGAAGTAAGCTCCAGGCCTCTCCAATAATGGGGCTCTCCCCACGGGTCTCTACCCGTGCCCAGCAGTGGGACGCAAAAAGGGTTGCAGCCATATCAAAACCAGAACTTTGTATCTATTCTAATTCAGTTTGACTTTATTGTTTCTGGACAAAAGGCTCAATTTCGATGCAATCCTCAGTTTGTATACAATGCATCGATTATAATAACAGAACAATTCGAGTTCCATAGAGTAGATCGGGTTACGTTGATCGAATTGTGCTAACACAAATGAAATCTATATTCTCTTGAAATTTTATTATTCTATCATGGTACACTTAAGCTTGAAATAGAATGTCAATACATTATCATTTATTGTTTTTTTTATAAATAAAACAAAAAGACAGACGGGCCACCGACAGATCACCGTCGCCAATGGGCACGGGAAACACCCGGGAGCCAGCCGAGCATTTAGTTTTAGCCAGCTTTAGAGGAGAGCTTTTTTACAGCTTGAAAAACGCCATGTTATAGTCCACAGAAAATGCCTCAGCTGGAGAGTTGTCCCATAACCTAAACATCCACGGTAAGAAGGAGCGTGCAAAGCGGACTGTGGAGGACCGCCACGAGTACAGATGGTGCCGGTGGATCTTTAACCTGCGTCTCGAGGTATAATCATGGAATGGTGATGTAGGCATGAATTTGATAAGTTCCTTGGAGCACTCACTATAGTAAAGTTGGTAGAACACGCAGAGTGAGCCTATGACTCTTTGCAATCTAAGCAGCAGCCGGGAATCGAACCCGGAACCCTCCGATTTGCAATCCGGCAGGGTAACCATTGCGCCACACGGGTCGTCGATTATATTGTTACTCTTGAATAACTTGAATCGTCAAGTGAATCTTTCTTTTAATGCTCAGTTTATATACAATATGGTGACTAAAATAACAAAGATGCAAGATTCATAAAGTGTAATAAAAATATGTTTTATTTGCACAGCGGAGACCTACGTGTATCTCCAATCTTTTGGTTATTTCTTTAACTAATTTCATCTCGAATTGCCATCCCTGCTTCTCTGAGCTTATAACATAGCTATACCTGTACTAAATCTTAAAAGCTATCTGTATATTGCGTATACTCTACGTATAAGTACATTAACGACGAATAAAGCATATTAGTAATATGAGTTATACGTCCGGCTTGGTACGTAATTACACCTTACCATAACCATAAATTACCGGACTGCGAGTTTTGTAATAACCACATTGTTTATTTGCTTTGACAATATTTGCCAAGTAAAAGCTGAAAACATCGGCGTAAACCGTTTCGAATGGTTGCGTTGAAAATAAAACAAAGCGAGTGATTGATGACTCTTCACACCTATAGAAAACCAAAAGTTATTATTTATTTAAGGCAGGATACACACTGAGTGTTCTGGGAAGATCCGTTTACAAATTCTCGGGTTCTCGAAAGCGACGAGATTGCGGAAGTTATTTCTTTGATACTTTTATGGATTTTTCTTGTAGGTGGCAAATTATTAAAGTCCTCAAAATATATAAGGACTATTGGACAACTTTTAGCTCAAGAAAAATAAGTATTACTGGCATTAACAATTTGAAATATTATAACTCTTCTAAGACGACGGTTAATTTTGCAGTTAGGGATTCAACGCACTTTCTGACAGAGTGTTGCAGAATTTTTTTTCAACCTTTTTTTTATGTCCCACCGCTGGGCACAGGTCGCCTCTCATAAGTGAGAGGGATTTAGGCCATAGTCCACCACGCTGGCCAAGTGCGGATTGGTGGACATCATGCTTTCGAGAAATTATGAATTTCTCTCAGGCATGCACGGTGATGGAGAACATCGTAATTAATTAAATATCACGATATTTATATATCAGCGCACATTACAAATTTCTTTGTCAGAGGTGCGCGCCGAGGATTTGAACCTGGGGTCGATCGCGTCGAAGACCGCGGTTTTTTACCACTCGGCCATCGCTGCTCAGTATTTGCAGAATATCCTAAGCTTATATTGTAGTATTTTATTTTTACTATGCTGGCTTTCTGCTAAACCTTTTGCGCTACACTGCTGGTCGATGGTCTTCCCCAAAAGTTGGGACCGACAATGGTCAACGTGCCCTCCGAAGCACGGAAACGCGCATGAGCATCGGTGCTCCAAATAAAATTTATTAGCAAGGAGATAAGCAGTTGTCTAGTGTTCTTCGACAACATGAGTACCTACGGGTCTGCTCTCAGTAAGAAGAAAATAGATCTTAGATCGTCACGCCAATTCGTAGGACTCTTAAATCGTTAGTCAGCCTTTTCATGTCACCATTGTATAAATTAACGTTCTTAGAGCTTGAAAGGTATTGACAGGAGTTATGGCGGAAAGTCGAAAAAGACATATTGTGCTCGTGTTTTACTTTTACTTTCTTGGTGTATTTTTGAGTTATAACGGATAAATTTGATGGCATTTTGTTCGATATACATAGGTTATTTAAAGTGCACGAGTGTTGTGAATTAAAATAACAATGCGAAAATATGTTTTTCAGCTTGCCTCTAAAATTCCATTGGTCACGTTCTGGTAAAGAAGCCATCGCTTTACTTAAATGTCTGACTTACTTGACTGGCTGATTACTGACGACTTACTGACTTTGCCCATTATTACTCGTTCAGTTTCACCGAAACTGGCAAAAACGTGATGCAAAAATTATACTTGACGATGGCAATATGCAGTGTTTGCGATGCTATAATTGAAGAAAAAAAAACTTCTGAATGAGAAATAACTAAGCGGGTTCTTTATTGTGTACACATTTATTAGACGCCATTATTATACTGAAGAAAAACTAATAATTGAAAATGACAATTTTACATTTTTAACTATTCCATGGAGTTCAAGCCGACTAGTGCTGCTACAGCTCTTTCGGATTTTATCCCTGCTTATTTTATTTAATATTATAAATTCGAAAGTACCTAACTCTGTCTGTCTGTCTGCTACGTTTTTCCGCTTAAACTACTGAACCAATTTCAATGAAATTTGGAACACAGATAGAGTGGACCTTGGGAAAGGACATAGGATGGTTTTATCCTACGGGAACGTATAAAACGGGTCCACGCGGGCGAGGCCGCTGGCGGAAGGCTAGTTTAAAAGAAATACTTCCCCTTTAAACCTCTTAGATTGCAATCCTTATTGACAAAACAAAGTCATGTTAGTTCTAGTTATATGTTTTCTTTGGAAGGTGATGCGTACCAACATAGCTCAGGTTATTTGTAGGAACAGTAGCGTGTTCAAACATTTAATATTGACCGCTAACATGAGGCATGTTTGCCTAAACATGACTAATTAGCCATTTACACCACTGACCATCTTACGCTTTAATATATTTGACATAGAGCCGAGATTTGACCAATGACTTGCATATTAAAATAAATTTGTCGAACCTTGGCCCGTTTTACTCAAGTCATCAAAGAATATGTTGTTTTACGATTGCGAATCTTGTTTTTCACAACGTCTTTTTTTCGCTATTAACATTCTAAAGTGTAAATCGAACTACGCCCATTGCAAGCCGTTTCTTGCAACATCGTTGGAAAATTTTAATACTTGCGTGTTTTATTGCTGTGCATTTTAGAAATATTACATATGTATTACAATGAAAATAAACAAAATATTTTCAACGAAAACAACTTAAGCAGGGAAACGCGCATGAAATATTTTTTGCCACTAGCGGTCACCCATCTCACACCTGACCGTGCCAGATTGGCTTAGTTGCATAGATCGCTTGCGTTCTACGCTAACCGCCGGGCCATTCAACAAACTTTAGTAACATGTACATATAATTTTAATTCATAATTTTTAACAATGATTTTTAGTAACATGTACATATAAAAATCGACTACATCTGAACAACCCACTGATCTATGATCTAATGCGGATCGGTGAAGAAAGCTGATTCTAACATTGCGATTCAGCAACTTAAGTATGTACTTATATCATAAGAACCTTAAATGTTTTATCATAATTAATAAATATTAATTTAATCATATTCAATTTTATAAGTTAAATTAAATTAAATTAGGTAAATAGCCCACAGGTATACATCCCAAATTATACAAAAAAAAATTATATTTGTTTGACAAATGCCAAAATAAAGAAAGAAAGAAACGTTACACACTCATAGCCCCACAGTAAGGTAATTAATACCCTGTGTCGTGGGTACCATGGACACAAACAAAGACAGGAACACAAACACCCAGACCGAGAACAGAAATTTAAACTCATCATTAAAATTTCTGTTTCGCCGGGAATCGAACCTGGGACCTGTCGATTGGCAGTCCAGCATAGTAACCATTGCGCCACGCGGGTCGTCAAAATGTATGTTTATTATTGTTATATAATTATATCCAAAAGTATTAGGGAATACAAACAGAATGCAATACCATTAAACAACTTTCTAGTATCCAGACAAGCTTTTCTATTTAACTTGGGCTCACTTGGAATTTTAGTTTCCACGAATTTATTAGTTAAACAATGTGGGCGGAATTAACACTCCAATGAGTTTAAGTTCTGATTGCTTTTGGGGAAATCCAATATAACTTCATTCTGTCCTAAAAATAAATTTAATGTACTTTGGAAAAACTGTATGCATTTGGTCTTAATAGACATTTGTTTTTTACCTATACACGCTTTTAACCTGAAATAATGACTACTACCTTGAAAAAAATTTTTTTTTCTAAATTACGTTCACTTCTGGGCACAGATGTATGGGAAGTGGGAAGGATTTAGGCCTGGCCAAGTGTGGATTGGTGGACATCAAGCCTTTTATAAATATTAATAATAAATTTTTTAGCCTTACATTAATTATTAGATTTTTAAAATTATTATAAGAGTTTAAACAATTTACTATACTCTAGCATACAATATTATATTATTAATTAAAATTAACTAGGGGTGCGGGTTAAGAAAAAAGCCAACGGACATTATATTAGTAAATATGTTTATATTATTTTTGAAAATCTGACATTTCACTCGAGGTAAATATAAAGCGTCACTATCTTTCTGCCTCGTGGGGTACATTTCGTATGCGCATGTTTATTTACTTTTCAAAAATTGTTTTATTATTAAAAATGAAAGTGCATATATTTAATATATGTATATACCAGTTAATGTAAGGAATTTCTCTCGGGAAAACAGAGAGCGAATAGATACATCGCTACATTATTTTAAGACTACGTTTTTTGCAATATAAAGTTAAAAATTTCTCGCAGCGTTGGAAAACATCGTTATTAATTAAATATCACAATATTTTTGCTCACCGCGTTGCAGTGATAAATACGACCTTAACAATTTTTGAGGTGAAAACTTCTTTAGCGGCGTTGTGCACTTTTTTGGGATGGGTAAAAAATATTAAACTCGCGTCAGGACAGGTGGCCTGATCGAAAATTCGTAAGATAGTAGAGGAGACGTGGAAGATCGACCTTCACCGATCTGATAACTCGATAAGACATATTTTTTATCAAAATGTTATAATTTATAAACATATAAATATTATCTAATATATAAAATTCTCGTGTCACGGGGTGCGTAATTGAACTCCTCCGAAGCGGCTCGACCGATTTTCGTGAATCTTTGCAAGGATATCGGCTAGGGTGGAGAATCGGACAACATGTATTTTTCATCCCCCTAAATGTTAAGGGTGGTCCACCCTTAAATTAATTTTTTATTTTTTTGGACAAAATTTTTTGTTTTTATTTTTTTATGATACATCATACTAAAATACAACTAACCCTAAATTTTCACCCCTCTATGATCAACCCTTATTTTTTATTTATTAATTAAAAACTTTAATTTTTTTGGGAAGATTTTTATTTTTATTTTGTCATGACCTAGAATAAAAAAAATCATCTGTCATCGTAAATTTATCATTAATTTCCAGTGCAATAATTATTTATTTACAATTTATTAATCTGACAAAGACAGCTTTAACTCTCAGTTAATTAAGTGATTTCATGTAAATAAACACGTGTTGTGAGCTCCCGCCAACAACGGCCATTACTGTACCTGTATATATTGTACTTAACATTTTTTAATAAAATTTGCACACCGTGTGCAGTTTGATTAAACTTGAAAGATAGAATAGGTTACATCTCAATTTATAGTCGCAATATTAGGTATTTTATTACTGATAGTTTAAGGCACGTCTGCCGGATTATCTAGTTAATATAGTCCAGGGTCGATAATTTTTAAAACCAAAAAAAATCATAATAGGATGAAACCCATTAGAAAAGGAGGGAAATATGATAAAAATGAAAGGAAAAATAATTTACGGGCGATCTGAGGTTGGGAAGGGGATGGGGGTGAGTTTTTAAGGGTAAAAAACGGGTTTTCTCGATTTCCGGCAAAACTAAAAGTCCTATCGAAAAAAGTCAAATGGAAAAGTTGTAGATAATAAAAAGATCTAAAACTTTTGTATTTACACTTTTTTCACATAACCTCAAAATTTATGTGAAAAATTCAAAAAACCAAGTTTTTGGTTTTTTATTTTTATCTTTTACAAAAATTTTTTGTTTTTAACGAAATTTTGTGAAAACTTACCTTTTTATGTCCCAAATACGCTGTAATTTATTTAATTAAAAATATTTATTTTTTCACCTTATTTTGAATTAATATCGAAAAAACAGCCTAATTTTCAATCGAAAATTCACCCGTCAAAATATCAGCTTTTTTCAAAAAGTTGGTGTGGTTTCTGTTCGTTGGAATCTCTACTTTCCGATGGTAAAAAAAAAATATATGTTACTATGGTAAATCTTCTCAGAAAATGCAAAAATTCAAATTTTTTTTATTGCATACACTTGCTTATCATCTGCCTTATTGCAAATGATACAAACAGATTCATCCATACTGATAATCTGAAAAGACAAAATCGAATTAATAATGTCTTCACTATTTAATCGTGAATAAACTTCCATGAAAAAAAAAATATTAAAGAAATCAATGTCAAAATGTATAAATAATATATTATAAATCTATAAAAAAGTATAAAATATATATGAAAATCGGCCAAAAGTTTGTTTTATTAGAAATATATTTACGATATATATTTTATATATTTTTTATAGATTTTAAATATATTATTTATACATTTTGACATTGATTTCTTTAATATTTTTTTTTTCATGGGAGTTTATTCACGATTAAATAGTGAAGACATTATTAATTCGATTTTGTCTTTTCAGATTATCAGTATGGATGAATCTGTTTGTATCATTTGCAATAAGGCAGATGATAAGCAAGTGTATGCAATAAAAATTTTTTTGAATTTTTGCATTTTCTGAGAAGATTTACCAAAGTAACATATATTTTTTTTTTTACCATCGGAAAGTAGAGATTCCAACGAACAGAAACCACACCAACTTTTTGAAAAAAGCTGATATTTTGACGGGTGAATTTTCGATTGAAAATTAGGCTGTTTTTTCGATATTAATTCAAAATAAGGTGAAAAAATAAATATTTTTAATTAAATAAATTACAGCGTATTTGGGACATAAAAAGGTAAGTTTTCACAAAATTTCGTTAAAAACAAAAAATTTTTGTAAAAGATAAAAATAAAAAACCAAAAACTTGGTTTTTTGAATTTTTCACATAAATTTTGAGGTTATGTGAAAAAAGTGTAAATACAAAAGTTTTAGATCTTTTTATTATCTACAACTTTTCCATTTGACTTTTTTCGATAGGACTTTTAGTTTTGCCGGAAATCGAGAAAAACCGTTTTTTACCCTTAAAAACTCACCCCCATCCCCTTCCCAACCTCAGATCGCCCGTAAATTATTTTTCCTTTCATTTTTATCATATTTCCCTCCTTTTCTAATGGGTTTCATTCTATTATAATTTTTTTTCACTTTTCATTATTTTTAAAGGCTTCTACCCTGGACTAATATATAATATTATCATTATATTTATTTATATACAAGAGTGAGGTGATCAAAGAAAATTGATTAAAATTAATTATATTAAAAATTGCTATGAACATTTTTCGATAGGCAAGTTATCATTGGCATGTATGTTTATAAATTATGTTTGATAAAAAATATGTCTCATCGAGTCATCAAATCGGTGAAGGTCGATCTTCACCGGCTCTTAGACCAAGATGGAGGGGTGACAGCTGATGACGGCTCAACTGTCTATACTTGTAAAATTCGTTTATATCAAGTATTTAAAATATGGAAATTGAACAAAGTGCATCTATTAAAGTGACGAAGAAATAGTGAAAGAAAATGAGTGAGTACTTTATATAAATACTAGATGAAAAATAATACTGATAATAAAAGCAATTCGTGCGCAATTATTCCCTAACCATTCCAAAATATCAAAAATGCACAACGTTAATGTTCAAGATTTCACTTCTGCCGGCACTACCGGAGCGCAACCCGTTTTTTTTTTATTAGAGGTGCGCGCTGGGGATTGAACTCGGTGTCTCCACTCGGCCAATGCTACTCATTATTTAATTCATAGTAAGTATCAAATAAAATATCGTTAGAATCCAGTAGGTACGCAAGTTCTTTAGATTGATGGAGAGAGTATTTAAAAAGGCATATGACCACGTGAGGCGATTAACAGAGAGATTATTTTTAACTCTGCTTGAATAATAAAATAATTTTAACTATGATTTTGTCAATAACCTTAATACCACACCATTTATCAGAATATGCAATGTGAAACTAGTCATTACTATGAGCAATAATTCGCATCAAGTAAGCGTATAGGTCAGTAGGTTAATTCATCCGAATCCCAAAAAGCCAAATATTAAAAAGATTGAATTTATGACAGTGTAAATAATTAAAAAATATACACTCATGTATAGTTGGTAATCGTTTGAAAATTAATTTTAATGTGGGAATATTTAGTTATGGTGTATGTACATTGTACAATGTATATTTAAACCCACGCCGATTATGAAACTTTATGAGGACTTTTAGGATGGATTTAATAATGGACACCGGATAGTGTATTGACCTTTATCAATTTTTTTATAAATATATGAATTTATCGTGCTGACCGGAAAGAAGACAGCGGGAAGCTGCTGGATTCACAACATGCAGGACGCAAGACTATGAAATGTTTGATGGATGAATATGATCTTAGCACTAGGCAGTTTTATTATTTTTTTAAACATAAATTAAAAAAACAAACGGAAATCAGTATTAAGTTTCAATGACCAATATTGTCCTTTAATACATTTGACGACCAATTGTCCTCAAATACTCGAAACAGAAATTTGAATGATGAGTTTAAATTTCTGTGCTCGGTCTGGGTGTTTGTGATTCTGTTTTTGTGTGTATCCATGGTACCCACGACACAGGGTATATGTACCCTACTGTGGGGCTATGAGTGTGAATCGTAATCGTTAATCATTATTTTGGCATAGAAAGCCGTCAAACGCTACCCGCCAATCCGAGCGACGTTCAAAGAAATGACAATGTCGATTTGAAAGAGCACTATAAAAATTCGTTCATTGAATTAAAGCTTCCTTGGCCGAATGGTTACTTTGGCTAACTTATTACAGACCCGAGTTCAAACCTCAATTGGAAGCTATTTCAAATGGCATTGTTAAGTAACACTAAGCAAATGAGTGTTTCGTTTGAAATTAAACCAAGAAAGTAAATTGTTTTTATCCGAGCAACGCTCGGTCGTCCAGGCACTTACTTACTTTTTATGTGACAACAGCAAAGCATAAAGGATGGTTGGTTATAAATAATTGTGCTAAGATTATTATAACATAAATAGTATTTAAGCAGTTGGAGTATTGGTTAAATCTCTTCGATAGTTTTGTCCTGTCATACTAAAACAATGGCTATAGGTATAGGTTCCATTATCATTACGAAAACATTGAGAATCTAGGGGCCAAAAGGCACTATCCAAGAACTTTTTCAATAATGCTATGTTGTGTATTAAATAAAAGGGCCTGTGTTTCACAATGAAGCAATGTTCAGAACATATACAAAATAAACAACTCATTGATATTTATTAAAAGAATTCCTAAAACTAAATCCCGACTAACTACCCACGTTGTTTCATGAAAACATTTAATTTATTTCATATCATGTTTGTACAAATGTAATCAACGACAGATAAACTGACAATCGAAGATGAAAACTCTCGAATCTGATTACATTCCTTCGGACTACTCCTTAGTGTAATTTAGCCAGCGTGACTCAGCAAAACCAATATGTTAAGAGTTAAGCCATAAAAAGAAAAGATTCGTAACAAATCAACAAACATTTACACGCCTATGCTAATGTGATAAAAAGTATCAATATTAGGAGATGACAAGTTTGTTTGCGTACGTTATTACATGTTTACACATTACAGTATCAATTATTCTTGTGAACTTTGATTTTCATTTTTGGTTCTTTGTGGTTTTAGAACTTAAATGGATTGACCACCCGGTTAGCTTGGACCACCCGGTTTGCTTAGTATAGTTAGCCTAGTATATGGGTACAAACAATCTTTATAGGTTGAAGTAGCCCTGGGCTGATACGGCCCGAGCCTCTTTAATCAAAAAAAATAGCCTAGTATATTTTGAAGTCATCACATATTTCCTGATGGCCGGAAATTTCCTTCGACAGAAATCTTACTAATATTATAAATGCGAAACTAAGTTTGTTTGTTACTCTTTCACGCGAAAACTACTCAACTGATCATCATGAAACTTTGTACATATATTCTTGTAGTTAATAAGAAGTAAAATAGGATACTATAAAAAAATTAACGAGGTTTAAACCGCGGGGCACAGCTAGTAAAATATAAATCAAAACAGTAAAATTAACTTTTTTCGTTCAGACTCTTTTTGTGCACCTATATGGTATCCTCGACTCCGGTAATCCTGCTGGGACTATGTATGTTAGGAATCAACGTCGGTAGTTGAATAAAAAATGTGACGAAGTAGGAGTAAACGCCTATAAAAGCGAGGCCTCCTCTAAGAGGATTAGTAGTGTGTGTGTATTCGTAAGTGCAGTCACTCTACCCGTTTGCGTCCTGTAATTCTGTATTTGTGCTAATCTATAATTTTATTGTGGTTGTACACTGAAATGCTAATTAACCTTAAATCATTTTTGTGGATTTTAAAAAGGCTTTGTGAATTAAATTGTGATTTAAATATTCCACTTCTGGTTTTTTATTCCTAAAATCTATTTGAAGCGTTATTCATAATATATCAAAAGTTTAGTAGATAAAATATTATCCAGATTGCAAACCGTTGCACACAATTGGACCTATTTACGCAAACTGGAACCAATCCACACTCATGCCGAAATTGAGTTAAGTACACAGAAAAGCTTAAAATTGCACCTTCTATCGACCCTGTAAAGATCAAAATGATCTCACAATTTTGACAGAACAAAACATTTTCATGACATGTTTACCAATCCACAAAACATCAGTTGTCTAATATATTAAACAGCTTTTTCTCAAAACTATTATCATCATCATCATGTGTGGGTTGGTTCCGGTTTGCATAAATAGGTCCAATTGCAAATAATAGGACTTTTGTTGGGTGCCTAATGACTTAAAGTTCCGATTTCATTCGTTTAATTAATACTGCGCACTGTTCTGTTGCGAATGTCGACAGACATTAGACTTACGTCTATTTTGTAACAGAACACTCGAATCGGCCAACGAAATGAGAACACAAAATTCAAACTCGTATTTTGTGCTTTTCATTTTCAAATAATGAACCCCAGCTCGTGCACACATGTTCTTATTGTAGGTTCGGCGGTGATACGAGTAGCTGTAAAAAGGTAAAGGTTTTTAAAACAAAAGTATTATCCATGCATCCGTCTGTTTTTTTCTGTTTATCATACCGTTCAGCTACCGGCTACTGTTCAGTTACCGGCTGTAGAGCGTACCAAACTAATTGTTTGGTATACTTAGGTACATACATACTCTCGAAAAACATAGCCCTCTCTGGCGCAATTGGGTAAAAATACGAGCAGCAAGCCATGCTTTCTCAAGACGTCGATGAGCAATATAACCATAGATTAATTTGCCTAGTGTCTAGTATCTGGTACGGGTCTCTCCTCTTTAGTGGGAAGGCCTGGAGCTTACTCCACCACGCTGCTCCATTGCTGGTTGGAGTTGGTTGGTCTAGTGTCTAAATAGTATTTATAGGCTACTTTTATAGCTCAGTTTGCTCTTTAGCAAATAACTACGAAGAGTGTTAGACTTGGTCAAGTAGTTTTAAGGGAATTCATTAAAAGTAAAAAATAAACGGATTTTATTTTTTATGATTTTATAGTAACAATGAATGATAAAATCTGTTATAGATGTTCTATGTCACGAAGTCCGTTCGGCTATAAATGTTTAGCGTGCATAACCTCGAGAACGTTCAGTGTTGACATAGTACAAAGGAGTTCTTCTTTCTTGGATCTTTGTATCGTGTTGTCAAGTACACGTAAGCTATACTCGCACGTGTCAAGATTTTTTCAATAAGCCTTACGTTAGCTTTTGATGAACCAAGCCCCACCTTCCCATTAAATTTGACGTTCCTATTATAATAAATCTCCCTGTTAACGTATGTCGCCCATCCGCCATTACGTAATGATGCGACTTGACATTACTTAAATTGCCTTACTTGGGTTAGCAGTTAGGTTCAATTTTGAATGTTTCTACTCTTCGTGTGTCTTTGTAAAGCGATGTCAATTCGTTTTGAGTAATCGCAAGGATATGCAGATTTGAACACTTATTTGTGTCAATGTGAGTGTAAAATTCTTCGGTTTATTTTTAAAATACTTTCCATTTTTGTATAATTTGGTATGCGTAATTGGAATCCCACAGTCTTTCGTGGAGCCAGCGCCACCTATTCGTAAACTACGTAGAGAGCGTGAAAATATTCCAACTGATTAAACAATATTGTTATTTAATAACCCTTTTCGATATATCGGATCTGGGCGCGATCTGCTTCTTGAATTGCGAATGATTTGGCATTTTTCTACTACACTGTCCACATGCAAACTGAATTGCTAGGAGTTCGCTATCATAAATATAAGGATAGACTGATTTGAATCTTCTAGAGCTCAATTAATTTTCCAATTTTCGGAAGTTTTTATTTCAAGAAAATTTAAGTGCCTATAGTCTTATAATATAATTATAATTTTAATATAATTTTGTATTGCATTTAATTTTAAACGCATCTATCTATCTAAACTTCTTTGTCTTATTTACGTTATGTTAATTTAAATAGGTTTTCATTATGTCCTATGATGTAGTATGTAAACATATCAATGGCATGTCTATGTATATTATATTTAAAATTATTGTAATATTTACAGCACAGGATACGAAATATAGACTGTCCTAATTCTTTAAAATACTTTTCAAACATAAATATCGCAAATATAGATTTGTGAAAGCAGAAGCTAATTAGTTCCGCCTAAGTATGCAGCTTTCTTTATAAAAAGAAACAATTACAAAATGGACCTACCTACCTGTTGAATAATTTTATTGTTTCGTAATAAATTAATATAATATGTAGATTATCATTATAATGCAAATCACATATTGAAGTTTGTGACCTGTTGTTGTGAATAACCAACTAGGCATCTAATGTAATGTAAATTTCATTTAAAAATAATTTAATAATATTAGACGTAGGTTGCAGAAATTTGCTTATCAGAAATATCTGTTCTAAATAAACTATTTTCACTAGGGTTGTCCCACCACTATACTCATAGAAATGAAATAAGACAGTTTGTAATGAAATGATATATTTATTAAAATCCTGGAAATCGTACAAAGACTAATTTCAAATGAATGTACACGGTCATTAACCGTCATTACGTTTTAGGCTTTTAGGGCCTAGGAGAAAAATGGGGACAAAAAATTGCTATGAAAGGATCGAGTTGCGGGCCGTCATTACTTACCCTACGAGTTCGGTGGTGAACGAAAAGGTGGTAGGGGAGCAGATCTAAGGGGGAACACTGACTGACGCTGCTGATACCGTTACTGATTCTACTGCTGAGATACAGGAAACCACAATTAAATGGCTCATTACAACGGGATTTTAGATGTTTTGGGAAAGCAGAAAAAATGTTTTGAACGAACCTTCTTCAAGGTCGTAAGCTTGCTTTTGATATCAAATCTTTAGAGGGTGAATGTAATTGGGGAAACTTCACAAGGAAGTAAACGACTTCAACAGCTTGATTGGAGTATATTTATTTACAAGTTTACAAGTTTATATTTACAACTCGAATGTTGAGAATTTAACAATAATTTTGGTGTCTGGCAACACGCATCAAGTAGGTACTATGGAGTCTATCTGCTAACAACTTGCGGTAGCTATCCTAATTTCGCCTGGTCTTGTCATTTCTGAACTCCGTTTTTATTCTATCATATTAAATCTTCTGGGACTTACATCCCATTAAGTTTGCATTTGAAGAGTAGCGGTGTCTGAGTGGTAAAGACCACGGTCTCCAATACCCGATTCATGCGCTCGCCTCTGACAAAGGAATTTGTAATATGCACATTTATCGCTGCTCCAAGGTGACAGAAAATATCATGATATTAATCGATTACGATGTTCTCCATCGTCGTGCATGCCTGAGAGAAATTCATAATTTCTCTAAGAAATGACGTCCACCAATCCGTACTTAGCGAGCGTGGTGGACTATGGCCTAAATCTAAGTGGTGGACTATGGTCACTTGTGAGAGAACACCTGTGCCCAGCAGTGGGACATAATAAAAGGTTGAACAAAAATTTGCATAGTTAGAAGCTAAATACCAATTTAGGGCATTCAACTTCGCCAATTAACACCGCTTTCCCCAGTAGCAATATTTCGCTCATTTTTTCACAAAAACTACTCAAAAGGTTTTCACAAAATTCTGCTAAACTTCGACGTCCTTAGGGGAATAAATTTTCTCCGGCTTTCAACCGCGTTGATTTTTGTTTTAAGCTGCCAATTTGCTGCCAAGCTGTCAATTTTTTTCTCTTGCCGTTATAATAAATTTATTTGCTGTTTATATAAAAGTACTATTATTACATTTATTTGAAAAGAAATGTTTACTTTCATCATATAAAAAAACGTGCCATCCATCCGCCTTTCCTTATATTCTCCTCCTATGTCCGGTCCTGCCGCCCTCTGAATCCATCGTCCTGCCTACTGGCACATGCAAATAGTACAGTTATATAGTTTTTATAACTACAATAAATACAAATCTGTGGCTGTCTTTTTTTGCATGACTAGATTTTCAACAAACTAAATTTTATGAAACCTTGCAACCTTTTGTCTGTCTATACCAATATTATAAAGCGAAACATTTTTATTTTTGTATGTTTGTAATGAATAAATAACTGTTCCGATTTCAAAACTTCTTTCACCATCAGAAAGCTACATTCACTCTAAGTAACATAGGCTACTTTTTACTGCGGAAAAATGCTTCATTCCTACGTGAAAACGGGTGACAGGGTCAACGTGGTTGAAGCAACTGGCTCAACGCCTTTGATTTTAATATAGCAATGAAGCCTGGAATAGCACATAGACTATTTTTTATCCTACGGGGACCCATTAAACGGCCGAAGCCACTGGCGGAAGGCTAGTACATTATAAATTGAGTATTCGTTATGACCCTCTTGCACGGTTGTTTCTATGATTGCGACAGGATGTGATTATGGCTTCTCTAATCGTTCGAGAATACGAAATGTCAGTCATGTGATGCCCATACATACGCGATCGACAACGAGTGCTTTCGACTTAGTCTAAGCTACGGATTTCAGAACACCTTCATCGATCGGCTTTAGTTTAATAGACGAACATATTCTTTCCATGTAATAAACATTGATAGGTGGTAGAACTATTATGGTTCACCCGGGCAAGTACCACCGCTGCACCCACTTCTGCCGTGAGCAATTCTATTGTGATTCGGTGGAAAGGTGCAGTTGTCGGCCACACTTACATGAGGCGATCACCAGTCTCCAGAGTAGCAGCGCAACTGCATACGACCTCAGACAACCTATGCTTATTACCTATGCTTGCTTGAGGTTGTATGTAGATGTCCATGGGCTGCAGCAACCACTTAACACCTCGTGGCTTGCATGCTCGTCTGGTACTCCATTCAAATAAATAATAAATAAAAAAGTTTTTAAAAGCTATTATTTTGGAGTTTCATTTAAATAAAAAGTATTTTATATCAATACAATTAATATAAAATGGTTTGGTTTAGAAAAATATAGGTTAAGAAATATTAAAAGCCTTGTATCAAGATTTAAAGATAAAAAAATTGGTTTTATATATTGGGAATACACAATAATCGCATAATGATTATCGTTTTTTCCAGTCACCACCTTTGGGCTAGATGTTGAGCTGAGAGAAAAAAGTCGACAGAATAAATACTTATTTCTAAGTAACTTAGCCAATTTTTTTGAAATATAATATGAGCATCGTTGATTGCTAAAGAATAAGTTGTCCCCTTCACATTTAAAACCTAAACAATCAGTCATTTAAATGATAATTTATTCACTGTATTGAAAAATTTGATGGACTATCAAACAAATTGGTAAAGGTGGTTTCAAATTCGTATCTTAGACTGTAACAAATGTCTCAAATTGCGGTCAATACTATCTTAACTGTCATTACGCAACTCACGTCAATGGTGCGGCTTGCAATTTGGAAAAAAACTTACTATGGCCCCGTGAACTTAAGCCTCTATGGTAATACGGCCATACTTATTGCGACCATTGGCAACGCAATATAAAATACTAGAGGTCCCGCCGCGGTTTCACCCGCGTTAGAAAGGGTCAGAAAATTATCAATTTTTATTGTACTTACCTATGGTTCACTATTTTGGCTATAATGGCTTACACATTTTGGCTACAATGGCTTACACATGAGATATAGATATTATATACTCTGGCGGGCGTTTTTTTCCATCATACATTACATATGTGTAAGTCTAGCAGTTTTGGCAGCGCACGCCAGATTAGCTCGCAAGATGGTAGGTTTTTTTCTACTTACTTATCATCATATTTTGGACAATTCACACAATCTCTTTATAAATTGTAGCCTATGTGTTATTCTGATGTATAAGCTATATTATTGTAAAATTTCATTAAAATCCATTCAGTAGTTTTTACGTGAAAGAGTAACAAACATCCATACTTACAAACTTTCGCGTTTATAATATTAGTATGAAGTGTAAAGTCTGATGCATGTTTAATACGATACGATTCAGTGCACATGGCCCTGCGGCTGGCGTAGAGCACAAGCAATCTAAGAAAAGGGAAGACGCGATCGGATGCTAAAAGGATGACCCGTTGTTGCATATTTAATGAGCTTTGGAGGGCACTATAAGGTGTCAGTCCCGGTTGTTATCGGTAGAGGACAGTTGCTAAATCTGGTCGAAGGGCTTAGCCCGGATATCCACCTACTCACATTGGGGATGCGTGGTGGAGTAGTAAGCTTAAGGCCTCTCCAACGTTGAGGAAAATGCCCAGTAGTGGGATGCAAAAAGGGCTGCAAACATGTTTGGTTAATTTTTATATGATATTCCTTTAAATGCGCGATTTTGTTGTGCTATGAGCTATATACTCTGTATTCTGTTATATTATAGCGTCGGCACAAAGCCGCTTATCTGTAAAGCCATATTCTATATGGTAGGTACCTAAAAAAGAAAATACTAAACCATCAGTATTAATTTCGGGAGCACGTAGAGACATTGAGTTCAAATTAAAACCACACTCAGTTAAACAGTCTCTTGTAACTATGAATAGATAAAACTCTTAAATCAAAATAAAAAAGGTGCGTCTGTTTATTTATTGCCACAAAAATGCATACTAAGCAATTTGTAGGGTATTTCCATTGCTCTAGACCTATAATATTTTGTAAGTAACATTGTTTTATAGTATATTACTACTATACTTTAAAGAATAATATGAAAAATAAACATTTATTAAATTATAAAAATATAATCTTATACAGAACCTTTGGTAGGCACTTGTCCGGTTTTATAACACCGCATTTTTTACGTAATCTCATCGTCCTTAAACTTAACAGATTAATTGTGCGCGTAGTATTGTCGGCGGATGGATACTGCCTTTTTTGGTATCGGGGAGGAAACCTTCAAAAGGTACTCAGCACCATGGGAGAGGATACCGGGTTATGTGGGATTTGTACCTTACTAAAACGAGGAGGATTCCGGGATCTCTTTTGAAGGCCCCCTCCCCCTCCCGATACAAAAAAGGCATCCTCAATAATAGGGAGAGATCTGTGCCCACCATTGGGATGCAAAAGGGGTTGCAGCCATCAAGTAAGCTCTAGGGCAGCTTATTATGACAAAGACACTTATCCTTCAAGTGGACGAAAAAATGGTTACAGCAATATCGGAACTTTCGTCGTAAACTAGCATAGCCGTAAGTAGCCTTAGAACCGTTCCGAAAATGCGGTCAAAACATGATTGTTGCGTTACGTCAGCGGCGCGTGATGAGATTACTATGCCGTGGATGTTCACAAATATGTATACAATTGCTCAGTCGCTGCTGGATCTCAATCGTGTGATCACACGATTAAATCGAGTCAGGAGAGACGCGGAAGCACACTTTGCTTCTTATATCATAGAGTGACAGGAATTGTTTGTTTACACGTAGTTATCATCGATAATCTGTACAACTACTCCGTCGATTTCAACTAATACCTAGACGACCGAGCGTTGCTCGGATAAAAACAATTTATTTTCTTGGTTTAATTTTATGCGAATCACTCATTTTCTTAGTGTTAACGCCATCTGAAATAGCACCCAATAAAAAAATATTTTCACAAAAAAATAAAAATAAACGCAATATGGTTTTGAATGACCCGGGTTTCTAGTTCCGCAGTTAGCCCACATAACATTTAATTCAATGAACGAAATTTTATAGAGGTTTTTCAAATCGACTTTGTAATTTCTTTGAATCGGTTTCTTCGAGTCGGATTGGCGGATGGCGTTTGACGGCGTTCTACGCCACAATATTAATAATACTCTCCAATGGATGTCAAGAAGAGTCGTATTTTTCAGTTTAGATTAATTTATATGTTGATTATTGCTGAAAATATTTTTTTATAATTTAAAATTTCTAAAAATAAAACCTAGCTGGAGCTATGGACCTTACCTTATGGATCTTAGGACCAGGGTACTAAATTTCATCAAAGTCGATAGAGACTCAAGAAATATATTAAGGTACCTATATGTATATATACAAGAATTTCTCGTTTATTAGGTATTAGATTATTTCTATATTTTTGTGAGTACAGGGTTTTCTTTACTCCGGTCAAACTTGAGCATCGTTTTCACGTTTTCTTGGATAAAATAACAATTCTTCAATCACAGTCAATGGACAATTAACTGACATATAAATGGGCCTATTAAAAGATGCTGCACCCAACATGGCAGACTGAGTGTAAAGTTCGCCAGCATGCTCAACTGGGCATCGAACTCGTGGCATTTGCGAAGAAAGCTGGTTGCGCAACATCACCATCATGACCATTTGCTCGCTCCATGAAGCTGCACTTTACATACGTATTGTTTGATCAATGATTTCTTATGTAATATAATATGGTCATTACAGATTGTTATCCTTATTTTTGAGTTATCACTTCCGATATTACGGATAAAATATCAAAAGATGGTGACATTTATTTTAACATGATATTTTTGTTAGAATGAAAATAATTATAGTGGTGGTACATGTTGCCGCCAAAACTACGTACCTAATTAAATCGATAAAAAATCAAAACAATTTTAAGTATTTGAATATTATTGTCATTGTCTTTATAGCAAAGTAGAGCTTTACTAAAATTTCATACGTCGAAATTGCGTCACTTTAGTGTATTGCTTTTTCCAATGTTATAAATGTTATATGTCACGAAGTGTGCATTCCGTTCGGTGAGCATGCGAATTAAACGTAGAACTGTTGTGTGAGTAAAGTAATATTTTAAAAGTTTTATTGTTAATAACATGATATTCAGATTTCTTTGCTAACGCTTCAAAAGCTTCCGCTAAAAGCGCGCATGTCAGTACACATCACTTATACAACCAGAGCCGATCGGACTTCGTGATATCGATAAACTATTTTTAATCAATATCATGGGCATAAGGAGATAAGCTATGAATAAATTCAATAATTATATAAAAACAATTCTACTTTTGAGATACAAATCGTATCTAGTAACGACCGAGCGTTGCTCAGATAAAAACGATTGATTTAGGTACTTGGTTTATTTAAAAAAACACTCACTAACTTAGTGTTACTTAACAACGTCATCTGAAATAACTCCCAATAAAAAACATTGTCTAAAAAAATGAAATTATGCTTGATTAAATTTTGAACCCGAGCTAGCTCCGCAGTCAACCTACGTAATGATTCTTCGGCCAAGTGAACTACTCGTACGACGTGAGAATAATTCAATCGACGAAATTATTACAGACGATTATTTTTTTCAACTATGGCATCGCATTTTCTGTGCATACTGCCAGCGTCAAGTATAATTTTTGCATAATTTTTTTGCCAGTTCAGTGAAACTGGACGATGTAATAACAAAGTCAGTAAGTCGTCAGTAATCAGTCAGTCTTGTCAGTCCAAAATTCAAGTAAAGCGATGGCTACTTTACTAGAACGTGTCCGATGAAATTTTGGAGGCAAAAACATATTTTCGCACTGTTATTTTAATTCACAATACTCGTGCACTTTAATTAACCTATATCGAACAAAATGCCATCAAATTTATTAAAACAAGATCACAATATGTCTTTTCCGACTTCCCGCCAAAAACCTTTACAGACGTCTTTTAAACCAACGTTGTCATTAAATGACATCCATTAAATTCAAACAAATGTAGGTAGTTTAAACGGCGGATGACGTTTGACGGCGTTCTGCGGACGGTTTCTACGCTACAGTATTATTAATACCGTCCAAGATGTCAGGAAGAGTCATATTTTTAAGTTTATATTTAAGTTTATTATTGCTGAAAATACGAATAAAACGACAATTTCTAAAAATGGAATCCTACCTGGATCGATTTATCAGATTCAAATTATATATAAAAGAATTTCTCGTTTAAAGGTGTTAGATAACCTGTTTGTCATTAGACATTTCTCACATAGTATGGGATTCAAATAACCTTTTGCAATCGAGTCTTGAAACTATCGTATCTAATGATAAAATTAGAAATTTAAAAGCTGCATGACTACCTGTTTGTCACGTAGTAACTTTTATCGCTGGATCTTGATTAAAACTTGATATCATAGGTAAATTATAAAGTTATTGCGATTATCTAATGATGTCCTAGAACCATACTCAAAGCTTACAACTTTTCCACTTGAATAAATATTTTTCCGACTATGTATACATATTATATTTATATTTATTTGTAGTGATCCATTTACGTATTTACTCAAATAAGTACATAATATTTTAAAACAATTTCAGAACATTTATAACTTAATTACATATATTATATATCTTAAAAATAATCTATACATATAATAAAACTGTAAGCAGGGTCAATTCTGTACATTGCATAGAAATTTAAAAAAATACTTCTAGGGGTCTTTTTATAAGTAACAGAAGCTAAAAATATAAGTTTTGAAATTTTTGTCTGTCTGGCTGTCTGTCTGTCTGTTGTTAGCTTTTCACGCAAAAACTACTGGACGGATTTTGATGAAACTTTTTTTGTTTTATATATATTGGTCCTCTCTAACATTTAGGCTATAGCTAAATTTAAAAATCGCCCTTTAAGGGTGTGAAATGAGGGATGAAAATTTGTATGGAAAACTTGGTATTTTCCAATAGATTTTCTTGAAATTTGGTATAAATATTTTGTAACCAAAATAAAAATATGTGTTTCAGCATTTCTCGAAATTCACCCTTTAAATGTCAATTTTCTTTGAAACTCTTTGAAAATTGAGTGTCGAGACTTGATGTACAGAATGTTATTGTGCAGAGTATTTTACTTATAATTTTGTATTTGTAATCTTTATTAACATAGTAAGAAACATATTTAAGCTTTTTTCAAAACTACTCCTCAATAGCAAATAAAATGAATTCTAAAGTAGGTATCTCAAGCGTACAATAATTAACCTTAACTTAATATTTCATTCTCAAATTCTTTTCCCTTCTTTAAATGATGTGTTTACTGGTATATTGTTGAATTAATTTCCATAACGTTAGTGTGTATTTCATATCAATCGGGTCATAAACATAAACGTTATGTTCATTTAAACAATACGCGACATTAACTTAAAAGACACTTTGGGGAATTTGGATGAAAGATTCGTTAATAGCCCTTTCAAAACCATAAATAAAAGTTTAAATTTAAGTAAAATTATTTTGAACTATCATTAATATGTTCGACCATATTAAATATACTTAGATCAGCTTACTGTATTTTCTTTCGTTGGCAGAGTATGTCTAAGCTATAGGTACCTAAAGAGCGCATCGTGAGCCTCACCGCCACCAAACCTTCCATCACAGGCTCCATTAAGTAAGTTGCTCAGCTTATTAGTCTTCATTTGGGGTGGAAGATTATGAACAGGCTGCAGCTGAAACGACTGTTATCGCTACATTATATCAGGCTGCAACCTTTTTAGCGTTCCATTGCTGGGCATGGAGCTGTCCTAATATTGAGGAGGCCTCGAGCTCCGACTAACGAAATCCAAATCTTACAACCTCAATGCTCTAAACCTTCATACAGAAGGTAAAAAGCCTTAATAAAACGAGACTACTGCAGACATCTAGGTGACGAATAGTTAAACTTTTACTGAACCAACTGTTAATCTCAATATCTACCTTGGTCATTTGAAATTCGATTTATCAACCACAAAGTTTACATGCCATACGGTATACGGTAGATGGCGTTATTGAGCAATATTCATTTCTTCTACAAAGTGAATCAATGGAGATAATTTCAAAAAAAAGCCTAAAGTCTAATAAAAGTAAGTAGCACATAGTGTAAAAAATAAAGTTTCACACTTAAAGCCTCACAGTAGGGTAGATATACCCTGTGTCGTGGGTGCCATGAACACACACAGAGACAGAAACACAACCACCCAGACCGAGAACAGAAATTTAAACTCATCATTGAAATTTGTGATTCGCCGGGATTCGAGCCCGGGACCCTTCGATTTGCAGTCCGGCATGGTAAACATTGCGCCACGCGGGTTGTCCCGTCGTTGGTTATACGTATGATGCTGAACATGGTTAATTGGACCAATGATAACTTAACTAATTTTTATGCGTCTCTTTATTGCGTCCGGGCTCATCCACATACGTTGGTTGATGGAGATATTAAATATTCTTTATTTTCAAATACAGATAGCACACTGTTTAGAGACCCTGCCTTCTGCTTAGATTTCACATTGTTATATGAGTTATGACTTATGACCAAACTGCCGTCTGAAAGTTTTAAATCTTTAGTCTATTAATTGGCCTTATAATTTTTCCGACTGTTTAATCCTAAGCACGTGTATGTTTAGAAATTTTGTCTCCCAACTACAAGTAGTTGTATAGTGCACCTCTTTTCTGCAGTAGGTTAAAGCTATGTATCCTATGCATTCTTTGCAGAATAAATTCACTCAATTTACGTAAGATACTATTTATTTTTAACATAGATGAAGCCACGGGCACAGCAGTACTACGTGTCTTTAACAAGCTACATATTTGTAAAGAGAATCTGATTGCGCGAGAAAAGCGAAGCATGCGAAAACTGAATAGTAAGATCTGAGTACATTAAGCAGTCCTTACTGTTTTAGGTTTGAAGGATTTTGTTTCTGATGGTATAAAAAAATAAACATTACTTTTGTAAATGAAATCGAGATAAACCGTTTTTTACCCTTTAAAGCCTCCCCCCTCCCCCTTCCCGACCTCAGATCGCCTCTAATTTATTTTTCCTTTTATTTTTGTTATATTCTCTACCTTTTCCAATAGGTTTCATTCTACTATAATTTTTTTTGGTCTCAAAAATTATCGACACTGGTCTAATATTAAATAAACTTACAAATAAAATATATTATCCAAATCGCTGCGCTGCGGCATTGTGCCTAAGATACAGTAGACAATATAGTTATATATATATTGTTATATCCATAAATATCAAAATCAATCAAAAAGACTTGAAAATGAAATATCAGCCAAGAGGTATAAAAAATAAAGAAGCTGAGGAAATTAGTTGTCACCGTAGACATGGATGTGTTATTTTCCATCTAAAATGTACCAACTAGGAAGTTTGTGAATCCATTCATTACACCCAACTCACGCAAAACAGAAAATCAGTGGAGCTGTATATCCGCGGCGGTCAACTATTCCTTTGATGCGACTCGACGCAGGTACTCGCGAGTTCTCACGTAAGAAATCTCTTCCTAGTCATCCGCATTCTCTCAATTATCTCGCGACATAGAGTAATGAATATAATTTATTATGTACACCGTATAAGAAACTTTACTATAGCAGTGTTTCTTTAATAAAATAACTAAGTAATCCTCGTCCTCTACTAATCGTCGTGGATACCAATAATAAAGCACAGGCCGCCTTCCTTCCTACCAGGTGGACTGATGACCGGAAGAAGACAGCGGGAAGGCGGGACGGAGTATTGAATGTTAGGGGAGGCCTATGTCTAGCAGTGGACTTTAAAGGCTCATGGATGGATGGATGAATGGGTACCATGGTCACTTACAAAAACCCGACTGAGTTTCGACTGAGAATCGATCCTCGAACGTTCGAACAGCAGCCTTTTAGTTGTCGTTATAAAGCACTCAAAATGTAAAGCATTCTATTTAACTAGAAAACACCTTGGCGGAGCATTTTAAAGTTGCTAATTGAAAAAGCTATAAAGCAAAATATGAAATATATAAGAAAAGCACTTCTATATCCGTAGCTCACTCTTTCTGAAGTAAGAATCTTCTAGGAATATTCGGACGACTGAAAATTATAACCGGCTGAATTTCGAAATATCCTCTATCGTCTATGTCACATTGGTAGAATAAAAGAGAAGTAGTCCTCCATCAGACTCTTGAATAAGTTAGGGTTTTACGCGGCTATTTGTTCGTGTATTTATTATGCTTTTTTTCTTTGCTTTTGTACGTACTATTATTATCATTTGAGTTGGTGGGGAAGGGTACAACCCTAAGGCCACTGCGACCGGTAGATATTGTAGGCTGGCCCCGTGTTATTATCTGATTCCCAAGGCCGACGGTTGTTAGAAGCCGTACGATGCGCTTTGGATCTAGAAGTTTGACATCTTCCGATGTGACTAGGCTGCCGCCTAGTATCCGACTTCTGCTATGTGTAAGTGCGACACAGTCACAGAGGATGTGTATCCCCGATTCCTCTTCGCTTGTACGTACGTACTAACGAAATTCAAGAAGGTATAACTAATGACAAATATATTTAATTATTAAATATAAATAAAAAATACGTAGAAATGTCAGCAGTATAAAATTTTTGTTCGAAATTTGTCCCTCGCGTGTCTTGATGTTGTATGCGGGAAAACGTCAAGATGGCAGGGGAGCTGACGTGTATAATATGATAACAAAATATTATTATGTGCCATTATGCTTATTATATATCTACTAGTTGAACTTGTTTTTATATATAGTGAGTATAACAGTATAATCCACGCAGAAACAAAAAATCTTAAGTAGGTTCTTCTAAATAAAATTTGAATTCGCCTCTATCGAATCGCTATCTATGCATTCGTGAGAAAAAATGTACTTGAACTTAGCACTTACGGTTATTGTTCATTGTGTCAGCGGTGGGAACACAACATCTAAGAGACGATTAAACAGAAAGTGAGAGTAATCACTAATCTACAGTCATTTGTTTAGTGAATCGTACGCATGTCGATTATAAACTAGCTGTGCCCGCGACGTCGTCCGCGTGGAATGTTAAAAAATATGTTAAAAAATATTTAGTAGCTACCCTTCCTAAGTGCTTACTACAATCCTGACTGTACTCCACACTTACTATCCACTTTTATCGTGCTATCATCAGTTTTTGTACATGTTCTATTAAGTTTTTAGTTTGGATAGTAGCATAGTGCTCGCGTACCAGAGTTCAAGAAGATATAATTATAATTACGTGAATATATGCTGCGATGCATAGATTCATTCTATATAGCTTGAATCTATTGTAGAAAGGGGATGAACTGTTCTATACTATTATTCCACAACGTAATGTCAGGCCTGGTTAGTAGTTGGGAGATAAATCTCAGAATCTCAGAAGCACGGAAACGCGCATGAAATTTTTTGCCACTAGCGGTCACCCATCTCACACCGGACCGCGCCCGTTTGGCTTAGTCGCATAGATCGCTTGCGTTCTACTTTAACCGCAGGGCCATGTGCGCTCCATATACCTTGCTAAAAATATATTGAATTGGCTGTTTCATAGATATATATGAAACAGCCAGTTCAGTTGAATTTACGAGAGCGTTGAAATCAACCGTTATCGTTGCCCGTTGTAATTGTAATTTAAATTTAAACATCTGATTTATAAGCACAAATTGTTTTATAGTACTTATATACAATATAAAATAAGTTGACACTAAAGATATTTTTACATAACAGAAAAAACTATATACTCCTCCTGCCAGTTAAAACAAAACGTCTAAAGAATTGTAAACTCTTCAAAAAAATTACTCGATGAAAAGAAGGTTTAACTATTAGTTGAACAAGTTGAAATACTCAAAAATTAACATCAAAGACATTCATGGGTTAGAGCATCACAGGTACTGACAGGTATGACACCCGTCAGAGGAGTGGCCTATACGGGCGAACCCCTCGTCTCAACGTGCATGCACAATGTGCCTTCTAGGTATATAGTTGTATACAACTAGTGTGTGTGTCGGTGTCAGTGTTGTCGATGCATAGTAAATGACAATGTTAATTGAAATTGACATATTTAGAAATGTATGCGTCTGTAGCGATGAAATAATATTTGTGAATGTGTGACAAAATTAAAATGTATATGCGTTCTTCCCCCCGCACCAGATTTGGCACAAAAATTATGTATCGAAGCGAGGCGCGATGCCTTCTCCACTGACGGGTGAGTCAGTACATGCTTTAAGATTCATGGCATCCAAAAATAAAAACTGTTTACTGTCTGAAAAATACACAGCGCCACGCTCAAATTTACAATCGAATGTCACCCTTTAAAATTCATTTTGGAATCTCGTTCTCAATTACCTCAGTTTATGAGGTCCGGCATTCGCTTGCATCAAAACAAATGTGGTGAAGGGGTCGGCAACAAATAACTCCCTTATGAATTTTCGCCCTGCAGGGGGATGCGTTTATTTTGGGTTCCCAGCCAAAACGCTTTGAGTGAACGTTTATTTAGGGTTCCCAGCCAAAACGCTTTGAGCCTTCTTTCGTTACTTGCAGTTAATATAGCATCGTACTATTATAAACCAGTGTCGATTATTTTTGAAACAAAATAAATAATTGTAGGATGAAACCCATTAGAAAAGGAAGACAATATAACAACGCAGCTAATTCAAACGGGCGCGGTCGGGTCTGAAATGGGTGACCGCTAGTGGTAAAAATTTCATGCACGTTTCCGTACTTCAGAGGACATGATAAGTCGGTCCGGTTGTTGTCGGTAAATGGCTGGCTGCAACCCTTATTGCGTCCCACTGCTGAGCACGGGTCTCTCCCAATTATTGGTGAGGCCTGGAGCTTACTCCACCACGCTGCTGCAATGAAGGTAGGTGGAGATGCGGGTTAGTGGCCAACCCGCTGTCGGATGTTTTCAAACCGCCCATAAGGCCTCCGACAAGGTTTAATGACTGTTATCTATCGACAACAACTGAGACCGATGGCTTAACGTGCCCTCCGAAGTATGGAAACGCGCATGAATTTTTTGCCACTAGCGGTCACCCGTCTCACACCCGACCACGCACGTTTGTCTTAGTTGTATAGATCACTTGCGTTCTATGCTAACCGCAGGGCTATGTGCGCTCCATATACCTTGCTAAAAATATATTAAATTGGCTGTTTCATACATATATATGAAGCAGCCAGTTCAGTTTAATTTACGAGAGTGTTGAAATGAACCGTAATCGTTGACCGTTGAAATCGTAAATTAAATTTAAACATCTGATTTATAAGCACAAATTGTTTTATAGTACGTAAGTATATTATTCTTAGTCTAAGTTTATAGTACATACAATATAAAATAAGTTGACCCTTAAGATATTTTTTACAAAACAGAAAAAAAATTATACTCCGCCTGCCAGTTCAAACAAAACGTCTAAAGAATTGTTACCTCTTCAAAAAATTTAGACTGCAAGAAAAGAAGGTTTAACTACTAGTCGAACTAGTCCTTAGAGCATCAAAGTTACTGACTCACCCTTCAGTAGAGACGGAATAGCGCCTCGCTTTGATACAAAAAAAATTGCCAAATGTGTGCGTTTTTTTTTAATTTTGTCACACATTCACAAATATTCTTTAATCGCTACAGACGCATACATTTCTAAATTTCGCGCTTCAACCATGAAGCGCGCATGGCGCATCTACCAAGATGACAACCTTTAAACCTTGTGGAATGCCTTATAATGGCGGTTGGAAAACATCAGACAGCGGTCACTAACACGTATCTTCACAAACTACATTGGAGCAGCGTGGTGAAGTGAGCCCCAAGCCTCTTTTATAATGGAGAGAGACCCGTGCATGAGAACCAAGAAGTGTTGCAGCCTCTATCTGTTCACGTTGTCAATAACTAAAGAAAACTAAACGATAAGAAAACTATTCAGGATCTAAAGCATCAAAGATATTAAACCCAGCGCATGTTTTAGATCATCAAAGATATATTTTACAACTCCTTTCAGCCAAGCCAATAAAGATACCTAATAGTACCTATACATTTAATGAAGCCACTACAAACCACTTATTTTTCATTTAGATTGTCATTAAAACTTTTTAAAACTCCTCGAAGTGATGTTTATTTTATTTGACAGCAGGTTGGACAGTAACCGGAAATGCAGGTAGGTATACCTAAGTCTATGTAGCTTCGGGATTAAGAATAGAGCTACGGTATCCCCTGCCTGATTATAAGAGGCGACTAAAAGGGGGCTTCCGGGGTTGCGGACCGTGTGAGTGGGAGCTTGATCCGCAAAGCCAGCAGCACCGGGAAGGACGTGGTGTATGCGTGGCCGCATGCCGCCGTTAGGATCGGAAGGTGCAGGAAAGCATATCTGCTCTCCCAAAAATGGGTCCATTCTAGGCGCCGCGTGTGGAGGTCACCGGTGCGTTCCACTGGAGATTCCGGAGTCCTCCCCAAGTGCAGAGGCAGGCCACCGAGGGGGTTTTAGTGCGCTCAAATCCATCCTCTCCCAAGTTACCGGGTATATTTTGAAGATATACCAAACCAAAAATGGTATACCCCCCCATACCAAAAATGGTATACCTAAGGTATACTAAGATATACCTAAATACCTGCATATCTGGTTGCAACCAGGCTTAAGAACACAAGTGCGCAACACCTTTTCGCACTTGGCCATTTTCCCGCTATTTCACCCTATTAGCCGCTGTCGACATTCGTTTAATCCTGCATGCATCCTTTTTGGCAAACCTCCCCTTTTAATATTCCATGTTCATTCCGACTGTCCCTGTAAAACATTTTTCACCCTTCTCTGAACTTATGAAATAGAGATCCCATTGTGTTTTATTCGTTTTAACTTACTCTTGTTCAAGTTAAATCTATCATTTTTTAATTTTTGGACCATTTTTGATATTAATGAGTTTCAAATAAAGGTTCTTTGATATTTACACTGAACGCAAATAAAGCCAAGATTTTTAGGTGTTAGAACTAGATAGAGTTGACCTACAGATTTGATCATGGAATTTACACCGCTGCACACATTTCTACAAAAAATAAATTAATGTATTTCTGTGAAAAGATACCACAGCTTTGAAAAATATCGGTAGTGACCACAGTTTCATAAAGGGTTCATCCTCCAGAGTACACAGCAATTATAACTCGGCAATGAACTGCAGTTACACGTTTCTTTCCAATTACTAAATGGTAAGGAAACTCAATTAAAAAACATTCATCGTCCGTTAGGGATCTAACCCGGGCGACAAGTAATGTGCCAAGTTAGCTTTAATTTTGTAGGTATATTTTTATGAATGTAACTTTTATAGTTTAGTTGTAAGGTATAAACCTTACAACTAAACTATAAAAGTGACGGGTAATTGACATTTCATTATGTACTAATAATAGTACATAATGAAATGTCAATTACCCGTCACCCGTACGACGATAACAACTTTTTGAATCGTTCTATACAGAAACGATGTCCCGCAGGAAAAGAAGTATGGATATATTTTTAAGGACAATTTTATGATCTACAATATTTTGGTCTCGGGTATTTTTATAATAAAACTTCCGTTTTGCTGAAAATCGCAAAATACAATTTTTTTGAGTTTTGACCTTGATTATTTTTTTTTCATACATGCGAATAATGGGGAACTTAAAATTTATAATTATGTTATGAACAATTTTACTGATTTTCAGCTTGTTGGGAATTTATGCACCTTCGAATGTCTAAATTGACCGGACTGGTGTTGTCGTCATGATCGCGGGTAAACAACGAGTATGTATTGTTAAATAAAATAACTTGCCTGTAAAACTACATCGGATACGTTCTAGTAAAGTAGCCATCGCTTTACTTGAATAACTGACTGATTTTAATGACTGACTACTGACGACTTATAGAATTTTTCTATTGATACTTCGTGCAGTTTTTACGACACTGGCAAAAAATTGATGCAGAAATCATAATTGACTCTGGCAACATGCACAGAGTTTACGATGCCATTATAGAAATATTTAAAACCTGCGAGAGTCTCAAACAGTGTTTATTAGGTTTACCCACCTACAAATGAAACCAGACACTCAACGCATCTGATTAATTGGCTCTGTAATTAGTCCTCCATCAAAGGCGCCCCTCTAATGTGACGAGGTTGTGCACTCGCGGGCTCTTGCGAATGCTGTCTGCAAGTTAGGTAATTATTTTAAGCACTGCTTTCCAAATCGTGACAAGTTCTGTACATAGATTTATGGAAAGTGCAGTTTAAAATCGCGATATTGTTACAAAATACGTACTTAATACCTTAGATTTAGTTAACGAAACGAATATTATTCTGGAATAATTGGACGAGAAAAAAACACATCTTATAGTTATAACTTTAAAATACTAGAAGACAAATAAAGCTAGACAAAATAAAGCTATAAATTTTAGGCGTATTCAAGACATAGGACTTAATGTTTTAATAAAATGGTTTGATAAAAGTTGTCGATATTTATGTGTTTATTTTGTTTCGTACTTTAATCCTCTAATTCAATTATTTTTTCAATTTTTTTATACAAATAAATTGTTTATCAACACGAAAATTGCTAATACCTAAACAAACCGAGTCGTAGAAAACGATAATAATAATAATAATAATAATTTTATTTGCCTTAAGATTGTATACAATACATAGGTCTTATTAGTTACATTCAGTGTCAATCTTAACCACTATAACATGGTGTGCAAGTTCAAATAAAGTTTAAATTTTAATGTCAATTCAATGTCAATACAAGATTTAATATAATTTTTAAACAAAAACGAATTTCTCAATAAATTAAATAGATAAATTAATAATTGAAGTCACCTAGTTACAATTTTCACATTATAGTATAAAAGTCATTTGTTATTAAAAAAATCATTAAGTGAATAAAAACATTCATTGCAAAGCCATTTGTGTAGTTTTTTAGAAAATGTGCTTCTAGTTGGAGCCATTCTTATTTCTTGTGGTATGTTATTATATACTCTGTACGCCATATTGTGACAGTTTTTCTTTTCTACATTGATTGATTGATTACTAAGAAAATATTTTTTCCTTTTAGTTACAACTAGCTGTGCCCCGCGGTTTCACCCGCGTTAGAAAGGATCGTTAGCATGAAGTGTATAATTTAATTATTCTCCCTATATTTCATTGGTCCCAATTGAAACTCAAAATGTTATTTCTTTATATAACCTCAGGTCTGATAGGTGTTCTCTTTCTAAAACAGCTTTTACTCACTTTGCCAATTCTGCTAATTTTCAAAGTTTGGAAGTAGCACAAAAAATGCCTTAAATGTATAAAAAATATGGTTAATAAGCTCCACATACTTCAAAATATAAGCAAAAAACTTATAGATTTCAAATACTTATCAAATCTAGGTGAAGTGACATATTATAGAAAAATATTAGAAAATGTGTGCAAATTTTGGTTGCTTACCTCTCTGAATAGGTACTTTATTTGCGTCAAATTTTTAAACGGCACAGCACGGCAAGACGTACCAACGTTTGACAAATAAGAACATTTATTTGTATTCAAAAGTACTAAGGAAATGCAAATCACCCCCAAAATAACTTTCTACCGTTTTTAACCCTGTTAGAAGATGAGTTAATAATAATAATAATAAATAAATCATCCATTAATTGTGTTACACAAGGTTTATAAATAATTTGAAGTGGATTGGACCAAGGAATCACGTTGTCCCATACAAACTTCATTTCATTTTTAATAATGGCATCGCAAACTCTGTGTATATTGCCAGCGTCAAGTATAATTTTTGCATCACTTAGTAGTTATAGAAAAAATCAGTAAGTCGTCAGGTATCAGTCAGTCTAGTCAGTCAGATGTTCAAGTAAAGTGATGGCTACTTTACCAGATCATGTCCGATGGAGTTTTGGAGGCAAGTCCAAAAAAATATTTTTCGCACTGTTATTTTATTTCACAACACTCGTGCACTGTCATTAACCTATATCGAACAAAATGCCATCAACTTAATCCTATATTACTCAAAAATACACCAAGAAAATGAAAATAAAACAAGAGCACAACTTGTCCCTTCAGGCTTTCCGCCAAAACTCCATACAAACTTTGCCACCGTTTTTAATTTTCTTAGGGGTTGGATTTCGGAAAATCATCGCTTATCGGATGCCTATATTACAAAGAACACACCGTCCAAGTTTCAGGTCTCTACGATCAGCTGTTTGAGCTGTGGCTTGATCCATCAGTCAGTCATTCAGGACAAAGCATTTATGTATAGATACAGATATGCTTAAAAATATCTACGTTTGTCCAGCTATGCAAGAAGGTATAAAAGTCAAAGATAAGTCAAGAGTCATCAGAATTCATAGAAAAATACTTGCTGCAAGGCTCTTACGGGTCCCTTCCTTTCGGAAATAAAAAAGGCGCTGGACATGTAATTGCTATATAGCCGTACCTTAAAGATGTTTTTAAATATTACGTTTCCATACAAACACCTTTACTATCCGGTATCATTCCGGTTATTAAATTGTGTAATAGTATTTTTATTTTTGGCACGGCAATTATGTATATCTTAACACGTAAGTATTAATATATTCATTGTGCGGGCTCTCCCGCTTTCTATGGAGATTATTTTACGTAAACAAAGCTATGGTATTAATTAAGCGAATATGAAAATATTTACATGCACGCAATTTAAAAGAAACGAATCTAATGAAAATATTTGCATATGTTAGAAAACCACACCTAAAATGTACACACTATACATATTTTAGAGCATCACAGGTTTTGACTCTGACGGGTGAGTCAGTACCTTTGATGCTCTAAGGTACGAGTACATAAACACGTAAGTATACATATACGTCATTCAAAAAGTTTATGTTTCTTTAAACCTTAGACTAAGAATAATGTGCTTTGAACTGTAGATTTTTTATCTATACTACGTATAGATAAAAATAAAATATCTATGTTTTAAACAGGTTTTATTGCACTTAACTATGTATTTCTCAAAACTCATCTAAAATGGAAAATAGCCCTTAAAAGTGTATGTTCAATGAATTTTACTGTATTGAAAATAGGTATAATAATATGTAAAAAAAGTTGTATTAGTTACACCATTAATAACTCAAGTACAGCTTAGTATGCCAATTTTTATGTTTTTTTTTCTTCAAGTGATCGTCATCAATAAGATAATATGTATTAAAATGTGTTAAAATCTAAGTTAAGATTAAAATGCATACTTTGTATATCTATGTTGAATAGCCCACATAATATAAATAAAGGAATCCGGTTGCGAAACTGCAACGCGATTCTTGATTTCTTTGTTATTTACTAGCCTTCCGCCAGCGGCTTCGCCCGCGTGGACCCGTTTAATGGGTTCCCGTAGTATAAAAAATAGCTTGTGTGCTATTCCAGGCTTCATTGCAATATTAAAATCATAGGCTTTAGCCAGTTGCTTCAACCGCGTTGACCCTATTACCCGTTTTCACGTAGAAATGAAGCATTTTTCCTTGTTAAAAGTAGCCTTTGTTACTCAGAGTGAATGTAGCTTTCTAATGGTGAAAGAATTTTTGAAATCGAAACAGTAGTTTTTGAGTTTATTCATCACAAACATACAAAATATATAAATCTTTCCTGTATTATAAACATTAGTATTGATTACGTTTTTTGTTAATATTTATGTTTTTGTACGTGATTCTGCACTCAAACGTTCTGATACTTTTAAGACAAGGCAACCTCTGCCTGGTCTACTATTACTAGTTGATATTGGTAGTAACCAATATCTTACAATATGTAACGTTAATATTATTTAGTTATCTAACGGGGTGTCTTTCCAAGGGGAATACGGCCGCTGCACCTCTGTCGCAAAGGATTTCCGATAAATTTTATTTTCAAGCCAATAACGATTTTTAAAGGAAGATATTTCATATCTGTTCACGATTTTTAAAGAAAGATATTTTGTTCACAAAATAAAGTAAAAATATCCAGGAAACAAGTGAGTAAGGAAATCTTAAAATTAATTTACAAGTTTATGATATATTCATTAAACTTATATTAACCATGTAAATGCAAAACATAGTACCCATTGTTACAGTTGGAGCCTGTAGTAATAATACCTATTATAATACATAATTATTTCATTAGCAACGCTTTGCTGCACTCTTCGGTAAATGAGTAAAATATTATTTTTATTTTTAAAAATCCCACTCAAATTTATTTTTTTATTTTTTATTTATTTATCCGACTCAGTACCTGAAAAGTGGGATACAATTCTATAACATATTGTTGAATTCTGTACGTGATTTTTAACCGCCAATTTCAAGGAATTACGTGGTATAAATACGTTTACCAATACATATTCTTTTCTATACCATTTTTATATAGGTTATTAGCACGCTTCTGTAGAGCCAGTTTACAAAAGGAATAAGAGTAGCCATTTTGTAAAACTTTCAAAAATAAAACAATGTGAAAATGTGTCCACTGGGGCACTGATTGGATTGGGACATGCATAGGCTGCGACCCTTTTTACGTCCCACTGCTGGGCACGGGTCTCTCCCCATTATTGGGGAGGCCTGGAGCTTACTCCACCACGCTGCTCTAATGCGGGTTGGTTCATGCATATTATCTTAAGTCTTATAACCTTAGGACTACCAACCAACTCGCATTAGAGCAGCGAGGCCTCCCCAATAACAAATGAGTCTATCTAAGGTTGCAACCCTTGTTTTATTATTATTACACCCGTAATTATTGGCTGCAGTCAATAAACACATGACCTACTTAGTCCCAGATTTAGGGGAAAGACCTCCCGGGGCGGTGCCGTCAGTCGTCAGTAATGAAGTCAAGTCACCAGAACATGACCGATTGAATTTTTCATTTTACAATGCC
The DNA here is from genome assembly GCA_911387765.1 of Pyrgus malvae. Taxonomy (NCBI): domain Eukaryota; kingdom Metazoa; phylum Arthropoda; class Insecta; order Lepidoptera; family Hesperiidae; genus Pyrgus; species Pyrgus malvae. Next base: position 27,192,883 of record OU426947.1, read on the forward strand.
CGTTCACTGCAACTAACCTATATTGAACAAAATGTTATCAACTTTATCCGACATAACTCAAATACACCAATTAAATTAATATATAACTAGAATACGACATACCTTTTCAACTTCCCGGCAACGCCGACGATGATCCACAAGAAAATCGAACTCTATAAAGTTGACGTATTAAATACAAAGCCTCTTCCTCGAAACAAATAATAATAAAATATAAATTTAACACAGTTCAAAAAAATCGTACACCCATTGCTGGGCCTGCCTCTTTTGCCGCTCCATTCTAAAAACATATTCCGAATTAGAGTCACCTCATTGATTGTCTTGAGTTGTTTTTAAAAAAGGAATATAAACACAATATCTACTTTGTACCAATATGTTACCAAATACTATAAAAACAAGATAATAAAAACCACATATAAAAATATATTTTTGAACAATCGAAGAAAACAATAAAAGCATCGAATGCTTGTTAACATATTTTATATCTTTCTCAATAGACCGTAAAAATACTATCAGCGGCATTGTAATCAATAGTATACATTTCCATAACAATCCGTAAATGGCGGTATTGGCATTACTATAATATACAGTGTTATGGAAAAACCGTGAGATGGCCAACATAGATGAGAATTGATTACGAGATACGAATCTTATAAAGTTTAGATATGGCATTCTTTAAAGAGCCTTGAGTAAAGGCACAAAGTTCAGTGTGATCGCAAATGGCCGTTTCTATGCTTCTGAAGATTTGTATTGTTATTGTGATAACTTTTGTGTGGCATTATAACACATTAAGAGGGCTGGATTGCATTACGCACTGGAGCAGCGTGGTGTATTTATTAAAACCACGGAGTTTTAAATAAAGCATACCCCCAGAAGAGATCGTATGAAGAATCGCTAGCAAGAGTACCTATTGGTGAGCACAATCACGCTGCGCTTACTAGTACCGCACACTTTAGGGCCGACATCTTAAACGATCTAATGTTGAATGTTAAATTTGTTATACTGTCAAGGTAATTAAATCATGGCCAATTATATCAGTATTTTTTATGTTATGTTTATATTTTACTGATATTTGAAATGTGTGTGTTTGGCGACACCGGTTTTTAACCCCTGACGCAAAAACGACGGGTGTTATAAGTTTGACGTGTCTGTGTATCTGTGGCTGTTCGTGGCATCGTAGTTCCCTAACGGATGAACCGATTTTGATTTTGATTTTTTTTTGTTTGAAAGGCGAAGTAGTCGGGAGTTTTCTTAGCAATGTTTGATGAAAATCGATCCACGATGGCCGCCGTCACAAAATGCCGGAATATATATATTTTTAACAACTCCCTCAATATGAATATCAAATGAAAGTTTTTTTAAATTTTTGGTACAAATAGTAGATTAGGGCACCTCTACTGTCATTCGTTTTCTCTGTGAATAAAACACCGGGCTACCCCAATTACAGGAACCTAGTATTTTTTTATTAGTAGTATTTCTACAGCAGCACCGAAGTAAGAAGTGGATAATAAATTGTATCTTAATCAGAGGGCTCATATGTATTATTAATAAAATATTATTTAATTCCCTATGGATAAAAGGAGATAATTTATTAAATAATCTGGATTAGTAGGTCAGTTAATGTTGATGTTAGTGTTTTTAGAAACATTGCGATTTATGTAGATTATACAAAAATAAAACGAATTGTAAAACGGTTACCTATTCAATTTTGTTAGCATCAATGTGAAGAAGATATTAAAAATATTTCATATTTAATTTTTATAACTCCCACTCCACCAACCCCCATTGGAGCTGCGTGGTGGAGTAAGCTCCAGGCCTCCCCAATAATGGAGAGAGACCCGTGCCCAGCGTCCCACTGCTTGCCCAAAGGGTTGCAGCCAATTTTTATAAAACTGGCACAGATTCACCATATCCAATTTTAGTAAATCTGGGTTTCTCTAGCGCCACAAATAACAGACAATCCGAGACAGGGCTTATGTAACATCGCGATGAGACTCAAACAATGCTGTGAGTATAAAGAAAAAAAGACCAAGTGTGAGATGCACCATATGGGTTCCGTGCCAAAATCCTATATAATATATGTCGCAGCCATCTGATTAAATCAGCCACTCAATTAAAAGGCTAGCTCTTGTTCATTATACGACGGCATTCAATTCAACCAGTTGGCTTATTGTAAGCTATCCCTTAGAAGATGGATGGTGTAATCATTTTTTAAACAACGTAAATGAAGTCGCCGTTTTCTCATCTTTCCCAAAATGTATAATAGGTACACAATTTTAATAAATCAACCAGTAAATTTAAAGTTATCCAGTCAGGTTGTACACAAATTACGCGATACCTAGTTGGTCTAGTAATACTTTCAACCCTTAAAAGGAACTACTCCTATTGCAAATCACCCTGTATAATTATACTAATCTATCCCGCGGGAATAGGTCATTTTCCGGGATAGAAAGTAGCCTATGTGCTATTCTAGACTGTATTCTATCTCTATTTGGAGAGCAGACGTGCCATTTGTTGCTTATAATGATTCAATATTTATCACCATTTAAAAACAAGTATTCCGCGTAGGTAACCATAGCCTGTGTTACCAAATTTTATTTCAGTTTTTTAATACTTTTCTACGCATACCATTGCTCGCTATCAAAAACGTTCAAGCACTTTATCGCACGTTTTCCGAGCAACAAATGATAATTATTGTAAGTAGACATCTTTAGGCTTTTACGGCAACCCACGTTACTGAACATTCTAAGGTCAAATCTCCATACAAATGCCGACTATGCCGAATGTTTATTCGTAACTTTGAAACTTCAATTGTGATTGTCTGTTCGCCAACGAACCGGCCTGCCCATGCAAATTAATTTTGATTAAATATATAAAAATAATTCGGTCTATATTAAACCTTTTGAGACGGAACTCTAAAATCAGCCTCGTGGTCACAGTGAATGTAACAAATAAGGCCATATAGAGAATTCCTAGAGAGTAAATTCTTACCCACTCAGAAATGTCTTCATTTTAGCGGCTCACTAACGAGCTACATTCCGGTTGCCGTAGTTTGCTAACATTTTGCATGAAATTAATAGAAATATATGTTGTAAATAGATTTTGGATAAATTTGTGAAATTTGATACGCTTACGACTCCTATGGCTTTTAAGATATTTTTGGTATTTGGTAATATGGTTAATATTTTAGAAAATATTGAAGTAGGTATGTATGTTCATAAAAGTTCTTCCTAGAGTTAGATTCAGTATATAATAATTTATTATGTCATGTACAATGTCATGAAGATTTTTCTACTGGTTTCTTTTGCTTTCATCACTTTACCAGTAGGGCAGGTAAATAAGTACCTAATAAATTGATCCTTATTTTGGAAACTATTTGTATAGTTCTATACCGTACTAAAGAGTCCCGCGTTGGATAGGTCCTTAGACTACGTTGTTACACATTAGACCACGGAGGATAAAATAACACCCCAACATCTTGAGCATGTAAAAAATGTGCTCCGCCCCGTCGCGGAATGTCAGGAATTATCGTATCTACATATAGCGGACTTATACTGCTTTACAAAACTGTCTCTCAGAGGCAATTAAAAAGTAAGCAAAGTTAAATTGATTTAAAACATCTGTGTTCTTATTAATCTTTCAACCATTTACTGCAGTACAATAATTTACCACTAGATAGCACTAAATTAGAACAAAGGTGAAATGTCCAAGGTCGTTGGGCACAGTATGCCCCTTAAATCCTAAATCCTAAATTATTTTGGAGAGATATTAAAGTATTGCTCATGAAAGGAAATAAGCACTGATAACAAAAGCTATGTGGCGCCACCATATATGAAATCTATATACCGGTTTTTGAATCGAGTTAATAAGTGGGTTATTATCTTTTTTTTTTAGGTATCGGGGGAAAACCTTCAAAAGGTACCCGACACCTTGGAAGAGGTTACCGGGTTATGTGGGATTTGACCGCACTAAAACCCCCTCGGTGGCCCGCCTCTGCGTTTGTGAGAACTCCGGGATCTCCATTGGAACGCACCGGTGTCTATCACATTCGCATCGATTATTTTGCATATTTAATAAAACAATTTTGGTGATTTTGCCGGTTTATTTTGCCATAATTAGGCAACATTCCAATATAATACGAGACGCCAAGGGCAATCGCCCAATGAACATGCTAAGAACACTACATAAGTACTAAATTATTTACGATATTCCGTGTCACTGACATCACTCAATATAATATAAAGTAACATCAATTTATTCCTTTTTTCCCTAATCGTCATCTATTCATGCAAGGTCAAAGGTTATTATAAAATCGGCTTACCTATTTACAACGTGGTAATCGGCAATGTGATAAGGTATGATAAACATTACGTAACTGATACACAATCGAATGCCGCAATGTCATTTGGGCATTCGTTATCTTGGCGTAAACATACTCTTTAGTTGAATAGCATAAAAAGGGATCAAAATGCCGTGTTTTAAAATTCTAACGAATCTCCCAAAGAGTAGCATTCCCAAAGATTTCGTGGATAAAATAATTCCTGTCCTCGCTAAAACTGTGAGGAAACCGGCGGAGGTAAGTTACTTTTACTCCGTGTTGCGAATTGTCTATTTCTATTTGTCCATACTGTTCAGTTTGAAGATGCGGTTTCTATTCATGTTAAAGGCGGTGTTTACTTCTCATGTCAATTTTTTTCTGAAAACCTACTTAAATGTAAGTAACATTTAAATGCGTCACAGCGCTTGTGGTCGAACTCTACCGAAACATGTATGGTATGAATAGAAATAGTATATTTGATTACAAGTGCGGAAAGGCTGTCGTTGCAAGGAGCTCCGACAAATGTCTACCCGAGCCGAGGCGCAGCCGAAGGTGAGGGTAGACAGTCGGAACTCCTTCCAACGACGGTTCCGCACGTGTACTGAACAACTATTTTTAAATACAGTTGCGAAAAAATGAAACAATTTAATAAAACAATAAAAACTCGCACAGAACATTTTTGAAAATGGCGTCAACCGTAAAAGTATACATAATATATGCAGAGATTATTTTTGTTTTCTTCACCCATTCTGGGTAGGCAAAGGGAACTATGCCCATACAGCCAAGTCTTCAGTAGAATTTTTATATTGATATGAAATGAAAATGTTAAAAAGATGAAATGAAATGAAACCTAACCTAACTCATTGAATCAAATCATTAAATCTGATATTGAAACAAATTAGTAGCTTCTTTTTAGAAATATTTTCATGAATCATAAAAACTTCTAAAACTTCGTGGTTGTTTTTTTTCTTTTTAATAGACATTATTTTGACAGTTGGGAAAGAAAGCGCACGAGTGCGGAAAAGGTAAAGAAAAAGCACGAGTGTGTAATAGCCCACTTCCCGCACGCTATACGTCCCTGCAATACGTCACTTTTTGAGCAACTGTATTCAAAAATGTTTTCTACATCATTACAATCTTATCTACATCACTACAGTTTCTAAAACGGTTGAAACCGGGGGAAACGGTATTGTTATAAACCTCCTAATCCGTAGGTGATAAACAGTCGTTAAGTCCTCCCAATTATATTTGGAACCAGGATTCCATTATATTTATTCCTTGCGTGGCGCAATGGTTATCATGCCAGACTGCCAATCGAAGGGTCCTGGGAATCGAATTTCCCGGCGAAACAGAAATTTTAATGATGACTTTAAATTTCTATTCTCGGTCTAGGTGTTTGTGTTTCTATCTTTGGGTGTGTCCATGGTACCCACGACACAGGGTATTCATTGTCTTACTGTGAGTGTGTAACGTTTATTTTTTATTTTATTGTTTAAGTAAGTATTAAAATATTGCACACTTGGAAGCAGGATAAATCTGAATTATTTTTGTACATAACTTTTATTGCTTTAAAACAATAAAAATAATTTAGTCAATAGATTTCTCTTGTGATATCACAAATGCTTCACATTTTACATTTTCATACAAAATGTATAAGGATGTCGCGTTTTGTTTTGACAACTCCTTAAATCAATTGATTAATATTTCATCAAATCAATCATTAATATCTCAATTGGCGCGCATTTGTGAAAAGAAAAAAAAAGAAATAAGGACATGAAAATCTAGACCTTTTTAATGAATTGTCTATTTTTTTTAAATGCATATAGAATATGTTTCTACTTATGGCCAATAGAATATGAAACCATCCATCATGGCCTGATTTATTACCAGGTTGTGTTTTCCAAAGGTTCATGGTCACTCAGGAGAACTCAGGAGGGACAGATCGGACAGAGTGGCGACCATTAGGCGAGGCCTATGTCCAGCTATGGACTTTTGAAGTCTGATGGATGGACGGATGATCATGATTGTATCTTTCAGAAATTCATCTGTGTGGTGTCAACTGACTGTCACGTATCCTTCGGTGGGGAATCATCATCACCCGCCGCGATCGCTTCTCTTGAAGCCATTGGACACATAAATCCCGAATACAATAAAGACGTTATTACCGAGGTGACTGCATTTGTTGAGAGAGAAGTGGGAATTAACCCCGAAAGGTGAGCTACTGAAGCACATTGAGGCTAGACTACGTACTTATAAATAGTTTATAATACGTCTTGTTTAGGCATGTAACGGCCAAAACACGAAAAAAGATGATAAAACTTCGTGTCTCCTTAGCTGCAACCCTTTTTACGTCCCACTGCTGGGCACGGGTCTCTCCCCATTATTGGGGAGGCCTGGAGCTTACTTCACCATGCTCCAATGCGGGTTGGTGGAGATGCGGCCGATAAGGCCTCCGACAAGGTTTAACGACTGTTATCTTTCGACAACTACCGGGACCGACGGCTTAACGTGCCCTCCGAAGCACGGAAACGCGCATGAATTTTTTTTGCCACTAGCGGTCACCATCTCACACCCGACCGCGCCCGTTTGGCTTAGCTGCATAGATCGCTTCCGTTCTACGCTACCGACGGGCCATGCGCGCTTTAAACGTTGTCCTTGCTCCTTAAAACGTTACTAATTTTCCTAAAATCAATTGTAGCTACCCTGCGGCTGACGTATAACGAAAGCGATATACGCAGCTAAGCAAAACGAGCGTGGTTGGGTGTGAGATGGGTGCCACCAGTGGCAAATTTCATCAGGATTAAAAAATCAAGTCAGGGCTGATTTTTCCTCCCCCAGATAAAAGTATTCGTTGAATAAAAGTCATCGTTACCCTTTTAACATAAAAATATATGGAATATATGGAATGGAAAAATGGATTTTTTCAATCCCCAGAATAATAAATATAGCTACGAAGTTATTATAGTTTTTCTACATTGTATAAGTACAAACACACTCTTTGTACAAAAAGTACACTTAAAAAACATTGCCACAAAATGTTAATCAGGCATTGTACGTATACCTCAGTAGGAATGGCGCTCTTTGTATTGTCTAAATAGTATCTGGAAATAAAAGTACCTAATTGTAACTGACAATTGGAATAAAAGAAAAATAAAGATTATTTCATTTATTTTTCCAAATAAATGATTACAGTGTCTTACTTACTAAGATATTATCGTCTACTTCTAGGTACACTTGTTACGTACTCGTATACTAATGAGATAAAAATTACTATTAAGTGATCACAATAATTCATAACACATAGTCAAAAAGGTTTAAAATAACAGTTAACGTACAAAATATTTATGTAATATGTATATATGTATGTACACATGTATTATAAAACAATAATATAGATCCGAATTCAGAATGAAAATAAAGGAAATCTCCTTTTTTCAGATTCTTCATTAGTTTCTACGACCTTAAAGCAGAGAATGTTGGAAAAGGTGGCAAAATTATAAGCGAAGTGGGAGCCTAAATAAATTTTGACACATTTTTTACATGGTATAAAAATCAATACTTTTTGTATTACCTACACTAGTGAGTTTTTTTTTAAATAAGTGAGTGCATTAATAAACTTCAACCTACGATGAATTAAAAATAATATTAAAGTTTTTTTTTCTTTTATTTATTTCACTACTTGAAGTCTATTAGAAAGATGTAGGATGGTAAAATACACTAAATACTAATTATTATTTAATACGCATTTTAATATTATGTATATTGAAGAAGCACAGAGAGTATTTTCATAGAAATCACGTAATATCTTACTTTGTACACTAATATTTAAAACACATATTTTTTAAGAGTTTTCCATTCACACTTCGTTAACGTCATTTTCATCATTCAAGAGTATAATTTTAACTGCTTTATTGGGCCTTGCAACTACTCCTTCTTCGTCAGCCCATAAACTCTCGTCTTCTTTCCAATTCTCATCTACAGTTATTTCATTTCTTACTGGCTTTGGTTTTTCTTCCCACGATACTGAATCTGACTTAACATTTTGCCAAGCTGCCTGTATTTCGCTACTAATCTCTTTGACAATTTCAGTTTCTTCAAATACTCCGTGCGCCAATTCTTCAGCAGTTTCTTTATTTTCCTCATTACTATCACTTTCCTCTGGACTTTTTTCTCCGTCCAATAAAAGTTGGTCGGTCAGTTCGTCTTCTTCAAGTTCGGAATCGAATATGTTAGCAACGGTATCACTAGAAGATTCTTTTTCTAATTTCCTTATAATTCGACGAGCCCTTGATTTCCAGTTATGAAGATTTCTTAACGCCATTACGTACATTGGTTTTGTGCTTGGTAATATTTTATAAAGCATACTGTAGCACGGGATACAAATTTGACTTAAGAAACCAACCTGAAACAGTGAAAAGAATTTTAAGTGCATACTACGATTTCCTTGTTACAGCCTATTGCATTATTTTTAAATGTAATTTTAATTACCTGACTAGAAGGTTGTTCGTCAGGTTTATTTCTGTCCATCATAGGAATTGGAATTTTCCCTGCAGCTCTTTCTTTGTCTCCCTGATCGTAAAATTCCTCAAATATTACTTTCACAGTTTTAATTTGTATCTCCCATGGCTTTGCTGAGGCACATAAGTCGGCCGCTGTCATTGAAATAGCCATTGCCAAATCTCTACAAATCAAAATGCATTAAAATTACATTCCAATAACAAAAAATAATAATGAAACACTCGCATTAAGTCATAAGTAATGTAACGCTAGCAATATATTTTGTCTCATAATAAGTCAAGCTTTGCGTAAGATCACCATATTCGCTTAGCATTTTTAAACGCAACTCAAGGAAAAGTATTCGCAATTCAAGATTTTACTCAATTATTTAATTTACCTATGGCCTGGAACTGCCCAGCTAAATTTTGGATACTTGGATTTTCCTTCATAGATTTGTCTTAACTTTTCCAACTTGGGAAAGAAAACTGCTAAGTCGGTAGCAAGAATGCACTGTCTTATACATCGCAGGATTTCCTTGTATTCTTCACTCGAGAAATGGGAGAAAATGTTGTGACCGTCCTGCATGAAACATTTATGTAATTATAAAATAAATTCGAAAACAAAGTTAAAACGCTGAACGTGAACCAAAACAAAAACCAAACAAGACTGTACCTGTTGGAGAATCGTTACAGTAATGTTGAAATGATGGTGTTCCAAAGTTGAAGTAGTGTACATCGCTGCAAGTGGTGAAGCTGTTTCGCTCATGTATTTATTAGTATAACCCCGATGGTCCAAGTCATGACAAAGGCTCGCCACAAACAAGGACAGACGCTAAAAAAGGTGATAGTATTTCAATTCCGTTAAATCACGGTAAAAATAACTTTTGGTATATAGTTTTAAATTTCAGTTGCTAATTCTTACCATTTTATAATCGAACCTCTTACGAGAATCATTTTTCAATATCACATACATAGCATGCGCCACCGACCATCCATGGTCAAAATTATGATACGGAACAGTCCGATAATTCTTTTTAACTGTTAAAATGAATCTTGTGAGTGTCATTTTATCAAACTTAGTCATATCAAACAGGTCGTCAAACATTTTGATAGCAGCCTTACATTTTTCCATGTCATCAAGTTTGTAAGGATCCAAATAAAAATCGTTAATATTTATGTTCATATGGTTTTGATCTGTATATATTGCATTAACCTCGTGTTCCTTGCATGTATTGTGGTAACTCAGTACTTCCAAAGCTACTTTGTACTTTTGCTCTTTTCTTTTAATTTTGTCGTATAAGCGGGCGTGATGAAGCGCTAGTCCGAAAAATGTGGAGAATATTTCAAATGCGACTTCATCTTCATGGTCAAAGTTGTCATCATTACGTTTGTTGACCATTTGCACAACTCCTATAACTTTACCTTGCACTTTCACTGGCATACAAAGAATGCTTATTGTTTTGTATCCTGTCGCTTCATCCACTTCTCTGAAACACGTAATATAATAAATAAAAATACAACATAATTATGTAGTGCCCTATTCTATACTATTGAAACATCTATTTATTTATATACCAATATACCTGTTAAACCTGTAGTCGGAATATGCGTCAGGAATATTCATTGTTTCTCCAGATAAAGCCACGTGGCCAGCTATACCTCGGTTTATTGGCATACGTATTTCCTTTTTCTCCATCTCCCTTCCTTGGTCGAACTGTAGATCAAAAACTGTTGACACAAGCTCGGATTTCCCATAGTCTACAAGAAACATTGACGCGCGGTCGGCATTTACTAACCGCTGAGCAAATTCGAGGATCCTCTTGATGAGTTGATCGAGCGAAACCATCTCTTCAAATATTGCCCTAAAATCAGGAAGTAAACTACTTTATATTACTCAAAGGTTGAACTTTAGTGCAAAGTCAACTTTTTGGATTGCAGATTAACAGGTAATTAAATTTATTTGGCTGATGATCCAATGGCTTATATTCAGGTCTCATCGAAGCCTTGCAGGCAGATATTATCGGAGCTTTAATAATAAATCTTTATAGTTACCTAAAATCCCTGAGATACTTACTTCACAACATCCAGGAGGAAATCCGAACTGTTTCGCTCCCTCTTCTTATCCAAATACAAGTTGCAGTAGTGTAGTATCAAACTGCCCCACACCAGGAAGTTGGAGCTCACACTTTCCTCTTCTTCGCTAAATCCTCTGCTTATCCGCCACATTTCTATAACGTACACTGTTTTTCCAGTTGCTGCCAATATAGGTAGATATAACACGTGATTCACCTCGTTCTGTAAATTGTTAACAATATCTTTTGAAGATATTTAACACACCAAAATTTAAGATATAACACGTGATTCACCTCGTTCTGTAAATTGTTAACAATATCTTTTGAAGATATTTAACACACCAAAATTTCTCCAATACAACATTTACAAAACTACACATATTGGCTGAAAAATCACATCTACTACGAATAATTATAGCTTTCAACGGGTAATAATGTCCTTCCTTTTTTATTATATGAGCGCTGGACATGCAACATTTTCTTAATCATCTCGTTTACTCAGTTTTGATTGGTTCTATCAACAAATTCTTGATACTAAACTGCCTTATGCTTTAGCATATCATGTGAGTATATCGATATAATCCTGACGAAAATTAATTACAAATACAATTAGAAATGTGGCATAAATTTATTGTTTTACCAGTTATTAAATTTTTGTAATCAAAGTAAGGTTAGTGAGCGATAATTAAGGTCCAAGTAATAAGCTCCGTCACAAAAATTGTAGGAACTCTTACCACTTTCTGGTGTCCAAATGATGCGAGGAGCGAGACAGGTGTTTCCGGGAAGTTAACTGGATCCTCGCATCTTGATAAGCAGCGGGGCACTCCTCTCTTCCCCACTTCAATAATGTCAGCAACCCGGCCGACTTCAGCTCGCCGCAAATATATTAAATCTGTGGAGTCCTGAAAACCAACACAATGAAAGTTTAGTATCAATTCGTCGGGATCTACATACGTGTATTTGTGTTTATATGTTCACTGTCTTTAACCCGTGCTATGCTGCTCCAATGCGGGTTGGTGAAGATGCGGGTTAGTGGCCAACCCGCTGTCGGATGTTTTCAAACCGCCCATAAGGCCTCCGACTAGGTCTAACGACTGTTATTTATCGACAACAACCGGAACCCACGGCTTAACGTGCCCTCCGAAGCACGGAAACGCGCATGATACTTTTTTTGCCACTAGCGGTCACCCACCTCACACCTGACCGCGCCCGTATATGGCTTAACTGCGTAGATCGCTTGCGTTCTACGCCAGCTGCCGAGCCATACGCGCTTCCGACTACATACCGACTAGGTTTAACGACTGTTATCTATGGACAACAACCGGGACCGACGACTTGATAATAGAGAATTTGATATTGTAATATGAAATAATACCTTTTTCACGTCGAAGTACTGAACGAAGTTGGGGTGGTCTGGAAACAATTTGTATACTCTGTAAGCGTCGACGCAAACTGCATTACTGATGTAACGGGCCAGTTCCCATAGAACGGAATGCTCGTTCGTATCTCCCTGTAGCTTCTTCACTAATTCCTGCAATTAATATTTAAAAGGCATCTTGGGAGGTAACGTCATGTAGTTTTAATTTAATACGGAAATGACGGTTTTTTGGTAGAAAACTAGCAAAAAAAACTTGAGAGGTGTCAAGGGACATCCGGATGGAACGAAGTTCCTTTGATTAATTAGTGAAGGAATTGTAATGAAATTCTATTATATTATTCGGCTTGTTAACAAAGCCTTTTGAAATAGCTCCCAATTAAAAAAAATGTCAAAATAAAAGACTAAACTAAGTAAAAAATAGAAAACGCAACTTGCTTACTTTAGGTTTGAACCCGGGTCTCTAAGCTCCGTAGTCAGCTTTCGTAACCATTCGACCAAGAAAGCTTTAATTCCGTTGACGAAATTTTTATAGAGGTCTTTCAAATCGACATTGTCATTTGTTTGAAGGGCGGATTGACGGTCGACTTATGTGGCGTTACAACTTTTGGTCTTAATTTTTTCCGTTTAGCCAACGCGCGATAAGGAACTTCGTTCCAAAAACTTTAACTAGTTTATTGAAACATACATTCATTTTCATTCAATTTATGTGGGATGACGAGACGAACATGGTGTCATGAAGCATCAAGTAGTCGCTGCATTCCAATACACCTACACATGCTGAGTCTTGGCTGCGGTCGTGGGCAATATTGCTTTACGACTCTGGAGGTTGGTGGTTGCCTCACATAAGTGTCGGGCAGCCGAACCTTTCCACCGAAACTCATTATAAAATTTTAAGAATTGATTACCGCCAAAACTGGGTATACCATTAGAAGTTTCCCAGATACAAAGTATAATTTAGTTGGTTGGACAATTTACAAAAGATATTGTAAATTATAGCCGTACGATGTTACAAGTAATAAAATGCTTAGCAAATTATTACTTACAGACCAATTTTCTATAAAACATCTTCACTTCATAGATACACTCGTTCGTGTACTGCAAATATGTAAAAACTTTATTCTATTTCAACAACCCTATTGGGTAGCTCTCTGATTTATTGTCTACTTTCAATGCAATAGTAAACAAATAAAATCTCCTAATACCACGTTTCCATTTTCAATATTTCTGCAGATATTGGAGCCAGTAAGTATACTTATGAGAAAACGATTTATTGTTTATTTGTAAATGTTAAATTCCTTTATTCATCTAACAAGAGATCTGGCTTTCCTAAAGACAATATTCGCAAGAAAAGTTTCTTTTTATAGATACGAAATCATAAGAATTCATTTTACGTGAGCGAAACATCCGACGACATCTGATTCTGCAGTATTGAAGCAGTAGCATATAACTAAATGAATGAAGAAAAATTTTAATAGGTTTCAAGCCTTATAAAGAGAAAAAGTGTCAATAATGAGCATTCTGAGCAATTGCAAATTACCTCAGTCAACACTTGAGACACAATACAAATAGTACCTTTATACTTATGTCTCTATTGTGCCTGAGACTTGCTTTCTTGTCTGCTTCTCCATTTAAATTATAATTCTGACCCGAGAAATGTGATTACTATCTACTTTATCTGTATATACAGGATCCTATCAAGGGTCCCGGCTTCGATTCTTAGCGAGGCAGAAATAAGAATTTTTTAATACAGTTGCTCAAAAAGTGGCGTATTGCAGGGACGTATAGCGTTCGGGAAGTGGGCTATTACACACTCGTGCGTTTTCTTTACCTTTTCCGAACTCGTGCGTTCTCTTTCCCAACTTTCAAAATAATGTCTATTAAAAAAACAACCTCGAAGTTTTAGAAGTTTTTATGATTCATGCAAATATTTCTAAAAAGAAGCTACTAATTTGTTTCAATATCAGATTTAATGATTTGATTCAATGAGTTAGGTTAGGTTTTATTTCATTTCATCTCATTAACATTTTCATTTCATATCAATAAAAAAAATTCTACTGAAGACTTGGCTGTATGGGCATAGTTCCCTTTTGCCTACCCAGAATGGGTGAAGAAAACAAAAAAAATCTCTGCATATAGGTATTCTTTTACGGCTTGGAGTTTTGGCGGGAAGTCTGAAGGGACAAGTTGTGCTCTTGTTTTATTTTCATTTTCTTGGTGTATTTTTGAGTTATATCGGATAAAGTTGATGGCGTTTTTTTTCGATATAGGCTAATAACAGTGCACGAGTGTCGTGAAATAGAATAACAGTGCGAAAACATGTTTTTTCGGCTTGCCTCCAAAACTCCTTCAGACATGTTCTCGTAAAGTAGCCATCACTTTACTTGAACATCTGACTGACTAGACTGACTGATACCTGACGACTTACTGTTTTATATAGAATAATAGATGCAGAAATTATACTTGACACTGGCAATATGCACAGAGCGCGATGCCATTATTTAATATTGAAACGAAAATATTGAATGGCTGCAAGGATTTTATCCAATGCCGTAAAATGAATTTAAAAAAAACTTTTACAGCTGGCGCCATTTTTCAAAAATGTTCTTTGCGAGTTTTTATTATTTTATAAATTGCTTCATTTTTTCGCAACTGTATTAAAAAAAGTTGTTCAGTACACGTGCGGAACCGTCATTGGAAGGAGTTCCGACTGTCTACCCGAGCCGACGGCTCGGGTAGACATTTGTCGGAACTCCTTGCAATGACAGCCTTTCCGCACTTGTAATGAAATATACTATTATTTAGTGGGTGTTTGTGCTCATATCGCTGTGTGTCCATGGTGCATACGACGTGAGCAGCGTTATTTTAAAACAAAAAATGACCCCACATTTATTTTCTTCCTGCTCAGATCCTACTTAGAATTTCTGTGTATCAAAGAAAATCAACTCACCATAAATACATCTCTGCGGGATAGTATTTCTCTATACTTGCATTTATCTTTAGATTTCTTTGAAGACGGAGACTCTTTCCACTGCAACGAGTTACAAAAAGTAAAAAGTATATTTCTACAGAAATGTTCCGAAAATTAAAAATATTTTGATGAAAAGTTAGATAATTACAGAACTTTTTCACAGCCATGTTTTGTGAGCTACTTTTTGAAAGTTAATTTATTATTTAGACTGTTAATTTGCAATATCAGAAAGAGCATACATTAATTAAAAAGTATATGGAAGAAATATTAAGCTTACATCATAACTACTAAAATTTTAAAGTATATTTTTAACAAAACGTTCGGAAACGTGCAATAAAAATATTTTGGAGAGCTTCCGCGTTTAATATTAAAATACCCGGATGACCGAGTGTTGCTAGGATAAAAACCAAATTTGTTGGTTTAATTTCAAACAAAACTCTCATTGGCTTAACAACGACATCTGAAGTAGCTCCCAATAAAAATAATTGTCACTAAAAATAAAACCCTAGTCTCAAGCTCCGCAGTCAGCCTGCGTAACCACGGCCAAGGAAGCTTGATGGAATCTCTTTCAAATCGGCATTGTCATCTTTTTGAACGGCGGATGACGCTTGACGTTATTCTATGACACAGTAATAATAATACTTTCCAATAGATGGCAGGAAGAGTCATATTTTCAGTTTCTATTTAAGTAGCTATAATAGCTGAAAATATTAATAAAACAATTTCTAAAAATAAAATCTAGCTGGATCGAGTTATCACCCCCGAAACCACCTGGGTATTGAATTTCAATAAATAAATAAAAAATAATCAGATATATAAAATTGTCTCGTGTCACGGTGTTTGTAATTAAACTCCTTCGAAATGGCACCTCGGGAGGAGGATACTGGGTTATGTCGGATTTTTAACGCACTAAAAACCCCTCGGTGGCCTGTTTCTGCGCTTGAAGAGGACTCCGGGATTTCCAGTGGAAATCACCAGTGTCCTCCGAGCGCGGCAGCCCAGAACGGGCCCATCTTTGGCAGAGCAGATGCGCTCTCCTGCACCCTCAGGCGCTCACGGCGGCATGCGGCCACGTACACACCGCCGTCCTTCCCGGAGCTGCTGGCTGGATGGGTCAAGCTCCCACTCTCACCGTTTGCAACCCCCCCCCCCCGGTAGCCCCCTTTTAGTCGCCTCTAAGATCAGGCAGGGGATACCGTAGCTCTATTCTTAATCCCGAAGGACTTTCTCTAATTGACCTAGCGGTTGGGTAGTGTTGACATCAAGCTAATGATCCATTAAGAATATTTTTAACGGATTTCAAAAAATTTCTTTTTAGTTAATTTTAACAACAATATTGTATGCCGGAATATGGTAGACTGTATAAAACTCTAATAATAATTTTAAAATATCTCATTCTATTTATGTTAAACAATCGGCAAATAAGTTTTTTCCTTTCTTTCAATGTATTAAAAATTGGAAAACAATTTTTTGCTCTGGGTCTTTAAATAAGTTGCGGCTGAAGGATGGAATCAATAACTTAACAATACTTTAAAGGACAAAACAGTGAAAAATAGGTTGAAATACAAATTTATTTTTTCGATAATAACTGCGAAAATACTTACACAATTTTCAGCACCTTTCTTCAGGAGCCAACTTTGCAAGGTTTCAACGGACAAGTTTTTCATGACGTAAGATTCCAGAAACTCTTTGTTATTGTTTAGATATTCTATGATTTCTAGAACAAACGAGTACAAAAAACGTAAGTATTCATTTTCCATAGATTTTACTAAAGTATACAAACGCCGACACAGTAGTCCCGAGTTCCGGGGCTTGACTTACTAAGTGTGTTGTTATGTGCGTATGTCCATGATCAGGGATAACATTATTACCATTTTATATTTTCCATTCGATTCCGAAATCATAAGCTACTCTGTAAGAAAGCTTATTATTGTATACCTCATATTTTAAAACAGGGCTGAAGTTTTTCTCCGTCTGCTCTTTTGTTCAGCTCAGCATTGCCTAAGCGCACCCAGAGCAGACAGAACAAAAAAATAACGTTCACTAAGAGTTTGTAAATGAACCGTACAGTGAATAAAGAATATTTCATTTCATTTCATTTCATTTCATTTCATTTCATTTCATTTCATTTCATTTCATTTCATTTCATTTCATTTCATTTTATGATAGGCGTCAGTCCTCTCAAAAGTAGGATGTAGACCATAGTCCACACCTCGGCCATTCTTGCACATTAAGATTTTACAAACGCATAAATGTATATGAGTTCCAAGCTAATACTAAGCTATCGTTGTGGATAGTAGGAAATCTAAAGCATTTTTACATTGAGAGCAGATTTAGCTCATCAGAAGGACAGCTTATGGTTTTTGATGGCGATGGTGAATCGAACATGCTAACCAAAAAACTGAAAAAGAAAACTGCCTGCAATATGTTTTGCTTTCTACTACAAGGCAAAGGTCTCTTCTCATTCAGGAGGCCTGCTTAACAGCTTACTCCATCAATGCGAGTTGGTAGAGATGCGGGTGGGCGACTCGCTTTCAGATATTCTCAAAATGCCAACCAGGCCTTCAACAACGTTTAACGACTGCTACCTATAGATGACCGATTTTACATGTCTTCTGAAGCGCGAAAAACGAATTACTTCAAAAAATATGGGTAGAATTCATATTCACAAACATCAAGTGTTTATTATTATTATTACCCAAGATGTTAAACTATTTCATTTCATCTATACATACAAATTATAAAATTGTAGCGTCTGTTTGCAATATTTTACCGCTTTTTACTACATGCGTATGAATGTATATACGGTACATATACCAAAACAGCATTTTTTTAAATTTTTGACTGGCTGTCTGTTTGTTTGTTCCGGCTAATCTCTGAAACGGCTGAACCGATTTTGACGGGACTTTCACTGGCAGGTAGCAGATGTAATAAAGAGTAATTTAAGCTGCTTTAATTTTAGAAAAAATCTAAAACTAAATTCCTCGCGGAAAAAGTCGCGGGCGGCCGCTAGTTGCAATTATAAAGCTTGATAATATTGTGAATGAAGTGTAGTATTCGCACACACTTGCAATAACACTTGTGCTGTACTGGTGCTCATATTGCTTACAAAATCTCTACTTTGGACCAGTGACAAAAAAACACACGTATTAAAATCATAACACTTACGACATTCGCGCAAACCAAGACTTATCCTATGGGTTCTCTTGGTCGATTTTGACCAATCTCCAAACAAAGGAGTTGGTGAAGTACAAAGACTGTGATAAATTGACCATGGCTGTTTAGTGGGAGTCAGCGGCGATGTCAGCTGCCTGCCTTAAAAAAATTTAACATTCTCACACAATATTAAGAACCGAACTTTACTAAATTTAAATATTGAGGAATTGAAAGTTGTTAAGCATGCAAGGAATCATAGATATCCTCGGTCGATAGACTTATTTTTGGCAATTCTGTTGTATTTCAATGACGACCCTCGTGGCGTAATAGTTGCCATGCCGGACTGCCGATTGGAAGGTCCCGGGTTCGATTCTCGGCGAAGCAGAAACTTGAATGATGAGTTTAAAAATTCTGTTATCAGTCTTGTTGTTTGTGTATCTGTCTTTGTGTGTGTCCATGGCACCTACGACACAGGGTATATCTACCCTACTGTGGGGCTATGTGTGTGAAGTGTTATTTCTTTATTTATTACTAGCGGCCTCCCGCGATTTCGTCCGCATGGACTTTAGTTTTAGATTTTTTTGTAAAATTATAGTAGCCTAAGTAACTCCTACCTTATAACTCGGTTCAGCCGTTTCAGAGATTAGACGGAACAAACAGACACACAGATAGACAGACAGAGAAAAATTATAAAAATTGTTATTTTGGTATATGTACCGTATATATAAAATCATATACATGTAGTAAAAAGCGGTTATTCTAATCTTACAAACAGACACTCCAATTTATTTTTTTGTATAAATTTAAGAAAGGTGCCATTGCCGAAGCAACCACCAGCCTCCGGAGTTACAGCGGAATTGCATATGACCTGAGACAATTTTCAAGTATTCTTGAAGTTGTAAGTAGATGTGTTACAGCGACCAATAACATCACGGGGCATGCATTCTCCTATGCTAATCTATACAAATAAATAAAATTGGTGTGTCTGTTTGTAACATTAAAATAAACGCTTCTTTGCGAACGACGACTTTGGTATTATTTGGTATTTGGTAGTCATAGCATGATGTTATATAGCCTAAAGCCTTCCCCGAAAAATGGACTATCCAACAGAAAAATACATTTTCAATTCGAACCATTTCCTGAGATTAGCGCGTTCAAACAAACTCTTCAGCTTTATATATTAGTATACATATACGGTACATAACCAAAGTAACATTTTTTTAAATTTTAGTCTGTCTGTCTATCTGTCGGTCAGTCTGTCTGCTTGTTCTGATAATCTCTGAATCGGTTGGACTGATTTTGTTGGGGCTTTCACTGGTAACTGATGAAATGAGGAGTAACATAGGCTAGTTTTATTTAACATATATAAATAAAATTGGTGTGTCTGTTTGTCATATTAAAAGAACCGCTTTTTACTACATCCAAATGAATGTACATAATAATATACGATACATATTATTCTACCAAAATATCATTTTTTACAATTTTTGTCTGCCTGTATGTATGTTGGGCTGTCTGTCTGTTTGTTCAGGCTAATCTCTGAATCGGTTGGACCGAAGACAAATAAATAAATTTGGAGTATCTGTATAACAATAAAATAATCGTTGTTTGCTACATCCGTATGAATGTTTATACGATACATATACCAAAATAACATTATTTACATTTATTGTCTGTCTGTATTCTATCTGACTGCCTGTCTGTCGGTCTGTGTGTCTGTTTGTTCCAGCTAATCTCTGAAACGGCTGGACTGATTTTGACGGGACTTTCACTGGCAGATAGCTGATATAATAAGAAGTAACTTAGCGTGCTTTTATTTTACACCTAAAGTCCACGCGGACGAAGTCGCGGGCGGCCGCTAGTTCATTTAAATAAAAAAAGGATTAAAATGCCAACCATTTAATTACTACCCTATAATACTATGAAGTATCATTAATCAAATATTTATCTACCAATATTCCTGATACTTTGCAGTGTTCAGTTCTCGGTCTAGGTTTTTGTGTTTATATCTGTTTGTCCATGGTACTCACGACCCAGGGCATTATCAACCCTATAAGTAGTGGGGCTATGTGTGTGAAACGTTCTTATGTCATTTATGTTAAATAAACTTACTGTTTTCTGTATCCACTACAAGTTGAGGCAAAAGTCGGGGTGACCGGATTTCCTTCGACAGTAGCGACCGACTACATCGCACGTTTAGAAAACGGGGCTTGTCCTGAAAATAATATTAAGTTTAGTTTAGTTTAGTTTTTGCATGTCACTAGTGAGCAGGGGCAACCCCGATTATTGGGGAACCTGGAGCTTGCTCCACCACGCTGCTGCAATGTGTAAAGATGGAGATTTGCGTTAGGGGCCAACTCGCTGTCGGATGTTTTCAAACCGCCCATAAGGCATTCGTTTAATCTTGCTAAAAGCCTATCCATAATAAACGGAACCGACGGCTTGATGTGACCTCCGAAGCACTGCTATGTTCATGAATTTTTTACTCGGTCAAGTTAATATGACACCTGGGAGGCTATTCTGTATGCATCCGTCCATAATTTCTAATAATTTTCGGCACACTTACATAGTTTTTTTTTTTTTTAATTTATTAGATTAGCGTTTTTTTTATTTGAATGGAGTATCAGACGAGCATGCAAGCCACGTGGTGTTAAGTGGTCGCTGCAGCCCACGGACATCTACATACAACCTCAAGCAAACATAGTAAGTCTTGTCTGAGGTCGTATGCAGTTGCGCTGCTATTCCGGAGGCTGGTGGTCGCCTTATGAAAGTGTGGCCGGAAACTGCACCTTTCCACCGAAACACAATTGATAATGACAATAAATGACAATCACACATTGACAACATTAAGCCACTGAAGGAATAATATTGGTGGAATTTCGTCAGTCTTACTCAAAAATGAGGCCCAAAAATTCATGAAGTTTCGGATCCGTGCGTACAAAGTAGCCTCCCAGGTGTCATGTTAACTTGACCGAGCAGTACCTAGCTTCGCTTACGATCTACGCCAGTCGCCTATACCTTCACACTCTATTCCACGAATGTTATATTGCTACTGAGTCTGGCATTTAAAATAGAAATAGAAAAAATATTTGTTTCTTCTTAAAACTACATAAATTAAGTTTTTAACAAAAAAATAGAACCGACTTCAAACGGTAAAAAATAAAATTGTTCAGTACCTACTTCTTCGTGCTTATGGTAATGACTCTTAAAACTATTTTTGAAGTCGGGCCCTTAGTGAAATGTCCTGTCTTAGTATATAGTGTACCTTTCGTTCTGAATGGGCACCGACTCCAATATAGTTTTAAGTCATTACCATAAGCAAGAAGAAGTAGGTACTGTCCCACTCTCTGTACTGTCGGTGCCAATTTAGAACGAATTAGAACAATTTAGAAACATTTACTAAGTTCTATTTTTTTGTTAAAAACTTAATTTATTTCACTCTTTTTAGTAATTTTGATAATTCTGTATGTATTAGCATAATTGGAAAATTTTTCACTTAACTTCTAAACTTTAAACAGATTTACCTTTTATAATCATGTTTATCTAATAGCCTGAAAGAATACTACTATCAGTCCACCTGAACGTATAAATTAAACAAAGAATTTGCTCTCAGCTCCTAACCGTTGAGGAGTTGTACCTTCAATCATCAGCTAAGCAACAGCAGGTGATAATTACCAGACATAAATATTTGTATTATGTTAAAAATATGACTAAAAAAATGTGTGTGCCTATTAAGTTTCAGTGTTTCCCTCGATTTCCCTAATATCACATCATCAGATTTTGACAGTTGGACCACCTCAGGAATGTAAGATTTCGAACAAAAAAACATTTATTGAAAGAATTTGCTCTCAACTCCTAACAATGATACGACGATAATTATACACAAATGCCTGTTTTGCTTTAGTAAAAATATGAAAATCATTGTGTTGTGCTAGAAAATTTGAATGTTCCCTTCGATTTCTCTGGGATTCCCTCATTGGACCACCTCAGGAATGTGAGATTTCGAATAAAAAACTATTTATTGAAAGAATTTGCTCTCAACTCCTCACTGTCGCAGTACCTTCCACCATCAGTTCAGCAACATGAGACGATGATTACTATGCGCAAATATCTCTTATGCTTCAGAAAGTATAAGAAAATCAATGTGTGTGCCTATAAAATTCGAGAGTTCCCCTCGATTTCCCTGGGATCCCAACATCAGATCCTGATTTTGTGACAATGGGACCACCTCGGGAGTATAAGGATACGAACAAAAAAAGAATTTTGAAAATCGGTCCACAAACGGCGGAGTAATCGGTGAACATATATAAAAAAAATACATACAGCCGAATACAGTACCTCCTCCTTTTGGAAGTCGGTAAACATGTATACAAATAAAAATATGAAATAGGGCCACAAACATGAAAAAGTGACATTGTTGTAATCTTTCAAGAAAAAGGGCTGCACTCAGCCTTCTTGCAGCCATTGACTACAACACTGATTTGCAGTGCAGCCTGTCGGTATTCAGGCAAAAATTTAACGTATATTTTTAAAACAACTGGAGGCTAGTAAATGAAAGAACATACAAATAGCTATTATATTGATAGAGAAAATAGAAATAGACCCCCGAAACGGTACTTATTTTGTATCTGCCAACGTAAGTGTGGTAGACAACATTAGAAAAGATAAATTAAAATTTAAGCAGTGATGGCCGAGTGGTAAAAACCGCGGTCTTCGACTCGAATGATACCGGGTTCAAACCCTCGGCGCGCACCTCTCACAAAGAAATTTGTAATGTGTGCATTTATCGCTGCTCCACGGTGATGGAAAAAATCGTGATTTTATTTGATTACGATGTTCTCTATTGCCTGAGAAAAATTCATTATTTCTCGAAAGCGTGACGTACACCAATCCAAACTTGGCCAGCTATGGCCTATGGCTAGACTATGGCCCAAATCCCTCACTGTGAGAAAAGATCTGTGGCCAGCAGTGGGACATAAAAAAGGTTGAAATAAAAATTAAGTGTCACTTACACTAAATTGGCAATTCGACAATATTGACCGCCGCATGCACAAACAACAGGCTTATAAAGTTTTATCATTTACTTTATGGGCTCACTCAAAATTAATTGCCTTAAAACAGCGGAACCCTATATTCGTCCCCTAATTACTCTACCACCGTCCTTCACTGTCCAATATCTCTTAATTACTTTACGAAGTAAATATTTGGCAGTATGGTAGTTCGTTTGTTTTAACGTTTATTTGAGAAAACAAACAGTTACAATTTATAAGGTATTAAAATAATTTTATTCTTATGAGCTATACAATAGTGTGCAAATTTGCAACCAGTATCGTTTTCCACATATTAGTAGAATCTAATACCTTTAAACGAGCAATTCTTGTATATACCTAAATATATTTTTGGAATCTCGGAAACGGCTTTAAAGATTTTGATGAAATTAATTACCCTGGTTTCAGGGGTGATAAATCGATCCAGCTAGGTTTTAGTTTTAGAAATTTTAAATTATAAAAAAAAAATTCAGCGATAATCAACTTTAATATACACTGAAAAATACGACTCTTGGCGAGTATTAATAATATTGTGGCGTAGAACGCCGTCAACCGACATCCATCAATCCGACGTTCAAAGAGATGACAATGTCAATTAGAAAGAACTCTTATCAAAATGGTTACGTGTTCACTGGGGAACCAGATGCCCATCTTGCGATGCTGCGATGCAAACCTCAATCAAAACCATTATTGCGTTTAGTTATTATTTTTTGTGATTTTTTTATTGGGAGCTATTTCAGATGGCGTTATTAAGTCACACTAAGCAAATGAGTGTTTCGTTTGAAATTAAACAAACTTAAATATGACTTGTCAGAAAGAGTCATATTTAAGTTAATGTTTATCTATTGACGATTATGGAATTCATTTTTTTTATTGGGAGCTGAAGTAGATGGCGTTATTAAGTAAGCCAATGAGCCCCCGAAAAATCAATTGCTTTTTTCCGTGCCACGCTCGGGCAACTGAGTACTGTTGCTTAATATAAAATCCGACTTTGCAATGACTCATTTCAAAATTCATCTCAATGTTATACTAACTTAATTTATGTCAACGATATTTTTATTGATGTTTGGTTATCTTTTAGCTAGAAAAGACGCATAATCTAACTACCTACTACTTTGGTATGTAAAAGAATAAACATAAATTGACAGCCTCCATGGCGTAGTGGGTGATGAGCCGACTGCGAAACGTGAGGTCGTGGGTTCGATTCCCACCCAGGACAAATATTTGTGTGATGGACATGACTATTTGTTCTGTGTCTGGGTGTTAATTATCTATTTAAGTATGTATTTAGAATTATATAAGTATGTTTATCAGCTTTCTGATTACCATAGTACAAGCTCTGCTTAGTTTGGAATCAGATGGTGTTGTGTGAATTGTCCAAAAATATAAAAAAATATAAATAAAATAAATTTCAGCTACAAATGAGATCAATATCAGTTTTGCGCTTATGTGTTCATGAATCTGCGAAAAGAGACGATTGTTAGAATCACACGTGTGAACATGGAGTGAAGCCGCTGGCTGGAGGAAGACTAGTTAGTATATAAATTTTCAACCTTTTTATTTCCCACTGGACACAGGTCTCCTTCTCAAAAGTGAGGGGATTTAGGCCATAGACCACGACGCTAGCCAAAAGCGGAAGAGAACATCGTAATCAATTAAATATTACGATATTTTCCCGCATTTATGCGCACATTACAAATTTCTTTGTCAGAGGTGCGCGCCGAGGATTTGAACCCGGGATCGGTCGCGTGGAAGACCGCGATTTTTTACCACTCAGCCATCGCTGTTCTAGTTCTATCTCTAGCTCTACTATATACATAGTAGGTACATATGTTAGGACTACAAAAGGTAGGACTATTCGTGCATTTTATATCTCACTGCTGGGCACAGGTCCCCTCTCGGAAGTGAATGGGATTTAGGTCACAGTACACTACACTATGTATTTATTTGTGATGTGTCTGTCGTCGAATGTTTTCATCGCTTAGCGGTGTTAATTTCCTGACGAGGAGTGATGATTTATCAGATGCAGGGGTCCCTCCAAGCCAAGTGCGGATTGGTTGACATAATGCATTCTATAGTAGCCCACGAGACTAATTGTGGATTCACTCAAGCGTCACCAGGACCTTGTGCATTTTAAAGGTTAGTTAGTAGGAAGATTAATAGATTATATGACTTTTTTGTTTAAAATTTTATACGAAAATTTCAGGTAAAATAACGATCAATAGTAGAATTTATTCTACTATTTTAAAATCTGGAAGTAAAATGAAAAAAATACTGTACCTATATAGAAGTTTTTTTTAATCGTGGCAGTACTCAAAAGGATGCAAGGTGTATCATATCTTAAACAGACGCGCGCAAGTTAATCCGAAAATCTGCTCTTGGGCTACTACTAGAAGCATGGAGTTCGAGAATGCTTAACAAGTTTGAACTCTGTATCGTCTTGTCGGAGACAGCGGATTCTACCGCTCGTCCATTGCTGCATCACTACAATCCTATGTGATAGTTTCATAAAGAATAAAAATTCAAAGGGTTTAAAGCCCTCCTACTTCCGATGTCAGTTAAGACGACAATAAACACGGATTGAAATTGCGTTGCGCCAAATGCTCGCCTCCATTTATGTACACCTTTGAGTGTATTCACAACCATGCTCCAATCTTCAATTACAGACCATTTTGGACCACGCCTGCAGTACAATGTTTTCCATCATTTGAATTACATTAGTTGATTGTCTACAGTGTGAACGAAGATAATTCGTTTTATTCATAGCCACGCTTACAATAAAACACATTACATACTTACTTAATTAATAATAATATCATTCGAACAGGCGTTGCCTAATTGTTCGTGGCTGTATAAAGTTTTTCATCATAACATCTGCTTTTAAGGAATTTGTATGTAGTAAGGGTATTAAATGGTCGATGCCCAGGCGCTGTCCCAGGGGTCCCATTTTTGGGAGGGTCACAGGTGGCATGAGCCCTCCCCCCAAAATCCATCACTCATGCGTAGATCGAAGGAGAAACAAGCTAATTTGGGACACCTCTTCCCCCAAATTTCTTAGTGACCCAAAATTGAAGGCTGCGACCGCGCCTGAGCCCGCCTCAAGCCTCAGCCTTGTTTGTGAAAGTCTGGCCGGCACTCACTTTTTCCAAAACGTTTTTGGAAATGAGTAGAAGATTTGTACTATACCAATAAAAATTAAACTTTGATCTGTCCTCGTAGTATGCATTATAGGGAACTACATACTACGGAGCAGCAGTATAGGGAAAACATATTGGCAAGTTTTCTACCAATCAAATTCCTAGTAATGGAGTTAAAGCAATGACTGCAACCCTTTTCACGTCCCACTGCTGGGCACGGGTCTCTCTCCATTGTTGGGGAGGCTTGGAACTTACTCCACCACGCTGCTCCAATACCGTTTGGTGGATATGCGGGATAGTGGCCAACCCACTGTCGGATGTGTTCAAACCGCCTATAAGGCCTTCGACAAGGTTTAACGACTGTTATCCATCGACAACAACCGGTACCGACGGCTTAACGTGCCCTCCGAAGCACGGAAATGCGCATGAAATTTTTTTGCCACTAGCGGTCACCCATCTCACACCCGACCGCGCTCGTTTGACTTAGTCGCATAGATCGCTTGCGTTCTACGCTAACCGCCGGGCCATGCGCCCTAATAGAGCAATAGGAATAAGCAATAGAAAAAGTTAATATCCAACTTACTTGGAATCGATGATTAATTTCTCTAGTAGTAGGATTAAGGGCATTTCCGCTTCTACGGAACAAAACTCGAATCAGGGACTGGATTAGGAGAAAAATACATTAAACAACCTGAATGGTACAATGGTTACCATGTTGTACTGCCATTCGGATTGTCCTGGGTTCGATTCTCATCCCAGAAATTTGAATGAAGAGTTTAAATTTCTGTATTTAGGTAATCCATAGTACACACATCACACCGAATCCTATTGTTATTCTATGGGTGTGTTAATATTATTATTAATTCTTAAGGAAGGAAATTGATGTTGTAGAGCTATGGAACGATAAAAGAACAAAAGGTAATGTCGCTTTTTCGATCGCAGAAAAGGCTACGGGAAAAGGATTCCCACTAAACTTTCTCTACAATGATAGAAGTATGTATTGCTATTCTATATACAAAGGCGTAACATCAGCTTACAACGAATACGTAATATGCATTGCTATTCTATATACAAAGGCGTAACATCGGTTTACAACGAATACGTAATATGTTATTTATACACAAAGCTATGCCATTCTATACACAAAGGCGCTATTTTCAACGAATACGTAATTACTAATACATGCAATGTAGGTACTAAATACATGCAATAGTATGCTATAATCCGCGCGCGATGAGAATGGGATGCTACCTTTTGGAGCTAAGACGCTCACAGTTTTTAGGGTCGGCAAAATCGCAATTTGCTTATTTTTGATGTTAGTCTTTAAATATGACGAAAAAATTAAACGTCTTTTTGGCATTTGCATACAATACATGATACACCCAAATGACTCGATTATTCACGCTTTTTTACCGATTATTCTTATACAAATCGGTTTCGACTTGAAAAGTATGAAACACAGAACGGTATCTCTTAGGTGCTCTATAATATTCCGAACATTATTGTCATTAATTCAATATAAAGTTACTAATAATAATAATAAACTAACTACATACAAGTGAAAAGTACTAACTATATCGCCAACCCTTAAAAATAACTGTCATTTTCTATTTGCTTTGCGTCATAAAAAAATAAATATCATTTTTTGTATTATTATATTATTTTCATACTTTTGTAAAATTGGATTATTATAAAATATAAATCGATATAATGTTTTTTTTTGGTATAGTAATTTATATTTATACTTTTGTAAAATTTCATCCAAATGTTTTTACTTGACATTAAGCATATCGTGTGATGCTATAAGTGAAACAAAAAGTATGGTTTCTATCTAAGCAGCTTTTATGATATTTTATAAGTATTTAATTAATTCCTTGTTAAGTCGTACAACAATTTAGTATATTGCAATAAGGAATCCTCTACATACACATCTACGCCTGGAGCTCTTCAAAATTAGGCCATAACCAATCTTTTATGTGCAGCGCTATCGTCCCATAATCTCTGGGGAAAAATCGGCTTACGCTATTGTAATTATATGGTAAGTCATACCTTTGATTGCGAACATTCCGGACCAAATTCTACACCGAGGCCTTCAGGATCTGGTCTTCCCTGGTCCCGCCTACTTTCCGTCATTTTTGCTTACTAAAAAAACAGATACACTGATATCACAATAACATCCAACACAATACCGAATTGTGAAATACACTTAGTTGAAACAAAAGGAAAACTTAGTAACGGTATTTATGAATAAAAACTAGAATTCAGAGTCATTTATAACTAGGAGTATAACAATATTGACGTCACGTGATTACGTATATCCCCCGATTAAAATTTAAAGTATGCACTAATTTTAATACAGTATCAACACAAAATTACACGTCAGTATAACCAACTACAGAATATAACCGCTACGAACCATATCTTGCATGTAACACCAGGAACTTACTGTTAACATGGAAGCTTTAACCAAACACCTCATACCTATATCTTTGAAATCTTTTAAACACTATAGTTTGCGTTAATCTCACGAATTTTCTGCATGAAAACCATCATAAAAAGACTAAAGCTGCTCAAACACTTTTACAAAGTTCAATAATCTGTACTTGCGCGTACCACTGACTTATTGATAACAATAATATTATTGTGCTCGTGTGAACGGAATTGTTTTAGTTGTCGTGTCACTGATAACTTTGAAATGACAGGCACAGAGCATTAAAGAGAACTTTTTAGGATTCCGCGACGTAAAAGCAAAAAAGAACTTTATTAGAATCGTTTCTTATCGAGCGTCCGTTTAACTGTCAACTATATGTAGAGCCAAGTGATAAACAAACCGACTTAAGTAAATTTATCAAATAAATACCAATTATTATAGTCAAACAATTCTCGATATCGTCAAAGGAAGTGTGCGGTAATCTTCATGTGCAAGTTAAATTCGCAAATTTTCTACGTGTTTTACGTTACCTCGTAATGCATTTTATTCTAAACAAAACATCCCACAATGTGTTAATTACAATTATAAAGAATGAAAACATATAAAGAATTGTATATTGAACCAAATGGCCCACTTAAAGTATATCAATCAGTTTCGAGTTTCGAGATTCTAAAGCTTTATCAGTACCTGTGTTAATATCATAAATAATTGTTTCTATTTAAATAAAATATGTATAGTTTTTATTTATGCGCAAAAGACTAATCTGAAATATAAAAAAGAAGGAAGAAATTCTGGAATGTATTTTTATAATTGTTACCTCAGAGCTCCGTCATTTCTTATCCATTATGAATAACTCTTTTCTTTATATGCGGGAAATATCATTTGATTGATGTCACAAGTTCATTCATCAAGGAATTCCACCGATAAGGGTAGAAAAGAAGGGAGTGAAGAAAAAAGATTCAAACATCAATCCTTGTTACGCCGTTAGTCCGCCATAACTGACTCGGGAAAATATTTTTTTGTACCTATGATAGCCTGGTGTTAAAACGGTACCCAACAAAACTTAATTTACAACAGCCGTTATGTTAACAATAAAAAGAATAAAACAAAATAAAATATTGAATAAAAACCTAACCTCTAATAAAAACTTACTAGTTATAACTTGTTATAAGATACATTTATTTTTCATGGCAATCAAAACTTATCTTGGGGTCGATGTTTATTCTGGATGAATCGTCTTAAAAGTACTAGGGCACAAAACCAAATAGAGTGTTTGGGTATTTCTGCCGTTCAAAATTAAATGTATCTTTTAACCCTTATATTTAATTTTGAAAGCAATTTTGTTACACGTTTCAATTTTTATTATGAATGGATGATGCAAAGTAAAAACAGATCCTACCTTCATACAGTATTCACGAGGTGTCCGCACCGCTGGGTGTCCTAAAAACAATAAGCATTTTATGGGCGTTCAAAATGGTAAGTCAATCAATCTAGGAGCTCACGTTGTCACGGTCACCCGACACTACGTTATCCCACGACTTCGCCTACTTTGCTGTTTTATTGTAATGTAAAACCTATATAAATCAACAGATAGAACATGTATCTAAAAAAAAGTAGACAAAGGGATTGCTAGAAGGCTGAAGTCCAAAGGTCGTATTCAAGTTTCATGGGGTTGCTTGCACCCCTGCTGTTATATTTTAGTGAATACGTATGTTGTCGGCCTTGTCGTAAGATTGTCATCAGCCTTCACAGTAGCAACACAGCTTCATACGAACTCGGATACACCTCAGACTTGCTTTGAGGTTGTGTGTATCTACACATCTCACACACATTTATTTACACTTATAAGTTCTACGTATCCAGTAATTGACTTTAGGCTACGAGTAATGAGGTTCAATCACTTACTAATAATTAAACTCGATTGTTTTATTTCTATAGATATTGTTCTATCAAAACAATTAAATTGTACTACTCTATAACCGCGTAGGGAAAAAAATCTAAATCTACTATACCAATAAACATACACTTGATTTTATATTATGTATTGAAAGACCAAACATTAAAGCATAACATTGTTTGGACACTACATCGATGAACCAGATCGGAGGATCGGAGGACGTTTTACTTTAACGTTTAGATTTTTAAATTTACGTGGATGGATAAATAAGTACTACTGTGTTTAATATAAACCGCAAGTTTTTATATGACATTTATTTTAGTTTTTATACCATCATCTCTTTCAAATAAATGAAATATCACTTCTACAAAATTTAAGGTTTTTGAAAGACTGTCAAAGGGCTTCTGTGTTTGATTATGTAGATATTCCCTCTTTCATCAGTTTTTTCCTCTTAGGACAAATTCGTTTACATTTCAGTGCATTTGAAAAGCAAAGAGAAGATTATAAGGTTAGGGTACATGGGACAGTCCCTGTAGCTTAGGGATTAAGAATAGTGCTACGGTATCCCCTGCCTAATCGTAAGAGGCAACTAAAAGAGAGCTTCCGGAGCTGCGGGTGGTGAGAGTGTGAGCTCGATCCGTCCAGCCAGCCCCGGGAAGGACGGCAGTGTGTGCGTGGCCGCATGTTGCTGTAAGCATCGGAAGGAGAGCACTTCTGCTCAGATATGTTTATAAATTTTGTACAGCACATAGGAAACAACAATAAAGAATTATTTTAATTATTAATTACTTCTCCTTCAGAAACAAGTAATAAATGCACTTTGAACCCAGGCGCGGAAATTTGCCATCTTAACCACTCAGCTATCACTGTTCTGAATCATGGATTATATTATTACATTAATTAATAATGGTCATTCAATAATGCCCTGTCCTTTTCTAATTGATAGACCGCTGACCTAGATATGACTAGTAAGAGATAAAGTAATAAATAGATTGCCTATTCGAATTCCTTCCAACCTATGATAACTGCCAACAGCCATGTCAGTTAATAACAGTATCAGCAAATCATCAGTATCCAAACAGTGGGACATATCTTATCGCATATTGTTATCATCAATATTGTATATTCTGAAAGCATGGGATACCAGTAAAGTAAGCACCCTGTCGCAATTTGGTGACTTTCATCATAGCGTGATTCAGAAATACCCGTGGCACCATCTCTTGATGAGTAGCGGAAGGTCGCTACATCACCCCTGCTCCGACCGGAGGTCGATAACTTCTATTCATACTTGAGTAATCTTCGCCTTACAAGCGCCTTGAATGCCCTCTATCTGCAATGCGTCGGGATGTGAGGATCTAGTGAAGTGTGGAGATGCCCTCTATCTTCGGTCGAGATGTGAGGGTAGGTTGGAATGTGGAGGCGAGTAGGTGGGTACTCGAGCCGCCCACGACGTCGCAGGAGGTAGCTGGATCAGGTTCAGGGAGCGTTATCACGATGAACCTGACGAGCTGGTGAAGTGATGCTGCAGTCCATCCAGGGGGTGAGGGTGCGACTGATGAAGGTCAGAAGGGATGTATTCTTGGCCACCTCCAACTTCAGCCCAGGGAGCGGCCGCGCTCGAACTGACTCAATTCGAAGCTTGTATATATGGTCGAATATTCAGAAAACTTCGATAGCGTGATTCAGGAATACCCTTGGCAAGAGATGCTTGATGAGTAGCGGAAGGTCGCTACACTAGTTTCAGGTTTGTAAATTTTATCTAAGTACCTGTTCTATTCATTTTGCCTGGCTGCAACTTTTTTGACGTCTCCTTTTTGGCGTTTTTTGACCTCTATAATTATTGGGGAGGCCAGTTAGTGGAAATGTATCTGTTCATATAGATGTAGGTATATGTTTTACTGTAAATTGAGTATTGGTGTTAGTTTTATAGTATTATTCACTACTATTTTTTTATTTGAATTAAATAAATGGTCGGTGCAACCCATGGACATCTCTTACACAAAACATCAAGCAAGCTAAGTCTTCCCTGTGATCCTGCCTTAGCTATTTTTAGCCTTAATAGTTCAAAAGCTAAAACGTGCCTTTAACGTTACGTAATAAATTTTGTTTATATATAATCGTTTATTTTTATTTTATAGCATCTGAAAGTTTAAATGCCCTGTCTTAGACTACCCAATACTACGTATGTAGGTACAGATTTATCTCAATCATTACCATATTAATGTGTGATGT
This sequence comes from Pyrgus malvae, assembly GCA_911387765.1. Classification (NCBI taxonomy): domain Eukaryota; kingdom Metazoa; phylum Arthropoda; class Insecta; order Lepidoptera; family Hesperiidae; genus Pyrgus; species Pyrgus malvae. The sequence goes on from OU426947.1 coordinate 27,226,013, forward strand.
ATCCTTATACACTAAATATATTTTGATCTGTAGAAACCTTCAAGGATATGTAATTACAACATCTTCTCATATCTGGAAGAAAGTTTTACAGACTCACCTAATCCAAAATTAATTCAGACTCAGCCGACTCTATAATAATATATTAATTACATTTTAAATCAAATACAGACCCAAAAAAAAATTGGATAGTACTTAATGAAAGAAAAGTAATTATCAACTAATATTACTCTCTTAATAATCTAACTGAAGTAATACAATAAATGTGTTTTATGTATTATTTTTTATTAAACTAAAACAAAACAAAACATATTTTATGTTGTATCGATATAGGTTCATGCGCTATAGTTTTGAGATCCGTATAAAATTGGCTCTAAAGCACAAAAAGGCAGGCGCTCCTTGTATTGTGTCTAAAGTGTTGACAAATCGATGAGGAAAGTACCCTTTATAACACTTCTCAATGTCCAGGATTTCATATTCGAACGCAATTTATTTATCTACGCGAAGCATATGAACGCAGTTTACAAGTTTAACGCACACTTCCTGCAGAACCTAATAGCAATTGAACTCTTTGACTGACGCACACCAACACGCCGAAATCGAACGGCGCTCAAAAACCTCCAAAGTACTTTGAAAAAAAGTATGGAATGTCTCTGAAGTTTATTTCTCTCTCTACTTTATAAGCAGTTTCTTCTTAAAGGAATAGATTCTGTTCAGACACAGAATAGGCGTAGCTAGATTGACTATGCCCGTATAAAACAAAAGTCATAACTCGCTAACTAACTAGTCACGCATCGCATCTTGCGCTAATCAGGACTATCAAAAGCAAAAGACTTTCCCACCCACAGTTTTATATTATACATTTCTTTTATGAGAGCAGAATATACATTCAAATCCTAAGTCCATGTTCGACACCTCTTTTTATAAAGAATATTTTCTTCCTCTTTTTCCATAGAACTCTGCACTGACAATTGCCAAATCTGTCACGCGTCAATTTGATAGAATGTGATACGTTTATAGACATGACATATAATCATGGAAACATGAGAAACCTTCAGGTTTGTGATCATGACTGAGCATACAATGGTGGGTTACCAACAAGACGATACGATGACGCCTAATCAAAAGTTAATAGCAGGCTGCGTATCTGGCATTACTACTCGATTCATAACCCAACCCTTTGATGTGATAAAAATAAGGACACAGTTATCAAAACAGTCGCTTGTAAATAAACATAAAACTGTGTATGAGATTACGAAGAAGATTCTGAGAGAAGAAGGCATCACTGCTTTCTGGCAGGGACATAATCTTGGTCAGGTAATTCAAGAGATTTTGTGTGAGCAATTACTTCATAGAAACATCTTTGGGAGCTTCATTAGTAATGTAAGTCTTTTCTTGAGGACATGATGCAAAGATTTAAATCAATTTCTGAAATAACATTGTTTATAATATTACGATGATATGTAATTCTGTTACAAGAAGGCCTTACGGCTTTTTGGAAGGGACACAATCTGTTAACGTAAACATTCAGGGGTGGTTTAGGTCACTTTGAAATTATTAGAAATTCAGCAAAATAAAGTCTTTTTTAGTATTTAATTACTTTTGCGCACTATGTATGACTAATATGGGTTTGTTATAGTTTATATATTGATACTTTTGTATGATGTATAAGTATAGATTCTGTCTTCCGCGGCGTAATTATCTTGATCTGTGGCGAACATAAACATCGAAACCTTCGTGCTTGAGACTTCTTAAATTTCTTAACCAACTTGCACATGGCCAGAATATCTTGAGAGCTCTCTAATGAGTAATTTATTAATCATCTAACAATCTTGAAAAAGGGGGTTGTTAGCTTTTTATTTGTTTTAATTTTTGCAGATTCATTCCATAGCTGCAATAAGCAGTCAGTTTTACGCTTACGAGCAAAGCACAAGATACGTGTATAGTCTAACCCAGGATACTCGATATAAGTAAGCTGATATTTGTATAATTAGCCTTTATCGATCGATCAAGTATCCGTCTCTGACTCACCTAACAGAATTTACCCACGACATTGCTGTTAATTTTTTATAAATAAAAATACGAACTATGAATTTTTTGATGACCCTTATTGCTTGTATGAAATGTAACAGGAAATTCAAACATTTTATACTCTCAATTCCATTTCATACAGCTTATTCAAACATTTTATACTCTCAATTCCATTTCATACAGCTTATTCAAACATTTATACTCTCAATTCCATTTCATACAGCTTATTCAAACATTTAATACTCTCAATTCCATTTCATACAGCTTGTCACAAAATTATGTAGTTCAAAAAATACATGATACTTACATCACCTTACGCCAAATACCGGGTTGTAGTTAATAAAAAAAATTAAAGAGATAATTATAGATTTTTATAGGTTTTAAAGGATAAACTCAAAAAACATTAAAGCAATTTTATATTTGATCATTTACTTTTAAAATGTTAGTGACCTTGTAAAAAAATAATGGAACCCAACATAGATATCAAAATTTTACTATATCAGATGTATTTAGAAAACTATTTCTAGCGCAAATAAAACGGTGGGACACAGCTAAGTAGTTGGCTACAACCCTTTTTTGCGTCCCACTTCTGGGCACGGGTCTCTGCCCATTATTGGGGAGGCCTGGAGCTTACTCCACCACGCTCCAATGCGGGTTGGTGGAGCCACAGCTAGTGAATTATCAAAATTATACACACTAAATTAATTTATGAAGTTTAAAAATAAGAAAGAAAGGGAAAATTTTTGAATTCTTGCCTACCATAGTCATTCTATCTGTAATATGGTTGGAGTAAGCGCGTAGTCAACATGCTTTGTTACCACCAGGCGCCGCTCCCCAGGGTTTTAGATTGCTAAACGCAATATCTCTTCACAACCCTGGTTTAGACCTGTTTGAATGCCTGAAATGACCTGAACACAATCGTTTCAGGACGCTCGTAGTCCAGTACTTAGAGTCTATTACCATTGGCAACAGTATTGCATATCAAGCTCTAGCCAATAGAATGGTAAAAATAATATGTACTTATATACTGTGTTATATTTCAAGTAACTCTATACCAATTATTATGTAATATAAATTTAAGTTTCCACATTTGTGTTTGGTCAATGACTGCAAGCAAATTGTAGACTGAATAAATGAATAAATAAATAAATAAAACAACGCAAAAGAACGTTTCACAGCGAAACAGCCGCGTCCGACTTTACCGAAGCCTTGGAATTGCCTATTGATAACAATAACTTCATTGTTTATAGGAAAGCGCTTGTCTTTCTCTGCGGCATTTTCGCTGGATGCTGCAGCGCGACCCTCACGGTGCCCCTGGAGGTAATCAGGATACGACAGATGCTCGTCAGGGACCAGTACAAAGGGCTCTTCAATGGCGCCAAGGCGGTGTATAAGTCTGGTGGCATATTTGCTTTCTACGAAGGATGGGTCGCCGGAATGTTGCAAGTGATGTGCCAATATTCTTTAAAAAAATATTTATCTTCTCTCTAGATTTAGAACTGATATTTTCTCACCTAATACGATCGCAATAAAAGTCGATTTCGAATTTGTACAATCTTTAATGAAGTGAAATATTGAATGTTATATTAAGAATCTAATGATAGATCCTTTTTTATATGAATAGAATATATAACGGGCAGGTTCATTCATCATACCTGCCCATAAATAACTCAATGCTAAACTACTGCAACCTACTTGTATCTAAACACAAAGGCACAAAACAGATAGAAAAGGATCACCAGTCCAATAACGAGTATTTAATACCTTTAAATGAGCAATTCTACAAGAATTCATATACCTATAATTTGAATCACGGAAACGGCTCCACGATTTCCATGAAATTTAGTGCCCAGGGTTTCACGGGTGATAGATTGATTGATCCAACAAGGTTTTATTTTTAGAATTTGTCGTTTTATTCAAAGTACCTACCTGGATGACCGAGCGTTGCTCGGATAAAAACAATTTATTTTCTTGGTTTAATTTCAAATGAAACACTCATTTACTTAGTGTTACTTAACAAAGCCATCTGAAATAGCTCCTGATAAAAAATAGTTATTTTCATAAAAATTAAAAATAGACACAATATGGTTTTAATTGAGGTTTGAACCCGGGACTATAGTCCGCAGTCAGCTCACGCAACCATTCGGCCAAGAAAGCTTAATTCATTGAACGAAATTTTCATAGAGCTCTTTCAAATCGACATTGTCATTTCTTTGAACGTAGGATTGGCGGATAGTAGTAGGGGAGCCCAAGAGGGGATTTTCGGATTTATTCGAGCGTGTCAGATTAAGATATGGAGTACGCCTTGCATCATGTTGAGTACTGCCACGATTAAAAAAGAACTTCTATATTGGTACAGTATACGGATGTCAAAATGGTCAGATTTGAATACCCCGTTACCGTTGAACCATGAATATGAAATAATTAAATAATTCGAACTGTTCCGAGTTTGACAAAATGCCTTTTTTATATTTCGCTGTTTTGTATACATTCATACTAAAATCATCAGATTACTGAAATATGACTTAGCATGCATTTAATTTATTCTACAATCCGGTCTTGGACTACCAAATCAATTGAGATACTTTAAATGAGCTGTCAAAACGTGACATCCCCATACATTTTGTATGAGAAAATGATAAGTGACGTCACTTATCATATATAGTCAATTGATTTCATTATTATTGATTTAAGCGGTAATAAAAATCATGTTTAAAAAAGAATTAACAATTATACTGCTTTCCAAGCGTGATTTAGTGCAACCTTTTTAAGGTAAGGATTTTGAATTTTTTTGTGCATAGTGTCCAAGACCCTATTTTACCTGTACCTTTCGTATAAAATTTTTGAAAACCTATAGGCGCTCTCTCCACCGGTTAAACGCAAAATGTCATAAAATATAATCTTTTTATTCTTCCTACCACCCAACCTATAAAAAGCACAAGGTCCTGATGACGCTTGAGGAAATTCACAATGAGCCTCGTGGGCTCCCCCGTTTGGCAGCGTTTACGCCACAATATTATTAATACTCTCCAATAGATGTCAGGAAGAGTCGTGTTTTTCAGTTTATATTTAAATTGATTATCACTGAAAATATTTTTATAAAGTTAAAAATTTCAAACAATAAAAATTTTGTGGATCAATTTAACACCCCCGAAACCAGGGTACTATATTTCATCAAAATATTTGGAGCCGTTTCCGAGATTCAAAAAATATGTTTAGATATATACAAGAATTGCTCGATTAAAGGTATTAGATTTTCAGGGATTCTACTAATAAACTGATATATATGACTGTTACTGACATCTATTGGAGAATATTAATAATATTTTGGCGTAGAACGCCGTCAAACGTCATGCGCCAATCCGTCGTTCAACAAATGACAATGGCTATTTGAAAGAACTCTATAAAAATTTCTTCTATGGAATCATAGTTTCCTTGGTCGAATAGTTTCGTAAGCTGACTGCGAAGCTGGCGACCCAGGTATAAACCTCAAGCAAGCATGTTGCGTTTTTTATTTTTTTGTGACTTTTTTTTTAATTTGGGGCTATTTTAGTTGGCGTTGTTAAGTAACACTAAGCCAATGAGTGTTTTGTTTATAATTAAATCAAGATTCCCAATAATGGGAAGTGCCCAGCAGTGGGACGCAATAAGGGTTGCAGCCAAACCAAGAAAATCAATTGTTTTTATCCGAGCAAGTCTCCGGTCGTCCAGGTACTTTGTTTAAAGTAGCTTACTGTTTCACCAATTTCTGTCTTAACGTCTGTTGGAAATGTGTGGCTATCAGACAATTCTAATAAAGCCTACTGTCTGTCTCCGGAAATGCATAGCAGTGCAATAGCTGCATATAGTCATATAAGACTTGTCCTAGCTTAAAGCTGTTTGATTTTTTTTAAATAGCCAGACGACCGACCGTTGCTCGGAAAAAAGCTTTCCATTTTCTTGGATTTAATTTCAAACAAAACACTCACTGGCTTAGTGTTACTTAACAACGCCATCTGAAATAGCTTCCAGTTAAAAAATATGCAATATGCTTTATTAAGGTTTGAACCCCAGCTTGTACCTCCGCAGTCAGCCTACATAACCATTCGGCTAAGGAAGTTTTAATTTGAACGATAAAATTCTTAAAGCCCTCTTTAACACTCCATACATAAAATCGTGGGTCAAACTTTCGAAAATTTTCCATATCCCTTGCAATTATCGCAATCCAAATTGATTTAACTCAGTATTGCACAGTCATAATTTGTTGGAGTCACAATATGTGTTGGCCTGCGAGTTAATGGTAGGAATTATTAACGATTGCTCAAGTTGCCCGCGAGCAGCAGGTGAGTGATCGCATCATGGTCCGTGGTGGAAGTGGATCACGAAACACTATAATTAAATCCTTCGAAATTTGCAAATATAGACATACTGTTACGAAGTTTTTTGTTTATTTATTTATTTTATGCAAACACCTTAATTCAACAACAACAAATTGTTACAAACATTTAACAACTTTGGTAACTCCTAACTATTAAAAGGTGAATGACCGCATGCTGCTTCGCTCTACAAATGTATTACAAAATTTTACAATGAATATGAATCCTCCTCTCGTAATCAGCAAACCTGAACATGATAACAACATAGGAGGACTGTAAATTTGCTTGGTTACCTTCACTTCAGATATTGCTAATCAATAAATTTTAAAATTATGGGACAAACCGCTGGATTCAAAGGGCGTAGGCCAGGATGACAGGAGGGAGTGGTGAAAATTAGGGTTGGCCTATGTCCAGCAGTGGACTTTTATAAACTTTGTAATAGTATGAAAAGCATCTGATGAATTCCTATAAAACAGCCAAGCCTTCGTGTACATCGATCGACACTGCATCGAGTTTTGGTAACTTGGACGCGGCATCGAGATGGAATCACGGGTTTTAACATTTTAAAGGATGCTACATGGTGATTTCGTGATTCGCAATTCGCTTTTTAGTTTTTACATTGTGCACGATGCAGCGTTCGGTCTGGTTAGGTTTGGAAGCGAATGCTTCTGATAAATGATTAAATCGCATATCGCCTGTGTCTAGTCTAGTGTCGCCTTGCATTGTTTGGCCGTAAGAGTCCTTGTGTTCTTGTTTTATATGTGACTATGCTATCATATTATTATTATTATGCTAGTAAAGAAGTTTCGATACCTTACCTTCCTTTTCAAGTACGTAATCTATTTGTCTGTAAGTTCTCCGACATTAACGATCAATTTTTTGTTACAGCTGGGACCAGCTATCGGCATCTCGTTCTCCGTATTCAGCTTCATACAGACTTTGATCCTAAACTACTTGCATAAGTGTAACGGCGACTGCAAGCACGCTAAGGCCAACGCCCACAAGCCGGAAAACCTGTTGCTGGCCAGCTCCGTAGCCGGCTCCATTGCTGGTTTCGTCTCCAAAACTGCGACGTATCCCTTGGAGCTGGCTAAACGAAGACTGCAAATCGCAGTAAGTTTTCAAAATTAACCTGATGCTACGGCAAATTTTTACGACCTGTACATGATGAAGTGCGTCCCATCGTTAGCAATTTTAACGATGGTTACCATGCCGGACTGTCCAGCTGTTGATTCTCGGCGAGACAGAAATTCGAATGATGTGTTTCTGCTGACTTTGTTATTTCCATGGAACCCACGAGTAACACGACACAGAGAATTCTAGAGTGAGGCTATAAGTGTGTGGCGTTTTTTAAGAATCACTCGCTCTAGCAAAGTATTTGCACACCAGTTGGTAAAGAAGCTACTTGGCCTTGCAACTGCAGAACGCGCATCATGCGGTCTATGCAGCTAGACAAAGGGTACTCGGCCAAATGTAAGACGGATAACTGTTTTCGTGCTTCGGATGACAAGCCGACGGTGGTGAAACCTTAGCGGAGACATTGTAGGTAGTTAAACGAATCCGATAGTTGGCCACCACTTCGCACTATCCGCCTGAATAGTGCTTGAAAAATAGGCTTTACTTATAGGAGTTCGTTTCGTTTAACACGGAGCTTCTTAAGACGTAGGATTGATATTAGTAAATTGGTAGATTGATATAGATCACCCGATCAAGTCGTAAATACCGTGGTCTCCAACACGAAGATACCGAGTTAGAACCCCAGTAAGCATCTCTAACAAAAAAAAGTTATGTGCGTATTTATTCCTGCTCCTTGGTCAGGGTTGTGATATTTAATTACGTCATTTTCCGTCACCGTGCATGTGAGAGTTACTTATAATTTCTCGAAGGCATGAACCACAATCCGCTCTTGACCATCGTGGTGGACTGTGGCCTACATCCCTCTCGCTTCTGATAGGAGACCAGTACCCAGCAGTAGGACATAAAAGGATTAAAAAAGCACCTCAAGTAGCTATAAACATAAAATTATACGGAATCAAAAAAGCTTGAGACTACACTGTTAATAGATGCTATAGAAAATAAACATTGAATTTGAATGATCAGATACTTAATGCTGCATGTTTTTTACTCTTTTCACGAGTCATGAAGCAGCATTTTTTTTCTTATTTACTCTTTTTCACGGTTACTTTTTGCAAACATTGCCATCTTGGTTTACTTTCTTTAGATTAATGTTATACTAAAATTAAGTCATATGGCCGGTTTGAAAAAATTCTACAGCGGGTTGGTTTCTACTATACTTAAGGACCCGACTACTGACCGAAACATCCCGGGTATGATTCCAGGAGATAAAATTAAAATTAAATTATCGAAAATTGTTAAATTATATGATGCTGGCTGCAACCCTTTTTGCGTCCCACTGCTGTGTCCCGTACACATCTCTTCCCATTATAGGAAAGGCCAGGCACTTACTCCATACTGTGCCGATGCGGATTGGTGGTGGAGATGCGCCTTTGTGGCCACCCCGAAGTCGATCTTTCAAACCGGCCATAATGTCTCCGACAGTGAATAATGACTATTATCCATCGATAACAACCCTGTCTTACGCAGCACGAGATGCATATGAAATTTTTACTACTAACGGTCACCCATCTTAAACACGACCGCGTCCGTTTGCCTTCACTGCATAGATCGCTTGCGTTCAACGTCAGCTAGGCCATGCGCTTTCATAATTATTTATTTATATGAAATAAATTTGCACATCTTCGTGTATTTAAAGTAATTCAAACCGTAATTGAGCTGAACGGACAACGAAACTGCATTCGCGCTCACCACTTGGCATTTTGAATGTATTACGCGAGTTATTCAAATTATTATGAAAGTGAAGCCAAATATAAACTTTAGCGTAATTATCCTGCCGTTAACTCGGAGAGGAAGTTACATTTGAGCGACGTGATCACGTAAGCCAGGGAAATGATCGATCTTCACACCGCGCTCGAAGTGGGCTGGACAGACAATTTGAGTCTTTGAGTATATTTAGCAATAGAACGCGCATTATATTGTTCCATATAAAGCATACAATAAAAATGCGACATATTAGAAACTAGATGTACCCCGCGGCTTTACCTGCATTATCGCATTGATGTATGAATAAATTGCGAGGTAAATAGTAAAATAAGAATTTCATTTCCACATATAAATTGTTCCTACTGCCTCACGTTTGTATTTCGTACCGCGTCCTTCTAAAATTTGACACAGTCAGAATAACAAACAGTTCACATACTATATTATTTTCTTTATATTTTATAATAAAAAAACAAATCCTCTTTCAATACTTTTAAGACAGTACAACATCTGCGGTGTCTACTAGGGGTCCATTACGAGGAGTATATAGATTAACCAAATATACTATATTTATTTATGGAAACAAAATTATTACATTGTAAATATAAAAAGAAATAACTATATACAACTAAATTACTTATATTAAATTATAAATATAACACATTAAGAAAAAAATAAAATGATTAACCAAATGTCTTATAGTCTTGTTTTGTTCAAATACTAAGTTGTACAAAAAAAAAGGTCCTCACAAAATAATTATTAACTTTAACATTAAATATTGCTATATTGCTATTCCTGATAGTATATTTTCATCTATTCGCTATTTTTATGCTGTTTTATTTGCAATACAGACCGATTTTATTAGTAAATTCCTTTCATATAAGTATATATATTATATATGGATACTTACATGAGATACATTTCAATCTCATATTATTCTGTGTATATTTACATATACCTATGCCACGTTTTCAAGGTGATAATCGTCAAAATTTTTTAGTGTTAATCTCATTACGTTGCTTCGCTTTCCATCGCTTTCTAAGGAAAATATGATAAATAAAGACAAAGAAAAATGATTTATTTGCGCAAATATGGGTATTACAAAAGTTGTTTTATACATTTAATAGTCCGCCATATTTACCTCAGCAAGGTATTAATATATATATTAATAAATAAAAGTACTGACTAAAATCTAACTTACAAATTTATTTAAGTAATATTCTGTTCTGAGCAAATGTATGGTGCTGCTAATAAACTAGATTATAATTTAATTATTAATTTATCCTTTTTAACACGAAATATTTCAATATTTAAGAAAATCTTCCACTTGTAAAGTTTATGAACCTTATGATAATGTCCCGACCCAGAGCGTGCATTTACTGTTACTGGGAGCGCTCTATTGCTAGCTAACATTATAATTTATAGACCAATCGTGAAGTCTGTCAAGTTCCTATAAGTATAATTCGATAGAATACACATAACCAGCGTTATACAACTAAATACGCACTCAGTAATGATTTAAATGCTAATATGCCTTTTCCTTTAGCTTCTAAACTGCCACAATTATTACGTATCTTATTGTATCTATTATTATGATAATATACATTATTAGAGTGTATTTTAACCGACTTTAAAGAAATTCTACTCGTACGTATTTAATTACATTTACTTTAACTAAGGGAACACTGCAAGTTTCATCTAAATCGATTTAGTATATTTTAATATATAGGCTACTTGTCTTTAGCTTGTGCTTAGCTTTAATTATTTTTTTATAACTATAACCAATAAGTATTTATTTGGCTGCTTCGGAGGGCACGTTATGCCGTCGGTCCCGGTTGTTGTCGATAGTCGTTAAACCTTGTCGGAGGCCTTATGGACGGTTTGAAAACATCCGACAGCGGATTGGCCACTTACCCGCATCTCCACCAACCCACATTTGAACAGCGTGGTGGAGTAAGCTCCAGGCCTCCCCAATAATGGGGAAAGACCCGTGCCCAGTAGTAGGACTCAAAAAGGGTTGCAACCATGCCATTTTTGGGTGGCTATGTCCATTCACATTGTATAATCTTATGATACTAACCTTATTCTTGCACAGTCTACAGAAATGTTAAACTACGTTCAAAGTAGGTACTTACACATACACAAACATAAACCTGCTCCATTTAACGCTTTCAGAGTCACAAGCCGGATGACAAATACCAGACGCCGAGTACATCCCAGAACCTAGTGAAGTGCACCAGACTGGTGGACTGCATCACCAAAACGGTGAAGAAGGAGGGCTTCCTCGGTCTGTACAGAGGATGGGAGGTCACTATCTACAAGACCCAAGTGCATAGCGTCATTGCCTTCACAACTTACGAACTCATGTGCTACTTCATAAGAGAACTTGAACGAAAATGATTCATCAATTACCTTACACATTACGTTTATGTGTATTTCAATAACCTGTATATAAAGCTTGTTTATTGTGTCTTTGGTAGGATTGTGTATTTATTTAAGTATTTAATAAATAAAACATGTTACCTGTATGTAATTAATTTAATTTTTCACTAGAGAATATTTCTTATTACTATAGTTTATTCTATGTCTTTTTAGGGTTCCGTCTATGTCTTTTAAGGGGGCCGATTTAAACAGCACCTAGCCGTGTATACACATAACATTTTTTGTTTGATATGAAATAGACGGCCATTATTTTATTCTGTCAATGTCATATAAATGACATTTTATGTAGTTATTTCGTTTTCGTACTCGTTTCGTATTATTTTTATTTTTTATCGCTTTATGACTTTGCTAGAATACGTGAATACGAAAGTGTTTGGGCTGAACTCTGCTTGAACGTTGGGTACTACTGTTGACCATAGCCATATTATATAGGTATAACCTGTTGTTTATGTATTGCAAAATCCAACAAGCAAGCAAAATAAAACGAACAGAGCTTCTGCATTTTTTATTGACAAGCAGAATGACACAGAATAATGGCTGGCAAAGGCTTATATAGAGACGACTCCCTTATTAGCTTTGGCTTGGCTTAAGGGAGACGTCATGGCGGCATGGCTCCGATTGCCTAGCTGACTGACAGGTTCGTTACAGTATGCTAAGATAAAAAATTCACTACTAATTCGATAATTCTTCAAAAGGTACGTTTTATTTACTCAATACCATGAATAACCTAAAATATAACATTGTAATCAACTAATTTGGACATTGCAGATTCCTAAAAATTGTGCACATAAACCCTGTCTTCATACTCGAATTAAAGGCAAAATTCTAGCGCTGTAACGTCGGGCCCAACTATGTATGGAAATTGGGTTTCTCCTTTGTAATATTAAAAATATGTTTGTTACATGATAATATAATATAACTCGAGAGTTTAAAATTAACTTAACTAGGGGCGTTGTTTGACTAGTTTAGCATAATACGCATAGTTTCGTCTTTTTGTTGGGTTTTTTTATTAGTTCACTCTTTATCAACAGAGTTTAGGATAATAGTAGAGACAAGACTTCAGACGGTTCATCGCATCAAATAATACGGCACCACTGTTACATTTTGTTTCTAGGTATGTATTTTACAAGCATTTTATTAAGTAATTTGCAATGTAATCAAGTCCTTACATATGATATTGCTCATAGACTTAGGATTCCAAATTCAAATTTATTTCGAAATAAAGCCAGAAAAATATTGTTTTAAATTTTGTTCTTCATTTGTTTCCACATCAATTTTTTGAGCTTCTACATGTAGAAGTAAAGTAAAAGCAAAAGTAGAAATGACTCCAAAAATAAACGACGTGTACGGACCAGGCACCGCTAACGAACGAATGGTGCGTTTTAGGTTTCAACGGTTCCGTTCTGGAAATTTCGATTTTCACAATGAGGTGATAGTGGAAGCAGATCCATCTCGAACCACTTCTAAATTAGCAGCACCCTTCGGCGTAAGTGATAAAATGATACTTATCCATTTGAGCCAAATCAAAAAATTCAAAAAACTCGCAAAGCGGGTACCGCACAAAATTTCTGAAGAAAACCAACAAACACGCGTTACTTGCTGCGTTTCTTTACTCAATGGTCACAATAATGAAAGGATTTTGAACCGTATCGTGACTTGTGATGAGAAATAGATCCTGTACGACAGTTGGAAGCGATCATCACAATGGCTCACTGGAGAAGCGGCCCTAAGCGAAAACAGACAAAAAATAAGATGCTGGTAAGTGTTTGGTGGACCAGTGTTACCCACTACAGCTTCTTGAGATCAAGCCAGACGATTACTGCAGACTTGTATTGCAAACAATGATGAAAAAACAACGAAGACTGGTGAATTGCTCTAGCCCACTGCTCCTTCAGGATAACGCTAAACCACACACGGCACATCAAACGGTCGCCAAGTTAGTGGAGCTGCGAGTGGAACCTCTGTGTCACCCACCATACACTCCAGATCTTGCGCCAAGCGATAACAATTTTTTTTTATTTGGATAACTATTTGTAAGGAGAAAAATTCAAATCTGATGAGGCAGTCAAAACCGCCTTCAAACAGTTCATAGACTCTCGCTCCCAGGATTTTTCTTCAAAGGGATCAATGATCTGCCTATAATATGACGGAAGTGTATCAATAACATCGGCGCATACTTCGATTTATTAATAATAATTACATTAAATAAACTTGTTTCGCTTTTTTGATACTGAACGGAAATTTCATATTATTATGTAAGGACCTAATATGTGTCTGTTTGGATGGAATCTTACAACTCAATTTTGAAGCAGATATATTCAACCAATTGAGTTAATATTTTATATGCGTGTTTGATTTGGATGACAATGCAATTGCATATATTTTACCTTATTGTAAGTAATTTTTGTATTAGGGAAAAAAACAAATCAATTAACAAAAAATCATTTTATAATTTTTTTCTTTGGTTATTATTTACAAGGTGATGACGGTAACTACAAATAGATTTATATACAATACTGGAAACTGTAACACAAGTTTTCAACCAAGCTTCTGGATGTCTTCAGGATTTAAAACTATGTTGTGTTTGTACTTATCTTACGCGTATCTGTAACAAAAATTAATGGTCAATACAGTTCTAGTATTTTTTATTAAAGTCTTTAAAGTATTTACAAGACTAAGGTCTTTGGATTAACAGTATTAAATTAACTACCAGCCGCTTCATGGTGATGACAATATCAATACTTCCGCCCGACTTCACGCCATACAGATTACAACATACGATGTACTTTAATGCCTACTAAATTAACCTGTGAAATATTATACCTACATGGCTATTTACAGTCCATATTCATACAACTACAGATCTAAATTTAGGTCTACTAAAGAAGATCGTTGCTGCTTATGATGATAGATGGTTAGTGTTGTGTTGTGTAAGTGTTGATAACATTCACACTTACCATCGAAAAGCGAAAAAAGTCGGTTAAAAACTCGAATGAATGGTTGAACTTGTTACCCTTCTTCTTTTTGTCGATTAATTCAGCCTATGTGTAAAATGCTTTTTGAATCTTCCCACTGCTAGGCGCGGGTCTCACCCCATTATTGGGGAAACCTAGAGCTTACTCCACCACGCTGCTCCAATGCGGGTTGGTGGAGATGCGGGCTAGTGGCCCTCGGATGTTTTCAAATCGCTCATAAGGCCTCTGACAAGGTTTAACGTCTGTTATCTATCGACAACAACCGGGACCGACGGCTTAACGTGCCCTCCGAAGCACGGAAACGCGCATGAATTTTTTTTGCCACTAGCGGTCACCCATCTCACACCCGACCGCGCTCGTTTGGCTTAGCTGCATAGATCGCTTGCGTTCTACGCTAGCCGCCGAGCCATGCGCACTTCTTAGTGCGGTGTTTAGTGGTCTGCTATTCATTACAATCATAACTCTACTTGCACTGGAAATGGCTGTGCTACTTGCACTGGAAATGTCAAAAGAACAAAAGTGGGTCTCCTTACCTTAACCTAAAACTAGAAATTACAACAATCAGTGCCAGCCATGCGACAGCGATTCGCTCTCCCAGCCGTGGTGTTCCTCGTGGTGGTCATGGTGGACGGGTACATAGACCTGCTTCTCGATCACCTCCTTCTTGATGATGGGTACAGGTACGTGCTTGATGACAGGTACGGGCACGTGTTGGTACACGGGGACTTCCTTGATGACTTGGACCTCCTTCACCACGGGGACGTGAACGGGAACGTGGACTTTGGATACGTGGTGGTGGTGGATGGTGTGCACCTTGTAGGGTACGTGGATGGTGACGTGTTTGCTGGGAAGAAAAACGTTTTGTTAGAAAGATTTTCTTTAACATCTCCACAGTAGGATAGATAAACACTGTGTCGTAAGTACTATGGACGCAGTCCCTCTAGCTTCGGTATAAGAATAGAGCTACGGCATCCCCTGCCTGATCGTAAGAGGCGACTAAAAGGGGGATTTAGGGGCTGCGGACGGTGAGAGTGGGAGCTCGATCCGTCCAGCCAGCAGCCCCTGGAAGGACGGCGGTGTACGCATGCGTAGGTAAGTATCGGAAGGTGCAGGAGAGCACATCCGCCTTCCCAAAGATGGGCCTGTTCCAGGGCGCCGTGCGTGGAGGACACCAGTACGTAGATATAGTAGGGTGGATGTGGATGATGCTGGATGTCCCAAGTAACAATTTAATGTCGTATAAAGGTTTAATAAACGTTATCTGAATACCATACATCGCAATAGTTAAGTCATACTAACGTTATAATAACGTTTACTAAACGCGAAAATGGCCCCAGTTATACGACCTAAATGGTCGTATAATGGTCATACAGAAGTCTCCAGCCAACTTCGTTAACGTCATTCAAAAGTCGTACAAATGTTATGGGATAACCATAACTTTCGACGCTTTGTTGTATTGTGGTCGTACAGGTGTTACTGAATGACTAAAACGTTTTATTTGAGTCAAGAGTTTCGTTTCAAGATTTTAATGTAAAATAAATAATTACAAGGAAATAAATGCTAGCTGAGTTTATGTTATTTTCATATCTTACTTACTTTATCTGTCTCTCATGCTATTTAGTTCGACTGGGAACTGAAGTTTTATGATAATATACCTATGTGAATACTATTAAGATTTTCATGCCCCCTCGTAATTTTGTGTTTAAATCAATAGATTTTTATTAATAAATATAGGTTTTTCTCTAAAAATGTCCGACATATTGCTTTTGTCGCAAACTTACCTCTGTACGACCTGATGATGATGATAATGGTCGCCATGACAGCTAGCTATTAGGGTTCCGCAAGAAACATAAAGAAAACCCTTTTCATATTGCCAATATTCACCAAAATTCTCGTTAATCTTCGTCTCCACGATTTTTTTGATTCCATTTTCGTAACAAAATTTTATCAAAAGTTCGTAAATATGTCCGCCTAGTCATTATAAAGTCAAAACCTGATTTAAATGCGACTGCAAGTTTGATTAAAGTCAGGACGTGACATTAAACGAACATCATGTAATGTAAAGGTTATATTTAAGTCGTCAGTAAACAACCATGTCATTTAAGAGTCTTTAATTGACCGCTGTAAAACAATATAGTGATTGTTATATAAACGTCTCTGTGATAATGTCTATACAACATGCACGTTATATAAATGTCATATAAAGGTTTTTCAAAGACATAATTTGGTCTGTTCCAAACATTTATCGGACTATAACGTTAGTATGACTATTGCGTTGTCGTACAAACGTTTTAGCTAAGAAGTAATATAACGTCATATAGTTTAGTCACCCCAACATTGCTAAGACCAGTTTACTATGACATATTCGTCGCACGACTAATTAGTTACATTAAAAACATCTATAGGACCTGGTAGTCATATCATTACCATTGTAAGACTCTCCATCTCTCCATCCAACTTTAGATCGTACAAGTCAAGACTTATACGACGTATTTGTTTGTTGGGGTGTTTGTCCTCTTTGTCGATGTGATAACATAGTTTTTTAGATTTACTCCTACATTCCTACGGAAACATTCTAATAATGTAGCTATCATTTTACAAGAATGACTGACTGGTTTGTCTTATTCCATCCATCCATCCATCCATCAGCCTTCTATTGTGCACTGCCGGACACACCACTCCCCTAACAATCGCCACCCAACCCGGTCCTGCGTCCTTTGAAACCAGCGTCTTCACGCTGTCTTCTTAAGGCCGTCAGTCCACCTGGTTTGAGTAGGCTGATTGATCACCTACTAACCTACTGTGATGGGCACAATTATGCAAAGTTATTATTGTGAGCATTTTAAGAAAGACTCTACTTAGAAGCGTGTAAAGTCCTTCTCACAAGTTTGATTTATTTCCGAGCTGACATTCGGGAACAACAATAGAACATTAAATTAGTTGTTGATGATAATGACTTTCATGTACATACTATGAAATAGTTTGCTCAAACTACACGCGGAAGATAGGATTAACATTATTTGAGATCAACAGTCAGGTGGTAATATTACATGTGTTGCGTCACAACGATGTTTCAGATAATAACCTGGTAGACTTAGAATAAATACGTATAGAATGAGTGTCTTCATACAAGCGCGCTGTCAAAATTGAAGCACTAAATAGATTCCTACAGCTGTCACATCTGACAAACAAAATATTTTTATTTTGACCAAATTAACTATAAAATAATACAAAATATTGAAAACACTGTGAAAAGTTATTTTATTTACTTCTTTTGTTTTTAAAAAGTGTTGTGATAATAATAATAACCTTAAGTCTTACGGCACCCATAAACATGCTTAAATTTGGGCGCGCAAACTTGGTTTCTATAATGTAATTGTAATTATTCTAAGCTGGTAGATGATTACTAAAATCATTGACACTTACGTTGTCGATTCAAAAACTATGAATTACGAATGCACTTTAGTTTCACGTTTTGACCAGAGTTACATCACTGCAAAGTTTACTGGGGTATATGTTTACGCTTGCAAAATATGATTTCCTTATTCGAGTGCATTATTTAATAAGGTGATACAAATATATAAAACTAGCGGTCGCCCGCGATTACGTCCGCGTGTCTTTTAGTTTTAGATTTTTTCTAAAATAAAAGTAGATTAAGTTTTTCTTATTACATCAGCTACCAACCAGTGAGTCTCGTCAAAAGCAGTCCCGCCGTTTCAAGGATTAGCCGGAACAAAGAGACAGACAGACAGACAAAAATTGTAAAAAATGTTATACCGTACCGTACATATATACATTCAGATGCGTGTAGTAAAAAGCGGTTATTTAAATATTACAAACAGACACTCCAATTTTTTTATTTATTTGTATAGATTAAATCGTCTGTTCGCTTAGAATAAATACGTATAGAATGAGTGTCTTCATACAAGCGCGCCGTCAAAATTGAAGCACTAAATAAATTCCTACAGCTGTCACATCAGACAAACAAAATATTTTTATTTTGACCAATTTATACTATATTTTTTTTTAATAATTTTAACCTATAAAATGCTACAAAATATTGAAAACACTGTGAAAAGTTATTTTATTAGACTTCTTTTGTTTTTAAAAAGTGTTGTGATAAAATTTAACCTTAGGTCTTAAGGAGCGGCCCGGCGTTTGGTGCTATTAATGGCACCAATCAACATGATTCAATTTGGGCGCGCGAACTTGGTTTCTATAATGTAATTGTAATTATTCAAAGTCTATTCGCAATTTCTTAGTTTCAGTTTTTTGTTAAATGGTTATGGAATTTTGACAAGGATTTTGAAAAGTTGTCACTTTATCTAGTTATCTGTCTTCTACGCTAATCTCCGTAGCGCGGTTGGGCTGATTTAAAGGTAATTGTCCCAAATACACTGCTAGCTACTAAACTGGTAGCTTGAAAGTAACTAATGCTAATTTGATTGGCAAAATTTGGGTTCCATGATCAAATTAACTATTTACTAATGGTAATGATCGCCCAACGCGAATAAACTCAAGAAGCAAATCTAGTAATAAGGTGATCGTTTGAAACGAGGACTCATTATTACATCACCGCATCAATCTATATGTACGCTGTTGCTTAAAGGTAAGTAGTCGCCAGGAAAATATATTTCCCTGCGATGGTAGTGAAAGTTTATACGCAATTTGCACAAGTTACACTAGCGAGCCATTGTTATTGAGTAATGAGGTAGAATTACCGCGGGATCCAGACATTTGTCATTCAATCCACTTGTAAATGACCGACCAAATACTAATAATAATATGTAACATGTTTCGCTTATTATAGTAAGTACATATATGTACTTACTATACTGTACGTTTTTATATATAAAAACTAGGGTGTTCACTTTTAGACCATTAACGCATCGGAAACTATCTAAAATCTGTTTAAATGTCAAAATTTAAGCTTCAAGAATACAAGCTTTCCTCAAACCCATATCAAATTAATTAATTAACATAATAGTCATTAGCATTATTGATATTGATTGATTGAGTTAATAATATTAAAATGATAGACCAGGTACTAAAAATACACAAAGATACAGCGGCAAAATGATCGCACTCAGTTCAAAAATATTAAAAGCTCAGCAGTGACAAAGTTCTTAACGCCAGCACTTATCCTTGTATCTAACTAACATTCGAAATTGCTGTTCTCACAGAGCTGTATAATTTCAAAGTAAAGTAATATCAGATAAGCTTGAACTATGAGGCTAGTGTTACATAAGTCCTTTGCAAGCAGTCATCGAGGCGTACTATAAATTTGCTCAGTATTTATAAAGCGCATTCCGATAAACAGAAAGCCTAAGGCGTGCATAATACACATCTTGTTCTTATTAAACGATATAATGTTTTATACCTAAACTCTGTGAGAAAATCATTATCTGATGTATGCATCCATTTTAACCTAGAGTAGGTGTGTTCTTTCTTTAAAAAAAAACCTTCGTACTCTAATTTTAATCTCTCGGATTTGATATTTGGGTAATATATGTGTATAAATGTGTCAACAACCTGTTATAAAAGAAATACAAAAATATTTGTGGTTGAATAAAAAAACGGTTATTTTTTCAAGCTTCGAATAGTCTGTAGGATAGATAAAGATAACGAAGAGGTTTGTTTTCTAGATTCATCTTTGCGAAACGTTGTGTAGTTATTTGATTTGATTAAATTATTTGAGTTTTAGAGCCACCAAAATTGTAACCAATTGAAGATATTTGCAAGGAGCATGTCAGTATTGATTTTTTTTTTATAAAAACTGAAGGTATATTGCAATATATTCATCTGTTGTTATTTAACAGAGTGTTTTATATTTTAAAAGTATAAATTCTAATACGAACTTTAACACTTGAAAGACGCGCCGGGTTTTTAGTTATTCATGACTGACGACGGCAAATCTCATCATAATGTGAAATACAGCTTGCTATTTAATGAAAACTATTGCCTGATTAAAAAAAAACCTCTAGAAACGGTTGCAGATTTTAATCGCTCGTATCATAATTAAAGGCCATGAAGAATATTAAGTAATATTGGCTAAGAAAGAGGCGGTGCTCGAATCATAGCGCGCTCCAGCTTCCTGACACCAAGAACAGGTTTAATATAATATTTATTGCGTGTTTGTGATGAAAGATGTAGACCACTTTCGTTAAACTGTAACCTAAAACCGGCTCCACAAGCCACAAAGCAGCAGAAACAAAGAAGTAGGCGCACGTGGTATTATGTAAAAGAAAAATAAAGTAGCTAAGTGCGCCTTGAAATCGCGCACAGATGGTTCTGTACCGCCTTGAAATATTTAATACTATTTGTTATTTGTTGACCGCTATCGTGGTCGAATCATACAAGAAAGAAAATAATATCTTATGATTCTTTCACCATTGCTGTAAGAGTCCCAGGTCCTGTGTATTTAGGTGTATTTTATCTGTGTATTTAATCTTAAGTTCAACTTGATAACTCTATTTGATCCTGAGAAAATGGGCCATAGTCTGTTAAGAGTTAAGACAGACAGGTGGACGGATAACAAAGTAATTATAAGTGGGTTCCATTTTTCCTTTTGAAGTACGATACCCTTAAAAATAGAAGACTTTCGAAATGCACCTATCAAAATAACTGAACCAATGACTAACCTGATGATATGAATGACGAAGCAATTGCAGATCAAATTACTATGTTTACGACGTATAAAATAACTGCAACCGCTGGAATGTTCCACTGATTTCATCTTTTTGTGACATGGATAGCGTAACCACTGCCAAATTACTTAAGTCTTTTTTAACATTTAAGTTGTAAGCAGACAATATAGCTGCCGTGCTATTATGGAGCTATTTTCGTGTGTTGTGATTTTTTTGCACCTAATAATCGGATATAATAATCGCTTGGTATAAATAGGCTTTATAATGCATTAATGCATGTCTTTATTTAAGAAAAAATTTAATTAACTTTGATGCCCATATAAATACTTGCGCATTGGGAAAAAAGAGAAAATTTGGAAAAGTGTTGTCATAAATACTAAGATAGTATCAAGCCACGTAAATTCATCGATACACTTTTGTCATGAATAGTCATGATACGTGTAATGTTCTAATGTCGAAATGAATAGAGACCTTGTTTCTTCGATGTTGTTTTCGCAATAAATGATTGTTGGACAACGGAAAGCACCAAAACTTTAATTGTCTTGTCAATTACAATTGCTAAAAAATATTTTCAAGCATTAATTATTTAATAGATTTAAAAAACAGCAAAGTACAGCTCCCTTAAACGTTATCGTTACAGGACGGAACGATACTACTAATAGGAAACAACAATATTATTATTTAACGTTCGGTTCTAATGGATGCACTGCTGATAACTTTTTACTGTAATTTATCTATCTGTTAAAGAAACAGTCAATTAACGCTATTCCCACACCTGATTCTTTTTATTTACCAATGATTATTACACAACAATCAAAAAATAGGACTTCCCTGTGTACATCCGTGCGTAGAATATTCACTGACCGTACGTTCACATGTTTGGTTTTTAATCTGTATTCCCAACATTAAAGTGGTCAGTTGCGCAAGATGTCGGGTAGGAGCGAGCAGCATTAATAAATAAAGCTATCGAAAGCACGGCCTTTCACTGCTAGAATTATGTGCAATGACTCTAACTAACTAGAAGAGACGTTGATAACGAGAATCTATTTACTGTGGGCATACAGCATTTTTTTTTTACTTTAATTGAACGGGTTATAAGATAGACCTACAGACCCGCTATTGACCTAAATTTTGGAATGACCTAAATCATTTTTATGACTTGTTTCGTGCCCACAGTGGAATATTATCAAGGTTTCATATAGAGATAGTTTTACGTTTTTGTAATTATTATGTTACGATTAAAATTTACGTAATGAACTTTTTACTTGCTCCCACTAATATAATAATATGTTTCTTATAATAAAATATTTCTTTTCTCGTAATGAATTACGGATTCCCAGTAGAAATCACAGTAAAATATGTATTCGACTCCGAGAGCTCTTTGAAATACATTTAAATTAACACGAATGTACTATATAAGTTTATTTTAGTATTATTACGGCGTAAACATTCAAATTTACAGAAAAAAAATATTTACTTTAATAAAACATGAAATAATCGCTTATCTAGTTAACCCTAAATCCTAACCTTTTCATGCCCCCTATAAACCCTAATATTTTTTTTTACATTTTAACTTCAAATCAAAAAACTTATTATCTGCATTCATAATATTATATGTACTTCGGCTACAAGATTTAGCATAACTTGCTGAACATTACTTGAGTAATATCTGGGACCCCGTTGCATTTTTTTTTATTTGAATCTACATACAACCTCAAGCAAGAATAGGTAAGTCTTGTCTGAAGTCGTATACAGTTGCGCTGCTACTCCGGAGGCTGGTGGTCGCCTCATGTAAGTGTGGCCGGCAACTGCACCTTACCACCGAAACACAATGGAATTGGTTCACGGCAGAAGTGGGTGCAGCGGTGGTACTTCCCCGGGCGAACCATAATAGTTCTACCACCTACAAAGCTGATATATAATGACTACAAAGATGAAAATATCGCCTTGCGACTGTTTGACCACGTTTGACGGCAACTCTTTTTTAGAACTCACTTCTGAATACGGGTCTCTCCCTATTATTGGGAGGTTCGGAGTTTACATGATGCTCCGATTCGGGCTCGTTACCACGCTGACTTTCACCAACCCGCATTGGAGCAGCGTGGTGGAGTAATCTCAAGGCCTCCCCAATAAGGGGGAGAGACCCGTGCCCAGCAGTGGGACGCAAAAAGGGTTGCAGCCAACCACGTTGTCTAAAGATGTTTAACGATAGAAATTCCTGTGGCAGCGGTACTATAATGGTAGGAACATACAAATCATCTTCGAACTTCTGTTGACATGAGCGACAATCGTGGCAATACGATGCGATTTGACGCAATATTCAAACGTATTGTATATGTTGTACCTACTTACATCGTATCTCGTGTATGTAGCCGCATCATTGCCGGAAATTCAACTGTCGGCGTCTTACATCTCGAATTCTTACGACTACTGCAATATACGCTCGGTTACGAAGTGATTGATTTACAACTATGAGCAACTTTTCTTATAAATTTTCATAGTTGACACGCAACGTAATGTAACGTAATAAATAGGATGAGCAAACGATATAAAATGATAAGTGTGTCGGTCGGCAGTAGACATAAATGTTATTAGCATAATTATTACATTTCCTATTACTTGGCTTGTAAGAAGATTAAAAACAATTTCGTACTAGCTGGTAATCGATATTTTTTATTTAATTTTACGTTTCGATAATTTTATCCGCATCTTGTATGATGTAAAAAAATTGGTGCCAAAAACTTTAATGATATAAATTATGATCAGCATGTAACTAATTTAAGGGCTCATCCGTTAGGTGCAGTGCTCACTATGGTGTTCCGCGAACAAAGTCCTAAGTTTAATTCGTAGCTGACAAAGAGCAAAATACATTTAAATAAATCATTAATTTATATGTATTTTCCTAATGTAGCTGTTTATGTCCTGGTAGGTAGGATTTGGGGTCCATAATTCTCAAGTTTCAGGAAATTCAGGTATTAATTAAATGAGTACTTACTGTCCACCACCAAATCCGCCGGGGACGGGGGAAGCGACTACCATGACTGCCAGGAGGGAAACGAGCTGCAAAAAAAACACTTTATAAAAATTTTACATTTTTACTGTAACTAATATTAATCGATTTATCGGTGTTTAGCTTTGATTTATGGTTTGATTCCTCGGCGAGTAATATTGGTTTTTACAATAAGTAGATAATTAAGCTAATTAGGAAAAAATTAGCACTTAAACACTTTTAATTTCAATCGCTTAGCTGCGCTATATTTAACACGATATGGATTTTCTAAAACCATTTTCAACAATCATTATCCTTCTTGTTTACACTCAAATATGCGTCAAGAAGACACCGAAATGAATTAATTTCACTGATCCAATCACTTACAGCGAATTTCGCGTACATGTTGCTTTTATTTGCTGGACTGATTCTGACACACTAGGTCTGCTGAGACTTGGTGGCTTTCTGTTTTCTCTAGACCTTCTCGTAGTTTATATACGCGGACTGCATGCCCGAAGGTTGCATAATGCTGCCCCTTAGTTCATCCCTACTAGCCCGTTTAACCCGACTATATTGAAACAATGATATATTTTAGTATAACTGTTAGTAGAAAGGTGTATTCCGATTTGGTGGGGCTGGCGCAGGTGGGGTAAATCTTCGACGTTCGAGAATTCGCGCGCGTTGATTTTACGCCACAGCCTAAAGTGTATCTCAGAGTGTAATAGGGTAGAATTACAGTATTGTGTGTTTTTTGACATGTGTTGCGAAATTGCCGACAAATGACTAATTTGTCACTATGCAGTTTTTAGAACATTTTGTTGTCATCTGGTGTAGTAAGCCTGTAAGTTCAAGCTTATAACAAAAGTGCCTGTTTATTTCATTGACGTAGGATACATTCAAACAACATCGTTAATCTTACGTCGAATACTTTTATTTCATTACTACTAAAATAAGTAGTTACACCTGACATGCTGAAACAGTTTGATAAAATTATTTGATCGAAATTTCTCTTATTGATTTGTAGTGAGTAAAGTCTAATTCGTTGTATCACAGAACGATCAAAGATTTATGTGATAATAACTCAAGACCCATTATAGAGATGCATGTATATATTCGTCTGTTACTGTTTGATTGGATGTTTTTTACTTACTCACCTAAGTGTTGTAAATGCATAAACAGATTTACCACATAATATTAAAGTGAGATGGGTGACCGCTAGTGGCAAAAATTTCATGCGCGTTTCCGTGCTTCGGAGGGCACGTTAAGCCGTCGATCCCGGTTGTTGTCGATAGATAACAGTCGTTAAACCTTGTCGGAGGCCTTATAGGCGGTTTGAAAACATCCGACAGCGGGTTGGACACTAACCCGCATCTCCACCAACCCGCATTGGAGCAGCGTGGTGGAGTAAGCTCCAGGCCTCCCTTTAATGGGGAGAGACCCGTGCCCAGCAATGGGGCGCAAAAGGGTTGCAGCCATTAATTTTTCATTACTTAGCTGCTTTTAAATTATCATAAGGTAGTTAATGGTAGCTTTTAAAGTCTCATCAAATTCATTAAATTAATGTTATTCTGCTGGGAAAGATATAGCTACGGTCTGTGAAATATCATAAGCAAACCTAAAAATAACCTTTAAAAGACTCTTACAAGAATTCATTCGTTCATTTTATTATGGAAGGAATCGGAGTTATAGCAAAACATGATTTTTTAAATCACCTGCTATACTCACTTTCATTTCCGGACCACCTAGTTTCGGACCTAAAAAGGTCCTTATGTGCCTTCACAAAAGGCTGCTATCAGGTCGTTCTAAAGGCGATTCTTCTAGTCCGAAACAAGTTGGGCTCCACCAAAAAGGGACGAGTAAAGGATATGCATCAGAGAATCTGCAATTTCAACTTGCTGTGTTTTCATATCCATTAAAAGGGATAAATTTTAGTTTAACATAGTATGCGGTAGGACTGAGGGTTTCAATCTTTAAACAAGATCGTTAGTCAATATCTGATTTTTTCTTTCAGCAACAGAAGTGTAAACAGTTCACTACTGGTCCATGTTTTATTTTTACAAGATATTTCTGTAGCCTTCTAAAATCCTTCAAGATTGGTTTTGCACACCTGCTCTCTCTGGCTTCAAACGCCTATCGTACAAACTGGACGCTTAAAAATCTAAAGATGATAATATAAAGGCATATTATAAATCTTTCTCATTAATATCCTTTGAATTGACTTCGTTTTGAAGAAAAAAACGGACTAAAACCAGAGCTCAATCGAATAATTTTCTAATATTTTTTTTTTTTTGTAAAAGGTAACCGGCACCTTGAGAGAGGATACCGGGTTATGTGCAATTTGACTGCAGTAAAACCACCTGCCACTGCTCTTGGGGAGGACTCCGGGATCTCCAGTGGAATGTACCGGTGTCCTCCACGCGCGGCGCCCAGAATGGTCCCATCCTCGGGAGAGCACATGTGCTCTCCTGCACTTTCCGATGCTCACGGCGGCATGCGGTCACGCACACACCGCCGTCCTTCACGGGGCTGCTGGCCGGACGGTTCGAGCACCCACTCTTCCCGCCCGCAACCCCAGAAGCCCCCTTTTAGTCTCCTCTTACGATCAGACAGGGGATACCGTAGCTCTATTCTTAATCCCGAAGCTACAAGATAAGCTATGTGAGTTGTAGGTAATCATCCTTTAGCCAATTATCAAAAAAAACATAGATGGTTTATGTGGTACATATTTTTTGGAAATCCCAGACTGCATTGCGTCTAAAAATGACATGTTTGGCATAGCTGGCAACGCAAAAGTATTTTATGATGTATACTTTATTTTGTGTTTTTGCATTATTGTGTTATTTCTTCAATGCATTGCGATAAAACATAACTTGTTCTACAGCATCGCTCCGTTATGTAAGATTTGTCCTAAAAGTATGTAATTAAAGTAGTTGTTTTAAGCCCGCTCGCGTTACACATTGCATGACATGGGGACATTGCATTATGCCATTCACCAGTCATCAAAATGTTTTCTTAATAAATATTCCGAGAGCCGAGCGACCAACAAGTACACGCGTTTGCTGATAGCAGATTGTTTGGTAATTTCTACGTTAAAATTGAATAGACTTCCCTTATTAACTCCGTCAGTTCCATTGTCTTTGAGATTGGATATTTAAACGTTTGTTCTACTTTTTTCAACGCAAAAAATAATTGGGGGTAAAGATATCTATACTAATACTAATATATAAAGATGAAGAGTTTGTTTGTTTAAACGCGCTAATCTCAAGAACTACTGGTTCGAATTGAAAAAATATTTTTGTGTTGGATAGTCCATGTTATCGAGGTAGGCTTTAGGCTATATAACATTATGCTATGGCTATGACTAACCAAAGTCCACGCGGACGAAGTCGCGGACGGCCGTTAGTTCATTATAAAGAATTTGTACGATAATTTTTTTACTCCCCCAATGTGTCATACTCATAATATACGTTCAAAATCTACTTTTAGCAAACTTGCAATATTTGGTAGCTCGTCTCTCGAAATAAAATACTTGTGCCCAATCTTTTTGCTTCTTTATTATATGTTAGTAAATGTTACGCTGTATGTTTGACATTTAACCAGTTAATTAGCCGTTGTTATTACGGCTCAAATATTGATTAAACAAGTAGTTAATTTTTGTGTAACAGTGAAACTAACGATTACTGTTTTTGTTCAAATAATAGTTTATTCAATGTTACATCCATACTTCCATACTTAATATTATAAATTCGAAAGTAACTCTGTCCGTCTGTCTGTCTGCTACGCTTTCCCGTTTAAACTACTGAACCAATTTTAGTGAAATTTGGAATACAGATAGAGTGGAAATTGGGAAAGGACATAGGATGGTTTTTATCCTACGGGAACCTTTAAAACGGATCCACGCGGGAGAAGCCGCTGGAGGAAAACTAGTATTCCATAAGGCTCATTTTCAAATAAACAATGATATTGGTGCATCTAGTAGGTACTTAGACTGACTTCCAATCCGAAAGACACCGAACACGAAAATATTATTATTGCGCGTGTTCATCCAACTCAAGAACGAAGTTAATTTCAAAAATCAAAGAAAATTTAAGGAAAACTTAAATTATGGTACGGATCCTGCGGCATGCACTTGAGGGCATATCTTTTGTCATTTCTGTGACTGTGTTTATCAATTTATTTTTGTATTCACTAATATTAAAAATGGTAAATTCTATTATTTATATTCAAATATGACGCAGTTGGTATACGAGAACCACATATTTTGAAAAATGTCACGTAATATTGTGTGATAAAGAAAATAACCCAGAAAGGAAGAAGGGGTCAACAATCTCCAAAATCACCTCACCTGAACGCCGCCAGATCAACCTAACCTAGTTATAAAAGCTATAAAAATTATAAAAAAAGTTATAAAAGCTTATGGAAGGCTAGATGGATAGAAGGAACCCTACGATTTCAACTATAAACTTGACCAGCCTTTTATTCAATCGATGGATAAATCGGTGTAAAATTCCATGATATGATTTGTTGCAGACTTCTATGAATAGAAATGCGTATTTATGTAACAGTATTGCTACATTATTACACTCTAATAATGTTGTGAGATCTGCTTGCCTACATGTTGCAAAGTTATCAGAGCTTCGCCGGATTAAATTTAGCACAGTCAGTAGAGAGTGACGCCATTTTGTAAACAATACATAAAATTGAGAGGCTGTTAGGAAAAAAGTAGATGAAATTGTTATTTAAACCAAACGCGTCTATTTGTACTGGCTGCCACTGTTTTAGCGGCCCCTGTCGGGTATAGGTATCCATAACTGGGGAGGCCTGAAGATAACTCCACTACGCCAAGGCGGGTCGATTAGTATGCGAGGTAGTAGCTAGGCCTGTTGTTTGTTTTAAAATCATATATAAGACCTCCAACAGAGTTAATCGACTGGTAGGGTAAACGACCGTTCTAGTTTTTGTCAGTGTCCCGGTACTCGTCATTTATTGAAATGTAAAAAAAATTGTGCGTTTTTCTATGCAACTTAGTAGTTACTACTTAGTAGCTTACTAGTGTACGCTGTCGACATTATGGACGTTTACCTTATATATCTACAACATAGGTCCTAAACCCTAGATCCACCCCTTCATTTTAGAATTCATTAATAATGTATTCTAAAATGTTGGTAAAATATACAAACTAATCTATTGATGCAGATCTTGATACTGATTGATACTATACCATTGTATCCTATATCCATTGTAGAATTTGCGGATATTATTCCACGCAATAATTAATATACTCGTAACATATACAAAGTACTGACAGGATACACAATATGGTCTCGGCAAAGCATTCAGGTGATCCAGTGACAACATATATTATCTGATGTGTTTAATAGCTTAGTTGTGTGATAAATAACAATCGATACTATCAATCAAGATAGGAACTAGAAATGTACAAGACATTCCTACGTCCTAGTAGAATATTTGATGGGAACCGGATTTATTTATTATAAATAATAAGAATGAAGTACTATTAATACTAAATTCTTATTATTTTTTCTACTATAAGCCGGAAAAAGACTGCCTGTTGTAAAGCTATCACTTTCATCTACATATATATGTAGATACGAGCAACAGAAAGGAATCATCTGAGAATGCCTCTAGAGTTGCATTACATTACCTGCTTTACAGAATAACTTTTTACAGCTTATAGGTAAAGCCCACGCCGGGTAACGCAACAGTTGGAGAGTTATCCCACAATTTACGGGAAAAGGAGCATCAAAAGCAGATTAAGGATGACCGACGCGACTAGAGAGCGGCACAATGATGAAATGGTAACGCGGGCATCAAATTGTATAACTTGATCTCTATCGAGAGAGAAAGAGAGAATTGTGACTTTTCCACAAGCTGTTCTAGTTTTTTCTGGCGGCCGCCCTTCTTCGGCGTGGACTTTAGTTTTTTGCCCCTATTATTATATGTATATTCAATACAAAAATATTTTTCCAATTGAAACCAGTACTTCCTGAGATTGGCCCGTTCAAACAAAGAAACAAACAAACTCTTCTCTGTATATTATTATTATAAAGTGATGGTGAGTACCCGTGTGAGTGAGCCAATCGAGAGAGCCACAGAGTAAGTGGCGAACATTAGGAGAGGCTCCAGCAATCGATTTTAAAAGGATGATGGGTGGATGGATGGAGTACCTGTGTATTGTATCCTTCCGCTACTCATCAAGAGATGGCCCCACGGGTATTCCTGAATCACGCTATCGAAGTATTCTGAATATCTGACCATATATACAAGCTCCGAGTCGAGACAGCAGGAGCGCGGCCGCTCCCCGGGCATGACTACCTCGCCCGGCGGGAGATCTCCCTTTGCCAAAATGGAATAACAGAAACACTAAATTAGGTCAGTCTCTTTACAAATATGTAGCTAACAACAAATAAAAAATAAGGATAAAGTTCTGCGATATGAGCCTGGTTAAAACGGCACCTTCCCGTTAATTACATGGTAATATGAATAAAGATGGCAACCGGCATAGGTTTACAAAACCGGTTTGTTGTTTGGTTTTTTTTATATAAAATTGTAAGGAAGCGACTAGTGCTCAATTTCAAGCTGGTAAGTTTTCTCCGTTTAAGTTCACCTAGAAAAGTGAAAAATCGAAAGGTTTTTTTCGTATTTACAAGCTTTCTGCATTAAAACTTTAAATAGCGTGTTTGCGCGCTATCTTGGCGAATTATTCAAAAGTGTTAGGTTTCATCTTTGTGACTATCAGCCGTATTCAAGAAGCATACTTAATAAGTACTCATAAGCAGGCAATGCTATGCAAAGAGCGCTATTTGAGGTGCGTTCGCTATATCAAGGCTTCAATCAATTATAGTCTATGAATTCATTTAGATGACCCTATGCGTTGGCGAGCACTATGAGACCTCATAGTATTGTTTATGACCTCATATTATTATTATTACGGGTATGAACTCGTAGTTGTGTAAACGTGGCCCGATTTTCCGATGCAGCTGTACGTCACAACGTAATACGAGTAGAGTGACATAATAATGTGTATATATTCCGTAGCTCTTACTGTAAGTGTACTTATTTTGATAATGTTATAAGGTGACACGGCTACCTACTTGTTTGTCCGTAAAAAGTAGTTTATACTTTCAACATTACACCAGATTTGGATTTAAAAGTCGCCAGTCTCTGTGTACAAACTTACTTACTAATACTTCAAGTTTAAGAAGATGATCAACATGTTTATTTTTACGAGCCGTATGGCTCAATGGTTACCATGCCAAGCTGCCAATTGAGAGTCACAGCTTCGATTCCCAGCGAGGCAAACTTTGAATGATGACTTTAAATTTTCCTCTAGGTCAGGGTGCTTGTGTTTCAAAAGTGTTTGTGTTTCTGTCTTTGTGTGTGACCATGGTATCCACGAAATAGGGAATCTTAGTGTGAGGCTATGAAATTGAAACATTAATAAATATATATATATATCGGAGGTCTATCTCTATAGTGATACTCGTAGTGTCTCACACGATCAGCATTCACAAAGAGTGCTGCTGGAATTTTTTTTCTCTGCCGCCTTTTTTCTCTCAGCTCAACATCTAATCTAATCGAAAAAAACCGGCCAAGTGCGAGTCGGACTCACACACGAAGGGTTCCGTACCATTATCTATAAAAAATCACGTTTATTGTATGGGATCCCCCTTAAATATTTATTTTATTTTATTTTTAGTATTTGCATAACAATAGCGGCAACAGAAATACATCATTGCCTTTGATTCTCTCTCTCAACCCTTTTTTTTATGTCCCACTGCTGGGCACAGGTCTCCTCTCACAAGTGAGAGGGACTTTAGGCCATAGTCCACCACGCTGGCCAAGTGCGGGTTGGTGGACGTCATGCTTTCGAGAAATTATGAATTTCTCTCAGGCATGCACGGCGATGGAGAACATCGTAATCAATTAAATATCACGATATTTTCAATCACCGTGGAGCAGCGATAAATGCGCACATTACAAATTACTTTGTCAGAGGTGCGAGGATTTGAACCCGGGATCGGTCGCGTCGAAGACCGCGTTATTTTCCCACTCGGCCATCGCTGCTCATAGAAATCATTGCATTAAAAATTGCTTGATTATTCATAGAAATCATTGCATTAAAAATTGCATTGAAAGGTAAATTGTGGTTTACGATTTATGACGTATTAAGAAAAACTACTTACTAGATCTCGTTCAAACCAATTTTCGTTGGAAGTTTGCATCGTAATGTACATCATATATTTTTTTAGTTTTATCATTCTCTTATTATAGAAGGTACAGGGGGGGACACACAATTTACAACTTTGGAAGTGTCTCTCGCGCAAACTTTTCAGTTTAGATAAAATCAATATTATTTTTGAAGACCTATCCATAGATAATATATATTAAAAAAAATGAGTTTCAGTTCTAAGTATTGGGAACCCTCAAAATTTATTGCTTTTTCTATTTTTGTGTGAAAATCTTAATGTGGTTCACAGAATAGATTTACGTACCGAGTTTCAACAGTATAGTTCTTATAGTTTCGGAAAAAAGTGCCTGTGAAATACGGACGGACAGACAGACAGACAGACATCACGAATCCATAAGGGTTCTGTTTTTTGCCATTTGGCTACGGAACCCTAAAAATGGCGAATATTTTGTATTCCTAATATCAATTACGTATGTAAATCATTTTTCTTTCTATCTTTCTTTCTTTCTTTCTTTCTATGGTTACCATGCCGGACTGCCAATCGAAATGTCCCGGGTTCGATTCCCGGCGAAACAGAAATTTGAATGATGAGTTTAAATTTTTCGGTCTGAGTGTTTGTTGTTCTGTCATTGTGTGTATCCGTGGTTCCCACGACACAGGGTAGATCTACCCTACTGTGGGACTATGAGTGAGAAACGTTTATTTATTTATTTATCTCTACCACGACAATTTCTCTCTGAACCAAATTTAATAAAGAGATGGACCTTGGGAAAGGACCTAAGATAGTTTTTATCCTGTGGAACGTTGGATAGATTAGTAACATCATAATAGGTAAGTTCAATTGAGGGGTTTTGGCGGGAAGTCTGAAGGAATAAGTTGTGCTCTTGTTTTATTTGCATTTTCTTGGTGTATTTTTGAGTTACATCTAATGAAGTTGATGGCATTTTGTTCTATATAGATTAATGACAGTGCACGAGTGTTGTGAAATAAAACAACAGTGCAAAAACATGTTTTTTCCGCTTGCCTCCAAAACTCCATCGGACACGTTCTGGTAAAGTAGCCATTACTTTTTACTTGAACATTTGACGGACTAGACTGACTGATACCTAACGATTTACTGATTTTTCAAAGACTATCACTAAGTGATGCAAACATTATACCTGACGCTGGCAATATGCGATGTTTGTGATACCATTATTAAAAATAAAAGTAAAAGTTCAATTCATACCACCTGAGCGAACTCGGGCCGGATCACTACATACAGTCAAAACATAACGAAATCATTTATAATGATATATTGGTTATAATGACCGAAAATTAGTGCCTGTTTCGATATTGCATATAGAATTATCATTTGTTATCGGAACGAACTGGCTATTGCGACTTATTTTAGTGGTCCCTTCGATGTTTATTTATTTTTTATTTGAATGGAGTAGCAGACGAGCATGCAGACCACATGGTGTTAAGTGGTCGCTGCAGCCCATGGAGGTCTACACACAACCTCAAGCAAGCATAGGTAAGTCTTGTCTGAGGTCGTATGCAGTTGCGCTGCTACTCCGGAGGCTGGTGGTCGCCTCATGTAAGTGTGGCCGGCAATTGCACCTTTCCAACTAAACACAATAGAATTGATTCACGGCAGAAGTGGGCGCAGCGGTGGTACTTCCCCGGGCGAACCATAATAGTTCTACCACCTACAAAATTACAACAGATTTGATGATGATGTTGTTGTTACAACAGATTTCTACTGTACAGTCAAAAGATCTTACAGCAACATAATTTTTAATGACATATTGGTTTTAAAGACCAAAAATTAGTGATGATTTTGATGTTGCTTATACAATTAACATGGGTTATTAAAATGAACAGGCTATTGCGACTATGTTCCTTCGATGTTGTTTTAACAGATTTCTACTGTAGTATTGTATCACTAGCAGACGCGCATGCAAACTACGTGGTCACAGACCACGTGGCACAGACCGTAGGCTGTGTGGTCTGTGTACGTGGTGTTAAGTGGTCGATGCAGCCCATGGAAAACTATACACAATCTTAAGCAATACTGAATATTACCCGAGGTCGTACGGTCGTAGTATGCAGTAGCAGCGCTACTCTGGAGGCTGGTGGTCACCTCATCCACGTCCTACCTCACTTCCCCGGTCGAACCATAAAAGTCCTAATCAAAATGAAATACGGCATTTGTAATAAAACCAAACTATAAATACTTGGAGCTTAGAATAATTACAATTACATTATAGAAACTGAGTTGTGGCGCCCAAATTGAAGCATGTTGATTGGTGCCATTAATGGCACCAAACGCCGGGCCGCTCTGTAAGAAATTTTATCACAACACTTTTTAAAAACAAAGAAATCTAATAAAATAACTTTTCACAGTGTTTTCAATATTTTGTAGTATTTTATAGTTAATTTGGTCAAAATAAAAATACTTATTTTGTTTGTCAGATGTGACAGCTGTAGGAATCTATTTAGTGCTTCAATTTTGTCAGCGCGCTTGTATGAAGACTGACGTTCTTAACGTTATTATTCTATGACTTGGAGATAAATTGAACGGCGCGGGCGTTAACAAATAAATTTAGGTCCTTACATAAATATGAAATTCTCATCTAGTATCAAAAAGTCTTTTAATGACATTATTACTTTACCGTCATTATAGGCAGATCATTGATTCCTTTGGAAAAAAATTGTTGTTATAGCAATGTTGAAGCTCGAACAAATCATATGAAAACAATTGAAATTCGAATTTAAAAATCTGGCTATATTTCGAAATAAATTTGTATTTGGAATTACTAATCAAACGCAAGATATTTGATTTTAAAGTTGCCAGTATCGTCAATTTCGTGTGTAAGGACCTAATACGAATATTATTAAAATATAGACTTAACATATTCATTGCACGTTGGACGTAGGTCAGCAGTTCTGCTCTGTTGAAGTTCTCAGTGAAAGTTTAACCGAAATAAATGGTAATGATTTTAAAATCGAGGCAATTTATAATTATATAATTGAAGATTCGCATGTTACAACTGGTTAAATTTTAAAGTAATGATCACAATTAAATATTATAAATGTTAGACCGAGAAAATGCCACATCCACTTTTTGTTATGGCCTCAGTTACACAAAGTGACCGACCTGAGTAAAACTGATGGTTTATCTATAATTAATAGCTTCACAGGAGCGATGCCCGAGTGGTAAAAGCCGCGGTCTTCTACGCGACCGATCCCGACTTCAAATCCTCGGACCTGAGTAAAACTGATGGTTTATCTATAATTAATAGCTTCACAGGAGCAGCGATGACCGAGTGGTAAAAGTCGCGGTCTTCTACGCGACCGATCCCGACTTCAAATCCTCGGCGCGCACCTCTGAAAAAGCAATTTGTAATGTGCGCATTTATCGCTGCTCCACGGTGATGGAAAATATAGTGATATTTAATCTATTACGATGTTCTTCATCGCCGTGCATGCCTGAGAGAAATTCATAATTTCTCGAAAGCATGACGTCCACCAATCCGCACTTGGTGTGGTGGATTATGGCCTAAATCCCTCTCACTTGTGAGAAGGAGACCTGTGCCCAGCAGTGGGACATAAAAAAGGTTGAAAAAAAAAAGTTTTCAAACGATACCAGTCAAGTTTTACGGTCAACATATCCACTAAACACAGCGGATTTAGTTAGTCATCATATTTTATTTAGGAAAAAGAAAACCACTATTATTTCATACATTTTATATGTTTGAGAGAATAATATATTTCGACGACCTGCGTGGCGCAATGGTTACCATGCCGGGCTGCCAATCGAAGGGTCCCGGGTTCGATACCCGACGGCACAGTTTGAATGATAAGTTTAAGTTTATTTTCTCGGTCTGGGTCTTTGTGTGTGTCCATGGTACCCAGGACACATGATATATCTACCCTACTCACACTCATAGCCCCACGGCTATGAGTGTGAGTGTGAACCCATAGGGGCATTTGCCGTGACCGTTATTGCATCCTGCTGCTGCGGACAGGTCTCTTCCCAATATTGGGGAGGCCTGGAGCTTACTCCACCACGCTCCAATGCGGGTTGGTGGAGATGCGGATTACTGGTTATAGGCCAACCCACAGGCGCATGTTTCCAAACCACCCAAAAAGTTTCCGATAAGGTTAAATGTTATCTATTGATAACAACTCGGACCGACGGCTTGACGAGCCCTCTGAAGAACGACAAACGAAATTTTTGCTACTACTGCCCACCCATCACGCCCGACCGCGCCCGTTTGTCTGAGCTGCCTATATCGCTGCGTTCTAAGATAGCCGAGCCGCCAAGTCAAATTAAATACGCAGGTAAAACTGCAAGCATTCGACTTTATATTAGGTATGATGTGATTATTTTTAAGTGCCCCAGTTTCTTTTTGTTACGAGTGCTAGTTGTAACCCAGACCCTAGTAGTCACTTCACGTTATTATCATGCAACTAGGATTATAAGTCAGCGTGTCAAGTAATAACGATATTATTTTTCACAATTATTACATTTGCAACTTGAACGTAGGAAGATTATGCTGAAATCGCTATAATATTAGAGTCAGTAGGTCTGTTTCATAATTATAGTACGTCTGTTTCATAATTAAAAGCTATCTCATTAAAAAGCATATAACATACTTAGGTAGGTGCTTTTAAACAGTATAAAACATAGAATCTTGATGACAACATAATAATAAATTGGCGGGCCTCTACCACAAACGGCTCTCCTCTTTAGAGGTACTTATTTTATAGATTTTTATCTTATCCCAAGAGTATGGGAAAAATCGCCCTTAAAAAAGTTTAATCATCTTAATTAAAGAATTTCGCTAGGTTTATAATCTAGATTTGGTTGGGTAGAAATGGTAATAGAATTGGGTAGAAATAAATTAGTATAGTAACTATTATCATATTTGTTTTCTTACGTAATTTACCAGCGATAGATAAAGAAAAGGACAAAATTATTTATTTGTGCAAATATGAGTATTACAAAAGTTGTGTTATATATCAACAGTCATCATATTTACCTCAGTAAGGTATGCAAATATTGCTAACAGAAACAATATTACTGACTAAAATCTAACCAACCAATCCATTCGAGTATTAAATTTACGATCCATATTATTGATTTATATTTTTCCCATATTTTGCGTTTTTGATATTTATTTACACGGTTTTATTATCCCCGTCATCGGCTTTGGGCACCCAAAGGTAATACACATACACACTGGGTTTTTTATACACTGAGAAGAAAAAAAGCCGGCGGAAAAACTACTCGATTACTCGATTGGTATATAGTTATTTAAAATAGTATATTTCATTACAAGTGCGGAAAGGCTGTCATTGCAAGGAGTTCCGACAAATGTCTACCCGAGCCGAGGCGCAGCCGAAGGTGAGGGTTGACAGTCGGAACTCCTTCCAATGACTATTCCGCACGTGTACTGAACAACTATTTTTAATACAGTTGCGAAAAAATGAAGCAATTTAATTAAATAATAAAAACTCACAAAGAACAATTTTGAAAAATGGCGCCAACCGTAAAAGAATATAAGCAGAGAATTTTTTTGTTTTCTTCACCCATTCTGGGTAGGCAAAGGGAACTCTGCCCATACAGCCAAGTCTTCAGTAGAATTTTTTTATTAATATGAAATAAAAATGTTAATGAGATGAAATGAAATGAAATGAAACCTAACCTAATTCATTGAATCAAATCATTAAATCTGATATTGAAACAAATTAGTAGCTTATATTTAGAAATATTTGCATGAATCATAAAAACTTCTAAAACTTCGTGGTTGGTATTTTTCTTTTTAATAGACATTATTTTGACAGTTGGGAAAGAGTGCGGAAAAGGTAAAGAAAAAGCACGAGTGTGTAATAGCCCACTTCCCGCACGCTATACGTCCCTGCAATACGTCACTTTTTGAGCAACTGTATTAAAAAAACTGTTTATATTCAAGTAGAGCCAGTGATAAATACACACATAACAAATCTTAATCAGCGGTCTGAATAGCGGCTGGTACCAAATTACATATAGTTTCTCATTGCTTTATAGGCAATTAATGGCAGTTATAAAATTGTGACGACAAGCGACGAAAAATCGCAACCATTTTGTAATAGAAGCTTTTTGGAAATTACGTCACTTTGATGGGTTAGAACTTGCCTTCGCTCTGATGCATTCCAAAGGAAACAAAGAAGGCTTTAATTTACGAGTAGCATCGATAAACATTAGTTCTTTTTCAAACCCGAAGCTTTGGTTTAAAGAAATTAAAAAAAGAGTTTTGTGATCATCAGACCGTAGCACTTACTTACTTCTTGCCATTTTTGTATTTTCAGGTTTCATAAAGTTTGGACATATACTTAGTATATAAACTTTTTTTGCTGCTGTCTTTCATAAGACTAATTAGAGAAATAGTAGGTAGAGAGACCTCACCATATGCTGCTATATTAAAAATTAGCCTTTAGAAAAGGCTTGCCATTTTTGGTTGGTCACCTCTCGGAGGTAACCACGGTTATAAGCTCCATGGTCTCCTGTATCAATGACGTAAGAGACGGAAATCTGGTAAGCATTTTGATGAAAGTCTTTGGATTGACGCGGGTTAAAATAACATTACATTACGAGTACTACACATACGAACGAGCTCCGATGGAAATTAGCGATAAGTAATGAGCGACGGTCGCGGTTGTTATTCATTATATTTCTTTTTATGTAATGCATTATTATTAATAACTGTATACTAAACATTTTATAAGTAAGGCAGTAGGTTAGGTAGGCAGTACCTTTCCAATGAATACTTCAATATCTTCGATTGCCCCTACTTCTATGTACTTTTGGTATACTTGTTTCTTAAATAGGTACACTTATTTATCAAGCAAATACAAAAAAAATTCAAGATCCCTATTTGAATTGTATTTTAAAATTAAGGTTGAGTACAGTAATAGTAGTGTTAGGTATTTTATATATATTTAATACTTTAATCAATAAAAATAAATAATAAAAAAAAATAAAAAAAAAATTATCCGTGTTCTATTTTATTATATATCGAATCGTGAATGTAACTTAACATGATTATTTATATCCGACTAAACTCACATTAACTAAACTGACATTTTTGAAGTGAAAACTTCTTTAGCCGCGTTGTGCACTTCTTTGGGATGGGTAAAAAATGTTAAACTCGCGTCAGGAGTTCAGGACACGTGGCCTGCTCGAATATTCGTAAGACGGAGGGGTAACAGCTGATGACGGCTCGACTGTCTAAGTATTTAAAATATGGACATTGAACAAAGTGACGAAGAAATAGTGAAAGAAAATGAGTGAGTATTAAAAAAAATACTAGATGAAAACCTACTGAAAATACTAGATGAAAATCTACTGAAAATTCGTGCAAAATTATTCCCTAACCATTGCAAAATATCAAAAATGCACAACGTTAATGTTCAATTTAAGTTTTCACTTCGGCCGGCACTACCGGAGTGTAACCCGTTTTATTTTTTCCGCAACGGCTCATGGAGAAGGACCTCGTTTAGGTCCAGCTCCGGAAAAGTGTCACGTGAGTTTAATCCCTACAAATATTACAAATTCGAAAGTAACACTGTCTGTCTGCTACGCTTTCCCGCTAAAACTACTGAACCAATTTTAATGAAATTTGGAACACAGATAGAGTGGACCTTGGGAAAGGACAAAGGATTATTATTATCCTACGGGAACCTATAAAACGAGTCCACGCGGGCGAGGCCCCTGGCGGATGGCTAGTTGGATATAAATAATCATCCTTGTTCAAATTTATAAAATCTATTAAAACCAATTATATACTTACCTTCATTAGAAGTTTATATAGATAAAGTTTATATAATTGGACTCTTTAGTTGGATATAACACAATGT
This sequence comes from Pyrgus malvae, assembly GCA_911387765.1. Taxonomy (NCBI): domain Eukaryota; kingdom Metazoa; phylum Arthropoda; class Insecta; order Lepidoptera; family Hesperiidae; genus Pyrgus; species Pyrgus malvae. Next base: position 27,266,386 of record OU426947.1, read on the forward strand.
CATCATCATTGCGTTTTTGAGAATTAATTTGTGAATTTTTGCACTAACTAACTAAGATAAGGAAATATTTTAACTACAGAAAGTTAAAACACGTAATAATTATGATGCGTAATAATTTATTATTACATGTAAAGAGATCGGTGCTTTTGGCACTGCTTCAAATATGGCAATATTTATAAATCTACGTAGTAATTTAGCAGACGGTGTTGTGCAACAGTGTTAGGTCTTTTAAATTTTATATGTATGTACTTTTTAAAATGTTATAAATTTATACAGAATAAAACACCAGTAGTGAAAAATGTTTTGTTGTATTTCTCCCCAAAGGAAAGGAAGCACAACGCAAAGGCTCCAAAGTACAAAAAAATACGTCTGTTGTATCCTGTTAAATAAAGAGACTTAGAAAAAATAGACGTGGTCATTTTGCTGACTCAAATATCCAATGAAATCCAATCATTTAGTTTACAAATATCCAATGAATTTAGTCCAAATGTTTTTTTTTTTATTACAATAGATAGGCTCCACAGACCTGGCGTCGATATTTTTTTGCGTCAAGTTATTTTGTTTGTTCTTTACTTTATGTTTCTTTTTCTTTTGTCACAATTTATTGCTCCAGATTTTATTTTTTTTTAGTTGGTTAGTATTTATTGTATATTTTTTAAAACATTTATTCTTATTATTGTAAGTGGCGTTAGGTACTATTTAGTCCATTGAGGTCCCGGCGTCTGGTCCCGGGACTCGTTTTAATAAATAAATTAAAAAAAAATAACGCTTCACACTCATATTTTGCCAATGACGGTCATGTCCCTGTGGCCTGATGGCAGTTGGATAATCCAGAGGTTTATAATAGCTGTAAGCTATTACTGTGTTGCCTGTTGGACTGGTTGAGGGTTTGGTTTGGTTTCAGGGGTTTGGTTGTGGCTGCCATTTGCGGATTTTTGCCATAGTAAAATATACTGTATTTTTTTTGTTTTTACTGTATTTATGACAAAAACACTGTAATTTTTTGTACATTACACCGCATTTTCGGATTGTCCATCTGGCAACACTGCTCGATCGACACTTACAACCTCCTGGGAAGAATTGGATTGGTGCTATTCTTACGGCAGATACCACACTACGCAGTCGTCTTTCAGATGGAAGAAAACAGCGGGAAGCCGCTGGATACAAAGGGCGCAAGACCGGATGGAATAATGAAGTTAGGGGAGGCTCGTGTCCAGCAGAAAAATATGTCTTTCATATTCTTCTGCGTTCTTCTTCCTCTAACCCTGATGGGTTGTTGGATTACTATGTTATTTTAAAGCCCCATTTTATCTACAAAACAAGTTATTGTTTATCTTAAAAATGTGATTCCATAAATTACATAAAACATTTCCGACTAAACGGATGTTTTTCCACTAGGCACACGCAACTGCATGAAATTCGTTTCAAGGTTACCAATGAACACTTTAATACCTATGTCGCAATGAATGAAATAGTCTAATAATCGGCATATAAATTTTGGTAATTATCTATGCTCAATTTACAGCCAGATAAACACGCAACAAATAAGGCTGGCAGCTAAAATACGGCCGGCCTTACGAATCGTATCAATCCTATGTTGTCACTTTTTAATTAACTTCAATGTATGTTTGTTCGCGTGGAATCGGGTGGAAATAATGGCTTGGTGGTTAATAATGGTGGCTTAACTTTTAGTATACGACACACCGTGCATTATTTCTTATTAGATCATTTAAATAAAAGCTTTTTTAAATATCCTATAAATAACAAAATTAAATCTTAACAAATAAGACTTCATAATTGTTTTACGTCTATCAATACAATAATAATACGATGGACCGTATTAATACCTATTCGGAACGCAATCTGTGCGCATCGCAACCGCGATGGTATCGCACATGTGAAGCAGTCCTTAAAAGCAAGTTTTGCAAACAAGTCGATATTGCAATTATTTTTAAATTTACAAACTGCTATCCGCAGTCTTCTCATCAGTAATAGACGCAAATAAGATATTACAAATAAGATTAACTGCAAAAGATCTGATAAGGCTATTTAAATAATTCCTAATTTCACGAGTTATGGAAATCCGGTATATTTGAAATGAGGCATTTATCCCACTGCAGCATCTATCCCGGTTTTACCCTATGGTAAACAGGATATCTCAGGGAAACAAGTAAATAAATACATAATTAGAATACAGGATAAAAGGCATTAAGTAAGCATATTTTACAAAATACTGCATTAATTATGTAACATTTGAATTCCTACAGTAGTATCTTCCTATCCTTTCCTTTTGAATTAAAATTTAATTAGACTAATTAAATACTCCGCATTTCAATAGTATAAGAAACGAACATGATTTTGCTTACAAATGTTGTTTAAGACCCAGGAAACGAGAACACAACACCTTTACACCTGTCTACTGCCTGCCCATTGAATTATGTATGTGAGATTACAAGGCGACAAGCAGAAAGCAATTTTGTTTTGACTACGAAAACTAAAAGCAAATACCTACGTTTTCAATGTATGTAGACGAATTTTTTTATCAAAGAATATAGACGACAGTCACACATACCTGTACAAAATAGTAACCCTTATCTCATAAATAGGTATAACCTATAAGAATCTCAAATCCTCAGTATACAAGAACTACGCGTCATCCCGGGGGGGAGGGCGAGGGGGGTGACAGTGGATTTTGACCCCCCGCCCCCCCCCCCAACCCCAAGCCCATTAGTCATGAGAACATGGAAGTGGAAGGCGAAATAAGTACACACACCTCTTCCCCCCAAATCTCTTAGTTCCAAATTTCTTGATGACACCCCCTCCCCCAAATTGAAGGCTGCGACCGCGCCTGACAAGAACTTCAAGATGAATTAATAGGTAGTAAATAACGCTAGCTCAACAATAGGATTCCATGCCACACACAAAGACAGAAACACAAACACCCAGATCGAGAACAGAAATTTACTCATTATCCAAAATTCTTCTTAGCCGAGAATCGAACCCGGGAACCTTTCGATCAGCAGTCCGACATGGTAACTATTGCGCCACACGGGTCCTCAATCAAGTAATTGTAAATACACAGACTTAGGTATAGACTATAGTTTTTTTTCTTGTTATTACTTTTTCTAATGTAAATGCTTTTATTTAGGTAGTAGGCATGTTACTTTAAATCTAACACCAGACAGAGAACAGCAAAATTGCGGAATACCTTAACTTTATTCTTAACGGTCATCTGTTGTGGTTCATTTTATTAATTGTTAATATCTTCCCGTGGTATTCTAAATTAAGGTTTAAGACTTTATTTTCTCTAAAGAATTTACAATTCACTTACATACATTATTTGAGATAAGATTATAGTGCCGCGTAGCAAGATACAATTTTACCAAGTAGTAAAGTAGGTAACGAGGTATTTATCCTAAAATAAGAATTTAACTAAATGAGGCGCAAAATTCAACATAAGGCCTAATTTCTTTTGTTTTTTTATTGTTACATTTGTTTTTTTTTTTTATTATTTTTTAGCATAAATACGTCTATGCAAAAAAATGCTGCATAGGTACACCGGTACCAACCTACGTATAAAGTTGTCATTTCTCCGCGAAGTGTCGCAACGCCCATGGACAGAGAATGTTAATGTAATGAAATTAAAAGAAAAAACTATTTCGCATTCTCGACGTGGACGCTTGTACATCACGATCGCGGAATCTGCCTACACCTCGGTCATAAAATGTACCGATATGACCACTCTGGCCTGGATTTGGAGATTGAGCAAACAAATACAGTATTAGTTTTGCCCCGCGGTTTCAACCGCGTTAGAATGGATTATTAGCGTGAAGTGATATACTCCGCACATTTCTTATGTCCCAACTGAAATCCATACTTTTACTTGTTATTATCTTTGCCTACACAGATAATTTTATTTTTGTAATCAGGAGCCTATCTATATACCAATTTCGATACAGCCAAGTTCAAAATAGAAAAAAATTCCATGCAAACTTTACCCCTCTATTTGACCCCTTTATAAATACATATTATTTATAATAACTCCACTTCATATTTACAGAAGATTATTCATCGTAATCGAGAACTTATACCTATGTATACCCATTTTTATTCTTCTTAGTTCAGAAAGGAGAAAATTCCAAATAAATTTCACCTTCCTATTTTATATTATAATATAAGTATGAAATGATTGCTTAGAGTCTTAGAGCATCAAAGTTACTGACTCACCCTCATACCTGTCAATTTTGATACTCGAAGGAGTATCAAAAGAAGGGGGGGAAAGAAGGGGGAGCTTTAAAGGGTAAAAAACGGTTTATCTCGTTTTCCGGCAAAACTACAGGTTTTATGAAAAAAAGTTAAATGGCAAAGATGTAGTTAATAAAAAGATCTACAACTTTTATATTTACACTTTTTTCACATATCCTCAAAATTTACGTGAAATATTCAAATAACCATGTTTTTGGTTTTTTATTTTTATCTTATACAAATAAAATTATTTTTTACAAAATTTGGTGAAAGCTTACCTTTTTATGTCCCAGTTACATAGTATTTTTTTCAGTTAAAACTTTTTTTTCCTCTTGACTTAATATCGAAAAAGCAGCCTAGTTTTCAATCGAAAATTCTTACGTCAAAATATCTGCTTTTAAAAAAAAAGTCGGTGTGCTTTTTGTACTTTGAAATCTCTTCTTTCAGATGGTATAAAAATATACATTACTACAGTAAATGTGCTCAGAAAATGCAAATAATGAAAACTCGAATCCGATTTTTTTTAATCATTATGTATAGGTACAATTTTGAGCTACTTTATTTTGAGCTATAACAATTTTTTTTTGTCTCAAATATTATTGACCCTGGTGTAAAAAGGGAAAACTTAATTATAAGTATTATAATATAACACAATTACAAAAATCTACAAATTTCAGTTTTCCATAAGCTCAGGGTTGCCCAGCGAGCGATGGAGAGGGCTAAGCTTGGTATTTCTCTACGCGACAGAATTCGTCTTGATGAAATCCGTAGAAGAACTAAGGTTACTGACATAGCTCTCAAAATCTGCAAGCTGAAGTGGCAATGGGCAGGCCATATAGCTTAGGAGGACCGACAACCGATGGGGAAGAAAGGTCCTTGAATGGAGACCACGTCTCGGCAAAAGGAGTACAGGCCGCCCTCCAACCAGGTGGATTGACGACCTGAAGAAGATAGCGGGTAGTCGCTGGATTCAGAAGGCCCAGGACCGGGAGGAGTGGCGAACGTTAGGGGAGGCCTATGTCCAGCAGCTGATGGATGGATGGATGGATGGATTATTATTTTTATTTCTTCCCATATTTCACTAAACAGACTCTTTTATTAACAACAGCACGCAATCATGGCCCGGCGCGCGGCGGCTGACGTAGAACGCAAGCGATATACGCAGTGAAGACAACGGGTGCGGTCGGGTGGGGGAAGGTTGGCCGCTGGTGACAAAACTGACAAATCATTAAATTGCATGGCCGTTTTCCGTGCATTGCTATCGTTAGCTAGCAGTAGTTAATAGTTTTTGCGTAATACCATCATTAGTTACTAACTTCATAGTGTCTCATCTAATACGATCAGCTGTCACGTATGCCCATTACCGACCCATAGCCATACTGTTATCTCAAATATATATATAAGTACTTTTTTAAAGAGTGGTGCTGGGAGTTTTCTTCCGCCGCCTTTTATCTCTCAGCTCAACATCTAGGCCTAACGGACACCTAAAGGCGATGACACAAAAAATTACATTCATTAAGCGAATATTTTGTATTCTTAATATCTAAATAAATACTTATTTTGACTTTCTGATTAACAATCGCTCGTCACACATCACGGAAGACGACAATGCACTGATTCAGCAGAACTGTTGGACTTGACACCTTCCCACGCTACAGTTAGTACTACTTTCTGTTTAGCATTGAACCAACTTAGATCGTCTGCCTCAGCTGTTGTGTAATTGTAGCTTTTTTTTTCAAATTAAAATGGATGGCGCCTCCAAAATTCCATCGGACACATTCTGGTAAAGTAGCCATTGCTTTACTTGAATGTTGGCTGACTGGACTGGCTGATTACTGACGACTGACTTTATCTATTATTACTTCGTCAGCTTCGTCTGCTTTCATTGAAACTGGCAAAAAATGATGCAAAAATTGTACTTGATGCTGGCAATATGCACAGAGTTTGCGATGCCATTATTGAATAATGAAACGAAAATATTCAATGGCTGTAAGGATTTTATCCAATTCCTATAATGAATTCTAAAAAAAGTACTCGATGACAGCTGCCATTTGACTCTTGATACATCTAAGAACAATAACTTTAGGCATGAAATGACAGCAGCAGACAGCTAGCGAATAGCTAAGGTATATTGCTACTTTGCTAGTGCTATGCTAAATTAAAATAAATAGCTTTGCTTGTTTGCTTGTTCTCAAGTACATTTTGCTTGTTCCCTTCGTTCGTTCGTCGCAAACTCGCAAAGAATCAAACACGAACACGGGAAATACCTGTATTTGAACCTGTATTTGATTCGCTCTATTTGTCTTCATCTCTGCAGCTCCGCGCTTCATTTTAGATTACACAATACATAAACAAATCGGCCATTGAGCTGCAAGTGTACTGTTTGACATTGTGAAAATAACTGTGCAATATGCCGAAGAACATAACAAACGAAGTGCGGGATATAATACTAAAAGTCAAGGAGTTTATGGATGAAGAGAAGCGGATGCAAGTGCCTATTATTCCGCTCAGCAAAGTGTATGTAAGAGTTTCTGCGGCCACTGGTTAGTATTGTAATCTTTACCTAAGGTTATTCCATAGAATGCAAAACAATAACTCAATACTTTTGACACAATGAGATAATCATCAGTAGGCCATTCAGTTAATAAGGCACAAACACATTGTAAAAAAGTGGGTCTTATGTTGCTACTAACTGACAATTTTTATTGTTACTTGCCTTTTATACTGATACTGCATTTAAAATGTTTGTGATTAAGTTCTTTGAGTAGCCCAAGATGTAGTAATTTTTTAGTGCTAAACTTTAAAATAGACTTTATGATAAGTATAACTATTCCTTTCATGTAAGAGAATTTAGGATACTTTTGTTGCAGGTGTCTCTGAACGCACTGTTCTGAACATTGTCAAAGAAGCCAGACTTGTGGAGCAAGGATTAATGGATCCAGAGATGTTAAAAAGGCCCCCAAAGAAACGAGTACGAACTAAAGGCAAAATAGAAGTAGATGAATATGATCTCCAAGTTATAAGAAGGAAAATCCATGAATTTTATGCTTATAAGAAGGAGGTTCCAACAATCAACAAATTGTTGCAAATATTGCAGGAAGAAATAAACTTTAAGGGTTCCAGGGAGACCTTGCGTAAAATCCTACGCAAGAATGGCTTTCAGTTCAGAAAGACAAAAAATAATAAGGAGAAGGAGCCCGCTCCGGAATCTACATCGTCTGTTCCTCCAATGGTTCCACCATACATTCACACAATGTTCAGCCATAAGAATATTCAATCGTAAATTAAGGGCAATTATAAATAAGACTTCCAATGTAGAACTGACTATTATTATGTTATATTGCTAACAAAGTGCTTTGCACTACTTTGTTTGGTGAATAGAATTTATTCACTATAAGGTACATTTAGAATAAAAGCATTGCTTAATAGGGCACTAAGGATGTTACACGAAATAGAATGTGATAATATACATACATATGCCTGAGGTTTATTAAGTATTTAAATTCAATTTTGAACAAAACAAAATTCAACACTGATCTACTAACTACAGGCATTTTTTTCAATCTGTGTTATTTTTATCCATATTTTTGTCTTGAGCAAATTATTTTAGTATGATAAGAAAGTGGATCACCAGAACAATGGATGATAAAAATACTTCTCAAATGGACACTGATTCAGTTATAATGAAGGATCCATAGTTTTTGCTATTCCATTGATTCAAACTATCCTCAAAGCTATTGGTAGAATTATTATGCATTATAATCTTGAGCAATGTGAGTTGTGCTGTGCTGTGCCTAGCGTAATTTTATGGCATATTTTCTTTTCATCAATAATATATAAGCTGGGCGAAATGGTTTGTAATGAAATTAATTGTAAAGCTGCATACATACTGTATATAACAAATTCCAAACTTTGATTAGTGATATTTTTTTTATTTCAATGGAGTAGTGGACATGCATGCAGACCACGTGGTGTTAAGTGGTCGCTGCAGCTCATGGACATCTACAGACAACCTCAAGCAAGCATAGATGTCTACGTCTAATGTTTAGTTACGCTGCTACTCCGGAGGCTGATGGTCGCCTCATGTAAGTGTGGCCGGCAACTGCACCTTTCCACCGAAACACAACAGAATTGGTTCACGGCAGATGTGGGTGCAGGTGGTACTTCCCCGGGCGAACCATAATAGTTCTACCACCTACCAAATATGATATGAGTAAACTATAACAAAGCAAGGCAAGGCGAAAGAAATAGCTTGAACATTTTATCATTAATATTTCAGAGGTTGTAATTGTACTTAAGAAATCTTATCTCATGTTTGGATTACATTGAAAATCAGAAAAGAATTAATCATCTCAGTTTTCAGCTATTGCAATGAACTATAATTATTTGCATTCTTATCAATACTATTTCTTAGAGATATGTGCTCTGCAGTGACTCTTTGCCCAATTGTTTAAATGATGAATTACACAGCAAAGCACAGCAGAGCTCGGCTCAATTTTTGCCTTATTGAAATGAGATTTATAATTTTGTACAGTTTAGATTACCAATGAAACTGTCAATTGAATTGATTGTCCACTTCAAGACTACTGAAATATATAATATTGTTTTTTTTTTAAAAAGTTGATATACTTATTCATAAGTTGAGTATGAGTGCCCATTTATTGTTCTCCCATGGATACTTTCATGTGATATGATTGATTTTTTAATTTTTCATAGCAATAAATAGATCAAATGATTGTAAGAGAAAATGAGAATGAGAGGTGTATCCCAGGTTGGATAATTTATCACACAAAACTAATGGTTATAATTCTTTCCTGGTGTTAGTGTAATTTTAAGTATTATTTTAATTGATTAAAAACCTACAGGCCAAATGTAGCACGCCAGCATCCTGGTGTTTTTGTGATATCGGCGATGTGACGCCCATGGCAGCTAACAGTAATGGACCTACATCTAGGCTACCCCGCATACAAGCGAGCTTAGACCTTTAGTCTTTTTATTAAACTTTACGTTTACAATAATGTAAGATAATACTAATTAATAACTTATTTACCAGAGTGACAAAACGCAACGCGACGTGATGTGAAGCGGTACTTGTAGGCTGATTGTAATATGTGCTTTGCAAACAATACAGTTAGAAATGTGCTTTTACTACTCGACCTGTAGTAAGAACAGAATATCGAAAAACAATATACATCGCATCGCATCTCGTCGTTTGCGTATATTTCCTGTAAGATAATAAATCTTGATATTTAGTGAAAAAAATATCTGAGAGAACTAAACATTTGAAGAATTACCTAAAAGAACTGTAAGAAAGGCTATATTAATATGAGTCCTCAAGAAAGATTAATCCAAGTAGCTTTGATTTTGAAAATAATTACACATCTCTAATTGTAATGAATTTTTGGATCTCAAGTTTTTTTTTATAATTTCTTATATGTACTATAATTTCTAATATAATGTTTACAACTTTTTTATTTACAACTTGTAAACATATTACAATTAAATGCCTATGTAATAGATATTTTTTATTTGCATTTGGGCTTCTATTAGCGTATTACCTCTAAGATATAATTGTAAGATAATTATTATATTCTAATAAATACTTGTATAACCATTCCTTTTTTATTTCTTTAAGGTAAAATCCATTTTTAGGACCTGGGGCTGTTCTCCACCTAGGGGAAGCATACTTACATATTTTTATGCTCCATTTTATAACCTACCTCATAATAGTTACAAGCCTACAAAAGCTAAGCAGTTAAACTTTTACTACTCTTTTTCTTCATTAAAATAGCCCATAATAATTTATTGCAATAATTGTTTGTGGTTCAGTAAGTAATAATGCGAATTAATAAATAATTTTTATATTATATTGAATTATAATTTTTAGATTTATCCATTTTGTAAAAATATTATAAAATATGATATTTATTAAAATTTCCAAAAAATAAAGTAGGTAGCATGTGTGCGTAAATATCGCAGACTCCTAAGCGCTGAGGCAGTTTTCACTAATGTGCTGTCATTGTATTATGTATTTTACTAATGCTTTGCTTTTATTTTGTGATAGACACCGAGATTTTTGTTTAGTGAGGGCGATTCTCGTGATATTTGAGTGATTTTGTTCAGTACGTATACAATAAACCAGTTATTGTTCATTCGATTTGCAAAGAAAATGGAAAAAAAACACTGATTACTTAATTTTTATTTTTCTGAAGCATTTTATTAATAGAAATATTGATTCTAAATTGACAATGTTGTTGCCACTTACACGTTACTTCTAAGATGTGATAACATTGAATACTTAGTTGCTATATCTAGCTATGATACGTAATATATGTCTAGTATGACCATAAAAAAACCAAACATTATTCCATCTTCAAACTAACTTTCAGGCAATATAGCAGTTTCAGTTATTTTTTGGCGCATTTGCGCGTCTATTGTTTCTTTTTTGTAGCGCGTGTACGCGCGAAACTGCGAGATTTTCCGGTACAAAAATTACGCGCCATAAAATACGCTAGTGTGAAACCGCTCTTATATTTGTAATTGTATAATGTTAACTAACATATTTATTGTTTGTCATTTTCGGAAGACCCATAGTCTCTAATGCTCATAATACAATGGATCAAGTACATATGTATGTACTTACAATGAACAAAGCTAAGGTATGCTGGTGAAAGCCGACTGACTATTTTATGGCATTCTAAAATAGTTATTTTACCTTTTAAGGAGGATCTTATAAGTAATACCTTCCTAACATAGTATCTGGCACTGAAGGCATTTATTCTGTTGAGCGCCCACTGTTTTAGTAATGGGTACCAAGAGTAGTACTGTATTGTATATTAAATATATTGACAATATCCCATAGGCAATATCTACTCAACCTTTATTACACAATATTTTTTTGCAAAACAACTGCATAACAAACAACAAGCATTAATTAACATTGCTGGAGGCATTAATATAGCCGAAATGATCAGAAAGAAATATTGAAACATTTGGCATTACATTACGATTGAAATACATAAACGCTAAAAACTACAATTAAATTCTCATCTTGTGAATGTGGGTTTACTGTGCTTGATATGGGATTGAATGGGCGTGGTACGTATGTTGTTATAAAGTAACTAAGTTACCAACAAGTGACTTGTTCTTAGCAGCTATAGTAATAGTTACGGTGACAGAGTGACTGACAACTTCGTGGGTAGGTAACGCACAAAAACATGTAAGTACAGGCACACAATCATGGTATACCAGCATACATATGAAAAAAGGTCAGATTAAACCTAGCACTATATTTCTAGGCATCACAAAAATTGATATAGTTTAAATGAGGCTGCAACCAGGTCATCATTTAACTCACTTTTAAGCTACCATCAGCTATAAAACTTAACATGGCTACACAAAATAATTCTATAAATCAATACGACTTTCAGCTAAGAAAATACGTGTATACACGTGTATTAATCACTATTCACAGCTAATTACAATAACACTCTTAGTAAAAGTATAATAAAAAATATACACTGAATTTATTTAATGATAAAAGATCATCAAAGTTTCATCAAAGATTTGATTTTTTCTGAATGAACGGTGTGTAAGCTTGAATTAGTTATTCACTGTTTTGTTTTAATCTGATGCTAAAATGACGTCTACCAAATAAAGAAAAAATACTGCGAATACAACATTTATTAGGAAGGGGGTATATCTATATCGATTATATTACTATAAATAGGGGACAATGTGTATGAACAGCGCCGAACATAGCTCCAAACTGTGTTTACTCTTGTTTACATAAATATCACAACTTAGGGAATGTTATATGCTACAATTGGCGGACTAATATTTCAAGCTATTATTATAAAACGTTGGTTGTATGACCTATTGGATTATTCTATCTATATAAATAAATATCAAATCCTTTTTGTTAGTAGTAATAAATATTGTTCGCACCGCTTGATGCAGGCCTTGGTGTAAGTCTGCACACGCGAAAACGTTACTATCGCGTTTGCGTTAAGAATTTCATTATCAACTTTATTCCTTTCACGTTAAGATCTGTCTGTCCAATTTTATCGCAGTAGTAACGTTTGTGCGTTTACAAACTTAGGGCTCTGGCCGATTATGTCGGAAGTATAGATGTTGTACGTCGGATCGGCTCTCGTTGTAGTAGTGAAATGTGCCGACCGACATGCGCGCTTGTATGCGTCACTAAAACAATTTGTTTATGCGTCACAACATTCACAGCCGATTGGACTTTATAAATTAGAACATCTATACTTTAACAAAAGAGGCCGTAAAAGAAATTTTGCCGATTTCGCCGATTTACCTGATTTTACACATGAGATTTGCAGTTGAAGTTTTATTGCACAATACGACTAATAATTTCAATAATAATATAACCTCCATGTAGCCATCTTTTTATTGTTATTACTTTATTTTGCTTAAACGTCAGTTCATATTCAATCAGTTTCTTGAAAAAAAAAAACTAATTATTAATACAAATTTGGCATTAACAATCTTAAAGTAACCTACAACTCGCATAATACTCGACGCAAGCTAAAAAAGTGGCTAATGTATGTACTAGATTATTATTGAAATGATCAGTTATATAGTGCAATAAAACTTGTGGAAATAATGTATTTTAACTGCAAAATCTCATGTGTAAAATCAGCGAAATCAGCAATTTTTTTTATATAGGGCCTCTTAATTTGCTCAATGATAAGAAAGCCTGATACTACGCAAGTGAAATCCCAAGACATTGCTCACCCACCTAAGTAATTGAATTAACATTTTCCTAAAATAAAAAGCAATCCCAGTATCCTATAAGATTTCATTTGAGCATATCTTGTCACAGTATTCATTTTCTACTTGTAAGTAAAATCTAATATTCATATGCATTATACTATATACTACACAAGATTTGTCAATGGATTTTAATAAAATAACATTATAATCATAAGAATATCGAATATATTTATTTTATTAATCTTAATCATTGGTGTTCATTGTTAATGCCTGCACTGCCAACTAGCCAACTATACTTATATAAAAGCTCTGAATTAACTCTAACAGTCCAAAAATTAACAATTCACATAATTTTATTATATTAACAGTCTAATAACTGTAGGTATCATATCAAATTATTTCCTAAAATCATCTAAATTAAATAAATAACAATAAAATATTTATTGTCTAGACTAAAATGAACGTAATAAGGTTAAATTTAATGAAATATATTATCATATTATGATACATGCACAATTTTGAATGTCAATAATAAATTAACGATTCATCTGATAATAAAAATATAATGTACAGTAAGGTGTAGTAGTGGTGTAACATTTTCAAAACACTATCGTTTAAAATTAATAATCACACTAAGATCTTCACCACGAGCACGACAATAGAGGATACACCACTTCTTAACACTGATTTTATATACCTTAATAATAATTCTGTGTATGGCAGTTACAGATATACACAGATTTAGAAAATTTATAATACAGCTACAATCTATAGCAAAGTCATAGAAAGACATGCATTCATTAAATCAATGGATTTATAAAGTGCAACACGATGAAACTATCTGCCAGTGCCATAATTCTTGAATATAGCATACTATATGCTACATACATTTATGTTACTACTAGCTTTCCGCTAGCGGCTACGCCCGCATGGACCCGTTTTATAGGTTCCCGTAGGATAAAAACCATCCTATGTTCTTTTCCAAGGTCCACTTTATTTGTGTTCCAAATTTCATTAAAATTGGTTCAGTAGTTTAAGCGGGAAAGCGTAGCAGACAGAGTACTTTCGAATTTATAATATTAAGTAGGGATATGCGTAACACATCTTCACCTTTTTTTATAAAGTTGCTGTTTTTCTTTTTTTTCAGTGCATGTTAAATAATAAACAAAATTAAAAAAAACTGACTTAAAAAAAACTATTCTAAAGTTAATTAATATGCACTAAAAAGTAATAAAATAATTGCGTGTAATTGATGAGTAGAAAATGTAAGCTGACTATTAAATTGTAGAAGAATACGTAAATATTTTATTACTTTTTAGTGCATATTAATTTGTTTTGGAATAGTTTTCATTTGAAATTGGTTTATTGTTTTATTTTTAGTGAAATTGAAGTACACTAACTAATTTGTTTCAATATGGGTAGAACTACTAGACATGCTGCTTCCATGAAACAGTTAAAAATTCTGCCACAGATCGCACCCTTACTGTAAACCGTGAAGGAGTTTCATTGGTCATCATATTCAACTATAACAATTACTTGGCCATAACGACGTTACAGTTGGTGACTAATATCCGGATAGCCTAAAAAAAATTCGGTCGAGTATCGTTAATTTGCTCATAACAATTGAAGAGTTCCGTTATTTTGACATGGATCCCATAACCAGAACCTAATCAAACTACCCTTGCAGTACATCCTTTCCAATAAAAAAAGGATCATCGAAATCGATTGGCGTGATAATGAGTTATTCGTCCATTTGTCGCGTAGCTAATTAATGCGAATTTAAGACTTATATGGTCCAAACAATGTACAATGAACTGGACCAAATTAAAATGGGACCACACGGGAAGTATCAGCTTTAAAATGAAAAACAGAATCATCAAAATCTGTTCACCCAGTCTAATCTGTTCTGATCTACCCAGTTCTAATCTAACATAACTAACTTTTTTTTTGTTATGTTACCTCAGAACTTTCTTTCATTGAGAAACAACAAAAATTGTTGAATTGATAACCTCCTCCTTTTTTAATTGAAGTTGGTTAAAAATAGATGTAATTTTGTAAATATCCTTGCTGTCTACAAAGTATAATAATAATTTTGCTTATGAATATACCTAGTTCAATAGATAATAACATTCTGATACAATAAAGAACTGCCCAAAACTAGATAAAATTATGATACATCCATTAAATATGAATATTTACTTACATACCCTCTTTAACTGGCAGAATATAAGTACAAGAAAAATGAACAAGTATAACAACTCGCGATAAAGTAACTTGCTAGATAAATGCAAGATTTAAGGACCATTATGTAACCTTAACACAGATCTTCCTCATCATCCGTTTTCTTATCTTGGGTCTCTTGCTGATCACCCTGAGGCCTCTGGTATCCACCAACGTTGTCATTCTGAAAAACGTTTTTAAATGAACTAAAATACTCTCCATTTTCGATGATGGCGCACTGATACCAACAACTCACACAAATACATTTTTATGTTGTGAAGGTGATTAGGTTCCTACAGTTTCCAGCAGATTACTATAGATATCGGTCGCTACGCTAGGGTGATTGTTAGATAACTTTTTAGGTAATGCACAAAGATACAATGTCCATGTGCTGAAACCAGGCGCGGTCGCAACCTTCAATTTGGAGGGGTAAAAACCCCGTGGCGATCTCCCCCCAAGAAATTTTGGGTCACTTAGAAATTTGGGGGGAAGAGGTGTCCTAAATTGGCTTGTTTCGCCTTCCATCTATGCATAGCTGATGGATTTGAGGGGGAGGTCATGTCCCCCTGGGACCGCGCCTCGCTTAAATTCATACAGCCTAGGCAAACCAGCATTCGTGGGGTAAAAGAGCTAAATAAATTACTGCATTGGCACTAACATAGGACCGGCGTTCTCCCTTACAGCTGCTCGGGGGACGGGGTCGATGCCCTCTAACAGGGGTATGGTAGATGTACACCAGCAAGTTGTTAGTATAAAAGTAGCCACAGTACATAGCAGCAGATGGTGGTGGACAGTCAAGGCCAAGTTAATGTTGGGAAACTTACATTAGCGTGGGCTGTATTAGCACTAACATGGAACCGGCTTCCCCTAAAAATATGACTAATCTCGATTCAGGCGAAAGGCGAATCTGCCCTTATGCGTCAAAAACAAAAGGACAGCACTACTCAGGACGATAAACGTAAACCAAACTTACGTTAGCATTGGCTGCATTGGCACTGACGTAGGACGGCGCGGCGTTCTCCCTTACAGCGGCACGAGGGGCGGGGTCGATGCCCTCTGGCAGAGGGATGGTGGCGGCCAGTCGCGCGTACTCCACGTCCATGCTGCGGATGAAGGGGGACGCGAGTGCCCGCTTCGCCGACTCGCGGTCTTCCTCGTCGTACGCCTGGATCAGCTGCTCGATAGTTTGCACCTCTGGCGCCTCGCACGTGTTGCCCCATTCCTGTTAAATAAAGAATAATTTTTTTACAACATGTTTTAATGTCCCAAAATTGGGCTCGGTTCTCCTCTAGATTCAGAGAAAGATTTAGGGCCGTGTGCCCTAAAGCCCCACAGTGCTGGTGTTTGAGAATTGTCATGCATAACGATGGAGAACTTTTTCTCTCAATGCATAGCAATGATAGATAACGTCTTCGTCGTCAGACTTAGTACTGTCTTAACTATAAACATTGAATTTGTATAAGTATACCGAAGCAAATGTTTAAACAATTGTTCACTTTTGTTGAATCTTCTTTGAAGATTTTTGCAGCATGCATTCTGTCAATGTTATGTCAAATGCAAGAAAATTACATTTAAAAAGTTTTTATTGTCAAAAGCGCTTAGGTTACATAAAGTTTTCGACACAAAAGCCTGTTTCAATTCAGGGTATTTCAAATTGTCTACTATGTCTGGTTCGAACAAAAGGAACATGTCACCCTGTAACTAAATCCATTAAGTCTTTAAGAAAAAAGACATTCAGAAAAAGGTCCATGGCTTCTGAAAACTCAGGACTGGAGCGATTGGCTAAGTTAAAGAAGGCTTATTGGTCTTATAAGGACTGATATATGGATGATGGATTTAACAATGCTTTATAATTATTGAAACTTACTTTGTACGCCTTTTCAGCAGCTACGGCATCTCCACGGGCCAACTGTACAAGTACAATAGCCACAGTGAGTCGTCCCATAGCACCGATATTGCCCGCTTCTTGGTGGAAGCCGATCTCGCGACGAAGACTGTCGACTGCCTCATCGTAACTGTAAACAGATAAATTGTAGTTTTCAATAGCTCAAAAATACTGGTTTACAATATAATGAAAAAATAACTTGAAACCAAACACCAATCCCAAAATTCTGAATCAACCAATCCTTGTTTTATATAAGGAATTGAAATAGGGCCACCTGCAGCTATAGGTATAGCCTAAGTAATTTTGTTTTATTCATGACAGTTGACATGACAGACAAAAAGGCAAACAAGCTTTGGCTTTTCCAATTTTAGTATGAGATAATGATCAAATAATTACCGCTGCAATTTGACAAGAAGTCTTGACGCCTTGCTGATGTACTCAGACCCCTGATGTTGGCTGCTCTCAGTCTGTAACAAAAAAGATTACAGCTAGTAACTAAACAAGGACATTAGCGGCCTCTTTCACCACCTTCAAGTAAGTGACAAGTACGCTAATTGTCGGTTAAAGTCACCCATAACTTCAATTTCAATTTCACTTTTTCAGCTTTTACTTGCCAATTAACTTTACTTGAGACGTAACTAATCAACACTTTACGCCGAGATGGTGAAAGAGGCCCTAGAGGCAGGCCACCGAGGGGGTTTTAGTGCGGTCAAATCCCACATAACCCGGTATCCTCTCCCAAGGTGTCGGGTACCTTTTGAAGGTTTCCCCCCGATACCAAAAAAAAAAAAAAAGGTATAATATTTAAGCTTTTAACCTTTTAAATTCTAAATAGTGAACCATAACTTAATCACAATGGCCAGTACCCATATAATAATGCGGGATTCCCAGTGTCGTGGGTACCATAGACACAAACAAAGACATGAACACCAAAACTGAAACTAAACAGAAATGGAATTTCTTGAATCAAAGGTAAGATTCCCAGTGGGGAAGAATTTTAATAGGCAAATATTTGTTCACTTTCTTGTTGTTACATAGTACCACACCAGGAATTTTATGTGGGGCTTGGAAGGCTTCAGGGAACGTGAAGAGATAACTATTATCGTTACTCATATACCACTTACGGCAGAAACATCAGCAGCTTGTTGGAACAACTTCACAGCTAGTTCAGGGGCGTTTTCCTCTATAATTTTTGCAGCTTTGTCCAGGACGTTAGCTCCTGAGTCACCAGAACCGTGCTGCTGATAAAGACTGCTAGCATCACAGGCAATGTTGTATAACTAGAACACAGATGACAAAACTGTGATAAAGAGAAATATAAAGATTAAAAGAGAATATTATGATGAATGATACACATTCGTTTTGCTAATTTATTAAGAATACCCAACAGACTTAGTACTGTCTTAACTATGAATATTAAATTTGAATATGTATATCAAAGTATCTGTTTAATTTAAAAATTGTTCAGTTTTGTTAAATCCTCTTTAACAATATTTGAAGCATGTATTCTGTCAATGTTATTGTCAAACGCAATAAATTTACATTAAAAAAGTTCTTAAGTTACATTAGAAAATCATTAGAAATTAGAATTTTTCTTTCATAAGAGCCTTCTCCTGGCAATAACAAACAAAGGAAGATAGGGACAGAAATAAGTTCATCACAGAAATTTGAATGGTGATGTTATTTGAATTTTATTTTTTTTAGGTTTATGTACTGCTACTTTCTGATAAATGGATAAAATAAATCAACTACCAAAAATCCGCAAATTGGATATAACTCACCTCTTCAGGTTGAGATATTTCTTTGCTCACAATGAGAGCATTTTCCAGTGCTTTTCCAGCATGAAAGAATGAACGGTTCTTCTTATATAGCTCGGAAGCCTTCAGGTGACATTGTTTAGAGCTGTTTAAGTCTCTTGCGATACGATAGCATTGTGCTGGAGAAAAAAATATATTACGAAACAGAGTAACATATTACAATGCTACTAAAAACACAGTTGTTAGATATATTTTACTTGAGAACTTTATTATAGATAGATGAGTAATCAAAGCAAACTTTTAATGGGATGCATGAACATTATGAAAACAAATGACATCTGTTTAGAATTGAATGATCTGATAAATTGAAAATTGTGCTCTCTATCTCTGTCTTAACATAGAGCAGCAATAAATAAGTACATAACTTAGTCAGGTATGTGTATAACTTGGTGGGTTTTTCATTTGAACTTGGCTACTTCTGTAATATAATTTACTATATGCATCGCTATAATTATATGAATCTTACCAGCTTGGCTGTATTCATCTGCAGCTGAATCATAGTCGGGTTTCCATCGCATAAGAGATGTTTTCAAGCTAAACAGACAAATTATAATTAGTTTATTATTTATCAACCTGTTATATATAATACCTTTTAACAAGCAATTCTTATATATACCTAAATATATTTTTTGAATCTATGAAACTGCTCCAACGATTTTAATGAAATCTAGTACCCTGGTTTCAGAGGTGATAAATCAATCCATGTAGGTTTTATTTTTAGAAATTTCAAATTATAAAAAAAAATCAGCAATAAAAAATACGACTTCCTGACATTTATTGGAGAGTATTAATATATGTCAATTTGAAAGAGCTCCATAAAAATTTTGTTCATTGAATTAAAGCTTCCTTGGGTTAACCAGTCGGGGTTACGTGAGCTAACTGCGGAACTAGAGACCCGTCTTCAAACCTCAATCAAAACCATATTGCGTTAATTTTTATTTTTTGTGAACTTTTTATTGGGAGCTGTTCCAAATTGCGATGTTAATTCAAGAAAACAAATTGTTTTTATCTGAGCAACGCTCGGTCGTCCAGGTACTCTATACATTAGTATATAGTATAGTATAGTATTAGTATTAACTAATATTACAAATGCGAGAGTTTGGATATAGCTTGTTTGTTGCTCAATACATGGCTGCAACCCTTTTGCATCCTACTGCTGGGCACAGGTCTCTCCCCCTTATTGGAGAGGCCTGGAGCTTACTCCACCACGCTGCTCCAATGCGGGTTGGTGGAGTGCTCAATACATACAACGCAAGAATAGCTGAACAAATCAGTACAAAATTTGGCTCAGGGATCGATTCGTGTCTAGCTTCTGGAATAGCACATAGGCTACATTTTATCCCATAAAAATGTACTGTTCCCCAATAAGTATAATCATATAGAGCAGCGATGGCCGAGTGGTAAAAAAGCCGCGGTCTTTCACGCAACCGATCCCGGGTTCAAATCCTCGGCGCGCACCTCTGACAAAGAAATTTGTAATGTGCGCATTTATCGCTGCTCCACGGTGATGGAAAATATCGTAATATTTGATTGATTGCGATGTTCTCCATCGCCGTGCATGCCTGAGAGAAATTCATAATTTCTCGAAAGCATGACGTCCACCAATCCGCACTTGGCCAGCGTGGTGGTCTATGGCCTAAATCCCTTTCACTTGTGAGAGGAGACCTGTGCCCAGCAGTGGGACATAAAAAAAAAAGGTTGAAAAAAAAATAATAATAATAATAATCATATAACACAGCCTCGGTGGCGTAGTGGGTGATGAGCCGACTGCGAAGCGTGAGGTCGAGGGTTCGATTCCCACCCAGGACAAAATAGTTGTGTGATGAACATGACTATTTGTTCTGTGTGGGTGTTAATTTATCTATTTAATGTATTTAGAATTATACAAATATGTTTACCAGCTTTTTGATTACCATAGTACAAGTAGTGCTTAGTTTAGAATCAGATGGTGTTGTGTGAATTGTCCAAAGATATTTATTTATTATTTATTTATTTATATAAACTTAAATCACCCAAGCAAGGCTGGCCTGGTGCATTAGTTATTCCTACACAGTAGAAATCTGATATAACAACATCCAAGGGACCACCAAAATAAGTTGCAATAGCTTGTTTGTTTTAATAACCAATGTTAATTTTATAAGCAACATCTAAATCAGCACAAATTTTCATTCATTATAACCAATATGTAATTATAAATGATGCAGTTGTTAGAGGTTTGGACTGTTGTTATGTTATTTTAGTGTGTATTTTAGTGCTTGCTATAAAATAAAACGATTGATTTAAATCACAAGAAGGGTTTTTACCATTAATCTAATCCATAAGTAAATGAAATAAAACATAATTTTTGAATTACTTAAATGCCCAAGATATAAGAGTTCATCTATAAAAAAATGTTGATCAAAGACAAGAATACAATAACCAAGATGTCATAGTACTAGATTAGTGATGAGCTGGTTCATAAACAAAGTAGATCCACAGATACAGATCCTGATATTTGGTGTCAAGATCTGATGATGTGGGACTTAACTTTTTTACTCAATTGATGTTGGCTGCATGTCGGCTCAATAGACAGGAACAACATGTTTCGAATTTGCAACTTGTATTACGAAAGATTTTTCTTTTGTTTTGTTTATAGTTAGGTAAAATATGATTTCACCATATAAATAATTTATATCAGCAGATCATGTCATTTGAATGATGTAAGTACAAATTTTATTTTATATTATTATATTTGATATTGAGACTGCAATTTTTAAACATGAAATATGGAGACACATGACAAATATCTTCCAACTTTTTATACCAACTTATGAACTTTACCTGGACTTTTTTTGAGAAAAAGAAGCAACATATTATTTTAAAATCTTACTAAGTGCGAACGAAGCGAAATAACTCGGCGTACGACGTACTCGACGCCCTAAGAAAAAGTAATTGTTCTAAGCGTTTTACTTACAATTTTTCTGCAGCTCTGCAATGTTCTTGGGCTTCATTTAATTTTGCCGACATTGTTAAATGTTTTAATGTTCCTTTTTACTGACAAGAAGAGACTGTAAGAAGAAAATCAATACGAAATTAACGTTTCAATTTACCACACAATGACGGCAAACGGCAACAAAGTGTCAACTGTCAATATGACATTCTGATTCTGATGACATTTAGCTTGACTTTTTTTTGTTTAAATTATGGCATCGCAAACTCTATGCATATTGCCAGCATTAAGTATAAGTTTTGCTTTCAATAACTTTTTTGCCAAATTCGTTGAAACTGGACGAGTAAAATAATAGGTAAAGTCAGTAAGTTGTAAGTAATCAGTCAGTTAGGACTTCACCTTCGGCTGCGCCTCGGCTCGGGTAGACATTTGTCGGAACTCCTTGCAATGACAGCCTTTCCGCACTTGTAATGAAATATACTATTTTCGGCTTGCCTCCTAAACTCCATCGGACATGTTCTGGTAAAGTAGCCATCACTTTACTTGAACATTTGACTGACTAGATTGACTGATAACTGACGACTAACTCATTTTTTCCTACGACTACAAAGTGATGCAAAAATTTTACTTGACGCTGGCAATATGCACAGAGTTTGCGACGCCATTATTAAAATTGAAAAATAAATATTGAATGGCTGAAAGGATTTTTATTCAATGCCGTTAAACGAATTAAAAAAAAATATTTTCATTTTCTTGGTAGATAATATATTTTTGCAGTACTTTAGTGGTAGATGGTAACCAGCAGGCGCAGTCCCAGAGGCGGGGTCACAAGGGACATAACCCCCTCTAAAATCCATCAGTCATGCGTAGGGTCTGATGATGGAGATGGAAGATGGCCATAGGAACTCAGTAATTAAACGAAACAACCCCGTAGTCAGGTTTAAGTAATTTTAACTTAAATAATAAAATAATAATTTTAAAAAATAGAAAAAATAAAATAATAATTGAAGAATAAAAAATCATAAATGTATAACCGAATAGTTATTTTCTATATACCCCTTATAGAACTTAAGATTAATATTTTTAAAATAAGGAAATTCGTGCCTATCCGGTGTCCCACGACACCACAATACAAGGAGCGCCTGCCTTTACCTATATATTACCTATATATTACCTACCACAATAGCGTAACTCAGCCCGATTTTTAAAATTTGAACAAATGACTGGGCGTAGTGCTAGGGTTGGTACCTACAAAATGATTGGTTGCTAATTTTAGCGTTTTATTATACAATATACACCCAACACCTATATCAATGAAAGCGACTAACTTGCAGAATACCATACGGTATGGTATCAAATCGCTTACCTAGTAGATTACAACTAGCCATAAAAACAATTAAAATCCGATCAAGTTCTCCGTTACCACACAATTTCAGATAGCTCTTTTTTATAACATAACTCAAAAATATATCAAGAAAATGATAATAGAACCTTAAAAAATAAATAAATAAAAACAGTTCAATAACAAATAAATAATTCTGCGGCTGGTCTATATATAACTTTAAAAAATTATAAATTAATCATCCATTTTACTACTAAATAAACATACACGACATAATAATTATTCATAAAAAAGCTCTCCTTCAGAAGCAGCAATGCTCAGAAGGCTCCCCTGTAGTTGCCCGTAGGCGGCGGTGATCGCTTCATCACCTTTATTCATCAGTCTAATAAAAATGGTGAAAAAAGACTATGGTAAAAAAACGGCACTACAAAATTTAAGAAAAAACTGAGGTGTCAAGGGACACCCGGATGGAACGAAGTTGTATTTTTTTACTTTCTTGTTTTTTTTTTAAATTTCTACGCTTAATTATGTTTTTTTCTCCTTTTGCATTAGTTTTAGGTTTGGGTGTCAACAAAGCTAAGCAATGTCGAGTGCGGTCAAAAGTAGGTTGGGTGGCAATAAATCTGAGCAATGTCGAGTGCGGTCATAAGTAGGATGGGTGGCCATTAAGCAACATCTAGAGCGGTTATAAAAAGGATGGGTGTCAACAAAGTTAAGCAATGACAAGTGCGGTCAAAAGTAGGATGGGTGGCCAATAGTGGCCACTAAGCAACATCAAGTGCGGTCATAAGAAAGATGGGAGTCAACAAAGTAAAGCAATGTCGAGTGCGGTTGCTATAGTTGTAAGCCGCACTTCTTACAGTTCTTACAACTATAGCAAAAAGTGTCGTTACAATTTTTCGTCTTAATTTTTTCCGTCTAGCCCCCTTTCGCAACGCGCGATAAGGAACTTCGTTCCAAAAGATGAATTTATGAAACTCGATTTTCAGTCCATAGCGCAATGTGGCACTGCGTACTTATTACCTTACTTAAATTACTTAGCGGCCGTGTAAATGACAGTTGTCTTTGTGCGTGTGTCAATTCGGCCGATAGTATGAAGTAGTACGTAAGTGTACACTATTCTTAGTCTAAGACGTACCTAAGTACATTATTCTTAGTCTAAGGTACTCACGTAGTATGAAGTTACTTTACTGTATACTTTTTTTTTTCAATTATGGCATCGCAAACTCTGTGCATACTGCCAGCGTCAAGTATAATTTTTGCTTCAATTTTTTGCCAGTTTCAATGAAACTGGACGAAGTAATAACAAAGTCAGTAAGTCGTCAGTAATCAGTCAGTCTAGTCAGTCCAACATTCAAGTAAAGCGATGTCTACTTTACTAGAACGTGTCCGATGGAATTTTGGAGGCAAGCAGAAAAATCATATTTTAGCAATGTTATTCTATTTCACAAACACTCGTGCACTATAATTAACCTATATCAAACAAAATGCCATCAATTTTATCAGATATAACTCAAAAATACACCGAGAAAATGAATGTCTTTTTCGACTTCCCGCCAAAACTCCATTTCTTTTCTTTTAATATCAAAATTTAGATAAGTTTTTTAAGAAAAAAATTCAAATCTGATGAGACAGTCAAAACCGCCTTCAAAGAGTTCATATACTCTCACACCCAGGATTTTTCTTCAAGAGGGATCAATGATCTGCCAATAAATGGCGGAAGCGTATCAATAACAACGGCATACTTCGATTGATTAAATAATAATTTCACTAAAAAAACTTGAATATTAGGTCTTGAACCAAAAAAATATTACTTTCCAAGTAATATCGATATAATTTGGATAAAGACATTTTTCGCTGTCGGACTTCCTTACTGGTCGCGGCGACTAACGGTGACTGCCCGTGGCCTGCAAACGGTGCCGCGCGAATTTTCGCGTCGCCCCTCGGGCCTCGCCTCGCCGTTCGCATCGCCGATCCCCGTGGCCAGGCCGTAAGGCACGTTCTGACAAGGGCGTAATTTGCCACTAGGTGTCACCCCTCTCACACCACATTGCATCTGATTCGCTTAGTCACGTAGATCGCTTGCGTGCAAGGCCATGCACGTTTTAATTAGTTATTTAACGTACGAAAATTCTTAATATATTCGTACCGATACTCGATACTTACGTCATTCGGTGCTCACTAAGGCAAAGTTTGCCCACGTTGTTATCAAACTAACACTCTAGTCTTAGACTCTAGTGTTAACTGCAAATTGGACAATCTAATCGTATGAAAATAAAGCAATTCCATTCCGGCACTTTATGTTTAGAACATAGTCAGACACAACAAAATGTTCAAAAACATGCGCACAGTTTAGTTCACGTTTAAAGGAGAGATTAATAAGAGTAAGAGACTCTGTAAACGCTGGCGCATCAAGGGTGACAAGGCATTTGGATAAAATTGGAGCCATTCAGGATGTTTGTTTTACAGTAACCAACTTCAAACGAGAATATACATATACATAATATACACAAGTATAATAAATTACAAAGACAAGCAGATTGATACGTAAACTATAAGGTTATAATGCAATTGAGAGCATAAATAGATGTATATTTTTTAACATTACAAAATATTCGCATGTCAGTCATGGCGAACATGAGTGCTATATTATGATAATATATTAGAAATTGTTCTACCGTGTAACAATATCATGTTCTGTGAAAAAATTATTGTAACTAATATTAATTATGCACAGAGTTCCAAATAACCCGCACTATGTAATTATGAATTATAGAGATACGTCACTATCACGAGATGAAAAAATTTGATGATTCGTCCATTAAATATTGTGATTAAATACTGATTTCATATGTAATAATCTATTATTTGAAATGTTTCTCTTGTACATGATTAATATAACTAAGCGCAGTTTAGGCGGGAAGTCGAAAAAGACATATTGTGCTCTTGTTTTATTTACATTTTCTTGGTGTATTTTTGAGTTATATCGGATGAAGTTGATGGCATTTTGTTTGATATAGGTTAATTACAGTGCACGAGTGTTTGTGAAATAGAATAACAGTGCTAAAATATGTTTTTTCTGCTTCCCTCCAAAATTCCATCGGACACGTTCTAGTAAAGTATATAGTCATCGCTTTACTTGAATGTTGGACTGACTAGACTGACTTATTACTGACGACTTACTTACTGACTTTGTTATTACTTCGTCCAGTTTCATTGAAACAGACAAAAAAATTGATGCAAAAATTATACTATACTTGACGCTGGCAGTATGCACAGAGTTTGTGATGCCATAATTGAAAAAATAATAATAATTAAGCTTTATTTTAGCTATTCGAATCGAAGGTTAAAGTTCCACCGGCACCATCTGGACTCGTGGCGGTCCTCCACAGTCCACTTTGCACGCTCCTTTTTACAACGGACGTGTAGGTTATGGGACAACCTTCCAGCTGAGGCATTCCCAGTGGACTATAACATGGGTTTCTTCAAGAAAGCTGTAAAAAAAGCTCTCCTCCAAAGCCGGCAATGCTCGGGTGGCTCCCCTAGGGTTGCCCATGTCCATAGGCGACGGTGATCGCTTAAAACCACGCGGCCCGTCTGCCTTGTTGTTAGGTTTATATAAAAATATATTTATAAGAACAAACACAAAAAGATCTAAGTAGGTAATTAAAGCTTTAAGACTTTTATGCCTTCTAACCTATCTAGATTTCATAGAAGGCATAAAAGTCTGTCCTTTTAGTTAAGGAAACTTCTGGTAAACATAGCGCATCGTAGGCGGGATTCGAACAGTGAACTAAAATACTCAGGTCCGTCTGGCTAAGTAGGTGGAGTAACTGCTCGATTTTCAATCGATCTTACAAGTACTTAAGAGATTATAATGAACATTCAAAATGGAAATATAATTGTTGACTATTCTAGATAGGTATTTTCTCTTTTGGTGTGTAAATTTTCGAGTATTTGTTTATGATAGAAAGGAAGGGAAGAAAAATTACCTCCTTAAAATGTTATACAGTCAGTAGGTAGTACGTTTTAGTGCCTGTATGTATATCTTTAGAATTAATCATTATATTGTATTTTTTGTGAATACTTAGAGATATTTTTGATATTAATGAGTAATCATAGTTTCATAGAAAACAACAAAGCGCATCTTAAGGTAGACAACTAAAATTAAATAACGAAAAAAAAATGTTATGTATTTTTTTTCAAATTTTTGCAACTTCTTTAATATTTAAGCATACGTGCCACCAACTAGTTAAATAACAAGTTTAGGTACTGCATATTGTCGACAAATTCAGAATTGCTTGCGAAATATGCAATTTTATAGGTATTGCATTTCCTTGACTACAAAATATTAGGTAGGATATAGGATGCAACCTGACAAAATTTAGTTATCGTTGCAAGATAGTTCTCATATAGAAATCATTTGTTAAGCAGCTTTACTATATCATCATCGCCGCTACATCATTAAAGAAATCAACATCAGCACGAAACACTAAAGATATCAAAAGCTCGTAGTTGCCAAGCAAGAGGGCCGCCCGTGCAGGTGTGCAAACGGTAAACTTGTAATAATTTACTAATAATAATAGCAGCATTTTCATGTGAGAACTCGCGCACCCTCGATCCCCCGCCGCTCGGCGCGGGAAGATGGGGGCCGAATGAAAAGAAAACCGAAATAACGGTCCCTTACAACTCTTTGTAATCTTACGGTACTTCACGTGTCCTTTAATTAAAGAGGAAGAAACGTAGGGAGCCCAACTTTGAACACTAGATGTAGGTCACCCACAAATCTGACAACATTATTATGTTGTGTTTTAATATCTCCTAGATCGCAACCGAAACCGAAAACGCACCGTTTTTCGTTAGCGGTGCCTTTTCGTACACGTCGTTGATTCTTCGATTATTTTCTGCAGCACTGGTTCCATGGTGGAACTCGTATTCGTAAATACCGCTAATTTTCAATTTGTCCATAGTTGTTGTTATAGCAATGTTGAAGCTCAAACAAATGTGAAAACAAATGAAATAAGTATGAATTTTAAAAAAATCTGCCTTTTTGGAAATAAATTTGAAATAAGAATTCGTGATCAATCGCAAAATATTTGATTTTAAAGGTGCCATTATTGAGTTTCGGCAATTTCATATATAAAGACCTAATTATAACTATACCTACTTACGTAAGCACAAGCATTCAGGCTAATCGCTTCATATCGTAGAATTTAGACCAAATATTCTGCAAAATTACCAGAATTTTGCAAAAAAGTTGGAATCATAATGGATATAATTTAAAGCGCAGGGTAACTACAAAAATAAAAATTTATAAATAAAAAACTTTCTTCAAAATATCGGCATAATGCCGAAAACGCTGAAGAAATTTTGCCGTTAAAAGAGCTGGGCTAAGTCTTGAAAGTTTTTTATTTACCTTATGTATATGTATAGTTTTTTTATTCTACTTGTATATTAGTAGATAGTTAGTAGAGATTAATTATCAATGTTTTAGGCTGTAGTTTTAAGTAGGTATGTATATCTTCTAAAACCTATATTTTTCAAAGTCACAATAGAACTACCTACACATTATTTAGAATTATTTTACGTAGGTATCTCAGATGTCTGGTACGGTATCAGCCTCAAGAATTTTGCGTTTCTACCGAATGTTTACATAACAACTACCGTCGCAATGACAGTATGAAAATTTTGCATTCACGAATTGGCTAAGAGAGGGCTTAACGTGAGGGGCAGAATAGGGGACAGATAAACACGTGTAAGTTCTGAAAGACACTATTATGATTTGTGTACAGATTGAGACAAGGCATCATTCATTTCTGCAACCCTTTTGTAATTATTTTATTTTATGTTTCGTCTAAGATATCGACTGACTATAGAAGTGATATAGCCCTTATGTTAAAGCACAGGCATAGCACAGGTTAGTGACCCCCTAAGGTTAAGGTTAAGATTTATTTATTTTTTGTATTCGATCCTGGAATGCACGAAATTTTAATTCTGCTCGAGATCCCCACCCTTTAGCGCGAACAAACAATTCAAACCACTACACATGGAACACCATTCTTTAAAAAAAATAAACTATGAAATCTAACAAATATTTTAAACCTATTATAATTATTATTGTCACATAATTATATTATGTAAGTTCAAATATTTTTATTTTCCAACCGTCGTAGCGTCGGACGACCGTCAGGGAGGTAGGGAGGTGCTCTTGCATGAAAAAAGTATACACTATCATACTCGTACGTTCTGATTGCGGATCGTTACAATTTAGTTTTACCTAACTTTATATAAAGCTCCGCAAAGTAACGCCTGATTCTATTAATTACTCCATACTCCCGTTTTCGTAAGAACCCTTTAAAAAACGTTACCATCTTACGATGTTACGTAGCAACCTTAAAGCTCTTTTCGTAGCGGAAAAATCGTAGGCCGTAGCGCGTCTCTACGTTAAGATTCGTAGCACATTATGTATGTATCTCTCATTGGTGCATACAGTTTTAGAGGAACAATACAATAAGTACCGACATGAAGGTGTTTACGTGTTTTAGTTTTTAAATAAGTAAGTTTCAACACGAAGGCGTGTACGTGTTTTAGTTTTGAAATAAGTAAGCTTCAAAGTATTCTTTATCATAAGTTGCTTATGGTGGTAGTCTTGGAAGTTGTTGACGAGAACATAGCTACCTAAACAATCCGAATGGGTAAGTCTGCCTTTTCCAACATCCATTTTCACTAACCATAGGATACGCCTAAATCTAAATATTTAGGAGTTGCCTAGAGAAAAAAATCACGTTTCACTAACCCTTAACTCGCCACTTACGACGTTCGGCATAACCTAAAGCACGACACTCATTTTGACTGGCGTAGTGCTTACGAGTACCCACTCAGTTTAGGCACAATACAAGGAGCGCCTGCCTGTTTAGGGGTTAAACTGACACATGTGACAGTAGCTCAAATTGATAATAGATTGACGAACAAGACCATGGACAACTGTCAAAAAACTAGGCTACTTATAAAATAGCACCAACCTATTATACATCGATTGGTGAAACGGAACTCTATCCTAAGCATTGCATAAAACGGGCTGTAATAGTCATGTAATGTAGTAAGGAGTAACAACATCCAATAAGAAAGAAAGGTTCTCGAATTGCGACAACGTTTAGACAAAAGGAGCACAGGCCACCCTCCAACCAAGTGGACTGACGATGTGATGAAGACAGCGCTGCGGGAAGCCGCTGGATTCAAAGGCTGCGGGATCCGATGGAGTGGCGATCGTTACGGAGGCCTATTATGTGGGATATCATAATTTACGGATTTTAACCACCAACCAAGAGAACAATGGTGATTGCTCGTGAGGCGTATAACATCTGCCCGTAGCAATGACTACCACGACCGCTCTGTCAAGAATGTTACAACATAGAAGCGTTGTAATACTAATATCTAATACGTATTAAAAGTAACAGGGACGCAAACTTAGATCCATTGTACAATAATAATCAAGTGTATAAATAGCATTGGTTTCGCTTTATAAAGGAAATGCCCCCCTACATAAAATATTGCACCTACGAGAAGTCTTTCTCACGGGTGGCACCTGGCTCGCGAGAGTGTAGGGGGCCCTGCGACTTCTACGTGATTGATGTCTTAGTGTGGTACTTTATAATTTAATACTTACAATTAAATTATTATTTTTTATTTTTGTAGCAATAATTCACACATTTTTACTCAGTTGTTCTAAATAAGTAAATGACCTACGTCATCATCAATCATCTACCTGCGTAGTAAGTTAGTAGAATAAAACTACAAAATGCTGTACTTAACATTCGTAACGGAGAGACCTCAAAAGTAAAAAAGTGCTGTTTTTTGATATTTGGCTCGAAACACAAATAGCTGAATAGGCAAATAGGAAGAACTATACCTACATATTGGATTCTTGGCAAAAACCAAACACCGATTTATCAACGTAATATCTTTCATTATAATTTCGGATTACCTACTCACAAAACTTAGCATTGCGACACTTGGTCAGCCTAAATTGTGAACCATAATAATTCCGAACAATAGAGATTAACTGTTCATGTCTAAAAGTATTGCCGCCGTGGGAACGCAACCCCCGAACTCGCGAATCGCCCTCCGCCTGCAAAAGTAAATCCTAGACACAGAGGGGAGACATTTCTCACGAGTCACACCTGCGCCCTCCGCCCTTACCTTGGCTCTTTGAGCAACAATCAAAACATGTTTGGTCAATTGCTTGCTTTGTTTGCTTACGCGGCCGATACTGAGGTTGAATTTACGGTATTCTAATATTCTAAGTAGGAAATATGCTGGCAGTGATAAGCTGCTTTTACGATGCGCTCCTCTAACGAAGGTTATGTATAACAAGACTTCATTGAAGAAAATCATTCCAATATTGTTTAAGATGTTGTCTATAAAGACAATATTATTTCCATTCCTTCCCGCCATCGAACTTTTACATGAAACGACAGTGTGAAGAACCCATTGCTGGCGCGGTCCTGTGGGGGGCCATGGATTTTTTTCATGTCCCCTACATGACCCCCCCCAAATCCATAAGTCATGCGTAGATAGAAGGCGAAACAAGCCAATTTGGGACACCTCTTCACCCAAATATCTTAGTGACCAAATTTCTTGGGGATCCCCCCCCCCCCCTCCCTAAAATATGAAGGCTGCGACCGCGCCTGGAAGGACCTGCGATGTCTTTTTATAAACTTTGTTGTTTCTTTTCCGTCAGAAGAAACTTTATGTAAGTTACATAAACACCAAGATAACCTAAAAAGTCCTGATTCATATTTCATAATATAAGTTAGTATTTATCGCATAACAGTTCTTTCTACTTTTACTTTTAGAGGTTTCCCTCGATTCCAGTAAAGTATATTTGATTGATTGTATAATTAATACGACCATAGGTATAGGTAGATAAAGTACCGACAGTATGACGAATGAAGATAGCGTATCGCTGACGAACACCTAGCACTGACAGCTTTTTTAAACCCTTTTCCAGTTCAAGGTATAGTTACAGGGCAGTGTGAGATAGTGGAAATTATATTACAGAGCGTAATCTACTAAATACAGTAAATTAATTTTATAAACATAAGTTTTTGTAAATTCTACAATGCGGGTGAGACCAGGATTTAATCAGTAATCAGTAATCGTTTATTGCATAAAACAGGTAGGTACCTACATAAAACCGGCCAAGTGCGAGTCGAACTCACGCACGAAGGGTTCCGTACCATTATCTATAAAAAATCACGTTTATTGTATGGGAGCCCCCTTAAATTTTTATTTTATTCTATTTTTAGTATTTGTATAACATAGCGGCAACAGAAATACATCATTGCCTTCGATTATCCATAGAATACATTGCATTAAGATTTAATGATAAGGTAAATTGTGGTTTACGATTTATGACGTATTAAAAAAACTACTTACTAGATCTCGTTCAAACCAATTTTCGGTGGAAGTTTGCAACGTAATGTATGATATTAGAAACCTCAATATCATTTTTGAAGACCTATCCGTAGACCCCACACGTATGGGTTTGATGAAAAAAAATTTTTTGTGTTTCAGTTCCAAGTATGGGGAACCCTCAAAATTTATTGCTTTTTTAAATTTTTGTGTGAAAATTTTAACGCGGTTCACAGAATACATCTACGTACCGAGTTTCAACAGTATAGTTCATATAGTTTCGGAAAAAAGTGGCTGTGACATACGGACGGACAGACAGACAGACAGACATCACGAATCCGAGATCCGGGTTCCGTTTTTTGCCATTTGGCTACGGAACCCTAAAAAATGGAAAATCAAAAATGGAAAAATTTAAGAGGTTTTTTTTTTGAATGGAGTAGCAGACGAGCATGCAGGCCACCTGGTGTTAAGTGGTCGCTGCAGCCCATGGACATGTACATACAACCTCAAGCAAGCATAGGTAAGTCTTGTCTGAGGTCGTATGCAGTTGTGTTGCTACTCCGGAGGCTGGTGGTCGCCTCATGTAAGTATGGCCGGCAACTGCACCTTTCCACCGAAACACAATAAAATTGGTTCACGGCAAAAGTGGGTGCAGCGGTGGTACTTCCCCGGGCGAACGATAATAGTTCTACCACCTACAGAGGTGAGTGGACAAAGGTTATCTGACAAAATGAAATAATGTTTATTGAGGTGAAAACTTCTTTAGAGGCGTTGTGTACTTTTTTTGGGATGGGTAAAGAATGTTAAACTCGCGTCAGGATACGTGGCCTGATCGAATATTCGTAAGACGGAGGGGTGACAGCTGACGGAGAAAATGATTAAGTATTTTATAACAATACTGGATGAAAACCTACTGAAAATACTACTAATATGAAAAATAGTACTGATAAAGCAATTCGTTGTGTGCGAAATTATTCCCTAACCATTACAAAATATCAAAAATGCACAACATTATGTTCAAGTTTTCACTTCTGCCGGCACTCCCGGAGTTCAAGCCCGTTTTTTCTTTTAGGTATTTCTTTTTATGTAAAAGACCTTTTTTAATTTCATGTAAACTACTCGTCAATATGAGTATATTAACTTTAACGAAGGTGTTATGATATCTTCTTAAATATATAGAATCTATTAAGTAATCCTATTTTCAAAATTATTGTTATGTACCTAAATTTTCTATAAAACTTTAAACTGTAATACCTAACCCTGATTTTATGATTTAACATTAGTAAACGTATAGGTATCTTTATTGAACACCTTTGTCCACTTACCCTTTCAGTTGCATTAAAACGATAGTTTTGAAGTTAGAAACACGTTATTGTTTTTAAGCCACTTATTTTTGTTACTTTTAATTTGGGTTACGTGAATTTAGCAACATAATCATTATTATTTTTTATTCCACAATATACGAGTAAAGTAGTGAAAGAGTTTACCACAACATAGCTACTTAGAAGGGTACCTACCTAATTACTAAAGATTGAGTTACGTACCCATGAATGAGGTATTAAATATAACTAAAATAGATACCTAATGTACTTTAATTTAATTACCTACTTAAACTTGCCTACAATGCTTACCTACCCAAGAGGATTATAAATTATTACCAATCTATTTATAAATAGGTACGCCCACATCGATCCTTTTGGAGATTTTACCTTCATGTACTTAAGGTAAAAAGAGGACTTGGCTATCTAATAATTATATATTATTATTATTATATTATTACCTTTAAACGAGCAATTCTTGTATATACTACCTAAATATATTTTTTAATCTCGAAAACGGCTCCAACGATATTGATTAAATTTAGTACCCTGATTTCGAGGGTGATAAATCGATTCAGCTAGGTTTTATTTTTAGAAATTTTAAAGTATAAAAAAATATATTCAGCGATAATAAACTTAAATATAAACTGAAAAATACGACTCTTCTAAACAGATCTGTTGACGAGGACCGACCCGGATGACGTACCTGCATTCGTGACGAAGGGATTGCACATGCCGCCCCTCAACACTTTCGACCACGTCGACGTCACCAGGCCGTTGAAGTTATGTCTGAATTAGAAGAACCAAAAAACCGTGGATGATTTACGTGCCTAAGTTGTTGCGCACACGACCAGCTGTCACGAGTGCCCATTATCGACCTATAGCCGTTCTGTTATTTCAAATATATAAATGTACTTTTTTTAAATGAGTGCTTTTGGGGATTTTTTTCCACCGCCTTTTTACTCTCAGCTCAACAACTAACTCAAACGGCGCACCTAAAGGCGATGACCGGGAAAAAATGACGTTCATTAATAAGCGAATATTTGTATTCTGTATAGCGAGTATATTTCGTATTATAAATATTATTTGCTTTTTTTTCCATTCATCAAAGCAGCAAATTGGGAGAAAGCAGAACAACACCGAAGCAAATTACCGTGATCTGCTCAAGCAGGGTTCAGTAAATAAACTGTTTGACCTCCTTGGCTTTATCAAGGTCGAGAAGGAAGAAGAAGAAGAGGAAGCCAACTTCATAGGAACAGGTGCGGCACTGTACCGATCGGCCCGGACCGTATGTTGCAGCCGACAATGCTGCTGTATATGCCCCGTTTTTAGGACTCTACAAAGGCCTATAGAGTGCATTCGCATCAAGACCAACATCAGACTGAGGGTTGAGCGATTGGAGTCTCTCCATTTTGTGGACTTTAACTCATGTGGTGGCAGTTGCTTCATGAAGGATAAATTTTCTCCGAGAGGTGTTGTATTCCGGCGCTGCAGAGGCCGGTTACCCGATTTGAAAGAGTTCTAAAATAATTTTGCCAAATGAATTATAGTTTTCATTTGCCGAATGGTTGCGTAGGCTGACTGTTCAAACCTTAATCAGGCATATTACGTTTTTATTTTTTGTGACTTTTTTTTTAAATTGGGAGCTGTTTCAGATAGCTTTGATAAGTGAGTGTTTTGTTTGAAATTAAACCCAGGAAATCATTTGTTTTTATCCAAGCAAAGCTCGGTCGTCCGGGCAGGTACTAGTATCTATTGTTGTATTTGATTTTGTTTTGTATGGGTTTATTGTATTTTAAGTAATATTATTTAAAAAAAACTTCTAATTTTATTCGTAGCGAAATTGATTTTTGTTAAAATAATAGGATAACTTATCTATTTGTGAAAAAAATATATACTTGTTAAAAAAACCGGTCAAGTGCGAGTCGGACTCGCGCACCGAAGGTTCCGTAAAATATTTTTAATATGTGATGTAACTAAAAATTTACGGTTTTCGCAATCTTTCCTTTTTCTGTGCATAAAGACGTTGCTTCGTACCAATTTTCAAGATTCTGAGTTCATGGGAAGTACCCTGTAGGTTTTGATTCCCTTGCGAGTGTCGAAAATTTGCGGCATAAACGACTGTATCTTTTGATTGCGCTGGCTTAGAAGTTTGAAAGAAAAAGAAAAAGAAAGAAGTTTGAAATTAGAAGTTTGAAGATTTTTTCACAGCTCCAAGGGACAGTAGACTTGAGTATTTGATATAAATTCCAGCTTGATACCTCCACGTGTTCCTGAGAAAAAGGGTCTTAACAGAAAGACTGACGGACCACAAATTAAGGTTTCGTTTTTTTCATTTCTAGGTACGGAACCCAAAAAAGGACAAATATAAAAAATTGTAATTCATGACATTAATTAATCATAATCGAGTGACTGTAGGTACTAGCGTTACTCTTATTTTGTTACAAAACAAATATAAATTCCAAATTGGAATGCCTAAAAAAACTTTACGTCCCAAGTAAAGTTAAAAATTATCAAAATCAATAAGTAGGCGTGACGGTGTGACCTAACGGGTCACATTACTTATCAAAGGGTGGGCATAACTCGGCATAAGACACCCACACGCGCCAAGACAGCTGCCGTCGTCGCGACCCGACCCCGTTTCTCACGAGCCCACCATCTGCTTGGCTCGGACCCTTCTTACAGACTTCATTACACAACAATAAAACTCTGCCTTATTATTTTTCAACCCCGGCGCTGATTTCATGTAACGTGAACATTCGTGAGGAAGACATCACCGGAGCGACATCGCTGCCGCTTCGAGGACGGAACTTCAGATTTTTTTTTGTTTAGTGATTAGTGGTGCGACATACTAAGTTCATAAAAAAGATTTAACTGATGATGGACCTTATCTATGACTCGATAAACTTCAACATGAGCAGTTTGGAAATGTCCGGTAAGTTTTTATTCGCCTTTTATAATTTTGTGTTTTGATTATCTATAAGTACAGACTTGTCTCAGAAATTGTGTTATTTTTTTATCTTTTTAGTTTCTTATGTATCCCAGTTCACAATTATTAAAAACGCGAAACATTTAATTCAGGGAAACTTAAACCGGCGCGCGTAACAGGTAGCGACAGAAGCAACAAGTTATTACAAATTTTCGTCGTCAGTAGTACGTTATTCTATTATTTATTATTTAAAAAAAACATGTTATTTTTTTAGCTTTATTTAAAAAAATATTACTCTATATGACAAAACATCACAAGGAAAAAATAACCTATGATTTTTTTATTATGTTAATATTTAGGCGTAGGTATGTAGGTACGTACTTTATTAGTTTAAGGGCCTCGTTCACCATCTCCAAGTAAAGTGTAGATTAGTTACGTCCCAAGTAAAGTTAATTGGCACGTAAAAGCTATGAGTACGGGTCAGTTTATCATATACGTTAGTGCTACTCGAACATCGTGAAATTGAAATTGCAGTTACGGGTGACTTTAACTGACAATTAGCGTACTTGTCACTTTACTTGAAGGTGGTGAAAGGGACCCTAATTCACAATGCCAATGACCTAATGTTTACCTGTGACGATGATATATTAAGTGCCTACCTATTATAATAATAAATAGTATGCTTTTAGCGATGTACGTACGTATTATGTCCTTAAACAAGAACGTACCTATTTCAATGAAATTATAAATATATGAGTTAATAGATACGCAATTTGCCTAGTTATAGAAATTAAACTCAGGGACCTATTAGTACTGTGCTGTAATGACTGACTATGCTTTCGTTTCTCTTGAGAAATAAATGCAAAAAGACATCAACGAGTTGCCTCATTTTTTATTAAATTTAAATCTGATTTTTTAATAAAAAACTACAATAAAGGAGTAATTGATAAAATGTCGTTTTCAAGCTTTTCCCCAAATCGGAACTTCGAGCTTAATTTAAAATGGATAATAATCAAATAAGCGCCTACACATAAAAAAGTTTCAAAGTTGAAAAATAAATACTTTGGCACAATTTTGTAGTGTAATTTGATTCCAAATTATTAATCCATACTAATATTATAAATTCGAAAGTAACTCTGTCTGACTATCTGCTACGCTATCCCGCTTAAACTACTGAACCGATTTTAATAAAATTTGGAACACAGAAAGAGTGGACCTTGGGATAGGACATAGGATGGTTTTTATTCTACGGGAACCTTTAAAACGGGTCCACGCGGGCGAAGCCGCTGGCGGGCGACTAGTCTTACGATAAATCTAGTTCTCTGTTTTAGTTCTAAAACCAAAAAAATGGACTTAAGTAAGCTACGTCTGCAATCTCGACCATTTTAGAATCTTTCTGTCTTCATGAAATTCCTATTAAAATTAAATGGGTGCTTAATCCATACTAAAATTATAAATTCGAAAGTAACTCTGTCTGTCTGTCTGCTACACTTTCCCGCTTAAACTTTTTAATGATATTTGAAACACAGATAGAGTGGATCTGGGGAAAGGATATAGGATGGTTTTTATCATACGGGAACCCTTAAAACGGGTCCACGCGGGCGAAGCCGCTGGCGGAAGACTAGAAGGAAATACCTATCTATCTAATACCTTTAAACGAGCAATTCTTGTTTATATCTAAATATATTTTTTGAATCTCGGAAACGGCTCCGAAGATTTTGTTGAGATTTAGTACCCTGGTTTCGGGGATGATTAATGGATCCAGCAAATTTTTATTTTGTAGTTTTATTTAATGTTTATGCCGTTAAATATAAAATTACTCTTACTGACATCTATTGGAGAATATTAATAATAGTGTGGCGTAGAAAACCGTCAAATGTCGACTGTCAATCCGCCCTTCAAACAAATGACAATGTCGATATGAAAGACCTCTATAAAAATTTCGTCAATGGTATTAAAGCTTTTTTGGTCGAATCGAATCGGAGCTAGAGACCCGGGTTCAAACCTCAAGTAGGCAAGTTGCGTTTTTTATTTTTTGTGACAATTTTTTTTAATTGGGAGCTAGGTACCTATTTCAAAAGGCTTTGTTTAGTAACACTAACCCAATGAATGTTTTGCTTAAAAATAAACCAAGAAAATCAATTGGTTTTTATCCAAGCAACGCTTGGGCATCCAGGTACAGAATTATTTATTTAATAAGGTACTTAGTCTCAAAAAACAGATATAAGTTCTATGAATTCCAGGGATATTGACTAAAAATTTTATTGGTTCAATTGTAGCATTTTGTTAGATTAACATACAAAATCAACTTATGAAAATGTAAAAATATGCAAGATACAATAATCGTTGTGATATATCGTTGAATCGATGACGGTGTATCTGTCGCAGTGGGATTGTTTATTCCGCCGTATTACATTCCGGCTAGCTATTTCCTAAAACAGCGCTGTATTGTAATGCGGCGCACTCTCGTTCAGCTGGATTGTAATTCAGCTAAATTAGCGAACGTTGTATTGTATGAGCTCTTCGTGTTCGTCAAAGCGGCGTAATATCGTGCCGCCCAACTGTCTACTATATGTTACAGCCAAAGTAATAAATCCGGATATTATATATTATCTAGCCATTATTTATAATATCTACTCAATTTAGATAAAGTGATAATTGACAATGAATTAATCACATTAACTTGCAATTTTATATAATAACTTCCAAGGCTTGGATAATGTAATAAAACAAGTGGCTCTGTCTCTCCGGCGCTGCGGGAAGACCACTCCCTCCGCCCCAGCGTAAGAAAACGCGGCACCTGCGCTTGCCCTCTTGATGCCTGCGCTTTTCTACGGCGGGCGGGCAGTGGTCTCCCTCCTCGCCTCCGGCTTTTTATATACACTCTAGGGATAGTACAGACAAGACCACGTGGATCACTATCCACGTGGAAACTGATATACGTGAATACCACGTGAATACCCAAACCGAATCAGAGCATCCCACTGGATGCTCTGATTCGGTTTGGGTATTTTTCGAATATAAATAATTATAGTGAAAATGTGTTTCAGCAATGTCCCGCTTAGCTCAATGACACCTGCGGTTAAAAGTAGGATGGGTGGCCATTCAGCAACATCTAGTGCGGTCATAAGCAGGATGGGTGTCAATAAAGCTCAGCAATGTCGAGTGCGGTCATAATCATAAGTAGGGTGGGTGGCTACGAGGCTTCATTACAATGAGTCTAAACGTGAGCTGCCATTATTCAAATTCAAATTCAAATTCAAATATCTTTATTTGTGAATATAGGTCATACAGATGTTAGGCTTGCATTTTAAGATCACTATATTCCACCCGTTAGGGTATACAAATTTAATGAGCATTAGTAACAATATATCCTATCATTTCATACTATTCGTTATGATATTAATTACATTAGTCGTATAATTATTATATATATTATTATTATTTTCACTTATTTTATTTTATACACATTATTGAAATATGAATTATAAACTATTCTTGTAACTATTATTGTAGAACGTATCGCAATAACAATCCGGCTAATCGTGGACCCGCCACAATACAGAACGGCCCTGTTTTAGGAACCGGCTAGCTGTAATGTTATACGGCGGATTATACAATCCGACTGCGACATATCGATCCAAATTGAATTTTAGCCCAGAGGAATGAATCTCACCCACAGAATGCTACTTCTAAGCGGAATGTAATATTTTCAATCAAATCAGAACCCGACTCAAGAGCACTAAAGCATATTTTTCGTATACAAACCAATATAGACCAACAATATACAATAAAATAAATAGAACTCTATAGATCGACAATTAATTGGTTATTAAATATGGATTATAGTGGCACTGAAAGTATTTCACAAGAAATAAGTTAAAACCCAATTCATAAATACAAATATATTTATACAATCTCACACGCACACACATAAACACGTAACACTCAACCACATTATAGGTACACCAAACAAACACAAAAAACTAAATACTTATTGTTACCTAATAAATTAAGTATCTATATAGTGTATAACATACCAACCTTTCTGTATAACATGTACCAATGCATGCATGTCTATGTACCTATTGTTATACGATTGTTAAATTGATCAGTTTATTGAGTGTCTTAAGGGTAATTAATAGGTACTACTACGTACCTACTAGTCTTTACAACACAGGGAATACTAGCGTAGAGATTAGTGACTAAGTATTTATTGTATCATTGTAGATATATGTATATTTTCAATAAAAGGAGTGCTTTGCTGTACGCCCTCGGTGTCGTACGTATACAGTGCACTTACGAATAAATTAGTAATCGCGATCTGCGCAACAATTGCCGCTACACGTTATAATGTCTATGAGTTCTGAAAAACTCATAGCCAATGAACTGCTGGCGTTTCTCCAGCACGCTATCGATACGATGGACGAGGTCGGTATCATCCAGATCTGCTCGTATAACTACTTACTCGTGTGAGGAGATCATCGATTCGAAGACGATCCTGTATGAGTCGATAGGCAAAATCTACCCGATGCAGTCCCGCAGAAGGGACGAAAAGGGAGAACGAAGCCTTCAGGACATTATCAACATACTGAAGGTGACCGATCCTAACGACGTGCCGACCTTCGTGGCAAGAAACTTGCATAAGTTGCCTCCCGTCACGTTCAACCACGTCGACGTCACTAGGCTGCTGAAAGAGGTTACTTCCTGAAGGCCAGCCTGGCGGATGTTGTGTTAAAGTTAGAGGCGTCTCAAAACACCATCAGTGACCTGCGGGCCGAAGTTGAAACAATGCGCATAACTATTGCAGTAACTATTTTACCTGAGGCCAATAAAATAAACACGCGTCGCGGGGCATGCATTGCTTCGCCGTCAAGCGTCGAGTCAGCGAAACTTGAAGCGTCAACGGCTGCGGTTCCCGCACGTGATAGCGGCGTCGCATCCCCTGCCCGCCCGCTACTTCCCCCCGCGGAGGTATCGCCTGCGCAAGTCACGTTACCTCCTCAACGTGACTACGCCGCCGCTTCCGCATGCCCCGGCAGAAACTCGAAAAGCGGCTTAAATTGAGGATCGAGAGTGGGAGCGGAAATATTCTAAAGGAACCCCCTCGTAGGTCAATGCCTAAAGGGCAGGCCGATAGGGACGTCTTCATCAAGGTGGGGCAGAAAAAGAAGAGGCCTCCCTGTCGCAACCAATGCGGCACTGCACCGACCGAACACAACAATCTGCTGCGTTCGGCCATCTCAGCGACGTGATGTACGTCTCCCTTCTTCACTTCACTATTAAGCCTTCTGGTGTCGTGGAGTACCTGAAGGTGAAGAAGAAATTCGCGTTAAGTGTTGAGAAGTTAGAGTCACGCAACGCAGTGAACTTTAATTCATTTGCGGTGCGCATTGCATTTCTCAGTACTTTCCTGGAGGAGAAGTTGTAGCCAAAGGGGGTCGTATTCCGAAAATATTATCGACGTCGACAACCGCCAGAAGTCACCGGATCCGCGCTCACATCGCCGCATAAAGTGTGACGTAGTTTTAAGTTATAATTATTATGTATGCTGGTCTGTAAGGTATTTATTGTATGATCCTTGATGCCTGAAATAAAGGAATTATTATTATTATTATTAAATCATTTCAAATAATTTTATGTCAATTATTCGCATTCTGTAAGCACGTGGAGGTTGGTTGATGTGCCAGTATCACACATGATCAGCTTCGAGTACTGTGCCCATTATTGATTTATATGTATATATCGAGCTATTCTTTTATCTCAAATAAGTATACTGCTGCGCGTTGCTGGGAGTATTTTCCGCTACACTTTTTTAGCTTAAAAACAAGCTCTCAGTAGCTATGGTCGTGCGGTACTGATTTACAGGTATATTCATATTAATCTATGGTACTGATCTCCGACACAGAGATGCCGAGTTGCTCGAAGGCATGATGTGCAGCAATCAGCACCAGAGGGCTGATTTTGTAATTCTGAAAGAAATTATTTCATTTACTTTGATTGAAATAATTTCTTTCGGAATTACAAAATTTTCTCGCATAAATACGAGCAATATAAATTGTAACTGTGTGGCTAACTGTCAGAAGCGCCTCGTGGGTGGAAGTCATGTCTAGTGATTATTATAAGTAGGACGTAATTATAACGTGATAAAGTAGTTTACTTTAACATAATTTGTTTGGTATACACATATGTATATACAGGAGCCTGTCAAACAATTACCTGAGTATATACATAGGTAAAGGTCTAACTCACTTGTTTAACTAATAGTAAAGTAGAACTAGTGGGAATTAAAATTCCCAGTATACACTAAGTATAGTACTGTAAAAGAAAAGTAGACATTAAATGTCCGTTTGAACAGCTCTTAGCTCAAAGCGCAGGCTACATTACCAGAACGTGTCCGATGTTTTTTTTTTCTAATGGAGTAGCAGACGAGCATGCAGGCCACGTGGTGTTAAGTGGTCGCTGCAGCCCATGGACATCTACATACCACCTAAAGCAAGCATAGGTAAGTCTTGTCTGAGGTCGTATGCAGTTGCGCTGCTACTCCGGAGGCTGGTGGTCGCCTCATGTAAGTGTGGCCGGCAACTGCACCTTTCCACCGAAACACAATAGAGTTGGTTCACGGCAGAAGTGGGTGCAGCGGTGGTATTTCCCCGGGCGAACCTAATAGTTCTACCACCTACAAATTTTGGAGGCAAGCACATAAAAACATATTTGAGCACTGTTATTCCATTTCACAACACTCGTACACTTTAATTATCCTATACCGAA
Organism: Pyrgus malvae; assembly: GCA_911387765.1. NCBI lineage: Eukaryota > Metazoa > Arthropoda > Insecta > Lepidoptera > Hesperiidae > Pyrgus > Pyrgus malvae. Next base: position 27,309,996 of record OU426947.1, read on the forward strand.
CAAAATCCAATATAACTCACGAAAATAAAAATAAAACAATCATTGATTTTTTATGACTTTGACTACGTACCTATATATAAAAAATCTATGAAAACAAGAGTAAGTACATTACCTATATAGTGTTTTTCGACTTCCCTCCAAAACTCATAAGTACCTGGTCTACATAATATGAAATGTTGATTGAGTACTGAATGTTGACAAGAGCGCTGCCACATGGAAGAAATTATACATAAAAAGAAATCGATATTGATCGGAAAGAAGAGTTTTGTTGCTAAGTACATTCGCAAGTATCGTAAAAAGAAGGAAGACAAATGAAAAAATCTTAAAAATCAATTACAGAAGTACTTCGACTACGGTTGTTTAACTGCAACCATAGGCTGCAACCCTTTTTACTTCCCTACTGCTGGACACGGGTCTCTCCCCATTATTTTGGAGGCCTGGAGCTTACTCCACCACGCTGCTCCAATGTGGGGTGGCGGAGACGTTACGCGAGGACACGCACACTAAATATTAAATACATCATATATACAAAGGAAACAGCAGAAGGCATTCGAACCAGATAGCTAGCTTATTATTTATAGGTTTCTTTTATAGTTTGGGCCTTTGGAGATCTTTTGGGATATTTAAATTCCTAAATTTCGATTTTGATCCACCCCCTCGGTACGCCCATGACGAGTATCTAAGTCGGAACAATAAAACTTTTAGATAGGTAAGTGAATGGAATTGTCTTTTTTACTCGATTTGTCTTTAAATTACGTGATTGTCAGTGAAGTTCTCGGTTACTGATAATCCCACTGGATTTTTAAACGCATCCAACACAAATGAGAGGCATCAACAGTTTTTGCCTACGATTGAAACAAATTGATGACGAAAGCGCAGTCTTGTAAAGTAGTGTGGACATGATTAAATATTATAGCGTTCCTTTTAATAGGTATTTATGTCTTACGATACTATATTGTTTTTATACCAACTGGCTGATATAATTCCTTACTCAGAATCAGGATTCAGTTTATTAAGGGTCCAAATGAGCTTTTCCTTATATTTATTAAGCTTTCGCCGCCGTTAGGGTAAACATGGGTTGCAGGAATATGCGTTATCTAACTAATTGTAAAAGGGGTGGGTGATTGAAACAAATTGATGACGAAAACGCAGTCTTGTAAAGTAGTGTGGACATGATTAAATATTATAGCGTTCCTTTTAATAGGTATTTATGTCTTACGATACTATATTGTTTTTATACCAACTGGCTGATATAATTCCTTGTTACTCAGAATCAGGATTCAGTTTATTAAGGGTCCAAATGAGCTTTTCCTTATATTTATTAAGCTTTCGCCGCCGTTAGGGTAAACATGGGTTGCAGGAATATGCGTTATCTAACTAATTGTAAAAGGGGTGGGTGATTGAAACAAATTGATGACGAAAACGCAGTCTTGTAAAGTAGTGTGGACATGATTAAATATTATAGCGTTCCTTTTAATAGGTATTTATGTCTTACGATACTAATTATTGTTTTTATACCAACTGGCTGATATAATTCCTTACTCAGAATCAGGAATCAGTTTATTAAAGATCCAAATGAGCTTTTCCTTGTATTTATTGAGCTTTCGCCGCCGTTAGGGTAAACATGGGTTGCACGAATATGAGTTATCTAACTAAATGTAAACGGGGTGGGTGACAAACGTGCGAGACAACTATGAGACTATGATGCGGGAAATATGAAGTTCATATTAAGAACTTACTGTAATGCTTGTTCTTCTTTGTATTGTGCCACAAGTCCGCGTAGTTGCTCGCTCGCTCGCCTGTCACTCCTTTAGAAGTGTAAGCGTAAATAGACGATGCTTAGCAATTATCGCAATGCGTACGCGCAGAAGACCCGCTGTGTTTTCGCGGACACGCGGCAGGTGGAGAGAAGTGAAGGCGGCGCGGGCGCAGCTCCGCCTGTCCATTCCGTTGTCAGTCGGTTGCGACGCGTGTGCACAGATGGCCGTGTTATAGGTACGTTGATGCAAAACCATCGACGGTTCGTGTGTGAATGTCCAATGTATCCATGCAAGGTGCGGGGGCGGCGGGACCGGTCGACGGTCGCACGCCCGACCCGCCGACCTTACGTCTTACGTACCGTTCACTGTACGCAACTCTACTCCCGTGTTTCTAAGTGCATCCAGGAATCAAAAATGCAATAGATAACAAACTGTGTTCATGCGAAAACGAGGAATTGTACTAAACAATACCTTCCTAAATGTATCTGGATTTCGCTTTGGAACCTCCAGCCGGATATGTGAAAAATGTACGTAACTATACTTACCTGTGTAATTTTTTAATTAATTTCTCTAGTGTTAAGTCGGCTCGGTAATAAAAGCTCACTAGTGGAACTTTGCTATAAATCCTTGAATGACACCCCGCTTTGCGTGGTTAGGTACCTACCTAATTAGTATGAATTCATTTTGTAAACCTAGGTACCGACATTGAATTGTAGTACCTAAATCTTATGAAAAAAAATAACATAGATTTTTTTCTATACATAATATGCATGTCTTTATGTATGATATGGTCACTACCATTCAAGTATACCTACCTATAGGTACCTACCTACATACAGATACTACATTACTTTTACATATGTATACACACAACTTTGCACTTTACCCAATATATGATTTCCCTTCCTTTGTTAAAAGTAGTTTCTTAAGATTCATTCATTATATTCTTTTACCCTATCTACTATTACCCGTGGTTTTTAAATTTAGATGCAACCGATGAACATACGAAAATTCATAGCCTACTAAGTAATACTTATCAGAACACTCTATTACATTCATTAAATGTGTTTCTAATCATAATATAAAATAAATATATATTTATTAACAAATACACGCATATTAGTCGCGTTAGTAAGTGAGGACCTTAGAGTATCAAAGGTACTGGACGGACTCACCCTTTGTCATACTATATATATATGTATATTTCTTTCCTTGTTTTCGTTTCGTATACGTATTGTCAACCACAAAGTAATTAGAGATATTACGTTGTGTCAACTAAAATTGTCAATATGGCATTAAGTGGGGCAATGCGGCTGATATTGAATCAATATTTATTTTGCTGAAAAGGGCTATTCGCACCATTTATAACTTGTGTATATAACGTGCTAGAGAATCACTTTGAGAAAAATTTAAAGAGATAAATATTCTTACATTTGCTTCACAATATATCTACGAAAACAACGTATGTACGCAAAAATAAAGAGAAATTCACTGCCATATTGGACTTGCTTAGTCCTAACTGTCTCAACTACGAAAAGGGCTATTCGCACCATTTATAACTTGTGTTTATAACGTGCTAGAGAATCACTTAGAGAAAAATTTAAAGAGATAAATATTCTTACATTTGCTTCACAATATATCTACGAAAACAACGTATGTACGCAAAAATGAAGAGAAATTCACTACCATAATGGACTTGCTTAGTCCTAACTGTCTCAACTAGGAACGGCCACAAGCTAGCATTTCCGAAATGCCGGCTCCATAAAAAAGTTTTTCTTTATTGGGATGTCCATCAGGATATATAATGCAATCCCAATAAAGATTCAATCCCTGCCTTTAAAACCTTTTAAGAAGACAGTCAAACAAGTCCTCTGCCGATGCCGCAAGGCTTACTCTAACACTAAGGACTATCTAAAGGAGCGTGGGAGTGAATCTCGCTCACACGAGGCTATTTCTAAATTAAATGCAATACCTAGATAGTTTTAGTAATTACTCGCATCAGTGAGCAGGTGGCCGCCTTTTTTCTCTCAGATCAACATCTAGCCCAAACGGCCCACCTAAAGGCGATGACCAGGAAAAAATGACATTCATGAAGCAAATATTTTGTATTCCTAATCCCTATCCCTACTAATATTATAAATCCGAAAGTAACTCTGTCTGCTACGCTTTCCCGCTTAAACTACTGAACCAATTTTAATGAAATTTGGAACACGGATAGTGTGGACAGTGGAAAGAACATAGGATGGTGTTTATCCTACGAGAACCTATAATACGGGTCCACGCAGGCGAAGTTAGACTAGTATGAAATAAATATTTTTGTTTCTTTTTTTAAATTGACAGTATTTTTGTTTCTAATTTTTTTATGTCCCACTGCAGCTGGCCACAGGTTTTCTCTCACAAGTGAGAGGGATTTAGGCCATAGTCAACCACGCTAGCCAAGTGCGGATTGGTGGGCGTCAAGCTTTCGAGAAGTTATGAATTTTTTGTATGCCGTTACACCCCATATTTAAAAACAGGGCTCAATTTTTTCTCCGCCTACTCTTTTCTTCAGCTCAGCATTGCCTCAGCGCACCCAGAGCAGACAGAACAAAAAAATGATGTTCACTAACGGCCGTTTTCAATAACCTATCTATCTGTCATTTCACCTACTAAAGATAGACAAATCTATCTTTTCGTCATAACTTTCGTTTCAATAACCTATCCACAGATACAATTTTCTATCGAAGTTATCTATCTATCGTTGGGAGGACGGATAACGTACAAAAGATAAAGACTCCATACAAGTTACGCTTACCTGCGTTTCAATATAAGTTTCAACTTACTGTCGGATAGATGAAGCTATCTCTAGTAATGTAATTCTGTTATCTGTCAAACTTGGCCGATAGCTTTGAATAATTTTGAAAAACAACGCCTGTATTATAATATTATAATGGATTATTTAAGCAGTGAAGACAGTGATACCTATGTCTATGTAATTATTGGGAAGATTTTAGATTGTGATACAGATAGTAACAGTGATGCCGACTTCTTACATGAGCCATTTTATTTCGCTTTGAAACACACTAAAAAAGCTGAAACTTGAAAATAACAATAATTCGCGTCCAAACTTCAAGAGATGCCTGCCACAGATAAAAGAATAGTCCAAGTTTTTAAAACGTTCTGTTTCATTCTCGACGTCCGTAAATTACGGATATTTAAAGAATAAAATAATTCAGTTTATGTTTAGATACATTTTTATGCAGATAATATTTTACAAGAAAAATAGTATACAATAATTAAATTAAAAAAAAAATATTAATTTGTTTTTGCGTCGATACCTAGGAACGAAACGTCACAAGAAGCTTTGACAGATGAGAGGGAAACTGCTATCTATCGTTGATGAAAGATAGATAGCTCTTATCCATGATTGTGAAATTGAAACTAAGGATAGATACGCTGCTACTGATTATCGGAGATAGCGATCTATCCATAATCTTCGATAGGTTATTGAAAACGGCCGTAAGAGTTTGTAAAGGAACCATACAGTGAATAAACAATATTTCATTTCGTGGAACAGCGATAAATGCGCTTATTACAAATTTCTTTATCAGTGGAGCTCGCCAAGGTTTGAACCCGGATTCGCCCATCGCTGTTATATGCATGCATGTTTGTTTGTTAGTCTAAAGATATTATGATGCTTATAATTTATTTATCTATTTTATATTATGATAGTCATTTTGGGTAACTTTGAATAATGACGTTTAACTATGAACAAAGTTGGAAAAAATATTTAACAATTTGTTACATCGAAACTTTTTGATGCTTCAATATATTAACTGTGTAAAATGGATTACCAAAATATTTTTGTACCAAATGAAAATTAAAAAAATTAACTATCAATAAGTAGCATAATTCTGAAAATTCCCGCCTTTTCCGTGGTGAAGTTGCTGGAAGTTTTTGAGCTCTGATTTGGAATCGTAATCGTCCACTTTGATTCATATGGAAAGACCAAGCTATTTGTTACTTTTGTACGTCAGTGTAGATGTCATTTTTATAGATTACGTTTTTAAATTTAATAATACCGTCTTTTTGTTTAACTAAACCTTAAAATATTAGATTTTTACATTCTAAAAAAATTATTCAAAGTTACCCAAAACTCATGATAAGTTTGAATTCGAGTTTTAGGGGAAATTATGGGTAGTTCTGTTGTTTCTTCCGTAAATTTATAAAAATTTGTTCAAAGTTACCCGAATTGTACATACGATGATTTTGTTTTTTTGTAATGGGGCAGTTAATTATTTTACTATTTATTTTTGAATAATAATATCTTCAGTCCCGTCATAATTTATAATTCATTGTTTTTAGTCATGTTGTTATTGTACATTTCAGATCATGTTTACAACAGTTTATAATGTTTAAAGAGTATAACACTACGGACATAAAAAAATATTTTCGCAAAATTAGTCCTGACAGTAGGTTTGTCACAAACATTGTAATATCTTCTGGAATAAGCTAGACATACCTACTTGATCATACACAGAATAGGTTCTTGCTAAATAAAACTCCTAAGGTAGGTGGGGTATCTATATTCTGCTAAGATGTATTTCTGAACATCCTGTCTGAGAATCTCAATTCACAGCAACAATGTCTATAAGTATTTTATTTTTAGAGAATTTTCTAAGTAGATGCTGCAATTAGAACTTCATAGGGACTTTGGTTAAATCAGCTAATTTACTGATTGATATTATAGGCAGATTATAACAGTCATCATTGTATACCTATCTAGCAAATTTTTAAAACGGATATCAAAAGAAAAGTCGAGGACGCAGAAATTACACCTATCTTCATACTCGTATTTGTAACATAACAACGTTACCTACATACAATACCTATGTATTTCGAATATTTTTTTTAATCCTGTTGATTTTTAATACAATGTCGACTGGCCAGCTTTTATGACAGACATGTTACGTAATATTATCTTTTTGCTTTTTATGGGTAAACGTAGTACCTACGTAAGTACATTATTCTAAGTCTAAGGGTAAACATAATTCTGAAAGTCATTTTTAAAGTGTGTAAGATAATTTGAAAATTGACAATTTAATTAAGTATGTAATGTTGGTACCTATATTAATCTCATAGTTTAACACTTTACTTACTTAAATATCTACATACGACAATAGGATTGATTTTAATTAAATTTTACATCCATGTTAAAAACAACTTACAATAGTTACTTTATTAAAATAAAGTTAAAAAAGAGACTTTATACAACATTAGACTATAATATAGGTACAAATAATAAATTATTTTACTAATAATAATTCTAAAAATAATAAGCTTTATTAACATAATACGTATTAGACAATGTTATTTATTTTATAGAAATATACAATAACTTACGAAAACATTAGAAACGCCTTCTTTCTGTTACCTGTTTATCATAGAAGTACCTAAGTAAGAAAAATGTCGCAAAAAAAACAATACAATACGAATGCCGACACCCCCCATAATCATACATCAATGTACCAAAACCTTAGGGGATCTCTTTTGTGTGGCAGCTAAGACTTCTCATTGGCCCAGATGTTTCTTAAACTTACCAATAGGGATGTAAGGATAAGCTTCACTCATCAATACTCAGTGGACAGATGCGTTAAAAGCACGTAAAGGTGCAACGATCGGCATAATCGGTTTTTATCGAACTCACGATCTTAAATTATGGTAGCTCAAAGATAAACAACACCTAAAAATTTTGCCACCTGCCTAGGTGCGGATTTGTGCTAATAGGGCATAAACATTTTTCTTTTCTATCTATACATATAATAAAACTGTAAGCAGGGTCAATTCTGTACATTGCATATAAATTAAAAAAAATACTTCTAGGGGTCTTTTTATAAGTAACAGAAGCTAAAAATATAAGTTTTGAAATTATTGTCTGTCTGTCTGTCTGTCTGTCTGTCTGTCTGTCTGTCTGTCTGTTGTTAGCTTTTCACGCAAAAACTACTGGACGGGTTTTGATGAAACTTTTTTTGTTTTATATATATTGGTCCTCGCTAACATTTAGGCTATAGATAATTTTAAAAATCACACTGTAAGGGTGTGAAATGAGCGATGAAAATTTGTATGGAAAACTTGGATTTTTTCAATAGATTTTCTTGAAATTTGGTATAAATATTTTCTAACCAAAATAAAAGAATACGTGTTTCAGCATTTCCCGAAATTCACCCTTTAAATGTCAATTTTCTTTGAAACTCTTTGAAAATTGAGTGTCGAAACTTGATGTACAGAATATTTTTGTGCACAGTAATATACTTATAATTTTGTATTTGTAATCTTTACTAACATAGTAAGAATTCTATTTAAGCTTTTTTCAAATCTACCCCTCAATAGCAAATAAAATGGATTCGAAAGTTGGTATCTCAAGCGTACAATAATTAACCTTAACTTAATATTTCATTTTCAAATTATTTTCTCTTCTTTGAATGATGTGTTTACTGATATATTGTAGAATGAATTTCCGTAACATTAGTGTGTATTTCATATCAATCGGGTCATAAACAAAAAAGTTATGTTCATTTACACAATACGCGACATAAACTTAAAAGGCACTTTGGGGAATTTGTATGAAAGTTTCGGTAACAGCCCATTCAAAACCATAAATAAAAGTTTAAATTTAAGTAAAATTATTTTGAACTCTCACTAATATTGTCGACTATATTAAATATACTTAGATCAGCTTAGGTACTGTATTTTCTTTCGTTGGCCGAGTATGGCTAGACTATAGGTACCTAATAAGCGTATCGCGAGCCTCACCGCCGCCAAACCTTACATCACAGGCTCCATTGAGTTAGTTGCTCAGCTTATTAGTCTTCTTTTGGCGTGAAAGATTATGAACAGGCTGCAGCTGAAACGATTATTATCGCTACATTATATCAAGCTGCAACCTTTTTAGCATTCCACTGCTGAGCATGGAGCTGTCCCAATATTGAGGAGGCCTCAAGCTCCGATGAACCGAAATCCAAATCTTACTTACAATCTCAATGCATCCAGAAGATACGGAAGAAGATACGGAATCTAAACATTCATACAGAATGTACAAAGCCTTAACAAAAGGAGACTACTGCAGACATCTAGGTGATGAATAGTTAAACTTTTAGTGAACTGACTATTAATCTCAATATCTACCTATTTGGTAATTTCATGGTAATTTCACATTCGATTTATCAACCACGAAGTTTACATACCATACGGTAGATGGCGTTATTGAGCAATATTCATTTCTTCTCCAAAGTGAATCGATGGAGATAATTTCAAATAAAAGCCTTAAGTCTAATAAAAGTAAGTACATAGTGTAAAAATAAAATAAAAAATAACATTTCACACGTATAGCCTCACAGTAGGGTAGATATACCCTGTGTCATGGGTGCCATGAACACACATAGAGACAGAAACACAACCACCCAGACCGAGAACAGTTTAAACTCGTCATTGAAATTTCTGCTTCGCCCGGATTCTAACCCGGGACAGTTCGATTAGCAGTCCGGCATGGTAAACATTGCGCCACGCGGGTTGTCCCATCGTTGGGTAGGTATACGTATGATGCTGAACATTGTTAATCGGACCAATGATAACTTAACTCATTTTTTGCGTCTCTTTATTGCGTACGGGCTGAGGGCTCATCCACACACGTTGGTTGATGGATATATTAAGGATTCTTTAAAGATTCTTTATAAAAATATTGTTTATTTCCAAATACAGATAGCACACAGTGTAGAGACCCTGCCTTCTGCTTTAGTTTTCACAATGTTATATGAGTTATGACTTATGACCAAACTGCTGTCCGCAAGTTTTAAACCTATAGTTTATTAATTGACCTTACAATTATTTTTCCGATTGTTTAATCCTAAGCACATGTATGTTTAGAAATTTTATCTCCCAACTACAAGTAGTTGTATAGTGCACCTCTTTTCTGCAGTAGGTTAAAGCTATGTATATAGAATGTGTCTATACATTCTTTGCAGTATAAATTCACCCAATTTACTAAAGATACTATTTTTAACATAAATGAAGCCACGGGCACAGCAGTATCTCTTAACTTTAATAAACGAGGTACATATTTGTAAAGAGAATCTGATTGCGCGAGAAAAGCGAAACGTGAGAAAAGTGGATAGTAAGATCAGTACAGTAAGCATTATTTACTGTTTTAAGTTTTGAAGGATTTAGAAAAAATACATTAGGTTTCTTCTGAGCATATGAACATTGTATTATAAGTGATTTCACTATATGTAAGAATAATCTACCTACTACTTATTCAATGCAAATAAATAATCTTTAATTTTTAATCAATCCATTTTATAAAAGTCTTTATACACGCGGACGACGTCGCGGGCACAGCTAGTTAAAAATAAATATGAACGTTATTTAGATTTTAAATAGAGGTACTAAAAGTCTTTAACCGTTAAGTTTAATGTTGTCTAAACTTAAGAAACCGTAGGTATACGAAATTTGCCAATTTCGCTGATATAGCTCATTTTACATAGGAGATTTTGCAGTTAAAATACAGTATTTCCATGAGTTTTATTGCACAATATGGCTAATCACTTCAATAATAAACTATTAAATGAGACACTTTTTCATTTTTATTACGTTGTTTTACTTAATACCTAGGCCTGAAGACGGTAATCGTTTTGTGAATTTTACTGTAATAGATATAGAATATTACATATTATTTCCGGATCATATTAAAATCTAAAAAGATCAAAAAAATGCCATGTGTACAAATCGCATAAATATAAATGATTCACCTTTTGCCAATTTCATACAAAAAATATTAGTAAAAAAAATTCAACTTAGTCAATTTTGTGAGAAAATGGGCCAGAAATTGCATTTGATTTCGGCAAATTGGAATAATCTATACATATAATAAAACTGTAAGCAGGGTCAATTCTGTACATTGCATATAAATTAAAAAAAATTCTTCTAGGGGTCTTTTTATAAGTAACAGAAGCTAAAAATATAAGTTTTGAAATTATTGTCTGTCTGTCTGTCTGTCTGTCTGTCTGTCTGTCTGTCTGTCTGTCTGTCTGTCTGTTGTTAGCTTTTCACGCAAAAACTACTGGACGGATTTTGATGAAACTTTTTTTGTTTTATATATATTGGTCCTCGCTAACATTTAGGCTATAGATAATTTTAAAAATCACCCTTTAAGAGTGTGAAATAAGCGATGAAAATTTGTATGGAAAACTTGGATTTTTTCAATAGATTTTCTTGAAATTTGGTACAAATATTTTCTAACCAAAATAAAAGAATGCGTGTTTCAGCATTTCCCGAAATTCACCCTTTAAATGTCAATTTTCTTTGAAACTCTTTGAAAATTGGGTGTCGAAACTTGATGTACAGAATATTTTTGTGCAGAGTAATAAACTTATAATTTTGTATTTGTAATCTTTACTAACATAGTAAGAATTCTATTTAAGCTTTTTTCAAAACTACCCCTCAATAGCAAATAAAATGGATTCGAAAGTTGGTATCTCAAGCGTACAATAATTAACCTTAACTTAATATTTCATTCTCAAATTCTTTTCCCTTCTTTGAATGATGTGTTTACTGATATATTGTTGAATGAATTTCCGTAACATTAGTGTGTATTTCATATCAATCGGGTGATAAACAAAAAAGTTATGTTCATTTACACTTTTCATTTGGGGAATTTGTATGAAAGTTTCGGTAACAGCCCATTCAAAACCATAAATAAAAGTTTAAATTTAAGTAAAATTATTTTGAACTCTCACTAATATTGTCGACTATATTAAATATACTTAGATTAGCTTACTGTATTTTCTTTCGTTGGCCGAGTATTGCTAGACTATAGGTACCTAATAAGCGCATCGCGAGCCTTACCGCCGCCGAACCTTACATCACAGGCTCCATTGAGTTAGTTGCTCAGCTTATTAGTCTTCTTTTGGGGTGGAAGATTATGAACAGGCTGCAGCTGAAACGATTATTATCGCTACATTATATCAAGCTGCAATCTTTTTAGCATTCCACTGCTGAGCATGGAGCTCTCCCAATACTGAGGAGGCCTCAAGCTCCGATGAACCGAAATCCAAATCTTACAATCTCAATGCATCCAGCATTAAGGTTGTAAGATACGGAATCTAAACCTTCATACAGAATGTACAAAGCCTTAACAAAACGAGACTACTGCAGACATCTAGGTGACGAATAGTTAAACTTTTAGTGAACCAACTGTTAATCTCAATATCTACCTATTTGGTAATTTGACGTTTACATGCCATACGGTAGATGGCGTTATTGAACAATATTCATTTCTTCTCTAAAGTGAATCGATGGAGATAATTTCAAATAAAAGCCTTAAGTCTAATAAAAGTAAGTACATAGTGTAAAAAAAATAACATTTCACATGTATAGCCTCACATTAGGGTAAATATACCCTGTGTAGTGGGTGCCATGAACACACATAGAGACAGAATCACAACCACCCAGACCGAGAACAGTTTAAACTCATCATTGAAATTTCTGCCGGATTCGCTGCCGGATTCTAACCCGGGACAGTTCGATTAGCAGTCCGCCATGGTAAACATTGCGCTACGCGGGTTGTCCCATCGTTGGGAAGGTATACGTATGATGCTGAACATTGTTAATTGGACCAATGATAACTCATTTTTTGCGTCTCTTTATTGCGTACGGGCTGAGGGCTCATCCACACACGTTGATTGATGGAGATATTAAGGATTCTTTAAAGATTCTTTATAAAAATATTCTTTATTTCCAAATACAGATAGCACACTGTGTAGACCCTGCCTTCTGCTTTAGTTTTCACAATGTTATATGAGTTATGACTTATGACCAAACTGCTGTCCGCAAGTTTTAAACCTATAGTTTATTAAACCTTACAATTATTTTTCCGATTGTTTAATCCTAAGCACGTGTGTGTTTAGAAATTTTATCTACCAAGTACAAGTAGTTGTATAGTGCACCTCTTTTCTGCAGTAGGTTAAAGCTATGTATATAGAATGAGTCTATACATTTTTTGCAGTATAAATTCACCCAATTTACTAAAGATACTATTTTTAACATAGATGAAGCCACGGGCACAGCAGTATCTCTTAACTTTAATAAACGAGGTACATATTTGTAAAGAGAATCTGATTGCGCGAGAAAAGCGAAACGTGAGAAAAGTGGATAGTAAGATCAGTACAGTAATATACTGTTTTAGGTTTGAAGGATTTAGAAAAAATACATTAGGTTTCTTCTGAAAATATGAACATTGTATTATAAGTGATTTCACTATATGTAAGAATAATCTACCTGCTACTTATTCAATGCAAACAAATAATCTTTATTTTTTAATCAATCCATTTTATAAAAGTCTTTATACACGCGGACGACGTCGTGGGCACAGCTAGTCTTTCATAAAATTTATTTGACATATAAATACACTTCAGTTCATAATCAATCCGCTTACGGAAAAAATAATCAAAATTCAAATTAATAATGAAAATATGGCATTAAAAAAATCTTGCTAGCTAAAAAAGTGGCTAGTGTATTAGATCATTAATGAAATTATCAGATATTGTACAATGAAACTTATGGAAATATTGTAATTTAACTGCAAAATATCATGTGTTAAATCAGGTAAATCAGCGAAATCGGCGAAATTTCGTATAAGGCCTCTTAAGCCTGACTAAAATTTCATATAAAAAATCAGATTTTTTTATTACAGGTTGGCGTGGTCAATTGGTGCCTACTGCGCATGGGGATGGCAACAGCGGCTTTCTGGGTAGCATGGCTGATGTATCAGCCTTGACTCGCAGCCCGAAGTACTTACGCAAGCGACGACGCCTCTCGCGGCTCCTTGACAAGCTGGCGGTGCAGATACAGAATAACAACCACTACCCCCTCCCAAACTGGCTCACGGTACAGCCCTGTAATGAACCCAAAGCGCCGGAAGATTTACCCCTGGATCTATCCGTTAAGACAGAGACTCAAAAAGCTGAAAATGAGCCACCAGGCTTCCATTGCGAGATTTGTGGTCAAACATTCTCCATGCATGACCGTCTGGCTAAGCACATCGCTTCCCGCCATCGCGATCGCGCACCAGAAGCAGCTCGCGCTTACGAGTGCGACATATGTGGACGCCGCTTCGCCCGTTCAGACATGCTGACGCGCCACGCTCGCCTGCATAGCGGACTCAAGCCGTACTCCTGTTCGTCTTGCGGCCAAGTGTTCTCGCGCTCAGACCATTTGGCGACTCATCAGCGAACACACACAGGCGAGAAGCCGTATCGTTGTCCCGCCTGCCCATACGCTGCTTGCCGCCGAGACATGATCACCCGTCACATGAGGACGCACAACCGACGACCTCAACCAACCGAAATATAAATGAAACGGCCGACCATGTCAAATGAAACCGGATGACTTCAATTTTAAAGGAATGTTACACATGTTGAATTGTTACACAAATATATAGGTACCTATCATTCTTCGCACAATTCCAATAAAATATAATACAAATTATTTTCATCGGGCTTTTTGTAATTGTAGGGTGGCGCTGTTCGGCGACAGTGAAGCTCATATACATTTGGTAAGAATGACATATCACATTGCAACTGCAGGCTCATATTAAGATTTCCAAGCGAATTTGTGCTACTTTGCGAATACCGTGTGAATATATATTTGTTATCTGCCTAGCGCAATGCGATGTGTCCTTCTTTAGATAAAACAACAATTTTTGTTTGTAGCTATGTGTATCTAATTATGTACTATAATACATACTTTGCTATTTTGGTGTCCATATTTGTTATAGTTAACTATATTGATCTTCTTATGTACAAAAATAATGCTATTTTCTTTTAAATTTTGTATGTAATGTATGTATTTTTGGAAATCAATTGCATGTATTGATATCCGTTTTTTTGTTGTTTTGTTTGCAAGTCTAAAAAACTTTTCATATTTTTTTTAATTATATCTGTTGTTATATGTAATACCTATAGGACTTATTGACGTAGTGTAACATCTATACTACTCGTATACATACTCAAAACTATATAGTTGTGTAGTCTTTGTACTTATTTATCGGCGCATTCGCGAATTGTTTGTTAATTTTTGAAAGAACAATATTAATCTTTTAATTTCGTAAACACTGAAAAGAAAAAAATAGGTACTGATTCTCATTCTAATAAACTTGACTTAATATTCTTAATAAATTACACGAACAAAAATAATAATAACTAAAGTAAAAGTAACAAAAATGAATAATTTGAATCGTGGGATATCTATAATTGTTTTTCTATTATGATTAAGTATATCTGAATAAGTATAATAATTATTACGCGAGTCGTGTTAATATACATACATATTTGTTTCTCTATTTAATGATGTGTAAAATATGTATAGGTAAGCATGCGCAATGAAGTGCGTATAGCCAGACGGTTAGCGTAGAACGCAAGCGATCTATGCAACTAAGCCAAACGGGCGTGGTCGGGTGTGAGATGGGTGACCGACCGCTAGTGGCAAGTGTGACCGGTTGATGTCGATAGATAACAGTCGTTAAACCTTGAGTGGTGGAGTAAGCTCCAGGCCTCCCCATAATGGAGAGAGGCCCGTGCCCAGAGTGTAACGTAAAAATGGTTGCAGCCAAATGTAAGCATAAATATATTAATGATTTATCTTTTAAAAAAATCGGTTTTTCGCTTGCTTTTGATTTGTGTAAATTGGTAGGTACTTAAAGTCTTAAGGTACTTAAAAACTCTACCTGCTTTTTTTCGACATACTTAGTTACTAAACTTGTTACGTTAACTTTGAAATGTTAGTAATTTTAAGTGGTTATAAGCCGATTATTATTCCAATGTAGAATATAGATGTTTAAGGTTATTTATTAAAATTTACGTACATAGTTATGAATGTGGTTAAGATTGATATTTATTAAGAATGCGTGTATATTAACGTAAGAGTTATTATGACAAACTGTAACGTATAATGCCACCGTTATACTAATCACGATAAATATCAATATACTTTTATTATTTGGAAATATTTGGTTAACTCAACAGTAGGTACTTAAAACTCAAGTTGGTATATTAATTTGACTTCGTGTCACTCTTGATCTAATATAGACTATATTGTCATTTCTTATGGAAAAGGAGAAACCCAATTTCAACACAAAGTTGGACCTGACGTTACAGTGCTAGAATTTTGCCTCTGAGTATGAAGACAGGGTTTATGTACATAATTTTTAGGAATATCTGCAATGGCCAAGTTTATAAAATAGGATGTTATATTTTAGTATATTCATGGTAGGTATTGAGTAAATAAAACGTACCTTTTGAAGAATTGTCGAATTAGTAGTGAACTTTTTATCTTAGGGTGCATAAACAACATTCAACTATCGTCAACTATGGTCAACAGAAGTAGGCAAAGTCACAGGCAGGCGCTCCTTGTATTGTGGCAAAGTTAAAGCAGAGTTCAGCCAGAATAATTTCGTAATCACTTATGATAACTGATAAGCTGATAACAAATTAAGTGAAAAAGAAATACATAACATGTCATTGTCATTTATATGACATTGTCAGAATAAATTATCAGGCTGCCTATAGGAATTAAGTGCAAGTTAATCGGTACAATGAAAATTTTTTAATCAATTTTTGCAATTATTTAATTTAAAGCATTATTAGTATGTTGTAATGAATTCATCTTGAAAAATGAAAAACTAAGTAGGTATCCGGTATAAGCAGCACAACAACATTGTATCTTTAAATCATCAATCAAATAACTCTTAAATCGAATATTACAATTTTCTTACGCTTGGCCTTTGCCAATGAGGCCAAGCTTTTAATCAAATATACAATAAAACCATAGATTTTATTGGTAGGTACATATTTCATCTCTGTAACTCACAGGCACTTAACTGGGTTTCTCCTTTGTAATTTTTTTAGAGAAAAGGTAGTGGGCTTTTATTATACTTTCATATTATATTTTTGAAGTGAAAACTTCTTTAGCGGCGTTGTGTACTTTTTTGGGATGGGTAAAAAATTTTAATCTCGCATCAGGACACGTGGCCTGATCGAATATTCGTAAGACGGAGCGGGTGACAGCTGATGAGGGACTAGACTGTCTATATATAAGTACTTGTAAAATTAGTTTATGTCAAGTATTTAAAATATGGACATTGAACAAAGTGCATCTATTAATGAAAAATGTGACGAAGAAATAGTGAAAGAAAATGAGTGAGTACTTTGTAAAAATACTAGATCTGATGAAAACCTACTAAAAAATACTACATGAAAAATAATACTGATAATAAAAGCAATTCGTGCGAAATTATTCCATAATAATTCCAAAATATGAAAAATGCACAACGTTAATGTTCAAGTTTTCACTTCTGTCGACACTACCGAAGTGCAACCCGTAATTCTGCTCTTTTTTATTTTCATTTTCTTGGTGTACTTTTGAGTTATATCGGATAAAGTTGATGACATATTGTTCGTCTGTTGTTGTCTTTTTGTCTTCCCGCCAAAACTCATAGGTATTCTTTTACAGTTGGCGCCATTTTTTCAAAAATGTTCTTTGCGAGTTTTTATTATTTTTACCGACTTCCAAAAGGAAGAGGTACTGTATTCGGCTGTATGTATTTTTTTTTATATATGTTCACCGATTACTCCGCCGTTTGTGGACCGATTTTCAAAATTATTTTTTTGTTCGTATGCTTATACTCCCGAGGTGGTCCCATTGTCACCAAATCAGGATCTGATGATGGGATCCCAGGGAAATCGAGGGGAACTCTCAAATTTTATAGGCACACACATTGATTTTCTTATACTTTCTGAAGCATAAGAGATATTTGTGCATAGTAATCATCATCTCATGTTGCTGAGCTGATGATGGAAGGTACTGCAACAGTGAGGAGTTGAAAGCAAATTCTTTCAATAAATAGTTTGTTATTCCAAATATTACATTCCTGAGGTGGTCCAACTGTCACCAAGTCAAAGTCTGATGAGGGGATCCCGGAGAAATCGAAGGGAACATTCAAATTTTACAGCACAACAAATGATTTTCATATTTTTACTAAAGCAAAACAGGCATTTTTGTATAATTATTATCATATCATGTTGCTGAGCTGATGATGGAAGGTACTACGAAGGTTAGGAGTTGAGAGCAAATTCTTTCAATAAATGTTTTTTTGTTGGAAATCTTACATTCCTGAGGTGGTCCAACTGTCACCAAGTCAAAGTCTGATGATGGTATCCCAGAGAAATCGAAGGGAACATTCAAATTTTATAGCACAACAAATGATTTTCATATTTTTATTAAAGCAAAATAGGTTTTTGTGTATAATTGTCATCATATCATGTTGCTGAGCTGATGATGAAAGGTACTATGACGGTTAGGAGTTGAGAGCAAATTCTTTCAATAAATGGTTTTTTGTTGGAAATCTTACATTCCTGAGGTGGTCCAACTGTCACCATGGCAAAATTTGATGATGTGATACTAGGGAAATCGAGGGAAACACTGAAACTTAATAGGCACACACATTCTTTTAGTCATATTTTTAACATAATACAAATATTTATGTCCGGTAATTATCACCTCATGTTGCTAAGCTTATGATTGAAGGTACAACTCCTCAACGGTTAGGAGCTGAGAGCAAATTCTTTCATTAATTTATACGTTCAGGTGGACTGATAGTAGTATTCTTTCAGGCTATAAGATGGCTATTAGATAAACATGATTATAAAAGGTATCTCTTTAACGTTTAGAAGTTAAGTGAAAAAATTTCCAATTGTACTTATACATAATGTGAAGAATTATTAAAATTACTAAAAAGGGTGAAATAAATTAAGTTTTTAACAAAAAAATAGAACCGACTTCAAACGGTAAAAAATAAAATTGTTCAGTACCTACTTCTTCTTGCTTATGGTAATGACTCTTAAAACTATTTTTGGAGTCGGGCCCTTAGTAAAATGTCCTGTCTTTGTAAATATAGTGTACCTTTCGTTCTGAATGGACACCAACTCCAATATAGTTTTAACAGTCATAACCATAAGCAAAAAGAAGTAGGTACCGTCCCACTGTCTGTACTGTCGGTGCCCATTTAGAAGGAATGGTACGACATTTTAGTAGGGGCCCCACTCCAAAAATAGTTTTAAGAGTCATTACCATAAGCAAGAAGAAGTAGGTACTGAACAATTTTATTTTTTACCGTTTGAAGTCGGTTCTATTTTTTTGTTAAAAACTTAATTTTATTAAATTGCTTCATTTTTTCGCAACTGTATAAAAATAGTTGTTCAGTACACGTGCGGAACCGCCATTGCTAAGAGTTCCTCCCTTCGGCTGCACCTCGGCTCGGGTAGACATTTGTCGGAACTCCTTGCAATGACAGCCTTTCCGCACTTGTAATGAAATATACTATTTCGGCTGGCCTCCAAAACTCCATCGGACACTTACTGGTAAAGTAGCCATCGCTTTACTTGAACAGCTAGCTGACCTAGCGCGGTCCCAGGGGGGGGTCATAGGGGACATGACACCCCCCCCCCCCCAAAATACATCCGAAACAAACCAATCCAGCAAATTTGATTAGATTTATTCTATGACTACTAAGTGATGCAAAAATTATACTTGACGCTGGCAATATGCACAGAGTTTGCGATGTCATTAAGGAAAAAAAATATTTTTTTAACATTTAACGGTGTTGCTACCCCAGTCTTTCATGCTAGTTCTACCATCTTCTACTTCTAGCTCAGGGATATGTACTGAATTGCAGTCTGTCTTAAGGTTTCCTGGGTTGTAAATATCACGCAATGCAAATAAATTGCATACCTTGTATTGTTACTAAAATGATTTATCTCTCGTATTTAATTTCATTCGTTATGTTATGTTATATATTCGCCTTTTTTCTCTCAACATCTAGCCCAAACGGGCACCTAAAGACGATGAGCGGGAAAAAATTACATTCATTAAGCGAATATTTTGTATTCCTATCCTAATATGAAATAAATATTTTTGATTTGAATTGATTTGATATGATGTTATTTTGATTATCGGGCTTTTCTTCTAGTTTAAGCACCTATCTTAAATTATATTTAAGTTAAGTATTAAGTTTTTTTCTGTAGCTGTGATAGTTTTTGTATTTCTTAAAAATAGTTTCGGTGTTTGACAATAATTATTAAAATTATATTTATGATATTCGTGAATAAAGTTACGTAATGTGGGTGTTCCTATTTTTTATTTCAAATCCTTTCTTTATCTTACTAATACCTTTTAACGAGCTATTATTTTCTTAGAATCTAAATTTAAGAAATGGCTCTGACTGTTTTATGAAATTTAAAATGCAGGGATTTTCGGAACTAATAAATCAATATTTCACTCATACTCAATTTAACCATAAATTAAAAAACACATAGACTTATAATAGGTATATGTACTTACGTATATGCTAAGTCTATGGAAAAACATAACTCTTCCTGACATCTATTGGCAGGTATATACATTTTTTAATAAGAAGCTACTTCAGTGAATTGCGTTGCTAACAATGCTAAGTAACACTAAGCCAATGACTTTTTGAAAAAAATCGGTAGGTAGTTTTTATCCGAGCAATTGAGTCAGTCGGAGTGCGGCCGCTCCCCGGGCATGACCACCACGCCCGGCGGGAGATCTCCCTTTGCCAAAATAGTATGACTCCGGAGGACAGAAAAGCCTTTGACATGAAGCATAATATTTGCCTAAATTGCTTGCGTTCACACCCCATATTCTAAATAAATGCCTATCTAGCAGTGTGTACCAAGTATGTGGTGGTCGTCATCACACAAAACTGCACATGTCATGTGAATCATCCTCACTTGCCATCCTCTCCGTTGCCACAGGACAAAAACAAGTTTTAGAATATCATTCTCACACTCAACCAGAAGCATTTCATGATATTGATTCTGCCACCACCATGGTTCTAGGTGGAAATGCAGGATTTCAAAGGCCATTTCCATAAAGCACGGGCCTTAATTAATTGTGGGTCTCAAGTCTCTGTCATAGCTGAAATCTTGACTCATAGACTAAGGCTTCCACGACACCAGTCCAGTGCCATACTTGGCTTAGGTGATTTATCTGCCCAACAGACACGAGGAGCTATATCTTGCAACATTAGGTCGTTGGCAGATTCAAGGCACATAATAAGTTCAAACTTTGTTTTATTGAAGCGCATTACCAATAACCTGCCATCTACTCGCATTGACCCCGATATCATGAACCAGTGCAGCAATCTGATCTTAGCTGATAAAACATTCACCGAGCCAGGACCTATTGACTTGCTCTTAGAAGTTGATCTGTTTGACAAGATCCCGGATGGCAAAAAAATTGGAAAACATGCCAATTGCTCACTCTTCAATATTTGGTGGGATTCTTATGAGCAGAGCTCCTGCAGCATCACCACATACATATCCAGAATGTGGCATGAATGGCCTGCACATTGGATTCAAATCTAGCACCAATCTTTTGAAGGATCGAAACAAGCCAACAACTCGTAAACGCGATTCAGGTCACATGCAGGCAAATGCTTTTGCCAACCACCGTGAGCGGTATTTCATCCCGCATCATGGTATTCCAAGAAAACGCAATAGCACAACAAGGCTGCGTGTAGTCCTCGGCGCTTCCACGTCAAGGTCTACTGATGTTAGACTCAATTAGATTTCCATGCACCGACCTGAGCTCCAAAAGTACATAGCAGACATAATTGTTTCTACCAACACATGTATCGTCATGGACGTCATGGACTCATGGACGATTCTGACTGCAAGTACATATAAGACCTTCTTTTGGCGTGAATCTCCCGACCAGCCGCTTAAAGTAATATGAGCCCAACACTGGTACACGGTGTTTGTGACTGGGCGTATCAAGCTATAACGAACAAGCTCACCTAAACTTGCAGCATCATCTTGATGGATCTAGTTCTTTTGGAGGACACATAGGTCGTTGGCGTGGTCAGCGGCGCTGACTCTCTTGACACTCTCAGGAATGTCCAGCGGGTGCTTGCTGGCATCCTTTGAGAATTGTCCAGTAATTAAAAAATAAGAAACTCCCTGGGTTTCTACATGACTTCTCCACTGATTACTGTGTGCAACCTTATAGTTTAGAGGGTGAAGAGGAAAGCATTTTTAAGATTTTGTGAATGGTGTGGAACTCTAGCTGTAACTATACTATAGGCTCTCCAACATTGCTTGTCTCTACTAGTTGAGTTTTGGTACCAGCATCTTTTTATGCTGAACATTTCATCCAGCTGCTGTAGATTCGGCAATGTACGTAGGTACGTAAAGAAAAAATATCTATAATATTTATGGTAATTTTTATTATTTACTAGTACTTGTCCGCGATTTAGTTGGCATACAATACAACATACTATCTCGAACTTTTGGCCTCCAACATAACTATAGAATGTCTGAACCAAGTCTGAACCAAGGAACATAGTACTCTCTACCGAGAGAAGAACGACATCTGTCTGAACCAACCAATGTCTGCTCTGCACAGTCTTTGATTGAAGATGTACTTAATTTACTAGTGTTTCTAATGAGCATAATAAGTTTTAAAAAATCTATAACTAAGCGAGATGGATAAATCTATGCTTTATCCAAGCATAGATTTATCAAATTTATGAAATAAATCTTATCATTTTTCACATTATTAAGACACCATAACGGATGTATGTATGTATCAAATACACTTCATAGGATCTTCTCATGGAAATAAGATGGTTCACCGCAGTAAAAAGTAGTTCTAAATAACGCACAAAAATTATTCCATAATAACACACCATCTTGACGTGAAAGAAGGACAAACCAACAAACAAACAGAAAACACACTTTGGCATTTATAATATTATGAATTTAAGTATTAAATTTATTAAACTCAAAAATACACCAAGAAAGTAAAAATAAAACAAGAGTTCAATGTCTACTTCCCGCCAAAAACTCCTTTCAATTTTATTAATGGAGTCGCAAACACTGTGTGCATATTGCCAGCCAGCGTCGGTCGTCAGGTATCAGTCAGTCTAGTCAGTCAAATGTTCAAGTAACCCCGTTGGCCCTTACGCTGGTACAAACGTTGGTCGGTTAATTTGGTGAAGCGTACACACGTTGGCTATTATAATATTATACTAGTTCTTTTCCGTCAGAGCCAATGTGTAGATGTCCGATACTGAAATCGAAATTGCTCTAAGCGCTTTTACAGTACTGAGTTCCATATTATTGGATACCCGGGTGGCGAATTTGTTGCTGACGACATCTCGACGTACGCACTCGAAGCGTGTTGCAACAGGACTGAGCTATATATATTTTAGTCTATGGACTGAGCAAATCGCCATTATATGGACGGATCGCGAACGTTGGCACAGATTCCTTTGATAAAACCGACACGCGCCGCCCAACTATTACCAACGGTCGCTCCAACGTTGGGGCCAATGCTAATTTCTAGATACACACGTTGGATGAGTGGCGTTGGGGCCAACGTTGGGACCAACGTGTGGAGCCGGCCTAAAGTGATGGCTACTTTACCAGAACAAGTCCGATGGAGTTTTGAAGGCAAGCCGAAAAAACATGTTTTCGCACTGTTATTCTATTTCACAACACTCGTGCACTGTCATTAACCTATATCAAAAAAAATGCCATCAACTTTATCCGATATAACTCAAAAATACACCAAGAAAATGAAAATAAAACAAGAGCACAATTTGTCCCTTCAGACTTCCCGCCAAAACTCCCAAAAAACCCCTTCAAATTAAGTTCTTTTTCGTTTTGTTGGCAACACTTTGTTTTTTTTTTAAATTCATTTGACGGCATTGGATAAAATCCTTGCAGCCATTCAATATTTTCGTTTCATTATCAGATAATAACATCGCACTCTGTCTGTGCATATTGCCAGTGTCAAGTATAATTTCCATAGAATAACCGTATAATTATAACTCTATGGAATAACCTGACGACTAACTGATTTTTTTCTACGACTACAAACTTCTACAAACTGATGCAAAAATTTTACTTGACGCTGGCAATAAGCACAGAGTTTGCGACGCCATTATTAAAATTGAAAAGCAAATTATTGAATGGCTGAAAGTATTTTTATCCAATGCCGTAAAACGAAATAAATAAATAAAAAAAGCTGTAGGCATAAGAATAAATAATAATTACATGTAATTATTATTTACTGTAATTGAAGTGAAAACTTCTTTAGCGGCGTTGAGCACTTTTTGTGGGATGGGTAAAAACTATGAAACTCGCGCGAGGTCACGTGTGCTGATCGCAAAATTTCGTAAGATAGTAGAGGAGACGAGGAAGATCGACCTTCACCGATCTGATAATTCGATGAGACATATTGTTTACCAAATATAATTTATAAACATATATGCCTATGATAACTTGACTATCGAAAAGTGTTCAAAGCTATTTTTAATTTAATTAATTTTGATCAATTTTCTTTCATATCACCTTCACTCTTGTAACAACCGAACGAGTGAATATCTTCACCGGCTCTTAGACCAAGACGGAGGGGTGACAGCTGATGACGGCTCATCTGACGGCTGTCTATACTTTTTTCTTCAATTATGGCATCGTAAACTCTGCATATTGCCAGCGTCAAGTATAATTTTATCTTAAAATTCGTTTATATCAAGTATTTAAAATATGGACATTGAACAAAGTGCATCTATTAATGAAAAAAGTGACGAAGAAATAGTGAAAGAAAATGAGAGAGTACTTTGTAAAAATACTAGATAGAAATAAATAGGTACTGATAATTCAAGCAATTCGTGCGGAATTATTCCCTAACGATTCCAAGACATCAAAAATGCACAACGTTAATGTTTTCACTTCTGCCGGCACTCCCGGAGTGCAACCCATTGTTTTTTTATTGTTATATTTATAATACTACGTAGAACGGAAACTCCCGCTCCGGACGGGCTCAAGGTCACGATATTTATCTACATGTTAAACATAGTAAGAAGTCGGGCTGTCTCGGCCGGCGCGTCAATTACAATAATGGCGTCAAGTTATTTTTTCCATAATGGCGTCTCGGTCTTTTAACCACTTAGCCAATGACAAGCTGGGGAAATCATTATTCAATTATTGTTGTACAAACAATGCAAAAACAATGCCACACTTAAGTTTTTTTAGTTTGCCCCAAGATGATGCGAGGTAAGTAATATATTATTATTTTAAATATTATTCCGTTTCCGTACCAATTTATCAAAAGAACATGACAGTTCTTTTTGTGTAGCCGATTCGGTAGTTGACTCTATGAACAGGAAAATTCAAAAGCTCACCCAACGCTTAATAAACTTATTTAATAGTTTTACGTGAATCTGTATGTATTTTATTTCATATTTTTAGGTAAGTAATACTTTAATGGCTTCATTTGGTGTGATACTTATGATAACTTATTATTTATAAGTATTTATAGTGTTAATAATTCTCATATTTTGTAATACCTACTAAACCAAAATAATGATTTTTAAGTAAAAAAAGGAAAACCTATATTTAAGCAATATTATAACTTATAACATATAAGACATAAGAATTATTAACAGTTGACAACCCTGGCAACACGCCTGGGCGACAGAGGGGCGTAACGAGGTGAAGAGGGAAGTAGGTATATAAATTGCGGCGTATCGATGGCGGTCAAAGGAGATTCCGTTCTATGTAATTATTATTTAAAGACATCAAAAATGCACAACGTTAATGTTTTCACTTCTGCCGGCACTCCCGGAGTGCAACCCATTGTTTTTTTATTGTTATATTTATAATACTACGTAGAACGGAAACTCCCGCTCAAAACGGGCTCAAGGTCACGATATTAGCCTACACTTTAATTTCGGCTAAACCGACTACTGAAGACGGGCTGTCTCGGACGGGCGCGTCAATTACAATAACGGCGCCAAGTTAATGTGGTGTGTTTGGTTGTACAAACAATTCTAAAACAATGCCAAACTTAAGTTTTTTTAGTTTGCCCAAAGATGATGCGAGATAAGTAATATTTTTTAAATATTATTCCTTTTCCGTACCTAATTTATCAAAAGGATGTGACCAGTTCTTTTTGTGTAGCCAATTGTTTCACTTTCACTCAATTATAAAAAAAATGTTAGATAACTACAGCATTTTAACATGTCGCCAAAATATTTTTTAATAGCCCCCGCCATCGGTCATTGAACCTTTCTCGATTGTTTTGCCTCGCGATTGCGGCGCCGCGGCACTGGCGCACGCACGTTATACTTAATATGTAATTCGTTTATTTCAAACCTACACTACGTAAGTACTTACACCTATGTAGGTAAGTAATACTTACTTAAATGGCTTCATTTGGTATGGTACTTATAACTTATTAAGTAATATTATTTATAAGTATTTATAGAGTAGGTAAGTATTTATCATTCTCATATTTTGTAATACTAAACTAAAATAATGATTTTTAAGTAAAGAAAAACTTATATTTTTGCGATATTATCTTTAGACATAAGCATTACTAACAGTTCACAACCCTGGCAGCACGCCTGGGCGACAGAGGGGCGTAACGGGGTGAAGAGGGAAGTAGGTATATAAATTGCGGCATATCGATAGCGGTCAAAGGAGATTCCGTTCTATGTAGTATTATTTATTCTTATGCTGTAGGTGCAAAGGAAATGACGTTATCATACCTGTCATTTGACATTGACATATTTAGACATTTCTAAATCTGTAGCGATGGAAAGAATAGTGTGAATGTGTGACAAAATTAAAATGTATGCTTTCTTCCCCCGCACCGGAGGGCTTAATATTAATTCTGAAAGAAATCATTTCATTTACTTTGATTGAAATAATTTCTTTCAGAATTACAAAATCAGCCCCCTGATTTGGCAAAAAAAAATCTGTATTGAAGCGAGGCGCTATGCCGTTTCTACTGAAGGGTGAGTCAGTAAGTTTGATGCTATAAGGCCAACATGCAGGGCCCGATTTGGCATACAATGCAGATTATCTTGAGTACATTACCTAGAGCACATATTACACTCAGCATTCACAAATATTCTTTTATCGCTACAGACGCATACATTTCTAAATATGTCAATTTCAATTAACAACGTCATTTTCTATGCACTGTCAACACTGACACCGACACACACAGACACACTAGTTGTTATAGAAGGCACATTGTGCAAGGACGTTGGGACGAGAGGTTCGCCCGTAAAGGCCACTCCTCTCTGACGGGTGTCATACCTGTCATACCTTGATGCTCTAAGGTATAAATTAATAACAAAACCTAACAAATAAAATTATAAAAGACACACTGAATAAATTTCAATAACATCATCGAGTCAAAAGTCATGTCGTCTATTTTAGCTGCTTAGAACTGAATTACTATTTAGGAAAATAATCAAAACCTGACGCGCTGTCAGTACTCAAACCAATGCATTTACTTGAGCGAATGAACTGCAACGTTCACATTATAACTGTCATACCTTGATGCTCTAAGATGTTGGACAATGTAATCGCCCGGGGGATTCGTTACTCATTGAATCGCCCCAATAATATTTAGTTTTACAAATTGGATTATTTCATATCTTTAGATAAAAAACAATAATAATTGAAAGTTATGTTGTTCTTTTGTAAACTGGAAGTATTGGATATTTATTTTGCACCAAAATATACAACAATTTGGCATTTTACTTCTCGGCATTCTAATTATTGAATTGACAATAAAATAAAATTATTCGATTATAAAATCTGCCATAACTGCCCATAACATCGATTTATAGAGGGCAACTAGCGATGGGTCGTTATCGGTTTTTGAGATAACGTAACGTAACCGTGATGTAATTTCCAATAACCGGTTTCATAACTAGTTATTTTTATAACTAGTTATTTTCACAACTTTCTGAAGCAAACGTGATAATAAAGTTTTTAACTTTATAATAACGTGTGGTTAGGTAGCAGTCAGGACGCTATTAATCACACGGGACATGTTTGAAACTTAACTATATACACAAAAAGAGAGAAAGTCAAAAGAAAAGTCTTTATAAACTAACTTTTTACACTAAAATGTCAAAATGTCACAAAGCACCATAAACACTTATAATATACAGGATACTTTATTTACACTAAACTATTCTAAAGTACTATATTACAAATGTAGTTATAAATTATATTTTTATATAACACAAATCCCATTCGCAAGAACGTAACAACGAACTAGAGTGAAAGCGGAAGCAATCAAACTTACACAGCTTACACTGTTATAATTATTTTTTGTATTTTTTGTCAATATTTGCATCGAACTAGTGTCAAGGTCAATAGTTCAGTGAATCAAAATTAAATATCGATCCTTGAAGAATCTCTGACCTTCAAAATAAGACTCAAATTCCATTAAGTACAAGCCAGGGAGTCGATTAGAGCTGACCGAAAGACAAACATATACCTGTTTCAATCACACCTACGCTCGCATCCTATAGTTGTTTCATTCATACTATACACGCAACAAAGCTATCAAGTATCAATCGTTTTGTTGTGATCCTTTTTAGACGCTTTATACATTACTCGTTTTACTCCTTCATGTTTTCAAAACGATGTGTAGGACGGTCAATGTAAAACGTCGTTTTCAACTTGTCATAACGAAAAACGTAAAACCAGTTATTTTGCGTGAGTGAAGCTAAGCAAATACCTACGCTACGCCTTTTACATAAGAGTGAATTCAATTTAACTTCAGACCGTTGTGATAAAAAGTAGTTATTGAAGACCGATGCCTATTTCGATCGTTTGAATGGCGTTATGAATATAACTAGTTGTTGTTGTAGAGGTTAACGAGTGATCACTGCTCGGGCTTGTAACTGCTTAAATAACTAGTTACGGTTAATAACGCCCATCGCTAAGGGCAACCCTAGAGACTTAGTTCCCGCGTCCGCCATTTCGACTTACGGCGTCGCAATCGCTTAAAATTGATCGGAACGCCCTCGTTGAGAAAAATTTAGAAGCTTTTTTAAGTTCTTCAGGTTTTCCAGGTATAATTTTAAGACCTAATTCAGCTTACTTCAACCACTATGAAATAACGAGAAGAGAACAGTACCTGCTAATCATTACCACGATGGAAAATAATCAGGGTGTGGAAATTCATTTATGAAACAATAATGCTGAAGTATCTTTTTACGTAGCTATACTAGCTATCGGCATTGACGACAGCGCCGCCTGTGAACTATTTTGCTAGTTTCAATTCTGAGTGGCGGTAATTTGTTGATTACTTTCGTAGTGTTTGATAGTAAATTTAAACTTAAAATTAGAAATGCATATCGAGAGTGCGTTTTTAACTTGAATATGTAATATGTGATTTGGCCTTTCTAAAATGGCGGACATGCTGTTGTTGACTTGGTTTGAAGCGGTACCAATAAAGTGATGTGTTAAGGTTTCATTTCTGGACCAAAATTCTTAGAAAAATGTTAATTTACAGATAGAAAATTAATTGTGGTCTAATGCGCCACACCCGCCGCTGCTACGGGGCAAATAAAAAGAAGGGGCACTCCGTGCCAACTAAGGTATGTAGGTGTTAATATTTTTGTATTATTAATAATATATTTGAGCGTCTTTACCAACTGAATTCTGAATACTCACTAGGTTTCTATCACCGCTTTCCAAAAACCTCTGCAAAATTAAAAGTTCCTTAAATTTTATTAATATTATAAGTATATATAACCTATCTATGGTACTTATTTTTGCAAAATATGCATGTATAACTGCAAATTTTCATAATCAATTTGTGTTCACGCAAAATAAAATTAATGTTGATTCTAAGCCGTCTAGTTCCAGACCATTAAAAAGTCTTAAATCTAAAATAAAATAAAATAAAATCTAAGTTGAAACTGTAGGTAAAATCAGTAAGTCGTCAGTCTTCAGTCAGTCAAGTCAGTCAGACATTCAAGTAAAGCGATGGCTTCTTTACCAGAACGTGACCAATGCATGGGAATTTTGGAAGCAAGTTGAAAAAACATATTTTCGCACTGTTATGTTTAGTTTGTCTTGTTTGTTATCATAATCATCGAAAATATACATGTTTGAATCATAGATCTGTTTATCGTTTTATTAGCTTCAATATGGTAATATGGTATACATTTAAATATTTTACTAATCAAGTACTTGACCACCGTATAACGGTTGCCGGGCGCTTATCGGGGGTAAGACAGTCAACGGTGGCCGGGCGCTCTAGAGGTTACAGAACTTCGCTTTACACAATATTTTTTACCAATTTTGAAATTGGTGCTATAATTACCAAGCTATTTGGTGCACTAACTCGCGAGCAAACAAATTTCTTTATCTTTGCCATTTTTATTAATTGTAATCAGGATTCAGGACTGCTACTGCTAACTCCAAATATGAGATTTTATTTCCTTTATTTTATCTATTTAACCCCTTTATTTCCTATTTTTTTATCTAATTATTTATTTCAGTAAAATTTTTTGCTAACTTCTTCTAATCTTAATCTTCTAATGTTATTATTCTAAACACATTGGTAGAGTGTCCCTGGTTTGTATAATATTTTACCTAAGCTTGTTACCCTAAAATAATCAGCCATAAATATACAAAAAAAGGACTTAAAAATTCTTGAATAGTCATTAAAAAGACAAAATAAAGTTGTAACGTGCATTTTTTCGTCCTTGTGCTCGTTACGAATTTGTTGTTCATTTTCGACATATATTTACATTTTATACATAGGAATTCATCATAACCTTATTCTCTTCTATTTTGTTTTGACACTTAATTTTTTCTAATGTTGGTTGTAGGTGAATGGAAAAGGTATTGCATCTGGTAATGCCAACCTAACTTTTATATGTATTACATACGTAACTACTCACACACAGAACACCCTCATTGAGATTAGAAGTCCAATGGTCTATCCGACTCTTAGCTATCTGGTGGAGTACGCTGCATTACTAGCACCTGCTCTCTGGCGCCCGAAATCTTTGTTTTATTTGTATTTTCTTATTTTTCTTTATTTGAGAGCAGGGCCACTAACATCTGGCTACAGCGGCGGCTGCTCCGGCCACTAACTTTGTTTGTTTTAACTTAATTTTTCTTTTAAACCTTGCACCACACAAAATTCCACTACAAAGTCTTTAATGTAATAATGTATTTGGTTTTTGATCACACAAACAATATTTGCGTCTCAAATATTGTTTGGTTTTTGATCACACGAATTTTATTATAATAAGTGCCTTTAAGAGTTTATTTATTCTTAACTAACTGTTACAAACACGTAATGGCTTGAAAATGACCTCGGGGAGAGTGTCGAAACGTCGCCAAATAAAAGATCTTAAACATTTATGATTTTTTAATTTGCTTGATTAAAATCCCAATGTACACGTTCCAATTGGTCAAAAACCAAGAAAAAGCTTGATACAGATAATAAACCAAAACATGACCATCAAGGATACAGAGCATGGTTGGGACCAATGAATGCACCCTGATTGCAGATCAAGATCAATCTCCCTTGTTGCATTGTAATTTGACTATTTTGGTTATTTCTTTGACTGTGTTCAATTGGTGGCTGGATATCTGGTACCCAGCAAAACAGATATCTATTTCATCTCCAACAAATATTGACACTAAAAATTATAACCAAGAAGTGACAACATTGTTCTAAAAAACCAGGGTGGATTGAAAATTTCGCGGCCTCAACAAGAAAACAAAATATATTACATGCAAAAATATTTTTATTTCTCAACATATTCTCCACGTAACTCAATGCATTTCTTCCATCTGTTCTGCAAAGCTTCTATTCCGGTTTTAAAAAACAATAATTGTTATTATTATTGCTAAAGAATTATTCTTTAAGGTCTGCAAAATACTGGTTCACTGCGGCTTCAACCTCTTCATTTGATGAAAATCTCTGGCCACCAAGGTGTTTTTTTTTAAATTGGGAAATAGATGAAAGTCAGATGTTGCCAAATCAGGCAATTAATCCGGATGGGGCAGCAGTTCAAAACCACAGTCACGAATTTGAGCCATGCTTTCGACAGAAGTATGAACACGTTCGTTATCATGGTGAAACAACACTTTCTTTCGCAGTAATCCTGGACGTTTTTCTTTAATTTCTTCACTCAAACAACACAATATGGTGCAATAGTTTGTAGAGTTTATTGTTTGGCCCTTTGAAAGATAGTCTATTATGAATCCACAAGCATGCCAAAAAACTGATGCCACATTGCCAACTGATAATCACCTTGCCAGTCGATAAAATTGCTTTTTCTTTCTTTGGGGTTGGTTCATCATATTTTTTCCACTGCTTGGACTGTTGTTTGGACTCTGGCGTATAGTGATGAACCAGGTTTCGTCCATAGTAACAAAACGATCCAAAAAGTCCTGCGGATCAGTCTCAGACATCTCCAAAAAGTCGCATATTAGATCACCGAACATTATTCTATTTTGTCCATTTTTTAAAACTGAACGCTAGGTCTTGTTTATACCATACCATACGCTATAACTGAAAAACCACAAATACTACTGTATAAAAATTTTATACTGTGAAAATTGAATAATGTATAGACCCAATGAGAGTAGTATTGTAAAAATAAAATAAACCTTTAAATCTTCTTCGATCTTTTCGATCCACCCTCGTATGTCATCAATAATAATTTTTTCCATCACTTTTATTTAAAAATGATGGACAAGAATGAGCAAAACCTTATCAAGACATTTTTTAATAAACTGTCTTACGTAACATAACACAGTATATTCTATATTATTTTGTAATTTTACAGTAAAGAAACTTATCTTTCACCAGTTTTAATAAATAGAAAATCAAACACAATTAATTTGCCCAACTTTTCTCAAACTTCTAAATTGATAAAATCCTTAAATACTCTTACTAAACAAACTAAAACCTTTACCTTATTTGCTTATCTCTATGTAGTGTAGTAATACTATTATGTAAAAAGTTCAACAATATAGTAAAATTTAAAAAAAAAGATTCTGACTTAAAACATACAGAAAATGATATAACTAACTTTGGAAGTTCTGGTCTGAAATTGTAAAAGACATGTAGTAGTCATAATCTTGGTGTAGTTTTAGATTTATCTATACAAATATTACAAAAAATATTTTACAAATATATAATATAAAGCTGAAGAGTATGTTTGTTTGAACACGCTGATCTCAGTAACTACTGGTTCGAATTGAAAAAACATTTTTGTTGTGAATAGTCCATTTATTGGGGAAGGCTATAGGCTATATAACATCATGCTAAGACTAATACCAAAGTCCACACGGATATAGTCGCGGGCGGCCGCTAGTGTCAGATAAACTTGATGGCATTTTATTTGATACTAGCTGTGCCCGCGACGTCGTCCGCGTAGATAAAGACTTGTACAAAAGACTTGGATTATTTGTTCCTCCTCCTCCTCCTCCTTAGTCGTTCACTCTTGACCATCTCTTGACAGAGTGGTCGTGGCTGATGAGGTTGCAATTTCGTTGGATAATGATGCTCTCGCGATGCGTTTGTTGCGGTTTGTAGCATCTTGAAAACTCTAGACTATGGAGGTCTGAGTTGCAGCTTTGATAATGTCTGTCTTACCTTTTATGAAATTACTTATGATACAAAAGTTCATATTATTATTATTTTGAGTAGATATATTCTTCCTGAGTCCTTACAGTTCTTACTGTACTCCTCTTATAATATCGACTTTTCAGTCGTTATCATCAGTTTCTTTTTACAAATTAAACGTATTACAATAGCCTGTTTTTAAAGTGTTTAGATAGTACTGCTGTGCCCGCGGAAAGTATCGTTATAATTAAATAATTTTTGCTGCAAATAATACATAGATTAATTATTATGTAACTTAAATCTATTGCAGAAAGGTGGTGAACTATACAACTACGTTACGTCAGGCGTGGTTAGTAGTTGGGAGTCAAATTCTTGGTTGCTTGCACGTTGGTTGCAATTGTCGTTAACATACCGTCGTTCATACTTAATGGAGGTCTTTTGAGCGATATAAAACTTGCGACAGCAGTTAGGCCACTAACAATGAAGATGTCATCAACCTGAATATGAGCAGCGTGAGAGGATCAGCCCCTACGCGATTAAGAGGCACGTCGCCTATTAAATAAGATTGATACCAATAAAATCTGGACGTTACGTTTGAGTTTAGTTGTCAATTGGTCCTATTAACAACCCTTCCTACAGCATCAGAAATAAAGTAAGTCCTCGATACATATATCGATTACTAATATTATTTTGGGCGTGACCACCATGCAGAGCTGCTGCTGTGACGCTTGAGCATATTAGTGTAACACCAGAGCCAGTACTGCGTGTGTATGTAATAGCTCTTATAAATTAACCACTGAAAACGACTGTTAATTTCAATAAAAAAACCCCAGCGGAGCCACCCGAGCACTGCCGGCTTTCAAGAAGAGCTTTCTTGAAGAACCCCATGTCAAAGTCCACTGGAAATGCCTCAGCTGGAAGGTTGTCCCATAACTTACACATCTGTTGTGGAACTTTGACCTTCGACTGGTGGTGTAATCATGATATGGTGACGTAGGTATCATTTTGAAAAGATCACTCAGCATAGTAAAGTCGGTAGAACACTTTGATTTTTTTAACGTTTCACACTGATAGCCCCACAGTAGGGTAGACCCTGTGTAATGGGTACCATGAGACACACAGAGACAGAAACACAAACACTCAAACCGAGAACAGAAAATTAAATTCATCATTAAAATTTCTGCTTCGCCAGGAATCAAAGACCCTTCGCTTGGCAGTCCAGCATGGTAACCATTGTGCCACGCGAGTCGACAATTTATTATTAAGTATCTCTGGATCTGCATTGGAATAGTGGTATTAAGCAACAACGCCATCTATAGCGTCACCTATTAAATAAAATCGATACCAAATACCAATAATATCTGGACGTAACCACTGCGCCGCGCCTCCATAATGTTCTACCACAATGAGTAAAATATCAGCGCCAGTTCCAAAGCTCTCTAAGTTGTTAATTTATTATTCGATATTTTAATAAGTAAATAATACTCGTTATCTCCACCAATCCACTCTATAATAGCGTTATTCAGTAACAACGCCATCTACCCTATAGCGTGTAAATTAAATCGTCGATATACCAAATTTGCAACAGATCACCAAATAGTTCTGAATATGAACTATTCGCCACATAGATGTCGGCAGTAGCCTCGTTTTGTTAAGGTTTTGTACATTTTGTATTGAGGATTTCTTTGAATATGTGATGATATGTATGGTTCTTTTTTTATATTTCGAGATGAAATCTAGCATAAATGATCGAAAATTTGCTATTAGAATATTAAGAGATGTAGTAATTATCGAAACTTGCGAACGCCTGCATTCGCACGCCATTTCATCATTCTTGAAATTGACGTAACTTTTTTGTTTGTGAACCGATTTAAATAAAACAAACCCTAAATGTTAATCCAAAAAAATACCAATACATCAGTGAAAACCGCATCCTTCTACGTTAAGCCGTTCCTGAGATTAGCGCGCACAAACGAACAGATAAACAGACAAACAGATAAACAGACAAACAGACAAACAGACAATAATTCTAAAAATCATTGTTTTGGGTTCTATTACGCTAATAAATAGCCCTAGTGACAGTTTTTTTCAAATATCTTCAATGTACAGAAACCGACTTGTTACAGATTTATTATATGTATAGATTAATAAAGTACATTTAGTTACCAGTTGCTTTTAAAAATTAAATTTCAACATAAAGTTGTGTTAATATTGTTTATCATAACTTGCTCCTAAAAAAGGCTATACAATTTTTAATATTTTAATTACTTTTTTCTAATATGGTTTAGAAATGGCCCCAGATAAGAAAAAATCTGACAAGCAGAAGCCTATAATCCATACATACATGAATACATATAGGAATAATAAATCAGCAGTTATAGAAACGGAAACAGTTGACATTGAAGGTAAGAATTTTGTATAATATTTGGTTGCTCAAAAGCCACACCCTGATTCTAATTTTATTTAAAGAATTTGCAGTACCTACATACTGTGTATAAATGATTTGTTTTCAAACTAAATATAGTTCCAATGCTGGATACAGGTCATTGCTCAATAGCAATATAGAGAGGTGTTAAACCTCTCTATATTGATAATATAAGTAGATGTTGCAAATTCTCTAATAAACCTTCAACAAAGTGTAGCAGCAATAACAAATGGTTAATTACGACTTACATAGCTAAGGGTTGCCTAAAGAGGAGCTCAGCTCTTAGAAAAAGGGGGATGCATTTCCAAATTTCTTGCATTACTGGATACAAGTATGCAAATTGAAAATCTAAACCTGCTTTATAATAACTAACACTTTATTAGTTATCAGTTTTTATTTGAATTGAATTAGGTGGGGCAAAATTTTGCTAGAGGGCTCAAAGAACATGCATGCATGCATGGATGTGGACGCAATGGGCATGATGACAGATTTTTAAATACCTTTCCTTATTGTAGGTACACATCTCCTAGTTTCGAAAAAAAGTTTATTTCAGCAATAAACTTAAGTTTTAACGTAAATTAATGTATTTTCTGTTATGTAATCTGAATTATGCTCGAAAACGCTCGTAGGTGTCATTGCGTCGGCTTGCTCGTCAAACTTCAAGCAACACGATGACTTTTACTGAGACGTGACGTCATTCCTTTTGATTGGCGTTTCAGATAACATGGCCGATTGCTGTATTTAATACTTTCATTTTATTGAAAATCTTATTAATCTTAATGTTTATATTAAAACGGGATAATATTTTAGAACTTTAGGCATTTTTTTTCCTGTAAAACCTTTTATTCTCTGATTCTTTAATGGTGTCATCATGCCTATTATATGCCATCCATCCAACTCCCCATATCCATAAAAAGGCACTAATGATATTTAATTTTCCAGTTAATGGTACTACAGAGGGAGAAGTTGAATCAGGTGTCACATATTTTGTTGATGATGAAGGGCGGTATTATTACCAACCTGCAGGTGACACTCAGAATGTAATTTCAATAGCTACAGGCACAGGAACCGAAGATGTAAGTTGTGTTGTTTATTTTATGAATAATGCAGATATACCTACCACTATGTTGTTGCAATGTAAATGTGTGTGTCTATTCATAAATATGCAATTTTGTTTTGTGTGGCTGTGACAGGGTATCCAACTGTTGAGAAAACAGCAATATAATAATATACTCAATATAAAGACTAACTGCTGTAATAACATAAAATACATGATGTGAAATTAATTTTAGGGGGATCCGCAAATGCTCATTGAAGGTGAGGGGTACCAAACAGTAACATTGGTTCCCTCCGAAAACAGTGCAGGTGAAGTAAGCTATGTCCTCGTAGTTCAAGAGGAAACGAAGCCCGTTGTTAATATTGATATAAAGGTAGATCAGGTAATATCATTTCATTAGGTAAATAACTTCTCATTTCATTTATAACACTAATCATCATTTCACTCTCGCTTTTCAATGTTTTTCATGGGTTTGTAAATTTTTGTTTCATTGGTATACATTTATGATAAAAAAAGCCTTTATTGATCTCGTAAAATGTACATATAAGTGTTCTTTGGTACCAATCACCAAATACGATTTTTACTCAACTAAAATTTGCCAAAATAAATAAATAAACTCATAACTGTTTTCATGTGGGTATTATTGTACTTAATGCTATCATTGTATAACAAGTTGATTCACACATCTTACAAAAATTTTGTTTTTAACTTTTTCTCTATAATCTGGTCTTGGACTACCAAATCAATTGATATAATTTTAATGAGCCGTCAAAACGTTTTATATGAGATAATGATTTGTGACGTCACAACTCATTTATAGTCAATTGACAAATTTTTTATTGATATAAAAGGTAATAGTAATAATAATAAAAATCATGTCTTAAAAATAAATTAACGATTATCCTGCTTTCAAAGAGTGGTTTAGTGCCACCTTTTTAACCTATGTGTTTTGAATATTTCTGTGCATAGAGTCCAAGACCCTATTATTATGAGAATTTATAATTTAATTGGATGGGTGATGGTTGGCACATCTTTATTTTTGGTACTTCAAAGGATTATGGTCACAAATGTCAGAAAACTATATCAGTTAATAATTTTTGTTCACTATTCCAATTTCACATAACTATGTATTTAATTTAAATAATTGTACTGCTATATGGAAATCGAACCCTGCTGTATCAGTATGGAAGGGTTATCATTGACTAGGGCTGCCATCACCTAAATTGCCGACGCCGGATAAACACGGCAATATTCTCGGAAATGTGGCGAAATATGGTTTTTTCCCCGGACATCTCTGGAAAATAACAAAAATAAAAACATCGTTATAATTTTACAATACCATTCGATCTTTGACTATTTTGCCGAGCCTTCTTAAATGCGGGTTATTGTGCCTGAATTTTTAATTAAGATTTATGTCAATTTATCGCTTATCTATCAAAAAAATGGATTTCCCCTGACACCAAAAGATACTTTTCATAAACCCCTGCCGGACGGCCCCTGGACGCCCTTCAAACTAGGACAAATCCGGGGAATTCCAGACGTTTGGCAGCCCTATCATTGACTAGTAAACTTATTTCTCACAGCAGGAAAAAGGGAATGATGTATATACATTTGATGATGAGGAGGAAGAAGATAAGCAAGAGGAGGCGGAGGATGAAGAGCCTGCAAAATCAAACAAAAAGGTAATTAATAGAAGTAAAAATAAATACATAATTTAGAAATTTATCTTTTCTAAGCAATAGTGTGGCCATAAGAATAAATAATACCTACATAGAACGGAAACTCCCGCTCCGGACAAACTCAAGGTCATATTAGCCTACACCGTTAAACAGAATACTAAGTCGGGCTGTCTCGGCCGGCGCGTCAATTACAATAATGGCGCTAAGATATTGTGGTGTGTTTGGGTGTACAATCAATCAAAAACAATGCCACACTTGAGTTTTTTTAGTTTGCTCAAAGATGATGCGAGATAAGTAATACTTTTCAAATATTATTCCGTTTTCGTACCTAATTTATCAAAAATACATGAACAGTTCTTTTTGTGTAGCCA
The DNA here is from genome assembly GCA_911387765.1 of Pyrgus malvae. Lineage (NCBI taxonomy): Eukaryota > Metazoa > Arthropoda > Insecta > Lepidoptera > Hesperiidae > Pyrgus > Pyrgus malvae. The sequence goes on from OU426947.1 coordinate 27,348,815, forward strand.
ATTGTTTCACTTCACAGCATTTTAACATTTCGCCAAAATTTTTAATAGCCCCCCGCCATCGGTCGTTGAACCTTTCTCTCTTGCTTTGTTTGCCTCGCGATCGCGCGCGGTGGTGGCGCATATAATTCGTTTATTTTAAACCTACCTACACTGATTTTTAAGTCTGAACCTGATTTTTAAATAAAGGAAAACTTATATTTTAGCGATATTATCTTAAGACATAAGCATTATTAACAGTTCACAACCCTGGCAATACGCCTGGGCGACATCGCGACAGAGGGGTGTTACGAGGTGAAGAGGGAAGTAGGTATATAAATCGCGGCGTTTCAATGGCGGTCAAAGAAGATTCCGTTCTAGTTATTGTTTTATTCTTATGGTACGGCTTTTCAGCAAAACTTTGATAGCTCAGTTTAGTCGACCGTAAGAAGTCGAAGTAATCTCTGAAACGCGCGATTCCGCGAGCGCTTTCGAACGCTTTGAATTTGCCAAAATGCGATTAAGCATCGACGAACACGCAAATACGCCAATTGCCGATGCTAAAAGTAATTGTAAATTGTATTGTGCCTTGGCAGTTATAATAAATGTGTTATTGGGTGCTTACTTGGGTTTTTGTTTGTCAGAGTTCCAAACCACCAGCAAAGCGGAACCAGAAGTCAATGCGCCCTAAGTTCACCTGTAACTTCTGCACTTACACTAGCCACAGAAGGTATGTTAATTTTAATTTATGTTTAACTAAGTAAAATTGTAATCCATCACTGAGTCTGTCTGATGAATGTTTGATGATAATCATATGTATGTGTAAGTTTATGCAGCTTCTTGTAGTACAATTTTATAACAGATACTCTGATACTACAATATATACCTATTTGAAAGTTGTGCTTGAATTACAATGTTAGCTAAGATGGCTAACAGTCAATTTTGGAAATATTTAGTTTTGAGATTTAGTTACAATTATCGAAAGCCGGCAGATGCATGCAACACATTGACATTTGCTAGTGTGTGTCATCTGTGAATCACACAACACAGGCGCATTTAGGTGTTTTGTTACCGATCATTGCTATGAATATGCATTTGTATGAGTAGTGTTAACGCGCCAGTTATTGGTAACGGATCTTTGCCTCTTTTTTAAAAATTTGATGTCGAAAACGAGCGCACAGGGACTGTTGTGCAAACATTTATTTTGATCGGTTTAGAACAATTTTCATTCCTGCGCAGCTACTTCCGCAAAGTTCTAAAAGACAAAGATCTGTTGTGAATGTTGTGATTATTGTAATTACAATGACTTGCTGTTTTAGGTACCTCCTTCTGCGGCACATGAAATCCCACTCGGAGGAAAGGCCGCATAAGTGCAATGTTTGTGAGCGCGGCTTCAAAACGGTGGCCTCCTTGCAGAACCACGTTAATATGCATAATGGCGTCAAGCCACACATTTGCAAGTATTGCAAGAGTCCATTCACCACTTCAGGTCAGTTGTATCATTTATTATTTTATTTAGTGTTTATCAAGAGTTTGCCAACATTAGCCAGACTTTTTCTTTTTTTCAATATTTTTAAATGACCCAATACTGACATTCTCTTCACTTAATTGGCCGAGTGTTGGTTCATTACCCATGGCACTACACATTGCTTTGAGAAATTTTATGTAACTTTCAGTCATGTCTTGGTGATGGAAAACAAAGTGAAATGTTACCATGTTTTCCTTTTTCTCGTATTAGAGCGGCGATAGGCGATTAGGCGAGTATATCTAACAATTTGCCTCTTTAGAGGTGGTAGTTAGATTCCCGAGTGTTTAATTGAGGTCCGTGACTAACTCTGAAAGCTAATTTTGAGTGGGTCTAAAGGATTCTTAAAGGGCTGATATTGCGTGATATCGGAATTTAACTTAACAGTTATTTTCAGGTGAGCTAGTGAGACACGTGCGGTACAAGCATACGCACGAAAAGCCACACAAATGTTCGGAATGCGACTACGCGTCGGTAGAGTTGTCCAAGTTGCGTCGGCATGTGCGGTGTCACACCGGAGAACGGCCGTACCAGGTAATTCTCATCTGTATTTAACTCGATAAGATACGTTCAGGTGAACTTGCTTAACACATGGCTTAAACTCCAGACTGCCCTAATCTTGGGAAAGCATACATCAGTCGAGAAGTAAAAGGGAATCTGAAAGTTTATTATGCTGAATAAAAAAATTGGTAAGATACTGAATACACCACAACCGTGTTACCATTGTTTCTAATCTCGTTCAAACGCTGGTTCGGTGACGCCACTAGTCTTACTACACAACAGATGTTAAATGCATTTGTGTCTCTAGCAGTATACACATTAATAATTGCTTTCAGTGTCCTCACTGTACGTATGCTTCGCCGGACACGTTCAAGCTCAAGAGGCATCTAAGGACGCACACAGGCGAGAAACCGTACAAGTGTGAAAACTGCAATATGTGCTTCACGCAGTCCAACTCGCTCAAAGCTCACAGGCTTATACACAATGGTAAGTTTATTAAAATTAGGTTTATGTAGGTTCTAGAATATGATATGAAATGAAAATATTTTATTTGCACAAATATGGGTGAAAAAACTAATTAATTTTAATAACTTCATTTAAATATAAATTCTTAAAATGACTGTTATAGAAGGGTACATAAGATACATTAGTTTTACATTTTTACAGTTTTAATTAATTAGACTTAAACCCAATGTGCTTTTCATAATCCAACCATCCATCCATCAGCCTTTTACTGTCCACTGCTGGACATAGGCCTCCCCTAACGTTCGCCACTCCTCCCGGTCCTGGGCCTTCTGAATCCAGCGACTACCCGCTGTCTTCTTCAGGTCGTCAGTCCACCTGGTTGGAGGGCGGCCTGTACTCATTTTGCCAAGACGTGGTCTCCATTCAAGGACCTTTCTTTCCCATCGGTTGTCGGTCCTCCTAACTATATGGCCTGCCCATTGCCACTTCAGCTTGCAGATTTTGAGAGCTATGTCGGTAACCTTAGTTCTTCTACGGATTTCATCATGACGAATTCTGTCGCGTAGAGAAATACCAAGCATAGCCCTCTCCATCGCTCGCTGGGCGACCCTGAGCTTATGGAAAAGGCTAACTGTAAAAGACCACGTCTCAGCGCCGTACGTCATCACTGGCAACACACACTGCTCGAAAACTTTCAACTTCAGGCACTGAGGTATTCTGGACGAGAAGACACTTTGTAATTTCCCGAACGCTGCGTAAATGAATACACGTGTCGTATCGTATATATATCTAGTATAAACAAACGCTTTTAATCGTAAAATTTTCCTGCTGTGCCTGAGTCTCGATTAGGGTTTGCTACTAAATTCATTTTACCTCGATCCGATAGAATAATTAGACCTATTTATGCAAAGCGGAATCAACCCACACATGATGATGATGATGATAGTTTTGAGAAAAAGCTGTTTAATGTATTAGACAACTGATGTTTTGTGGATTGGTAAACATGCCATGAAAATGTTTTGTTCTGTCAAAATAGGCATGATGACACTATTAAAGAATCAGAGAATAAATGGTTTTACTGAAAAATATATGCTAAAAAAGTTCTAAAATATGATCCCGTTTTAATACAAACATTAAGATTAATAAGATTTTCAATAAAATAAAAGTATTAAATACAGCAATCGGCCATGTTATCTGAAACGCCAATCAAAAGGAATGACGTCACGTCTCAGTTAATGTCATCGTGTTGCTTGAAGTTTGACGAGCAAGCCGACGCCATGACACCTACGAGTGTTTTCGCGCTTAATTCAAATTACATAGCAGAAAATACATTAATTTACGTCAAAAGTTAAGTTTATTGCTGAAATAAATTTTTTTTCGAAACTAGGAGACGTGTACCTACAATAAGGAAAGGTATTTAAAAATCTGTCATCATGCCCATTGTCAGATCATTTTGATCTTTACAGGGTCGATAGATGGTGCAATTTTAAGCTTTTCTGTGTACTTAACTCAATTTCGGCATGAGTGTGGATTGGTTCCTTGTTGGTTGATTGATTTATAGATTGTTTGTCGTATATTCATGAAAATTGTTTTGAAATGAAATAATGTACTGGCTACAACCTTCGAGCATCTGTTATTTAAAATGGTCATGAATTGGATGCCTACAAATATGATACTCAGTCACGTCGTCTTACTCAACAATAAATAATTATTTATAAAATTTTAATTTTTTTAAATTAAATATTAAAATTTATTATCCTTTACCCGTTGTATAGGATACTAAATTGTTAAAACATTACACCACTAACTATCTAACTACTAAGCAACGCCCAGTCGTATGCTATCTGAACGATACAGCTATTTTCTTCAGATCTATGTTTTTAAGGTTACACGAGATCATCTCTTCGTGTGTTAAGTATTGTTTTGGACAATATTTCTTTTCTATTGGCTATCTTTACAATCGTTGTACAAATAAGATTTTCTTCAGTTTCAGAGAAGCCCGTTTATTCGTGCGAGCTATGTCCAGCGAAATGTGGTCGTAAAACGGACTTGCGAATTCACGTCCAAAAACTACATACATCGGAGAAGCCTCTCAAATGCAAGCGATGCGGAAAGACGTTTCCAGACCGGTATTCTTGTAAAGTGCACAACAAGGTAAAGAAAACTATCACTGACGAACATAATATAATATGTTGTATTACTAGCATTTACAAATTTTGCTTATTTGCAGACACATGAAGGTGAAAAATGCTTTAAATGTGAGTTATGTCCGTATGCGTCGACGACTTACCGCCACTTGAAGTCGCATTTACTTAAACATACAGACGAGAAACCTTTCGTATGCGACCAATGCGATCAGTCATTCAGGTATTGAAAACTATAACATATTTTATAATTAACATTATTTTTTTTGTGATAGAGAACATCATTTAACAAACAAAGTTACAATTCTAAGAAACATTTATTTACTTGAAATTTCCAATGCTTCATTTTCTTGATCAGACTTAATTTCATTGCAAGGCCACTATTGTCTTGACCAAGCTCGCTACTCAATAGTAGTGTTATTTCAATAGATAACAGTGCTGATTGTATAGGTTGATTACAGAAACATGACAACATCTATCCCGTAATGTTATTGAAAAATTGTACTTTTTTGCTTGCAGCAATGTATTGATAATTTTTTCCATTACAACAATGCTGTAAACTCTTTCATTTAATTACAGACAAAAGCAGTTGCTCCGTCGACATCAGAACCTGTACCACAACCCGAACTACGTGCCCAAGCCGCCCAAGGAGAAGACGCACACGTGTCACGAGTGTAAACGCACGTTCGCACACAAAGGCAACCTTATCCGCCATCTTGCTGTCCACGACCCCGAGTCCGGACACCACGAGAGAGCTCTCGCTCTGAAGCTCGGCCGGCAGAAAAAGATCACAAAGGTACAGCTCATTTGTATACAAATTAAATTCGATACCACAAAGGTACTTAGGCTATTAGGCTTTGTGTAATGATAACATTTTCGGCGTACTAGACGTGCTAATTAGGCATGGATTTGTCAGTTGCAACTGATAAGTTTAACCAAAGGAAATCCAATGGCTGTGTAAACTCGAATAGCAAATAATAAATTTTAAGTATTATGTGTATTGCAAGTGGACAATTAAGATGCTAGCTCTGCAGTTATAATTTATTTTAACAATCATAATAATGTTTGCAATGCTTACGGTCTGAGTACTCGCATTTTATTACAAGACTACAAAAGACTGCCATTGTTTGTAAAATCTTCTCATTACAATCTGAAACATTTAAACATTTCTAAAATTGTTATTGTACAAAGAAATAATTTAAATTGCTGCATAGCTAATAATTAATACTACTACTTGGTCCAGCTTCAATGAAAGTGACAAATATATAATATTTTTTTCATTTTTAATAATGGCATCGCATGACTCTGTGCATATTGCAATATATAATATTAATGCAAAAATTATCCTTGACACTGACAATATGCCCAGAGTTGCCATAATTGAACAAAAGTCCACACATTTTCTCTTCCTGCACAAAATACTCTTTTTTTTTAGTTGTCAGTTAGCCAACTACATACATACATACATACTTATTATAACAATTAACGCTGCGCGGCAAATGTTTACTAAGCTAAGTAGTCTAAAATTATGTTTCCGAATACGCAATTATCATCAAAATATTAAATGCTCTTATATTGAAAGAGCTACAAATATAACAAATTTTTCAACTTTGTGTCATTACGTTTTTATCAATAACTACTCATTGTGAAATTAACGTTGTTTCAACATGCTAACAAAAAGCTACATTATGATTGCTTGATTTAAACTTCATTTGGATATTAGACCTACGAAGTAGGGTTTGAGAAAAAGCTGGCAAACAAAATCTCTTTTTCTTTTGTAAGGTAAAGATAGCATTTTAAAATGTGTGCAAAACAATATTTTCGTATCCTAGCTCAAAGTAAAAAATTGACGTTTTAAAGGAAATCGATTGGAGTTTAGCTGAGCGATGCTTGTAAATTGTAGCGAATTATACCGTTACTTTGCGCTGCTGCGTTATGTAGGTCACACGAATTTTTATTTAACGAATACATTTTTTAACAATCATTTTAAGAATACGTACATGGGTTTTTTAAAGATTTATAATCTATAGCTGTGAATTGTTCTTAATTTAAAATGTAAAATACCGCAATTTAGTTTTGTTTTGCACTAGATTTTGAAAGCATCAGTAAAGTAGAGTAATGAAGTAAAGATTTTATGAACTATTACAATTAGACAAATGAATTTTGTTAAACAATTGTGTATAAAAGCAGTGCCTAAGCTCCAGCATGGAAGACCTGAGCCGTAATCATGACTTTTTTCTATTTTAACATTAAATACTGATGCAGCTTTACATAACAGATCTGTTAACATTGTGCATAGCTACAAATTATTATTTTATGGCGTATCTATGCTGGTACATGAATAATATAATAGTAAAATATAATAATTGTAAAATAGTAACTTCGTTTATTTAATCATAAAGTTTAATTCTGAGTTTTGGCGGGATGTCGAAAAATACTTATTGTGCTCTTGTTTTATTTTTACTTTCTTGGTGTATTTTGGAGTTATATCGGGTAAATTTGATGGCATTTTGTTCGATATAGGTTAATTAAAGTGCACAAGTGTTGTGAATTAACATATTAGTGCGAAAATATGTTTTTTCGGCTTGCCTCCAAAATTCCATTGGTCACGTTCTGGTAAAGAAGCCATCGCTTTACTGACTTGACGCACTGATTACTGACGACTTACTGACTTTACTTATTATTACTCGACCAGTTTCACCGAAACTGGCAAAAACGTGATGCAAAAATTAAGTATAATATAACTAAATAACGCTGGCTATATGCAGAGTTTGCGATGCCATAATTGAAGAAAAAAAAGTTTAATTCTTCATTGTGCTAAATTTATTCTGTTATGCACACCTATTTACATTTATTATTTAAAGATTTTTATTATATGTTATTGTATTTTATGGTAAACTAACAGCTGAATTATTATTACAAGTGCAAGATTTTTTTATATAAAATAATATTGATCTTTTAAAAGAGAAAGTTTCTTATAGTATTGTTTTTATTTAATTTATTTCCTTCTCTTTCATTATTTCTTCAAATGGTCACGTCTATTCACTTTTTAAACAAAAGGTCTTGGGCACTATGCACAGAAAAATTCAAAATGCATAACTTAAAAGATGAAACTAAACCATGCTTGGAAAGCAGAATTATTGTTAATTTTTATATATGTACATGATATTTATTACGTTTTAAAACAATAAAAATAATTCAAATTGTGTGACATCACAAATCATTTTCTTATATAAACTGTATGAGAGTGTCACTTTTTGACATTTCATAAAAAGGAAGTCCCAAGACTGGATTCTTTGTATGTATATTCCAGTCAGTAAATTTTCTGAAAATGACCAAAGCCACAAATGCAATAATATATAGTTCAAAATAAAATTTCATTATCACTGAACCAGATGCAAATGGAAGAAAACAGCGAAGAAGAAGAAGAAGAGGAGGAGGAGGAAGACATTAGGCAGGACGAACAGGGCGAGACGGACCTGAAGCGCGGCGAGCTGGTGACGGTGGGCGACGGCGACGACCAGCAATACGTGGTGCTGGAGGTCATTCAACTCGAGGACGGGAGCGAGGAACAGATCACCGTCGTCACGCCAGATTATGTCGAACAGGAGGAGCGAGGCAATGGTAGGCTCACATTCACGCTTTGTCCGTTTCGTTTCGCTGGATGTGATCCGACTGGAGGACGGCACCGAGGAGCAGATCACCGTCGTTCCGCCCGAGGCAACTGTAGGCTCACGTTCATTGCTTTGTCGGTTTTCCTTTCATTTTAGTTACTGCTTGTAACATGAATGTAAATCGAATTCTCCAAATTGGTTCACCAACAACATGCAGGTGAACAGCCTGGTGGAGTTAGCTTCAAGCTTTTCAAAAAAGGGGAGTGACACATGCAGCACAGCAGCACCATCACCTGCACTAGGCCTTAAAACTATACCATTAAAATCCCTTTCAATTAGAACATTTAAGAAATTGGAAATCATTATCCGTTTATACAATAATGGTTACCATTATACCTTATACCATGTGTGACAAGATTTCTTTAACTAGAATTTTTTTATCGACATTTGTTACCAATTGATCTATAGTGTTTCGCTTAGTTAACGATCAGAGATCGTTGAGTTACACTATTCTATGTATGTATATATTATATTCAATGTAATATTAAGTCTGTCTGAACTACCTTGCTCAATCTAATAAAATATAATTTTCAGGCTACACCCTATTTGATAAGAAGGACCCTCTCATACTAAACAGAGAGGTTGGCAGACAAAATAGAGCAGGAAGAAGTATAAAACTTGAGAAAGATGTTGATTCATGCTTTGGTTTTGATGTAAGTATATAATTTTTCATTTTACTCACAATGTCAATGTTCTGTTGATAGTTTAGCCCTATGGCTGCCAGAATTATATCATAGGTTTCGGCAAGGAGTTTACTATAAACTGCATTTTATCCTTTTTGTAGACCTCAAAGGCTCGCAGAAAGATAACATGAACATGATTATTTAATTTTCGTACCGCCACTAATATATTTATTACATGTTAATATTGTTTCAGGAGGAAGACGAACCAGAAGACGACATCTCATACAGTGACAAGGTCGTATTACGTCTAGTGTAGAATAGCTACATGCATGAGGATGTTATTGTGTTATATATAGTGCATATAAAGATAAGGAATAAAATTGAGATACAGTGCATATAAAGATGAGGGATAACATTGAGTCATCTCCGTTTAGTTCCACACAAGTAGCGTAGCAAACAGTAGTGTGCAAAGTTGATTTATTTAGAAATCGCGCAGCCTCAACTATTTTGTGTTGCTTTTTCTATACTTTTATTATGTTTTTCTTTTATTTATTATTATTTCACAATGTATCACTATTTCTTAAATTATGAGTTATTAAAATTATGAATTTTCATAAAACTTAAATTGCATGCTTATATACATTGTAATTTCATAATAGAAACTCAACTGAGACTAATTTTACAAATGGAGGGTGCAGGTTTTAATGTATGTATATGATAATTGTGATATTTTGTTACAATTACTTAATTTTTACTTACATAATGTAATAACTGTAAATATCACGAATGATATCTTTTTAATAAATTCAACTATAGACCTTCAGTTGTAATGTATCGATCGAATAACATAACCTGGCACGAAGAAAACACGCATTCCAACATATTGTAATATATAGAGTGTCTTGAAAATATTATAAATGCAATTTGTTACTATGTAGAAGAATCAAGTTACAGTAAATTTTACAACAGTAATTACTCTCTGATATATTTCTCGGCCAATTCTGCAAAATAAAGTTTATAAGTACTTAGTACAAAAGGATTAAGGACTGTTATACAAACTTGCAAGAGCCCTTACACCTTCGTAATCTGGAAACTGTCGCTAAGTACGTTATTAGGGCTCTTTCAATTTAGAAGCCGAAGCCGTGCGTTTGTCGTGTTGCGAACGGACGGCGCGGCGGCGGTTTGTTTTCATACAAAATGCGCGGTACGGCAACAGTGCGGCGTCAATACTGCCAACGCACGACAACAGGACGCAACGTCGAAAACTCCACTTGTTTACTAAGCTGTTGAATAGTGCGGTGAATCGTGAATAGAGACGTAAAGGCAAATTTTATCGAATTTTCATTTATTACTTTACTTAAAATTTATGACATAATTTTACTTTTAATAAATTAAACTTATTTGTTGTTTGGTTTATTTGTAGAAACATGTTCTAGGCATTCGTAGGTAATTCAAAAAAAATGATCTTGTTTTAAACCATTTTAAAAATTATGGGAAGAACCAAAATTACATGTTAACGATAACATCATTGATACTCTTTTACGGGGACCTCGTTTGATGTTTTTCAACAAGAGCACTAACATTAATTTTCTTTTGTCAGAGCCCATGGCTTAACTGCTGTCAAATATATTCACATCACTAGCAAACAAACGCACAGCAGTCAGATTTAAATGTAGGCTATTGATGTTGGACTACTGCCGTACTGCAGCGGCACGATAAACGGTCTAAATTGAAAGCGCGCTTAGCGGACGTCTACTCACTATAAACTACCTCTCTGGTAAATTGTATCTTTTTGTAAATATAACAAGCGGTTTTTATTGTGGATCCAGCAGACTTTGCCCTGCCTTAAATGTACTAAAAATATAATACTACAATTAGTTTCAGTAAAGAAACAAAAAAAACTTTAAATTTTGTGCAAATAAAGTCAGAATCATTTAAAGATAAGTTTACGGACGTCGCTGACTTACAAAACTCGGTGTGTCATTTATTAAAGTTGTAAAATTAGTACTAACATCGTGCAAGTTTTAGAATTTACATTTAAAACACACACATAAATATTTGCAATGCCGAAACGAAACTAGGTACAACAATTCTCTAAGCCATAAATGAGCAGAAACGTGATTTCGAAGAATGCCGTATTTCAAATAAAGATTGCTATTTTTAGTTGCTTTACGTGTCCAAACATTTCACCTCTATCTTTTTGAAAGACACGGCATGACGAACAAATATTTAAAAGCAATTGATGCAATTGACCTTCAAAATAATTTTCTACCTCTTTTTAACCCCGTTAGGCGATGAGTTTCAATATCTCTTCCATCAGTTCTCCATCCAATATCTCTTCCATCAGTTTTGTTAAAGAATATTTATACAAAATTTGAAGTAGTTCGGATCAAAGAATCATGTTGTCCTATATAAAATTAGCTCACTTTGTTCACCCCCTTAGGGCTATAATTTCAGAAAATCCTTTATTATCGGATGCCCACGCCATATAAAGAACACATCCTCCAAGTTTCAGATTTTTACGATCACAGCGGCTGCCAGCCATTTCGGACAAATCATTTTATATTATTATAGATAAAATTAAAAAAAATAAGAATAAATACAATATGTGACCCCTTTTTTCACCGCCTTAGGGCAAATGCTTTCGCTCATATTTCGCCTTTAAATTGTTTTTTTTTTTCAATGAATAATATTGAAGGTTTAAATGCAGTACAAATCGGATCAAATGATTTTGAATTCTCAGAAATAAAATCAATTTATTTTAATAGTTTTAGGTTTGCCTTTTTTCTGAAAAAAATTCTTGGAACCAAACAAGCGCCCGGGATTCGTCCCCGTAGACTTTGGTATTCATAGTTCTTTGAGTATTTTTGGGTTACATTATTTCTCTTCTCTTTAGATTGGAACATTAAAATTATAGGTAATTATGTTTCATTATCATGGGAGATTTTTTTCTCTGTGACTCGTAGGTTTGTCAACGTGACTGATACTATGATTGTGTACAGATACTGCGCACACCATCATGTGAATGTGTGGGTGGGTGCCAGCTTAAATAAACCACCTATAACAGTTGTATAAATTTGAAGTACGCTTGTCGTTATGTTATCTACTTGATCATACTACGTCACTTCCGCTTACTAACCAACTTTAGATAGCAGGCGAGGCAACATGAGAGTTGCCGTGTTGACGGCGTTGACGCGCCAGCCTAGTACTCTTTTTGTTTTTGACGTGATAACGTCTTTAAAATCGTTTTAGTCGGGTGACATGTTCAGAAACTTGTGTCACACCAAAACCTCACGAGCGCGATCGCAGGTATAACGAGAGAGAGACGGACCGATCTCCCGTCTCATCTCGAGCGCTGCCAGTCATTTCGTGAAACTTGTCACGCGGAATCCTCACGAGCGGAGGCTGGCATAGCGTTCGAGTGAGTGGACCGATCTTCCGTCTCTCTCACTCTAGCGGCATACAAACGAATGGAGATTTTCTCGTGCGGACGTTATCACGTAAACATCTCGATCGTAAACCTACTTTACAAACAATTTGCCGTTTTTTTTTCTTTTAATGTACCGCAGACCGCTATCGAGATTGTATAAAACTCATCATCAAAAGTCATTTCTACTTAAAAGTTAGAACAAAAGGGAAATGATTGCGAAAACGCCGACTGCTATGGTCGCTGCGTATTGTAAACTAAAAATGGCATACCGCGCTGGCGCGCCCGTGAGTGTGATAAGAATTTTTTAATACAGTTGCTAAAAAAGTGGCGTATTGCAGGGACGTATAGCGTTCGGGAAGTGGGCTATTACACACTCGTGCGTTTTCTTTACCTTTTCCGAACTCGTGCGTTCTCTTTCCCAACTGTCAAAATAATGTCTATTAAAAAAAACAACCACGAAGTTTAAGTTTTTATGATTCATGCAAATATTTCTAAAAAGAAGCTACTAATTTGTTTCAATATCAGATTTAATGATTTGATTCAATGAGTTAGGTTAGGTTTTATTTCATTTCATCTCATTAACATTTTCATTTCATATCAATAAAAAAAATCTACTGAAGACTTGGCTGTATGGGCATAGTTCCCTTTTGCCTACCCAGAATGGGTGAAGAAAACAAAAAAAATCTCTGCATATAGGTATTGTTTTACGGCTTGGAGTTTTGGCGGGAAATCTGAAGGGACAAGTTGTGCTCTTGTTTTATTTTCATTTTCTTGGTGTATTTTTGAGTTATATCGGATAAAGTTGATGGCGTTTTTTTCGATATAGGTTAAAAACATTGCACGAGTGTTGTGAAATAGAATAACAGTGCGAAAACATGTTTTTTCGGCTTGCCTCCAAAACTCCTTCGGACATGTTCTCGTAAAGTAGCCATCGCTTTACTTGAACATCTGACTGACTAGACTGACTGATACCTGACGACTTACTGTTTTATATAGAAAATTAGATGCAGAAATTATACTTGACACCGGCAATATGCACAGAGCGTAATGCCATTATTTAATATTGAAACGAAAATATTGAATGGCTGCAAGGATTTTATCCAATGCCGTAAAATGAATTTAAAAAAATCTTTTACTGCTGGCGCCATTTTTCAAAAATGTTCTTTGCGAGTTTTTATTATTTTATAAATTGCTTCATTTTTTCGCAACTGTATTAAAAAAAGTTGTTCAGTACACGTGCGGAACCGTCATTGGAAGGAGTTCCGACTGTCAACCCTCACCTCCGGCTGCGCCTCGGCTCGGGTAGACATTTGTCGGAACTCCTTGCAATGACAGCCTTTCCGCACTTGTAATGAAATATACTATTTTAATACAGTTGCTCAAAAAGTGGCGTATTGCAGGGACGTATATCGGTCCGGAAGTGGGCTATTACACACTCGTGCTTTTTCTTTACCTTTTCCGAACTCGTGCATTTTCTTTCCCAACTGTCAAATTAATGTTAAAAAAAAGCAACCACGAAGTTTTAGAAGTTTTTATGATTCATGCAAATATATCTAAAAAGAAGCTACTAATTTCTTTCAATATCAGATTTAATGATTTGATTCAATAAGATAGGTTAGGTTTCATTTCATTTCATCTCATTAGCATTTTCATTTCATATCAATAAAAAAAATTCTACTGAAGACTTGGCTGTATGGGCATAGTTCCCTTTGCCTACCCAGAATGGGTGAAGAAAACAAAAAAAAAAGCTCTGCATATGGGTATTCTTTTACGGTTGGCGCCATTTTTCAAAAATGTTCTTTGCAAGTGTTTAATTTTAAATTGCTTCAGTTTTTCGCAACTGTATTAAAAATAGTTCAGTACACATGCGGAACCGTCATTCCTAAGACTGTCATCCTTGTCGACTTCCAACATTAATTTGCCGGAACTCATTGCAATGACAGCCTTTCTGCACTTGTAATGAAATATACTATTACAACGCTCCAAATCGAGTCGATCTATATGGCGTGGCGCCGAATGGCACAGCCGGCCGTGACAAGTGACGTAGTATGATCAAGTAGGTAACATAACGCACGCAAAGTACAGTATACATAGTACAGCATTGGTCATTACATGGACATAAGTCATATCCAGCAAAAAACAATTACTATCAATAAATAATAATTGCTATTGAGTTTAAAATCATTTTATTTTTCGTAAGCTGATTAAAATACACACTGATGTTAAATCTGTATTTAATTGTATGTAATTGTTATAAATTGTCATAAATTAAAAAATATACATCTATGATTTTAGAAAAATCAAAAAATTATGACTCGTGAATAGTTTTAAAACAATCTATACCTACACCTATCGCCTTAAGATGATATGGCTGACACTTCTCATTTTCTGTGTCACGCAAACTACTTTATAATACCTTACTATAAAATTTAAAATAAACAATAAGTATAAGATTAAAATTACTGTAAAAGTACAGTACATTACAATACTTCTATTATTATTGATTGTATTTATTGAACAAACTATATAAATTAAATAAAAAATACATCTTTAAAGTATCTGATGCATGGAAATATCATCAATCAATGAAGAATCGATTAATCTGAGCAGCAAACTTGTGATAGCGTCATTCGCATCAGTACGATAAACTACAATGCTACGTGCGTCTGTGTGGTATGCGATTTGTGTTAGCGTCTCCTCAGCTTTGCGTATTTTGTTTGCTTTGACTTTTGTCATTGTTTTTGCTGAGTTTTCTTGTTAAGTTTTTTAGTTTATTATTATTGTTTTTGTTCGATATTTTAAGTCAGTCGATTAAATTTCCTTAGGTTACATCACTTTTAGTCACATAATGAGAGTGATTTTTACAATTATGAAAGTGTCATGGATATCATCTTACGGCGAAAAGACTATACTTTTAATTTAGCAAAAATATAGTCTTCATATTAATGTTAAATAGGTTATATAGAGAAATCAGAAATAACTGGAGATACATTGAAACGTTTGGTGTATTCATATGCCAGTTTCTTGTAACTTTTAAGAAAAACTAACTATATTTAATGTTACTCAGTCACACGGTAGTATTTGTATAGGAAATGCATTGTATAGGAACGAAATTAATGTAACATACTTTTTCGTATAAAAGCTACATTATGTTTTGCTGTATTTTCTTTGTAAAATACCATTAAAAATGGAAGCATACGTATAATGTAAAATATTGTTAATTATACTTTTAAGATGAATGAATCAGGCGGTAGTTTAAACCCAACTTTAAAAAATTCCAAGGTCAGCCAGGTCAGGTCGGTCAGGTCAGAAATGGGTAAAAAGGTTTTGAAATCCTACAAGATGTACTAAACGTGACTTTTTTTACAAAATAAAAATATATCCGCCAGTGAGTTCAGTATTTTATATAGGTCGCAGCCGTATGGTTAAAATAAGCCACTCAATTGACCGGCTAGCCGGCTAGAGAACTAACAAAAATCTTCAAAGGGCTAGTTTAAAATAAGCCGACTAGTTGGACGTTCAGTGCTAGTTTAACTATCGGCCTTTTTTTTGTATCGGGGAGAACCTTCAAAAGGTACCCAGCACGTTGGGAGAGGACACCGGGTTATGTGGGATTTGAACCTCACTAAAACCCCCTCGGTGGCCTTCCTCTGCGTTTGGGGAGGACTCCGGGATCTCCCATGGAACGCACCGGTGTCCTCCATACGCGACGCCCTGGTACGGGCCCATCTTTGGGAGAGCAGATGTGATCTCCTGCACCTTCCGATGCTTACGGCGGCCTGCGGTCACGCACACACCGCCGACCTTCCCGGGGCTGGCTGGACGGATCGAGCTCCCACTCACACCGCCCGCAGCCCGCACCGCCCGGATTCAGTTTAATGCCGGCGTTTAATTAATGGAATAGCCTGTCAATTGAGTGGCCGATTTAACCAGATTGCTGCGACATATACATGTTGTATAAAATATAGCTGCTTTTTATTAAATTTTTATTGCGTATTTGCCTGCATTACTGTGTACCAAAGCTTCTTTTTACAATCTGACTATGTCTAGTCTGTAGATTTGAATTTGTTTCACAATTTCCTTGAAGTATTGGATATATTTCAACTGAAACTATTATAAAAAAATAACAAACTGGGATGATACAGTTAAAAGAATCCTATCGTCAAGAGCTCATTGGTAATAGTTGTTTGCTACCTAAAGTTCCAGAAGAAATCAATTCTACTGCATCAAAATTCCCTTACAAGGATTCAAATATTGTAAATAAAGTATCAAATTCAAACCTATACGACCTCATTTTATTATTGTTCCATCATGTAATATATTCAGCAAAGTCAAATAAGTATAAGCTATATGCACTTTTACACTTAATAATAATTGTGTGCTTGATGTCATAAATTCTTGCAAAATGTGTCGAGGAATCTATGTACCGTACCTACACTGTATTTTTTTAAGTATTTGAAATTGTTGTATAGTATGTATAGTTTGTTTAGTTTGAATGTACACTTTTGACAAATTTTCCTTGGCACACAATTCCATTATGCAAGTTCTTGTATGCAAGTCATGATGTTTGCTAGTTACTTTTTGTAGATTATTTTTATTGCATGACAATGTTCAGGCAGTCAGTAAAATGTACAAACGTTATGACTATAAATGATACATGTTTTAAAACTTGTTGCTAAGATAGTCTAGGACCTTGTTCATCATCCAAGTAAAGTGTCGATTGGTTACGTCCCAAAAAAGTTAATTGGCAAGTAAAAGCTACGAGTACGGGTCAGTTTATCATATGATTAGTGCTAGTCGAACATCGTGAAATTGAAATTATTGGTGACTTTAACCGACAATTAGCGTACTTGTCACTTTACTTGAAGGTGGTGAAAGAGGCCCTTAGGTTTATAGTTAAATATCCCTTTAAAATTGCAAACAAGACGTCAATGTAATTTTTCAGTCCGTTGTACATTTTACTTTATTTATTGCACACTTTCATAATTTTAAGTTACCTTTTTTTACTTTGACATGCGGCTACTATAGTAGATTTGCTCTTTGTGTATGTAATGCTTTAATTTAATAGATTAAATAATATAAGTAATTGTATTTTCCCTTAATTATTAGGAGTAATATGAGATACGTAGCAAATTAAGATTTCTGTTATTGTATTATAAAAGTAAAAGTAAATAGAACCTTTAATTTTTCTACCCTTTCATAGACAATGACATATTTTCCTGATTTAAGTTTTATATGTGATAGGAATATGCTTATAAAATAGCTTCCATTCGAAGTCAAATGATGTGATCGCATGTGCAAGCTTGTCTTTTCATCAAACATCTTGCATAATGGAAGCGTGCCGTAGTGTTCGTTGACTTTACAGAAAACCCAATAAACAGAATCGTAAAATTATATCTTTTATTTTTTTTATATCACACTAATTAATAGCAAATGATTCACATTAACCACTAGTAGGAAACAGCAACGAATTTTGCCAATTCCCCTTTATTTTAGAAACAATAAATTTAATAGTCCTTTTCAACTTACTTGAGAAGGTTTTTAGACAACATATTTTTTTATTCAACCTTTTTATGTCCCACTACTGGGCACAGGTCTCCTCTCATAAGTGAGAGGGATTTAGGCCATAGTCCACCACGCTGGCCAAGTGCGGATTGGTGGACAAAATATATGAAAGAATAAATACTTTTAAAATATAGTTGCAGCGAATGAGTAGTTTTCACGATGAACAGTGAATATTTTCAAGAATGCGGACAGTTTTTGATTACTGATCAATGTACAATAGATCTTAAATCTATTGTGCATTAATCCTTAAACCTACACTACACCTCGACTTGAATTCTCACTGAAATTCCACAAACGCGTGGATGTAACATTTACATCGACGACTACTATAATAATAAATCAAAGAATACCACGCTTTGCGAATCCAATGTTCACGTTCACACTAACCTCATTTTCTTTACAGATTGTTATTGATGGAAGGACAATAAAAGGATATGTTAATAAGGTATATAAAAACGCATTAACATTGCTGTTCCATTTTGCTAAGTAATTTACTTATGATTTGCTACATATAGCAGGTTTAATACAAAGTGCACATATTTATGTATGTTTAATTTTCAGCAAAAAAACTGCGTTAACGTGTCACTGGAATATGACAATCAGGTATTAAAATTACAATAAATTTAATTGAAAATTAGTACCTATTAAAGGTGGTAAGAGCCCGCCTGGGCTTTGACTGTCTTTCCTCCGATTGTAATGAAGAGAAAAAAAAATTCTTTATTTTTTTGGATAAATACAAGTCGCCATACAAGAAAATATACAAAAGTATTGTGCTTTTTTTTGCCGCATGTTTCGTCTCGGTTGTCTGATCTTGTTTTACGATTCCGATCAAATAACCATGAACAAAGTTGTGATGCGTTTACAATATACATTTAATTTCGATCAGAAATAACTAAATAGGTACAGTCATTTTGGGTAACTTTGAATTGACGTTTAACTTTGAACAAAGTTGGAAAAAAGATTTAACAATTTATTACATTATGATATTTAATATAATAACTGTGTTAAATGGATTGGCAAAATGTTTTTGTACCAAATGAAAATTAAAGAAATAAACTGTCAATGCCATAATTCTAAAAATTCCCTTCTTTTCCGTGGTGAAGTTGCTGGAAGTTTTTGAGCTCTGATTTGGAATCGTAAACTAGTCCACTTTGATTCATATGGCAAAACCAAGCTATTTGATCCTTTTTTTACGTCAGTGTAGATGGAATTTTTATAGATTAGGTTTTTAAATTTAATAATACATTCTTTTTATTTTACCTAAACCTTAAAATATTAAGGTTTTTTACATTCTAAAAAAATATTAAAGTTACCCAAAACTCATGATAACTTTGAATTCGAGTTTTAGGGGAAATTATGGGTAGTTCTGTTGTTTCTTCCGTAAATTTATTTTGTTAGAAAAATAAACCAACTCAAAAGGACACTATTCATTCAATAAAATAAAGGTATCATAAATAGAAATCAGTTTTAATAATACAAATAATGTAAAAAATGTTCAAAGTTACCCGAATTGTACGTACATTCTGTTTCATTTATTAACTAAAGCTGGCCAGTATCAAAACACTATTATGTACCTAGTAACATAACCCTACGAGGAAGTAATTTAGTGTGTCCGTAACATTCATACTTTTTTTCATAATAGGCGTGATGACAGATTTTTAAATATCTTCCCTTATTGTAGGTACACGTCTCCTATTTAAAAAAAAAGTTTATTTCAGCAATAAACTTAAATTTTAACGTAAAATGATGTATTTTCTGCTATGTAATTTGAACACTCGTAGGTGTCATGGCGTCGGCTTGCTCGTCACACCCTAGTAAACATTGCATTATGTGTATTGCGAGTGTACGCCAAACTTCAAGCAACACGATGACTTTACTGAGACGTGACGTCCGTCATTCGCTCTGATTGGCGTTTCAGATAACATGGCCGATTGCAGTATTTTATATTTTTATTTTATTGAAAATCTTATTAATCTTAATGTTTATATTAAAACGGGATCATTTTTAGAACCCTTTTAGCATACATTTTCCTGTAAAACCATTTATTCTCTGATTCTTTAATAATGTCTTCATGTCTATTGACAATTTTTGACTCCATTTATGTATACAAATATTAATTTCTGTAGCTTGTCGTATTGCAAAACTAAATAACGCATCAAAAGTTTCACATATTTCAGGAGAAAAATGAGCCAGCCAGCATGGCTATTACATATCATAAGGTAATATTGACACTCATAATTCTCATCTCCATGCATCTGAATATCTGAAAGAATTTGTTACTAAGAGTACCTAGCAAAAGCGGTTTAGCGCTCTCTGTTATTAATGTTTCATGTAGACATACAAAATTAAATGGCTTTGGAGTCCTAAGGTTTTTCAAGTATCGATGCTATGAATGGAATTGACACAGATGTATGAAATTATGCTCATACAATTAACATTAAAGTAGAAGAGTAAGGCTCCTTGTCGACCTCTCGACGCCAGCCGACGTGTTTGTTGTTTTAGGCAATCTGACTTAGGAAGGAAGTCTGATTTAGGAACTAATTTATCCCCATCTACTGGCAGCAACTCTATAGTTCGTTTTTTAGAAATTTCGTGAACAGAAATCAAAAACATAATCACAAATTGTCACATTAGATTCGCGCTTCGGACTGATTAAGTGATTAGAACGGTTTATTGACAAAAGTGGTCTGTAAACCGCAAACTATTTCATTTTTGCATATAAATAAAAAGATCAAACAATATTTGAGCAGATCCATGACGATATTAAATATCCACTAAGGTAATATTTCAAATAGCCGAGTAGCATGTTTGTTTAGACTTATCATTTTTGTTACTTATACCTATCTTTAAAAATCGGACTAAAATATCCTTAATTTTTACAGGATCAAAGTGCGAATGATCAGATTCCAATGTTATATCAAGAAAAGGTAAGCAGTCCTTTGAAAATGTAAAACAATCATTGTTTTAATATGACTACAGTTACATTTCTCAGAAATTATTTAGTTATTATATCTTTATTGATGAAATAACTGATTTAGGCTCGATTTTTCAATCCACGGCTAAAACTATTCGTCTATTAAATGTTATCGCTGCCAACGTTACTCATATGACATACAGTACAGGCGAAAATATTAACTGACCAATTTATCTGAAATTAACTAAAACGTTGTGTTACAGACCAAGCATGAACCTGAAGAAATGTCTGCGGATGACAAGTTATTTGCGCCCACATTAGAGGCAATAGCTGATTTACCAAATGACAGTCTTTTGACATTGGTCACCATTATAGCGGTATGTAAATATTCATTATAAACTACATCACTCAAAACTCTTAGTAAGATTATGAAAATTTAGCTGTGATCGCTGTAAGTCCGTATTAAAAATGATCAAATATATTGATTTTAATGTACTTTCTCACTGAAATGAGATGTTTTACCGCGGTAAAAAATATGTATATTATTACGAGGAGCGGCTGATAAGTACGCGGCCTAAGGTACTTAATGAAAGTCCCTGTAGCTTCGGGATTAAGAATAGAGCTACGGTATCCCCTGCCTGATCGTAAGAGGCGACTAAAAGGGGACTTCCGGGGTTGCGGACGGGGAGAGTCGGAGCTCGATCCGTCCAGCCAGCAGCCCCGGGAAGGACGGCGGTGTGCGTGTGGCCGCATGCCGCCGTAAACATCGGAAGGTGCAGGAGAGCACATCTAACCTCCGAAGATGGGCCCATTCTGGGCTCCACGCGTGGAGAACACCGGTGCGTTCCTTAGGAGATCCCGGAGTCCTCCCCAAGCGCAGAGGCAGGCCACCGAGGGGGTTTTAGTGCGGTCAAATCCCACATAACCCGGTATCCTCTCCCTAGGTGCCGGGTACCTTTTGAAGGTTTCCCCCCCGACACAACAAAAAAAAAAAAAAAAAAAAAAAAAAAAAAAAAAAGGTACTTAATGAAAGAAATATAAAGTTTTATATTTTTTATTTTTCAATGTAGTCTGAAATACACTTTTCACATCGTGAAAATAACACTTTGATTCCACCAAAAAAAATTTCAGAATTTTTCTATTTAAAATGGCTTTCTACGGCCGCCTTCATCTCATTGTCATCCGAAAATCTTCGTCCCCGTAGCTCCTTTTTAAAAAGAAAAAAAGTCACTTGGAGCCAGGTCTGGACTATAGGGTGGGTGGTCAATTTCAGAAAATCCCTGCTACTCTCTAGTCGTCGCTGCTTGTCAAGCGGTGTGAGCATTCGCGGTACCCAACGCGCACATTTTTTTTCCTATTTAAATGTCCATGCAAAATTTCTCCAACTCGCTCTCTACTAATCTGTAGCTCTTCTGCTATCTGCCACAATTTTATTCTTCGATCAGCCAATACTAACTTTTCAACATTTTTGACATCTTCTTTTTCTCGTATGTCACTCACCAGACTACTGAATATCTCCACGCACAGAAATTATTCCAGTAGATCACTGCATCGTGACATTCGCGACGTAAGAGAAGGAATAACAAACTCACTCTTTATGTCTGTCTCGATATCTAGAAAAAGGATTTATAAGCATTAGATGTGTTTTAACCCACTTTAAGGGTGTGTTGCACCATGTAACTCGTATAACTATAACTAAACCCGAACTCACCGTCAAATCTTCGATTAAGCAACGTTTGTGTTGCACCATTTAAGCTATGGTTGTAATGGCCACAATTCAAGGAGCGCCTGCCTTTCTATAATGGCGTCATAACTTAACGTTAACAGCTTGATTTTGGCCGGTTAAAGCTAATGTTATGGTTAAATATCAAATCGAGTGAGTATTAATTAACTTTACCGCCTATTAACTTTAACAATCAAGAAAAATGTGAAACACACTATTGTTAAATTCTAAAGTTAGTTTCGACCGAAACTATAACTAGGCCTACGGTGCAATCCACCCTTAAAAAATATTATCAGTTTGACCTGTATGCATGTTTGTGATTTTGTTGCAATTAGATCACGTATCCTAAATTTCCAAGTTTACCAAGTTAAAAAGCAGTTCATGTTTCATTAAAATCGGTTCAGTAGTTTTGGATTTATGGAGGGCATGAATAGTAGGTAAATAAATTCAGTAGGTATTCGAAGGAGGTTTAATTTTTTAATTCTTACATACTTTTTTGCTCAGGAGGATGATGACGTTGAAACAATGCCGCTTTCTTATAACAACAAGGTATCTTTGATTGTAATTAATCATATGTACTTCCTTAGCATTTTTAGATAATTGTTTCTACATTATTTGAATAGATGTAGTTTCCGTTTTTAGTTGATGTGGTAATAACACTAATGTTACTATTACAGGAAAATGAAATCCCGGAGATACCTGAGGAGGGAGAAAATATTACATATATCGATAAGGTAACCTTTTCTATTATTTAATTCACCTACATCACTGTATTTAGAAGACCTACATAAAATTAATTTACCTGCTAACTATATTTGAACGATTATGTTCGTCTGAAGTCTTATTCTTTTATGATGTTGAACCATCTATATTATCTTGATAAATCGTTATACATAGAAAAGCGAAGTAATAACTTAAGAGAAATAGACGCAACTTCAGTGACAAAATGTTTCACATATTATATTTGAGTTATGCTAAGACCTCAATTAATACGTGTGTTTTAAAACAGCATGATCTATATTATATAAGCATTCTATAGTGAAGATAATATTGGCTAAGTAATGACTTCAATACGGAGTTTAAACTAAAGGGGATGTTTACTTATCTCCATTACAATTGTTAGTTGAAATAGGTGACAAAAATATTCCTAATTTCAGAATTCGGAGAACACCATTATAGACGAAGACGCGTACGGTGAAAAAATTGTTCTGCGGCTTGTTTAAAACCAAAGATAAAGTTTATATTAGATTACACGAATATTTTAAAGTTAGTTTATATAAACATAAATGTCTATTATATTATATCTTTAACAGTTCGTGTGTTTATGTTGTAGGTAGATACGTATTTGGTATTTTTATTTGATGTATTGTACTTTTATGTAAAACCATAAAATTATGATCGAATGATATGATGATACATTGCTTCGAATTATGTATTCGGTGAACACGGTAACGCCAAATTGAATATTATTTAACTTATGTGTACGTTACTCTAGCAAGAAAGTGTCACCAAGATTGATAAGAGTGGAATGTATAATTAGTTCCCCAATCTGCTGTAAATATGCGCCATATAAAAAAATTTTGTGCATGTTGTAGTTTTGAAAATAAACTGGAATAACTATTCCTGCTGGGGTAACGTTGCGCCAAAGTGTACCTACATATATGCGTTTTCGAATAATGTTAATAAAAGTCAAAACGACGGCGTCGTACATTTGACGTTACCATACAAAAAACTGGTTCAACGTAAGATGTGTAGGTGTTAACCAAAACTTAGTGCGTTTAGTCAAGTAATACGTAAGATTGGATATTTATCTTACGTATTATTTGACTAATTATATTAAAATATTTCGCATTAAGTAAATATAAACGAAAACAAAAACAGTTACATAACGGCTGGTTATACGACCAAATTAAAATGTCAACATTGGTCT
This sequence comes from Pyrgus malvae, assembly GCA_911387765.1. Lineage (NCBI taxonomy): Eukaryota > Metazoa > Arthropoda > Insecta > Lepidoptera > Hesperiidae > Pyrgus > Pyrgus malvae. Next base: position 27,373,285 of record OU426947.1, read on the forward strand.
CGATAGATTTAACTCTCTTATAGGCCTATCTTGTGAGCCAGTAGGTACGGTGTAAAGCTAAATTTATTAATCCTTAGTTTAAAACGGTAAATGCATTTTATAAGCTTTACGTGTTGAAATTCTTATTGATTTCCGTATCGTGTAAATCAAGCCTAAGGATAGCATTATGGCCCAGCAGATTCTATTTACTGAATCGTTTATTTAGGTAAAATGGAAATATTATGAACATTCTATTTAATAAAATGACAAAGGGTATAATATCCGCTTGGGACAGAAGTTATTTCGTTCACCACACCATACCACCGGCCACCAGTGGTATGGTAGGGATTTTTTTATTCCCCATGGTGCCACCAAACAATAAAATTTGATGTAACACAAAAATATTAGTATTGGGTAAGGTAGTTAAAGAAGACTTTAAAACAAGCACCTATGTTTCGCGATTTCGGATGGTTTCGTCCTCATTTTCATTAAATAAGGGAAATTTCGTGATTTTTTTTTAAATATAATTTTATATTTCTCTCTACTCTGTTGTAGAGGTGGGCGCCGACCTAAAATGGCGCGCTGGGGAAAATTGGTTGGCGTGGCGGCACCGAGCCGCGGCGTGGCTTTTTTGAAAAAAAAATTTTAATATCCGAATTTTTTTATTTGTGTTTTTTATATATTTATTATTATATTTTAGTTATATTTTATTTACGCGAGTAGGGTTCAAACGTAATCGCTTAGCATTTAAAACTAATCCAGCTATAGAAAAGACACGTTCGCTCGGGGTGCTCGTTGCAGGAATCGCGAGAATAGTCCTGGCAAGTGCAGCTAGTCCTGGGAAAACATTATTTTCTTCCGCCAATAGGCAAGAACATCACCGTTCAAGAATTTAACCTCTTTAAGATCGATCAACGCTTGATATCTTCAACATTCTTGGGAGAAATTTGACACTGGTGATTCATCAATGTTGTTGCAACTACTGACATTGAGTCAAAGAAGAGCTTGGTTGTGGCTCTGAGACATCACGAGAAGGTTCACTAGATTCGGAACGTGGCAGATCAGGGAATCTAATGAGTTCGTTAATGCAATCTGCCAGAAAAGCAGCACGGTTTGTGTTCATTTCGAATAAATATGAATCAATTTCTTTTAATCCTGAGTCGAGCTATTTGGTCGCTGGTCAAGGCTATCGAAGGAAACTTCTGTCGGTCGTCTCTTCCATCTCTACGCAAACCGGACGATACTCTGGCTCACACGGCAAAAGGGAAAGCCGATGTTCTGGGCCTTTAGCCGGGTCTGGCACAGGGCCCTTCTCGCAAAACCTCCATCTTACGGTCTTCTCGTGAGGCTATGCAACTGGGTGGCAAGCTTATTGTCTGAGCTGCAGATTAAGGTCATTGTTTACGGATGCTGCTCAGATATGAAGCCCATTAACGCTGGTGTTCCCCAAGGCTCAGTGCTGTCTCCTACACTATTCATTCTGCATATCAATTACATGCTGCAACAATCACGTGGTATACATTACTATGCAGATAATAGTACGGTGGACGCACTGTCTTGCACCTGTCGAGACAATGCCTCTCGGTCACAAGTGGAGGAAAGCAGAATCAAACTCGTGTCTGAAGTCGAGAGCTGTCTGGAATGGAATGGGGTCGACTTAACCTTGTTGAGTTTTACCTTACAAAGACACAAGTTTGCGCGTTTACCGCTAAAAAAAACCCCATTGGTTATAGCTCCCAAGTTCCAGGGCACCACGCTCACCGTTGGTGAAAGGGTCGGTATCTTGACATTATGAGTAAAGTGCAGTATCGGAGTCACTTGGACAAGGCCAATAATTCGATGCAAAAGTAAAAGTATAAAATGTTTAATAAACCTTTGAAATGCCTTATTTTTCACTTATGATATAAAATATGTAAGATACTGTTAGTAAGGCCAGAATACCTTTAACGAAAACAAGTTTTACAGAGGTATTTTGCCCTTATTGTCGAACCTATAAAATGAGCACCAGTTTATAAAACGATTTAGGCATTTTTAGGCATAGGTTATTTATAACTGCCATTATAACATTTCTAAGCACGGCGCTGCTATGAGGGTATTTTATGGTGTAGTTCTGTTAGTTAGCTCATAAATTCGGCCTTACCGTAGTAGCGAGAATGTATACACGTGGACTTTGTCTCGGTGTGCGTTACCCAGTGCAGCCGCTCTGGTGTAACCACAGAACATATTAAAAGAGGTTAGAATGGAAATGTGGGCGGGGCAGACGCGCCAAGGATATGAGCAACGCTCCTATCTCTACAGAAACACGCGATCGCGCTGCGATATGCGTTGGAGGTGTGGGCGGGGCAGACGCGCCAAGTGCTTGGGTGTGATTCGTTCATTTCAAATCGTGTGATTGTGCGGCGTAAGATTAGCTAGATCTGAAATTGCAAATATGTGCGTAAGCTTCATATTTATTTAAGTACAGATGTAGTCGAGGTGAAAGGTGGGACTGGATCAGCGACACCGGTTTTCATACGAACGGCGCATTATTGCCATTCTACCTCTTTTAATATTTACTGTGGGTGTAACTGACTGGTTGACAGCTTCTTATGTCACGCACACAGAGACAATTCAGATCGATTCAGATTTGTCTCGTGAGTAACCAAATAAACTTTTATATTCATGTGATATATTTATTATTATTTAGTTTACAATAAAGGGAGGAGTAAGCGGGCCTTTAATTTAAAATCCATAAATTTAGTTGTTTTTTTAGGGTTCCTTACCCGAACAGTAACAGTGCCGTTGCTTTAGGAAATTCAAAAATTATTAATTATTATTATGTAAACTAAGTTTTATAACATTTGAACTAAATTTTAAAATTTTGATGTAGATTGCGAAATCTAGATAAAAAAATGTTTGGAGAAGAAAAGATTAATCAAAATGATATACAATATTGCTAGGTGTAGAATAATATAGACTTCGAAAAGGCAAGACTCTTGGGATACATTGACCCAGCATTATAATTATAAAGACGAGGTATAAACTTATTGTTTATCTTAGTATACTTGAAAATGATCAGGCTTTTCAAGTTGTAATTAAGAGGCCGTATACGAAATTTTGCCGATTTCCCTGATTTAGCTGATTTTACATAATATAATAATATAATTTTACATACGAGTTTTATTTAAATGATCAGTCATATTGTGCAATAAAATTTATGGAAATACTGTATTTTAACTGAAAAATCTCATGTATTAAATCAGATAAATCTGCGAAATCGGCAAAATTTCGTATTCGGCCTCTTACGTAGAAGTAAATGATACACAACAGTTTGCTTCTTGATAGAAAAATTTCAAAATGTCTATGGCGTTTTTAAGCCTGCTATCCCATCGGCGCTTTGGTTGGTGGAGGAGTTGGTTGGAGGGTTGGTGCTCCTCAGACCAGGTTACGTCCTGGTGGCTACGTCCAATCGCAGAATGAGTTAACGTTGCGCATCAGGGCAGGATTTAGGGTAGGGCAACCGCGGCTACAACCCAGGGCCTCCACAAAAGAGAGGCCCCCACAATAAAACTTCGGGAAAAAATTAGATTCAGACAACAATACACTAGTTAACAACTTTTCCTTGCATGTTTTTTCGCGTTTTACAATACTTTGTACAAACATGATTACATTAAATATTAATAAAAATTATCGATCTATATATGTTCACTCCAATCAGGTAAAATATCAAAATCTCATATGGACTGCACTTAAAATTTACTTGATTATTGAGGGAGTATCACAATGGCTCAATGGCTGAGTGGGGTGGTGCTCGCCCGCAGCCTCGGAGGTTGAGTATTCGATTCCGGGTCTAGACAGGACTCCTGACTATTTATTTTTGTTCTTTCAATTATATATATGTAATTTAGATTAGCTTGAAATGGATTTCCGCAAAGTAACGCCTAATTCAATTAATTACCAAATATTTGATAAAAAATTTTTTTTCACAACATTCGTTGTCGGGTCGTGCGGCGAGCAAAACAATCTCAACATAGTGCGTACATAAGGTTTTTTTAGTCTACTCACCCTTTGTCGCGGCATAGCAACGTAATTTACAGTAGCTTAAATATGATTGGGTTTAAAAATATGATAGATACATTTCCCTTCTTTGAATTCTTGAAATTATTTATTGGAAAACTTGACAGAAAAGAATTGTCCATTTTATTTGGAAACATTTGGAGCCAAGGGGCCTCCACTCCTTTGTTGCCCAGGGGCCTCCACATCTCTAAATCCGATCCTGTTGCGCAACGTTTGAGAAACTCCAACGCTCGTAAAACGTCAGTGGTATAGCGGCCTTACTAGTAGTATGACAATAATCATGGTGGACATATTACATCGTTATACCCAATGTCTAGTCTTGCTTGACCAATCTTGCTTGCTATTTATTATACACGTCAGAAGTTTGAATTGACCAGTGAGATTAAATTTAAGAGATTTTGCTATTACTTCCTCACCGAACTGAGGGTCACGGCCCCATCCTTCCGACCCGGATGTAACAGATTTTGCCCTAACTTTGACCCTAGACTTCTGTGACTGATACTTACACTCAAAATACAGCAATTCACGGTTGCATTAATTCTCTAAACCAATTAAGAAGAATATGCCTGTAGCAGGAAAATATATAATAATATACATAATTAATATTTCAAGCCCAACAGTGGCGTGTTTGTGGAAAGAAATTTATTGTTTTAATTATTTTAAAGTCTTCCGTTTTACTTAAATCTTCCACCTGCGCGGTCTATAAAGCTGCGACATGGCGTGATGATATTATGTTCTGTAATAAACGGGGACATCAATTTTTCTACATTTTATTATACAAATTTATCTCTAGAATAAGGAATACAGTTTGTAGTGTTTTAGTAGTGATGACTACATCCGACGGGTTTGATTTAAAAGTTTGTTCCGAGGCAGTCACACACAAAAACCGAATATCCAAAAGTTAATCAAAGACAAACCCATATTATCTTTTTCACATTGTACAATTTTTGTATCAATGAATGTAATTCTGATAATTAAGTAGTACATGTTGTAACCGTAAATAGAATATTGTCAACATAAGTAGTAAGGATAAATCTACATTATATTAATTCAGCGTTATGTTCCTATTTTACATCGCATTGTGTTTAACGTAAAGAACTTCTATTTTCGTGTCACTTCAACATTTATCAAATAAATAACCGTGATCGGGCGAAAATGTTGGGTATCGCGATTACAGGCCAATCATGGTTATTAATTAGGTACTTATGTAGAACGATCGAGAAAGAAATCACAACTACAAATTTTGAAAAACGACTATTTAATTGTTACCCTCATGGTATCTTAGCTCATGATATTATCTTACTTATTCTCTAACAATATTGTTGAATTAGATACGTAAATAATTATCAAATAAAAATAACAACGTCAGCTGCCGTCAAGACCGCTAGCAAATCGAATGAAATCTTATTATAAACCTATTACCTAATAAAGAGGATGTCATTACAATGAAGATGTTCCTTACTTTGGTGAATAAGAATCGGCCAAAAAATGCGTAGTTGACGGCAGCAGAGACAATCTTAAATTCAAAATTCTTTACATGAATTTATTATTATAGTGTATAATATTGCACAAAAGTAAAGACAATGGGAACCTGTTGCTGTTTTAAATAGAATAGATTTTTAGAGTTTTGTATCAACTATACTTTTAAAATTGAATTGTTGGAAAATTGACTATAAATTGATAAATTAAGGACTTTGCCTTTATCTAAAGTAGCAACATGTTCGCAAAGCCTTACTAATAAATATTTTTGTAAATGGCATATTTCTAAAAGTGGCTACATCATAATGTTTAATAGGAAGATTCGATAGAATAAAATTACCCAATAAGTCGTAATTAAATTGTAAATTAATGAATGATACAGTAGGGTGCTAGTGTATACATGAAAGTTTTCTGTTAATTAAATAAATAATAGTTCAGCAAAACACAGGATCCACTGGGTAGTACAGATACAGAAAATGAATATTCATGGTACTTCAAGCGCTGTTTAACTTTGCTCATAATTTTGTCTTTTGCTTTATGTTGGTTGTTTATAGATAAAAAAAGACCACACCCGTTCTCTTTCTGAAAATACTCTTATTATAGTAACTGCACTTTACATTTTTAGGAGCTGCGTTCAACTAAATTATAGCAATAGTGTGTGCGATAAAATATAGGTACAGCTATTTTGTGAATTAAAGAAACCCTATAGAGAGCAAAAACAAGACTATGACCAACATATCAGAGAGCGCCCCATTGCCGTGCCGTATAGGCGTGCAGATGAACAACTTGCCATTCGTCGCCATATACAAAGCAAATATTTATTATGTCAAGACCAGGCGCGGTCGCAGCCTTTAATGTTGGGGGGGACGCCAAGAAATTTTGGGGGGGTGGGGTCCCTAAGAAATTTCGGGGAAGAGTTGTCCCAAATTGGCTTGTTTCGCCTTCCTGATGGATATTGGGGGGGAGGCGTCATGTCCCCTGTGACCCCCCCCCCTGGGACCGCGCCTGGTCAAGACCCGTGCCCTGGCTTAACGTAAGATTACATGCAATTTTTTCATCCAAAAGTGGCAATGGAAAAGGGCGTATCGGAATATTTTTCCTTTACAATTTACTGTAATGTAAAGGATTGCATTTTCAATCACATTACACGTTGTCGTTAGTTTGAAGCATTTATGCATGAAATTAAAGGCTACAGTCCGTTTCGTAGGCGTTCGCAATGTTGGGTGACATCAGCCATTACTAAAATCGGAACAAATAGCGTAAACAGGTTTCCGTTAAAATAAAATTTATTTTAGTATGGGACGCAACTTTGACAGGGACATACAAAATAGGAAACTTTGTATTAGAAAGTCTTTCTAACAAGCTCCGCTTCTCAGTTAACTTATGTTGTGTTAAAGTATTTATACTTATGCAAGGACTTTTCCGAAACAATTTTCGTGTCGAGTACCTGCAATGTCCAGCTCGGTACTTTTATAATGTGCAAATTTATATTTATTATTTCCCCCTTTATTATTAACGAAGTATTGTTATAGTTATGTAAGTACTTTGTTTTGCTTTGATATATTGTCATTTTAAAAACAAAACAAGAAAAAGCTATTATCGCAAGCTTATACAACGTTTATTAGGGTGTATATTATTAGGGTATATATTAATATAATACGTACATAATTTTTGTACAAAATAGGGGTAGAATTTTAATAATTTAATATTTTTATCATGTGATAGAAATATTTACACATATTTTAAGTTTCATTATTGATCTTAAAAATATACCACTCTTTCTTTTTAAAAGAAATTTTAATCAAAGTTGTTACATATTACTATGAAGGTAGAGAAATAATTGTGTACCTAACTAAATAATTATGTTGTAAATGTAAAGGTCGTTCAATAAAGAATCTTGAAAAACATATCTTCTTTTATTAAAACTATTCACAGACAACTTAAATCATAAAGACAATTCATAAGCTTCATAACACATCATAATATAAAATGTGCTCTTAGGGGCCATCCATAAAGTACGTCACACGAATTTCATGATTTTTAGACCCCTCCCCCCTCCTTGTCATCGTGGTCACATTTGTGATACCCCTCCCCTCCCTAGTGTGACGTCACAAATTTGCAATTTTACATTTATTTTTTTTTAATTAAAACAGCAGTTCCACAATCAGTTTTATTTCCATTTAAATTACTTTTTTTTGTGAAATCAACATCAAATATTTGAAAAAATGACAAATTAATAAACTATTAATTAAAGAAAAATAAAGGAACTTAGTCGTCTTCAGTCCATGGACGCTGAACTCTGGACTCTGTCACTAGAGCGAGTATGAAATCGTCTACAAAACAATTCAAACCGTATAATTTATAGAGAAAGCTAAAAAATAATTTAATATTTCAAATTTCGCGATTCAATTTATTAAATTTGAAATGTGATGTCACAAAACTAGTACCCCCTCCACCCCTGGTCACACCATGTCACATTTCGTCGACCCCCCCCCCCCCCTTAACATGTGAGTTACTTTATGGATGGCCCCTTATCATAAATATCAACATATTTTATAATGTAAATAAATATACTTAAGTGAATTAATAATTCAACAACAAATATAATAGGCACACACGTATAATTTAATATACGATTATTGAGTGTAAATGTGTGTAAAAACCTTAAATATCAACATATTTTATAATGTAAATAAATATACTTAAGTGAATTAATAATTCAACAACAAATATAATAGGCACACACGTATAATTTAATATACGATTATTGAGTGTAAATGTGTGTAAAAACCTAAGTCAACCCTCGTATAAAGTGTTAGAGCCATCCAACCTACTTCTGTTACACTATATTATGGCCATTGTGTAGAGAATTGAAAACCGTTGAATTCGACCAGGAAAGTATCACTTCTGCTGTGAAGCAATTCTATTGTTTCGATGGAAATATGTAGTTGTGGGCCAGACAGGCGACTATCACCTTAATGCCTGTATACGACCACAGGTAACAGACCTTAGTCCCTGTAGCTTCGGGATTAAGAACAGAGGTACGGTATCCCCTGCCTGATCGTGAGAGTGGGATCTCGACCCGTCCAGCCAGCAGCCCCGGGAAGGACGGCGGTGTGGGCGTAGCCGCATGCCGCTGTGAGCACCTGAGGGTGCAGGAGAGCGCATCTGCTCTCCCGAAGATGGGCGCTTCTTGGCGCCGCGCGTGGAGGACGCCGGTGCGTTCCAATGGAGATCCCGGAGTCCTCCCCAAGCACAGAGGCAGGCCTCCGAGGGGGCTTAGTGCGGTACAAATCCCACATAACCCGGTATCCTCTCCCAAGGTGCTGGGTACCTTTTGAAGGTTTCCCCCCCGATACCAAAAAAAGGCAACAGACCTTAGTCTTGCTCGCGGTTGCGTGTAGATGTCCGAGGAGTCCTCGGCGAGGACTGCAGTCACCACGTGACCAGCATGCTCGTCTGCTACTCCATTCAAATAAAAATCCAAAATGCACCTAACTGGCTCTTAACCAAACCAGGATTGTAATAAATTTACTTTAAATATGACTTCTTTTTAAGATTTAATTGTAATTTAGTCAACTGATTAAGCAGGTCCAAAAGTTTTTTCTAACCAATTCTATACAATACTATGGTATTAGAATACCATAGCACATTTTTTGTAATAGTTTGTTATACATATATATATTATATAGTTTTAAGGTGAATGACGAAAACGAAGGTGTCCAAGTAAAACGCTGTATAGGTCTAATATTTTTTTTATTTTTCTTACTCTGTGTACGTACATGCAAAATTAACAGCCATCAATCTTTATCAAAACGATTCATACGCATAACCAATGAATAAAACAGTGTAAAACTGCTCTTAGAATGTCTGGCGACTATGCAACTGGACAAGAGACGGCGCAACGCGTATTTTCAATCATGCTATCAAAGTTTTCTACATAACTTACTAATATAATAAAAGTAACTTTGTTTGTTTTTCTTTCACGCGGAAACTACAAAACCGATCATCACAAAATTTTGTACATATATTCTTGGAGTTATCAGAAGTAAAATAGGATACTTTAAAAAAACGCAGATGAGACCGCGGGGCACAGCTAGTTTTACATAAGCTATAAAGTGACACTTGGAACACGACCTGGGGGCTGATTTTTAATTCTGAATGAAATTATTTCAATCAAAGTAAATGAAACACAAAATCAGCCCACTGGTCATTGCCACCTCGCCTTTAGAGAGATCTCCCTTTAACAAATGTCTAAGAGCAGTCTTCACCGAATTTCACACTACATGTAGGTATTTTTAAATTTACAATATTAAATGCGGTTTCACACCAGCGCATTTTTACGCGCATAGAATTCGAAATTCGCTTAGACGCGCGCTAATTCTTGTACCGTAAAATGTCAAGACTTGACGTTTCGTGGCTACACGCGCTTATAAAAACAAACAAAAGAACAAGACGCTAGTGTGAAACCGCTCTAACAAGGCAAAATGGTAAGAGACTTATGTACTTCGTTATAAAAGTCTATTTCGTTCTAGATTTGTTCCATTCACTGGATACTGTTGAGAAAGAGAGTTCATGAACAATAATTTTCTTTGAGTTTGTTTTATTAGAGTTAGGTATTTTCCTAGTTATTATTTTATGAAAGGTACTAAGGTAAGGTAGGTAGGACTGTTCTATCTACATATTATATAAGTATGTTTGTTTAAACACGTTAAAAGGCATTCGTTGTTGAATCTACAGCCATGATACATAATCAATCCGAGTACTAGGTATAATGAGATTAACATTTCTCTTTAACATAAATCACTTAGTCGAGATAGAATCAAAATCTATACTCACTATTATAACACTACCTGTACAGCATAAAGCCTGCCAAGACAGTAGAACAAAATTTGCGATATCACTCCATAATTATTAAAATTTATAACCGAAGTAATAGGCATGATGACACTATTAAAGAATCAGAGAATAAACGGTTTTACAGAAAAATATATGCTAAAAAAGTTCTAAAATATGATCCCGTTTTAATATAAACATTAAGATTAATGAGATTTTCAATAAAATAAAAGTATTAAATACAGCAATCGGCCATGTTATCTGAAACGCCAATCAAAAGGAATGACGTCACGTCTCAGTTAATGTCATCGTTTTGCTTGAAGTTTGACGAGCAAGCCGACGCCATGACACCTACTAGCGTTTTCGCGCTTAATTCAAATTACATAGCAGAAAATACATTAATTTACGTTAAAAGTTCAGTTTATTGCTGAAATAAACTTTTTTTCGAAACTAGGAGACGTGTACCTACAATAAAGAAAGGTATTTAAAAATCTGTCATCATGCCCATTACAATAACAGCTCAGGGCAGTTCTCCCCCCTTGGTACGCTCATGAATATAGGGCTGCAACTGGTAATCAACATAATAAAGTTGGCCAAGTTGTATAATACTTAATCTGTCGAACCGTTTCGGAGGAGTATGGTAACTAACATTGTGACACGTATGAAATGTAATGTATCGGACAGCACACATTAAGGGCCTCTTTCACTACGTCTGATTACTTCAGACTGATTACTGTCAGAATAATAGGAACAAAATAATAGAAATAGAAATTTTTAGAAGATATAGGTTGTTGATGATAGTTTGATAAATAATAATAATAATAATTCATTTAATTCAAGAAAATAATTCTCATATAAAACTCTAAATCAAATTAAAATTAAATTATAAAATTACAAAAATATGAAATTAATTATGAATAAATAATTATGAAAAATTAATTATGAAATAATTGTATACATTAACGGTAAGGGCAAATGTAGTACTAAACACAAAAAAGACAAAGCATAATATTTGATTAATAAATTAACTGAAATAGTACCTAATTGATAACTTCGGGGGCGCCCGACATGTTTCGGACCGCACCGAGGTCCTTCATTATGAGCCATCGTGTACGGTCGCTAGGTGGCTCATGATGAAGGACCTCGGTACGGTAAGAAACATGTCAGGCGCCCCCGAAGTAATCCGCGAGGTAAGCCGGAACTTTATAAACATATTTACCTATCCTCACGAGACGTTTTATAGTAAAAAAGTACCTAATTGAAGTAGAAATAATAACAGATCTAGTTTTCTCGCTCAGGAAAAGTACAATAGATTTATACATTTCAAGTAAACAAAAGAGATGCATAATATCAATAATAAACAAAAGAGATGCATAATATAATAATTGATCGCTGACGAGGACTTGCTCCAATAGATTGTCTCTGAGCGACAAGAGCTATTAAAGTATAAGTCACGCAAAGAGTCAAACTAGCGGTAATTTTTCTACAGTGAAATACGGATTTAAAAGTAAGCGAATAAACGCTCGTCGCTTTCCCGCACTCTTTATAGCGGAGAGCCAAAACTATCCGAATTATTCACTTGCTTCCCGCTGCTCGCCTACTCATTAGTTACAGACAAACCGCTTCTCGTTCTTCGGCGGTGGGACAACTGTCTTACAATAGACGTTTACACGTATCACATTCAAATACATATTTGTAAAATTAACTAGCTAGACGCTTAAAATGTTTGCTAACTGGAAGGGATCTAGCGATTGGTAATTGTTTTTTTAGTTTTTTTCGATTTTCATTCGTTGTTTCTTACAAAAACTATAAGGACAAGTTTAATATTAATAAACTTTTAAGAGATTTTTTTTAATGTTTTCCATCTGGATATGTTTGATTATTTTTTTAGGTATAATTTGACTGCTAGGGTGAAGAATGGAAAAATGTATTTTTTTCTTGTCTCATAAGTATGATAAAATAGAAGACAGAGAAAGTGATCTACCTCCCTCCTACCTACGTACGTATAATTTTTTATCTCGCGAATTCTCCTTTATAAATATGGTAATGCACACTTTATATCGGTACACTTTATATCGGTGTATGCCGTCTCTATAGGAAAGCAGATGATTATAGTTACTGGTGACTATAGTAACAGATTGACAGCTTATTAGGTAACATATGCAGAGACTGATGTACATATCTAAGTTCGCACCGCTGAGATAAAGGAGTATAGTACACTCCTTTAGACATTTTAAGAGATTACTACATGTGCTTCAGTACATGGGTGCCGATACACTCTAAATGTTTTTAATTATTCAGTCAAGAAATACCATAAGGCCATAATAAAGGAAAATCATACACTCATGTACGTAATTATATATCACTTAATGCCAATACATTTCTTATATTTACAGGTTAGTATATAGCAGCATGTACAAAGGATGAAAATAATACAACTATTGGTCCGTTTACAATAAAACACTAAATGAATATCGCCTTTCTTCAGTTACAATCTACATTATAATTAATATTTTCTACATTGTCTACTTAAGTTGTCATAAATTTTGCATTAATCCAATTTACTACAAGATTATTGTCACTTAGGCTTGTGACGATTGATATTAGGTATATATATGTGGGATACATCCCATACATGGCTAAAAGGCTGGACACCATCCTTTTAGCCATGTATGGGAAAGAGGTTTAATAATAAGTGTAAAATATGATGAATGACTGGCTGATGAGATGACATGGAAGACGAAGGAAGAAAGACGTGACAAGAATTTAAAGAGAGAATAGAAGACGATTTCTACGAACACGCGTGTATGGTACAAAATTTGTTGTGAATATTAAAAGATTAATTTAAATTAGAATATAGTTATTTTTCTTGCCCACGTCCAACAACAATTTGGGGGCTCGTCCGGGATCAAGCATTCGTTCGGGATAAGGCCAGGAAAAAATCAATAACAAGATAGTGCCTACGTATTTACTATTTGATTGATTTGGATTTGAAAGGAAAACAAAATTGAGAGTTCAATATGTGAGTAACCTATTTTCTAAAACAAAAAGAAGAAAAATGACGAAAGACGTAAAAACTGTCATTATGATTTTCAATAAAATATGACGTGACGAACAAAAGTAAAGAAGAAGAATAAGAGTGCCAAACTCAGGTGCAAAAATGCCGAAAACCAGACAAGAATAAAATACGAAGACGCAAAAGAGGGAAATTTAGATGATCTACGAAGACGCAAAAGAGGGAAATTTAGATGATCTTCTAGTCTTTTCGCCACCACTCCATCCGTCGGCGCTGACCTTTAGTGCGGTTTCACACCAGTGTATTATTCGACGCGTTCGCGCATCTTTTATTGTTTTTTAAGCAGGCGCGTGTAGCCGCGAAATATGTATTAAGATTTGACAGTTTCTGGTACCTACAAAAAGTAGCACGCGTGTAAGCGCGTTATCCGAAATAGCCGTATACGTGCCGAAAATACGCTACATTGAAACCGCACTAAGCCTAAGTTTAAGCCTTATATGAAGTTTTTCGTTGATTTACCTGATTTAACACATGAGATTTTGCAGTTAAAATGCAGTATTTCCATACGTTTCATTGCACAATATAACTGATCATTTCAATAATAATCTAATACATTAGCCATTTTTTAGCTTGCGTCAAGAATAGTAATGCGAATTTTAGGTCACCTACTTTAAAAGATTTTTAATTCTAAATTTTAATTAATAATTTGAGATTTTTCAGAAAACGGGTTGAATTGAACTGAAGTGATATATTTTATGTCTAAGTAATTAAGTAATTATGAAAGATTATTCCAATTTGCCGAAATTAAATGCAATTTTTGGCCTATTTTCTCTCAAAAATGACTAAGTCAAATGTTTTTTACTAATATTTTTTGTATATGAGTGGCAAAAAGTGAGTAATTTACTGTGTATGCAATTTTTACAGAGGTTTTAAAATGATCCAGAAATACATAATACTATATGTATATATGGGTATACCCATTACAGTATAATAATTCACAAAACCGTTTCAGGTCTATTAAGCAAAACACGTAATAAAAAGTGGCAAACTGAATAGTTTATTTATATTGTGGAATAAAAAATATGAAAATACTGTATTTTAACTGCAAAATCTAATGTGCTAAATCAGGTAAATCAGCGAAATTGGCAAAATTTCGTATACGGCCTCTTAAGTCACAGGATAACAATTAGTCCCTTAGAATACAATGACGAATGCGTCTTTTGCATGGGACCAAAAATATATAATAATTTACCAGACTTTCTTAAAACCAGAAGTTATAACGAATTTAAAAGAGAACTCAAAACACATCTAATAATAAAAGCGTACTATTCGGTCACTGAGTTTATTAACGATGAATTAATAAATTAATAAAATATAAGAAAATAAAATAACATAAATAAAATAAAATGGCTAATTGATTAAAAATAAATAAATAAATTAAAAATAGTAAATAATTTTGTCCGCAGCATAAAAACCTGGGAAATTTTTTTTCGCCAGCTTTTTTTCCTCTCAGTGTACAAAACCCATCCTGGTGGGTGCCCAGAGCTGATGACGGCGAACCCTGTATGGTTCAAATAAAATAAATTATTATAAAAACCACAAAATTGGGTTTAAGTCTAATTAATTAAAAGTGTAAAATTTAAAACTACTTTAATGTTTACCCTTCTGTAATATTCATTTTAAGAATTATGTTTACATTATGTTAAGTTATTAAAATAATTATTTCATTTAATATAATAAAATTTGTACACCCTAAGGGGTAAACATGGAGCTCTAAATATTCTGTAAGACCTTTTTCACCCATATTTGTGCAAATAAAATATTTTCATTTCATTTCATTTCAATGAGTGTCTTCATACAAGAGCGCTGTCAAAATTGAAGCACTAAATAGATTTCTACAGCTGTCACTTATTTTTATTAGTATTTTGACCAAATTAACTATAAAATACTATAAAATATTGAAAGCACTGTGAAAAGTTATTGTATTAATTTTCTTATGTTTTTGTATTTCTTTTGTTTGTGGTATTTAACCTTAAGTATTACCAGGTGCCATTAATGGCACCAATCAACATGCTTCAATTTGGGCACGCGAAATTCGTATCTATAATGTAATTGTAATTATTGTAAGCTTAGTTCATATCTTGAGGTTATAATGCAGGCTGTGGTGCACGCTGTCCGGCTCGCTGGCGCGGCTGTCGGCGCGGCTGTCGGCCAGCGCGGCGGCCACCAGCGCCTCGTGCGCGCGCAGCCGCACCGCCAGCGGCTCCCAGCCGCCGTAGTTCAGCTCCGTCAGCTGCACCGCCTTCTTGATTATCTTGTGCGCTTCTAGGCACCAGTCCCTGGAAAACATATTTCATACTAGCCTTCCGCCAGCGGCTTCGCCCGCATGGACCCGTCTTATAGATTCCAGTAGGATAAAAACCATCCTATGTCCTTTCCCAACGTGCACTCTATCTGTATTCCCAATTTCACTAAAATTGGTTCAGTAGTTTAAGCGGGAAAGCGTAGCAGACAGACAGACAGGCAAAGTTACTTTCAAATTTATAATATTAGTAGGGATACCTCAATCAATAGTCGACAGGGGAAGCGATGACACGCTTACCCTAAAGTATGTTCATATAGCGACAGCAGAGCACGTGTGTAATGCTTCGCAGACAATACATACTCACAAAGAACAAACATACTGAATGTATTTCATGTCACAGCTTGCAGTTATCAACCTATACTTATTCGATTATGAACCACAGATTTACTATAATTTATATTTTGTCTATGTTTTGTTAACTAATATAATTATTTTAAACGTTTTCAAAATGCTGATTTACCAAAGTTTATAAAACAAAGATAGAAAAAATAACGTTTCATACTCATAGCCCCACAGTAAGGTAGAAATACTCTGTGTCGTGGGTGCGATGGACACACACAAACACCCAGATCGAGAACAGAAGTTTAAACTCATCATTCAAATTTCTGCCTCGCCGTGAATGAAACCCGGAATCCTCCGATCGGCAGTACGGCATGGTAACCATTGCGCCACGTTCACAAAGTTGATGTTTCTTTTTATTATTTAATCTTTTTTATAACACAATGACACATGCCTCCTCTTAGAAGTGAGATAAATGCAGAGCTAAATTCACCACACCAGCCAAGTGCGGGTTTGTGGACAACATGCCTTCGAGAAACTATATTTAACAATGTTTTTCTTTACAAAAGGATCATTGGAGTTTTAGCGGGAAGTCGGAAAAGGCATAGTGATCTCTTGTTTTATTTTCATTTCCTTGGTGTATTTTGTTCGATATAGGTTAGTTACATTACACGAGTGTTGTAAAACAGAGCTAATTTATTGAAAAAAAGGTCTGTTTGCTTTCAATATTCCATCGGACACGTAGCCATCGCTTTACTTGAATGTTGGACTGACTTGACTGAAAGATTACTGACGACTTAATGACTGTTAGGTATTACTTAGTCCAGTTTCACTGAAACTGGCAAAAAATTGATGCATAAATTATACTTGACGCTGGCAGTTTGCACAGAGTTTGCAATGCCATAATTTAAGGAAAAAAATGTTTTACACACATAATAAATTTCTTTGTCAAAGGTGTGCACCGGGTCCGGTACTGCGGTGTTTCCCGCTCGGCCTCGGCACATCTGCTACTATACTTTTTTTATTTGTGGATATCGTGTTATGTGGGATTTGACCGCACTAAAACCCCATCGATGGCTGCCTCTGCGCTTGGGGAGGACTCCGGGATCTCTAGTGGAACGCACCGGTGTCCTCCACGCGCGGCGCCCAGTACGCTACGGGCCCATCTTTCGATGCTTACGGCGGCACGCGACCACGCCGCCCTCCCGGGCCGCTGGCTTGAAGTATCGAGCTCCCACTTTCGCCGTCGACAACCCCGGAAGCCCCCCTTTTAGTCGCCTCTTACGATCAGGCAAGGGATACCGTAGCTCTATTCTTAATCCCGAAGCTACAGGGACTATCTGCTACCATACTAGTTACTACAGTTACTTGTAATCTACAAGTTAGTTAATTTACTAAAGTAACCAGATGGGCCGCTCGGCTATGATTGACTGGCTGATATCTTCTTAGGCTGAGAGGAAATCAATCGATTGGTATAAGAGTAACGAAGCCATAGAGAACATTTTATAAGTGCAGTAAACAGGGGAGATGGATATCCCCATACTACTGGGAATAACAAAAGGCTACGCTTTGGAAGTCACGCATTAACATACTTAAATCTTACCTGTAGTCGGGATGTTGAGGCAAATTAACAATCCTTTCTAGCATAACGTCCGATAATTTTCTTAACTCATGTGCAACCTACAAAAAACAAAAATTAAAATTGAAACATACAATCATTTAGTCAGTCACGTAATTTTTCATTTACACATTTCAAATATTCGTGCTGTACATACCTCTACGCTAAAGGATCCAAATTGATATTCTAGGCTCTGTATATTTTGTTTTATAAGTTCTACGCTTTTGCTGAATTCACCTGATAAAAAAAAATATATTTTTTAAGTTCTGTTCAAAATTAAATGAATATTAAATAAGCATTAAAATAAATATTTAATAAAAGTTCCTATATTAATTGGTTGATAATATAGGCGAGTTGTTAGGAGTTAGTACTTCTACTAACTGCTCGTATTGGAACGGCTAGACTCCAATAGATTAACAATCATCCCCATCATAATAATCTTTTGCAGAAATATACTCTGAATGATTATGAGGAAATCATCATTAATCATTGTCATAACTTTCATTCAAGCCAAGGACACGTCTCCTTTCCAGTGAACAAAATATAGGTTAATATGTACCCGCCTTTACGAATTTTATCAGTGTAAATCGTGTAGAAAAACAATTTTAATATATTAATTAATATTTCTTGTGTTCGTGTGTTGGTATGTCACTGAACTCCACCTAAACGACTGGACGGATTATAATGAAATTTTGTGCGTATGTTCAAGGGGATTTGAGAATGGTTTAGAGTTACATTTTGGTCTACCCGAAAATGATTTTTTAATTATATTTTATTTAATATATAAATTATTCCTACCTGACAAACGTGCCGTGTCGTTCTAAACTTTGACACAGTCAGAATAACAGGACAGTTCATATGTCATTATTTTTTTTATATCTTTGTTTGATAGTAACATAAAATCTCTTCAAGATAAAAAAAAACAAATCACTTGCAATACTTTTAAGGCCCGGACGGAGCTGGGCCCGACTACTAGTTTATTATATATTTTTAACAATTAATTTAGGTAACATGGTTTTAATAAGTAGGGTAAACGGACGGTTGCGCTGTTACTCCGGAGGTTTATTATTGGTACGGACAACGGTACCTTTTCACCGAAAGAACTAATTGCTACGCGGTAGAATTGGGTGGGTTTAGACAACCGATGGGGCAGAAAGGCCCTCGTATGGCGACCACGTCTCGGCAAAAGGAGAACATGCCACCATCTAACCAGGTGAATTGATGACCTAAAGAAGACAAGACAGGCCACTGGATATGAGAGATTTTAAATATGTATTCTAAAAGAAGAGAAAAATATTTTTTAATACAGTTGCTCAAAAAGTGACGTATTGCAGGGACGTTTAGCGTGCGGGAAGTGGGCTATTACACACTCGTGCTTTTTCTTTACCTTTTCCGCACTCGTGCGTTCTCTTTCCCAACTGTCAAAATAATGTCTATTAAAAAGAAAAAAAACCAACCACGAAGTTTTAGAAGTTTTTATGATTCATGCAAATATTTCTAAAAAGAAGCTACTAATTTGTTTCAATATCAGATTTAATGATTTCATTCAATGAGTTAGGTTAGGTTGCATTTCATTTCATCTCATTAACATTTTCATTTCATATCAATAAAAAAAATTCTACTGAAGACTTGGCTGTATGGGCATAGTTCCCTTTGCCTACCCAGAATGGGCGAAGAAAACATAAAAAAATCTCTGCATATAGGTATTCTTTTACGGTTGGCGCCATTTTTCAAAAATGTTCTTTGCGAGTTTTTATTATTTTAATAAATTGCTTCATTTTTTCGCAACTGTATTAAAAATAGTCGTTCAGTACACGTGCGGAACCGTCATTGGAAGGAATTCCGACTGTCAACCCTCACCTTCGGCTGCGCCTCGGCTCGGGTAGACATTTGTCGGAGCTCCTTGCAATGACAGCCTTGCCGCACTTGTAATGAAATATACTATTCTTTTCTTTCTTTTCATACCTAACTCCGCGTAGAGTCTTGCAAGGCGGTCGGCGGTGAGCCGCAGCGAGGCGTGGTGTCGGTGCAACACCTGCTGCTTCACTCTGAACGCCGCGGCCACCTTCTCACACCGCTCCTCCGGGCTCGATACTCGGTCCGCTGTAAGCCGGCCGTTACAGTTGTCACAACGAATTTTTATCCCTATATTTTATGTCCCTTTATACAGGGTTACAGGTTAACTTAAAGAACATATTAAAAAAAGTTAGAATGCAGTTGTGGGTGAGGCAGACGTGCCAAGGATATGAGCAACGCTCATATCTCTACAGAGACACGCAATCGCGCTGTTTAGCGACTCAAACTCACACTTAAGCTATAAAAATGTACGTCGGTATGCGTGCTTGGGTATGATTCGTTCATTTGAAATCGCGAGTGATGTGCGGCGTTATGATTGGCTAGATTTGAATTTTTAAATATGTACGTAAGCTTCATATTTATTTAAGTACAGATTAATATGTATTGTGGGTTAACTCGACCTAGGTTCTTGAAGGGGTTCCGGCTAATCTCTGAAACTGCTGGACCGTCTGGATAACATAGGCTATTTATTTATTTATTATTTATTATTTTAGAAAAATTCTAAAACATAAATCCACGCGGACAGAGTCGCTGGCGGCCACTATATAAGATAAAGAAGTTCATCTACCTTGCAGTATAAGCTCGTCCGCTCGGTCCATAGCTGCCAGCGCCCTCTCGAGGTTGAACTCGGAACGGCACTGCTGGCACAGCGCCCGCTTCCCGTGCCACAGCACCGGTCCCTTGCACGATTGGCATGCGTATGCGCTGAACAGCAACTGTATGAAAAAACATGGGTTAGGGCCTCCACAGACGTGCTAAAATTTAGTTTTTGGCGTTTTTGTAATAAATCGCAGAATTAAAATCTTGTATCAGTATAAAAAAAAGTTTAGCGTGAAAGCCCATCTTCGACGCTAAATGTAGCATGTTTGCTCAGGCCCCTATCGAGGATTGTATTTGTGTGTTTAATAAAGTGTTTAAGTATACATATTCCTTGTTAACATTATTATTGACCTCAATCGTGTCTGTTGATAAGTAAGAAGCAGTACAGGATGTTGTATGCCTGTCCAGAGAAGATACATATATTCAATCTGGACTTAGAAATATTACCTAAGTGGATTGCAAAAGGGGTTGAAACGTTTTGGCTAATATTTGGATATGACACCGACATCTATGTAAACAAGTGTGTATCAGTCAATATTTGTCTATATCTGGCATCGGCACCGACGTACGGATCTGTGTGTATTACACCAGAGCGGCCATTCACGTTACTATAGTTACTATGTAGCAGTGTACTAGTAACTATTGTAATTGATGGCGGATCGACAGGTTGTTAGGACGCAGCAGGCGGGGCAGCCACACGTGAATACTACTTGGTGATTGTAGCAATGAGTAGTACCTCTGCATTGTCCTGCTGTCCTGGTACAGAGCAGTACTCACCGCTCACTCACAGTAAGTCCCGGCGGCCGTAGCAGTGAGTACCTCTGCAGGCTCTTGCCGTCGTGATTGGTACTGCTACAGAGCAGTAGGTCTACTCGTAAAATCGGTAATCATATCGTGAATTTTTCAGCACATTTTGACGCTGTTCTGATCTTTATTTTTGTGGATACAGCTCTATACTTAAGTTACCGAGAATACGACGCTATCGAAAGTGTAATACCGTATATTCTTCAAACTTTAAAAAAATAATCACTCGAAAATACACGATTCTTCGGACGATCGCGCAGAGAATAAATAAATAAATAACGTTTCACACTCATAGCCCCACAGGATAGTTATACCCTGTGTCACACACAAAGACACACAAACACCCAGACCGAGATCAGAAATTTAAACTCATCATTCAAATTCCTGCTTCGCCGAGAATCGAACCCGGGACCCTCCGATCGGCAGTCCGGCACGGTAACCATTACGCCACGCGGGTCGTCACTGTTCGCATAAGGATTGCGGGAGTAGGGCCCGAGTACTCACCGCGAAGTCCCGGCGGTCGGGGTCGCAGCAGGCGGAGCACCCGCACGTGAACATGTACTGCGCGCGCAGTTGTGCGCGCCGCTTGGCGGTCGGCTCGCGGGACCGCTGCGGCCCGTAGCAGTTCAGGACCTCGGCGCCGGCGGACAGCGAACGCGAGCAACGGATTATCAATCGGCTCCTGTAGAAGCTAGATCACAGAGGGGATAGCATTGAATTTTTACGATACTGCAGCATAAAATTTAGATGCAATTCTTGAAGGAATTGTCTTAAGAGGCCGTATACGAAATTTTGTATACTAATCTTCCATATTTTTTTTAGACATAAATACATTTCAATTCATAATCAATAAGTTTGAAAAAAAATCAAATTACCTATTAATTTAAATTTGGTTTAAAATATCTTTTAAAGTAACTTAAAACTCGCATTACAATTCTTGACGCAAGCTAAAAAAGTGGCTAATGTATTAGATTACGAGTATTATTGAAATGATCAGTCATATTGGCCAATAAAACTTATTAAAATACTGTCTCTTAACAGGAAAATCTAATGTGTAAAATCAGCTAGGTCTACGAAATCAGCCTTTCGTATACGGCCTCTTGAATCACTATAATTTTGAATACCCCTTCGGCCCTGCAACTACACATTGCGACTTTTAACAACTTTGCAGTATACCTATACTTTGCAAGTATGTAGTAAGTAGTAGAACAAAAACATTAATCAAGTTCTAAAAGAAACGAAAGAAAAACAAATGAAAAAAAACATAATATTTTATGCATACACCAGATTAGTTACACACAAAATCAAGTGTTAAATTTTTATGTAACTTTTTTTTTAAATTGCTGTGTCAGAGCGCATATCCCGCATATTCAAGCTTCATCATCAGACCATCAACATCATCTAACATTCAAATAAACGTTCAGTCTACTTACTAATAGCAAACGGAATTGTAGAAAATTAAATGATCAAAAACAACTCACGTGTTGATAATGTTCGGATCACACGAGTGGTTCATCATGGCCGCTGACGGATAAATCGCCGTCGCTCTTCGGACCTCCCTCTCAGTTATTGTGCTTCCTAAACAGAAACACAATATGCACAATAAGATAATTTAAATATTTGTTATAGAAACTATGCACCCACTTGCCTTTTGAGATTTAATACTGAACATTCGCTACTACATTCGGTCGTACACCGAATTTGTAATGGGCGATAACCAAATACAAAATATAAATACAAATACATTATTTATCTACAGTCCATTACAAAATTGGCAACTCTGCCCACCACTTAGTTTGTACTGTGTTGTGGAAGGCAATGTCTTCCCCATAAATATTATACGACAAAAACGAAAACAGAAGAATATTATAATACTAACATATTGTTACGACTTTGGGTACCTATATCTCGAGAACAAAGCGTCGTACAGCAAAACCCCAAAAACGCATAAACAGGTATTAGGTCTACTATCGAACAGTGAAGAAAGTTCTCGAAAAATCGGTCATAAGAAAAACATCGATTTCTACCAGTAAACAAATTCGGGGTCCGCGGCGAGTACGTACCTATATATAGCGTACATATTGTATAGGTTGTTTACATCGCGGGTCGCGGCTATTGTTTATGACTACATAAGCTGTACATAGGTGCGTAATAATTTAAAGGAAGGTTCGGGACGGGTCTATTGTATTTGGTGGTTCGGGAAATTTCTAGAGAACCATGGGTGGCCGTATATAAGGCACGCGCGCAGCCGCGACTGGGCAGTTTATTTCCGGAAGTGAAATCGAAGCGATCTCTACCAAGCGACAAGGAAGAATTATTTCGACGACTCAAGCGAAGATATTGGACTATAGTGATTGTGCTTTGCGATTTGGACTCTTGTTAAGTGGATTTTTGTGGAAGCTTACATTAAACGCCTTCTACGCTACAAACGGCATTTTATTACCCATAGCGCGTAACAATATTCTGTATTTTAATATATTTTTTTTTCTGTAATTCATTAAATTTCTAAATTAACTAAACTAAATTAATTAATGCATAATGTTTTAAATTTTTAATATTTGTATGCCAATATAATGGTATGATAAGCACACTTGAATTTCTATAGTGTAAGACCATGTACCTGAAAATTTATTTAAAACAGGGCTGGAGTTTTTTTCCGCCCGCTTTTTTCTCCTAGCCCATATATGCCTTAGCGCCCCCAAAGCGGATGACGGTCAGCTGATGGCCGTACAACAATGACAAACATCAAGTGTATATTATTACCCAGGATGTTAATAAACTATTTCATTTCAACTATTTCATTTCATGATTGATTGGATGTCGAATGGCTACAAAATCTAGAGTGACGACGACCTGAAGAAGGCAGCAGGAACCCGCTGGATTCAGAATGCGCAAACCGGAAGGAGTGGCAAATGTTAGGAGATTTCTATGGGCCCTATACCCAGTAAATCAAAGACCCTTAAAATATTAGTAATCTAATCTTGGTTGGTTTCATGGTATATATTTTTTAATACAGTTGCTCAAAAAGTGACGTATTGCAGGGACGTATAGCGTGCGGGAAGTGGGCTATTACACACTCGTGCTTGTTCTTTACCTTTTCCGCACTCGTGCGTTCTCTTTCCCAACTGTCAAAATAATGTCTATTAAAAAGAAAAAAACCAACCACGAAGTTTTAGAAGTTTTTATGATCCATGAAAATATTTCTAAAAAGCTAATTTGTTTCAATATTCAATATCAGATTTAATGATTTGATTCAATGAGTTAGGTTAGGTTTCATTTCATTTCATCTCATTAACATTTTCATTTCATATCAATAAAAAAATTCTACTGAAGACTTGGCTGTATGGGCATAGTTCCCTTTGCCTACCCAGAATGGGTGAAGAAAACTAAAAAATCCTCTGCTTATATTATTTTACGGTTGGCGCCTTAGACTAAGAATAATGTACTTACGTACTATAGACAGAGGCATATTTTCATTACGGCACGCTAAAGCGAGATCGAAATATACTTAAAGAACTTGTTAAAAAGAGATGGGAGCGAGATTTTCTATCCTTTTCGGTGTAACCACATATTTTGACAGTGCCCTTTAATTATGTGGCAGGCAAACTGTGGAAGTCGGGGTGACATTGTTGTTTTATAATATTTATGTGTTAAAATCGATTCTCACAGCTGTAAATTGTGTTGTATTAAAAGCAAATAACATTTTTCTAGTTCCATAATATGGTGAGCTGCAGTATTTTAGGTTGTAAGAGCCGCAGTGAGCGTAAACAGGAAGGCTGCCGGAAGGTATTACATTTTAGGCGTAAGTTAAATACTTCTCTTTAAAATGTACTAAATATGTATTGTTTATATATAGATATTTAATTACTTTTGTCTTATAACTAGTCATTCAACGTAAATATAGTGAAATTCGTGAAAATAAACTTATATTTGTTTATTTCAAACATTGTCAAATTCGAAATTGTGTTGTCAGATCTCGAATCAAAATATCCTCCCCGTATTAGTAAAAAATTAACCATCTTATTTAAATATAATTATTTTTAACAAAAACAGTGACAATAATAATATCAAAGATTATGTGTTACCTCATTAGTAGTTAGTTACATTTCAAGCGGGAGGCTCAAATACCCCCTGTTTATATATAAATATTTAAGTGGAATAAGGCGCGGTCGCAGCCTTCAATTTTGGGGGGAGGGTCGCCAAGAAATTTGAGGGAAGAAGTGTCTCAAATTCGCTTGTTTTACCTTCCATGTACGCATGACTGACGGATTGGAGGGGGGGGGGGTCATGTCCTGTGACCCCCCCACCTGGGACCGCGCCTGGGGTGCACGTTATGAGCATTTTCCCGACATATTAAATTTCACTCACACAGACTATAAAAAGATACTCCATACATTTTGTATTAGACATTATGAGAAGTTTACCAGACGAATTTCATCTCATGTTGCTGTCATATTTTTTTCAGTTTTCCAACTGACGCTCTTGCCGAAAATAAATGGATTCAGGCCACTGGACGTATTGACTGGCAACCATCAATTTAATTCCGAATTTGTTCGGTCTATTTTGAAAGCCATTTATTGACCAAAAGGATAAAGAGAAGATAAATAATAATAAAATTGATACAGATGTACATTTTTATATATTGCGTTATAACTCAGTGTTTACTTTCATCTTTGTAATATTTGCATTGCTCATTAAGGTAAATATGACGTACTAAATAATGTATTAACAGCTTTTGTAAACACCCATATTGGTGCCATTAAAAATCTTTGTATTTGTCTTTTATTTTCTCCTATATGTATGTCCTGTAATTTGCTGACCCAATTAACTTTATGCCAGTCAACCAATCTAAACTCACAAACAACCAACCATAATGCACAAGCATATAAATCCTTTCACAGTTTGGTCTGCCAATGTTTATAGTTTACTTGCTTGATATTGTAGATTACCAAATTTGGGGGAAAATATGATAAGTGGGTAACACTGGCTGCGAAAAAGAGATGCCAACAAAGTGGTTACACCGACCCGCTGTCTGTAGGATTATTGGTCTTTGGTTGGCGCCATTTTTCAAAAATGTTCTTTGTAAGTTTAGATGATTAGTTAGTTGAGTGTATTGTGATTTTATTAAATTGCTTCATTTTTTCGCAACTGTATTAAAAATAGTCGTTCAGTACACATGCGGAACCGTCATTGGAAGGAGTTCAGACTGTCAACCCTCACCTTCGGCTGCGCCTCGGCTCGGGTAGACATTTGTCGGAACTCCTTGCAATGACAGCCTTTCCGCACTTGTAATGAAATATACTATTTCAGTGAAGTCTCTTTTAAGAAAAGCTTATAAAAGGGTTGAAAAAACAAAATAAAAATAACATTTTATAAAAGCTTGAAATTCTAACTGTAGGCATGAAACTAGGTAGCATGTGCTGCGGGCTCATGCTGATTGGTGTTAGAGAACAAATTAAAAGCAAAAGTCATCCCGCGAGCCCCCTAGGAAAGGCAGTCGTCGACAGGCAGACTTTATCAATGCCTAAACTAATTAATTAAAAAAAATAGTACCCTGTCCTTCGTTCTCCTCCACGGTGGTGAGGCTGAGGGTGGCGTGTCCATTGCAGACCAGCTGTCCGAGGCTGCGCAACATGAGAGCGGCCGCGAACAAATGTAACTGTTGCCCCGTGAGGAGGAACGGCAGTCTTGTTGGTAGGTACTCAAAGAATGACGTAAACTCCTCTAAGTACAACGTTAGCATTGTTGCAGTCTGCAATTTTTAAAGCACAACTCCTTAGTACGTTTTGATTATCATAATGGACGGATTTTATTTGAGAACGTATGATGGTGTATACTTTTTTCATGCAATAGCACCTCCCTCCCACATAGGATATATCGTGATAATGGACCGAAACACATAAAAATGTAAACTATCAGGGAGCTGCTATTGCATGAAAAAAAGTATACACCATCACACGTTCTGATTGCAGATTGTTGCAAAGTAGTTTTTACCTAAATTTATAACAATGGAGTTCCGCAAAGTAGCACCTGATTATATCCCTACTAATAATATTATAAATTCGAAGGTAACTCTGTCTGTCTGCTACGAATTCCCACTTAAACTACTGAACCAATTTTAAAGAAATTTGGAACACATATAGAGTGAACCTTGGGAAAAGACATAGGATGGTTTTTATCCTACGGGAACCTATAAAACCGGTCCACGCGAACGAAGCCGCTGGCGAAAGGCTAGTTAATTATATTAGAAAAAAGCATCTAACTACTCTTAATACATTTCTATCAACCCTCTTCCCCGCGCCCGATCGGCCTAACTGCGTAGATCGCTTGCGTTCTACGTTAGCCGCTGAGCCATACGCGCTTTTTTTTCTGTAAAATCGGGGTATTTTGAGAAAAAGTACGTATCATTAAATATATCTGAAACTACTAAAGATCAGACCAGGTGTTACATGACTTATTTTCCAGCAAATAGTCTATACTTTTACAAAAGTAACTAAAGGAACTAAGCATACTCACCAAAGCATACTGTATATAGTCTGTATTGTTCATTTTGTCGAAGTTCGTGACGAGATTGAACATTCTGTAGAAGGGTGGTATATCTGTTTTGTATATCTGTATGTTGTCAACGGCCGAGTAGCTCTGGAAGACGTCGGCCGCGGTGGCAGGGTGCGACACGCGCCGGGGTAGCCCCGGGAACCCTTGACTGGCGGTTATGAGTAAGACTCTGCAAAAATGCTTATGATAAGAGGCCGTATACGAAATTTTGCCGATTTTCGCCGATTTACCTGATTTTATACATGAGATTTTGCAGTTAAAATACAGTATTTCCATAAGTTTTATTGCATAATATGACTGATCATTTCAATAATAGTACAATACATTAGCCACTTCTTTATTTTTATTATTTTGTTTTGTTTAATAGACTTGAAGACAGTGACACTTTTGTAAATTTTTGCTGTAATAGTATATTACATATTTACGGATCATTTTGAAACTTAAAAGGATTGAAAATAATGCTATGTATTGTTGTGAAAATTGCTTATATAATACATTTACCCATTTTGTTCACTCTCATACAAAAAAAAATATAAAAAACTTAACTTAGTCAATTTAGAGTGAAAATGGGCCATAAATTGCAAATGATTTCCGCTAATTGGAATAATCTTTCATACAATTAATTAGACATGAATAAACTTCAGTTGATACTCAATCCATTTTCTGAAATAAATCAGTATACTTATTAATAAAAATTTGACATTTAAATCTTTTAAAATAACTAATGTATTAGATTATTATTGAAATGATTAATTATATTGTGCAATAAAACTTATGGAAATACTGTATTTAACCTACAAAATCTCATGTATAAAATCCGGTAAATCGTCGAAATCCGGCTTCTTAAATCAAAATTCCTATTATAAAATGTAAAAGTTGTTTGTGCGGATGAACGAATAGCTGCAACCCTTATTACGTCCCGCGGCTGGGCACGAGTCTCTCCCCATTATTGGAGAGGCCTGGAGCTTACTCCACCACGCTGCTCCGATGCGGGTTAGTTACCCCGCTGTCGAATGTTTTCAAACCGCCCATATGGCCTCCGACAAGGTTTAACGACTGTTATTTATCGACCACAACCGGGACCGACGGATTAACGTGCCCTCCGAACCATGGAAAAGACTATGAAATTTTTGCCACTAGCGGTGACCCATCTCACACCCGACCGCGACCAGGCCATGGGCGCTTCTGGAGGATGTACGAATAGACCTGATTTTTTCAACAATAAGCTACATAGTAACAATATAATTTTATCAATACTTTACTTAGGAATACTCAAGGGTTAGTTAAGTTTCTCTAGATTCAGGAAAAGCTTGAATGTTAGATCTTTCAAGAATATAACACCTTCTATTGTTAAAACAATTTGCTGATATGTTTACCATTTCTGCAAAATCCTAAATGCTATAGTAATATAATTGTTTGCAAAAGGCTACGCGAAGAGACGTATCTGACAAACGATACGAATATGTACCGCATTTATACTGCTCGACACCACTTCTGCACTACCTTCAGAGATTATTATGTATTGCATATACGCAAACTTCATGCGTGAAGTTTCTGGCGACAGCAACGGTCTATCTCACCTTAGCGCTAGATGAGCAATCCCTATAGTGGGGAAGAGGTCGCACTGTGCGCCCACGCATTCCCAGCAGTGGAAGGCGGTCTCGGCGCGCGATCTACAACTAGTTCCGCAGTATAAACTTCGCGAACAATGTGGACAACTGTAACAAAAATAACATTTTAGATCTTCTATTTCATGTGGCTATGAATTTTGAGAGGTGTTTTGAGTTTTCTTCATCACCTTAAGAGTTTTTATGTTACTGTCAACTATTAAACAAATAAGGACGTGCATTAACCTTTCGTTAACTGTTCATTTCCAGGCGTCTAACAAATGCATGCAAAAACTGGCATGTTATTCGTAGATTTGTTGGATTTCTGCTAGGTACCTTTTTTGTATCGGGGGAAATCTTCAAAGGGTACCCGGCACCTTGGGAGAGGATACCGGGTTATGTGGGGCATTTATACCGCACTAAAACCCCATCGGTGGACTTCCTCTGCGCCTGGACTCTGGAGGACTCCAGGATCTCCAGTGGAAAGCACCGGACTCGAGCGGGAGCTCGACCCATCCAGCCAATCTCACCGCCCGCAGCCCCGGAAGCCCCCTTTTAGTAGCCTCTTACGATCAGACAGGGGATACCGCAGTTCTATTCATAATCCCAAAACTACAGGGACTGGATTTCTGCTACCTACAACTTGGAATGATAGGAGGTAGAGATAATTCGTAAACACACACATAGACCGTAACGCTTACACCCAGATCACAGAAACAAACAAATGAAATTCAAACCACGAACTACTGATAAATCGCCCCAATTTCTGATAAGAATTTGCCGAGAATAGAATCTGGAATTCTTGCTAGGCAGTTCGGCATGGGCAGCCTTCATAGTTTTAGTTTATTTGTTTTGTTATAATACCCAAGATCCGTGTGGCGCAGTGATTACCGTCAATTAAGAGTCCCGGGTTCCGTTCCAGGCAAGACATAATTGGAATTATAATATTGGATTTTTTGTGGGGAATCTTTCACCATATTAATTTTTAATACATAGATAAAATTATATATGGGTTTATTATAAATTCACTGAAATGCTCTTAGGCACACGTTAGCACACTATAAATAGCGCCTTTTATTCTGGCCATAGTTTGGTACCCACGACGCAGGGAATCCTAGTGTGAGGCCATAAGTAGCATAACAAACAATTAACTCACGGCAGAGGGTTGCAGTCGGGCTGGCAGCACATCTCGCAGACGACGTCGTCGCACGGCAGCGTGACCCACGCGTACGGTTCCTCGGAGAACAATACGTCGCCACGTGACAAACTCTCTTTCGTCACCACGAAACGACCTGCTGCATCGCTGCGTCTGCCGAAAACAATATACTATTTCCATTTACACGTTCACATTTACACGATCAGCTGTCACGTGTGACCATTATCAACCCATAGCCATTCTGTTATCTCAAATATATTATTATGTACTTTTTTTTAAAGAGTGCTGGGAGTTTTTTTCCGCCGCCTTTTTTCTCTCAGCTCAACATCTAGCCCAAACGGGCACTTAAAAACGATGACCGGGAAAAAATGACATTCATTAAGCGAATATTTCGTATTCCTAATATGAAATAAATATTTTTTCTTTCTTTCTTTCATTTACCTAAAAATGAGTCAGGCTTCCCTGCAATACATATGAGTTTACTTTTTCTATTATGCTACAGAATTTATTGGAACATGGGTGGGTACCCAAAGCCGACGATCGGATCCGATCCGAAATAAATATAAATAAACACTTTAATTTATAAAAGGCGCAATATGGGAACAATTGAAAATAATAATAAAATTGATGCGAATGTACATTCTTATTATAATTGTGTTATAATTAAGTATTAATCCACACTTACCTAAGTTCAAGGGCTTCGGATGCACCATTAAAATTATGGTTTTCCCCTTTGTAACAGCCTGGCAATTCGAAATTTTCTTCTTTAGCGTCATCCCCTTTTAGAAGTTCCATTTTCTTTTCCAAAATCTTAACGTGTTTTTGGAATTCCACTGCAGGATCAAACAATGTCGAAAATTAAATATACTTCACAAATCTTGAAATTGTCATACTATCCTACTAATATTATAAATACGAAAGTAAGTTTATTTGATACTCTTTCACGCAAAAACTACTCAACCGATCATCATGAACATTTGTACATATATTCTTGGAGTTTCCAGAAGTAAAATAGGATACTTTAAAAAAAATAACGCGGGTGAAACCGCGGGGCACAGCTAGTAATTAATAAGGTAGAGTTAAAGCATTCATTAAATAATTGTGAGGGTGTAATTTTCAAAGGTTTGCTAATTAATCGAGCTTCTTTTAAATGTCATTCTTGGATTCTAATAGTTGTCAATGATATGATAGCTTAGCGATAATTTTTTGGAGTCTATTAAGCTTAGAGCATCAGGGAATGATAGGTATGACACCCGTCAGAGAGGAGTGGCCTTTACGGGCGAACCTCTCGTCCCAACGTCCATGCACAATGTGACTTTTAGTTATACAAGTACTGTGTCTGTGTGTGTCGGTGTCGTAACGTTGTTAATTGAAAATGACATATTTAGAAATGTATGCGTCTGTAGCGATGAAAGAATATTTGTGAATGTGTGACAAAATAAAAATGTGTACGTTCTTCCCCCGCAAGCGAAGCGAGGCGCTATGCCGTCTCTACTGAAGGGTGAGTCAGTAACTTTGATGCTCTAAGCTATTAAGTAATTATCACGCGACTAATGTAAAGCTAACTTCTAAATTTATGACATAGTTTGAAAATATAGAATAAGCAACAATATAATTTAATGTTTTATAGATATAGGTGTAGATAGATATAGATATAGGTGATGAAGCTATATCTATTTATTTGTAAATGTTACCATAAATAAAACTATGTATATAATTGGAAAAAATATTATCAAAAACACACATAGGTATGCATCTGTTTTTGTTTGTTTTGGACATACCTTGGGGAAAACTAGAACCAAACAACAATTTCGCGCTCATTCCACCGATTCCTACTCTCCCAACTTCCTTCTGCCGGAGATGCGTAGTTTTTGCAAGGGGGTAGGGAGGGACGATACTTTATAAGAGCAGAGGTTAATGTCCCTAATGTCGATGGTTCCTTTTTTGTGTTAATTAAACTGTCGAACCTAACGAACCCAGCTCAACCCAACCGTTTTAAATGAAGAGCTTACTTTTCTTTGTTTTTGGCGGAGGTTTTTGCTGCCCCGAAACCTCCCTTAACCTATATCGAACAAAATGCCAACAACTTTATGCAATATAACTCAAAAACACACCTATAAACAAAACATAAACAAAATAAAAAAAAGCACATTATATCATTTCCGCCTTCCCGCTTAAACTCCCTACACTAAGCCATTGCTAGTTAGTGTTGCTACTGTTACTAATTTTTATGAAAAAAGAATATCATTCATTTTAACTACTTTACTTTGAGGCTGTAATTTGATTCTATTAATAGTGTTGAGTCTATAAAATAATTATAGTGGCCCACTTACAAAATTAGTCGCTCAGTTATTAGATCAGAAGCCAATATATTTATAGATAGTTCCATTAACGTGCTAACATAAAAAAATGCCAGTATAGGTTACATAACCTAAAACAAACTTTTGATGTTACACTAATTATAATAAGTACCTGGACGCCCGAGCGTTGCTCGGATAAAAACAATTTATTTACTTGGTTTATTTTTAAGCAAAACATTCATTGACTCAGTGTTACTTTACAAATCCTTTTGAAATATCTAGCTCCCAATTTAAAAAAAATGTCACAAAAAATAAAAAACGCAACTCGCCTACTTGAGATTTGAACCCGGGTCTCTAGCTCCGTAGTCGGCTCTCATAACCATTCGACCAAGAAAGCTTTAATTCCGTAAGCGAAATTTTTATAGAGGTCTTTCATAATTATCGACATTGTCATTTGTTTGAAGGGCGGATTGACTGTCAACATTTGACGGCTTTCTACGCCTCAATATTATTAATATTTTCCAATAGATGTCAGTAAGAGTAATTTTATATTAAACTGCATAAACATTAAATAAAACGACAATTTCTGTCAATAAAAATTTTTGGATCGATTTATCATCCCCGCAACCAGTGTACTAAATTTCATCAAAATCTTTGGAGCCGTTTCCGAGATTCAAAAAATATATTTAGATATATACAAGAATTGCTCGTTTAAAGGTATTAGATATCCCTTTTCAAAGTATCTAAATTCAGAACAGAATTACTTAAAGTTATAGTAGTATATTAGTATATCTGTTCTACCCCTATTGTGGGTGGGTGGGACTATGTTCTACTAAAAATCTTAGCATCTATCTTCCGCCACATAAGAGTGGATTTTTCCATCATTCTTTCACAGTTAAGGCAATACAACTCTGTAACATCTTACCCGAAAATATAAGAAAGGCACCTAGCAAATTTACATTAAAAAACTGGTCCGGGAGTATTTCTGGAGTATCAATACTAATACTAATAAATATTTATTTTTTTCTCAACAAGGGTCATATCTATAAACAGTATTTGATTTTTTTTTCTTTTAATGTATTAGTTGAAAACATGTATATGTATGGTTATGTTTCGTATGTATATGTTTGTGTAAATGTATGTATGTATTTATTATTCCTATTTTGAATTTCATCTCATATTAGTCACTTTTAACTATTGCTTTAACTTTCTAATTGTTTTTCTTTACTAAAGCCTACCTCATATTCTCACCATCACCCAGGGTTGACTGGAAGACAATGCCTTAAGGCATTAGGTTTAACCCTTTGTAACTCCTAGTTTAAGGTGTTTGCAAAAAAAAAAATAAAAAAAAAAAACTAGTGGACCCTGCAGACGTTGTCCTGCCTTAAAAGTAATAAAAGAGGATTTGTTTTCTTATTATCTTAAAGAGACTTCATGTTACTATCAAACAAAAATATAAAACAAATAATGACAAACGAACTGTCCTGTTATTCTGAATGTGTCAAAGTTTAGAACGGCACTGCATGAAATACAAACGTTTGCCAGATAGGAACAATTTATATGGGAAAACTACTTATAAATAAAAAAAATAATTAAAAAAACATTTCCAGTTGCCCAAATTGTGAATCTAAACCATCCTCGAATCCATTTGAATACACACAAAAAAATTCATTAAAATCTGTCCAGCCGTTAAGGAGGAGTTCAGTGACATACACACTCACAGAATAATTATATATATTAAGATATTTATTAAGGAATCTTTTTTAATTGAAGTGACCAAAATTTAACTGTTTTGTGGATGGAGTGAAATGGATGGCTTGTAAATGTATAATTTCAGTGTTCTAAGTTTCATGTTGAATAGGCAGAATATTTCAATAATCTTACATGCATGTGTAGCAGAGAGTTCAAGTGACTGGGCATGCTCTGAGGCAGCTGTTAGTGCAGCCTGAGCCTTTGTCAATTGATTCAATTCAATGTAGCAATCAGCCCTTCGGAGAAGCAACTTGTGGCGTTGCTCCATGGGATATCCACTGTCTATGGCCAGGGCCACATCTTCTAGGCATTCCTGAAAAGAAGTAATAATAAAATATCCTGGGCTTTTTTATATCGACTTTTTTATATCGTTTTATTCTCATAGCCTCAAAGTAGGGTAGATACACCCTGTGTCGTGAGTACCGGGGCATGAAAACACCCAGACCAAGAACAGAAACTGAAACTCATCATTTCAATCTCTATATTGCTGTAAATCGAACCTGGTCCCAATTTGCAGTCTGGCGTGGTAACTGTTGTGTTACAGGACATTATTTTTACAGGCTTACAAGTGTATAACTATTTCTAAGATGTGAATATATAAAGAAGATAAAGATATTAATGCAAGGATTTCAATTAGACTATTTCATCATGAGGATCATTAGTAACAATCCAATTAATATCCTTATTGTAAGGCAAAGAAGTCCTCTCGAAAATTAATCATACAATTTAAGGCAACTTAACATTTACTTTAGTAAAATGCTTATTAGTTATCACACTTATTGATATTAAAAACGATCAATATTTTATCTCAAATATATCAAGGGTTTACTCCGAAAACCTATTAAGTGCAGAGAAGTTGTGACAGAAGTGACCTGTAACTCAGGTTTTTCTAAACCTACTTCAGGCACCAGGCTCTTACAAAGAAGGGTCTTAGGCAGAAACTTTATGTATAAAGTGGTGTATCATGTACCTTTAGATAATAAGATCATAATGTAAGAGCAAATAAATGATAAATGAAATGAAATAAAATGAAATGAAAGAAGTTAGTTTTGAGATATTGTATCATAACCATACACCTAAAAAAATCACTAAAATTTCAGTATATCCTTCATAGCACCACAGTCATACAAAAATAAATATTTCAATAATCTAATAAATCGTCAATTTCTGGACACACTAAAAAATAGATAGAGATCCGCTGACTATAAGTGAAACTAAAAAAAGCTCTTGTAAATCTGTGCAAAAAAGTGATTATTCCTGAAGAATTTCAAGCTTGCTTGAAAATGTAAAGAACAGACCAGTATTTTACACATTTTAGAAATTTATAGCATAAAATATAAAATCGACTAACTGTGCAACTCTACTTATGAATATATGAATATCCTTATTACAAGATTATAATGACATATATTTACTGATACTACAGAAATATGTAATCTGTAACATCTATTCTTTTGTATGACTGGTATGATACTTCATTTCTAATGAAATTTTAGAATTTTTTAGCTGTAAACCTTTATGATGCAATATCTCAAAACTAACTTCTCTGCACTTAATCAACACTCACTTACTCAACTTGTAGCCTCCTTGCTCCTTTGGGCAGTTCATAAAATTGATTACCTCAAAGTGATTGAACAAAAGTTTTTAGAACCAGGGCATACCCAAATGGAAGTAGATTCTATGCATAGCATCATGGAATCTGCTAAAAAAATGCTTTACACACCAATATGTAATTCAGTATAAAACCATTAAAAAGTACAACAAAATAGTTCGCCTTTTGCGACACTCATAACAAGTTGACATTGCTTATTTCTTATCACTTAAAATGTGCCACAAAGTAAGTAATGTAACAGTCAATCACTATAAATCTGCTACAAAATAAATAAAATAAATAAATCAACGCTTCACACTCATAGCCCCAGTAGAGTGGGTCCCTGTGTCGTGGGTACCATGGACTCACAAAAAGACAAAAACTCAAACACCCAGACTGAGAACAGAAATTTGAACTCATTATTCAAATTTCTGTTTTATTGAACCTGGGACCCTTTGGTTGGCAGCCCGGCATGGTAACCATTGCGCCACCCAGGTTGTCATGAGTAATGTATGTTATTATTAATGTTCAACACTTTAAATCTGCCACAAAATTAGTAATGTAAGAGTCACATTGTTCAACTTATGGACTTAAATCAATAATATCTTTGTGTGAGGTATGCCATTATTAGTGCAATAGATGAAAATAATGTAATACTTAAATTAATGTAATTATATAATTTTGTCTATACAGATGGTTTTAATTACACTAACCTTAAACTTTTTCATTTTAAGAAGTGCTGCAGACCTGTTCGCCAGAGCAAGAGGATACATAGCACCATTTTGATTGGCAAAAATTACACTTTTGGAGTAGCACTTGTAACTATCTTCAACCAAATTGGCCCGAAACTTGTCATTGCCTCTTTGTCTCCAAAGTAAGGACACCTCATCACATTTTAAGGCTGTATCAGACTCACAAGTCTTCTTGGCATAAGTGGTTTTCATTTGACGCAACCACTGCATAAGAATTTTCCTGAAACAAGTGGCAGGTAAGACTGGGGATTAAAGTATACTATTGAAAACTATAAGTGCCATAAAGATTTGTTTCATAATATCAAGACATTATTTGAATTATTGACTCTTGTTCAATACATATAAGGGCCTCTTTCACCAACTTCAAGTAAAGTGTTGATTAGTTACGTACGTTAGTGTTACTTGAACATCGTGACATTGAAGTTACGGGTGACTTTAACTGACAATTAGTGTACTTGTCACTTTAATTGAAGGTGGTGAAAGAGGCCCTAAGATAGTAATTAAGCTCAATACCAAGATTAAGTAAGCTGGAACACAAAAAGAGATTATAGGGTTACTTTATATTATCTATAATATTATTTTATTTCTAAACAAAACGCCAAAATTAAAATTTTAACTTATTCATATTAAGTTATAAAATTTTAATTTATTTGTTTGTCAATGTTATTGTTTTGAAATTTTGTGGAGGTTACCTAGAACATTATTACTACGAACGTTTTTTGCTTATTTAATATATTGGATATTTTCAGTACCTAACACCTTCATTCCTGCAGAAGTAGCTCATGGTGTCTACTTCACTTTCGCAAGTTCTATCGATTTTCTTTTCCTCTGATGATAACAACAACAATAATATTTCCCATTGCCGCGCACAATCTTCTGGTAAGTTAACACTGTTATTCATAATTACGAGTACCTACATAAAATATTAATTAAAATGCAATGGTTATTTTGATACTTAACGCTAGAAATACGGAATCATATAATTAAAAAACTCTATTTCTATTTTTAAAAAAAACCTGAGAAGAATACTGTAGGCATCTACCTACTCTCTCTCTCTCAAGTTCGATATGAAGTACTCTGTGAGTGGAGAGGAGAAAGAAAACGAATGAATGAAATGAAATTGACAATGACAATATGACAATGACAGAACATTTTTTTAAATTAATTATACGGCATTGGATAAAATTCTTGCAGCCATTCAATATTTTCATTTCATAATTCTATAATGACATCGCAACCTCTGTGCATATTACTAGCGTTAAGTATCATTTTTGCATCACTATTTCTCTATTATGACTACTAAGAAAAGATCCGTAAGTCGTCAGTTATCATTCAGTCTAGTCAGTCATGTTCAAGTAAAGCGGCTTTCAGACTACTCAATAATATAATAGCATACAAAAAGTATAAGGCATAAGAATAAATAATACTACATAGAACGGAAACTCCCGCTCCGGACGGGCTCAAATTCACGATATTAACCTACATGTTAAACATAATGGCGACAGAGGGGCGTAACGGGGTGAAGAGGGATGTAGGTACATAAATGACGGCGTTTCAGTGGCGGTCAAAGAAGATTCCGTTCTATGTAGTATTATTTATTCTTCTGATATAGGCTATTCTTCTGATATAGCCTAAGAGCATCAAAGGGTACTGACGACAGTGTGATACCTGTGATGCTCTAAGGTCTTAGCACAACAATATCACGCAACAATCTACTAGACACGTCCACGCTGTAATGTACTATATGTATTTAAATAGCTTACTATACGCTATAAATTGGTACGATGCGCTAAGCTGTTCATGCTGTGCTATACGTACGTTGCGATTTAGCAGGGGCCCACAACCTAACCACGATAGGAACATCAACAGGTGGTAGTGATGATCTGTGCTGAGCAACTGCGGACACACTTCAGAGATCGCAGTCAACTGAGATAGCAAGCTCAGTACTATAAATGCTAGCGATAATATCGCATAATATGAACGCCATGAAGCCTGGCGTTATAAATATATAGTATAGAATCAGGCCCTTCTTTGCTGTACTATACATATAGCACAATAGTATAGTCTTAGATTACATTATAGAAAGCAAGTTCGAGCGCCTAAATTGAAGCATTTTAATTGGTGCCAGTAATGGCACCTACCGTATGTTTGTGGTGTTAAAATGTGTCACAAGTCACAACACTTTTGAAAAACAAAAAAAATCTAATAACATAACTTTTCACAGTATAAAGTTTTCAATATTTTGAAGTATTTTATAGTTAAGAAATCTAATAAAATAACTTTTCACAGTAAAGTTTTCAATATTTTGAAGTATTTTATAGTTAACTAGCTGTGCCCCGCGGTTTCACCTGCGTTAGAGAGTATCATTAGCATAAAGTGAAGTACCTTCTGAAGTGCCGTGGACCGGCTTTTTTGTAGGACTATTTAAGATAAACATTTCCATCATACATTACGAATGTGTAACTTTTAGCGGTTTTGGCAGCGCACGCCAGAATAGCTTGCAGATGGTAGATTTTTTCCTACTTACTTGACACTTATAGTCATATTTTGGACAATTCACACAATATCTTTGTAAATTGTAGCCTATGTGTTATTCTGATGTATAAGCTATATTATTGTAAAGTTTTATTTAAATCCATTCAGTAGTTTTAACGTGAAAGATTAACAAACATCCATACTTACAAACTTTTGCGTTTATAATATTAGTAGGATTTTCCAGATCATTTGAGAAATTTCTGGAACTTTCTCGAACATTCTCAATTAATTAAAAACAGTTTGCACTTATTTTAAAAATCTTCAGATCATTCGAGAAGTTTCTAGAACTTTCTCAAATATTTTCAATTAATTAAAAAAAATTGCAATTACTTTAAAAAACTCCAGATCATTCGAGAAAATATTACAACTATTAAAAAACATCCAGATCATTTGAGAAGATTTCTAGAATATTCTCTATTAATTAAGATTATTTTAAAAAATCCAAATGATTCGTGAAGTTTCTGGAACTTTCTCGAACATTCTCAATAAAATTAAAATTAAAATAGTTTGCAAGATCATCCCAGAAATTTTGAGATCCACCCAGAAGTCCCTATTGGTTAGAAAATTTATCCGATATAACTCAAAAATATACCAAGAAAATGAAAATAAAACAAGAGTACAACATGCCCCTTCAGTTTAGACTTCGAGCCTAAAACCAACATTGTTTTATTTCTGCATTGCATTTTTTGCCTCTTTCGTTGAAACTGTATGGATAAAGGTAAGTAGTAAGTCGTCAGTAATTAGTTCTTCAGGGCTTCGTGCAATGCAAGTGACAAGGAGCAGGCTTGGAGGCAAGCTGAAAAACATAATAATTTTCGCGCTGTTATTTTATTTCACAACACTCATATACTGTTATTATTCGAAAAGTAACCTTTAGATTATTTGATTGAAACAGTCTTGAATACTATGCAGTGCCTATGTGCTTAATTTGGATTAGGATTAATCACAGGTACGAATAATGTGGCCTTGTG
Source organism: Pyrgus malvae (assembly GCA_911387765.1). NCBI lineage: Eukaryota > Metazoa > Arthropoda > Insecta > Lepidoptera > Hesperiidae > Pyrgus > Pyrgus malvae. The sequence goes on from OU426947.1 coordinate 27,413,612, forward strand.
TGTACCGGGATTACTGTTGCATATTTTCACTTGATTATAACTGTAATAGTTAGACGTATGATATTGCCGAAATTTTTGTATATATCGATGTCGGTATTACTTTAGTAACATCCACAGATCGACATTTCGCTACACTCAAGCAAATAGGTTTTTATGCACGTTGGGTTACGTTATCAAAGTTCATACGGATCTGGTAACGTTTTAAATAGTATATTTCATAACAAGTGCGGAAAGGTTGTCATTGCAAGGAGTTCCGACAAATGTCTACCCGAGCCGAGGCGCAGCCGAAGGTGAGGTGAGGTGAGGGTGAATGACTTCACCCATTCTGGGTTGACAGTCGGAACTCCTTCCAATGACGGATCCGCACGAGTACCTACTGAACAACTATTTTTAATACAGTTGCGAAAAAATGAAGCAATTTAATAAAATAATAAAAACTCGCAAAAGAACATTTTTGAAAAATGGCGCCAACCGTAAAAGAATAACTAATAAAATAACCTATATAGTATGCCATAAACTAAGAATTAGTACTTAAGTACGTACGTAAGTACATTATTCTTAGTCTAAGCTAAGTGTAGTATGCAGAGATTTTTTTGTTTTCTTCACCCATTCTGGGTAGGCAAAAGGAACTATGCCCATACAGCCAAGACTTCAGTAGAATTTTTTATTGATATGAAATGAAAATGTTAATGAGATGAAATGAAATGAAACCTAAAACAATATCATAACAGTGTCTTTTGCATGGGACCAAAAATATATAACGGTCTACCGGAATTCCTCAAAATTAAAACGGGCAACGAATTTAAAAAAGGACTTAAAACGTATTTACTGAAAAAGGCGTATTACTCAGTCACTGATTTCATAAACGATAAAACGGCATAAAGGAATTCCATAAAAACCTCCCATCTCTGGGCAGGAGCACCGAAGTACCAGCTACACCCATTTGACTCCGTTCAAAAGCGCGCAGTCCGAATCGTCAACGACCCAAGATTGACTGACAGGCTAGAACCGCTTAGCTTGCGAAGAGACATAGGCTCGCTCTGCGTGTTCTACCGACTTTACTATGGTGAATGCTCCGAGGAACTCTTCAAATTGATGCCTACATCACCATTCCATGATTATACCACCAGACGAAGGTTAAAGTTCCACCGGCACCATCTGGACTCGTGGCGGTCCTCCACAGTCCGCTTTGCACGCTCCTTTTTACCACGGACGTGTAGGTTATGGGACAACCTTCCAGCTGAGGCATTTCCAGTGGACTATAACATGGGGTTCTTCAAGAAAGCTGTAAAAAAAGCTCTCCTCCAAAGCCGGCAATGCTCGGGCGGCTCCCCTAGGGTTGCCCGTGTCCATAGGCGACGGTGATCGCTTAACATCACGCGGCCCGTCTGCCTTATTGTTAGGTTTATTTATAAAAAAAAACCTGGGAGGTTTTTTTTCCGCCGGCTTTTTTTCCTCTCAGTGTACAAACACCCTGTGATATGGGTACCCAAAGCTGACGATCGGAACCGATCCGAAATATAAATAAATAAATATTTTTATTTTTATTTATAAAAGGCGCAATATGGGATAAATAAAAATAATAGTAAAATAGATGTAAATGTATATTTCGTAATTGTATTATAGTTTAGTTTTTTCCTTTTATATTTTTATCATTGTATATTTGCATACCTCATGAAGGTAAATATGGCGAACTAAATATATATAAACAACTTTGTAAACACCCATATTTGTGCAAATAAATGTCTTTGTCTTTGTCTAACTTAACTCATTGAATCAAATCGGATATTCTTCGGAAAATCTGATATGGAAACAAATTAGTAGCTTCTTTTTAGAAATATTTGCATGAATCATAAAAACTTCTAAAACTTCGTGGTTGTTTTTTTAATAGACATTATTTTGACAGTTGGGAAAGAGAACGCACGAGTTCGGAAAAGGCTTAGACTAAGAATAATGTACACTTACGTACTAGGAAAAGGCAAAGAAAAAGCACTAGTGTGTAATAGGCAATAACCCACTTCCCGAACGCTATACATACCTAACTACGTCCCTGCAATACGCCACTTTTTGAGCAACTGTATTAAAAATTATATACTTACGTCCATTATTTATTTGGATAATGTTTAATTCAAATGGTAAAAGATTTTTTCAAATCGGTCCAGTAGTTTCGGAGTCTATTCAATGCAAACAAAAACCGATTTGGATAAAGTATAGGTACCTACCTATAGGTAGGTACATATAACATAATATAATATGTATTTCTTCCCGCTGGGAATCATAAATTGAGTTGAATAAAGAGTTTGCGAACATGTCCATGATATATTTACGTCAAAAGACCAAAAGATCAAACGATCCATACGAGTGAACCATGTAGGTACCTACCCATACGAGTATGTAGTAGTACGATCTCTAAATTGTTAGCAACTAATAACTTATACCTACATAAACTAGGTGTGTAGAGGTAAAAAGTACTTAGTGTGATAAAAGAAAACGTAAATAATCATTATAAGTACTCCAGACAGGTAGCCATAGCTGATGACAAACCTTAACACAAGGATAAAATGAAAGTGGTTCCCGCATTCCGATACAGCTAAACTATGTTATGTAGTGTTACTCACCCATTAGAAGACAATCCCACAACCCAAAGTATAGGAATTTATTTCTTATACCATTGTAATAAGATCGTGGATGTCGACCGATCCAAGTCCAATAAAAATAGGTTGCACCATAAGAGATTATCCGTGACAATCCTTTTAGGGATGCATTATGGAAACGATGGAACTGACGACAGCTGTCGATCCTTTCACGCACGAAACAGCGACTGCGAACGTGTCGGTATGTTACCTACTACCACCTTGCCACCTTGTAGACTAGGTAACTAATATTAAAAAGAGTGTGTGATCCTTAATTGCCATAGTCTGGCTGGAGATAATATCTTTGACTAATGTTAGATAGGTATTTGCCATTTGGACATGGAGTCGAATGCAGGTGATGAACAATGAATACGGAACTGATAAAATAGGAAGGAAAAAATAAGAAGAGTTTAATAAACTTTTATAAAACTCATAATTTACAAGTTATTTTTCACTAGAAATTAAACGGATACCCGGTAACAATCCGGTATCCGGCATATCCGGCCTTTTTTTTACTATTCGGCCGGATACCGGATAGCAAAATTGAAAAAAAATTCATTACTGTATACTAGACAGACAAGACAAATTATATAATACCGTTTATTTTTAATATTGCACGTAAAAAAAATGATAATTTATTATAATTGAGTACCAACTCAAAATTAACAAATAGCAAATTGTGCTGAATGAATACTGGCAGTGAATAGACGACAAGTGAATACACAAAAGAACCGAGAAACAAACTAAAACTGACACGCGCGATCACACTTCAACTCCCTAGAGTCGTTCCGACAACACCCGAACACGCCCGAATCTATATAAATAAAAAAGCGAATATTACCGATACTCCATCAAATGGTCGCGTCATGTAAAGGGCCAAATATTCGGTAGCCGGATATCCGGTATCCGTCCAAACCACTATCCGTTTCATCTCTATATAGTTTTCATCCTTTATGTAATCACTTTTAATGGTAAATATTCTTTAAATGTGTGTAATCTGTAGGTTCAATCTCCAGCAGCGTTGGATCTGCGTGTCGGTAAGCTCCAGGTCTCCCAAATAATGAGTAGACACAGAGCCCAGTAAAGAGCCTCAAAAAGGGTTTCAGCCAATCTGTAGGTATTATTTATGGCATATTAAGTAAATTATCACGGAAATAATAAGAGTAGATATAACCAAAATATGTAATAAATATGATTAGTAGTAGAACTAGTAGTGTAGATGACCATTTTGTAAACTAGAATACGCAAATACATACCTAACTACATACAAAACCAAAGATGAAACTCTGACAAAAATTTATCTGCGTCTTGACTACGATGTCTTTTCTGTTTGAGTTTTACAAACAAATTATCCTCTATGCCTCAAAAAGTTATTCATTAACTTTTACTTTACCCTTTCATGTTTCTTATAAAGTCATGTCAAAGTGTTATTGCGTGACAAATAAAGAGAGTCCATTACAAATATAGACTTCATGACTATTATTTTTAACTTTCACATTGTGAGCTGATTTCTTATTCATTTGGAACACGTAGCCCTACAAATCAAATTTATTGAAGGAAAGAAAGGATTTCAGTTAACTTTCCGTGAAAACCTGATTCGTCCCAATATTCTAAAATTCAAAAATAATATAAATTTGAAAAGGATCTAGATCATACATTACATTATGTACTTACTTATGTTTACACATGTTTGTTATGTGAATTTTCGATAGGTACTCAAATAATATGTTGTAGTCAATAAAAGACTAGTCAGAGGCCAAAAGCTTTAATTATGGCCATTGATCGCCTTATTAAAACATATAAATACAACAAACTAAACCTACATGTCTCCACCGGTAATGCATACCTACCTTCACATGGTTACCTGCTTACCCACCGTCGCATGACCATATAGTAAGTTGATATCAGAAAATCTATTACCTTTCTTGAGTGCAGCGTGAGTCGTGACCTAATGCATAGAATAGTCAAGTGCGAAATCTATTCGATTTCTAAAGCCAGTATACGATTGGCGAATCACATTCTGAAATTATGATTAAGCATATTATTTATCACTACTCCACGTACCATGCCTTTGCCATTTTCCACTTCATTTACCATTTTTCGTTTTTCCATTTTTTTTAACTTTCAACTTTAACTTCGAAGGGTTTCTACAGCTCCTTCTGAAGAAGTTAAGAAGAACTTAGAAGAACTTTAGTATCATTTGGACCGTTATTCGTTTTGTTTGTCAACGGAGACGTCCTCAATTTCAATAGTGTGCCAAATGGTGCCAAATGACGACATTGTCCGTTTTGCTCGGCTCGTCGTGTAATGCAAATAGGTATAAAGCGTGCGCAAATTGCACTTTGGATTGTTTCCAAAAGTGTTGCACAGCCTTATTCAGACGAAAGTAGGTACTTCACAACGCCTTCTTCTATGAATACATAAATTGCGCCTATCGCTAAATTGAACTGGCCTCATTGATCCAATCAAAGTAGTACACTCTACATTTACAATTAAGTTATATTTTATGACTGAATGACCATAATTACGTAACATGAAAACATAAAGCAAGCTGATGTTATCAATTTAGTTAAATAAGTACCTTCCTACATTTCAAAAGATTTCTTTAACTTGTTCATTAAATAAATAATTGAATATATATTACAAATATTAAAAATATATTCATCATTTTGAAGATTTATATTAAGTTGTTATTATTTTAATGGAACATAAAATCATACATATTACGTATATAGGTACCTAGCCTAGGTATATCACCGAATAATTTATTTAAGATGCATCTACTGAAGGAAGGTTAGTTTAAATTGTAAGGTTTCTAATACGTAAGTACATTATTCTTAGTGTAAGATTTCTAATTAATAATTTTTAAATGTCAAATTTTAAGACTTTTGCATAACTAACCACCATTTCACATTGATGACAAGCATCAAGGTATGACAGGTATGAGGGTGAGTCAGTTACTTTAATGCTCTAAGATTTCAGACTACTATGATTAAACGTAAGAGGATTAATTACTTATTAATATCCGTTTTTTCTGAGAAGATTGTAGTAGTCAACATTTTTGGTACTATGATAATATGTATTTGAAATAGCAATGAATAGTAGGCAGAAATAAGATATAACTATCTTATTTTGAATGAAAATTTTCAAATTAAAAGGTTAGTAAGTACTTAGGTATTTTTTCCAAATTATCTACGAAGAAAAGAACTTTTATAATTTATACAACAGCATTGCGGGAAACATAAAATTAGAACGTTCATTGTAAAACCCAACTGCCAGCATACAAATGGTAGAGAGGCAGATAAAATGACCAACCACAAGAGTTGCGTAAGAAGAACACGCGACGAATCAATTAAGTCGAGAAAGTGAGCGAAATAATCTTAATTTTGGCTATGAAATTAGCTCGTTTTATTTTAACGGAAATCCTTTTACGCTCCAATAAACATTAAGTATAAAACGAGCTAGTACTTAGTTTTAGATGCGGACCCTTGCGATACTCGTAGATTTATTATAGCGAGACAAATGTGCAGAGAAATAACCTTCTTACTACCTACCTGCATGGTATTTATAAGAACCATTCGACGAAAACGACCTCGAAGTAAAAGTCTAATTAAAAACATTATTGCAAAATACAATCAGATTATTTTGAGGAAATGAGACAGGTCCTTCATAATGTAAAATAGTCACGGTGGCACCAACTTTTTCAGTGACACAACCTAACAAGTGATGAAAACTGGGTTTAGACCCAGTTTTCACCACTTGTTATAGATAGCTTAGGCTATGAGTAGCTATTGCCATCCATTCCATCTTCTTCAAGTAGACTATACTGAGCCGTAGCTACAACACAAAGAGCTTCTGTCCCGTATCATCTTCTCTTCCGTAAGTATATACTACTTACCTATATTATAAAAAAGTAAGTATAAAATAATGGTAATTATGTAGTAAAAAAGAGGATTTGGTTACCTAAGCTCGTATATAAAAAGGTGACTGAATTAACACAGAATTTAATAAAAATAGAAACAAACAGAAAAGCAGATAGAGGTCCACAGAAGGTCAGATAAGCCTGGATAATAAAATGTAATTTTATTACATATTTCATATTTGGAAGTGTGTACTTCCTTACTTATTTTACAAAATAATCATATATTTACTATATACTTTGCCACGAGGTTAGAATATAAGCGTGAGCAGTATAAGAGCAAATATAAGACAAGATATGTACTACCTTATTGCGGTAAGCAGTGTTCGTTCTTTTATTCTTCCTTCCATTAAATATTATATATTAAGGCAGTTATAAGGTCCACAAAACTAATGCTCTATAATGTTAAATATTAATTGGTACGGGTAGAGATAATCTTAACCGGAGTAAAGTTGAAAAAAATATTTACTCAAACTTATGCAACTACTGCCGCCTATAATACAACGGTGTACATAAAATGTAAAATTGAGTCAGGTGCTCATTTTAAATCAATCCACGTAAAGTAGGTTTCGTACCCTGGAGCTCGAGAAAATTGTTATTCGGTGCGCGAAAGCTCCGAGGGGAGAGCAGTGCGGCAGACGCGGGAGGGAGTAGCGAGCGCCTACGTCTGCGGCGTCTACCTGCGCTGCGGTGTGTGGCGGTGCGATGCGCCCGCGCACCTGTTGCGGCACTTGCGGCACTACCCGACTCACTCAGTCGAATAACGACCGTCACATGCATTACGCGCCATGACCGCGCTCACTCAAAGAAAACCGCCGCGAGTGTCGTAACGGAACGTTTTGTGTGAACATTACCATGGATGTGATATATTTTACTATCTTCTTCACTCTGCTACAAGGTTGGTGCAAATACCTAGTTATAGGCTTTAAGTAAAAGTAGGTGAGGTGGTCTCGCTCGCCACAGAAGATGTACCACTTTCGTATTGATCTTCTGCCGATTCACCAAGATTTCTTCCGATGTTTTCACTTCATAGGTTATTGAATTCTTCATTCAGCTAGTATTATGTTGGTACCTATTGTTTCAGTGATTTTACAAAGAATTTCACTCAAAGATTTAAAGCTTTCACTTATCCACGGAACATTTCAACAAAAATTATTCTCAGTGGCCATTTTTCCATTTGTCCCCTTTCTAAGTTAGGGTTTCTAATATGGATTATTTTGATACGAGACTGAAGCAAAATTACATTAATGACTCGATACTATAATTTTATTTTTTAATTAATGTCCAGGACAAATTTCTGGATTCATGTCATTGGCCCATTTCTACAGAACTTCAAGTAACTCAAAATTATTTTATCCTCTAGAACTAATCCAGTCTCGCTCTATGTTCGTAAACTTTCTCCACGTCTGCACCAATACGTATTCAATGAAATATTTTTTGTATCATTTCCTTATTTATTGAGGATGTTTATTTGTGATAATTCTTAACGCCGGCAGATTTATCGGCAACTTTGATCGGCTTTCGTTTTAAACAAGACAGTTCGTCGTGGTTCAAATCACGAATGATAAAATTCATTTTTTAGAATACGCCGGTTGATGATAGACCTAATTTTTCCTAAACTTCGATAGAACCTATCCGTTAGGTATCTATTTTAAAAATTCACGTTTCTGGAATTAAAAAAATTCTGGAAACAAATAATCTGGTTTGTTGAGCAGTCTATAATTTTGGATATCAAAAGAACAGTTAAATTAGGCGTTCTAAGTAAAACAATAAATAATAGAGTAAACTTCATTGTTTTTTTTTTTTTTTTTTTTTTATTCAAAAGAAAAGGGCTTTATCGCTGGAGCGATTATGCTGCCCTGGTGATAAACATTTTTATAATATACATAAGCACATAATCAAATCAATACAACAATATAGGTAATTAACGTTTTACAAGTCTGTATAGCTTTTTAGCATCATCAGACAGCGGATCTGCAAGCATGCTATTGCAGTGTCCGATCAGATTTGATGTAAGCGACAAATTTTGTCGTTGATTATAATTCTGAGCACATTCCATCAAAATATGGTAAAGATCATCTACTACGTTACAAGTTCGACAATTCGGAGACGTGCTTTTACGCATCATATACGCAAATTTGTTGCATGGAATGTGTCCAGATCTAAGTCGCAAGGCTGTGACGGTATCGCTTCTATTTAATAATTTGTTATCTATCCAAGAGTATTTTAATGGATGTGGCTGTATCGTTCGGTACCAAATACCTTTTTCCCTAGACCTTTCATCAAAATATTCATTCCAATTGTTATAACAGTGTCGTTTTAATTGTGGAATATAACTTTGAAATGAGGGCGTAATTTTTAATTCGACACCATTAGACATGGCTTGTTTGGCTAATAAATCTACATTTTCATTGTCTTCTATGCCAATATGAGACGGTATCCACTGCAACATTACTACTCTTGAGTCTGATTGTAACTTCAAAAGAAGCTTTATGATTGCATAGGCTACAGGTAGCCCTCGGAAAGCCGAGGTGCACCGAACCAGGTGTTGAAGCGAACTCTTAGAGTCAGTCAAGATAACGACTTTATTAAAATCAGTGGACTCTATGTACGACAGAGCTTCAAATATGGCTACTAACTCAGCTTCCATTATAGAGACGTCAGCTACAATTTTAAATTTTAGAGAGATATTTGCGTTTGAATCTAGAATTGCTACACCGATACGGTCATTGTCTTTTGACGCATCTGTAAATATTTTATAAAAAGTTTCATAATTTTGATTTAAAAAATGTATGCATCTGTTTTTAAGTGTAATTGAATGATAGTTGCGTTTAGAGTTAGTCATTCCGTCAATATGAAGCCCTAATAAACTTTTTATGTTAATATTTATTACCCATTGGTCTAAACTAAACATACCAATAGCAGTGGTAGAAAACACGGGAACACATTTGTAGTAATTATGAATTAATGTTAGTAATGGTTTTTTTTTATTGTTCCAATAACGAGTTGATGTTAGTTGAGCCAAACAAGATACTAATGGGACTGTGGAATTATTTAATAGTGACTTATTTTTAAGCCAAAACTTTCCAGCTAAATGAAACCGTCTCAAATATAAGGGGTATAGATAAAGTTCGCTTTCCATTACATGGATAGGCGTGCTCCTTATAAATCCACCAATGACTCTCATAATTTGATTTTGAATTTTGTCTAATTTACTTAAATTTGTTTTACAGCAATTATCATACAAAAAGGACCCATAGTCTAATCTACTTCTTACACTAGCAATATAGAGACGACGTAAATGCTTTGGATGGACTCCCCAACCAGAACCTGAAAGAATCTTAAAAATGTTAACAAATTTTAAAACTTTATCACCTAATTCTCTAATGTGTTTGTTCCATCTTAAAGACCGATCCAGCCACATTCCCAAATACTTTACATCGTTCACTACTTCTAAGGAGACATCATTGATTTTAAGATTTACATTATGTCTTCTGTATCCCTTGGTAAATATACAGACTTTGCTTTTTAAAGGTGATATGTCTAAATTAATATTAGAAAACATTTCAAATAAAATATTTAAAACATTTTGGAGTCTATTTTGAACTTCTGGGATTTTGCTTGAAGAACTAAATATTACAAAGTCATCTGCATATTGCGACATATTGATATTTGCAAGTGAAGTGATATTTTTACATATTTCAATTGTTGCTGCATTAAATAGTAAGGGAGATAAAGGATCTCCTTGTGGCAGTCCCTGTCCTGTACTTCTTGTAAGTTTATAATCCTGTCCTTCAATTATAAGAAACCTCTGACGTAGAAAATTCCACAAGTAATAGCACAACATAGAACCTATTCCCAATCTATCTAAATTGTGTAGAAGCCCCGAGATATCTATATTATTATACGCATTTTCCAGATCTAAAAAGCATGCTACAGTGGTATCGTTTTTGGAAAAGCCTATTTGAATATTGCAAACTAAATTACTTAAATTATTTAAACAAGACCGATATTTCCTAAAACCATAAGTTTCCTCACAAAATAAATTACATTTTTCGAGGTACCATTCTATTCTGTTATTCATGATGGAATGAAATATAAACTTCATTGTTGGCAACTAATTTACAAAAAGTTGGTACACAATTAAATTAAAAAGCAATGATTATGGTGGTACCAAGATCACCAATTATAGTATGTTATTCTTATGAAATGAAGGAACCTATACTTAACAAATATTGTACTTGTCCAGCAGTAATAAAAATGATAAATACACGCTCTTAGTTCTTTTGTATCTTATCGCAATAGCAAAAGATATAAAAAATACTTTAAAAATCAACATCAGTCTTTACTCTGTTCTGGCAATGATTCCTTAGTAGGTATTCCTTAGTATAATAGTATTTTGATTTGGATGATGAATACCTAGATGAATATATCTTTACTCACACGCCGAGTGCAGATGATTGTAGTATCATAAACTGTAATGCTTTCATACTGTTTACGGCTTAGCTGCTAATTACTACGTAATGGAGTACCATTCAAGCATCCTGTATTTCTTAATTATATTACCCTCACGTCGATGTTTACTTTCTGCAATACTTTTATCGTATTTTTATTACAATGGAGAGTATCCGTTTCATACTTGAAATTAATATCATTAATTATCTTGGAAGTCGTTTAGTTTGAAACGCTGTTTTATCCTAGTGTGAGTTTTACACCGATTTAGTTTTCATTTTCTATTTTCTATGCTAACATTGTTTTATAAGTACTTACTCGTAGCCATGTCTGGGTGATTTCCAGTCAAAAACGGGACTTCCTGTATTATCTGCTCTTCTAATTTGTTATTACTTACTTTACGCTGCACTAAATGGATTTCAGTATTTATAATTTTATTTATTCTTGAAGAGAAGTAAGTTTAAAAAAATTGTGTAATTAATCCACAACAAATTGGGCGTAAATGCCGTAAATGTCGTAAATGAAGCTTTAATTCAAACTTAGTAAATATTGAAATAGTTGCACAACCTCAGGGATAATAAAGTTAGTTAGACTTTGGGAATCCCTGAACTGACGTGACCAGTGAAGAAAAGCCTCAGGCAAATGTTGTCATGAAAAATAGCCTTTAAAATCACCACAAAATTCCTGATTTGCTCGCTTTCAACTTCAAAATTCTTCAATATCCTTATGCAACGGGGCTAAATTTATATTTACCACTATGGTTGGGATATTAACCGTAACTGAAAATTGAAAGATTACTATAATTAAAAGAAATCGATCTAATTTCGGACAACAAGCAAGTTAATAAAATTTAAGTTATTTAATGTAATGTAATTTTGTTATATTTTATACTTGTATAATCAGTAATAATCACAATAGCGTGTGCATTGAAAAACTTGATTCCGCTCGGTAGCTAGCGTGACGCTGAGATGCGTCCGCATGCGCCGCCGCGCCGCCGTCTTCGGACGCACGGCGGACGTTCACATTTATCTTGCACTTGTATTCACGTAACTGATTTGCACTTATTCTAATTACAAACTTAGCAAGCCTAGGGATAGCTTAACTATCCAATACCTTTAAACAAGCAATTCTTGTAATATACCTATATATATACATAATCTTAATTTCAGAAACGACCTTAGCGATTTTCATGAGTGTGTAGTAGGTTCCAGGGGGGATAAATCTGTCTATCTAGGTTTTATTTTCAGAAAATATCGTTTTATTCGTTTTTAGGCTATAATCATCTTATGTCGTACTGAAAAATATTATGATATGTGTAATACTATTTTACTGATAAACATATAACACATCTTAAACATAAACATAATATTATACTATATTAATATATACACATAAAAAAAAGAAAACCTTAAAAAAAATATAATAATTAAAATATAGTATTAAAAGGAGTCCCTTTAGGCAAGGTTCCGAAGATACTGGCAGCGTTCCCCCTTTGAATAGCTAGGCTAATTCTTTGTCCGAGGTAGCTGCCAGCTCTTCGGTCTCCTGTGACGTCGACTAACCTTTTTGTCATTTCTTTAAAAAGCCTTAAAGCGCTAGGACCCCACGGACCAAGGGTCTCGACACCGAATGGGACAAAATCATATTCAGTGCCTAAACCCCTGTATTTGCATGCCTTAGCTTTTTCAGCCGCCTCACAAGCCGCACCAGTAACACATCTTAATTTCAAATAAGTATTTACGGTCTAACCATTCTATAAGCGATGGAAAGAGTTTTACTGCAACAGATGGAGCAGGATGTGTACATGATGTGTATTTGCAATTTCTCTAGTCATCAGAATCAGGAATGATGAAATCCATAGATACACACCGATCACACACCTATATTATAGTGTTTAATTCGTAAACTGGAAATGAGCTGGCCATTAGTGTAGAAAGGTTCTAAATGATGTTCATGTGTGAAACATGTTCGGTTTCTAGTTAATTCCAGTCAGTAATTTTAGGCCACCCCCTCTGAAGTGAAGACAAGCAGCTGTCTCCCCTCTTGTTTACAGGATGTCTCCAATTTCCTGTACATTCATAATGATTCACCATCACCGCCCAAAAATACCGTATGTTACACAAAAAACGAATCTCGTTACAAATATTAAACTAATCGTACCTACTAAGATCATACTTTTAAAGATTCTATCAAAGAATAAATAATTATTATCGTGTCGGTCTTGAATTGCGAGTAAATTCATTAATTAGTGTTCATAAATATACGGTATTCATTTCACTATAAGAACCTCTCATGCATCGCCGTGTAATTTACATAAGATATATGTATATATTTTTCATTCACTTACACCGAATTCGTAGTCTATACGAAATGAAGATAAATAGATGATAGTCGATTTTTTGGTTTATTTTAATGAAGCTTAGAACAGCCACAAGTTCCTCCCATCCCTAGATATATAATATTATGAAGTGTACCTAATGGTAAAAAAATATTTAAATAAATGGTGTAACCCGGACACTTTTGTTGTCAGGGGAGATCCATTTTTTTAATAGATAAGCGATAAATTTAAATAAATCTTAATTAAAAATTCATCCACAACAACCCGTATTCATGAAGGCTCGGTAAAATAGCCAACGATCGAATGGAATTAAAAAATTATAACGATGTTTTTATTTTTGTTGCAAAAAATAATTTTGCAGAGAGATGTCCTGGGAAAAAATGATATTTCACTCAAATGTCCGGGATTTTTGCCGTGTTTATACGGCGTCGGCAATTTAGGTGTAGGCTGCCCTACATCGGACACTACTTCGCTACTCTGTTGACCATAGCCATGATGATAGTTGTATAACATTGTTTATGTATGCTAAGATAAAAAGTTCACAACCAATTCGATATACCATCTGATTAACCTAAAATCTAACATTGTCCGATTTTACTAACTTTGCCATTGCTGATACATTCTTAAAATTATGCTCCTAAACCCTGTCTTCATACACGAATTACATAATAGCAAAATCTTGCCCTGTAACGTCAGACCCGACTTTGTATTAAAATTGGGTTTATCCTTTATTTGCACAAAAAGCAAGTTTAACGACAAAATGGCTATTTCTCCCAGCTAACCTCGAGGAAGTGCCAAAAATATAAAGGCGGCAACGATAATAAAGAGAATGTTAATAATAGTTAGTATTCTGTGGTAGCATGTTCAATGTTTGGTATCAGTTGGTAATACAATATTATCTACATGTAATTTAAAAATAAATTACTCTTTAAAAGAAATAAAGATAGATAGAGATGTACCGATTAGCGTTTCTAATACGTTAAACACGCAGTTTACAGTCCTTCCAGTACATTTGAGTCCACATATAAGAAGAAATAAAACGCCTCAGTAGGTTGAGTTATGTAGAAGTCAATCATATCATAGATAGCTTGGTGGACATGGATAAGAGGGGAGCCGGAAGAATGTGTTTTTTGTGCAGTCCCTGCGTATAATTTATGAGGCATACGTCGGAGGTGCCAGCCCGTCGGATTCTTCGAGCCGTTAGTGTTTAAAAATATTTATTTTGTAGGATTGTTAAGACTGTATCAAAACAGATTTTTCTCGTGTGTCTATATACTTTCATAAATATTTTCATTACAAATTTGCTTATAGCAGCGTCGATCGTTGCTGCCAAAATTAACTTACATACTTAGGTAATCTTTTTTCTAAAAATCTTAACAGTTTTATTTTGCTTGAACATCTTCAAAGAGATCAAACTTTTTAGAATTCGTACGACCGAAAAAAATGTTTCACTGCATTAGGTATTCTTAGTAAATGCAACAGGATATGAATCAACTATGACTAAAACTTTCATTTTCACGCACTATTTTGAAATCAAAGGTACTCGTTTTTAGTCATACAGTGAAAGTTTGCTACAAGGTGTTTCTGTCACGAAGCGTGTGTCAACATTTCGGCCATATTCGGCACTAGATATACCAAAATGCCTATTTACTTGATTAAAGAAGAAACAACCTTCAACATTTTAAATAAAGTCCGAATCGTCAACGACCCAAGATTGACTGACAGGCTAGAACCGCTTAGCTTGCGAAGAGACATAGGCTCGCTCTGCGTGTTCTACCGACTTTACTATGGTGAGTGCTCCGAGGAACTCTTCAAATTGATGCCTACATCACCATTCCATGATTATACCACCAGACGAAGGTTAAAGTTTCACCGGCACCATCTGGACTCGTGGCGGTCCTCCACAGTCCGCTTTGCACGCTCCTTTTTACCACGGACGTGTAGGTTATGGGACAACCTTCCAGCTGAGGCATTCCCAGTGGACTATAACATGGGGTTCTTCAAGAAAGCTGTAAAAAAAGCTCTCCTTCAAAGCCGGCAATGCTCGGGCGGCTCCCCTAGGGTTGCCCGTGTCCATCGACGGTGATCGCTTAACATCACGCGGCCCCGGCCTGCCTTATTGTTAGGTTTATATAGGTATATTAAAAAAAAAAAATTAAGATTTTAATTGAAATGGCTAAATTAGAAAGTAAATCTTCTACTATTGTTTCGGAGACTAATTTCAACCGTATCGTGGTACGAGTAGGTATGTATCATTTTTCTCAAGCTTCAAAATTAAATATACCTATACCTATAATGGACAGATTCTTTGCAAACATCTTAATTAGTACCTAGGTAGAAGGTACCCTTGTTTAATTTCATTACGACAAGACAGTGCTTTGTTTTTGTGAATAATACCTATATGACTACAAGGTTAGGTTTTAAATAGCTGCTTATTACGGGACAATTAGCGGAACAAACAAACAGGTTGTTTTTTTAACCTATTGGATATATTACAGATACAGATACATATTTACTTTTCAGTTTGGAATGTGAAAAACAGAAATAAATATGAACTTAAACAATTCATGTCTTACTCTAACCAACTTTGGTTTCATACAACTATAACATTGGTTTCGTGGCCTTAATAGATATTCAACAATACACTTCACAATTAACTTGCGTATTCATGATGGTATCAACGTGCAAATTGACTATAATCTATGAAACAATCAAGCTGCGTCCATTTCTTAATATGTATTGTAAGGTCGTTCACGCCGCTGATTTCTAAGGGAAGTTGCTTCAGTTTTGTATTTAGGTCATTGGCAATTACGTAGGTACCTAGATACTTAATCGACCACTCTTTATCATTTATGCCAGTGATATACCTACCATATTGCGTTTTAAGCTGAAATACATATCCTACAAGCTATGTCCTCGTGAGTCCAGAAGCTTGAATATCCATTTATAAGATCATCCGGTCTTACGAACGAAGAGATTTAAATCTTTCAAGAGATATGAGTTTTTTTTTTGCTATCCGATATAATATATATCCGAATAAGAGAGATACGACTAATGCACGGTCAGCCATGGTTGCAACTTTGTACGCCCTAAAGTTAAATATTGTCATCATAAAGAGGGGCTATTATTTTATTGTAGGTTTTATTTCTTTATTAGTGTAAGTCTTTACGAAACCTTAGTAGAGGCGGGGCGCTCTTTGTATAGTGCCTTAGTTGTCTAAAATTTTGTCCTACAATGACAAAAGTTAGAGTTATACTTATAAGGATAGATAAACTTAAGTGGAGGTGGACAGGAGACACATTCCGTACCTAGTACCCAAAGAAATGGAGCACAATTATAACAGACTGGTATCCTAGGGATGGTAAGAGGAAGACCAACTAAGAGATGGGAGGATGAGATAAAATTGATAGCAGGTCCAAACTGGAGAAGAGTTGCTAGAGACCGAGTGCAGTGAAAGTGGTTAGAGGAGGACTTTGCCAAGAGGCACACTGAACTTAGAGATATCTTTAAATGAAGCAACTAGTATAGAAGAGAATGAATTAAGAATTTCAGGATAAGAGGGTTATTATTATTGTTATTATTAGTTGTCTAAAATTTATAACACACTAAATCTGCAAAGCAATTATCCTAAAATACTTGTGCATTTGCATTTGAATCAAACGGCTTCCCGCTGTCTTCTTTAGGTAGTCAGTCCATTGCACTGCTGACGAAACGTGGGGTCGCGGTTCGAGAAACCTTTCTTACCCATCAGTTGTCGGTTCTCCTAACTACTCGTATAAATTTAATGTAAGCTGAAATGGTAATGGGCAGGCCTATTGCTACTTCAGCTTGCAAATTTTGAGAGCTTGTCGATAACCTTCCCTCGTTAATATTCCGATAAGATAAGACTTCAAAATAGCGAAAGTACTCGCACAGAGAAACATAGAGTCAATAACGTTAATTACGGAAACGTGAAATTTTCGTTTCAATGAAAACTGAGGCATTTTGGTATTATAAGCTCATAATAGATTTGAGGAAAAAAAAGTATAATTGAATGAGTGGATTAAATTTACTCGAAGTCTTTAATTACCAAAAGTGGCCGTGAACCGAAGATTTGAACTTGACTCGCTTGTTTTAGTGTACTTGTCGCGTGCCACAATTTACATCGCTCAGTGGGTTGGTCGACGACCTGATTATGCGTGAGCTAACTGCGTATTGGACGTAGTAACGGTACAAGAATGTGGTCGAGCTACCTAGTCGACATCGCTATCACTAGGTGCTACCCAGATATGGAACGATGGATTTAGATAAAGAATAATTTTAATTCAGCGAAATTGTGATGCTGTGTAAAACATCATCGTAATTTTATCCAAGAGAACACCGTTAATTGTTTACTTAGGTACATATCTGTTTAACATTTACAAGCTTTAATTACATTTTTTTTTATTTAGATCTGGTTATGTTAATTGCTAAATTTTAAAGTAATGTATATTCGTACCTAACAAATCAACCAAAAATCTATAAAATTTCCCAATGGTAATAAGGTTGTAACACTAATAACTACCTAAAGATTATTTTTAGCCCGAATTATCCGCAGGGCAGCTAGTCCGACGCAAAAATCTAGCTCCGACGTATATGAATTAAATTAAATCTTCATGACCTTAGTCAAAGTCCTATATTTCTCGACTTTTGGTACGATTCAATGGGCATACTAAGTTTCGCAGCCCATGCTGCGGCAAATATAAATACCGAACCTGCTTACTACAGTTGCTACTACTAAATTACTTCAAGTTGCAGTCGGCTGCCTCTTATAAAAGTAATGTACGAATGATTGAATCAGCAATTAATGCGAAACTGATGCAACAACAACGGTGAGTCGACGTGATCCGTGAAAGCGCTTTCTCAGTACCGCAAAAACGTGTGCACTACGCTTTTAAGTGCTGAGACCGTAGGTGCTGCATTCGCCTAGCAAACGTTATATAGGTCAAGTACACTCATGTCTAATGAAACACGTAAACGCCAATATGTATAATGTTTTATGTGACTATTATATATTTTTTTTTCTTTTCTAGTTAGCATCAACATTGTTTAAAACTTTTTAAAATTTTCTATATGTTATTAACTGTATTATGGCATTTTATGTAAAAAAATTTAGCTCTGAATTGTGGTTATGTTCAAAGTTACGGGGAAGACACTGTCTGCTGCAACACAGTGTAAACTACAGTGGCAGACAGGGTACTTCAAACAGTGTATATGTATAAATTATGATCAATAAATTATTATTATTATTATCAAAATTCTGCATTTCACCCTGGCAGGTAATTAAGGGCGAAATGTAAATGGAATCTTGAATGCCAGTGTAATAATTGAAGCGCTGATATTTTAATAAAACTAGCAGACCCCGCGAACTCCGTACCGCGTTTAAATATTTGGGGTGAGCCGGGAAACCCTTATCACTTAGGGGGATGAAAAATACAACTTATTCTCAGACCTACCAAGGGTGAATGAAAACATTGTAATATATTTCATTATGATTGCCAAGTTGAGATTTTTTTTGAAAACCATGTCATGTCCACCAGTCCATGACCAGACTGGTGGACTATGATCTAGGTACATATATCCCCCTGAATTCCGCGAAGAGACTTGTGTCAAGCGGTTGGAAATTAAAAAGGGTTGACCGGAAATATAACTAAATAGATCTTGCTATAATGTTCTAGCTATGATATTTTTACTATTTAGGACTTTTACATTTATTGGGCTGGAACGAGTTTGTCGGCTGGTCGTAGTTTGATTGTTTTTCGCACACGTTCCCCGTCGAAGTTGGGTTGATTGCTGACTAAAGATTGCTAGACAATATTAAAATAGGTGATTTTATCTACATTGATAATTTAAATGTACCGGCTACTACCCCTTACTTTTTTTCCTCTTAACGTTGTATTTAAGAAGATCGGGAAACTAGTCGGGCTTCCTCAAAATTACGTCTTAATTAAAAGAAATATACTAGTATTTACGGACTGCTCAGTATCTAAAACAATTTCCATCTACTGTAATTATAGTACTGTAGTACCACAATACGGGGAGCGCCTGGTAGTACCTACCTAGAATCAGGGACATTGGTTATCTGGTGCTAGTTTTACTATGTAAATTAATCTGCTGGCAGTGAGATAAGAAGGTCAACGTTTGACCCGACCGTCACACTTGGTAACTTGTTAACATACATAGTTACATGATACCTGTACTTGCATTGCGGAAAAAGAGGTAGGTTGCTCAGTTTAACTTGCATTGAAAATCATTTTCCGAGACTATTTACCCATCTGCTGTACACAAGTCTCTGAGAATAGAGAAAAAATGAAATTATATTTTACAACAATTGCTAAATGCAGTTGTTTGACATTCTCGTTTATGTTTAATTTTCTGGAAGTCTCATTGTCTCTGGTCCATTTAAGGAAACCATCAAAAACGACTAAAGACGTACGTGATTTTCAAATGATCATAATTACGAATTATAGAACAGAATTAAGAATATACGAATTTCTACGGAACTCTCGGTGCGCAAGTCAAAATAACGAACGAAAACGCAACAATTTCATATTCCCCTTGCCTATTCTTTATACATTGGGATGGGCTTTAATATTTACTGTATTAGTTTATAATAGAGTTAGTGGCTGCATGAGTTTTCAAACCGGCTACAAAGGAAAGCTCATAGAATTATCATGAGGAGTTTTACTACAGGCATGTGAAGTCAATTGTAATACTAGGGTAAGAATCCGATAACGTTTTAGGTTTTCTCTATACTTATTGATATTCATATGGAGCCTACTCTGTCAAATAAGTACTGTGTGAATACGCAAAACCGAGTAGATTAGAGAGCTACTGTATTAATGGCATGGTCCTTGGGGACACGTAACCGAGCAAAAATATTGTAGGATTGAAAATTGCTATTCAACAGTACCCACAGACCTGCGAATGCTTTTTTAAACCTCTTCAATCTTTCTAAACATTGTGTTACAAAACAATGTCTTATGCGGAAGTCAACACGCTTTGTTTACATGCGCTATCGGTCTTTTACCTCAAAAATTACTTAGGCGACCTAGTTTAAGGCCGTCTTACTTTTGATTTCAAGTTTAACAATTTTGAGTTCTTTATTTTTCAGTAAGTAACTAAGATGGTTTGAGGGGAGAAGTAAGCGTTCGTACCGTGGTATGAACTAGCATTTCCTCTATGTCACAATTGACTATCAAAACTATGTTGGAGTCGGTCGTTGCGGAGTTGTGCCTTTAATCATCAGCTCAGCAATTTGAGGTGATGATAACTATACATATAAGTTTAAATAGGTATCCGTTTTGCATTAGTTAGTTTATGAAAATCAACGAGTGTGCCTATAAAATTTGAGAGTTCCCCTCGATTTCCCTGGGATCCCATCATCAGATCTTGACTTAGTAGCAAGTAACAAGGAACCTCGGAAGTATAAGCTTTCGAACAAAAAATAATTTTAAAAATAGGTCTACAAACGGCAGAGAAATCGGCGAACATATATAAAAATACAGCTGATACAGCCGAATACATTACTTCCTCCTTTTGGAAGTCAGTAAAAAATAGCGCTTAAGGTTCAAATGGCGCTTGAACATCAAACGTTGCCCCGAGGTAGAAAGTTCTATTTCGAAAAAGATAGTTGTTTTATTAGAAAGCTATTAACTTTTTTAACCACGTGATATACAAAGCCATTTTTCATTGTAGTTGATGGATATGGGTTACTTACAAGTAATTATTTCAACATTCAGAACTAAAGTTAGCGTTAGAGTAGATCCCGGATTCGGTTCCAGCCGAGCTTTTAATATGAGTTTTTTCTGTCCTCTGTCTGTGTGTGTAACGTTGCTGCATTACAGACTAAAGAATTGCTGATACCGCGATACAAGCTAATATAACAACCAGTTCAACTTGGTTTTTCAAGGGTAATTTTGAAAGAAGCTATACACAATTAGACATAATGTTAGGAAGAAATGAGAGTAAGTAAATCTTTTTAAACATAATTGGTAGGAGATTTTGCGAGAAACATATCGCGTCTACTTACGCCGGTAAGTAGACACGTTTTTCATTTTACTTCTACTAGTCTACTTACGCCGGTAAGTAGACACGTTTTTAATTTTACTTCTACTAGTCTACTTACGCGGGTAAGTAGACACGTTTTTCATTTTACTTCTACTAGTCTACTTACGCCGGTAAGTAGACACGTTTTTCATTTTACTTCTACTAGTCTACTTACGCGGGTAAGTAGACACGTTTTTCATTTTACTTCTACTAGTCTACTTACGCGGGTAAGTAGACACGTTTTTCATTTTACTTCTACTAGTCTACTTACGCCGGTAAGTAGACACGTTTTTCATTTTACTTCTACTAGTCTACTTACGCGGGTAAGTAGACACGTTTTTCATTTTACTTCTACTAGTCTACTTACGCGGGTAAGTAGACACGTTTTTCATTTTACTTCTACTAGTCTACTTACGCCGGTAAGTAGACACGTTTTTCATTTTACTTCTACTAGTCTACTTACGCGGGTAAGTAGACACGTTTTTCATTTTACTTCTACTAGTCTACTTACGCGGGTAAGTAGACACGTTTTTCATTTTACTTCTACTAGTCTACTTACGCGGGTAAGTAGACACGTTTTTCATTTTACTTCTACTAGTCTACTTACGCGGGTAAGTAGACACGTTTTTCATTTTACTTCTACTAGTCTACTTACGCCGGTAAGTAGACACGTTTTTCATTTTACTTCTACTAGTCTACTTACGCGGGTAAGTAGACACGTTTTTCATTTTACTTCTACTAGTCTACTTACGCCGGTAAGTAGACACGTTTTTCATTTTACTTCTACTAGTCTACTTACGCGGGTAAGTAGACACGTTTTTCATTTTACTTCTACTAGTCTACTTACGCCGGTAAGTAGACACGTTTTTCATTTTACTTCTACTAGTCTACTTACGCGGGTAAGTAGACACGTTTTTCATTTTACTTCTACTAGTCTACTTACGCCGGTAAGTAGACACGTTTTTCATTTTACTTCTACTAGTCTACTTACGCCGGTAAGTAGACACGTTTTTCATTTTACTTCTACTAGTCTACTTACGCGGGTAAGTAGACACGTTTTTCATTTTACTTCTACTAGTCTACTTACGCCGGTAAGTAGACACGTTTTTCATTTTACTTCTACTAGTCTACTTACGCGGGTAAGTAGACACGTTTTTCATTTTACTTCTACTAGTCTACTTACGCCGGTAAGTAGACACGTTTTTCATTTTACTTCTACTAGTCTACTTACCCGCGTAAGTAGACACGTTTTTCATTTTACTTCTACTAGTCTACTTACGCCGGTAAGTAGACACGTTTTTCATTTTACTTCTACTAGTCTACTTACGCCGGTAAGTAGACACGTTTTTCATTTTACTTCTACTAGTCTACTTACGCGGGTAAGTAGACACGTTTTTCATTTTACTTCTACTAGTCTACTTACGCCGGTAAGTAGACACGTTTTTCATTTTACTTCTACTAGTCTACTTACGCGGGTAAGTAGACACGTTTTTCATTTTACTTCTACTAGTCTACTTACGCCGGTAAGTAGACACGTTTTTCATTTTACGTCTACTAGTCTACTTACGCCGGTAAGTAGACACGTTTTTCATTTTACTTCTACTAGTCTACTTACGCCGGTAAGTAGACACGTTTTTCATTTTACTTCTACTAGTCTACTTACGCCGGTAAGTAGACACGTTTTTCATTTTACTTCTACTAGTCTACTTACGCCGGTAAGTAGACACGTTTTTCATTTTACTTCTACTAGTCTACTTACGCCGGTAAGTAGACACGTTTTTCATTTTACTTCTACTAGTCTACTTACGCGGGTAAGTAGACACGTTTTTCATTTTATTGAGTAGGGCGCGTGGCTACTTTGGCCTTAATTTCTCTCAATTCCGATAGGAATTATGTCACCTGTGTTCAGCAATACGAAATTAAAAAGGGTTGAGAAAAAAATAATTAAAACATTTTATTAAAAATTGTTTAATTCGATAATATTCAAATTCTAAGTAATAATAAACGTAAAAATGTTACAGAAAAGTTATAAATAAACAACAGTTTTTTTACATTTTAGTTTTTTTTTTTTCATTTGCTGTTTAAAATTAATTTATAAAATAATAAAACATTATATTTAGCTGCTTATCAATAAGAAAAGTTTGTAAATAGCTTTCGAACTAATCTCCACAATGATGGAAACACCAGAACCAGGCTAACATCCGAGAAGCTGCGTTGCAAACATAATTCTATCTCCAAGATGCTAGAGTTGAAGTTAGAAAATTGAAATCACTGGCGGTAAAATTAAGTTTGTCAGTTATGTTCTGGCGGAATGAGGAGCGCACCATTGTCGAGGTCACCACGCTTTCTTGGTCTAAGTAATCGTCCCTCTCTGTTTACCACGAAAGAAGCTGCAACTAAGTGCAGTCATTATGGCGCCGTTTTGTGTCGATTTCGTATCATTATCGCCACCTTCAGTGGTGTTGTGAGTGATAGCTCTTTCAATCTGCCAAATTTCACGAGTACCTGTTCCCACAGTTCCCAAAGTTCAAAGGATTGTTGGATGGTTGGTACATAATTTATGTCAGCAATGTATTTAGGAATGTATGGTTGTTCTATTAAATTATTATGAATTGAAAGTAGTATATAAAAATAGCTCCCAGTAACAGTGCCAGCGCTGTGATGGAAGAATTATGTACTTATTACAATACTTTCGTCTTGTCAAACGTGAGAAGATTAAACTTTTTCAAAGATGCGCATCAGGATTTGAACACAAGACCCCGTATCAGATAAATGTCTTAATCACTCGGCTATCGCTGCTCAGTATATTTATGCCGTATACCTTGAACTATTGACCCATTAAAACATTTTTATGTAATTGTAAAATATTTAAATAGGTTTTACTTATAGCATATAAATGATCGTTTCAGATTTTGAAATTGTTACAAATTATTTTATTTATTGCAGGTTAAATTGGTAAAAAATCTCGAAAACTCTTCCTTTAATAATTTTATATGAATTTACACCCGAACTTGATCAGCGTGGTGGACTGTCTTCAAATTTGAAGAGGAGCTCCTGCTCAGTCGGTTATAAAAAAAAGTTTGAAATAAAAATGTAGGAACTCGCATGATTTTTTGAAGTGAGAACTTCTTTAGGGGCGTTGTGCTCTTTTTTTAGGATGGGTTAAAAATGTTAAACTCGCGTCAGGACCACGATAATTAGGCCTAATAGAAAATTCGTAAGATAGTAGAGGAGACGTGGAAGATCGACCTTCACCGATTTGATAACTCGATGAGATATATTTTTTATCAAATATAATTTATAAACATATATTTATTTATATACAAGAGTGAGATGATGAAAGAAAATTAATTATATTAAAAATAGCTATAACACTTTTCGATAGGCTAGTTATCATAGGCATGTATGTTTATAAATTATATTTGTTAAAAAATATGTCTCATCGAGTTATCAGATCGGTGATGATCGATCTTTACCGGGTGTTAGACCAAGATAGAGGAGTGACAGCTGATGACCGCTCGACTGTGTATATTTGTAAAATTCGTTTGTTCAATGTCCAAGTGCATCTATAAATGAAAAAAGTGACGAAGAAATAGTGAAAGAAAATGAGTGAGTACTTTATAAAAATACCAGATCAAAACCTACTGAAAATACTAGATGAAAAATAATACTGATAATAAAAGCAATTCGTGCAAAATTATTGCCTAACCATTCCATAATATCAAAAATGTACAACGTTAATGTTCAAGTTTTCACTTCTGCGGGCACTACCGGAGTGCAACCCGTTGTTTTTTTTCCTGTACCAATGGATCCTATTTGGCATAGGGTTCAAGTGTTCTTAAAGGATCACACCAATCGATGTGGTCCGATCTAGCTGATCGAAAGACAGAAATACGTATGAGCCAAATTTAAACCTCACTGCGTAGCGTTGAATACGGTCCAAATTATAACGAAGCGAAAGATATGATGTTACCGTCCGGCGCGGCGTCCGCTAACGCAGTACCAAATAAGTAGTGCAAAATTGAATACTATGGGAAAACAAGTGATTTGCAATTTTAACTGCGTTTAAGTATATAGTGGTCATATATTATTTTTCTTGTTAAGTCGCAATGATTCTGAAAAAAATATTTAAAACATTATTGGATGAAATAAAAAAATAGGTAAAATTTTGATATTTGATATGAATGAATGAATGAAATATTTCATTCACTGTACGTTTTTTTACAAACTCTTAGTGAATGTTATTTTTTTGTTCTGTCTGCTCTGGGTGTGCTTAGGCAATGCTGAGCTGAAGAAAAGAGCAGACGGAGAAAAACTTCAGCCCTGTAGGTAATGTATCATATTTCGAAAGAAACCTTTTTTTATCATTATTATTTGCAATTTTCTAATTGAAATATATATATTTTACCTTAAAATAAAATTGTATGCACATTCCCTATTAAAAATATACTTACTTGTTAATAATATAAAACTACAGTCATTGAAAATGGTTAATAGCACTAGTTAAGATTTTGTGTACGTAGATAGGTATAATAAACTGCTTATAAGTTGCTTAGTCAGGCCTGCTTATTGTAGTAACTTTCACTCGCGCTTGTCCCGGGGGTCAACGGTCACTGCTGGATATAACTATATATGTATATCCAGCATTTTTAATAAAGTATGTACTTTAGCCAGTCATGAACTCATGACTTCAATGTAAACTCATTGTTGTAACCGCCGTGTACATTTGCAACGTCATCCATCATCAAAGCTTTTGTTTGCAAAATTAGATAAGTGTGACTAAACTAAAACCCAGAAACCCACTAAGTTCTATGAATATCGTTAATGCTGCTGCTTAAAGTGACATGGTGATACTATTTTTTCAGGGGATATGCAAGTAAAGAAGTCGTCAGTAATCACTGTAATTGAATCCAGTGATGTATTGCATTTGCATGAATAGCATAAATTCAGTAGGTAACAATATTATGTAAGTGTAAAAAAATCTAATTTTTTCTATAAATTTGCATACCCTTTTTGGTTAGGATAAGAATACTGTTTTCACTACCTGTAACAACAGTAACTGTTTAACCTTATCTTGCAAATAAATGAAATTGAAATTTAATTGAATTGAACGTTATGGAAAAAACGGTCTTTTACAATTTACAATACAAGTTGGTATCTGTTACGCGAAATGTTTCCATGGTTTTCCAGTCTTATGTCTGAACTAGCGGCCGCCCGCGACTTCGTCCACGTGGACTTTGGTATAAGTCATAGCAAAGCATTATGTTCTTCTATAGGTTAAAGCCTTCCTCGATAAATGGACTATCCAACACAAAAAAAAACCATAATTTTTCAATTCGAACCAGTAGTTTCTGAGATTAGCGCGGTCAAAGAAACAAACTGTTCAACTTTATATACTAGTAAGTAGTATAGATTCGGCCACTGGACGAACAAGTTGCTATTACCTATTACTACTGTTTCTATACCTCAATAATTTGACCGAAAGCAAGTCAATGGTCTCCGTAGATTGTAGCCGAAAATCACCGCTTGATTAAACTCCGGCCGTGTGATTACTTCTGTTCGCGCTTTCGCCCACTCCGCTGGCTACGGATCATTTTGATCACTGACCGTTCAAATTTGGATCGTTTCACGGCGTTGCCGCGTTGTGCCGATGACGCGAATATTTGGTCGTGCAATTCTCACTGCAAGCACGATTTTCTTGTTCTACATTTTTACAACCAAATAAATTGTGGCTACTTAGGTATTAGTAACACACAACAAAAAAACAAAACAGAAGACAGAATGACAAGACAGAACAAAAAAAAATAACGTTCACTAAGAGTTTGTAAAGAAACCGTACAGTGAATAAAGAATATTTCATTTCATTACTTAGGTATCTTATCACTTATTTTGTTTTTTCAAAAATTTCATTTTTTTCAGTTTTTGTGAAGCTGTTTTTTTTAAATATTTAGATGGGCATTCTAAACCTTATGTTGATTTTTGAGAGAAAATTTGACCCAGACTAAAATCTTTAAAAATGTGATTCTTAATTTCTTAAAGAATCATAATGTAACTTACATATCGAAGATAAGCCAATTTTCCTTAAGCTAATCTTCTGTTAAAGATGTTACTGATGTATCGGTATCTCGGAGCCAAAATATCAGCAACAGCATCTACGCCTATATTAAGAGGCTAAAAGGTAGCTTTTATTTCCTGTCAGTGTTGAAATTTGATCCAGGTTGGTAGATTACCGTAAAGGGCGGAAGGTGTTTGAAATACAGGTATCGTGTAGACATTCAGATATCATGCGGATGCGGACGCCGAGGATGGTCACTATAAACTATGAGGAAAATCATCAAAATATATAACTGCCGGGTACCCGGTATTGTACTAAAAACAGTTTAGAATAAAAATCATCATATATTAACGTTGAAGAAGAATAGTTATACTATTATGACTGCATATAATAGAGTACTTTTTATAGAATATTTTCTACATGACATCATTCAAAGGCATTTTATTAATATATTGCGATATAAGAGACATTTTGGATTCAGTAGATCGAGACAACAAAATTGGCGCGACAAGAAAGTCAATAAGTAAAGTGGTTGCGGCGGCGACGCTGAGGAAGACCTTAATCAGCACTTGCCTCCGGAGCTGAACACCCAGGGCGATCAGGAGCTCCGCCACGACGCGAGTGAGTTCGCCAGCCCGCCGCCACCGCCGCCATATTGCCGCTGCATTAATCGCCAGAAGAGCTGCTCCAGTACCGCTCAAGTATGCCTGTAAAAATCCCGAAATTATGGTGAAGTTACTCGTTCATCGTATGGTGTTAAAGCTTAGCGTAAACCAGCAAACGGTGTTAAAGCTTGACGTTAGCCAGCAAACGGTGTTAAAGCTTGGCGTAAGCCAGCAAACGGTGTTAAAACTTGGCGTAAACCAGCAAACGGTGTTAAAGCTTGTCGTAAGCCAACAAACGGTGTTAAAGCTTGGCGTAAACCAGCAAACGGTGTTAAAGCTTGTCGTAAGCCAACAAACGGTGTTAAAGCTTGGCGTAAACCAGCAAACGGTGTTAAAGCTGGGCGTAAGCAGCAAACGTCATCGAAGAATTACGGTGAAGATTAGTACATATTATTGTATAAAGTGACTCAAGTATGCCTTCAAAGATCATCCTTACGATGAAGATTTGTCTTATTGGTTTAGAATGCCTGTGGTTCTGTGTAGTTGATAAAAAGTCGGACCAAACTAATTATAGGTACTTTGCTCGGCAGTTTATTGTTGCTTTGTTCAACCAATTTGTTCAGAATTGGTGACTTGGGGTGGCGTTAGATATTTATTTAAAATGTTTGATGAAAATATTAAAACGATAGGAGTAAACACTCTCTCGAACTGGTGTTCATATAAGATGTAATGTGAGAAAGAGAAATATATATACCGTTGTTCCATAACCCTGCGAGAAGCTGCATGTTTTCGAGTAGGTAGTTACCTTGCTTGATAGTTAAAAAAAAAAATCGGTGTCTCGGTATTATCTAAGCCAAATTACAGGCTGCGTTTCCATAAGATATATTTACCAGAGAATCCCAGAGAATTCAGAAAAATTACTATGAATGAAGGAATATAATGTAAATGAAGAGATTCCGTTGGTTCTTAACAAACACATTGCTCGCTACGGATCCTCGCACGTCTCTGGTGGAAACACAGCCTTAGGAGGGCAGTAATTCAGATGCAACCATTAATGCCAAAGACACACGTTTCCAATCTCCACTGAAAGCGCGACCAAAGAGCATACACTGATTTAATTTTGGGTCAAGATTTGAATCTACGTAGTTGCCTCGGTTTGTTACATCCTATCAATCGTTTATACCATTAGTTATGTTTCAAAATAAGTACATAATGATAACCTGAAAAGCTGTTCCACCACAACGTTGAGCGCCGGCGCACAATGTCAGCCCTAAAGTTGCCACGAAATAAGTCACAATGATTCCTCCGGTCACCGAGTGTTCCCAGCGGAAAACCCGCAACGACCGCAGATGTATCGTCAGCAGAGCGACCATGATCACTAATGAAGTCAAGCGCAGAGTGAGCAGAGGTACTCTAGACTCTCCTGTAAAGAGCCTTGTCGTCTCCCCTAATCGGTTTACGTGCTCGTTGAACTTCATGACGAAAGAACAATCATTAATATTTCTAAATCACTGTTGATTTCTTTAAATTCATGTCACATAACGTAAAACGTCAAATAAAATTCAATTTTTTTTTAAAGATTTGAGCAAAAATGTTGGCTTTTTTGGGTTCCTGTAAATCTAACGAAACGACGCCCTTCTTTGTGCATCAGTTGTATATGAAAAACTTTACTTTCTACTATGAACTAATACCACAATAAATTAACCGTATCTTGAGGATCTTCTATTTTATTTCAGTAATTTTGTTTTATTTCCAGATAAGGGATTTTATCTCCAGACGCATTTTAATCTCATCACATAACGGTCGAAAAGTTCTATTTAAACACTCAAATAAAATGTTTGTTAATAGTACTTTTAAATGTGAGAATTTGATTTTAGAATATCGACTGAATGAAGAATAAATATCTTGCATAAATGCGTATATTTAATAAAGAATCATGTTACTAGCTTTAGGAGCGTGGGGACGCGGTCTGTATTCTTTTTACGGAGACGTGGTTTCCATTCGAGGACCGCGAGATTTTTAAAAATATCTCTTAATAGTAACGATACGAAATACTAACGATAATTAATAAAGGTCTTTCTTCCATTACAGGTTTTGTAGCAGCCACGTGTCGGTTTCCAGGTGCACCAGCTCACTCTCGCGTATCTTTCTCAGACGAGGAGTGGTCAGAAGGAACGGTGGCCACTTACGCCTGCGAGAGAGGCTTCGAACTGCTGGGGCCTGCCCGACGAGTCTGTGGGCCTAATGGACGATGGACTCCAGATGGAATACCTTTTTGTGGTAAGTTTTATGCTGGTTCTAAGTATTTGGATTTTTCAGTTACAAACCAGAAAGACTCAGCCAAATGAGGGAGAGAGAGGGGCAAGAGTGGTTGCGATCTTAGTTCTAAAACTGCAGCCTGTACACGTTTTATTCACTAAGCACTCCTCTGCGCACCTGTCTTATCTAACTAAGCCTGTTTATAACCCCAAAACCGGAAAATACTACCGCTGCTGTGTCCAGTGTCCACCTCATTTTCGTATATGTGACGTAATTCCATAGTATTTCGATAATGAGGTTGCAGACCAGCCAGACATAAGGTATTATCGGTCCCCGAAGTAGCAGCGAAACTGCATAAGATCTCAGAAAACCTTATGGCCTTGTCTTCCTTTTAAGATTGTCTATAGAAGTCCAAGCACTGAAGTAACCACTTACCATTACGTGACATACTTATTGCTCGCCTGTTACTAGACTAATAAAATCAATCCAGACCACTTTAAAAGTTACGCTAGTGTACTACTTTTCTCACTACATACTCACACTTGCCTACAAAACTAAATTATATATTTTACTCAGTTATATGTAGTTAACTAGCCTACCGCCAGCGGCTTCGCCCCCGTTTTATAGGTTCCCGTGGGATAAAAACCATCCTAGGTATGTTCTTTCCCAAAGTCCACTCTATCTGTTTTCCAAATTTCATTAAAATTGGTTCAGTAGTTTAAACGGGAAAGCGTAGCAGACAGAGTTACTTTCGAATTTATAATATTAGTAGCGATTATACTATGTAAAAAATACTTTCAATATGGCAGACGGGACGCGTGGTCGCCTATGGAGACGGGCAACTACAGGGGAGTCAGTCACCTGAGCAGTACCGGCTTTTTTAGAGAATCGAATTTTAGATGTGGGGGGGGGGGGGGGTGCAAAAACTTAATTATCATATCATCAGATTATCAAAGTCCTTCAAAATCAGTAGCAATTAAAGCATTTTGGCCATATTTTAGGTTTATTTATTACTTACTTCATCTTAGGATTATTCAACGTTTACTTAATGAGATTAGAAAGTTCCCTATGGCCTTTGTTAATGTGACAGATACGTATGTTCAGTAAATTAATTTTAAACACTATATGAAATGAAAACCGACTTCAAAAGAAACATAATAATTGTTAATTTGCATGATACTTGTAGACACTAAACCACTTTAGGGTCGTATCCTTAATAAAATGGCGTACATACCAACCTAAATAAGGGGCTTCGACTCCAAAATAGTATAATGAATATATTAATATATATTCATTAAACATTATAATAACCAAAAATATATTAATATAATATATATTTAATATTAATATATTATTTTATATTATTAATTAAGAAAAATATCATATATTAATGTACCAATTATCTATGTTCTTGGCTCATGTTTGATTCAGTCGTAGTCGTAACCTTCGTACTTAGAGCAACACAGGTATTGTTCACGGGACTCAATACATGTGATGCTCTAAGCCTTCGTAGGACTCGTAGGCAACAATTTTCTCTTCTGACTTGTTTCGAGACCTGGCGCGTAGAGAATAAAATTTATATTCAACGCGTGTATAAATATATTGTGCTGTCACGCTGACCCAGAGACCCCATAATGCCGAGGTCCATAACCCACACTGAGCAAGGACATTTCCATTTTAATCTCGATGACTAATGGCGGCGCTCAATTTCTCTTTGAATTTCCAAGAATACCTGAGTTTCAAACTTTCAACTACTATTAAAAAGAGTTCATAATAGGTAAGCTTTTACAACCAGTGATTCAGATTAACATTTTATTATCATATTGGTTTAGATCTTACTCATTCTAGCTAACTTTCTTTTCCTTAAGTCTTCTTATTTCAAATTAGATGAATTTCTAGCAACTTTTTTTTGAACTAGTTATAAAAAATAGACGATAATATATTTTCATTGCATTATGACTTTTTCGTCCAAAAAATTATGTTGAAATCCGTTCTACTCTAACCCCCTTATTTATAAAATATACAACAGTGTTAAGGAAAGAAAGAAAAAATAAAAAATATTGATTTCATATTAAGAACACAAAATATTCGCATATATATATGAATCGCCTTTAGATGCCCGTTTGGGCTACATGTGAGCTAAGAGAAAAGGGGCAGCGGAAAAAACTCCCAGCAGCACTCTTTAAAAAAATAATATTTATATAGGTACATATTAGAGATAACATAATGTTTTTATTCATTTTCTTGAGGTATTTTTAGGTAGATGTCCATGGGCTGCAGCGACCACTTAACACCACGTGGCCTGCATGCTCGTCTGCTACTCCAATCAAATAAAAAAAAAACACGTTCTGGTAAAGTATCCATCGCTTTACTTGAACACCTGACTGACTAGACTTACTGATTTACTTGATTACTGCTAAGTGATCCAAAAATATACTTGACGCTGGCAATATGCACAGAGTTTGCGTTGCCATTGTTGAATACAATCGTATTTACGAAAATGTATCATGATTCACACAAAAACACAAAACACTACGGGGCTAATTTCTCGTGTGCCGAATTGTGAAGACTGTCAACCAAAAATCTGTCACATGAACAACAGATTCGCCTGTCTTTTTCTGTCTTGCTCGTAATAACTCGTAACCTTGTAAGCTTAGACTAAGAATAATAATTACAGTGCTGGTAAGAGATTTTTTCTGCCTCGCACGCTATGCTTGTCCATGATTTTGATACTCGTAATTTGATCGAGGTGTAGAGTTGGTGAAGTTAGGGTTGGTAATGCTAGGGCGTGTAGATTCAGGAGCTTGGCTCTACATAACATCTAATGTCTTTTTCACAGTATAAGCCGATATTAAATCGTCTTGGCAACATTTTATATGAAAATATTTATGATGGGATTTCATTTCCTTTTGTGAGATGATTATTTTTAGTTTAGACAGTATTTTTCATTGTGTCTATTTTTTCCGTATACAAAATTTCAGGCTTCCAGCATGATCTGAAATTTAGAGGTATACCACCCCCGATTTTGGGATTGGGAGGCAAAATTTATGGACATCCTCGGAGGCGGATGTCTTTACCCAGCTATCGTTGCTCTCGAAGACTCGAATTTCGAGTCTCTCCCTATTTACAGATGTATAATAGGTATATCACGTATTACACAAAACTTAATTAATATTTCTATCAGTTGCATGACGGTCACGGTCTACGGAGCGATGGTTCCTATAAATTTGACGAACGACCCACTTATTCGCCGACAACAAAGCCACCTGTACGGGCCACCTGCCAGAACGTGATATTGTAATAACTGAATAATTAAATAATAGTACGGGCAATACAAGCGCTCGACAATCAGTACCGTTAGTTATTCGACGGGTCGTGTCATGAGTGGAGAGCGACATTGCGTTTTAATATGTATTTTAGATTTAAGACAGTAAAAAGATCAACTAGACTGTTAAAAATATTTTTATACCGTATTTCGTGATAAAATCATAGTAATAATGCCCTTTCGTTGGTGGGGTACAACTATAGTACCTACTGTCGTTAACTTTTCAGTAACTACTCCACATTTCATCGATAAAGAATTAGTTTCAAACGATAAGTATAATTTAAACTACAAAATTAAGAGTACTTGGACGCTGTTGGCAAACGGCCTTTTACCTTATCTTGAATTAGTTCTTACTGCAGAGAGTAACGATCGGATCATACCTATTAAAAAACCTGTGTTAAATACGATTGTATCATTTTATTCACCTAAATGTCATTATGTTTTAATAAACAGCGGGAAAATCATACTCGATTAAATCATCACAGTTCCAGTAATTGGTAACATAATACGTTAATCCAAGACACCTGCATCTGTTTGGAATCGAGTCATTATTATTTCGCATATTTCGCATTAATTGAAGTAAGTGTCATAATAAGTATTAAGTTCTTCAATCAGCATGTAACTGCACTAATTTTGCTAGATAATTAAAAAGAGTTCTGCGGACAGTTTTGCTTCGTAGACCAGGTCCTACTTATCTCTCAACTTAACACAGCCAAAAGGTCACCTAGACCCAATGACCACGAAAATTATTTTACATATTATGCTAATGATTACATTTCACATATTCTCTTGACTTTATTATTGGTTTGATTTTGTTGGCTATATCTTTAATCTTTTGCGTATACTGTTTTCTTTAACCTGTCTAAGATAAAAATACTAAGATTGTTAATCTAATAATACACCTTTTATATAAAGTGTATTTTTAATGCCTGAATAAAAATAATCACTTAATACGTGGTTTAGTAGAATACACTCATAGATTAAAATTATATACCGGAGAAATAAACTATGATTATAAAGCCTTTTAGAAATACTAATATACTTATATTATATTATGATATATCAAGACAAGGTACCAGAAAAAAGTAAGTACGCTGTTTCACTTGATACCCCGTGAGTGACAGTACCCTGTGAACATTGAGTCATACTGTGCTATGACGTCGAGACGAGAATTAATAGAAAACGACGCAACAGCAACAAAGGGCAAGTCTTGGCACAACTTTCCGCGCGGAGAGAGCCGTGAGACAGATCCACAATGAGTCTTCCGCTTTTTCGACTCCATTCACGACTCATGTGAAGTGATTTCTCGACGAAGAAAGTAAAAGTGGGTCACCAGAGGCAGCGTTTTCGTGCGGATGCCGCGACGCGTGCGCCGTGATTATGACGCTTCTCGTAATACCATTGAATGGCCAGAGTTTTCGCAATCTTAATTAACGGGATTTATAGGATGTGATAATTGATTTAATCTTATTTTAAAGTTTAATTATTGTGTATTTCTAATAATTTCGTATTGCTATAATTATTTGTTTTGACAGTATCAATAATACAATCCTTTTCTACGAATGATAGCTAAGTAAATTTAATAACGTATAATACATGTTTAATTTAAGTATGTATTTATTAATAAAGGCATTTAAATCGTAAATATTCGAAATTATCATTTAATGATCACAAAGTTCTGTCAGTAAGACATCGGTTTAAGTAACTAGGTATCTAAATTACGATAGATTTTGGAAGTAAAACAAAACAGGATTAGAAAAATGTGTGTTAA
Source organism: Pyrgus malvae (assembly GCA_911387765.1). NCBI lineage: Eukaryota > Metazoa > Arthropoda > Insecta > Lepidoptera > Hesperiidae > Pyrgus > Pyrgus malvae. The sequence continues at coordinate 27,449,036 of OU426947.1, forward strand.
TACTCGTGAAATGAATCATTCACGGATTCGAAGGTGTAACAGTCCATGCGGCTATTGTAGGACCGTCTTGGGTCGACAGCAGTGATAGTATAGGTGCCCACATGACTTAATGAGAATTTACTCGAGCGTCTATCAGAAGTAAATGCAGATTTGCCGGTAAAATGGACGAATGGTTATAATTTAGTTTGTAGTAGTTTAGTTGGTTTAGGAGAACAATTACCTACTCGATTAGAGCGATTAAATATAATATCTGATCTGCAAAGTTTGACAACTCGAAGTCACATATGTAGTTATCTACATAGACCATAGTTAATCTATACATATAAAAAGGAGTAGTGAAAAGGGTACACTTTACACTGCATATCATAAGCTTACGCTGTATCTTAGAGATAGATCTAAAAGTTGCAATACTATGTGTTAGCGTATATATTACCTTAACCTACGGACACGAGTGAATCCCAAAACCCCTCTCGGTCTGCTACTACGCTATCAAGTGTCGATGACACCGGCTTGGCGGCCGGTCGCAGCGTCACCGCTCCACCGTTACCGGCAAGTGCCGCCACTGGCACACTTACTACGCGGCCGTTAGGCGTAGGGCTGCCGGCGTATAATAAAAATCTACTCATCAAAGTTATTTATTTTATTTCAATTTTGTACAATGAAAACATTGGTTTAGGAGATTATTTTTACAAACAATAAATAAATATGTAAACAACGCTTCACACTCATGCACCCACGCTAGGATTTACTTAGGTGCCATGGACACATACACACAAATAGCAGAGAACGTAAACATCCAAATCAAGAAAATACAATACTGATGTATTTAGATAACTTTTGTAGGAATCGTAGCCCCAGGACCTCTTTGCAAGGTACACTAGCGACTTTAGGCTTTAGCAAACGTTTAGGTGATGTGACAAACAATATATGTGTTATATTGTATCAAAATACATCGAAGCGACAGCCCTATTACATGAGGGCGGGATTCGACCGGATTGTTTACTACAAACGGTTCACGTCAATGAGCTTTAACCCTCTTGCTTTGTTTTCCTTTGCCTTGCTCGTGTGCGGCAGTTACACTACACTACGAGTAAGTATGCTTACAACATTATTGAATAGTCTATATTTCTACCACATTATTCGGCTAAGTTTATGAAAAAGTATTGCTATTATTTTGAATACAAGTATTCGTGAAATAAGGCATCAAATTTAACGAGTAGAAATGTTTTTAATCATTTAAAATTTAATTTAAAGTTTTTAATATATCAAAATTTATTTTATAGCCCAAATAAAGCTAACCATTCGTAATATTATATAATTTTTTCGTTCACTACACCATTTGGATTTGCGCGGACCGGTTTAGAATAAAATAAGAAAGCATTGTTTTATTTATAAATTTTAACTAACGCATACGTTTCACTTTGCATATAAATAGAATGAAACTTCTCGTGATATAAAAAGTCAGTGTTAGTTTCGTTGTCATTTCCCTCTTACGGAAAAGAGTGCACATTTTAAAATTGTATGATAATACTCGTAACATTAAAAATTTACTCTTATATATTTATAATATAAATTACAGATTCTAATAACTTACTATAACTATAAAGAAATAAACGGCAGATGTATATATCTGGTTGGCGGGGCTTTTTCGTACAATATATTGAGGTACTTTTGGTCGCTATCTTTTTCCGTCAGTTCCACTCCGTCGCGCATACTTTCCATCTCAACCGCATTCGGTAGTATTTGTATTTTAACTGAGGCTAGCTAGAAACTATTCAAATGATTAATCATCTTTAAGTACCATTGAATTATAATATTTGGTTTATACCTTGCATTATAAGTTAGTGTCCGATTTTTGCTCTAACTGTATCTAGGTACGATTGAAATGGACAAATTAAGAAAAGTAAAATGTAAACTTTGAAAAAATAACAATCATTAAACTTTATATTACTAATTTACAATCACAATTTTACAACAATACGACTGAACAATATTTTTATAATGCGTGCGCGTTGATGTCTTTTATATGGCGACCATTTGTTAAAATATATTGTTCGTGTAAAAAAGCTTTTCAGTGCAACTTTCGACATAAATTTATATTTGTCTATTTTAGTCTTATTTCCTTCTTAATAACCTATGTTCTAAGATTATCGCTTTAGTTTTAAACCGTTGCTGAAGTCCAAATATCGATATTATACAAAAACCACATTCATAACGGTGCTAGGGCGCGTGGAGAAGCGCTGCTCCGATAATATGCCGATAATTGCATGCAAATTTGGATGTCACGGTCAGCGACTAACGGCATAGTCTCTGCATATGGTTAGGGCCCACATTTTATACCTAGACTTTTTTGTACTTAAATAATTACGTCCGAAAATATTCAAAAATATAGTCGAGTTTCGAAGACTTTATATGTAGGTAGATTTACTAATATAATGTAAGTTACAGCAAGGATGGTGTTATGAAAAAGGACGGTTCTCTGGAATTCCTGAGTTAATACGGACGTGTACATATGGCTAAGAAAGTTTGTTATTTTTTACATATTTATTTTTAAGTAACACTATCGTGCTTATTGTACAAGGCATGTCATGCCCATTAATCACATCTTGCCTAGCGTAGTGGTTTAATCTTTGTCAATTTTGGGAACACCCCAGTAGGAACCTTATAGACATTATGGTTACCATGCCAGACTGAGTTATTGGAAATGGTTGAAGACGATGATGATAATTATTATGAAACGCTAATTAAATTTTATAATTGATTTGAAATTTGAAGCAAATTTCACAGCGTCTCTGCCGCCCAACGATGTGCTTCAGTTTTACAAACTTAATGTCTTTATCGTCTACAGTGTATATTAAATTTAACAAGCGGCTAATAAAATCCGGTGTTATCTCGAAGAGACGCGTTTATCGGGCAGTATTTAGTCGCGCCGCGACCGAGACCGCGCCGCCCACTTAGCGACTTATTGTCGCGGCGGCTCGCATCTGGAGCGGAAATAGACACCTTGTACGACTATGGGATTAATTTCACTCATTGCCTTTATTTGTTATTGGGGGACAACCCATCAAAAGTTATGGCAACGTATGGCTTTCGTTCTTCTCGTAAGATTAAGATTAAATCGGTACAATCGGTCACGGGCAGCGACAAAATATGTACGCCAACTGCCAAGACTAGCTAAGTGAAACCAAAGGACATTACTACTGTTATGCGCAATGGTTAATAAATTGCCGTTTATAAAGTAGAAAGGCGTTTATTGTCTCCTTTTACAAAAATACACTTAATCACTAAGCACAATCACTGTGGTCCAATTTCTTCGCAGTGGTCGTCGAAATATTTCTTCCTTGTCGCTTAGTAGAGACCGCTTTAATTTCACTTCCGGAACTAAACTGCGTCTGTTGCAGCCTGGTGCATGGCTTATATACTAATGAAATAATAGAGCTTTCCCGACCACTAGGCCCGAACCTTCTAAGTATTTACGTTTCTATGCACGTAATTATGTATACACATAAACAGTAGCCGCGATGTAAACAATTGTCCAAATTACAATGTACCAGGTACTTCTCGCCGCAGTTCCCGAGCGTTCGAGAATCGTTGTTTTCTTATTGACGACTTTTCTAGAACTAAAACGTACAAAATTCTCAAATTCACAAATTCCCCAAAATTCACGTTTCTATAGTAGGCCTAATACCTGTTTATGCATTTTTGGGGTTTTGCTGTACTCAACGTCGTAACCTTTTTTCGGATGATTCGTAGTTTTTTATTAACCCCCATATTGGCTGTTTGCTTTCTTAAGAAATTTGATATTTACATGTCACAAAAGCTATGAATGCCTTCGAAACGGCGAAGTTGAACATTTTAACTCAGATGTAAAGCTGGTGAAGATAGGCATGGTGGAATTAGTGCGTGTAGATTCAGGAGCTTGGTACCTGTTAGGTATATAACACAAGAACTGATGTCTCTTTCACCGAGAAAGCCTCGTCTTGGCAACGTTTGATGGAATTCATGTTTCTGGAGCATTTTGCGTAGTTATTCCCAGTTTGTCTCGCATGTACAGACATACCTACTCTGTTCTTCTAGATAGCTATGGTACCTAATCAATCTTGAAACTACTTTTTATCGAGATATTATGACTAACTTTTCTGTCTCGTTTCTAAATTAAAAATGCCTGCCAAAGAAGCGTAAATTTGTGTAATAAAAATAAAGTATTAAAACAATAGATTAGCGACTTGTTGCAGCGGCTCACATCTAGAGCGGAAACAACGCAAAACCTTGTACTATAATGGGGATTCATTTCACTCACTGCCTCGACTAGTGTGGTCTTGTGGCAAGGACACCGGTACGCCGGGAGCTCAAGTTATGTTCCCACAGCGTTATATATGAGACTCAAAGATATGACACATGGCTTATGGCACAAAAGATGGCCCGGCGCTCATTATCGGTTTCGGCGAGGAAAAGGATCCTTCGGCAAACCTACTTAAAAGCGCACACTGTCCAAAACATGCTTCATTAGCATTAGGTATATATTAAAAACATCTTCAGGGCTGCCAAGGCATAACGTGGAATTTCTACTTTATTGCGATGATGTTAAAATTTTTATTGCAATTTAAAATATTCAGCCGTGCCGATGATAATGGGTGCCAGGCCGTAGGTTTGTGATTATCACTGCAATCACTTAGGGCAAATTGAAGATTTTGTATTTAATTTTGATATTTCTGAAAGTCGTGTCGGTCATGTGTCTTCTTGAATCAACTAAATCAAATATGCACTTATACAATAAAAACATTCATCTATTTATAAAATTTCAGGGTTGACCGTAATTGAGAACATAGACTTACCACATTCACATAACTCACATTCTTTTTGACGAGGAAATTGAAAATTTATTGCCATTAAATTATTATATATTGCATGAACGGCAAATGAAATTATTGTTAACTGTTCACAAAATACAATTTTTATTTTTATCTCTTTTTAACTAGGTACTTAAGATAATTTAAAAAATTATATAGAAATGGTTTATAATGAATTCAAAGCAGTTAGTGGAAAGACTAACTTTTATGTTAATTCCAACCAACTACGTTTCTTAAAGAAATTTGCTCATTTAAATTAATAAGAAGTTTCCCTATACATTACATTCGACTTTACCTTAAAAAGATAAAAACGCATATTTATTTATGCACATAGTAAATAATTATATACGTAACTTATATATGATTTAAACTATTTTACATATTAAATTGAAAAATTAATTGCACTTAGCTTAGATATAGCCACGTACATAAATGGATCATGTATATTTATACGAGTACCATACCGCATAGAGGATTTAATAAACTTTCGAGACACTTTCTACATCTTAATGCCGTACGTGTGCTCATAAAAACATTTGGTTTTTCAACTGATAAGTTCGCTTGATAATATTACCTTTATATTTAATGAAGTTTATTTCGACTATTCGACCTATTAAGATTTTCTATAACAAATTATTAAAAATCATACATTATGTATTATTTTCATCAATTCTCACACACACTTATATATACGTTATAGCAACACAGTGATTTTGTTCCGTCAGCTTTTAAAAACAATTTCATAGGTGATGAAAACTGATGATCCATCAATATGCGTATACATATTGATCATGAATATGCGTGTACATACTCGTATATTTTCGATAGGATTCTCGGTTTCGATCTATCATATAAAACATTATTATGTTTATAAAAAAACGTAGGTACTTGCTTTTTATTTACTAGCCTTCTGCCAACGCCTTTGCCCGCGTGGCCCCTCTTTATGGGTCCCCGTAGGATAAAAATAGCCTATGTGCTTTTCCAGGCTATATCTCTATCTTCCATTCATTTGAAACACGACGTAAGAAGATATATTGCTATATTAAAATCAAAGGCGTTTAGCCATTTGCTTCAACCGCGTGGACCCTATTTCCCGTACGAATTAAGCATTTTCCCCGCGGTAAAAAGTTGCCTATGTTCATCGGGATAATGTCGGATTCTAATAGTAAAAGAATTTTTAAATCAAAACAAACAATAAAATCTTTCCTCTTTATAATAATAGTGTAGAGTGTAGATATTTGTTACGTCACCGGTTTCAACTAAACTGTTCAAATTGATTTCAAATGTTTTCGCTTCACACTGGCAAAACGCACAGATCGTGCGATGCCGTTACTGAAAGAAAGAAAACACTTCTACTAGATATTCTATTTAACGAAGTCCGATCGACTCTGGCTGTAGTAGTAACGTGTAATGACAAGCGCGCTTGTGTGCGTATACTTTAAAAGCAACAGCAAAGAAATCTGAAAATTTATACATAATATATATAATAGAACGTCATTAAAAAAACCGGCGTTTTGGCGTTCAGTTGTCATGATGACGTAAAAACATCTTAGGATGACGATACATACTTGACAAGACAATGAGCGTTCTTGATGTTACGCAACTTGAACAATATGCATAGGCACGATTGCACGCCTCACACCGAGGAACGGACTTCATGACATAGAACATCGATCTATACCAAATTTTAGAGCCGATTTTTTTGTTTTGTAGTACTGAACGTGGCTGCGGGGAAGGCGCCAATGCAGGCGTCCACTGAAGACGGCGGCGTTCCACAGAAAGCCCTAGATGGCAGCACTTCCTCGGCATTCAACGCTGAAACATGCACGTTGACTAAGACTGAAAGGGTGCCCTGGTGGTACGTCAACCTGCTGGAGCCGTACATGGTGCAGCTGGTCCGCCTGGACTTCGGGAAATCTTGCTGTGGTGAGTAATTGGCTTACAACTCCTTCTATGTCTTAATACACGGTACAAATGTATGTCATGATGTCTGGAGCTTACCCAACAACGCTGTTACAATGCGAGTTGGCAGACATGCAGTTCAGCGGCATAGTTATAGGAGCTCCAATAAAGTTTAACCATTGCAAGTTACTTTTTGATAACAACAGGGGCCGATGCCATGGGGAACCATGCAAAGCACAGAAACGTGCATGAAATATAGGTACTGTATAATTACAGGCATATAATATTAATTTCGGGCTTTAGTATAGAGGTGAAACAAGGAATCAACTGGCTGCCGAAAATAGTTTTACAATCCGAATTCGTGTATTAGGTAATTAAATTAATATAATAATAACGAAATATAATAACGTTTCACACTCATAGCCCCACAGTAGGGTACTTATACCCCGTGTCGTTGGTGCCATGGACACACACACAAAGACAGAAACACAAACACCCAGACCGCGAACAGAAAATTAAACTCATCATTCGAATTTCTGCTTTGTCGGGAATCGAACTCGGGACCCCGCGATCGGCAGTCGTACATGGTAACCACTACGCTACGCGGGTCGTCAATTACTTAACGTATGAACATAGTCCTGATAGACTGAGCACACAATTCGCATACTTAATGGTTCTTTATAAAGATGAGGCGCTCCTCTCGACCCATATGTGCAACGAAGCCCGTACCCATATTCACTTGTCAGGTGTTAACTTACTAATTAGTCTTATCACGCATCGCCCGTTTGCCAACTTCTACTATAATATTTTTGTTTTGGAGTCATTTCCTAAACACTCAAATAGTTAATTCTAATAAAAATTATACATGACGGATACCTATACGGATGAACGGTGTTTATATATGTTGAATAAATCTTAAATGAAATATAAGTAATTATATTGTGACAATCCTAACCTGATCAAATTTCGTCTGTCCTATTGAATCTAATCTATAATACCTTTAAACGAGCAATTCTTGTATATACTAAATAAGTATATATTTTGAATTTCGGAAACGGCTCCAACGATTTTGATGAAATTAAGTAGGTACCCTGGTTTCTGGGGTGATAAATCGATCCAGCTATGTTTTACTTTTAGAAATTTAAATTTATAAAAAATATTTTCAGCGATAATCAACTTAAATTAAATATAAACTGAAAAATTCGACCCTTCCTGACATCTGTTGGAGAGTATTAATGTAATTCATAGTACGTAAGTACATTTTTCTTAGTCTAAGGTAATTCATGTATGTAGAACGCCGTCAAACGCCATCCGCCAATCCGACGTTTAAAGAAATGACAATGTCAATGTAAAAATTTCGTTCTTTCAATTCTTAGACTTAGAATAATGTACTTACGTACTAATTGAATTAAAGTTTCTTGGCCGAATGGTTATGTGGGCTGACTGCAGAAAAATTGTTACGCGTTCGATAGATAATAGTTCTATAATACAGATAAGTTCTCATATCATATTTTTGGAGAGAAAAATCCGAAATGTTTTCGAATATGTATTAACTATATTTTATTTTGACTGCGGTGTAGGCTTGTGAAGTTAGGGCTTGTAGAATTAGGAGCTTGACTGACCCTACATCTGATAACATTTTCACAATATATAGGATACTTAGAGCATCAAGATATTGACAGGTATGACACCCGTCAGAGGATTGGCCTTTACGGGCGAACCCCTCGTCCCAACGTGTATGCACAATGTGCCTTCTAGTTATATACAACTAGTGAGTGTGTGTGTGTCGGTGTCAGTGTTGTCAGTGCATAGAAAATGACGTTGTTAATTGAAATTGACATATTTAGATGTGTTGATATCTATAGCGATAAAAGAATATTTGCGAATTTGTGACAAAATAAAATGTGTGCGTTCTTCCCCCCGCACCAGATTTGGCACAAAAATTATATATCGAAGCGAGGCGCTATGCCGTCTCTACTGAAGGGTGACTTGCCAAATTTTTATATTCAAATGTTTTGGTGGGATTAATTTATTTTCGAGCAGCGACGGCCGAGTTTGAGTTCAAACCAAACCTTCGACCTCGACGCTTTCCTCTGACGAAACAATTTGTTAAGTTCATATTTTCGACACGTTTGAAGCAATGCTTACCATGGCGGCTTGCCGATCGGAGGGTCCAGGGTTCGATTCCCGGCGAGGCAGAAATTTGAATGAGTTTAAATTTCTGTTCTCGGTCTGGGTGTTTATTTATTTATTTATTTATCGCTGCCCCACGACGAAGGAAAATATTGTGCATGCCTGATAAAAGGTCATAATTTGTCGAACGCATGATGGCCACTAGCTCGCATTTGGCCAGCGTGCAAGACTATGGCTATTACTGTTCAGTGCTAGTTTGGCAAAAAGATCACATCCATACAGAGAACTTAGATATAATTTTACCTTGACAATTCTATTAATCGCCAAAAATTACTGTTTTTCAAAAATAGATAACACTGCTGCATTGGAGGTTTTCGGATTAAAAATAATAATTTCGCGTCGCCTACAATAACCTTAAAGAGAAACTTCCGAGAGAGGAGACCTGTGCCCGGGGAGTTTTGGCGGGAAGTCTGAAGGAACAAGTTGTGCTCTTGTTTTATTTTCATTTTCTTAGTGTATTTTTGAGTTCTATCGGATAAAGTTGATGGCATTTTGTTCGATATAGGTTAATGATAGTGCACGAGTGTTGTGAAATAAAATAACAGTGCGAAAACATGTTTTTCAGCTTGCCTCCAAAATTCCATCGGACATGTTCTGGTAAAGTAGCCATCACTTTACTTGAACATTTGACTGACTAGACTGACTGATACCTGACGACTAACTGACTTTTTTCTACGACTACAGTGATGCAAAAATGTTACTTGAAGCTGGCAATATGCACAGAGTTTGCGACGCCATTATTAGAATTGAAAAGTAAATATTGAATGGCTGAAAGGATTTTTATCCAATGCCGTAAAATGAAATAAAAAATAAAAAAAGACCTGTGCCCGGCAGCATGATATAAAAGTAAAAAAAAACCCTTTTCTATGCCTCCTACTTACTTTTTTGTAATTAAATTCATTACATACCTTTTTGTAATTACATAACAATTTTTATCACGACGATATGCCTTACCTACAAGTTACTCGGTTCTCTTTAAATTACTATTACGCGATATCGTACCGAAATTATGGCTTTGAGTCTATCTTTATTTGTGCGTTGGTACTGAAAATTCCGCAAGTTCCACAACTAATAGAAATGCAGTGAGGCGTTCCTACTTTCTAGTCTTCTGTCTAATTTGATAGCGTAGACTTGGAATTACCTACTTCTGATAGCCAAAGCGAAAAGTAAGCAGTCTTCAAATCTCGTGAAACTACTTGTTGCTATTTTTTATACCTACATCTTTTCAGTAAGTTTCCACTATTAATTGGAATCGGTCATCGGTCCTATGAAACTATAAGAGTAATTAGAATTTGTTTGAAGAAATTTAGACAAGGTATACATACGTTTAAAAAATTTCTATGTAAGGGTAAGGTTCTAAAATCACATCACAACACTTATTACCTACTACTACAGTTGTAGAAGCGCGCATGACCCGACGGCGAGCATAGAACGCAAGCGATCTACGCAGCTAAGCCAAACGGGCGCGGTCGGGTGCGAGATGGGTGACCGCTAGTGGCAAATATTTCATGCGCGTTTCCGTGCTTCGGAGGGCACGTTAAGCCGTCGGTCCCGGTTGTTGTCGATAGATAACAGTCGTTAAACCTTGTCGGAGGCCTTATGGGCGGTTTGAAAACATCCGACAGCGGGTTGGCCACTAACCCGCATCTCCACCAACCCGCATTGGAGCAGCGTGGTGGAGTAAGCTCCAGGCTTCCCCAATAAGTGGGAGAGACCCGTGCCCAGCAGTGGGACGCATAAAAGGGTTGCAGCCACTACAGTTGTACATATGTAAAATCGCCTTTATTAAATCCATGGTTACTGCACTAACTGTGATACTAAGTTTGGTACCAATTTATCGCACATTTTGAAAGGTTATCTGGTCTACAAAATATTTGTCAAGAGCTGCTGTTTTTAGAGATTTACTGACGAAAAATTATAGAGTTGTAGAGTAGAGAAAAGAGTAAAGTTTGGCATTTGATACAGTATTTTCCAAATGTCCACTCCTTTTCACCTTATAGACAGAAACGATTAATTTAATGTGCTATCTACGAAGTATCAGATGCCTTTTTTGTCTTATTCTGTTAATATAGCATATATGCTAGTATGCTAGCATTATTACTAGCAAATATTTTGTAGCTGTAAAGTCTACTGGAATCTATTGGATGATATTTAATTTTACGCGAAACAGGAACAAACATCTAAACATAAATAAATATTTTCTTACAAATTTCAGTAAATTTATAAATTCTATTACCAACTTATTCCAAGCAACCGACGTCGTGGGCGGGTACGTAATTACTAAAGTAACAAGTATGACAATAATTTTATAGGAGTGAGTGAATTTGTATAACAATCAGATAGGATAATGAATGTTTTGTGGACAAGCTTCAGTGATTACAAATAACTACCTAGAAGTGAAAGTTTTGCAAGTCTCATAATCTCAGGACGCGAAGAAAGTAAAGTCGTGTGAATGTCGCCTTGACATCTCTCTGCATTGTGTTACAAGTTACAAGGGACCGACGTCCGACGTCGCGCGATTCACGACTTATGAATATGCGACTTATTCAATTTATACAAAAGCATGATAAGCATATTCATTTGCTTCCTTTGTTTTTGTAACAATACTCTTTAAGTTTGTCGTACGCGTATTGTACCAAAAGCAGCAGCGCATAACAATATTGAGTACTAGCTTCCCCCCGCGGCTCTACCTGCGAGGACAACCCATTTGTTCTCTTGCGGCGTGAAAGAAGGACAAACAAACAAACATACTTTCACATTTATAATATTAGTTTGGATAGTCTTAAATAACTAAATTTGCAATGAAATGTTTCAGGACCAAACAAGCCAGCAGTGATTGTTGTGAGGGTCGGGAACAATCGGCCTGATCTAGGCACGAATCCAATCTGCAACCACTTCACTGGTTTCCTGGAAGAGGGCCAGCCTCTGTTCCTGCCGTGCAATCCCCCCATGCCCGGGGCCTTCGTCAGCGTGCACCTGGAAGTCGCAAGTCCGAGCCAACTGTCGATATGCGAGGCGTTCGTGTACACGGACCAGGCCCTACCCATAGAGAGATGCCCGCAGTTCCGAGACCAACCCCCCGGTAGCACGGCAACATACAACGGGAAATGCTACATATTCTACGACCGGCAACCGGCCAACTTCAGGGACTCGTTAGCCTTCTGTCGCTCCCGGGGAGGCACTCTCGTGGACGAAAGCAACCCCGCATTACAAGGCTTCATCAGCTGGGAGCTGTGGCGCAGACACCGGTAAGTGCATTTTATTCGGACTTGCTGGCGCGCGATTTTTGACATATTATGCAAACTTATAGCTATATACATACCGATTCTTCCAAAGCTTCTTAATATAAAAAGTACTACGACCTAGGTTATTCAGAACTGAATACAATAGTTGCTCTAGATACGGTACTATTTAAAGTTTTGGAAATACATTTTTAAAGAACCATAGAAGATATACATTATCTATCGAGTTGTGAAAATGCAGTTGCTATCATTTGCAACTTCACAATATACCTAATCTTGGCTGATGCGAAATTGATGTCCGCGCTGACTGAACAGTAAACATTGTGCGAACATGGCGAATGAATTGTCTCAGGTTTGCGTAATGTTGTGACCACAGAACATTATTAAGAGAGGTAGAACGGCAATAATGTGCCGTTCGTATGAAGACTGGTGTCGCCGATCAAGCCCCGCCTTTCACCTCCATTACATCTGTACTTAAATAAATACGAAGCTTACGCACATATTTGCAATTTCAAATCGAGCCAATCTTGGCGCCGCACAATCACGCGATTTCAAATGAACGAATCACACCCAGCACGCGCACAAGCACGCATATCGTAGCACGATCGCGTGTTTCTGTAGAGTTTTTGGAATTATGAGGGTTTGCTCAAAATTCCTTGGCGCGTCTGCCCTGCCCACATTTCCATTCTAACCTCTCTTAATAATGTTCTGTGGTTGTGACGATGATTGATCGACATAAACAAAATAAGTTATGAGATATTTATTTCTGCTTCTTTCTGCTCTTAACTCTTAACTACTATCCATTTTATCCATTAGAATAATAGCGTTTTGTAAGCAGCGATATTGCCTACATTGCTAACTATAATTTTATGTTAAAGTACGTAGGTAGGTACCTAATGCGTTGATCAAATAAATACTTAAATTTGGTTGTTCAGAAAGTACGTGTAACGTATATACATATTGTAAGTATTTATTTGAGATATAATTAACGAACATAAGAAAAAGTTCGAAAGTACTAGGAGTTAGGACACTAATATCGTACCTATAGTCCTATTAAGTAAAAAATTATATAGGTATCGTTTATCCCAGTACATTTGTTTTAGTAAAAATTATTTTATTACTAGTATCAAAGCTACAAAGCAGCTGCGATACCTCAGTAGATAGGCTACAGTGATAACTAATATTTAGATCACTTTGCTGCTCGGTAACGGGGTAAACAATTGAGAATACGTACCAACACGTCGTGTCTGCAGTCAAACGGTCTGTTGCTGATTGCTTTCAGACAATTTTATCGATTTCCGTAAATCCAATCCATTACCACAGATTACTAAATAGTTACTACGTAATCACTACTATTACTACGTTAATGACTGAAAAATTAAAGCGTTTTAAGTTCAATACACATTTATGTTTTAGTGTTTACAAGGATTTTAATGGATCTTTTTTGTCTAAATTGACAGTTAATCTAGATGTTTTTACTGGATAATAACCAGGCGCGGTCCCAGGGGGGGGGGGTCACAGGGGACATGACCCCCCAAAATCCATCAGTCATACGTAGATGGAAGGCGAAACAAGCCAATTAGGGACACCTCTTCCCCCAAATTTCTTAGTAACCCCCCCCCCCCCTCCCAAAATATCTTGGCAACCCCCTCCCCCCCAAAATGACCGCGCCTGATAATAACAGGGTAGACAGGTAAACAATTGAGAAATTGTTCCATTACCTATGTGATTACAGTCAAGCTCTAGCTGATTACTGATCCGCTACGCTTGGTCATTTTCTTCTTGGACTTCTTGTCCATTTCGTCGATTGTAGTTCATCCATTCCATTACTCAATTACCTTGATAGAATACTTATAAGTTTGCTTGAGCGCTTGAACAGTAAGAGCTTACTTATATGCGAAAGATTTGAGGCACTTTTATTTTAATCGAATCTACAAAAATGATAATAATTGTGAAATTTCAGACTAATGAGTCTAGACCCAACTTCGACAAGCGAAGTTAAGTTTGCTGCGCTGGCATCGATATAATACTATATCGATGTGCGCTGGAGTTTGATTTATTTTTCAAATCTGTAACAATGTATTTTGCTTTAGCTTTCATTCAAAAATGAGCATAATGCGATAAGCTGTTACCTACCTCGATTATCTCATAACTCGTAACAATTAGTACATTGTCATGATGTTTGACAATCACCTACAGTAACACAAACACATTGCTATTGAAAATGATCCCATGATTATAGTCTTGAGAAAATTATCAAGGATATCGAGCCATTGATTGATAACAAGAATGTGACATTAGCAGAAAGCACAATATCAAGGTATTATTACGACACAGTTTCTCGCATTTCTATATACCTACCTAATATTTTGCCATCTGGTAATATAAACTCATAGTTACATAATAATATATTGATTTCGAAATAATGTCAACACAATTTTCCTAAGACATGCTTCGATACACTCAAACATCTGTGGTATACTTTCAAGTAATCAAAACAATCAAGTGTTATTGAATGGATTCCCATGCACTCAGCATTGCTCTTGAATAAGGTCAAGCGATGCGCCACATGTGTCATGTACATACAGTATTGATTGTCACATAACGTCCACATAACAGTTACACAAATACCGTTTGGTGGATGATAATCATCGGTACAGCCGGTGTAAATTGAAGCAAGACACAAATAGATAAATCATCTAAGTGTAAGAAGTATGTAGTTAGTGTAAATATTTTCTTATGCAGAAGCGACAGCAGCAGCCAGTATTGGATGGGAGCGGTTCGGGACCCCCAGGACCCAAACAACTGGAAATGGGTGACGGGAAACGATGTGACAGTTTCGTTCTGGAATGCGCCGGGCGGCGAGGAGGGCTGCGCCCGGTTCGACGGCAGCAAGGGCTGGCTGTGGGCGGACACCGACTGCCAGGCCCGCTTGAACTATATCTGTCAACATCGTAAGTTCTACACTTTAGTTTTTGCAATGCAAGAACCTGAGGCAAATGCGATATGTGTACCAAATCAGCCAGTATTGAATGCAATTTAGCGAGTTCTGCGTTTATGCGGCAATGCGAAAAGTCTTTTTTTGTTTTGATGGTGGGTATGCTTTGGCTCTTTGAAAATATCGCTAACTCCCTTTACAGAACCCAAGGCATGTGGTAGACCGGAGCAACCGCCGAACTCTACGATGACGACGGAGAGTTTTGAAGTGGGGGCCACTGTCGAGTACTCCTGTGATGAGGGTCACCTCCTGGTCGGTCCCACTGTAAGGACATGTTTGGATACAGGGTTCTATGACGAATTTCCTCCTGTATGTAAACGTAAGTAAAATTATTTTAAAAATAACTAAACTTGGCTGCAGTCCTATTTACGTTCTACTGCTGAGCATGGGTCTCTTTCCATTACAGACATGTAGCCCCATGACAACCTCCGTGGCGTAGTGGGTGATGAGCCGACTGCGAAGCGTGAGGTCGTGGGTTCGATTCCCACCCAGGACCAATATTTGTGTGATGAACATGACTATTTGTTCTGTTTATTATTATTTATTTTATACTATTTAACTATGTATTTCGAATTATATAAGTATGTTTATCAGCTTTCTGATTACCATAGTACAAGCTCTGCTTAGTTTGGAATCAGATGACGTTGTGTGAAGTGTCCAAAGATATTTATTTATTTACGGGGGAGACCTGAAGTTTACTTCAACACGCTGCTCCAATGCGGGTTGGTGGAGAACTAAACTTACCACCTAAAATATGTTCAAATAGATGTTAGCATGTAAACCAGTTTTTGTTTTAACATAACATCAACACAATAATATTAAGATTAATTTGACGAATAACATGAATGATGAATATGCATATGGAGCAGTGGAAGTTTTTCGGGTGTGCCGTACAAGATATCATGGATTCCATTCTCAGCGGGGGGAGATATTTAAATGATCTGGGTGTTTCTGTTCATGTCTTACAAAAATACAAAGACTACACACCCATGGGTTTCCAACTAGGGGCTATGTTTGTGAAGAAATATTTATTTATTTATATTGTAAAGAGGTTATTACCACATTTATTACCGAACTAGCTGACCCTTTGACCTGCGTTATTTTTTTTAAAGTATCTTATTTTACTTCTGACAACTCCAAGATTATACATATTATTATGTACAAAGTTTCATGATGATCGGTTGAGTATTTTACGCGTGAAAAAGTAACAAAAGAACTTACTTTCGCATTTACAATATTATTAAAAATTAAAAATGATTACCACATTTTTACAGGGATAGAATGCGGGTACCCCGCTGAGATCGCTCACGGCGGATATGAGCTCATCAACGGCTCGGTCTCATATCTGTCCCATGTGCAGTACTCCTGCGAGGCTGGCTACGAAATGATTGGCCGTTCGCGTCTCGTTTGCGACATAGACGAGCGGTGGAATGGACCTCCGCCACGATGTGATGGTGAGGAATTATTTAATTATAGAATGTATAACAGTTTAAATGCAAGTGTACTACATTTTCACTGTTAGCGACCCTTTGCCTTAATAGTAGGATAATTTCCTTGAGTCCCTGTAGCTTCGGGATTAAGAATAGAGCTACGGTATCCCCTGCCTGATCGTAAGAGGCGACTAAAAGGGGGTTTCTGGTGTTGTGGACGGTGTGAGTGGGAGCTCGATCCATCCAACCAGCAGCCCCGGGAAGGTCGGCGATGTGTGCGTGGCCGCATGCCGCCGTAAGCATCGGAAGGTGCAGGAGAGCACATCTGCTCTCCCGAAGATGGGCACGTTCTGGGGTGCCGCGCGTGCAGGACACCGGTGCGTCCCGCTGGAGATCCCGGAGTCCTCCCCAAGCGCAGAGGCAGCCACCGAGGGGGTTTTAGTGCGGTCAAATCCCACATAACCCGGTACCCTCACCCAAGGTGCCGGGTACCTTTTGAAGGTTTCCCCCGATACCAAATAAAAGGATAATTTCCTTGAGAATGGATAGTGATGAGTATAATGTACAGTGAAAAGATTCGGCGAAAATCCATTTAAACGAAGGCCCTATGGAATTTCCTTCTGTATTTGAGATAATCACTATGACTCGCAATCAACGTACTAACGTATATCATCCTAAGTCTATGCTGTAAAATAGATTAAACTATTTACGTAATCCGTCATTGTCCGACCTCAGACACAACCTGACACAGATAACAATGATCTTCGAATCTCCGTCTTCTGTGCATTCTCTTAAGTAGTAATCAACTTGGACGATGTTAGAGAATCACCAATAGATTTATCTATCTTAACTTGTTTTGATACGTAAGGCTGAATTTCACTTTCCCTTTAATATCGCACTGTTGCTATGACATGTCCCATAAATGTAAATAAAAAAACACATCTTTGCAGTGGTCCAGTGCGAAGATCCGCCCCAGATAGCGAACGGCAAAGTGACGGTGGCCAATAACGCCTCAGTGTTCGGCGCAGTGGCAGAGTACACTTGTGCCAAAGGATTCAGGTTGCATGGCAACCGGAAGATTCTTTGCCTCGACACAGGCCTGTGGGACCAGCCTGCCCCTCAATGCCGTCGTAAGTTTATTTTTGACAACTAGAGGAGTGTTTAATTGTAGTACATAAGGGTAAATAATAGGTATGTATATAATTTTATTTGGATCTTAGAACTAACAAGATCCAGTCTTAAATCAACAAGTCCGTTGTATCGTGCTAACTGAGGAGCTTAAAAGCAAAATACGAAATATTTTTATTGTCTATCAAATACTAGCCTTTTATGTAGACTAAGTAGGATTTATCGCTGCTGCACGGTGATGGAAAATATCGTAATATTTCATTGATTACGATGTTCTCAATTGTTCTCCATTGCTGTGCATGCCTGAGAGAAATTCATAATTTCTCGAAAGCATGACGTCCACCAATCCGCACTTGGCCAGCGTGGTGGACTATGGCCTAAATCCCTATCAATTGTGTGAGAAGGAGACCTGTGTCCAGCAGTGGGACATAAAAAAGGTTGAAAAAAAAAGTAGGACTAATGATTATAATTATTGTTAATATTTAAAGTAAATCCAATTTATATTATTATTCTATACATATTTTTGGCAGTGATGTGAAGTATCTGAGATACAAGTATTTGAAATACAGATACAAAATACGTATTTTCATCTTGTATTTAAATACTTTTGTTTAGTATCTTAGTATTTTATAAATACTTTTTTGATAAAATACTTCAAAAAAATAGAGATTATTTTGTGTCGTTTATGAACTGAACGTGCCGTTCTTGGACATATACGCTCATCTGTGGTTTAATTTTAAAACCAATTTCGAACAGAAAAACATTTATTGAAAGAATTTGCTCTCAACTCCTAACTGTCGCAGTACTATCCATCATCGGCTCAGCAACATGAGATGATGATTACTATGCACAAATATCTCTTATGCTTCAGAAAGTATAAGAAAATTAATGTGTGTCTATAAAATTTGAGTCCCCCTCGATTTCTCGGTGATCTTATTAGATTCTGACTTGGTGATAATGGGAGCACCTCGGGAGTCAACTCACAAACGGCGGAGTAATCGGTGAAGATACATAAAAAATACATACAGCCGAATAAAGTACCTCCTCCTTTTGGAAGTTGGTAAAAACGTTAAAGGATGAATCTTATATCATGTTTTAGAGTATTGATTAGTCTATTGCAAGTGGTGAAAACACGGGGTCTACTGCCAGCGCTGCTGACTTAGAAACACTGCAATACCTTAATAATAAAGACATAAGCATAAAGAGCTTAAAATACTTACCCTACAATAAAAAAACTTAAAGTATAATTATTACAACATACTCTTTTCTTTTGGGGGTATGATCATGAGGCCTCATCGAAGGAAAATGAGTGATAAGATGTTTGAAGAGCTGGTTTTATTTAAGTCTAACAAAATTATTTCTCTACTACCGAAATTTGTTGTATAATATTAATGCATATTTATAATATAATACTATTAATTATCCAAAATATATTTTAAATAATAAAAAAACTTATAAATAAAAAAGCCTCATCTTAATCTCTGCATTGCAGCATTAATTAATGTGATCTCTATAATGATGATCTATAATAAACAAACTTAAATTCAAATTTTAATGTTGTTTTTTTACAACAGTATTTGTATTTTTATAAATTATTTATAAGATACCTATTTTGTATCTAGTATTTCAAATACCTTTCTCGAAAGTAAAATTTTGTATCTGATATCTGAAATACTTAATTTAAAAGTATTTTGTATTTTGTATTCCAGATACTTTGTATAGGGTATTTTGTACATCACTGATTTTTGGTCCCTCGATCCAGATTTAGACAATTAATCCTCCTGTTAACTTAACACTGTATCTATTTCCTATTTTAACAAACTTTTAATAATTGCAGCCGAAGAACGTTCAACGACGACGACGACCACGACGACGACAACCAGCACCACGACCACATCCCCGTCCACGACTACTCCAGTCGCGACGACTTCATCGACGACGCCGCGACTAGACCTGCCCACACGTCCCAGACCACGTCCCGTCTCCTCCCCCACTCCCTTCTCACCCCCTGAACCTACTCGCCGACCGCGACCTAGAGTGACTACTACTGAACGGCCCACTACGAAACCCTACGAGAAGCCGCCGCAGAGGAAGTCCACGGTTGCCGACGCGCAAGAGTCTCCTACCAGTCATGTACCGCACATCATTGTTGCGAGCCATCCAAGAGAAAACCAGGTAATTTCTCATTTTTAGACGAGATTCAGGCTATAAAGAGAATTTAGAACGGTGAAATTAAAGCCGTAATGATAAAAAAAATCCAAAGAGAAAAGCTTAATTTAGTACCTATATTTATTGTTGCTCCACCAACCCGCATTGGAGTAGAGTGGTGGAGTAAGCTCCAGGCCTCCCCAATAATGAGGAGTGACCTGTGCGCAGCAGTGAGACGCAAAAGTGTTGCAGCCATAGATTGAAACCTGTGCCTTGTTACTCCTGTTCACTCTACTTCCTTCTTTGCAAAATCCTTCACTGTGTCTGCTATCCGTCTTTGGAACTCTCTTCCTTCTTCTATCCGACTGTCCGATTCCCTTGCTTCCTTCAAGACTCGTCTCTACAATTACTATCAAGAAGCAGAATGAGGATCACGTAAATAACACCTTGAAATCCTAAATAAATACCTATGGAATCATAGGATATTTGCATGTATGTATGTATGTATGTATTTATATATGTATATGTGTACAGTTATGTATTTAAATATATGTATGTTTATCTATATAAATATTTATGTATGTCTATGTATATTTAAATTTTTTTATCTATGTGCACCTCACCCACACGCTACCTTACCGACTTCTCCTCTACCCTAAGGTAGTCTGGAAGAGATCGCTAGAAGCGATAAGACCGCCTTTTGTCCACTAGAATTAAAATGTATAAATTGGAATGTGTTGATTTTACTGTTATGTATGGTGTACAATAAAGCATATTTGTATTTGTATTTGTATTGTTGAATCTACTCGTAATTAGGGACGTAGTAGGGAATCTACATAAATATTCTACATAATTTGCGACCTATGTGCCATAAGTATTTTCGAGCTGAAAAGGCAATATTGCTAAGAAAAACGATATCCAATGCAGACGACAGGTTCTCATCATGTCTTAAAAGAAGTGCAGGTTGCTTTTCACCCAGGTGAACTGTTGTCAGAATTAAGAATACAGTGGGAGCAGCGAATGTTAGGGGAGGCCTTTATACAGCAGTGAACCTATAAAGGCCTTCGAGATTAGATCTGTCCCGGATACCGCCCCTTATATTTTTTGTATCGCGTTATCTTTAAAAGCTTGCGTATTTATTCTGCATTACTAATTGCAATCATCGAGATCGTAGGCAGCAACAATATCAGCGGACAACAATATGCAACAATCAAAAATTTTATGTCGAAGAACAATGGGAGCCAAACCTACAAAATACCTCCTTCTTTAGAAATCGGGTACAAACTTAGAATAAATACTTACGTTTAGAATGAGTGTCTTCATCCAAGCGCGCTGTCAAAATTGAAGCACTAAATACTCTAAATACATAGATTCCTACAGCTGTCACATGTGACAAACAAAATATTTTTATTTTGACTAAATTAACTATAAAATACTACAAAATATTGAAAACACTGAAAAGTTATTTTATTAGACTACTATTGTTTTTAAAAAGTGTTGTGATAAAATTTAACCGTAAGTCTTACGTTTGGTGCCATTAGTGGCACCAATCAAAATGCTTCAATTTGGGCGCGCGAACTTGGTTTCTATAATGTAATTGTAATTATTCTAAGGTTACAAACTACAAAGTATTTTTTAGGTTAGGACGTTTCACACGACTGTTGTGGCATATGATAGCATGGGATACTTTCAGGTGTTTAGGCTCCACTGGTATTATTCAAAAAATTCAAAATTCAAAATGAAATATTTTTAATGAACAAATATTCTCTTAATGAACGTTAATCTTTTCGCGGTCATCGGCTCTAGGCGTCGGCGTCCGTATGGGCGATGAGTTGAGCTGAGGGAAGAGTCGAAGCAGAAAACTCAGCAGCACTCTTTTGTAATGCCAGTTGTTACATAAATATTATTGGATAGTATTGCCACAATCAGGCGCTCCTTGTATTGTGGTCGGCGAGTGGTCTCGCCCACCACTCGCCGACCACAATACAAGGAGCATCAAAGGTACTGTTATACCTGTCAATTTTGATACTCTAAGCTATGAGCCTATGAGTCGACAATGCAGTACACAAGTGACAGCTACTTTGCATGTCAATGTCAACCCACTGTACAGCCAATCCCGCTTACACTGCATATTTTGCACATGTACCAGATAATAGGCAGCGGCAACAACATCCGCGCGGAGCAGACGCCGCGGGTGAACGTGCCGCAGCCGGTGGACGGCGAGCGCGAGCGGGACGGCGCGCGGCTCAATCTGGCCGCCGTGGTCGCGCTGGCCGGCTTCGGAGCGCTTGTCTTCCTCGTCGCCATCGTCACCACCGTCGTCATACTCGTGCGAAGGTGAGAGTCACTGTTGTTCTAATCGCCATACCTACTGGTAGTGTAGGAACACACGAAAAATGTTGACTTTTTTAAAACTATTGGATTTATTTTGATGCAGATATTAAGATTGTCGAAGTACCCTATTAAATAAATTTGTGTTATTTCCATATATGTAGAGTTTTAATTATTTAATATGAGAACTTCATAGGATGTTTATAATGAGACTTTGGCTAATTTGGCTAGTTGTATTCAATGACGCGTGTTGCGTGACGAAAACTGTGCATAGTAGTAAATTCGAAAAATAAGCATAAAATAAAATAAGTGTATAACTTACACATAAATATATTTTTAAGAGGGTACTTACAAAGTAAATAAATAAACGCTTCACATTCATAGCCTCACAGTAGAGTAGATATACCCTGTGTCGGGGTACCATAGACACACACAAAGACAGAAACACAAACACCCAGACCTAGAACAGAAATTTAAACTCATCATTCGAATTTTGCCGGGAATCGTACCCTTGATTGGCAGTCTGGCATGGTTACCATTGCGCCACGCAAGTCGACGACGACGATAAAAGCTACTTATAAATAAATCCAATAGCTTAAAAAACAATCTTTTTTGCGTGTTCCGCTAATTGTTTCATGAACCAGCCACCAACTACGCTCTGCGGTTTCATCCGCGTTAGAAAGGTTAAAGAATCATTAGCTTGAGGTAAACATAGAAAAAAATCCTGGCTAGAACACCCTCATAAGGTTAAATGTGGACGAATGATATATGAAGAGTAAACGACAATACTATACGTACAAAAATTAGTCTTCATAGCATACTTTAAATATTGTAAGTGGTTGTGAGACTGCTAGGACACGATTTTAATAGAAAATGTATAGGTAAAATATTTAAAGTAATGTAATAGTAAAAGTATAACTTTGAGATTTTTTGTTCTGAAGGTACCCATACCTTGCGGGGTTTTAAAGGCCATGACATAATCAAAATCATATTTTAATAGTTTTTAATAATAATTGTCAAATCTCATCAGTTACGCAATGAGCATAAAAGTACCTTAAAATATAAATGCTTCTAAAGTTCTAATCATATTTCAACTTCAAAATTAGCTTGTAAAAACACCATGGTAATAAGGAATAATGGTATGGAAAATACTGTGTTCTTAGAAGTCTGCGGCAGAAAGATTGTATCGTGGGAAAAATAATATAATATCCAGGAAACTCGCTGAACGCTGATAAGATATTTTTATAGAATTTATGCTTAGAAGGTTTCTTAAATCCTGATATAAAAATTAAGACTTCAATATTTTTTTATTTTACTGCTGAATACGACACACCAAAAGAGGCAATTCAGCTTTAAGGAGTCAGATCTGTCTAGGTTCTAAAATTTTTTTATACCAAATCAGGCATACAATGTAGAATATTATTCCATCCACAGTGCACGACCGAGCGAGAAACTGCAAATTGGCGCGAATAATATGTAATTAGGGGTAAAGTGGATTCCTACAACCGTACTTAGACACATTTGCGAGCTAATGTGGTAGCAACGTTTAGTTCCTGTCTAGATGGGATTTAACGGTGAATATTTTTGCCTGAATAACTCTGTAAGTCTGGACGCAAAAAGGTGGCCCCAGTATTTGTTTAACTGTATGAAAAATATATCCTTTCTGGACCGGTCGTTACTCTAACGGACACTTATGCACAAAAGTCCAGTAAAGCCTTGCAATGGAGCGAACAATAATAGTAAATGAGCATATTTTTCACGTATTCGCGTCATTTGTGAGCAATCGCGCGATCGTGCACTGAATGGAGCGGGCACAAATAAACCAGCCCATTGAAACCAGCGGGCCGCTAAGCGGAGGAGCCACTAGTAAACGCGCTATGCACGGTAGCGGCGGCCACAAGCGGGAGGCGGCGCGGGAGCTGCCCTCGCGCTGGTACACGCTGCTGGCCCTGCCCTTTCCGGACCAACACGTGGGCCGGCGCGAGTTCGCGCGCGCGCATCGTCACACGCACCGCGCCGGACACTTCTCCAACCCATTATAGCGAGTGCGTTTATATTTTAAGGTACCTTGTGCGGTTGACATGGTGGCTGATCGCAACGGACTTCATTTTGTGTGCTATGAAATAAAAGCAGACGTTGTAGCGCAAAGCTTGCTAGGAATATATCACTTTGTTGAGCTATGAATCGTACGGCTCTGAAGAGGAAACAGTCAATTAGTAAAAATTTTAGTAACCCATATGTTATCTTATTTAAAAATAGATATAAGGTGCATAATGGCTAAGTACATGAATAAGGTACATGAAACACTGGTCTCAAAATGTGCCTTAGCTCATTTTACACGCTTTGCACGGCTAGGAATAAATATGTTTTAACACATTTTTTATAAAAATACAAATATAAAGTGCTTATATATTGCACTGCCTGCAGCCACCGTGTCACGCCGCGTCGCACGCGCACTGGACACAGTACAATTTTATTATACGTCTCAAGTATCGATAAAACAACAATCTTATTTGACGATCATTGAGACGATATAAATGCACAAACACGCGCACGCTGATGCACAGAACTCAAAAAAGAAACCAAAAATAATCATGGCTTAGTTGAAATAAAACACCGTCGTCACGTTTATTACCTATATACATATTTATGTTGATATCACGTTTGCTTACACCGATGCATTTACGTATCCACACACGTCCACATGTATCACAGGAATGTTCGTACCGATTGTAAGTACTTACTTGTAAATAATAAAAATAAACACATCACATCACTAGGTGCAATGCAATACGTGTACTGTCCACAACAGAAGCGTCTTTCAATATGCTTTATCATAGCACGTAGATATTGATTTTGTTTTCTGTCTTTCAGTAACGGCATCGCGGTCTGTGCTTATTGTATCGAATAAAACATTTGAATTACGTTGAACCTGGCCGATGTAGTAAGTGTATTAATAGACATCGTCGAGTCGTTAGGAATCAGTTAATCAAGTCAGTCAGTTATCCAAGTAAAGCGATGGCTTACCAGAACGTATCCAACAAGTTGCAAAAAAATTTTCGCACTATTATTTTATTCTACAAAACCCGAACTGTATCGAATAAAATGTCATCAACTATGTTCGACATTACTCAAAAATACTCCACGGAAACAAAACAAAACAAGAGTAGGTCAAGCCCCTTTCAACTTCCCGCCAAAACTAATCCGACTAACTAACTTGAACTGTGACGTTAGCAGGAAACACCACGACGGTAAACGGTACCGGCACCACGTGTCGCCCGACTGCAATACCGTGGCATCGCTGGACTCGTCGTCGTCAGAGTCCCGGAGCGGGCTCAACCGGTACTACCGGCAGGCGTGGGAGGAGCTGCACGAGGCGGCCGGCAAGCACCCGCGCCGCCACGAGCGGGAGGCGCCCAAGGACGGCTCCGAGCTGGTCGTGTCGGACGTGTACCCCGCGCCGCAGTCGCGCGACAAGCGCCGCCACCACCACCACCACCATCACCGCGAACCGCGCGCCGACTGGCAGCCCTCCCACCGTCCCCACCACAACCACAAACCTAGATACTAATCTCTACTTTAGATAAATTATTTAATTCCATCCAAATGTACCCTTTTCTTTTTGCATTCACTAAGTACTATCGGATTTATATTTTTGTAGCTTTTAAGTATCATTGTGAAGGCATCTGTCCCAACGAGGAAATCCAGGTGGAGGCGTATCGTACTATTTTGAGAGTGAATATTTCTCAATATCACATGAATTACTAGATAAACTATGCAGAGAGAGAGTGCCAGAGAGAGAGAGAGATAGAGAGAGAGAGAGTAGCCCATTTGAGTCCCTAGCGGAACCTAATTGTTGAATTAGACATAGTACGCGGTATCTCTTTAGTCTGAGAATCAGACGAAATTTTAAAACGTATCTCTTACCTATTATGGCTCAACAGGATATGTAAATAAGCACAGTACTTACATTGATTAATGACAATATTAGATTTTGCTTTTTCTTTTAGAAGCCTCGCCTCCCACACCCACGGGCTTAAGACAGTGTCCTCACACTACATTATTGTATTTGGACTGATGTTTTTTTAAAGATTGAAGCTAGTTTGCATTTAGGAAGAGTAAGACAGAGAAAACAAATACTCCCAAGACAACCAATAATTTTACTAAGG
Source organism: Pyrgus malvae (assembly GCA_911387765.1). Lineage (NCBI taxonomy): Eukaryota > Metazoa > Arthropoda > Insecta > Lepidoptera > Hesperiidae > Pyrgus > Pyrgus malvae. The sequence continues at coordinate 27,475,427 of OU426947.1, forward strand.
CAATCAATCTTAATCCTTAGTTTTTATAATGCTTACGACATCGAATATTAAACTAAGCATCAAGTCTTACAAACGAGATGCATATAAAATATTATTTAAGCAATACTTAATGATAAACTATTTAATTTTATACCCTATTTATCCCTTTTCGCTTTATAACTATGATTACCTTGATCTTTTCTTATGTATAACATTAATATATTGTAACGTTAGTACTGTTTTGATGTTGTATCTCTACCTATTAGAATTACCTACTCTACGTTATAGTTCTGTACATAATACATTTAATTTAATAGGTTGTAAGATTAGATTGAAGTTAATCATTGTTCATTGCTCTAACATTCCTTTGCAATTAATATTTTTGTCTGTGGAAATATATCGTTTAATGTAGCCTAGGTGATATTATATTAAGCATAAAATTGTGTTTAAATGAACTTGATATCAATTTGAGTGTACAGCAATGGTGAAATATTTTTCTACTATTTAAACGAAAAAATGTATAAATATATAATGTTATTGCGATATGTAACTGCTTAAATTTATTTTGTATGTTAACGTATTTTAATCCAGTATTCCGGTGAGAATTAAAAAAAAAATGACCAAATAGATTACAAATTACTTAATTCAATTTCATATACTTTGTTTAAATGTAGCGATTTATCTTGATTGAAAGGTACAAACTACGAGTAATAATAATTATATTTTATTATATTTTTATCCGCCGACGTACTGACAAACCTCGTACTATTAACAGATTCACAGCTGCAATAAATCTTGGAGATTGTTATAAAAATGTGCCATTTAACAGGCAGACATAGTACATATAATATATAGGAAATTCAAATTCAATTATAGATTTTAATGGTGATTATTGTGTAAATATTGTACGTAAAGGAGAAGATTGTGAGAAAACTAAAAGTCAACGCAGTATAGACAAATTATTGCTTTGTTTTATTGAGACAATACTTTTTTAAAGTTTTAATTATGCTTATTTGACAGCTGATAAAAAGTATTTTGTTTTCTGACAATTTTCTCACAACTAGATTAGATAATACATCGAATAAATGAAATATTTAAAGAAAGTTGTTTATTTTTTTAATGGACACCAATCATTTTTTAATCACATATCAAAATGTTTTCAATTAACTCCCAAAATTATCTAATACCTACCAATGACCAGGAAAAAGGGATGGAAGTAGGAAGGATTTGTATAAATAAAAAGCTTTTAATATATTACTTTTGTATTAATTTTTCATGTTGTCTATACATTCAAAGGAGGTACATTGTTTTGTGTAAATTCTAATATTAGGTGTTATTTTAAATGTTCATTAAAGCAATAGAAAACATCCCTGTTTAAAACTATTATGTGTGACAAGACAACTTCCAACAATCTTTTTTTGCACTGCCTGCGTATATTAAAGCTAGTATGTACAACAGATTCGGAAATGGTCTTCTCAAACAACATACAAAGTGTCAAATAGTTCTTATGAAGAAGCCAACGAACACATAATGCGATAATCACAACGATACATAACACATGAGAGACAAAGTCACAACGTTTCAAAACTTCAAAATTTTTAAATTAATATAACATTCAAAAGAACTGGGCGAACTGCAAGCAAGACAAACATTGCATTTCGAAATTATTTTACGCACAACTTGTAAAAATAAAAATACACAAAAATAAATAGCATAAAAATACTATAAACATCAATACAATAATTAAGTGTCCCGAGGTTTGTTCATGATTTTTGTCACTTATGCAAATATTAAGCAACGCTTCTAAACGCTTTGCTATAGTTGTTGGTAGATAATTAAAGATCAATAAAACTGAATTTAGGGATAAAGATTTTTTTTATAATTTAACTGTATTTTTTAAATATTTTGCATGTAAGTATTTATTAAAACTTGCGTTGCTATAAATCTAGATTGTTGCATGGGACGTTCTTATTATGTTTACTTTGTTGTAAGTCTAACTTTTTCATCTCTCGAATGTCTCGAATGTCACCCACATTATGGTTGTAGTGGTGTACGTGCACATTGGATAGTGCGCACCTGAGAAGCTGTGGCCAGTCTTACCTGAGCGCCAGTCAGGTTACTATATTTATTTTCTATATAGTCTGTTAGCAACACTGTGAAATAATTATTACTGATAGACAGCCATAACTTGACCAATTAGAGTAGAAATTAAATAATTAAATTAAATATTTGACATTTCGGTACCTAGATATAACGTTGTAAATATTGAATTGTTATTAAAACGTACCTATTGAAAAAGTAAGAAGCGGTACAAGAGAAGTTATATACAATGTTTTTTAATAGATCTTATTCAAATCTTTAAAAATACTTTAAGTAACAAATTCATTCAAATAGAAGTATAAATGATACCATATGAACTTTCTGGCCAAGCTATACTTAGGGATTCGCACACATACACAATGTGCCCCTCCATATACACGTCTACAACCACGACATTCACATTCGACAGATTGCAAAGAATTATTGCTATGACTTTGGAACAATGTTTTATAAAAATATACACAAATATTATAAGACCTAATCCACTCTACAGATTTGAAACAAAATAATATAATGTTGTAATGTGACACGTTCTTACACTGCTAGACAACGACTTTATTATTTGTTAAGAATAATTAAGTCGCTGCCTAGCACTGTAAGAACATGTCATAGTCATCATAAGTCATGTCATAATCATGACATAAGAAGTAAGATATTTAAGAGTTTATGATACAATAAAAATATTTATATATGTTATAACTGTTCACAAGGCATTAGTTTATTGCTTTTGTGTTTTTATTTAGTTTGTTCTAAGTTTTAGTAAAAAATTATTGCTATGATTCACTATGTAGATGCAATTAATTTAAATATTAAAAATATTCCTTTTAGTAATACTTGTTATTGCAGTATAAAGCACCACATAATTATACAAATATTGCAATGTGATTAAATTATATAAAAATAGCATAATGAACAAATAGGGAGCTTCGAATATTTAAGCAAAGATAATGCGAACGGACGTGAATAAATATCTATATACTTTACATTCTGGATTGGATAAAGCAAAAGTCTTTTTATATAATTAAATTAAATTAAAGAAACTATTTCATGTATTCATGAAATAGTTTCCTGGGGTTTGGTTTGTGACATTTTTGTAACTTGGTACAATGTTTACTGACACCTTCAAGTAAAGTGACAAGTACGCTAATTGTCTGTTAGTCACCCGTAACTTCAATTTCAATTTCACGGTGTTCGAGTGGCACTAACCATATGATAAATTTTTACTTATCAATTAACTTTACTTGGAGATGGTGAACGAGGCTTTCAATATTACATTTTACTTGTTAAAATATAAACTCCATGCGCGATACACGTGGGCACTATAGTTTTTAAACGGGCAAAAGAAACTTTCCGATTTTTTGAACTTTAACAGTATAATATTTTATCGACACTAAGCATTTTCAAAAAACAACTAGCATTATTTTTTATTTAGAAAATCTATTAGTACATTTCTAACGATATTATAAGCAAACTCAAGCGTTAAAGCCGTTTGAAATTTCCAAAACAATCTATTAGACTGGCAATTCTGACACCAAAATTGTTTACGTTTTGTTTTGTTACATGCCAAAATATTACATTATTAGGTACCTAAATAAAATTATTCTAGGGTAAGGTCCGTTGCATCGTATTAGTTGCTTTAAAACTAAATTGAATTCTGTGTCAAAATTGACAGATAAATGAATTGCCTGCACGAAGACAATAATAATTGTAACTTTCTACAATATCATACCAGCCATCCATATAAAAATATAGGTAAATGTACATTCACTCTCTCCTTAAGACTAGTGCACAATATATACACATGTTTTAGAAAGCATTGCCACTAGCGTTCAGAATGGCTTCTATAAAAATATGCATACGATATTCACGTCAATAACTAGAGAATAACCCATATTTTATAACAATCTATCAAAAGCGAACATCTACACTTTATAAAGGTTAACTAAAGCTGTTTACACTATAAGAGATCTATGAAAGTACAGTAGCTCTTCCAACTCCAACATCGATGTTGGCAATAGAGCCAGTATGCTGTGAAGTGTAGATACGAAGATAACCGCATATTACTGCATAACAATAAAAGCATTTTGGCATATTTAATGTCAATTTAAACTATACTTTTTACCTAAATACGTTTTATAAATATTTAATGTAAACTCATTTGGCATATCTAGCACACCGTTAAGACCCAATCGGGGACACAATTTGTGACATTTACATACCTTCATATCTATCTACCGGTACCTGATTCCTAAACGTTACCAGACCTCTGATTAAGTTCTATGATCGATTACAATTATTGAAAAGTACTTTGTTTTAGTAAATGGATAGTGTTAATCAATTTATGATTGCTATTATGTGTATTTAATTTGTTAAAAAAAGTTGCACTAACTCGCTATAAATTTTGTAATTATTAAAAAGTGTTCAAATCAAATTCTTTATAACGTGACATAATGAATATTGTTTAAAAGAAATGGTACAAAGAAAGTGTAGCGCAACGTGTTATTTTTAAAATGAATTGTCTCCTACAACACCTTGTAAGTCTTGTCTCATTTCATTATTGTAAAGCTAAACTGTGCTGAACTCGTCAACATGTAAAAAGTAGTTTTAAAATATAATAGTCACAATCCGATCAACGATTGGTTTAAAGTAAAGCTAACAAACCAGTATTAGAGCACTCGTCACTAGCAACTAGTCCGAACCGCTAATAAATATTATAATGACTGTTTAAAAATACTGACAGAAGAGTATGACATCTTAACCAAGACTCGGTCAAGCATGGGTGGTCCGTTAGCTTAGGACCATTTTTAAGATTGCAGATCTCGCCACAGAAATAATTAAACATATGCCTATCAGATTTATAAGCAAAGAATTATTTAACAATATAAAACGCAGTAATCAGAATCACATACATAAAACAAGTTCTTAAAAACGCTAAAAACATCTCTGGAGATCTCAAAGAATAAAAAACATGCTATACTAACACACATCGACCAACATATGTACGTGTGTACGGAATTCCGAACTAGTTACTTACAAAAAGTGATTTCTTTATGTTTCATTACCAATAGGCGCACGATTAATTAACATATAATGTCACTATTTAAAAATATCTTTACACGCCAATTCACGCTACCCAGCAGTACGTTTATAATTGTGCGTTCATTAGTTATAACAATGATAACATTAACATAGCACTATTTAAGGTCAGCCTTGATGCTCGCAATTATTCGTAGACAAATTATCTCAATATGCATGCAAAATAAATACTTACATAAAGAATGCCAGAGGTTTATTTTGAATACATATTCGATAAGTCTTATAAACTAAGCCGAAATGTTAGCATGAATATGACAATAAAAATATTGCTGTTTTTCTATATAAACAAAACAAATATTCTACGAGTAATTGCAAAAATCAAAAATCTTATTAACATCACGTCGTGAACTTGAATGAAGACCGGAACGGATATTCTTTGGCCAAAGAGAGATTTAGTCACCAATGCTTCCATCTTTTCGCCTCCTGTTAATGATGAAAAAAAAAAATATGTGAAGATGTAAATCAGAAAATCATGACTTGCTGCATACGTGGGCCGATTTACACCAGGTACGGAGAAATTGGGAAAATATCTTAAACAATTATTTTTATGACATTACATTGAAATTACATGCAGCAGCAACAGCCCCCACATTCGTCCTATATAATTTTTGTGTAACTAAAAAGAAAAATACAAATCTTTCCTCTTTATATTATCAGTTTGGATATTCTATTAAAATAAGTCAGATGTGGTTGTAGTAGTGACAAGCTGACTGTACTACAAGGTTTATAAGCGTTAACAAAAAATCTAGATTTCGCTGTCATTAACAAAAGAAATTAAAAGTATTGGTCTAAGATACGAACTAGAAACGACCTTCACCCATCTGTTTAATGGATGAAAAGTATTTTATATCAAATTTAAGATATTAGAAGACATATCTCGAGTGGGTTGCCTAAAAAATTCCTGGCAAGACTATGATTTATTAAAAATTGAAAAATGACTTCTTATTAAATATTGCACTCATGTGTTTAACGAATAAATTTAATACCAAGCGAAAGTATGAAACCTGTAATTGTAAACTGTTCCTTTCAATACTCGACAACCGTCATTCTGGCCAGATTTTTTTACAGACAACCCTATATCATTGTATGCACAATTAAATAGCGCTCATTTTGATATAAGATTTATTTATTCAACAGATAGGTGAAAATAACTATTATCGATTTACCTGTTTATACCTGGCAACCCAGTAGTTACGCCAGGAAAAAAATAGACAACCCAACGTTTGTATATTTTACAGGCTTCATACTTTCGATTGGTATTAAATTTATTCGTTAAACACATGAGTGCAATATTTAATAAAAAGTAATTTTTCAATTTTTAATTAATCATAGTTTTGCCAGGAATAGTTTAGACAACCCACTCGAGATATACTTTCTAATATGTTAAATTTGATATAAAATACTTTTCATCCATTAAACAGATGAGTGAAGGTCGTTTCTAGTTCGTATCCTCTACTATATTACTTTACTCACACAACTGTTCATGTCTTTAAAAAACGTTTGAGCACTCAGTAAGAGTTCAGAGACATTATAAGGTTGCAGCAAATATTTTCAAGAAAGTTTCTACCGAAGGCGGAAGCGTTAAAACTTTGTTGTACGATAATAAGCTTCGGCATTTTATCTAATACTGTATTTAAAAGACTGCAATGGTTGACGATAAGGGCCCACTCGGAATGAGTAGCTGCGTTGGCACTGGCAAACCTCTTCTTGTATAATGTTGCGACGATCACTCGGCCTTTAGTGGCATTTTTTGGCACACGCCACCTGCTTTCTGAATACTACCTTATTAAGTTTTAGTAACAGTGTGGTCGTTTGTTGCTGCGTAGTAGTAAACATAATAATATGCCTCTATGCATACCAGGCATATTATGAGAAAGAATATGATGCAGATGGCAATGAGATTCAAGATTCATATGATCCACTCACATCTACACAAGAAGACAGCCTCGGTGGCGTAGTGGGTGATGAGCCGACTGCGAAGCGTGAGGCCGTGGGTTCGATTCCCACCCAGGACAAATATTTGTGTGATGAACATGACTATTTGTTCTGTGTCTGGGTGTTAATTTATATATTTAAGTATATATTTAGAAGTATATAAGTATGTTTATCAGTTTTCTGATTACCATAGCACAAGCTCTGCTTAGTTTGGAATCTGATGGTGTTGTGTGAATTGTCCAAAGATAAAAAAAGAGCTCTTATAATGCAAAACAAGATTGATTTTACCTACATTCCAGTTCAAAGTTTTGTCCAGTTAATACTGGATAATACATTCATCATACGTTCATCAAATTATTTGTAACATCTTGTAATGAGTTTTGGCGGGAAGTCGAGAAAGAACTATTGTGCTCTTGTTTTATTTTTACTTTCTTGGTGTATTTTTAAGTTATATCGGATAAATTTGATGGCATTTTATTCGATATAGGTTAATTATAGTGCACGAGTGTTGCGAATTAAATCCATTGGTCACGTTCTAGTAAAGAAGCTATCGCTTTACTTGAATGTCTGACTGACTTGACTGACTGATTACTGACGACTTACTTACTGACTTTACCTATTATTACTCGTTCAGTTTCACCGAAACTGGCAAAAACGTGATGCAAAAATTATACTTGACGCTGGCAATATGCAGAGTTTGCGATGCCATAATTGAAGAAAAAATACATGTAATACTATGTTAGCTTACTTAGTTGTCATGCTGGCGTTACGCGACACTGAACGCTCTCGAGGTAATGCACACTCAGTACTATACACAATAGTGTGCTCGTGCACGCCTGACACCATTTATAGCTGAACGGATTTAGTGAAATAGAACATATATATAGATAGAAATAAAGTTACCGGTCGGCTGCCATCAAGGCCTGGTGGGCGTCTCGCTGGGCCGACACCTGCACGAGCTCGGCCACCGCGGCCGCTTGCTGCTCCGCTGCAATCAACACATTTTTTATCAACCATTGTTATGTCCCACTGCTGGGCACAGGTCTCCTCTAACAAGTGAGAAGGATTAAGGCAGTAGTCCACCACGTTGGCCTAGTGAGGATTGATGGACATCATACCTTCGAGTGATTATGAGTGTCTCTCTGCAAGACGATGTAAAATATCGTACGAGTAAGTGTCGTATATTCAATAATAATCTGTAGCAGTAAGTAAAAATAATGTGTATTCTGTGGCACGCTCCATGGTGCGTCTACACCTTCCTACTACTTCCTCTACCGTTTCTATTTAAGATTGTAATGGTGCGTAGCTCCGTAAGTTGTTTAATTAATAAAACGTACAGTGAGTTCCAAACCAAAATAAAGTTATTATTTACAAACCCACAACCACCGGACACCAGTACAGATATAACAGTAATCAATTATATATCATAATATTTTCCATCACCGTGGAGCGGCGATGAAATGCGCACATTACAAATTTCTTTAGTCAGAGATACGCTCCGAGGATTTGAACCCGGAACTCCCGTGTCGGAGACCGTGGTACTTATCACTCGAACATCGCAGCTCGCCTCACAAGTGCCTACTCGTCAATAATGCACTTCAACTAAACACCACCCACATAACATAGCAGCCATTCAAATTATTATAATTCCCCCACCGTATGATGTTACTCTGCGAACAACAAAGTGAGTCCGGTTTTGTAAAGATGTGTGCGTGCGGAAGTTGCGATAATTCAAATAAACTTTTTATTAAGTTATTTCGGATCATGGTCAGAGTGTTGCTGAAACTTGACAAAATCCTAATTTAAAATCACCTCTTGAGGCATTCGTCCGCTTTGAGCCTGCCCGGGCAAAGTCGCCAGCATTTGAGCATTAAATGTCTTGCGTTAGTAGTTAGCAAAGATAAAGCCGTAAAAACAAAACCGTAGTGATCAATAGGTATGATGACAGATTCCAAAAAAAAAATATATAAAACTGGGTTATTTTTTAGAACCTTACTCTTTTTCATTTATCGATACTGTCATCTGACATCATGCCCATATAATGGCAGCGGTGCATAAACGTGTGACAATGTACCAGAGAGGGGTCTATTGAGGCGTCGGTGGAGGCGCGCAAGGCGACGAGCGGAGGGTTCGTCGCGGGGCTCCTCGCGCGCTCGTCTCTGCGCCACCAGCCGCGCCCAGCGCGCCTCGAACCACAGCTGCATTGCGTCCCGCTCTTCCGCGTCCCCGGCCACACCGGCCAAGCCAGCCACACCGGCTACGCCAGTCACGCCAGCCACGCCAGCTACACGAGCCACGCCCGCGTCCAGCCGCACCGACGACCCCGACAGCCCCGCGCGCCGGTTAATGGGTGACGCTTCGCAAGTTGTACAGTCAGCATTGAATTAGGTTTGTCTCATTTATCAACAGTAAATTTTAGGGAAACGATGACTGATATATTTTTTTACAATTTTTGAATTCGGGGGTCGCAATATTGAAATGTGTTATTCTTATTACAACTTTTATTCAATATATAGTTGTATGTATGTTACGTTATACTCGAAATCACGTGTTTATCGTATATGTCAAAACATACATTCCAAAGAATTACCGCCTGACATATAAAAATTACAATGCTGACCGTATAACCGAATGGTTAAAATGATTATGCAACAGAAAATGCAAACAAAAATTAAATGATAGTTTATAAAGATAAAATATTGAACCAGTAAGCATGAAATTTACGGGCATATTGGCACTAATTTTTTTCCTAATATTGTATGCAAATGGATGGAAAAATAATTGCATCATGTCATGCCAATTTAAACTTTTAATTGCAAACATAACAATATTTTACTTAATTCAAACACTTATTTTCTAAATTGTGGTGACTTCAAAAAATAAATCAAAAACATATTGAATGGAAATGTTTTTATTAAAACTATATTTTTTTCATAAATTGTAATTAAATATGGTAATGCACTTAACAGATTGCTAGTCTTTTTTCCGCACGTATCCTTTGTGGGAGCGATGTCAAAACGAATTGACAACGTTAAATTTGTGTATTTTTGAGTTTATTTTTCTTTTAATCCGGCCTAATTTGGCCCGATTATTATTTTAGTGGGAAAATAAAACCACAGGGAGAATGTGTCCAGTATTATAATATTAAAACCAGGGAATATTTTATTCCTAATTTATTCTTTTTGTGGAGCGCGTCATTTTAACGAAAAAAATGGTATTTAAACATTCAAAAAATATAAATAATTAAGATTACTAAGTAATTAAATACAAATTTTATAAAACAATATACAAACAATAAGAATAGTTAAGCACAAGCGATGAATGTCATGGCATTATGATAGATGTGATTGTTTAGCACCAATCTTTAAAAGTAGGAGCGACGAGCACGTGAATACTACGTACAAAAACTTGTTGGAGTTGATAACAAGCCTACCATAAGGATAATTTTAATGTGCAATGAGGAATATTAAAATGACTTAAGAGGGAAACAAAAAGAAAGAGCATAGGAACCTTAATCGTCCGCGTGGGAACGAAATATTCTAACGTTTCATTTGAGACACAAACGATATACACAGCAAATAAATAAATAAACGTTTCATACTCATAGCCCCACATTAAGGTAGATATACCCTGTGTCGTGGGTGCCATGGACACAAACAAAAACAGAAACACAAGTACCCCGACACCTGACGACCCCGACCAGAACAAAAATGTTAAATTCATCATTCAAATTTCCGTTCCCCGTGAATCGAAACCGGGACCCTCAGATCGGCAGTCCGGCATAGTAACCATTGCGCCACAGGGGTGGTCAAAATGTACATCAGTACGTCACTATGTACTACAGGTATAAGTTACCTGGTAAAGCGGTGTGACTGGGGGGTTCCACAGGCGGGCAGTACGCGGCGGGCGGCGGCGGCACCGGCGGCGGCTCCTGCAGCGCGCCTGTCGACTTGTGACCCTCCCGACCCAGCTCCTGTATACCGAAAACATCTGTCAACTATTTTAACTCACAACTCGCAACACCTCCCGAACTATAGTCCTTGCGTCGTAAGATGATATCCCTGACACCTTCATAATTTTATTGACAATATAACTGACGATATAAGTGACAAAATTGATGTGAACCTATCGAAATTTAATCAATCGATTTTAAATATCGAGCAAAAACAATAATAACAAACTGAAAAGTTTGACAAGAAAACTCAACTAAAACATTGACAAAAGTCAAAGCAAACAAAATACGCAAAGCTTACGAGACGCTAACACAAATCGCAACACAGACGCACGTAGTATCGCAGTTTATCGTACAGATAAGCGAATGACGCGATCCAATGTTGGTGGCTCAGATTCATCGATTTTTCGTTGATTCAGTAGTGTCAATCTCTATAGACAGACGATCAATGAAATAAATACCTGGACGACCGAGCGTTGCTCGGATAAAAACAATTTATTTTCTTGGTTTAATTTCAAACGAAACACTCATTTGCTTACTGTGTTACTTAACAACCCCATTTGAAATAGCTCCCAATAAAAACAAAATTCACAAAAAATTAAAATAAATGCAAGATGATATTTGATATTTAATTGAAGATATTTGATTGAGGTTTGACGAGTCTCTAGTTCCGCAGTTAGCCCACGTAACCATTCGGCCAAGGAAGCTTTAATTCAATTAACGAAATTTTTATAGAGCTCTTTCAAATCGACGTTGTCATTTCTTTGAGCATCGGATTGGCGGATGACGTTCTACTCCACACTATTATTAATACTCTCCAATAAATATCAGGAAGAGTCGTATTATTTAGTGTATATTTAGGTTGATTATCACTGAAAGTATTTTTTTATAATTTAATATTTCTAAAAATAAATTACTCCCGAACTAGGGTACTACATTTCATTGAAATCGTTGGAGTCGTTTCCGAGATTCAAAAAATATAATTAGGTATATACAAGAATTGCTCGTTTAAGGTATTAGATATAGAGTTTATTTAGAAACAATAATAAAGAGAAGTATTGTACTGTACTGTACTGTAATTAGTAACTTTATACTTATTTTGTTTTCTTTAACGTGTTTATTTTTAATTTTTTTAGTCAGGTACTATAAATTAGTTTGCGCAACACAGGTACTGAGAAGTGTCAGTTATATCATCTTAGGGCGAAAGGAGTATAGACGTGCATGCGCGCACATCTCCCCTTTTCGCATGCAAACGATCCCAATGGGCAATGGTGACGGAATCCACACACAACAATCGATCTTAAGCTTATCATGTAAAACCTATACGTTCCGAATGTAGTTTTGAAAGTATAGTTAAAAAAGAGCTTAAACTTCAAATAAAAAACGATTGTAAAACCCACATTACAAGTAAATTAACACGAAGCGACACGGTGATCTTTCAAAACCTAATTTTAAAATACTAAAAAGTTTAAAAAGTCTATAATCCCGGTTGTGAAACTGGTAACTGTCAGGCTTAAGAGATATTTTTTTTATTCTAAATGTGCCTTATTCACCCTTTGAAGCTCTGTTGATCGTTTAGCACGTTTGAATAATTCAATAGCAAGCGAAAAAATACTTTCGATGCAAAAGCCATTCACACATGCATACACTTGTGTATAATATCGAAACGCAGTTTTCAACGAGAATTTAGAACTGAAACAGGATGATATAGAAAAGCCAATAGAAAATAACTTGCTCAAAAAAATCAAAACAATAAAAGTAAGATGAACGAAAAGACTATTGATTTTGGATCAGACTACTGCTACATGTGCAAAATATTATACAAGATAGTTTGAAAGAGGCTTCAGGATCAAATTGATAAGATATGTGATCCAAATTCAACAAGAAACGATACAAGCGTACGCAACCGGTGACTGAGCGAGACAAGACAACGTACAGTTAGCGGATGATTGGTGCGAGATATGGACACAGCATGCGACTCACGAGTTCACGATACTGTATTTGATATGCTTTGCTTACGTGCGTCGACAGGCTCGGCTCCGAGACCCACTGAAAATTCAACTAGTGTTAGTCTACTCGGGGTGTCTGCAAAACGTGAATTTTGTCACAAAAACGTGTGCCAAATATTACGCCCCGTATCCCAAATTTAGTCTGCCAAATCGTAGACACCCAAATTAATCACTCTAAAATAATTAACCAAACCAACCCGGTTTTAATAGTTTTATTATAATTTTATGTACATTATTCACAATATTGATTGTTCAGTGTAAGTAAAATGATGTAACAATTCAAGAAGACTGATGGCTTCTCTTTAAAAATTATCGTAATGACACTCGCATATACAAAGTAATGAATGACGCGTGCTTCAAATGGGTATGAGGGTATATCATGTGAATAGTGTAATAAACGGATGGCATCTAGGGCGAGTCCACGTTTCGATCTGTTAGGTAACACATAACTTGTAAACGTGTACGTAAAAAGAAGAATTACCTTGTGTCGAGGTCCGAGGCGTCTGTTAAAGTAATTCGATATGCTCCTCATTATACCTTTCCGTCGCCGACCCCTCGCGAGTTCGGGATCGGAGAAAGAGGAGGCGACGGGGAGGGACATGAGGGGCGGCGCGGGGCGCGGGGGCGGGGGTAGGGGCGGGACCAGGTGCGGGGAGGGAAGAACGGGGGGTGGGGTGGGAAGCAGCGGCGGCGGCGGCACGGGCGGTGGTACCGACGACACAGGCGACGGCCGCAACCGCCGCGACGACTTTCTGCCGGCGCGCGGCCCGCTGCCCAACCTCTCCAGTACCAGCCTTCGCACAACCTCCGTCTGCTCTTCCCTCTCCCGTTTCAACTCCTGAACCTTATCCGTCGTGTCCCGTACCGGTGACATCGAGTCCCGACTCAGATTGACCGACAACTCTATGCTCCATGTCGGCGAATTCGTGCTCCGGGAATTTGACCTATTGAAATTTTCGCTCGCGGATCGACATATGGCCGGCGAGTACAGTCGTATGGTAGTCGACGGAGAGAACGCATATTTGGTTGGACTATTCAACGAAAGGCTCTCTCGAGATTTATAGGTTTCGGATGCTAGAGGAGGAGATATGTCGTCTACGGATGCTTCACTTTTAGGTTCCTTCTCTTCGATTCGTTTAATCGATACTTTCGTTTCTTCCCTTTCCAATGGTGGAGATATCTCCGATAAGCTAATGGCATCTATAACGACTTCTACGGGATTACAATCTTCCTTCTTACTATGGCCACGACTGCTACTACTAATGCTTGTGTCATCGGTTGGCTCTAAAATTTTGTCTACTTTTGTGCCAACATCTTTTTCTTTGTCAGTTATACACAAATGAGGGGAATTTATAGAATTATCTGCTTTTGAATCATTGTCTGATTTTGAATCTTGCTTATCTATGAATTCAATCGCGTCTGATAAATCATTACTTAAAACGTCCTTATGCACATCAAGAGAAATACTAGTAGTGGGTTTTATAACAGTCTCCGAAAAGCTTCTCTCTATAAAATTCATCGAACGATCATTGGAATGACAGTAGGTTTCATAGTCATCGTCGACCAATTCCATATAACCCTCGTTGCGAGGTGTGGTCGGTGTTTCTATGGATGGGTCCTGATCGCCCTCGTCTGCAAATTCAAAATGTTCAGCGGCATTACAATACAGGACTGGCTCAGTCGGACTCATGCGGCCACAAACATGCGATGATATGGCCGTAATGTTCTTTGCATCGTGAACAAGTTTAGGTCCTTTCAAAGTCCTGGGATTTTTACTTCGATTTTTGTCATCTTTTTCTTCGAAATTACAATCGTCTAAAACTGCACTTTCGGCTGCCCAGTCGGATAATTCTGTTTCCGTTAGTGCCAACGTGGTTGCATCTCGACATGACTCAGATGATTCAGAGTCAGCTCGGACAATGGTCGGACCGGTCGCAGTACCTGTGCCTGACGCTTTTTCATCGTTATCTTCAGTGCCACTATTTAACATAAGACTGTCCAATTGTATAAGCTCGCCACCCTCATCGTGAACCTCGACTCTCGGTACCGGTTTGTTCGGGCCAGTTTCCGTGTGGGACGAATCGTCCTCCGATAGTGAATCTGATTCTATTTCCCGATCCTTTTGTTCGATCGTAGTCGGTTCCTCCCAGTCTTTTTTGCAGAGCGGCGAATCGCCTTTCGTTAAAAGATCAACCGGAGCATCGCTGCATAGATTTTTTATAATGTCAGGCATCGGTTGAATCTTTCGTTCTTCTGTAGAGAATTGGAAAGTGATCGTCGGTTTATGCACTTGAGTGTTGGGCGGAGAGGGCGCAGGATGAAGCATCTTTTGGAACTCCGTTATCGTGGATCGGAACGCTTCGAGTTTGGTATCTAATTGAGACGTGGAGTCTGATTTTCTGACAGCAGGCGGAGACGGTTCTCCGAGCAGATACTTTCTCTTTAATTCTAGGGCACGCTTCGTGGCTAGACCGCCGGCTGAGCGTGTCCTGCTCAGTGGATAGTCTTGTGGAGGCGGCGGCGCGGGCGGGGTGGCCTCCGTGACCAGGATGGCCGGCGGAGAAGGTACCGGAGCACTCTCTTCTCTAGCGAATTCGCTGTCTGTCGATACTTCTGTTGCAGACGATACCTGCTCATCGCTCGATTCACTCTCTTCTTCAGACTCCACCTGTTCAGAACCCGATTACAATATACACAAAAAAACTGTTAATTAAATCGAAATTTCACTTGTATTCATAGGTACATATTGAATAGTAATTTTCTTCCAAAATATGGATCATTTAATAGAGGTTAAAAACTGACCAATTGAAGTGTTTTGCATATTAATATTGTTGAGATACTTGGTGCAAAAGTGCATTATGCCTGAACTCAAACTTTACTTGAAAATGAATATAAAGAAAAGTAAACAGGCCACCACGCCGAAGCCAAACACATACACCAAGTGTAACTATCGTGCTTTGCAAATTTCAATATTCACACTAACTTACCGTCTACCGATAAGATGGCAATTTTAAGGAAAGAAATACTACATAATTATGCTTTATGATCTCATTCCTTACAGAAAATGTGTGTATATATAAATAGATACTGAATATCTACATAAGTCAGAAATATATACATATTATTTTATTTATAAAATACAGTAAATGACATATATAAAAATGTAATATTACACTTAAAACATATCCATCAGTGTAAATACAAAAAGCCAAACTATAAAATTGGAGTAAACCACATTAAGTCATGCAGGTGAATGAAAATGTTTGATAAAATTTAAACGAATTGCAATAACAAGCAACCTTAATGTCAACACATTTTTGTTGCGATTCCATTTCCATTCCATACGACAATTTTATTTAGGACGTTTACAATAAATTCGTAGATGAAGTAGGAATATATAAATCATAAATAAAAATATGTATCTTTTACGGTTACGATTACATACTTGTTAAAAAAACTCTATCTGAAATAAAGTATATCTGTTTCGAATAAGTGTTTTCATCTATTTATCCCTACTATAATATTATAAATTCGAAAGTAACTCTGTCTGTCTGTCTGTCTGCTACGCTTTCCCGTTTAAACTACTGAACCAATTTTAATGAAATTTGGAACACAGATCGAGTGGTCCTTGGGATAGGACATAGGATGGTTCTTATCCTACTAGAACCTACAAAACGGGTGCGCGCGGGCGAAGCCCCCGGAAGGCTAGTATAAAATATTTTAAAGATGTTAAAAATCTTTTTTTAGTATGTCAGGTTTAAAATGGACATTGAAATACTTACGTAAGATGTCATTTTGTCTTTAAGTGACTCGAATCTTGATTGGTATAATATTGCACTGGTTATTTGTTATGTAAACACTCATTTAAAGTTAAGGTACACAACTGGTCACTACTACAAAACGTTGATACTTAAATACCTACCATAATAAGTGTTTGCTGAGACTTCTCATTAATGATGTTATATATTAATTAGCTCAAAACAAAATACATATTAATAAATACGACATTAATTTCAATCGAAGCGCCATCAAATCATTAGTTGAACTTACTGTTTTATCACAAATATCCCTTTCACGTCATTTTATTTAAAATACTGTAATTGCTATCGAAGTAAATTATTAAATTATCAAACAAATTTTAAAGATCATGGAACTGAACAAATGAATGACATTGGTACCTACAAACAAATTGAAAAGTGCAAGCAAGGGGATATAAAAACAAAAGTGAACGAGGGAGATGAAATAAAACAACAAGTAATCGGAGACGGAAGTTAGTGTGGGCTCACTCTTACCACGCCCCCTGCCGCCACCCCCGGTAAGTCACGGCAGCCAGATGACGGCGCATGCGAATGAACTGATCATGTTATCAATATCAACTCAGATGAATTATAAAACTAAAAACAGAATTCTGCGAACAACCAAGTGAGGTAAAACTGTATGTACATTATGATAAGTACCTGGACGACCGAGCATTGCTCGGATAAAAACAATTTATTTTCTTGGTTTCATTTCAAACGAAACACTCATTTGCTTAGTGTTACTTAACAACATCTGATATAGCTCCCAATAAAAAAAAAATTTTCACAAAAAATAAAAAATAAACCCAATATGGCTTTAATCGAGGTTTGAATCCGGGTTTCTAGTTCCTCAGTCAGCCCACGTAACGATTTGGCCGAGAAAGCTTTAATTATGAACGAATTTTTTGTAGAGCTTCTCCAAATCGACATTGTAATATCCTAGAACGTCAGATTGACGGATGACATTTGACGGCGGTCTACACCACAATATTATTAATACTTTTTCGATAGATGTCAGGAAGAGTTGTACTTTTCAGTTTATACTTAAGTTGATTATGGGCATGATGACACTATTAAAGAATCAGAGAATAAATGGTTTTACAAAAAAATATATGCTAAAAAAGTTCTAAAATATGATCCCGTTTTAATATAAACATTAAGATTAATAAGATTTTCAATAAAATAAAAGTATTAAATACAGCAATCGGCCATGTTATCTGAAACGCCAAACAGAAGGAATGACGTCACGCCTAAGGAAAAGTCATCGTGTTGCTTGAAGTTTGACGAGCAAGCCGACGCCATGACACCTGCGAGCGTTTTTGCGCTTAATTCAAGTTACATAGCAGAAAATACATTAATTTACGTTAAAACTTAAGTTTATTGCTGAAATAAACTTTTTTTCGCAACTAGGAGACGTGTACCTACAATAAGGAAAGGTATTTAAAAATCTGTCATCATGCCTATTGCTGAATTTTTTTTTATAATTTAAAATTTCTAAAAATAAAACCTAGCTGTATCGATTTATCACCCTCGAAACCAGGGTACTAAATTTCATCAAAGAATTGCTCGTTTAAAGGTATTAGATATGAAACGACAACTTGGTTCTCAAGCAAGCATGTATTGTCTGAGGTCGTATGCAGATGCTCTGCTACTCCAAAGACTGATGGTTGCTACATTTAAGACTGGCCAGCCAATAAAATGTCTTGTGAAAGGGTGAAATGAACAATATTCATTATTATTATCAACACCGTCCCACGCACACACGTGTTTACAAAACAGGCCTCACTTTGTTGTACGCAGCTTTACATTTTTACTTTTTCATTTGATCTGAGGTTATCAATGTCATTTTCAATGAACTGTCGATACGGATCAAAATCTGCTTTACTTCAATGCATTTAATGCAAAACAATGTATTTTCTCGGATCATCCTTGACTTCTTTTCTTTTCTGTCATTCCATGACATCTAAGTTTTTGGTATGCTATCAAATTGAAACTCTTTAGGAATTCGGTAGTACACATAGTTTGTTATTTTTGATGCCCTATAAAAGGCAAATGAAGTAAGCAGGTCAACTCGATTCACATAATAGATAAACATAAATGACATTTTATTTTATTTTCGGGTGGACTTAGAACGGTTTAAAATTTTAAAAATTTATAAAAGTTTCAAACCATATTTTTGAGTGCTTAATATTCAGTTATGAAGTACACAGAGCTCATACGGTCATATTGCTAAATACTACCAAAACTGTAAAACAATATAAATATTACTTTTTATGCATTATAATGTTTCAAAAGTGGATATTACAAGGCAATTTAAAAAATGTCAGTCTAGTTTATCTTACACAAAATCGAGTATGTGGCGAGGTTTAAGACAAAAAGAGCGAGGGGGTTGGCGGTGCGGGCAGGAGGCATCGGGCGCACCTCCCTATGGCGTCGGGCGTTGTCGTGGCGTTGGCGTGGCGGTGTCGGGGTATTAAGTCTAGGCGATGGTGCAGCGCGATACCTCGCTGCTGTCCGTCGGCGGGCGAGCGTCCGCCGGCACTTCCCGTCTCCGCGCCTCTCTCGCTGCACGCATGCGCGAACAGGACTCGTTGCCGGACGATTCAGCACCTTAAAACACGAACGTTACCAACACTGAAGACAAATTAGATGAGGCTAAAAGTTACTCAAGTCTGTATTGTGTTATTGAGATGATTTTTAGTTAATAATAATAACCCCGCAGGGTGGCTTGTGGCGAGCTGTTGGTGAGTAACGACACCACGGACCCGATTGCTCCCGCGGAAGTCCCCCTGTTTCTCGTCTCCGGCAGGCGGAGTGATATCCCAGAAGAACAGGTCCCCACCTCTGGCTTGCTTTAATTGGCCGTCTAGAGTGGAGCTGTTAGAGCTATATGCTCGGGGGTGGAAGTGTAACTAAGTAATTGGCGTATTAGCGAGGAAACCCGCTCCGGGTTGGATTTATCCCCCCGCGATGGTGAAATCGGTGACGCTCCTCTCGACAAATATTGCTTCCCAGGCATTAACGCCATTTATGAGGCCCATTCAGTGAGTGGCGAGTCACCACCTGCCTCACCTTAGATTATACCATAGTTCTCCATAGCCCAACTACCAGTCCCTCGTTCGTTCATCCTCATAGACCCGATATTAGTTTACCCGACTATTGCTACAAAGTCCTTTGCACCTGGCGGGGACCATCTTCGGGTTATATAACCGGCTGATATATGATACGGCTGAGAATGGTATCCGCCATGTGTAACCACACAAAACTACAATAAGTGTCTAAAAGGGGCATCTACGTGTCGGACCTATGTCCCCACGCAAGCCTTCCAAATGACCGGGTCAAATAACATCTTCGACCCGTTAACTAAAAGGAGAGATACAATAATTAACCAATGTTGCTCCCGGGCATTTACGCCATTTTATGGGGACCAATTTAGAGAGTGGCGAGTCGCCACCTGCCTCATTTTACATTATTTTCTGGATCTGACTCAGCTTTTGCTGTCACAGGATCGCGATCCTGTGTAGCACTGTTTTTCAGTCATACCCTTAGCCCATAGATATTTAACGGGAGTATGTCTGTATGAAGCGCGCATGGCCTGGCGGTTAGCATAGAACGCAAACGATCTATGCAACTAAGTCAAACGGATGCGGTCGGGTGTGAGATTGGTGACCGCTAGTGGCAAAAAAATTCATGCGCGTTTCCGTGCTACGGAGGGCACGTTAAACCGTCGGTCCCGGTTGTTGTCGATAGATAACAGTCGTTCAACCTTGTCGGAGGCCTTATGGCGGTTTGAAAACATACGACAGCGGGTTGGCCACTAACCCGCATCTCCACCAACCCGCATTGGAGCAGTGTGGTGGAGTAAGCTCCAGGCCTCCCCAATAATGGGGAGACCCGTGCCCAGCAGTGGGACGCAAAAAAAGGGGTTGCAGCCATGTCTGTATCCGCCGCAGTAATTCCTTTTTGTATGTGAATGCATTTTTAAATTGAGATTTTAATAACTTATATTTACAATTTAGGAAATCAATTAATAAATTGAGAAAAAATATTTAAAACAAACAAAATTTTTATTATTAACTTGATAAATTAAATTTTACTAGCTTAGAAGCCATTCTATGTGTAGTTTGCAATGAAATTCATCCTTAACGGTGACAAATATTATTTACTGAACGAAAAAAACAACGGAACAAATTAAACATACTGGGGCGCCAAAATATCGATTTAACTGGTCTAGGAACTCGAACTTCTGGGTGGAAGTTGTAAAAACTTTTGTAAGTAATCACACTCTGTACTAACCGTCGTCCGAATAGTCGTCGTAGCCGAAAGAGTCGTCGGAGAAGTACAGGTGCGAGTGCGGCGGTCGCGACGCGGCGATGCCGACCGGCTCCGGCGACTGCTCCGCCTCGTTGTCGCTGTCCGCCGCGTCCGTGTACTCGTCCGAGCTCGACTCCTCCTCGTCACTGTCAAGAAAAAATATGGGTTAATATCATAGTCATAGCGGCTTATTACAGGTATTATTACAGGTATTTGAGTTAGTTACCCGAGTCCATGAGCAGCCGAAATCTCGGAGGCGAGGAAGTTCCTGTCGGTCCACTCGTCCTCGTCGACCTCCCTTGCACCGTCGGATAGTTCTATCCTGATACGTTTGGGAGTGGGCGGTGTGGGCTCCACACGGCCTCCGCCGGAGTGACGTAGGCACACCAGTCGGCTGTCGTAGAGCTCCATAGTGTGGTTTCTACAAGTGTTTGAGTTAATTACCTGAGTCCGCCAGCAGCCGAGGTCTCGGAGGCGAGGAAGTTCCTGTCGGTCCACTCGTCTTCGTCTATCTCTCTTGCTCCGTCCGATAGTTCCAAGCTGATACGTTCGGGAGTAGGCGGTGTGGGCTCCACGCGACCCGCCATCACGTCTGGCATATCACGGCCTACGCCAGAGTGACGTAGGCACACCAGGCGGCTGCCGTAGCGCTCCATTGTGTAGTTCCTATGGGCAAGGCATAATTTTTTTGTATAACGAATGTTGTTTTATTAGGAACTGTTCACAACAAAGTTGTGAACCGAACATAAAAATAAATGTCCTGTCAAACAAATTTTATTATTGTCCTGTTAACAAAAAAAAATTAAAGGCTCCTCTGAAGTTCCACTTTGAAGGCGAAGTGGGGTGAATAGAATCGTGGGGGTAAGGGAATAGATCTTTAGCTAATTGTCCATACATTTATCATACTATCCTACAAGCGATTGGCTGCAACCCTTTTTTGCGTCCCGTCGCTGGGCACAGGTCACTCCTCATTATTGGGGAGGCCTGGAGCTTACTCCACCACGCTGCTCCAGTGCGAATTAGTGGAGCGATTACGATAGTAGAATGGCACTTGTCTAGGGCCACTGGTGTAAGGTGAAGTTACCCGGGGCGCAGCACGGCCTTGCAGACGGCGCAGCGGAAGCAGGCGCGGTGCAGGTGCAGCCCGTCGGCCGTCACACCCTCGGCGGCGAAAACGCGCGTGCCGCACGCCGCGCACTGCATGCCCGTCGTGGCCGGCCCGCGCCAGCTCTTCTTGTACTGCGGACCGAAATATAGGCCATTACAAATCACCAGAACCGGAAGTCTTGACAATCGATAGATAGCGGATCGCCAAGTTAACGACTGCCATCGGTAGTTGGACGTTACAATTCGTAAAGATACTATATATTGACAAAATTTTAGACAGTCGAAAGAAAGAAAAAATATTTATTTCATATAGGAATACAAAATATTCGCTTAATGAATGTCATTTTTTCCCGGTCATCGCCTTTAAGTGCCCGTTTGGACTAGATGTTGAGGTGAGAGAAAAAAGGCGACGGAAAAAAACTCCCAGCACTCTTTTTTAAAAAAGTACATAATAATATATTAGATATAACAGAATGGCTATGGGTTGATAATGGTCACACGTGACAGCTGATCGTGTGAGACACTATCAACTAGAAATTGCCAAATTTCGTTAAAAAGCTATCGTTATCAAGTTAGCAACCGAAATCTGTCGCGAACCTTGAGTAACGAATGCAGATTCTAGAGGCAGGCAACCTTTATGATCAATGACATACTGGTGAAATAATACAGGCGCCGTCAAGACCAAATTCTTTTAGGCTCTTGATTAAGGGAACCCTTGAGAGGAAATTTACTTAAACGTGAACATAATAATCACAGCAACTACTTCTTAAATCTTCTCAGCTAGGAATCGGTAAAAACTACATGGTTCCATGGCCTTGCTCGAAATATATGTCTATTGGCTATAGCGACTACTTATCGTAAATCTGCTACTTTATTTGTATATATATTAGAAATAGCTTCTCTTTTGCATCCAATATAAAAAAAACAATATTTAAAACTTTTAATTCGTCAGCTTGACTAAATTATTACTGAATTTAATAGGCAATAATAAAATTAAACAAAAAAAAATACGAAAAGAACGAGTGAATACATTTTACAACTCACCTCTTCCTTTGGTTGAGCTTTGGCAAGTTCAGGTTCTTCCTTTTTAACGAATTTCGTCGCTAAGTTGGCCACCTGCGAGTGAAGAATTACGTTTAAATTATTACACAATATATCTTTTTATATATATAATTCTTCTGTACGTGTGTTGACAGTGAACTCCTCTTAAACGGCTGGACCAATTTTAATGATTTTTTGTGTGTTTTCAAATGGATTCGAGGATGGTTTAGATTAATTTTTTTGTAATTTTTTTTAAATTATTTATTTAGTTTTCCCATCTGTCATACGTTTGTGTTTCGTGCCGTGTCACTCTTTTTTCTTACACGTCTTTTTTGACACTTTTTTTGAACTTTGACACAGTCAGAATAAAAGGACAGTTCGTATGTCATTATTTGTTTTATATTTTTGTTTGACAGTAACATGAAATCTCTTTAAGGTAATAAGAAAACAAATCCTCTTTCAATACTTTTAAGACAGTACAACGTCTGCACTCGGGCGGAGCCAGGCCGGACCACTAGTCTTTTTATAATTCTTTAATTATATCCACCCGTAAAAAATAAATAATGACAGCAAATTTTATCCACATACTTGAACGAACAGTATAAATAGTATTCAAACCTTCTTAGTGCCGTGATCCGGCCTCCCAGAGTCCCGCAGCTTCTGGTCGAGTTTGTGGAGAGTTTCGTCGATTTCGCCCCACTTCTCTTCAGTTCCGTCGCCTTCTTTGAGCTTCCGTTGACGCCCCAAAAACTAACGGAACAATCGTAAAGTTTAGATTGGCCTAAAAATTGTTTGGTAAAATAACCAACAACACCACTGGCTGCAACCCTTTTTGCAAAACATCCGCCCAAAACACCCTGTTCCTTGTCCACACGCAAGCAGACAATACATCCCCTTGAGACGCAGGCTGTTGATCTGGCGAAGGAACCATATACGTAGCCCAAAGACTGACCTTCGAAAAAGTCGTAATAGTGGACACTTACCCCCATAAAAGCTGCACAACAGCGTCGCCCATGCAGTCGTTGTCATCACCAGACACACGTGCTCTTGTGTCTACTATTTGGATGTCAACAATGGCGCCTTTGAGAATTTCATACAGGTGGCTTCAAAGGCAACAGCAGCGATAATCAATGACTACAAGATCTCCCTTTGCCAAAAATATTTACCGCTGAACGTTAACAGTAATTTTTTTTCTTTTGATGACGACATTGCAAGCCCTGGCATATTTCCAGGGTCAAGAAGTATAAATTTTGCATCACTTTTTTGCTAGTTTCATTTAAAGTGCACGAAATAGTAATTGAAAAAATCAGTAAGTCGTATCAATTATCAGTCAGTCAAGTTAGTCAAGTAAAGATGGCTACTTTACCAGAACGGTACAGTTCGAGGAGGCAACACTTTGGTTTGGAGGCAAGCTGGAAAAACATGTTTTCGCACTGTTATATTATTTTACACTTATGCACTGTAATTAACCTATATCGATCAAAATGCCATCAACATTATCTGATATAACTAAAAAATACACCAACAAATTGAAAATAAAAGATGTGCTCTACATTATGTGTTTTCCGACATCCCACCAACACTTCAACAAAAAAATCCAGAACTCCACACATATTCACCTGTTCCCTGTCCCACTTTGGCACCTTCTCGGCGGTCTTCGGCTCGGGCCTGCCGAGGCGGTTCTCCATGATCTTCCTCTCAATCTCCTTGACGTTCCAGTCATCGCGCTCGATCTTGCCGACGGAGCGCATGAGGTCCTTGGGCTTGGAGGCGCGCGGCCCGGCGGTCGTCGACCCCGTGTTGGACAGCTCCGCGGCAAGCCTTGCCACCCGCGCCCCGCCTCCCACTGTCCTGCCCCCTCCGCCGACTGCCCGACCCTCCTCCTGCGATTGTTGGATCAATTGATAAATATATATCCAAGTACCGTTACTTTTACTACTATGTGGGTAGGGTAAACTTAGTAAGAAACCGATATCTAACACCTCTAAACGAGCAATCTTGAATAATAATAAATAAATTTAAATCAGATCCGATCCAAGTATACGGGGGTTTTGGGGGGCTATAAATCATATCTATAATGCGTACAACATAGCTCCATGATTTTGGCAGATGTCGGATAACACGACGGCTAAATAACGCCGATATTACAAATGTTGAAAATACACTCAAAATATTAAAAGATTATAGTTTCACTTGATTGTATTTTCTCATTTAAATTGTTCTCAACTACATGAAAATTAGACATTAGCTATATTTTTTTATATTTGTACAGTTTAAAGTTTCTAATTAACATTAAAAATACAACAAAATATTAGTAGTTAAAACCATGCACACACAAACACACGTATATTTAGAATAAATATACCTATATGTATACATAAACTCAGAACCATTTGATTTGTACGTTATTGTCAAAACCCTAAAACCACATCGTGCATGAAATGCATATGTGATTAGTGGTATTTATAATATATGCACTTGCAAAACGAATGATAACGATATTATTATAATTATTCTTAAATTTTGTAACTATTACCCCTGCAGCTACATTTATTTATCTTGTTTACAACCCTACTACCACACTATCTACGTCACAGTGCAACTATTGCACTCGGTAATTGTCCCATTGCACAGCATAAATTCCATTTATAACATAGGTATAAAAAGGACGTATAAAAATTGATTTTTTATCATACATTATTGATTACGTATTAAAACTAAATGAGTAAAACAGTAAAACCTGGCAAGATACACCCGTTCAACAGGCATTCAGTTCGTTAGTGTCCATGCAACACACAACGGCACACGAATCTCACATAGTGTTGCAACTTCCTCTCGAGCTTCTTGACGCGCTCGTCGAACTGCGGCGCGCTCGCGCGGTACTGTTGCAGGCCGTAGTCGTTCTCCAGGTCCGTGGCACCGGAGAAATCTAAGCGCGGCTCGCTCGCCAACATCTGTAAGCTCTTTTCGAAACGCTGCCGCATTATTTCCCGCGCCGCCTTCCTTCTGCCCCCACCCTTGGGGCTCCTCGCTTCGGCACTCTTTTTCTCTATCATATCTGATACTCGTTGCATTCGGAAAGCCGTCTCCCCTGAATTTCTTCTCTGCGACGGCTCGGGACTCTGACGCGGCTTGTTACCTTGCATGAGGTCGAACAAGCGTTGCTTTCGCATTGCCATCTCCGGCGTGCCGATCGATTCTAATCTTTGCCTCGATCTGTCGGGACTGGG
This sequence comes from Pyrgus malvae, assembly GCA_911387765.1. Classification (NCBI taxonomy): domain Eukaryota; kingdom Metazoa; phylum Arthropoda; class Insecta; order Lepidoptera; family Hesperiidae; genus Pyrgus; species Pyrgus malvae. The sequence goes on from OU426947.1 coordinate 27,501,987, forward strand.
AGTGTTAGGGCGCTTCCCTTCGATTATATCCGACATCCGCTGCCGGCGCCGTGTCATTTCCGGTGTTCTAGTGGGTACAGATCGGGTATCTGGACTAAGCGTGTGCCTTTTCTTATGTCCTTCAAATATCTTTACAATGCGTCGGGTATTGTGCGCCATTTCGGCAGATCCTAAAGAATTAGATCGACCGTATGGCGAGGGCAATTCGGGACTTTGTGAATGTCTCTGCCTGTTACTGGCTACAACCTCAGATAGTCTTCTAGTCTGAAGATTAGGAACTTCTACGGAAGACGAACGTGGTGTTCGTATTCGTGAGTTTTCCTTTTTCTTTGATGTTTCTTTAGGGTCCACCAATGTCACATCAGTGTCAGCCGAATCATCAGGAAATATATCTGAAAAATCTATAACTCTAATTGAATCAGCATCGAGGCCCTTTAACCTTCGCGGTGGTTTTTCATGCTTTTCATTTGGCGTAGTATGCTGAAAGAAATTTGTCAAATTTGTTGGAAGCTTACTTTCTTTGGATTTGACCCTCGTCTTTGTAGTTCCTTGCAGCAATTGCGCCAGTGAGTTTCTCACCAGTTTAGGATCTGGGGAATCATCAGGGTCTATGAGAGCCAAGATTTGTTCTTGCAGTTCCATCTGCTTGTCGTTATGTTTATCATCAGAGGTGATTGCATCGTGACCTTCAATGAGTCTCGCTAGTTGTGTGATGTCGTTAAGATCTAATTTGCCAATCTTTTTTCGTATATACTCAGCTGGATCGTTACTTACTTGTGGGGTTCGAACAGTTCGTCTTTTCTTTTTGTAGCTCGAGTGAGACTTGTCGGTATCAGCCGCGTCTACGAAAGATACAAGTGATATAAGTGCTATTTATTTATTTAATGATTAATGTACACAAGCACTTAAAATTAACATACTTTACATTAATAAATAGATTTTGTACAAAGGTACCGTTTATTTCTTTAGAAATATTTTACCTCAATTTTACACAACTGCAGTAGTAAAGGTTGCAAAATAATATTTTAAAACCGGCTGTAACAAATACTTCTGAAACAGCATATACAGCAAAATAGAAAACAAATTGAAGGATTACTTACTGGAAAAAGCAGAAACAGAATGATCTGACATATTTCGAAGATGCTTTTCTTTTTGCTGATTTTGTTTAATCTGAAAAGAAAGTCGATTTATGTATTATCACATTTTAAAACAGTCAGTGAAATTTATTTCGAATATTTTTTTTCTTAGAAAGATTCGTGAAAAGTCCCACCAGTGGGACGCACTTAGACTTTTTGTACGTTGTACTTAGACTTTTATTCCCTTAGGGGTTGATTCTCCAAAACGCTGAAACATTTGCTGATTTTAATCAGTTCCCCAAAATTAATATAGGTATGTGTTATGAATCTTGTACATCCTCTTTACGAATTAAGGAACCTCAATGTCATTTTAAAAGACCTATCTATAGACACCCTACAAGAATAGGTTTGATGAAAAAAAAAATTTTTGTTTGAGTTCCATGTATGGAGAGCCCCCTTATTAACATTTTATTTTATTTTTGTATAAAAATCGTAAAGCGGTTCAGAGATTACATCTACCTACCAAGTTTCAACTTTGAAGTCCTAATAGTTTTGGAATGAAGTGGCTGTGTCATACGGATGGACAGGCAGACAGACAGGCATGTCGAATCTATAAGGGTTCCGTTTTTTTGCCATTTTGGCTACGGAACCCTAAAAATCCTTGCTTACCGGCTGCCTACTTTATGAAAGGAATCCACTGAAACATTTTATGGGCTGAAATTTTTCACTACCTGCTCTTTTCTGCAGCTCATCAATACTTACCAAGTACAGAGCACCAAGAGCAGATGGAACATTAGGATTACCTTCTAAATAATAAAGTCAATAAAACATAAAAAAAAATCATTATGTTTTTAAAAACATCTTCACCAACCCGCATTGGGGGGAAGCAGTGTGGTTCAAGTATGCACCAGGCCTCCTCAAGCTGGTATTGGACTACCAAATCAATAGAAATATTTAAATACTGTTAATGAGACGGCAAAATGCGACATGCCCGTACATTTTGTACGAGAAAATACTGTGACGTTACAAATAATGAATTTATAGTGAACTGATCAGTTTTTTATTTATATAAAAGATAATAAAAATCATGTACAGAAATGAATAATCAATTAAAATTATCCGACATGATTTGGTATTTGCTTACATATGTTTCAACTTGATCATTGAGTGAAAATCTGAAGTACAACCTGAAGGTTTCCCAAAAAGCTATGGAACGAGATTGAATCGGATACGTAGCACCGAAATACGCGCAAAAACCGGGATCACGGACGCTGGACAAGACTGCCAGATTAAAGTGGGAATGGGCGGGTCATTTTAGACGCATGCACCCAGACAGGTGGGACGTCGGCAAATGGGCGACGAAGCCGGGGAAGACCAAGGACCGTCAGGAGTAGAAAACCATGAGGAAGACCTTTGCTCAGCAGTGGGTTAGTATTAGAGATGGACCCTAACAGATATTTACCATTTATTCATTTTGGAGCAAATACTGGATATTTACCCGGTTAAATACCTGGGTAGATTCGATTTGGGGTAAACACCGGGTATTTACCCGGTTAAAGACTCAAATCGTGGGTATTTATATTTAAAGAAAGAAGTTATATTAAATGTCCATTATTGCTTTTTAAGATGATAATTATTAATGAAAAGGTTGATTTTCGACCTTTAGACATACTCAGTACACTAGTATATTAAAATTCGAGAGACATTCCGCTAATCTTGATGTTATTCATGCAAATACACTTTAAAGACAAAATTGCTATTATAAAATGTATTTATCCACAATTAGGGTATTTACCCACCGCCTATCTCTAGACAGTATAGGTTAAAAAAAATACCTGGTCGAACATGTCGCTCTGGTGGTGAATGTGCGGCACCTCTCCCTTGAAGGCGCTGTACACACGCGCCAGGTATGAGCGCAGCTTCGCGTCGGGCACGTCCCGCAACGAACCGCTCGTCGAAAACGGCGCTATGCCTGTTCATATAAATTGTTTAACCAACCAACATCAAGTATATTTGTAGAAATATGAGTATCTAAAGAGGCTGTCCATGTAGCTTATACATCGATTACGTGACCAACACATTATTGGCAGTAATCTTTGCCACTGGTGACGACAATCATAAAATGTGTCTGTGACATCTTATAGTTAAAGTGTCGTTAACGTACACTAAAATGTGGTTTTCGCACATATTTAACAATTTTACAAGGGACTGAACGTATCCCATTTGACAGCTTTTCCAAAAAATAGCCCACTCCCCTTAAGTACTTTTCGCACAGCATCAATGCAGTATTTTCGGGTGGTAACCGCTGAAGCAACATGTAAGGGAGGGCCGGCGTGTCCGCCGTCGGCCGCCCTCGACTGCGCCGTTCATGCTGGGCTCCTGCAATATATACAGCTCACCGAACTCGTGCTGCAACACGTGGTACACGGCGCGAGGCGGAGCAGTCGGTGGTAGTAGGTCGGGCCGGTAGCGCCGCAGTAGCGCGGACAGGGCCGGCGCGTCCGCCGCCGCCCGCAGCCCGCCCTCAACAGCGCCCGCCCACGCTATAAGCGCCTCCTCTGACACCTCCGGCTCTGCACAGCAACAAAAATAATTCCTTATGGACCATAATAAATTACATTGTCACGCCGAGGCCTCACTAACGGGAAATGCCGTTGAACATCCTAATGAACGAGGTTGGTGTAGCCACGACGCAACGCAACAATTTAACAACTGTATTCACATTGCCGTTTGCGATAAACCGAGTGGCGGTACGTCAAAGAGTTCAAACGCGACAATTAAGGCATTTAAGCGGCCACACTACTTAAGTTCAGTGTGCACCATGAGCGCGACAAGATCACACGAGCGATTCGAAATTTTAAAAATAACGAAGCTTAAAAAACTGAAAAACAATCTTTTGTGAAAAAATTAACTAAAAAGCAAAAAATAATAAGAAAACGAAGGAGTAAGCTGCAGGCCTCCCCAATATTGGAAGAGATCAAATAAACTTACCGCGTCTTCTCTTCTTGGCCGTAGTGGGCGCGTCGAGAGGCAGCGGTTCATCGGAGTCGTAGAAGGAGGTGACGCGGTGCGGCGTGACGGCCGTGCGGTTTAGGTTCGGGTACCGCGTGCACGGGTCTAGCGTGTAAGCGCCGAAGTCGCGGTGGAGGTTCTCGGGGGTCGTTTGAGCTGGAAAATGTTTCAATTTGTAAAAATAATAATTTATATTGGTTGAATATAAGGCGAACACAGGTTCAAACTCCGGCGCGCAGCTCTAAGTTACGGCTAGGCCACGCTAACTAAACTCAGCATCGGCGACAGCCGATTTTGCCTTTAAACGCAGCGATTCAGCACTTGCAAAATATTTAGTTTGGCCTGGTCGAAAGAAAATATTTGATGTGCGCATTTATAAGTTGCTTTACGGTGAAAAAATACATCTTCTCACGCCAGTGGGGGTGGTTATATGCATGTATTGGCGAAAGTCGCAAGTTAAACGCCATTTCTTGATCAGTTGCGGAAGGTCACCACAGTCTTAATCCCTTATGAAGAAAACGTGCCCAGCATGCCATGTTACAAAACTGAGACTGACTGAAAGAATCATGACCAGCTGCAGCATCTCGACATTTGTTACGACAGCATAGCGACTGAAATCGGTCAGTAAGTCGATAACGATAGTTTTTTTTAAGAAAATTCGTTTTATGGACTGTATAGAATCTTTACAAATTGAAATATCAAAGAATAGAATAGAAGTTTATTGTGCATAAGTACAGATAAGTTCAGTGCATAAGTAAAGATAAGTAACGAATGTCCAGACTATAGGCACAGAGCGCAACTCACCTAGAAGGCGATATATAGACTCGCGTTCGGCGATGACCTCCAGCGGGTGGGGCATAGGGCTGTGCCCCCAGGCGCGCACCGCCCAGGCGGCGTCGAGCGCGGACAGGAAGCCGCGCGCGCAGCCCGAGCCCGTCGGCCAGAACGGCTCCAGGAGACTGTCCCCCACCAGCTGGCACAGCAGCCGTCGTCCGTGACGTTCGTATACCTAGTAAAAATAATAATATGGCAATAATTATTATTATGTATATAAAACAAGATTGCACATTTCGATACATAATATAAACGCCGCAAGGCTTGTTAAGAATCCATAAGAACTATTTAAGTATAGTAAAAATGCATGGGAAAAGTAAAGAAAAATACTATTTTATTTCTAATCTATCTATTTTATTAAAAATACTATTTTATAAATATTTAGGCGGCGTCCAAGAACGTAGAGGCGACGTCGGGCACTCCGTATTGATTAATAGAGTGAAGTAACACATACCATGCTGGCGTTCTCAGCGGTGTACATGGAGATAAAGTCGAAGGCTCTCCGTAGTGGTTGAGCGCGAAGTCCCGCAGCGGCAACCGCCCGTCCGTCGAAAAGCACTCCGCTTCTTGCGCGTACTGCATTAGTGCACGTATCTACTCGGAGGCAAAGTAACACATACCATGCTGGCGTTCTCGGCGGCGTACATGGACGTGAAGTCAAAGAGAGCTACGTCTGGCTCTCCGTAGTGGTTGAGCGCGAAGTCCCGCAGCGGCAGCCGCCCGTCCGTCGAGAACCGCGCCGCTTCCTGCGCGTAACGCATCAGTGCCGCGCGGTCTACGTTCTCCACGCTGAGCAGACGCGATACCTCCGCAAAGTCCTGTGCAACAAATATTACGTAGTCTTTTTATGCTCAAATATGACAAATATTCTGATCATAGTTTGTAAAACATAATATACATATACATTATGTGGAAGGAGAAAATAAGCATTTCTGTTTTTTGGGATAGATGATTAAATTATAATAATTTTAAAGTATTATAATAGTTTGTTGTTTGCATTTAAAATAGAATAAACAATGTATTGACCAGCTTGGTGGACTACGTTCTAAATCCCTCTTAATTCTACGAAAAAAGGAGTAGTAAGGTTATCTTTGGGCAGCCGTGTGACATCAAAGATTTGTAAAGAAAGAATATTGGTAGTAGCAAAATGAGTATAAGAATCTTTCATTCATCGAAGTCAAGTTCTAAACGTTGATGTAAAAGTTGTTACATCTAGTAACATTTGAGATTCATTTATAAATTAAGCTCTTTGTTTTCTTTTAATAATATGTAGCCTGTCTCCCTCGCTTAATAAAAAACAATTTTTATTAGAAAAATTAAAGCTATCAGATTGAAGCGGATAGAACCCCTAGGATTAAAGACAAGCGCAACCGATCTATGCGGCGCTTTTGGAGACTTCGCTGTACTGAGGAGAGTGCCCGTGCCCAGTCGTGAGCGCAGCGCTTTTGGAGATTTCAGTATATTGTGGAGAGTGCCCGTGCCCAGTTGTGGGCGCAGCTTTTTAGGACACTTCAGTGTATTGAGGATAGTGCCTGTGCTCAGTCGTGGGCGCAGCGCTTTTGGAGACTTCAGTGTATTGAGGAGAGTGCCCGTGTCCAGTCAAAGGCAGATTTAAGAAACTTGCATGTTACTTACGTTCAACAATACTCCTTTGTCCAAAAGGCTATGTTTTTTGGCCGTCATTACGAAATAATGGGTGTCGTCCTTGTAGTAGACTATGTTTTCGAGATCAATTCCAGTTACTTCGTACAGTTCCTTGAAAAACTTCTGGTTGAATATAAAAGCCACTCCGCTTATCTCTGGTACCTAAGGACAATACAGTTTAGAAGTTAAAAATTATTTTACAAAAAAATATATAATTAAATCAATTCATATACCCGTAAAATATGGTGAGAAATATTTGTAAATGCTGTCCATTACCATATGCCATATGACAGGCATGACGCAAAATTAAGCGATTCTATCTCTCTTTTGACTTTATTAGTTTAGTTAAAGCTTAAGTTTGTTTGTTTTCATATTGCAATAACAGCTCGAAGTATTTGATTTTAACCTTAACAGTTGATTACTCCATGATGTTACAGGGAACTCTTTACTATTATTTACTTTATACTACGAAACTGTTTTTACAGACATTTGTAATTTTTTATAAATAAACTGAACAAAAAGGCAGACGGGTCGCGTGGTGTTAAGTGATCACCGTTGCTTATGGACACGGGGAAGCATTGGCTTTGAAGGAGAACTTTTTTTACAGCTTTCAGATGATGATAAGAGATTATTGAGATGATCAGAGATGACAGAGACTTTTCATTCTTTTATCAAGAGAAACATGGTTATGGAAGTTTTCTTAATATCCGCCAATAATATACAAGCTCCGAATCGAGGCAGTTGGAGCACGGCCAATCCCCAGGCGTGACAATTACGCCTAGTGGGAGATCCATTGCCAAAATACTATACTGACCGAGGCCTCCTGCTCGGTGTGGCGGTTGATAAAGTTGGCGGTGATTGCCATGGCCAGCTTGCCGCGGAACTCCTTGCGCTTGAAGCCATGCAGGGTGTTCCGCTTGCCATCCGCGCCCACAAGTGCGTCGAACTCGTACTGAGCCACCGGGTGGTCTGACGGTGACACGCGCGCTCGCCATCCCAGAGCTATATAAAACAAAAAAAAATGTAGGATCTTGTGAGAAATCATTTTGTATGGCGTTTTATCGTTTGTTGAATCGCGCTAAGAGGAGTGTACGCCGGTCGGTGTATATAGGACACGATACATAAAATCGAGTCTTAAGCAGTCGGTTACAAACACACACACATACATACGTACGTACGTAAAAGTATAGCTAATAAAAGCGTGTTAAAAAGCATCCCACGCGGGAGTAGACGCAGACGGCAAGCTAGTAAAAATAAATGAATCTTCACACTCATTCCCAGCTGGGAATCGAACCACTACACCATGTTATAGGTTATTGGTTCCCAAAATTAAATATAAATATAAATAGGTATCTTTGGACAACACCACCATCTAATTCCAAACTAAGCAGAGCTTGTACTATGGTAATCAGAAACATACTTATATAATTCTAAATACATACTTAAATAGATAAATTAACACCACTTAACCACCCAATTCCCCTTTGTTCTTATATTTTCTGACTGACAGCAACACTTGATGGCGTCCCACTACTTGGCACGGGTCTCTTCTCCTAATGGAAGATTTGGAGCATACTCTACTCATAGGCTGCTCCAATGGGGGATGGTGGATATGTGGATTAAATATTCTCAAACCGCCCATAAGGCACAATACATTAGCATGAGAATTTTATATTTTAATCTCAATTTATTCCATTCCTGGATTGAAGACGACAAAAGGATGTTTTCAACTAGGTTTCACATACAATGCCTATTATCTATTAACCTGTGACCGTGACTACTATTGTTGAAGACTTCCTCAAATATTATAGAAATAGTACCGGAATAATTTTTGGAGGTGTTATTACTTCTAGTTACGGTTACACTTACTTTCAGATTTAGTTGTGACTGTTGGCTCCAGTAACTCTTCAAAACTGACCCCTTCGTGAAATTCTACACCCAGCAAAAGTGCCACCTGGAAACATTTAAGCATATTAATATTTGTAAATTCAACATCATCCGAAAAGATGACAGTAATATTATTGGCACAATTTATAATAAGTTTTGTATTTTACTATACTCTGCCTTTTCTAGGCAATTATTAAAATTGTGGCAAAGAATCTACGTGCTACTTCTTATTGAAATGCAAAGTCTAACAGTAAACGGATAATAGTTTTAGTATTGTATTTAATTACTAAAACCATAAGTCCACTTTATTTTAAAATATCTTTTTTAGTTTGTAACTCATATAATTTTATTTAAACTACATTAAGATTGCTCGTGATGTGTACGAAGAAAACACGAAATACTTTTCATTCCATTTCATTATAATTATGGAATACACGATTAAGGGATCCAATGCATTTATAAGAACACAAAAGTAGAATCAGACAGTATTTCCTATTTTTTTAACAATTACATCTTGTTCCTCTGCTATTAAAATGTATCAACATTTATCTGATTATGTAAAATCTTGAAAAACAGAAAATTAAATGGTTAACAGCTCGAATGCTTATTCTTACCCACGTTATACTTCACATACAGGACCTGATTAACGAAATTGACTGACAGATGCAGAAATAACAGTTTTTTCAGCCTTTTGATGCACACAAACTGAGTATATTATTATTGTAGGCGACACACGCTTTCCCTACGCACACAGGGCCTTACCGATGTTTTTATTATTAATATTTTAATATTTTAAATTTAAATTGTTTAAAACTGTTTTGCGTCAGCTAAATTATTTTCCTAATGCTGGCAACAATTCCTGTAAAGAAAAGTAATTTTGAAATAAACTAGTCTGTTTCTCAACTTTTCGCAAGTACGAGGTGTCTTATTTTCGACGTTCCCTTGTGTTCCCTACAATTATAAATAATTAAAACTAGAATACCTATTATTGTAATATAATAAGATCACAAGAGTAAATTATTATCTTGTCTGTAAGATAGTATATATATATATATAGATATATATATATATCTTTTATCTTGTCTGTAAGCTGGTATATATATATATTGTCTGGAAGAGATCACTTTTAGTGATAAGACCGCCAGTGTACATTAATATTATGTACAAAATCTGTGTATGTATTTTTTATTTGTTGGTGTACAATAAAGAGTACTATCTATCTATCTATCTATCTATTATTATTATATATAATAAAACTAAGTTAATAAAATGTGCGTGCCGATAAAACTTAAAAAGGAGTTCCGGCACGATAAAGGGACTTATATAGTGTGATGGCCCTTTATCCTCCCTCGAAAAAGAAAGTTCCCGATTTAATCTAAAGAGCGTGTTTTTAAAGATATAAAGGGCTTTTACAACCCTTCAACTTGGAAATTTAGTGTAATGGCGCCATCTGTTGTCGAGTATTTGAACTTCATTCAGAACAACGATTATTTGTGTTGCATTTTGAAAGGCGCTGCGAGCAATGGGCATGATGAGAGATTTTCAAATACCTTTCCTTATTGTAGGTACACGTCTCCTAGTTTCGAAAAAAAGTTTATTTCAGCAATAAACTCAACTTTTAACGTAAATTAATGTATTTTCTGCTATGTAATTTGAATTAAGCGCGAAAACGCTCGTAGGTGTCATGGCGTCGGCTTGCTCGTCAAACTTCAAGCAACACGATGACATTAACTGAGACGTGACGTCATTCCTTTTGATTGGCGTTTCAGATAACATGGCCGATTGCTGTATTTAATACTTTTATTTTATTGAAAATCTTATTAATCTTAATGTTTATATTAAAACGGGATCATATTTTAGAACCTTTTTAGCATATATTTTTCTGTAAAACCGTTTATTCTCCGATTCTTTAATAGTGTCATCATGCCTATTGCAGCATTGTCGAGAACATTATAGAAGGTATAAGAATTAAGTTTTACCATTAACAAAGCGCAAGAGCAAACTTTAAAATATTGTGGGATCAACCTTAAAGAATCCTGCTTCTCCCACGGTCAACTATATGTAGCTTGCTCAAGACTAGGAAATTCGAAAAATTTATATATATATACCCCGGAAAATAAAATGAAAAACCTACCTACTTTTTTTACCTACTTTTTACATCATAGTTTATTTTTTTATTTCAACTATCACGTAATCTTATGTCAACTCCCGAGCGAAGCCGGGTATCATACCTAGTAACAAATAAATAACAGATAACCAATTAGAAAAAAGATATTACCTTTAAAAGTATGCACTGCAACTGCCTTATACTAATGTGGTCTATGGAACCGGCACAAAACTTGCCGAAGAACTTCTTCGCGCCGAGCGCTCTCAAGTCCTGGATGACAAAGGGCCACAGGTGCAGCACATTGTTGCGGGACATACGATCACGTTTTTCAATCACCACCTGCGAAATAAATACGCAATTTATTGCTTATTCGGGAACCATTCGACTAAATTTTATATCAACAGTATTATGTTAATGCCCCAGAGCATCTAGTAAACAGATCATATCATGAAAGAATTTATCCTACAGATTTTTTTTCCAGCAGACCTGTAACTGGAGAGCTGGATTGCAATGGTTCAGTGTGTGTACGCAACCTATTTAACATATGTATAATATAAACAAGTGCATATATAGACTTACACGCACAAGTAAAAACAAATATGGCTATGCTATGCTATGCTAATCGAACTTGCTTCATTATTCGATTCCACTATTACACACTTCTCTGCCGCTAAATACATACATGAGTTTAATTTCAAACGAAAGACTCATTTGCTTAGTGTTACTTAATAACGCCATATGAAATAGCTCCTAATAAAAAAAACACAAAAAAATCAAAAATAAACGCAATGTGGTTTTCATAGGGGTTTTGAACCCGGGCCTCTAGATCCGCAGTCAGCCCACGTAACCATTCGGCCAAGGAAGCTTCAATTTGAACGAATTTTTTTAGAGATCTTTCTAATCGCAATTATCATCCCTTTGAACGTCGGATTGACTGATGGCGTTTGACGGCGTTCTACGCCACAATATTATTAATACTCGCCAATAGATGTCAGGAAGAGTCGTATTTTTAACACGCTTATATTAGCTTGACCTGTATGTATGTTGTACGTATGGATGTACGTATGGATGTACGTATGTATGTAACGGAATCTTTTAACTTCATTTTCACCTACTTCTAAGCGTCTGATTAACTTGAAAATTTGCACAGGCGTCAAGGACCGATGACAATGCAATAATATGAAAAAAAATCCAAATAAAAAAAATTAAAATAAATAATGTACTTAGTTTAAAAAACTTAGAAACACGCTTTTGTGAAAATACAAACAGAAAAGTAAAAAATAAGAAGAAAATTATTTTACTGTAAAAAACGTGGTGTGCATGGTGTCAATAGTATCTCAAAAAGCATCCTGTAAAACACATTTTCTTCTTATTTTTAACTTTTTCGTTCTTACTTTCACAAAGGCGTGTTTTTTAGTTTTTTAAACTACATTAATTATTTATTTTATATTTAAGTTGATTATCGCTGAAAATATTGTTTTTTTAAAATTTAAAATTTCTAAAAATAAAACCTAGCTGGATCGATTTATCACCCCCGAAACCAGGGTACTAAATATCATTAAGTCTTTGGAGCCGCTTCCGAGATTAAAAAAATATATTTACATAGGTACATACAACAATTTCTCGTTTAAAAGAATTAGATTATCGAATTGCATACTTAAGCCCCTTCTGAGTAAGCGCGATAATATCGTAATAGTCATTGTTTTTGTGCGTCACACATCGTTTCCACAACATCTATTTTTCTTTCTTTGGTTTCCATTCCTTTTTTTACTATTTCTAATTTCCAGAGAACCAGCACAACATCACCTATACATCGCATATAGTCTTTAATACTCCTTAATAAAATGTACATCTAATAGATATTCGTAATTGCGTCACAGTCACTACCGACCAATATAATCCCATGTGGTCGAAACTACAGTGCAAGTCTGTTACATACAAGAAAGGCTGTAGACTCTTAAATATGCAGCGGATCACCTTATTATTATTATTGACAAACGCTGATGAAGTAACATGATTACGTACTTGTTAAGTTGTTATCGGGCTGTTATAATAACATTCGATCAAACATTGTTTAGCTAGTAAGATTAGCTAATCTGTTTAGATGATAAGGTTTGTCATCAATGATATTAAAAATTAAGATCGGAACGTTACTATCATACTAACGTTACTATATAATAAATACCTTCGAAATCTGACACACGGTGAATTTCCCCTCAAAACCCAAAAAGTAAGTGAAAACGTCGCCTTTTCTGCGCATTTTATAGCTCAAAGGATCTCTAAGGATCTAGATCTTCATTACAAAAAATTTTGTGACATTTTTTTTCACAAACCAAAATTTGATCCTATTACTTATATCAACGTCCAATCACACATTATTTTTATGCTAACTGAAATGTCATAGTTATAACTTATCGTATTTTTCATTTCTAATGTCTGTGTTTCTCATATCACCATTAATATGAAACACTTTTTAAAAGTCAAAAGATCGTAGAGGATTAACCAGTAAAGATAACGTATCTTTGTTTCTGGTTTCGCGCGTCGCAAAAACGTATTTGGCGCATACTCAATGCATTCACAATTTTATCTTACAACTGATCACACATTTTTCAGCGGTTCATAATAATACAAAACATTGCTCTATTCAGCAGAACATTCTTACATTTATATAGAATTGTCAAATGACATAAAATCGCCAATGAATGTTAAATTATACTGATAAGTTTAATTGCTTTAAACACAAAGACAGTCTATCTTTATCTACTATTCTTCGGAGAGGTCCTTCATTAAGTGTTCCGTGACCTCTAATAAATAATACAGATATGTCCTGCTGATGTGCCTGCTAACTTTAGAAGTTAGTGCATAGTTAGCGTTTTCATTCCAAAAGTTTTTTCTACGTAAGTAACTACATAGGTAAAATATTACTGAAAATAAAATTATATAATAATAATAATAATATATAGGATAAAATTAATTAATATTTTAAAAACTGAAGAGTCACCTGTGTGCGGCTTGTGTCCGGCTATTGCGCTACACTTGCACTACTTACAGCTGCCGGTAAAAAGAAACCTTGTCACTCTCTAACCCCCAACTATTTTCATAAACTATTTTCAAAAATGAGGTCTATTCCATGCCCCAGTACGACGTGAAAGACTTTCACATTTATAATATTGGTATGGATATGGATTTCTGAATACTTACAACTTTAGCACCTAAGAGCTGGCACTCAATGGCCGCGCGCATGCCGCACGGGCCCGCGCCTATGATGAGCACCTTGTTCTGCGCACATGCGCGCCCCTTGCCGTACACTTTGTGGTTTGCGCGCGCGTCGAACTTCTTGAATAGGGCCTGCGCCTTCCAAGAATTAGCTAGTTTGGCCTGGAACACAGAGAAACATAATTTTGTACCTTTTCAACAATTTTTAAGTTATTAGCTCTAATTTGAAAAATAATCTGTATTAAGTAGTAGAACTTTTATAGTTGAAACAGGAAAGCTCCACCGCTGCATCCAGTTTTACTATGAAGCAGTTGAGTGGAGAGGTGAAGTTGATGTGTTGCATGAGGCGACCTTTAACGCAGTGCAGCTGCATACGACCTCAGGAAAGACCTAAACTTGCTTGAGATTGTGCATAGAAGCCCGTGGGCTGCAGCGACCCTTCACCGATTGCTACTCTACCAAACTACCAAAAAAACTATAACACTGCCTAAATAACGTTGTAAATGCTTATGCATCTCAATCACAATGGAAGTAAAACAAAAAATAAAATCAAATAATCAATAATCTCAGCTGGCTAACGGAATATTTGTTGGTAAGGGGTACATTCATTAAAAGCTAAGTAGTCTTCTAGCGCCTTCCGCGTTCGTTTCAACATTGGAATCTCAAGTCCAAAACGATTAATTTGTCAGTCATTTGAATTTACCCGTGCTGGAAATCGGAACCAAGACCTCCAGGCACGAGGGCTTGGTAACCACCGCGGTTAACAGGTAGAAAAAAAACTATCATATTTTTAAAGTGTTTTGGCACATAGCACAAAACCATTCTCAAAGAGTCACCAGTGTGCCAAAGTAAATAGTTTACGCATTTCATCTTAGAAATGAGATGAATACCATATGATATTGTCCACTCATTTCATATTTTTACACGCTTTTTATTAGCTTCACCTGTATGTTTGTATGTTTGTAACCGACTTCTTTGGGCGCGATTTTGACCCACTTTAAACGGCCAGATTTCGTTCAAACTTTGTAGATTTATTGAGGACCGATGACAATACAATAATCTCATAACTTTATGTTAAAGTCGTAACTAGGATCATCAGGATAAAATAAAATATACGAGGGGCGGCTGATAAGTTCGTGGCCTAAGGTACTTTAACACGTCTAAGCGTCTGGTTAACTTGAAAATTTGCATAGGGGTCAAGGGCCGATGATAATGCAATAATTTGAGAATAAAAATCCAACTAAAAAATTAAAAATAAATAATGTAGTTTAAAAAACTAAAAACACGCTTTTGTGAAAATACGAACTAAAAAGTAAAAAAATAAGAAGAAAATGTATTTTACTGTAAAAAAAAGCGGGGGGTGGTTTTTACCACTGTTACTGTTGACACCATGCACCCCACGCTTTTTTTTACAGTAAAATACATTTTCTTCTTATTTTTTTACTTTTTAGTTCGTATTTTCACAAAAGCGTGTTTTTAGTTTTTTAAATTATAATTAAAATAGACTTTGAGGCAATTACGCACAAAACAATGTCCTGTTAATTAGGACAACGTACTAGTAACAATAGGCATGATGATACTATTAAAGAATCAGAGAATAAACGGTTTTACAGAAAAATATATGCTAAAAAAGTTCTAAAATATGATCCAGTTTTAATATAAACATTAAGATTAATAAGATTTTCAATAAAATAAAAGTATTAAATACAGCAATCGGCCATGTTATCTGAAACGCCAATCAAAAGAAATGACGTCACGTCTCAGTTAATGTCATCGTGTTGCTTGAAGTTTGACGAGCAAGCCGACGCCAAGACACTTACGAGCGTTTTCGCGCTTAATTCAAGTTACATAGCAGAAAATACATTAATTTACGTTAAAAGTTGAGTTTATTGCTGAAATAAACTTTTTTTCGAAACTAGGAGAAGTGTACCTACAATAATGAAAGGTATTTAAAAATCTGTCATCATGCCCATTACCTACTTGTGTTTTGTGTGTGTAGTGCGTTAAATATAAGTTCAGTCCACAATGCATAGCAATGTACAATTGTGCGTTCTAGTTAACAGCTTTAGCCCGAATCTTCCGTCACAGTGGCTTTAGGGACATGCCCGCTGTCGGATGTTGTCAAACCGTCTATAACCTTCGATAAAGCTTAACGACTGTTGACAGCCCTCTTAAGCATGAAATTTACAAACTAACGGTGTCACCCAATCATCTCCCAACCACATCAGATATTGCTTAGCTATGTATTTCGCTTGCGTTCTGCACCAGCCAGGCTATGCGCGCTTAGTCATTAACGTGTACTGTATTTTCGACGAAATAATTACGTAAAAGCACATTGTTACATGTAGTAAAGAGAATTGTGTATTGCTGATTATTTACGATAAGCCTGCAATGATTACGATAAAAATTCAATTACATACATACCTACTTCAGCTATGAATAATGTACCAATTATGTATTTAATAAAATTAATGATGTATATAGCAAAGCAGAATACACAAAAAATAATTTAATTTTAATTAAATTTTAAAAATTTAATTTAATTTAAAAAAATAATTATGCAGTCAATCTTTATATTTCCAGATCATTTGAGTTGGTATGCGCGTTTGGTATAGAATAACTTATTAATTGAAAATTTCACTTTTGTTATAACTGTTATAAAGCATTAGTTTGAGGACTGGCCATTTAATTTATAATAGATAATTGCCTTAGTTCTTAGAAATAGCAACACAACTGTAAAATCATGACCTCAACGAGATCCTTCTTAACATACAATTTCATCATTTGTCGTGGCCACTATTGGTACATCACAATTGTAAACAAAGCAAATATAGCAAACAAATAACTAATTACATAAAACAGTTATCATAAACTCTCGCAGATTTTTTAAATATGTTTGAATAGCAGGAGAAAAGGACGCAAGCAACATGGTTTTAGGTGAAGCTAAAGCAAGGTTCTGGATGACTCTGGTCTTATGAGGTCGTAATCAGCTGCACCATCATTGCGGAGGCTGATGGTCACCTCACGTCACGTGTTCTTAAACACAATAGAATTGCTTTACGGCAAACGTGAATAAAGCGGTCGTACATCGCCGGCCAAATCATGTAAGTTCTATTCTAGCGCTTCCTACTACTCAAGTTTTACCTGAGTTTTATAGTATGTTTACATTTAGTAGTCAAAGTAGATTGACAAAAAATCTTCAAGTAAGGGCTGTATAGATTATTTCTATTTACACTTGATGGGAAAGATAAGTATAGAAAAAAATACATAGAAAAGGCACAGCATTGAAGCAACAAAAAAGGTTTATTCATTTCAAAATATAATGCTATTATAATGAACACGGGATCATCGCAGCATGCCTCGAAAGCAATAGACATTACATATTCAAGTATGCGCAGTTAAAATCGGACAGACGTTAATGATATCGATACTTGCAATCAATGTTTTATCGAGTTATTTAGTTTTTACTTTCACTGTTTATGAATCGTAAATTTTATACAACGCGTGGCAACAGATATTTTCTTGGATTAAACGAATTAGAAGAGCTCCGTGGTGTTAAATTATCGCTTCAGCTTATGGACATCTACGTACAACCTCAGAAAAATTAGAATATGCAATTATTTTGCTTTTTGTAGTTGAGTATGCTGAGAATACTCTGGTGACCAAAGGTCGAATCATGTAAGTCTGATCGGCAACCACATCTTTCCTCAGAAACAAGATAGAATTGCTACCGTGGTCAAACCCTTAAATTCCAAACTTTCGTGGTTTCTCGATTGTATACAAGCACGTATATAACATATGAACTTATCTCATTGTAATACCCAAATTAATCTACAGTAGTGTTTCAAGTAGGCAGATTCATTCAATAGGAGTGTACTGGTGAAACATCCACCTGATTTTCAATGGCAAATCGTCAAATAAATGCAAATCAAACAGATAATGTTCAAGTCGTAGGCATCTGTTTACGCGTTGCCGACCGGGCGCTTGTTTGCAGATCAATCGCATTATATTTTTCTATTCACATTGCGAGACTTTCTATTTTAGTGCGAAGCGTTGATTTAATCAATTCAAATATCAGTCGCCACTTAAGCCGACGATAGATGTTTTATATTAATAAAGTAATGTTCAACTATATTTACGCTCATTTCATTTATGCTCTTGGCTTATGGGTACCTACAGTTAGATTTGTTTATGGCATGAAACAGTTGTGATATGCTCTCACGAAGTAATAGAATGGCTGCAACTTTTTTGCGTACAACTGCTGGGCACGGGTCTCTCCCCAATAACTCCACGCTGCTCCAATGCGGTTTGGTGGAGTAAGGAATATTAGGATATTATAGAAATACTTCATATTACACTTTTCAAAACTTGTACCTATGTACGTACCTGTTTAACAATCGTCTATTAAATACTTTTTTGTTTATTATAACAAATTCTTTCTAATTAAAAGTAAATAAGAGAACTTTCTTTTGTTACTTCTGCTCACTTTAAACTAAAACATGAACAAAACTTTCACTTCATTTCGTATGGAAATAAAAAATTTACTTGAAATTTGTAGGGAGTACAATAAAGCAAGTTGTTAAGATTTCATATTAGTGAGTTATGTTAATTAATTACTCTTGGTCAGTTAAGTCGCCGCAATGAGGCCGTAAGTCCAACAGTTTTGATTGCTCGCCAAAACACATCTAGAAGTTTGAAGAAGCCATTTCATACTTCAAATACTTATAACCTGTGTTTCAACTGCGTGAGTCATAATTATTGAAGTTGATATCAAGATTTATTATGTTTTTGGATAAGTATGTACGGTGCCACATGATCCATCTCTACAGTACTAATGAAAAATTTAAAAGTGAACATTGTCTTATGATCCCAATTGATCAAAACATACAATAGCCCCATGTCTATACGTGGAAACATACATTCTGACACTCCCACGATTCTAATGATAACAGGCTAAAAGCCCACCCACCTACTTCATTTGCAAAATCGATTCTGCGGTTTGAATCGTTCAAGGGTATATGGGAACTAGCTACATTCTTGTTATACAACCATGTATATAGAGATACGCATACAATATTAACATAACCTTGCCATTGCTATCGCCGAGCCGGGTAAAAATAAAGAGTAAGCTGTGAATGCCATATATTCAGTAGATAACTTATATTCTGTGTTTAGTATTTAGCTAACAAAGTGTTTAGTTACTTGATACGGGAGCATACCTTTAACTTTGGGTAGAAGTCGGGTAGTCTATTGGGTTTCAGAGTGAGAGTGTTGCAGATCTCACGGTGAAGGGCGAGAATCTGCTTCATCGTTCCCGCCGCGCAGAAGTGGTCGAACATCTCGGCGGCGAGCGCGCCCTCCGGAGGAGTGGCCTCCACACGCCCACGATTCATCTTGGCGGCTGAAACAAAATATTAACCTTTAAAAACACTTATCAAAAAATACTAACTCACACGTTAGTACTCAGAAAGCGTGCGCGGATTAGTACGTTTTACTAACACAAATTAAATGCGCACTCGCTTTTTTACTGACCGTGAAACGTTCACTTTCGTACGATCCCCGAAAACACCCAGTGGGCAGGTCTAGAAGTGTACGTAGCCTATTTGGCAAGTGGCTCGCGACGTATTTGAATTTTTGCTACACCATACCCGGTAACAACAAGTGTAACTTATCAAAATAGTTAACTTTGTACATATTAGATATCTGCAAGTAGTAATCTCAACTCTCAAACATTACGGTGACACTGGCTGGTGTTACATTATAGCAGAAAGCTTGCCGCTGGTATCACAAATGGTGAGTGAGCGTAGTGTCGTCGTCGACATTAATGATGCATGTCACAAGAGCTCCGGAAATCTTAATTGAAACAATACGAGTCTTTGCAGTGACCGCTGACGCACATAGTGGACCGTATAGTTTGCCTTCACAATGTCAGAGCAGCTCCACTTGCGTGGGAACCGCGACACATGCCGTACCTATTACAATACCTTTGTAAACAGATTAGACATAAAATAAAATAAATTAGGATGATTCATAAGATACCTCATCAGTGATTCGTATGATACATCATACTAAAATAAATTAAGATACCTCTTGGCTATATACAATATCCAATGCTAAAGTGTGTATAAGTTCTTCCGCCTTTTCCAAGCATTTCGATTTTTTTACAACAGCCTATAAAAATGATATATCCTAATAAAATACCTGTTTAGAACATAGCACTGCTTCTTTTACTCCCCTACTTTTAGTTAACTACACAGTTAATGTTATCACATTCGGCTCAGCATATCCCGTGGAAGCTACTTTAAGTATAATAAGTTTCTTTAGTAATTTTTTTCCACAACAATTACCCTAGTGCATTACTTACGCACTATCTAGATTTAAACAATGCTTGAACTAATTGAGCATAGATAAAACGATGTTCAAAATAGGAAGAATACATGATTTATCATCCATTTATTGCAGATACGAGTCTAATCTCGTGATAGCGACGAAATTTGGATCAAAAGTCTAGCTCTGATATTGCATTCAATTATATTTATTTATTTAATCTTATAGCATTACCTTAAAATAAGGAACGCAAGGGCGTGTTTAATGCCCAATGGTATTCTCTACCAGCCAACCCTGGGTGACGAGTATAGCATGGTAAGCGCATACTAAGTTAATAGAGAACTGAATATTTCTATATAAATACACATTCATACTACATAATATGTAGTTGCATATTATGCAACTAAATAAATACACACATAGGTATATAAATACTTACAACATACCTAATAAATAAATAAATTCATATTATACATAATACATACATTCATATATATAAATGAAAAGAAAAATAGATAATACATGAAAAAAAACCAACATAAGATGAGCTGGCAATAATATCGTAAACTGTAAAAAGTAAAAAGGTTTCACGCTTTTTCGTACAGTTCCCACACGTCGACAATAATTAATCAATATTAATTTATTTAATCTTAAATCTTCGCATAAAGCGAAGAGTTTGTTCGTTCGTTTGTAAGTTTGTTTGAACGCACTCAAGGAACGGATTTCTCAGGAACTACTGGTTCCAATTGAAAAAATCTTTTTTGTGTTGGATAGTCCATTTATCGGGAAAGGCTTTTTTTATAAATAAACCGAACAAAAGGCAGACGGGCCGCGTGGTGTTAAGCAATCACAGTCGCCTTTGGACACGGGCAACCCCAGAGGAGCCACCCGAGCGCTTTAGGCTATATATGTAACATCATGCTATGACTTATACCGAAGTCCACGCGGACGAAGTCGTGGGCGGCCACTAGTATCTTAATATATATAAATTACGTGTCACGTTGTTTTTCCGCGGTGGACTCCTAAACTACTTAACCGATTATAATAAAATTAGCACACCGTGTGCATTTTGATCCAACTTGAAAGATAGGATAGCTTACATTTCAATTTATAGTCGCAATATTATGTGAAATTCTTAACTTGGATACTGTTACTGAAACGGGTAAAAATGGGGCTTAAATATTTTTAATTCACTCTTGCTATTTATGTAATTTCTGATACTTTAAGGCAGGACAACGTCTGCCGGGTTCGCTAGTATAAGTGTATATTTATACCTATATGCCAAAAACGAGAGTTTTTTTAAATAAAGCAAAATCAGATCTGCAAAAGATTCAGTTGGCTGTAGTAGCAGCACTTAAAAGGTGATTGCGAACAAGTCTCTTTGCCTGTGGCTTTACGAATGGACTCAGGGTATTATGAGCCCGTAAAATAAAATATGATCTATACATGAAAAATATATATTTGGACCCCAAAACTACAGGCTAGGTCACAAAATTATGTTTGAAATTGTGAATCTGAATACAAAAATAAAAAATATACAAAAACAACAAATTAATTAAAACACTAGGCTGTTACACGTTTTGGTACTGTGGCACGGATTCACCCTGTAAATTGATTCATCACGCTGTACCAATGCGAGTTTGTAGATACACAGGTTACTGGACAGCAAAGTCGGATATTTTGCCTCGTAAATTAAAAAAAAAGTTTTATTTATTGAAATAAAAGAACATATTCTAATATTGTACACTGCCGCCGGACATTTTTGATGTGTATTTATATTATTCGCTAATTATTATTCATTTCCGTGAATTATATATTAGTAAACTGTGGATTTCTGTATGAATATTTCTATAATATATTTATATGTTTAAAAAAAATATAAACATTTAATATTATTCTTTTAAAAAATGATCAATTACAGCGTTATATGAATTCATGTGCCAATCTAGTGGATACGTGTATAATTTTATTGCATAAAATTCATATAAAATATTTTAGAAAGTACAGTCTTTCTAAACACTCTGTAATTTCGTAATGAAAGAAAAACTAACAGATATAAAAATATGTGTGCCGTAGTAAATTGCCAATACACAAGTATCTCATAAAATCATATCCTTTGTATGCAAAGCAAACAGACAACAGTAATAGTCTGTAATAAAATAACTTAGAATACACAATATGTAAGTACACAATGATGAGCCTAACACGCACTTCAGTACTTCCAGCTTCCAGCGGGTGAGAAATGTAAGAAAACTTTTAAATTGCTCATAAGGAATCCGTCAAGGTTTAACGACTGCCTTTGTATTGATTACAAATTACAACGTTATTTTAGCCTCCGTGACTGGGACCGCCGCCATGACGAGCCTTGTAAAGCACAGAAACTCCCATGAGATTATTTGCTACTTCACTGTCTTTAGCCCTCACGCCTGTGACTGCGCCAGTTTTGTTTAGCTACTTACTTATAGGTAAGTGTATAAATAGCAAGTATCAATTTGGGAGTACGTAGGAGGAAGCTAAAATATAATTTATAGAATTTATATATTATATATAAATAGTCAAAGAAAATACAGACAACATATCATGTTACTTTCACCTTTTATTTAGGTCGGAGTGTCTCCATTCCTTAGTATATCTATCAAAGATCTAGCTACCACAGGTATAAAAGTTGATAATTTTAGATAAACAAATGCAAACTACGACTAAGTGTTACATCCAATGACAAAATATGCAGACAGTTAATATTAAATGTGATTTTTACATAATAATATAAAACTGTCCACCAAACGGCCCAAATAATTGTGTATTAAATCAATTATTTCAGTTCTCAAACTAAAAGAGACAAATAAGTATAATGTGCTAAATGAAGCCACTTTAAGGAGTCACTATCTCCATTTTAAGGGGCCCCTTTCAGAAGCTTATAACTTTATATCATCATATAATCATCATTGGTTACTTACATCAACGATCACGAAGTCCAAATCGAAGATTTAACAGAAACGAGATATTTTCATTGCTGACAGAATAAGATTGCCCGATTCTATAGAATTTAAAATCAAAATGAGTATGTTTACAAAACTGAAACGCGATCTCCGTAACACAATATTTTGTTCATAGGTGTTTGTAAGGAGAGGGTTATTACTGGGACGGATATGGGCCGGCATTCCGATGCATTCCTTCGACCGTGATGCGGAACGCAAGCTAAATTGCACAACCTGCAAAATTCACTAGTCTCACTAGACCACTTTTAACCGCCTATTTGTCTAATTTTAATTCAAAATGCGGTACTTGCATAATTGAAATTACTTTCAAGGCACTTAAGGATATACAAAACTCTGCGTTCTTGAAGCAATTTTGCTACAATTTAGTATTTAGGTATATTACGTTGGGCAGACGTAGGTAATTTTGTGAAAAAAAGACGATTAACTTTGTTCGTTTTAAGTATTCATCGAAACCAATGATGTAATATGGAGAAACCTACGTAACCTTTATTTTGAAAATGTATATAATAAATGAAGTTCTGCACAAAAACTCATGACAGCTAAAATGGTTCCTTCTAGATGCAGGCAAAAAATAAAAACGTAGAGACAGGTAGTCCATACCAAGATAGTTATGACCAAAACAAGATAACAATAAAAGAACTACTATTATGCTGAGAATACATATCGGCAATTCTGTTACGGAATTCATACGAGTAGTATGTAATAATTTAAATATGCTAGATTTACGAATATGGACTTTAGTAAGGGCTTCACTATAAAAGGTTAGCTTCTGCATAACAAACTTGTGTGTATACCTATCGGTTTTCCACAACTAGCATAACAAAGATGACCTACTAATGAAAAAATATGAACACGAAAATGTGTTACATATGCGAAAGTTTGTTGCAAGCAGGAACGTCTTAACGGATCGGGATTAAATTTGGCACAGATAATAGATTATAGTCTGGTATAGCATATAGGCTTTTTCTTTTATCCCAGTATGCGCGAACGAACAATCATCAAAACATTTTTAAAGAATTAAGTTCAGTTCTCACCGCGAATTCTCATTTATGTCTTCTACCGATAGAAAACGGGTTTCACGAAGTGGTAATTTGAGTTTAGGAAAAATAAAGTAATCGGCTGGAGCCATATCTGGTGAATATGGTGGTTGCTCGATGGTATTTGTTGAGTGTTTGGTCAAAAATTCGTTCACAATGATGGCCTTGTGCGAAGGCGCATTATCGTGGTGCAAAATCCAAGAATTTTCTTTTCACAAATATTTTTTTAAATTTTTCGTCGAATTTGCTCTCTTAAATGCCGCATAGAGCCCCACTATGTATCCCCTAGGGGGGCCCTATTCCCCGTCTAATCCCGAAGCTACGGAAGGGACTACGCACCCAAAAGCCTAACCATCACGCACTTGCTCAAGACCAGCTAAGTAACACAAGCTAACTAACTACGAGTAAGTAACGCATCTCGTCCAATGACATCTATACAAATAAATTAAAAAAAACGCTTTTTACTACATGCATATGAATGTTTATACGGTACCAAAATATCATTTTTTACAATTTTTGTCTCTCTGTCTGTCTATCTGTCTGTTTGTTCCGGCTAATCTCTGAAACGGCTGGAGCAATTTTGACGGGACTTTCACTGGCCTGTATGTCTGTCTGTCTGTTTGTTCCGGCTAATCTCTGAAACATGGCCGTGGTCATGCATGGCCCGGCGGCGAGCATAGAACGCAAGCGATCTATGCAGCTAAGCCCAACGGGCGCGGTCGGGTGTGAGATGGGTGGCCGCTAGTGGCAAAAATTTCATGCGCGTTTCCATGCTTCGAAAGGCACGTTAAGCCGTCGGTCCCGGTTGTTATCGATAGATAACAGTCGTTAAACCTAGTCGGAGGCCTTATGGGCGGTTTGAAAACATCCGACAGCGGGTTGGCCACTAACTTGCATCTCCACCAACCCGCATTGGAGCAGCGTGGTGGAGTAAGCTCCAGGCCTCCCAATAATCCCCATTATGAGACCCGTGCCCAGCAGTGGGACGCAAAAAGGGTTGCAGCCAATCTCTGAAACAGCTGGACTGATTTTGATGGGACTTTCACTGGCAGGTAGCTGATGTAATAAGGAGTAACTCAAGCTTCTTTTATTTTTTCCGGCTAATCTCTGAAACGGCTGGAGCGATTTTGACGGGACTTTCATTGGCAGGTAGCTGATGTAATATGGAGTAAATTAGGCGGGCACAGAACGCGCGAGTGGGCTGTAGGCACGGTAATATTATCCACAGGGAGGGTTTCAGTAGCTTATATAATGAGAGCTAAGAATGATACGAAACTGGGGCTGGTATTGTACTCTTTATGTTAGAACGACACTGCGGCGGTGCGGCACAGCGGTTAATTTTAAATAAAATAAGGAATAATTACTTAGGGTCTAATAAAAAAATAAAATTAACAGACGGTTTCAGTACCAAATTTGACGAGAGCTATGAAAGATGCCGAACTGGTACTGGTGTTACATTTCGGAATATTACCTATTGTACATAGATATCAAAATGATGCTGTAGAAAACGTTGTTAACAAGACCAAATATTAACTTAATTAATTTTTTTTTCGTCTCTTTATTGCGTAAGGGGATGAAATGCAGGTTCATAGAGATACGAATTGGTGACCAAACCGCTGTCGCAAGTTTTAAACCACTCGTAAGACCCCCATTAAGTAGACATGACTATCAGGTTTACAACAATTGGATCAAACAGGCCATATAATTTTTACACACAGTATTATCTATACACTTTAATAAACAGCCTATTTTTCAGTTTAAATTTGTAAAGAGGAACTGATGATAGTGAGAGAAAAGTGGTTAATAAGCTGGAGTACAGTTAGGACTAAAAAGATTTAGAGAGAATATAAAACAAATCTCTTCTGAACATAAAATGAACATTGTATTAGAAGCAAATTTTACAATAGGTAACTAAAATCTATCACTTTTCTACAATTAGTCTATTCCTAAGTCTATGGGTCTATATCCACGCGGACGACGTAGCTGGCACAGCTATTACAAATAAAAATGATCTGCGTAGGCAAAGATAATAAAAATAAAAGTATGGGTTTCAATTAGAACACATCAAATCTGCTGAGTATATTCACTTCATACTAATGAACCTTTCTAATGCGGAAGAAACCGCGGGACACAGCTAGTTATCAATAAAAAAAATACTTAGTAGACATTTTTTGTTCGAAAATTGTCAATAGCTCGCACATTTGACAAGAGTCAAAATGTTTGATGTGCCAGTTTTTTATTATTTTTTTCGACATGGCTTATCCTGTACCAGGAGCGCAGCCGTTTATATCGCCATGCTGCTATCAATTATTTTATCCTGAGGTCTCTTGCCACCGTTTCTACACCAGCATCTTTAGAACCTTCTGGTATGTGCCGTAGCTTGTGTCGATACCTTGGCCCCTTCACCAGGAACATGCAATTAGGCAGCGGCCGCAGCCGACCAGCCGCCGTAAATATTGTGGTATAACGGAAAATTATGAATTTTTAGGGTATACTGGAGACGTTGGGTCCATGATCGACTGACATGAAAAAATTCTACATGGATTCTGGTCGACATGACCAGACTTGTCCTAGCTTCGGATTTATGTAGTTTTAATTATTATTATATTAGGTATAATCTTTTAATTATGTACAGATGTTCTATGAATAAAATCAATGTCACTGTTACAATTGTAAAATTTGACAGTGTGCTTCAGGGTGAGTCAATAGGAGAGAAACACATGAGTAAATCAACGGCTGCGCCCATCTGCCGTCTTCCGCTGCTATACACACTCAAAGCCTAGCCTTGCACTTGGTAGATACTCTACTACACATACTATTTAATTTTGTTCAATGACACAATCAATAAATAAATAAATAGACTTGTTATGATTATGAAATTTTAGTTCGAGAATTGTCTCTCGAATATTTGATGTAGTGTGCGACACAGGTCAAGACACAAAGAAGCTGAAGGATATACTATGAGGCCAAATGCACCTTATGTCAGAATGTCAAGGCAAGGCATTTAGAGTGCCCATAACCTACTTCTTTTTTGGAACATTTTATCTTACCAAAATAATATTATCTAGGAAGCTAGATGACATATTTTAGAAAGTTATATAATAATAAAATTCAAGCCAGTTAGAAGTACGCGGTTTTACCTGCGTTAGAAAGAGAAGTGAACCAAACTTTACAGGATTACTCGTTGGACCAATCTGAAGATTCTCCGAGAATTTCATTGAAATCGGTCCAGCCGTTTCGGAGTCTATAAGGAACATACATACACACTTTCTCTTTTATAGATATAACTAGCTGTGCCCCGCGGTTTCACCCGCGTTAGAAAGAGAAGTGAACCAAACTTTACAGGATTACTTGTTGGACCAATCTGAAGATTCTCCAAGAATTTCATTGAAATCGGTCCAGCCGTTTCGGAGTCTATAAGGAACATACATACACACTTTCTCTTTTATAGATATGATTATATAATTGACTATGAAAATTCTAATGGATTTTTTTTATGTAATGATGCCAAATGTAGTAAAGATTTGTGTATGGTAGGTTTAAAAAAAATAAAAAGTAAAAATTGGCCAGAGCAGCCGCTGCAGCTATAGCTATTTATCCATAGGAACACCTTTGGGATTGTTTGTTTCTACTAATATACAAATAAACCTGAATATGACTGTCACATAAAGCAGAGTTCATTACACACTGCTTCAACTGTTCAAGAATGATAAAAAATATTTATTTAAGAAAATTTTCTTCAGAAGCCTAATTAATAACAAATCTAAATATCAGAACTTACTAAATAGCAACTGAATTAGTGCATTTTTAACAATTACATTTATAAAATAGACACATCAGATATTTATTTCATAAAAAGAAAAAAATTGTATTTATGTCACAGAACAATCAGTACTGTAGCATTGACTTGTCAAACTGTTAAACTAATCACTAATAGTACAAAAACATTAACAATAGAGCTTTAAACACTACTAATAAAATTGGGTTAGAATTTAAATTCAGAATCATTTCCTTCCACTCTTCCCGATTTGCACCAGTGAGTAATGGGTTCTAGTAAACAGACACTGCCCACTGAAAATTTTGGCTACCAGCCAAGAAGACTTCACCTGCCCATGTTATTGTATTTATGTACATACAAAAACTAGTACATGTGTGTATATACACATGAAACAAACTTTTGAAATGTACACTACTGATTGTTTTAAACACATCATAGTAATATGAAATTAAAAGCACAAAATACTAAAATTGTCTTACATGTGTCAGCAAGAACATATTAGAGATGCAAAAGATACTTTGACGTTTATAAAACAATGTTTTGTTCATAAGCATGATGTTAACATCAATGTTTTTGATTTGTTCCTCTCGTTTGTTAACATTATCTGTCTTATTTTTTTGCTGTGATACCTGTTACCACAAGTAAAGTGAAACTTAAAAATCGTTTACATCAGACATTTTTATTTAGATAAGATAGGATTATAACACAAAAATTTAGCTTTGAATAAATTAAAAATATACAAGCTACAAAATTTAAAAATTTAACATTTTACAAATATATTATATTCATATCATGTATCAGATAAATATCAACTTTCCTATCATAATATACACAATGTGTGTTTTAGATTTTTTTAAATATATGTCGAGATAGCAGCTCTGTACTGAGCAGTTATTTCTTTAGAAACTTATTACATTTAAAAATGTATGTTCAATTGATAATTTGTTTTATTTATAGATACACACCATTATATTTATTTATAGGTGGACATTAAGCTGAAGACATATGATAAAGAAAAACATTTGCCAAAGAATTTATCGATAATGTCTATTGTTTTATCATTTATTGTCCAGCTTAGTTAAAAGTGAAGCATCAAAAACAACTTTTGAGCTACCATGTAGCAGGTTATTGAATTGGCTGCAACCCTTTTAGCTTCCCACTGCTGGGCACGGGTCTCTCCCCATTATTGGAAAGGCCTGGAGCTTACTCCACCATGCTGCTCCAATGCGGGTTAGTGGAGGTTATTGAATTAAAAAAGGGTAAGTAGAAAAGAACTTGTGATGGAAAAAACATCGATACATCGTATTTCTTAACGATGTTTTTCAACATCGACTTTGTAATTTCAAACATTGTTGTTTTTAGGAAGGATGTTGCATACTTATGAATAATGATTTTTGACTACTTTTATTTACAATAAAATAAATTGTTTAGCTGTTTAGGAGTTGCTGTTGGAGTTGCTATTTACTTCGTAACTACTCAGTACCTACCTAAAAGTCGTAAACCTCTTATAATATACAAGTAGTGTAAAATTCGAGTAACAAGAGAAAAATTACGCGGAAATGCTGTTAACGTGTTAACCCTACGAAATAAATAGATCTCTCGACTTTTGAATTCGCCCGTATTGAGCACGCTCATATTAAAGTGTTACACATAAATAGGTGAACGTACTGCGATATATATTTAGAAAATTTTCTTAGCATAGGATTATTACAAAGAAGTCACGTACATACCTCCCACCAAGCTTGGAAACATCCTTTCGGGTTTACTATCACATTATTTTTCTATTTAAATCCATAATTTACAGATGATTCTGTTTTCGCGTATATGTAATGTACAAAACGTAATTGAGATTTCACTATACGTACGTGTCAGCCTAGTCCTACTTACTTCACAACGATCGCGAACTCATATCTAGTAATTAAGATGACAATAATTTACAAGTAAATGAACAGCTTACACTATACTGACCTGAAACTCAAAGGAAATTATCAACACTCCCCTTCCTTTATTTATCCAACCATTGCTGGCTGTTCTCGGTTTGCTTTGCTTCTCTTCGTTCGTTGCAACTTCACTTTTTTTAATTAGTTTTTCGGCATTGGATAAAATTCTTAAAGCCATTCAATATTATCGTTTCATTACTCAAAAATAGTATCGCAAAATCTATGCATATTGCCAGCGTCAAGTATAATTTTTGCATTTCTTTGTAGTCAAAAAAATTCAGTAAGTCGTCAGGTATCGGTCAGTCCAGTCAGTCAGATGTTCAAGCACAGCGATGGCTACTTTACTAATTTACCAGAACGTGTCCAATAGAGTTTTGGAGGCAACAAAGTGAAAGAGTAGAATAAGTATATGGGAGGCAAGCCGAAAAAGCATGTTTTCGCACTGTTATTTTATTTCACAACACTCGTGCACCACCTATATCGAACAAAATGCCATCAACTTTATCCGATATGACTCAAAAATAAACCAAGAAATTGAAAGTAAAACAAGAGCACAACATGAGCACAACCATATTATTCTTAGTCTAAGAGTAAGAGCACAACATTTCCCTTTAGACTGCCGCCCGCCAAAATAGATTGACCATAGACTTAGGATATCAGATTGACTGAAGGCACTAAAGCTTATTTAATATCCGTAGTAAATATCCGATATTAGCATATATCCTAAGTTTAAGACAGGTACAGTACAGCATAGATTTTTTATGTATACTACGTAAAAGTTATAATAAATGTATGGGTACAGAACTCTGTAGCGATGAAATAATATTTGTGAATGTGTGACAAAATTAAAATATGTGCGTTCTTCCGCACCAGATTTGGCACATAAATTATGAATCGAAGCGAGGTGCTATACCGTCTCTACTGAAGGGTGAGTCAGTCAGTTACTTCGATACACTAAGCTAATATGTAAATTGATGCAAAAATTATACTTGATGCTGGCAATATGCACAGATTTTGCGATGCCATTAAAAAAAATACACATTTGTCATTTCATTACTGACTGACATCTAATGACATCTTTATCTTGTGGTTGTGTACAATAGGAGGTACTTTTGTAGGATTTTATGATTTTATATTATCCAGCTTCCGTTCCGTCGTCATTCTGTTGAATTGTGTAGGAGATTGAGTGAGTGTAGGCTAAAACGTCACGCTAACATAGTCTGGAGCCGTTAGAGAGTTGGGCGATTCAATTCAAATGACATACTATACATATTGGAAGTGTGGTGATAATTTATAGCTGCTATGCTACATAGCGTAGTTTTAAGAGATAAAAAGTCACTTCGTAGTCACCATGCCAGGCGCAAAATATGAACAGCTGTCGGCCAAAGCTGACACCGAGGAAGACGTGTTTACCAGCAAACCTAAAGGCAAACTGTCAGACATATGTTTTCAGAAGGGCCTTCTTTCTCTCGGCTTAATATTACTCTATTTTTCTTTATCTATTGGCCTAACATTTTACCAGAGATGGTTACTCAAGGTAAGTACAACCCATTTTAAACTGCTGACTAGTCTGAAAAATACTTTGGTCTTCGATAATCCTTATTTCTGTTCTTTAAAAAATTGAATCAGAAGAATTGTACTTTAGTGTCTACACTTCCCTTCTTCTAAAAGAGGCGGACCATTTTGGGCCCTGCACATGCATACATACAACTTAGTGCAAACATACAGATATTTTTTTTAAATTTCATTATTTCACGCTTTTGAAATTTCTACCATTTAACACACAGACACAGACTTTGAACATGCCATTTGACTAACTACTAACTATTTGACTGTAAATGTTAATTAAGCATTATGAAAGCTCACTTAACATAACCTCAGTCAAATATTAGAGTTTATATTTCTTGAATGCACATTAGACAATCTTATAAAAGGCCAGAAAAAAGGTTGAATGACTATTTTGCATTATTTTTTTATATTAATTTTATATACATTTTTTAGGACAATTGGTTTTGTAAATAAAAGAAGATATATTTATATTATATGCATTTTATAAATGTGTGCATATAATTATATGTGTTTCCTATTTTATTACTATTATATTTCATGTTTTGCAGCATTTATTTTAGTAGGTACATATATTATCTCCATATTTAAAGTCCAATCTAGGTACAATGCACACTTAAGTTTGCCTCTCTGTTCAACTATGCTTCTTGCAGATTTGCTGGAAGAGATTCCTATTTAGTGATAAGTAGTACCACCATACTCTTTTTCTTTATTTTACCTTTTTAATGCCTTGTTTGTGTGTACAGAAATAAATAAATAAAAGTAAAGATTAAATTGCAAAATCTCAAATGGATTGTTGATAATGATATGTATATGGTGAAACAAAATTTGTAAAACATAAATGTTCTAGATTTATTAAACTTTTAATTGCAATGTAAGTTTTTTGATGTTGTTTAATAGTCTGAAATAAGGGTCTGTGTATTTGCAGGATTTCCACTATCCACTTACGGTGGTAATGTACCATTTAATAGTTAAGTGGATACTCTCTGTGTTGGTGAGATTGGTGCTATACCTAATTACTGGAACGCCTCAGCTGATGCTGTCTTTCATTGTGTGCCTGCGCTCTGTGGGCCCTACAGGCATTGCAAGTGGCATTGATGTAGGCTTCTCTAACTGGGGCCTGGAGCTTGTCACTATATCCTTGTACACAATGACTAAATCTACCACTATCATTTTTATACTTGGTTTTGCTATTCTGCTTGGATTAGAAAAAAAGGTGAGTGGTTAACAGAAAATGTTTTTAGTGTACATAATATGTGTTATACAAATGTTACAACTGTGTTCTTAGTAATAAAGTACTCTCTTTAACCACAGAACACAGAAATATATATTTATAGTTAAATATATTAAATATTAATATGTATGTTTGAGGTCTACCATGCAATTGTATTTTTTTGCTGCTGCTCTTTGATAATTCTCATAGTTTTGTCTTTTGTTTTGTGGCGTGGACAGGGTGGTGATCTTCGAATCAAACTCAAATGTCCCAAAAAGAATGTTTATTGTTTATTTCCAGCGATAACATAATACACCATATTCTTAAGACGCTCTAGTACAGACTACTTCGTAATGCACACCTGCACTGCACGTGAATGTGCTGACGCGACATCTCATGCGATATAATTACAACACACATCACACCTCCCCCTTTTTGGGAAAAAAAAAATGAAATTTTGTACATTTTTTTTTACTCTTTACTTAGGTAACTATATTAAATTTATAGCAAACTTATACACTAAAAGTATAGTAATTTTAATCTTATTGCGTAAAATATCTATAAAGAAACATAAACTATCTTATACTAAACATTATATCGCTTAGTTCTATTTTTATGAACAGTGATGAGTTTGCCTTTCACATTGATCGTAACATTAGGAGACTCGTCTCTTATCACTTCGTAAGGGCCGTTATACACTGGGGACAATTTATTTCCCACTTCATTTTTTAATAATATTAAATCTTTT
Organism: Pyrgus malvae; assembly: GCA_911387765.1. Taxonomy (NCBI): domain Eukaryota; kingdom Metazoa; phylum Arthropoda; class Insecta; order Lepidoptera; family Hesperiidae; genus Pyrgus; species Pyrgus malvae. The sequence goes on from OU426947.1 coordinate 27,535,371, forward strand.
TCTTTAAAGTAAATCTCATTCACATTCTTATCATATTTCTCCTTCCGCTTCTCCTTACTAATAATTAAATTTTTCCTAGCATCTAAATTAGCTTTTTGCAGCCTATATTTAAGTTCCTTAGAGTAATTATCGAAATTATAAATTGGATCTACTATATTATTATCTAAATTGCTTGGTAATACGCATCTTCTACCAAAAACTAGTTCATACGGTGTGTAATGAGTCTCAGAATGTACGGAATTGTTATACGAAAACGCCCAGTATGGTAGCCAATCACTCCAGTAAAATGGCTGATTGTCTGTTTGTATTCTTAGAAATGCATTTAATACTTTGTGCGAATTCTCTAGTGCTCCGACACTTTCGTGATGATAAGCGGTGGTAATTGTTTGTTTTATATTAAGCAGCTTGCAAACTTCATTCATAATTTGTGACACAAACTCTGTACCTCTGTCTGATGCAATTTCTCGTGGTATACCATAGCGTAAAATAAAATTTTCTGTAAACGTTTTTGCAACAGTAGTCGAATCCTTTGCACGTAACGGGTAAATTTCTACAAATTTAGACAATTCGCACTGAAGGGTTAAAATGTAACAGAAACCGTAATTATCTTTGTCTAAAGGTCCTACTATATCGAGGTATAACTTATCAAAAGCGGAATGTGCTGTGGTTGTTATTGTCATGGGTTGTTTCGTATAATGATTCGTATGCTTCTGTTTCTGACACTTATCACACTTCCTTACGTACTCTCTTACGTCACCTTCCATACCAGACCAATAAAAATGTTTGCGCATATTATTTAGCATCCGTCGGATACCTGCATGTCCACTTGTCGGTAACAAATGGAAATCGTTAATAATAATTCGTTTTTCACTGTCGTCTAATATTTTTCTTACTCCATTTACAACATTAATTCGCGGTCCGGACCATGTTTTGTTTTTATTTATCATGGCAATAAAGGCCTTTAACAATAAATTATTTTCTTCGCATTTTAAAATCGTTAATTCGTTTATTTTTTTATCTTTACATAATTTTACCAAATCCTTCAACAGTTCGTCTCGCGTTCCTGATGATAAGGCATTTGGATTTACATAAATAGTCTTTTTAGTTAATACAAAAATTAGATTTTTGTACGTATTGTCTTGTAAATGTCGAGGAATTTTACGTAATTCATTTAAAGTAGCTACTTTTAATTCTAAATCATTTTCTCCTTTTTTCAATACCTCTACAAAAGTCGGTGGATCCTCCCGAGCATCTGTAGAAGTATCCTTATTATCCTTCATGTCGCTTGACTGCCCTTGCATTCTTCTCTTCATACCTCTAGTTAACACACACATACTGTTATTATTCATTTGCTTTAACTCACTACTGGTAATCATAATACGTGATAGCGCGTCTGCAGCCACGTTATCGCGTCCTCGTACATACTCGATACAAAAATCATACTCTTCCAGACACAAACGAAATTTAGTCAAGCGGCTTGAAGGGTTTGTCATACTAAATAAATAAACAAGCGGTTTGTGGTCCGTTTGTATTATAAATCGTCGTCCATATAAATATGGGCGGAAATATTTCACGCTCCACACGATAGATAAAAGCTCCTTTTCAATTACGGGGTAGTTTTTCTCGGCTTTGTTTAAGCCTCGACTTGCGAAAGCAACTGGTTTATTGTTATTATTACACAAGACTGAGCCAATAGAAAATGATGATGCGTCCGTCTTCAAAATAAATAGATTATTCGGTGAGAGATCTGGGTAATCTAGAATTGGTGGTTTAATTAAGCATTCTTTTAATTTTTGAAAAGAATTTTCGCAATGTAAGGTCCATTTAAATTGTACATTTTTCCGACATAACTCATTTAATGGTGCCGCTATGTTAGCAAAACAGGGTATGAACTTACGATAGTAGTTAGCGAATGCTACAAATCGCTTAACATCCTCTGCTGTTTTTGGAACAGGGTAATTTTCCATAATTTTTGTTTTATTGGGATCTGGAAGTATACCTTGCTCGGATATTACATGCCCTAAATAAAGAATTTGTTTTTTCAAAAATTCGCATTTATCAGGATTTAACTTTAAATTACTTGCTCTCATACGCTCAAATACCTTTTGTAAATTTTTGTTATGATTATCCAGATTTCTGCCGAATACTATTATATCATCCATATATATTAAACAAGACTCGTAGTTTAACCCTGACAAAGCAACTGTCATAAGTCGAGAAAAACAACTAGCACTAATTTTCAAGCCCATGGGAAGCCTTTTCATTTGAAATTGACCTTGACTTGTTGTGAATGCCGTACACTCCCTGCTTGTACCCGGTAAAAGATTAGCTTGGTAGTAACTTTGAGCTAGATCGAGGTGTGAAAAATAAATGGCTCCTGATAAAGAATCAAGGATATCCGAAATGTTGGGCAGTGGAAACTTATCGTCATGTATTACCTGATTTAATTTTCTATAATCTATTACAAGCCTCCACTTCTTTTCTCCACTATTATCTACCTTTTTTGGTACCAGCAAAACAGGACTGGACCATTCACTGTTAGCCTTTTCAATAATGTCATTTTTCAACATATCTTCGACTTGTCTTTCTATTTCTTTTTTTTGAGCAAAAGGAATGCGGTATTGTTTAACATAAATGGGAGAAACATCTTTCTTTATTTTTATACTTGGCTCATATACATTCGTGACTGTTAGTTTGTCGCCGGGCAAGTGAAATATATCGGAGTATTTAGCGCATATTTTTTCAATAGATGATCGCTCTTCTTTATTTAAATAAGTGTGTAATTTTAGACTTGTAAAAATTTGCTTAACCCTATCCACAGAAGTACCATTTTCTTTAAACATACATAGTTGGTAATCTTTTAAGTTATGAGTTTTTGGTTCGAATCGTTTTAATTGCACTTCATGTTCTGTCGTATTTAATATTTTTACTGCAACAAAGCCGTGTTCGGGCGATGATATGGAGCTTCCAAGAAACACACCTGGGTGTATCTCCTTACCGATGACTACACATTCCGTAACCCGATGCGTTGGTAAATATGTTATGATCTCACACCTAGGAGGTATAGTTAATGCACTTGATATGATTATTGGAATTTCTACATGTTTTTCATTGTTATAAATAGTCAAATAGTTATTTTCGAAATTTAAATTAGCTGAAAATGACGTTAAAAAGTTTTGACCCAAAATTCCTTCGGTATTGCATGGAAGATTTTTGAACGCATAAAATTTTTGTCGAAAAATTACACCATTATATTTTAAGTTTAAGTAAACATAACCGCATGTTTGTAATGTTCCTCCAATGCCCGTAATAGTAATTCGCGATTGATGCACCTTGATACCATGTCGTAATAAAAATAAGTACTTAATAGCGCATATAGATGCTCCCGTGTCGATTAAAAATTTGGCATTTGAATTATTTATTTGAAAATTAACATAATTGACAGATTCAATGTTAAAAATATTTTTAACGAAAAAAATCCTGCAGAAACTCACCTGTTCCTGTCTCACCTTCAACCTCAGACCTGACCGGCATCTGATCAGCTACTTGTCCTTTCTCTCCCTCCTGAGGTCTTCCGCATGCAAAAACTCTTCTTTGACCTCGTCCTCGAGCATACGGCCGGCGATTATTTTGCCTGAAATTACTATTAGGGTTTCTAAAGTTACGCCTAAAACTATACCCAGGGTTACGATTGAGTGCATTATTTTGATAGTAAGAATTCGAATTATTATTCTGGTATCCACGGTTCTGATTATTACTGTAGTAATTCCTCCTACCACTATAATAACCTCTTACATTCCTAGCCCTTTGTCCTTTAGCATTGTAGGTCAGCATGCTTTCACCCCTTACACTCTCTTCATCTTTCGCAGCCCTAACAGCGTCTTTCAAATTTGTGTAATTGCGAGCCGAAATAATAGTACCAAGCCTTTTATTTCTTAACCCATCGGCAAACTTTTTTATCGCTAACGATTCATTGATAGGTCTTAAAATTGCATGTGTCTCGCTATTTGAGTTTGATTGGGAAATCGTTAAGTTTACAAAAAGATCTTCAATTTTGTTTGAATATTCGTCCAATGTCATATCATTTTGTGATACATTATTAAGCTGAATTAAAAGGGATGTTGCCGACTTCTTTGTTAAAAGGTTGCGCTTAATGTCAAGAATTAAAGTTTGAATGCTATCATATTTCGGTGCCAATTTTAATTTCGCGGATTTATTTAGTCTGGTTTTAATAACGAAAGAAATCAACAACATCTTACAATTAGGTTCTGTCCACATACTATCTAATAATTCAAGGCCTTCTATTATTTTTTCAATTGTGTCTTCCTTTCCGTCCATACAGGGGATCAGGTTACAAGCTATTTTCATATCAAACTTAGCCATCTCTAACGTTTCCTTATTATCAAAATATTCTAATGAAAAATACCCTAATATCTTATCATAGATAATATCTATTTTCTCACATAACAAATCTAGAATATAACTATCGGAATTGTGGGCACTCTGCCCGTCAAAGGAAGAAATTATTTTTTTATATGACACATACAAACTTTTAGCCGTGCTCAATTTCTCTAGGCCTATTCTATCCTTTCTTCTTTTTCCTAATTTTCTTATATCTATTCTTATTTTTTCTAAACTATCGTAAATTTTATCTAACTCTATGTTAATGTCCATAAAAATGTTTTAAACTTACGTAACACGAACACGAACCGAAAAATAAAATCCACTCCTTAACACTTATTTAAAGACCTTATATATACGAGACAAAAAAAAAATGTTTTTATTGGCACTTCATTGTTTTTTCTTTTTAACCATAGTCTTAGCACAAATACACTGGAAACCCGAATCACACCGAACAGCTTACACCCTCGGCTCTGGCTCCGGCTCCCTGCGCCTTCCGGACAATCTCTCCCTTATGTTTCGAACAAGGTTGCCACGTATCTCGTCTTGGATCCATGATATGTGAGTGGTTTTGTATTTCTTCCACAACATGATGCTCAGTCCCAAGCACACCAGCACCAGGATTATGATGTATAAATTATTGTTGTAGTCTAGATGTTGACGCAGCATTTCTTCCGCATTTCCTCCGCCACCGGCGGCATTTTGAGCGACGATTGTCTCTTCCTTTGAATATGTTTTGCCCATGTTTTCTTCATTCAGATGATCCAGATGTATAATTATTTACTGTGCGCCAACCACTGTCTCGGTCGCCATGTGGCGTGGACAGGGTGGTGATCTTCGAATCAAACTCAAATGTCCCAAAAAGAATGTTTATTGTTTATTTCCAGCGATAACATAATACACCATATTCTTAAGACGCTCTAGTACAGACTACTTCGTAATGCACACCTGCACTGCACGTGAATGTGCTGACGCGACATCTCATGCGATATAATTACAACACACATCACAGTTTCTATCTAGGTTACTACTGTTCTCTTAAAAAAAAAAATAGTGTGAATGTTTTTCTTTCACATCCAACTGCTAGACAAAGGTCTTCTGTCAGGAGTCTCAGAAGGAAAACAGCTTTGTGCCGTTATTACAGTTTCATCAGTTTTTGCTGTAAAGTGCATATTTTGTTTCTGTTAAATGGTGTTTCTGCCCACAGTTTCATAAGCCTGTGGCAGAGCAGTACTATTGTTGTTTTTCTTCAACCTTTTTTGTATCCCAATGCTGAGCACAGGTCTCCTCGCACAAGTGAGAGGAATTTAGGCAATGATGGAAAACGTCGTAATTAATTAAATATCACATTTTTTCCCATCCTCGTGGAGCAGCGATAAATACGCACAATATGAATATCTTTATCAGAAGTGCGCGCTGACGACTTGAACCCGGCATCACCATGTCGGAGACCGCGGTCAATGCTGCTCAGAGCAGCATAAATGCATACAAAACCAGATAGGCATCATTTAACCCTTGAAGTTATGTAGGCGTAGCATATCTCACGAAGATTTAAGAAGCTGAGCTACTCAGTAGAACGTTGTATCTATGAGTGTGAGGAAACTGAAAGAGTCTAATTTCACGCCTCACGGTCTTTTTTTGCGGAAATGCGTTGCCAAGGAAACTCGCGAGATTTTTCTTTTCTCTGCCTAGAGAAGACAACTGTCAATACCTAACGAGGAAGTAATTTAGCACTACGATTTTTCTTATTTATTTTTCTTTAAAGAAAAATTACAAAATTTGTTTATGTTCAAGTTGTTGTTAAAATGGTCAAAATGTATGGTCAATGTGTCTCTTACATAATAAGTATCAATATACGTTAGTTAATACTGCCAATAAAATGAATTTTCAGTGCTGGATAAACGCTTCACACTCATAGACCCACAGTAGGGTAGATATACCCTGTGTCGTGGATACCATGGACACACACAAAGACCAAAACACAAAAACCCATACCGAGAACAGAAATTTAAACTCATCATTCAAATTTCTGTTTCGCTGGGAATCGAACCCGGGACCCTTTGATTGGCAGTCCGGCATGGTAACCATTGCGCCACGCAGGTTGTCATTGGTCGGCAGTGCTGGATAATATAAATTTAGTTATTTGATACCATTTGCTTGCATAAAAATGGGAGTTACATTCGATGTTTTCATATGAATAATTTTTGTTGTTCTCTGTCCATCATCGCTCATTGCCTCAAGCAAGCCTGACTCTTCCCTGTGGTCGTACGCCATGTAACTGGCCGGCAACATGGCAACTGCACCCTTCTACTGAAACACAATAGTAGAACTCCTTCACAGGAGATGTGGGTCCAGCAGTGGTGCTTCCCCCGAAGAACCATAAAAATTCCACCACCTTCTTAGAATTGATTACGCTTTGCCTTTGCTGTGCGTTGAAACATTTTGAAATATAATTATTCATGTGTTTTTTATTTGTTTTTGTTAACGTGTAAAATATTTATAAACATTTGTGGATTAATTTTTTTTTATACAAACCAAACAAGTTTGAATGAAACATACATTTAGATATTATTCAGAAGCGATATATGTATAAGTCCCGATATTTATACTTACGATTAAGGTTTTATTCTGACTTGCTATTATTCTTAAACATCATTATTCTGAATCCTGATCAAACTGTAGTCAGTGCAAGTCAGTGCGACTTTTTGTATTAACGGTGTCTTAAAAACCGTTGGTCATTGTCATTGCTCTTTAAGTTTTTATGATAGACCAATGTCCAATATCCAATGTCCAATGACCCAAGCAAGAAGTAGAATTTGTCTAGTCATTTATTTACATACCTACCTATTTATTGGAGAATATTGCTGGCGAATCTTTCATGCTTTTTTAATTTCTTCATTTTAACACGTTCAATGCCACCGACTCGCCACGCGAGTTTACTGGCACCACGTAAGGGTAAATTCTATTTTTTGTTATTTTTGTGGCCGTCACAGTGTACTTAATGTGTTTAACGCAATTAAAAAGTGTTTTAGGATTATAGACTTAATTGGCTTGTAAAAATGGCAAAAAACCCCTTGGATAATATTAGTTTATACCTTTTGGATATTGTAGTGATGCCGGCGACTCGCCTGGCGAGTCAACCGTAAAATGTAGGCGGTATCCAAGAAGACATCATTGAAATCGTAGTGGTAATGAATGTGTTAAAGCTTTTGCTAGCTTGCTCGCTATAAGGTGTCAGTTCTTTTGCCGTTGCTTCTGTTTAAATATTTTACCCGACTGCGCCAGAAGGATGGTTATGTTTTTTGAGAGTATGTACATTATTATGTACAACATTTAGGTTGTAGCCATGCACATCCGCCTGTGAAATCTAATTGTAAATATGACTGATGATAAGTATGATATGACTATTTTACAACGTTATATGATTTTCACATACTATTAGTTTTGTAAACGTCGATTTTTCTTTAAATCTATTGATAGCAATCCTTAAAACCTCGAACATCGCGGTGGGACGTAACTGAATATGTCATCTCTTAAGTCCCTAATGACATCACAATTTACGTTAGACGGACTTAGACGTTATCTAATACTTTTAGGGCCTCGTTCACCATCTCCAAGTAAAGTGTTAATTAGTTACGTCCCAAGTAAAATTTATTGGCAAGTCAAAGCTATGAGTACGGGTTAGTTTATCATATGATTAGTGCTACTCGGACATCGTGAAATAGAAATTGAAGTTACGGGTGACATTAACCGACAATTAGCGTACTTGTCACGTTACTTGAAGGTGTTGAAAGAGGCCCTTAAACTAATAATTCTTCTAATATTGTAAACTACTATAACATTATAAATTCGAAAGTAACTCTATCTGTCTGCTACGCTTTCCCGCTTAAACTACTGAATCAATTTTAATGAAATTTGGAACACAGATAGAGTGGACCTTGGGAAAGGACATAGGATTTTTATCCTACAGGAACGTATAAAACGGGTCAACGCGGGCGAAGCCGCTGGCGGAAGGCTAGTATGAGATAAATGTCATCCGGGTATACTTAAAAAAACAACAAGCACTGTAGGGACTATCTGCATATTTTAATACAATCGTAATTCGTTTCAGTCCTGGTCTTTGGTGGGGATCGTGATCATGATAGCAGCCGGTCTGATAATGTTCACGTACAAGGCGACCCAGTTCAACTTCCTCGGCTTCAACTTTTTACTGCTGGCATCCTTCGCGGCGGGTCTGCGGTGGACCTTCGCGCAGCTCTTGATGCAGAAGTCGAAGCTTGGGCTGCACAACCCAGTGGATATGGTATTCCACGTGCAGCCCTGGATGTTTCTGTCGCTGCTGCCCTTCACCGTCATGTTTGAAGGTCGGTGCTTTATACAATTGTTATTTAAGCTTTCTCTTTCTCAGACAAGGTTTAGCGACTGGTGCACCATGTTAAGTAAGTTTTATAAAAATTCTCTAAGATAAATCACGTCGACGAATGAAGTGAATAATGGCTTTTTATAACCCTTTTTATGTCCCACTGCTGGGCACAGGTCTCCTCTCACAAGTGAGAGGGAGTTAGGCCATAGTCCACCACGTTAGCGAAGTGCGGAATGGTTTAGTTACAAAAAATGGTTGAAATAAAATATGGCTATTAGCTCAAAAACTACATATAACAGGTTGTATGAACCTACTCTTACATTTTCGAAAAATACGTGTGGATATATTACTGTGACTCTCGAATGTTTCCGTTACAGGAGCCGACTGCTTTGAGTACCTCCAGTCGTTGCCGCGCGAGGCGCTGCTGCCGACCGTCCTGAAGGTATCCGTGGGCGCCACCATCGCCTTCGCCATGGAGATCAGCGAGTTCCTAGTCGTCACCTACACATCTAGTCTGACCCTCTCCATTGCGGGTATATTTAAGGTGAGGGCTTAGAATAAATACGTATAGAATGAGTGTCTTCATACAAGCGCGCAGTCAAAATTGAAGCACTAAATATATTCCTACATCTGTCATATCTGACAAACAAAATATTTTTATTTTGACAAAATTAACTGTAAAATACTACAAAATTTTGAAAACACTGTGAAAAGTTATTTTATTAGATTTCTTTTATTTTTAAAAAGTGTTGTGATAAAATTTAACCTTAAGTCTTACAGTGCGACCTGGCGTTTGGTGGCATTAATGGCACCAATCAACATGCTTCAATTTGGGCGCGTGAACTTGCTTTCTGTAATGTAATTGTAATTATTCTAAGGGTGAGGCACTTTAATATTTCATTCTGTATATTTTATTAGGAAAAGTAGGCTCTATGGAAGAACTAGCTGTCCCAGATTCACAATCTGCTTCCATTCCAATTATAATTTTGCCCTCAGTATATGCCCATGTGAAGCAATTCTAGCGTGTTTCAGGTGTACTTGCTGGCCAGAATTACATCAGTTTTGCCTGAGGTTATGTTTGCATGTCTTTGGGCTGCAGCGACTATTATTTAACACCACGTTTCTTACAAGTTCAAAACAGCTTTTTATCATTCTTAATACAGCAATATCCTGCCAGTTATTCAAATATATGATTTTTCAAAATGGTTTTTCACTTTGTTAATTATAAGATTACTGGTATACGTAGTTAAAATGCTTCTTTTTAAAACCAGTCTTAATTGTTATTTATGATAATAATGGAGAATGAGAGTTAATGAAGTCATTAAAATGCCAACGAACGTGCTTGATATTACCAATTATTTCGAAAAAGAGATCTTATATTGCATACATAAACGAAGATAGGTAAATAATGTAGAATAATATATACGCATTGAAGGAGATCTCTTCCAGAAGTAGAACAAAAATGGATGTTACTTTAATGATTCGAAATGTTTGTTGGCTTTGCTTAATTTAACAAATAATGTACAATATATGGCTTAAAACAGTCAATGGTAACAAATCAACTTTATTTCCAGGAAATGTGTATTCTAGTCTTGGCGGTAGAGGTAAGTGGTGATCAGCTGAGCGTGGTGAACGTGGCCGGCCTTGTGCTCTGCCTGCTGGGCATCATAGGCCACATCGTGCACAAGGTGCTGGTCATCAAGGCCGTGGCGGGCTCCGTGCGGGCGCTGGACTCCGAGGAGTTCGACAGCATTCCCATTAAACGGGCCCCCAAGCTGAAGGACGAGCACGACGAACCCCTCCTCGACGAGCAGAAGTGGCAGAGCGAGGAAAGCGACGTCGACACCAACGTCATCCTTTTCGAGGTCCTGCAGAGGCGGGGCGAAGGCCGGTAGACGCCTTACTTGAATCCCTTATTTATTCCAGAATGTGTTATGTTATGCTAGATAGCTACAAAACTTCGATTGCGTGATTCAAGATGCACGTGGCGCCATCTCATGACGCGTTGCTGAAATTTTCAAGCGCCATCTCTTGGTGCGTTAACATCGTTACAAGTTTATATTTATGTTCAGGTTTAACGCCAACTTATACACTGCACCAACAGGAAAAAATATTTTTACAACAATGTCCTTAATTCAGCGTTTATACTAGCATGATTGACATGTATTGCTCATTACGTGGCGTTGTTATACATATACATTATATCCGAAATTACAATATTCATTGTATCTCTAGAGACAGTAATTTTATATGAACATACAAATGCAAATGTAGTGGATGATATTTTCGGTATTTCAACATTGAAAAACTACTTAGTATACACTATTTATTTATAACGCATAACTAATTATGACTGCTTTTTCCACTACTTATTGGTAACCTAGGGAGTATATTCGTGCTTCACAAATTGTATCTGCTTTTCGTGACTTTAATATTAACATTCCATGATTATACTTTAATTATATTTATCAAGTTTGTTTAGGTTAATTTTAAGTTATACAAAAATTTGAGCATGTTAAGTTGACATTTTAGTTCAAATTTCCCCATTCCGACGTAGAGTTAGGTTAGAATTTATATTTTTTCACCACATTACACAATAAATATAAATAAGTAAAACAAATAAATTAAAATCAAATTCATGGATGGGTATTATAGGTGGTAGAACTATTATCGTTCGCCCGGAGAAGTACCACCGCTGCACCCACTTCTGCCGTGAACCAATTCTGTTGTGTTTCGGTGGAAAGGTGCAGTTGCCGGCCACACTTACATGAGACGACCACCAGCCGCCGGAGTAGCAGCGCAACTGCATACGACCTCAGACAAGACTTACCTATGCTTGCTTGAGGTTGTATGTAGATGTCCATGAGCTGCAGCGCCCACTTAACAACACGTGGCCTGCATGCTCGTCTGCTACTCTAATCAAATAAAAATAAATAAAAGTGTTTCGAGGTTGATAAAAATTAACAAATTTGAAATTACAGTCCTTTGAAAATGTGATAATACGATTTGTAGGTTACTTGTTGGAAATATATATTTGATGTTGTGAGTACTGTTTAAAAAATTGTACTATGGTCCTACACTTTGCAAATCCAATGCCTTTTTTAGGCATTTTTAGTGCCACAAGCTTATATGTATTTAAAGGCATTTATATTTAAGCACAAACATATTGATTAATAATTTTGGACCAATACCTTTAAATATACATGGTAGACTTTATTAGGGGACATTGAGTGAATGTAATAATATTATATTAACTAAATAACCTTTACGTAAATTTCTCCATAAGAGAATATTAATAAGATTGAAGCGCCGCATGTTAGAAGTATGACACCAAAGAAATTACTCACGTAAGTTTTTTCAAAATATGCATTTTTATTTACTTAGTATTATATATGTTTGTAGGGTAAATTATCATTTACGAATTTCATTAAAATTTAAAAATATTATATTGTAGGCTAGAATGACTTGTACTTTACTAAACTGACATTTAAATTTCCAATAAACCGGTCTATATAGAGATCAATAATTTTTTAAAATTTTAACGGTTATAAATAAGTAAAAATATTAGATTTTTACACATTTGTACAATTTTATTACATTTTAAGTGTACAATATATATTTATATCGTTACATATAGGTTACACATATAAATATTATTAGGTATAAAAGAAAATATTACGTATCGATATCATATTTATATAAGTATAATATTTACTAGAAAGGACTCCGTACAGTAGTAGTCTTAACCTATACTACATTGTTGAAAAAATTGTAACAAAAGTGAAAGTAATCCGAAGATACGAAAATATTATATTTTGTTTTAAACCGTACATCAAAGATACATTTTTAAAATCACAGATATTGATTGGTTATTTAGTAGTAGTATAACAAAATTGGTTGATTCAATTTAATCTTAAACGTTTAATAATAATACTCTTTCTAATACGTAAGTGTACGTAAGTGTTTTAATCACGCAATGTTCGATTATTCGCTCCATTTTAAAGAGTAAAGAGAAATTACTATGTGTAATACTACCCTTTTCCTTTAGCCCAGTGTGTGTCTCTTGTCTTGTATCGTATTTAATATATAATTACATAAATTACATAAAAAGTCAAGAATTTGTACTTAAAACAAAATAATGAGATTAAATATTTTTTATTCAAATTTCCTATACAAAGGAGTTATTTGATTCGCATAAAATAGTACAAAATGGTGATTGTTCGTTGTTATAAAATGCAGCAGCTGTCGACTCTATGTAACTTTATAGTTCAGCAGTCAGAGTATTTTCATTACTCAGTATATTTGTATTTCGGTAGTATATAGTTTCATACATTACACCAAACGCGAATACCGGTATATAGAGTCGTTATTTACACAGTTGAACTACTAAAAATTTGTGTACAAAAAGATGAGTTAGTCCGAACCAATTTCATATCTACACGTCAAATATTTTTTTTTCGTTTGGTGGCCATACACATAAAAATAGTTTGAAAGTTTACTTCATCGTTTACTATATTTTTTTAAGGTTTAATGAATAAAATGATCTAAAAAAAAATTTAATAATTTTTGAAGACAAAATGTGACACAAAATATTGCATACGAGCCTATTGAGCTTCCACTAAAATAAATATTAAGTATTTATTTTTATAACACAAATACAATAGAAATGAGGTGTGTATTAAACATATTTTTGCTACAAATGAACGTAAATGAACATACAACAAATTCAGGGCAACAAATATTTAAATTTAATGTAGTATAGAAGTAAGTACAATATTATGTTAATTAATAGTTTTGATTATCTAATTATTTTTTATGTTACTACCAAATTAACTAACCTAACCTAACCGGTTAGTTATTATACGTTAATGTAAAATGATTTTATTCATATATATTTATTCCCTCAATAATAAATAGACAAACAAACCAAGATACAGTCAGTATGTTTTAAATTATTTAGGTATCTGCCATCTTGAACGCGTAAGTGTGAGAGAAAACAAAATTATTATCACATCTTATGCACCGTTTATTATTTAAGGCGTTAGTACATATATCAAAACGCTAAAAGTATTATATTGTTATTTAGTTTTATTACTTTATTGAAAAGATAGCACTGTGAGTAGCTTTACACTTTGTATAGATACGAATAATTTATAGAACTGAAGTATTTTGCATTTTTAACTTTCATAATCTATCGTAGGCATTATGCCTCTTATAGTGAGGTGGCGCAACTTTCTTTCGACTGATTTTCTCCTAGTATTTTTTTACGCTCGTACAATTTTCTTCCAAACAACAATCTTTGAATTGCCCGACTTGTATTGAATTTGTGCGTTTTTGCGAAAAAAGTAAGCTTATATTTGAAGTACATACAATAATTATTCGCAGCAAAAATTGTGACATAGATGTACATACGTAGTTGTTTTATCTTATGTATGGTTTTTTACTTTTTATTATCTCTGTGAACGTTACCCAAGAAACTGTCGATTAGTTACTATAGTTATTACAGTTTGGTTTCTAGCTTATCGAAAGTTCATATAACGTTCACAGATATATTTGTGAGCCATGGTTGTCTGAGAACATTAACATGTTCTAACACAACCGTGGTAAACCCGCCTGTCTGCCAATTTATTTACCGAGCTTAAGTTACTACGACATTTACGATTGGTTAGTTGATAGGGGCTATTGAGTTTATAGGTAGGACAGAATCGGGTTGGCAGGGAGGGGAACTTAAACATATAAGAGATATCTATATTAGTTTAATATCAGATTCTTTGTTGACGACTATTTCTTAAAAAAAAAACTATAACAATTTCTTGTTATTTGTAAAACTATGTTAATTCATTGCCTGTATAAGAATATTAAAAGTCTATTGATGGAATTTTAAACTCGAACTTTTTAAAACAATTTGATATAATAATTTATATCTTAGAATACAATTTGATATCTCTAACATTTTCATAAGTCTAAGTATTTTAATTTAAGTATTTTAATTAATCATCCTGTATATCATAGCCCCTAATCAACATGACGTATATGTATGTAAAGTATTTAAAATTCATGTATCCAAGTTGCTAACCTTTCGCCCTTGTATAACATTGTGAATATTCCAAATTTTTAAAAATTTTGTAGAAGTACATTCTTACCTTAAAATATTACCTTTGATAGTTGATACAATTTTTCCATTTTATACTTAATGTCTAAGCTTTTCTACTACTTACCTAGATGTAAAATGTTAAATGTTTTTGTTATGTATCTCCTAAATTGTTCATTCGTATATAACGTAACTAAATATTTTTTTTATCTCACGGGTGCCGTCTCTTTATGCTTTATCTAAAAAGTTGTTAATCACAACCATTTGACTCACTATAGTTACCATCTGGTAACAATAGTAAGCTGCAGGTGGCTATAGTAACTGATACTGATTAACAGCTTCTTAGGTAAAAGATAAAATGTATGCATACAACCTTTCACCTTGTTGAACCGGCGTATACATATATATCATATATTATATATCTTTGCGCAATCGTCAAAAGTAACACCTACACTAATATATCTATCTACTATTGTTTTGATTGAGAATGCTTGAGGAAGCTTATTAGCTTATTTCTTACTGTGATACTCACGAGATCAAATCGTCCTATTTTGATCCATCGTGCAGTTCACAATGCAGTGAGTTCCCAATCCGTTTTCCATTCAATTTGATGAGAATATAATCAAAATTTATGGAGATGTGTTAACTTATGAGTAAAGTAACAGAAAATTGCATTTCTTAATCTTTTGAATGTACCACTGCTGGGTCTCCTCTCAGATTCTCAGTTCAGTCATACCTTTTTTTAACTAAAACCCCACGGTTTCCTCAGCACACTTTTTGTGAGGCTCACGGGTACGCTCTCGCATTCTTCCGTGACCTCATCAGCGTAAAGTCACGTATTCATGGTAAACATTTGTTTAGCAACATGGTTGCATAAACATGTTGCGGAGTTGCTGTCAGCATCTTGCGGGCAACATTTGTGTTGCGGAGTTGATCACGCCATGTTGCAGAGTTGACGCCCGACGAGCGAAAACATCAGTTTATCAACAAATATTGACCTGTGTGGACGTGTTTGCAACTGTTTATAAACATGGCGGTAGTGTGGAGCAACGATAAAATTATGCAATTATTAGAATTATTTCAATCTAAAGCGTAACTATGGGATTCTTCTATCAAATAATACAAGGATAGAAGGTGAAAACAAAAAGATCGATGCAGTTCAAGCAATAAATAACAACACTACCTCCTCGGGCAACATTTTAACGCAGACTGGCGTGTGGACAACCTCTATTGATTTAAACATAGTTGCTGGCAACATTCTCGCCGCTCACCAACAATGTTGATCAACTGTTCCTAAACAAATGTTTACCATGAATACGGGGCTTAAGTCTCTAAGGAGCCATCCGTCAACCTAATGGGTAGAAAATGTGTATAATTATGTATTAATAGAAAATTATGTGAGAAGTAAAAATAATGTAGACAAATTATGTTCGACGGTTGTCCTCGGACGACCCGAACTATTGTGTATAAAATGAATTCGTTTGGTTCTCAAATACAAGCAGCATGTTTCGATGTAAAAGGAGTTAGTTGACTACATTTTAGAGTACGTTTAGAGCGGCTATAACGTATCTATCTACATCTTTCACTTTTTATTATCATTGTGTACCTTATCTTAATTATATCAAAGTTACTGACTCACCCTTCAGTGTCATACCTGTCACCTTAATTGATGCTTTAAGTTACCTACTAGTTATTACCTATGTATCATGTCATATGTGTCTATTCTGAACACTTCCTTCAAAAATTTAATAGCATTTCAAAGATTTACTTGTATTTAAATGCAGTTTAACTGATATAACTATCTGTAGAGTGTTAATAAAAACATTAATACAATATTCTGATCTAGTAGCTACTATCTTGTAACATTTCTATGTGCTTTAAGGACTAAGCTTGCATTCTTCTGCTTGTAAAAGTTACCAGTTTCAACTGTCACCCTCCTTTCCGATTTACCCAATTTGATGTTAATTATACACCCTTATTAATTGTAGATGTTTCCTTAGCATTGTTCACGTTGATAGGCGGGCGAAGTTACGAGATATCAAAAACAATCAAATTGCACATTCAGATGCTATTTATATGCATATTTGGTGACATAATGGCAGCGTGGTTGGGTTTCTCATCGATCACACTCTTATATTAAGAGTGTGGATCGTGTTGGGTTATGACTTAGTGGAGAGATGTAACCAATAAAATTACGGAGGGAGAATTGCTGAGTACTGTGGATTTAGCCTAATTTAACTCCCGTGTTAGCAATTTTGGTGAAATCTTTGAAACCTAACTTTTCTTACGCAAAGCTCAATATGTGCCCATCGTGGAAGAGTTTGTGCTCTTCTCCTCCGGCTAGAGAGTTCCAGCTCTAGCCATGTCCTTCTACCATGTAATTTAAATGGTACCCGTAGCTTTATCGAGTAGTGTAGAAAAGAAGATCTTGGCTTAAGCGTTACTGATCCTCGAGTCGAACTATATCCAGTAGAGGCTGGTTCGGCTGGGTAAAGATATCTTGTTATAGAACCCGCAACTAAACATGAGCATGCACGCACATTACTGAGGAAAATGATGACAATAACTTAACGACCTATGTACATATTGGTTCTGTTACATACGGGTGTATATTTCTTGTATTGAATAGGAATTACGGGTTAGCAATTAGTTGTGAAGTTACTTTTATTTTCAATTTACTTATCGTAACAGCAAAAAACCTGAAAACTTAAATTAGGGTGCCTTACTATTAATATCCCAAAATGGGGTCAGGAAATGCATCACAACTAATGTAATAAGATTTGAATACCCAATAAGATTATTATTGTATAGGAAAAAGTGTAAACTGGGTGCCTTTTTATTTAAGATTCCAAAGCAATACTTTTCAGGAGAAGAATCGCAATAAGTACAATATTTTGTAAGATTGACGATAGTGTTGTTACTGCAATTCAATTTAGATTTGCGAAGATTTCCTGCCGTTGGTTCACCGCCGTCGACATCTTTTAACGTTCGTTAGACGGTTTTCGAACTGAAAAGGATAACGGAACCGAATCTGAGAAATACACGACACCTGAACCACTAGTCTGAATGATTATTTTAATATTATTTTAAAATGCTTTTTAGAAATGCAGCTGCAATCATTAATTGCGTTTAAATGCAGCATATTTCCAATTCCTAATGTTCAATAGGACCTTATATATATTTTACGGAATTGTACGTCAGCATGTGACATGATTGGTTAAGAAAATAATTAGTACAAGGCACTATTCACAAAGGTCTTTAATTTTATTCTTGTTATGTTCTGTTAAAAAATGGATATAAAAAATAGAGATATCATTTTTAATAGTATGGAAAATAGATATCTTCCACAACAGTCTGTAATGAGGTGGCATTTATTATTATTTATATATTATCGAATTTGTTATGTGAATAAGTAGGCAGGATATAGAATTTATACTTTTATAGTTTGTAATAGTCAACTTGCCCAGAAGCTATGATATAAATATAGGTACTGTTGATCTTATTTATATTAAATAGACTTTTGTTTGGTTGTTATTGTTTTATAGTTTAATTGAAGTAATTGTGTAAAACATTAGCTGTAACTATCCATTGGAATTGATTTAAATAAAAGCATACTTACAAATTGATGTGTTTTATTTGATTTAATTTAAAATTTTAATCCATATGACGACGCGATACTTTTATTAACAATGCATAATGTATGACCAATTTGGTAAACTTGTTTTTGAATATTTAACTTTCTTGAATGGTACTTCGGTTCTTTAATAAACCGGTGCCGATACTCAATTCCGAAGGAGTTTTAGTACTGAGTTGACCACTTAAACGAAATAGTTTTCCATTTATGGCTGTTGCAGCCTCCATTTTTTTCAAAAACATGTTCTTGCATGAAGTATTCAAAGTCCTCTCAGTCAACGTTTTGTTTGACTCGGAATCCAAGGAATTGATTATTGAATCTGCGTCGGTGTCCAGATTAAGAATATTACTGTGAGACTCTTCGCGCCACAGCTTCTGCAAATTGAGAGCCATCAGCTCGAGCTGAACTTGAGATAGCTCGCGGATCACGTCGATCTGCACGGACATCATGTTGTCGCAAGTTTTCAACAACGAGTTCAGCGCTTCGAGAACGTCGGCTCTTCTCTTCTGTATACTGTACTGATTGTCAACATTCCTTTCGAAGAATGCTAAGTGCTCGTACAGCTCAGCCAGCTGTAGAGAACACGATATGTACTGAGCTGAGTGATGTTCAAAATCGTAGTAATGCTTGGCACGCATTAACCATTTGTGAGTGAAAGCGAATAATTTTCGTGCTTCTTCGGCGTTGCAGACCTTATCCAGTGGAACCCTCTTTTCCATTTCTTTTAGATCTAGAGTTGGAAAAGTAAACAGTTTTTCTGGGGAGCAGTCTCCTTTTCCAGTTTTTTCAGCACCCATATCTTTTAGGTTTTCTTCGTCCATTTTTTCCATATTTTTCGTATTTTCGTTTAACATATTTACCGTCTTCCATAAGTCCGCCCTCGACGGCGAGTGGGAAAAGTACCGATTTAAAATTTTCTTTTTGGATATCTTAAACAGCGTTAGCCCATATTTTACCCAATGGTGACTTAATTCTAAAAATTGCATCTCGAAGTCTGCCTTTTGCAGCACAAATTCTTCTGGCATAAGCTTGCAATTATCATGACAAGTCATGAGCACATGGTATGCTGCACAGAGATGGTGCCTCGCGTTGCCTAGTTGATTCAGATACGTGAAATAGTTACCCAAACGTGCCGTCCTCAGGGCCCAATCCTGCGGTGTACCCTCCTTCATTTCCAATTGTCTTCGTAATGCAGTGTGATTGTATAAGCTGTATTTATGTGGCAAATTGAGCTTGTTATATAAAAAGGCTTGCATTTGAATATTATTTGTTACGACTTTATCGATTTTTTCTGGATTCACTCGTTTGATGTTGATCATCGATTCTGTTGTAAATAAGTCTTCGGCGTCAAAAAATTTGTTCGGTGTGGTTTTATCAATCTTATCGTACAAGTCTTCCATACTTTCTAGTATGTCTTTCGAGAGACTGATTTGATCTAATTGAATTAAATAGTAGCTAAGAAGGTTTTGAATTCTTAGGAATATAAAAAGGCACTCATCGCGCATGGCATAAGGTTTGAGTTTTTCAAAGGCAGCTTGTAGTATATTTCTTTTCTCAATGAGCGATAAAGGTAGTGTTTTAGCGGTAAGCAGCGCTAGGTAGCTTTCCATTGCAAGGGATCGAATGTAATCATCGTGGTTTTCTTTCCCCAGTATCGCGAGGTCCGCGTTCAAGTTTTGTATGTCCCTCTTTATGCTGTGTATCCGTTCCGTGGAGCCCTTGTTCTTGATAGCATTTCGTATGTTTTCAAAAGTATTTGTTATTCGGTTTAAAGTTTCCATTATGGCATAACAGTAGATTTCAGTATTTTAATAAAACTCTAATTTTACTTGAAAAATTAAATCTTTCCTAGGTACTTTTTTAATTTTAATGTATTTTGTCTCAGAAATGTCAAATTTAAGAAGGTATCAGAAATAGGTATTGTTTTTAATCGCATTTAGAACGATTTAGACCAGTTACCTACTTTCTATTGCGAAAAAAGTTCGCTGTAGAGTTTAGCATCCTTTATAACGTTGATTTTAGATAGGTATATAAAAAATGTACCTACAGGTTTTTTATCATCTAAAATAAAAATAGGAAGGATTTAAGCCATAGCCCACCATGCTGGCCAAGTGCGTGTTGGTAGACTTGACATACTTTTATTCTTTAGCGAAATATTTTTACTGACAGCAACCCTTTTTTCGTGTCACTTGCCCATTCTCTCAATAATTGGCGAAGCCTGGAGCTCGTTTACGTTGACGGATTTTTTTTATTATCTCAGGCAAGCACCGTTAAGGAAAGCATTGGAATAATGACAAATATTACGATGTTATATTACTCTCTTTACTTGGGTGCAAGTGATAAAAATGAACATGCATTTTTTAGGGGTGAACGCGGATGTTTTAACCCACTGTAGATCCAGTTACTCACTACTCGTACAGGGTTTTGGCTGCAACCCTTTTTGCGTCGCACTACTGGGCACGGGTCTCTCCCCATTATTGGGGAGGCCTGGAGAGCTTACTCCACCACGCTGCTCCAATGCGGGTTGGTGGAGATGCGGGTTAGTGGCCAACCCGCTGTCGGATGTTTTCCAACCGCCCATAGGGCCTCCGACAAGGTTTAACGAATGTTATCTATCGACAACAACCGGGACCGACGGCTTAACGTGCCCTCCGAAGCACGGAAACGCGCATGAATTTTGTTGCCACTAGCGGTCACCCATCTCACACCCGACCGCGCCCGTTTGGCTTAGTTGCATAGATCGTTTGCGTTTTACGCTAACCGAAACGATTAAATTAATTGCTCGTATTATTTATACGATAAAAATCAAGTAAAGTTGGGTTTATTGATAGGAGAACTAATGTTACTACAGTGTTAAATAATAAAACTGCAATATTATATTTATAAACTTTATTACCCCGGGGTGTTCTCTTACAGTTGTTACAATCAATACACGACAAGCAATGCCATCCACCTGACGTTTTCTCTTGACACTAGACCTAGTGTCAAGGAAACAATCGGTTTACACTCACCATGTCCCAGTGTCTTTTTAATTTTATGCTCACTTTTTTGCAATAAAGTAAGATAACTTACTTATTATTTAAAATATAAAAACTATGAAGAATCTCTATTATTTTCCTTTTTTATTTTTTTAAGTCGAACTTCTCCAATATGCAGTATGTTTACAGTTTTGCTCTTTATGTCTCATTACGTGATAGCATAGATTTTAAGAACCAATAAAAAGAGACTGGGACGAACGTCTCTTTATTACACATACAAACAATAACTTACCGTTGATGGCAAAACTATTTATTATTTCCAATTTTTTTGTTCCATTAAAACACTTGACTCATAATTTTTTGACTACTCCTACTGCTATAAATTAGTGCATAGACATAAATAAAACTTTAATTACTGAAAAAAAAACCGATAATTTTGCAGTAGTACTAAAGGACAGTTGTAAATGTGCATTAATAAAACCTATGATCTATTTGGCCAAAATAAAATAATTCTTAGGGTATCTATATTTATGTGGCATTATAAAAGTACTATCACTGAATTAATACAATATATTACAAAAGATAGGTAAGTAGAAAAAAATAAAGCTTAGGCTCCTGGTATTTGTTGCTGCAAAGTAATTTGAACGCTATACAATAAGGATTCTAAATTGTATCAGTTGCGCAGGGTAAGCCTGGAATAGTTTCCGAATTATGTAAGAGTGTTTAGGCTACAGTCCACCACGCTGACCAAGTATAGGTTGGTGGACGTAACATGCCTCTAAGAAATATTGGCTGGTGGATGATGGAAAACATCGTAATGGAACACGCAAATCACACGTTAGAGGTCAGTGATCGTAAGTCAGAGCGTACCTGACTTACAACCATGGATCTCCATGTCGGAAACTTGTGTCTTAACTCGCCTACCGTTTCTATTACAGTACAGTTTTTATAAATAGGGCGAAAAGACAATGGCGTCGCTACGGCGTAGTTATTGAAACAGCTACGCTAAATAATTCATTAATATAAGCGTTCAAATTACAACATATTTTCATGTTTTTTTCCAAAAGGGAATTAATTTCAAAAACGCCGTTTATGGTGGATATGAAGCCACTACGAACACTTATACAACGTGATAAATAAAATGCATAGTAATAAATTAAGGTACAACAAAACAAAACACAATATTGTTCTCACACAAATTGCCGCTTCCTTGATAACATAACCTGAAAAGATAATTTAACACTTTGTAGCATAAAATGTGAAAATGTGAATTACATAATCGCATAGCACGTAAATTTATCTTTTAGTGCTTTAATGCCGTGCAGAAAAAACTTTCGCTTTGCGAAGGTAAATAAAAGAGGGTACCCTAAATCGCGTTGCGTACTTTTAACCAATCAACCAACTACTTTGTACTTACATAAATTGAATGATAATTTGCCGCCCTGGCTTCACCTCGCCGATGTTCGGTTTCAAGTCGGTTTGTGTCGCTTTACAAACTTTATTATCGTTATTAAATCAGTCTTGTCTCGACGTAGAGGGCGTGCGTCGTCTATAGAGGGTCCTTCTAGGGGAGGCGCTGCAAGATCGGACGCCACCGTAGAACTTTCCCTTATGGCTGATGACCTCGAGCCGGGCCGAGGCCTCCGCCCTGCCGTAGTCGTTCTCTAGCGTTATCCTGTACAGTCCGACGTCCTCGATGGTGACCTCCTCGATCTCGAGGATACGAAGCATCTCGTCCTTTTCCCGGATAGTGATGCGCGAGGTGGGGGTGATGACAATGCCGTCCTTATCCCAGGTAGCCCAGGGGTTCGGTAGGCCCTGCACGGCGCACTTGAAGACGACCCGTTCGCCTTCTTCCACCACTTTGTTGAAGGGGTACGTGTAAAATTTGGGCGCGATTTCGCGACTCGGACTGCATAGACGACGTGCATCTGGACCTGCGCAAAAAGTTGTAAGTTTTATTTTGTTTTATGCTAAAGTAAGGTAAAGTTTCAGTTTTTATATTGTATGGTTTGGCTGCAACCTTTTTTGCGTCCCACTGCTGGACACGGGTCTCTCCCCCTTATTGGGGAGACCTGGAGCTTACTCCACGCTGCTCCAATGCAGGTTGGTGGAGCCATTGCGGGTTGTATGCTTGCAATAAAAATAGGCGATATTTTTAAAACAAAAACCTTTTATAAGTATTTTTTTATATTATAAGTATTTGTCATTTTTAGATTAAAATTTTTGTGCATAGTGTTCAAGACCCTATTTGTGAGTGTAGGTTGAGGTGTAGTCGGGGTTGTTGGCGGTGAGAGTTGGAGCTCGATGCGTCCAGCCAGCGGCCACGGAAAAAATTACTGTGTGTGCGTGGCCGCATACCGCCTTAAGCATCTAAAGGTGCAGAAGAGCATATCTGCTCTTTCGAAGATGGAGGACACCGGTGCGTTCCACAGAAGATCCCGGAGTCTTCCCCAAGCGCAGAGGCAGGCCACCGAGGGGGTTTTAGTATACAAATAAATAATGTAGTTTAAAAAACTAAAAAACACGCTTTTAGTGTAAAAAAAGCGAGGAGTGGTTTTTAAGATACTATTGGCACCATGCACCCTACGGTTTTTTTACACTAAAATACATTTTTTTTTACATTTTAGTTCGTATTTTCACAAAAGCGTGTTTTTTAAACTACATTACTTATTTTTAAAATTTTAAGTGTATTTTTATTCTCATATTATTGCATTGTCATCGGCCCTTGACCTTTGTGCAAATTTTAAAGTTAATCAGACACCTAGAAGTAAGTTAAAATGAAGTTAAGAGATTCCGTTACATACATACATACAGGTCAAGCTAATAAAAGCGTGTTAAAAAAGGTTGAAGCGCGCATGGCCCGGCGGTTAGCATAGAACGCAAACGATCTATGCAACTAAGCCAAACGGGCGCGGTCGGGTGTGAGATGGGTGACCGTTAGTGGCAAAAAAAAAATTTCATGCGCGTTTCCGTGCTCCGGCGGGCACGTTAAGCCGTCGGTCCCGGTTGTTGTCGATAGATAACAGTCGTTAAACCTTGTCGGAGGCCTTACGGGCGGTTCGAAAACATCCGACAGCGGGTTGGCCACTAACCCGCATCTCCACCAACCCGCATTGGAGCAGCGTGGTGGTAAGCTCCAGGCCTTCCCAATAATGGGGAGAGACCCGTGCCCAGCAGTGGGACGCAAAAAGGGTTGCGGCCAAAAAAGGTAGAGGTGTAGTAGGAGTGCCGTACCGGGCGTGCGCGACACGGAGCGCGCGGGAGTGGCTCGCGGCGTGGAGCGCGGCGTGGACGCGGCCGACAGCAGCGCGGGCGGCCGCCGCAGCCGCTGGCTCAGCGTGTTGGGCTCACCCGGCGCTGAACAGAAACGTGACACGTTCGTTACAAACACCATTAGTTAACAAAACCAAAAAATAATAATATTTATTCCATCTCAAGGATTGTACAGAGGAGTTTTGGCGAGAAGTCGAAAAAGACATATTGTGCTCTTGTATTAGAATAAATACGTATAGAATGAGTGTCTTGATACAAGCGCGCTGTCAAAATTGAAGCATTAAATAGATTCCTAAACCATCTGACAAACAAAATATTTTTATTTTGAGCAAATTAACTATAATATATAATTCTTCTGTGAGTGTGTATGTCACTGAACTCCTCCTTAACGGCTGGACAGATTTTAATGAATTTTTTTGTGTGTATTTAAATGGATTCGAGGATGGTTTAGATTCACAATTTGGGCCACTGGAAATGTTTTTTAATTATTTTTATTTTATTTATAAGTAAGTAGTTTTCCCATATAAATTGTTCCTGTCAAACGTTTGTATTTCGTGCCGTGCCGTTCTAAACTTTGACACATTCAGAATAACAGGACAGTTCGTATGTCATTATTTGTTTTATATTTTTATTTGATAGTAACATGAAGTCTCTTTAAGATAATAAGAAAACAAATCCTCTTTTATTACTTTTAAGGCAGGACAACGTCTGCGGGGTCCACTAGTTAACTATAAAATACTACAAAAGTTTGGTGCCATTAATGACACGAACCAACATGCTTCAATTTGGGCGTGCGAACTTGGTTTCTATAATGTAATTGTAATTATTCTAAGGCTCTTGTTTTATTTTTACTTAGTGTATTTTTGAGTTATATCGAATAAATTTTGATGGCATTTTGTTCGATATAGGTTAATTATAATGCACGAGTGTTGTAAATTAAAATAACAGTGCGAAAATAGGTTTTTTCAGCTTGCCCACAAAATTCCATTGGTCACGTTCTGGTAAAGAAGCCATCGCTTTACTTGAATGTCTGACTGACTTGACTTACTGATTACTGACGACTTTCTGACTTCACCTATTATTACTCGTTCTGTTTCGCCGAAACTGGCAAAGACGTGATGCAAAAATTATACTTGACGCTGGCATTATGCAGAGTTTACGATGCCATAATTAAAGAAAAAAAAGGATTGTACATAATATTTATCTGATCTTGGAGTCAACCGTTTTTAGGATTCCGTAACCAAATGGCAAAAAACGGAACCCTTATGGATTCGTGATGTCTGTCTGTCTGTCCGACCGTATGTCACAGCAACTTTTTCCCAAAACTATAAGAACTATATTGTTGAAACTCGATACGTAGATGTATTCTGTGAACCACATTAAGCTTTTCATACAAAAATAAAAAAGCAATAAATTTTGAGAGTTCCCCATACTTAGAACTAAAAATTAAAAAAAAATGATATTGAGGTTTCTAATATCATTTTTTCTAAACTGAATAGTTTGCGCGAGAGACACTTCCAAAGTGGTAAAATGTGTCCCCCCCCTGTAACTTCTAAAACAAGAGAATGATAAAACTAAAAAATATATATGATGTACATTACGATGCAAACTTCCACCGAAAATTGGTTTGAACGAGATCTAGTAAGTAGTTTTTTTTTAATACGTCATAAATCGTAAACCACAATTTTACCTTTCATTCAATCTTAATGCAATGATTTCTATAGATAACAAAGGCGATGATGTATTTCTGTTGCCGCTATTGTTATACAAATACTAAAAATAGAATAAAATAAATATTTAAGGGGGCAAAACACTTACGATAAACAACGAGGCAGGCGCTCGATTTGGCCTTGCCGAGGTGGTTGGAGGCCTCGCAGGTGTAGGTGCCCTCGTCTTCGGCAGTCACTTGCTTAATCTTCAAACGTGCCGTGCCCTCCTCGAACGAGGTCTCGAAATCGGGACAGTCGCGGATCCCCTGTAATAGATAAATAAGTCGCCTACGTTATAAGAGAAAAAAAAATTTAACTCTACAAAAGCTCATTGAAATCTCTCCTAATAGATATGGAGGTGAGAATTTCAAAAATGATTTCTACATAAAGAATGCCTAGAGTTGGTCTCTAAAAAATCCATACGATTCTATTTTATAGGGATGTTTGTTTGGACCGTAACAGAATTAGCCTTAGCTAATTATAGTGTCAATAAAAGGTTATGGAACGAACATTTTAATATATTGGTTGAATATAAAAACTTAAATTAAAAATTGACGACAACGGCCCACGTGGTGTAGTGGTTACCTGCCCATCGGAGGGTCCTGGCCCATCGGAGGGGTCGATAGCCGGCGAAGCAGAAATTTGAATGATAAGTTTAAAATTTTATTTCTTGTCTGGGTGTTTGTGTTTCTGTCTTTGTGTGTGTCCAGGGCACCCACGACACAGGGTATATCTACCCTACTGTGGGGCTATTTAAATAAATATATGCTGCCAAAAGTTGTTTTAAAACTTTATTGATCCAAAAAATGTGGTACAATAGGCGTGCTTAATGGCTGATTAACATTTATCCAATGGCCGGATCCAGCGTCGTTGCATGGATCAATGTAAATCGACCTTAATGTCTAATGGCATTATCTACCAGCATACTTTTTTTTGGTATCGAGGGGGGGGGGGACCTTCAAAATGTACCCAGCACATTGAGAGAGGACACCGGTTTATATGGGATTTGAACCTCACTAAAACCCCCGGGATCTCCAATGGAACGCATCGGTGTCCTCCACGCGCGACGCCCAGAATGGGCCCATCTTCTCGAGAGCGGATTTGCTCTCCTGCACCTTCAGATGCTTACGGCGACATGCGGCCACGCACACACCGCCGTCCTCTCCGGGGCTG
Source organism: Pyrgus malvae (assembly GCA_911387765.1). Taxonomy (NCBI): domain Eukaryota; kingdom Metazoa; phylum Arthropoda; class Insecta; order Lepidoptera; family Hesperiidae; genus Pyrgus; species Pyrgus malvae. The sequence goes on from OU426947.1 coordinate 27,562,996, forward strand.
CTGGCTGGACGGATTGAGCTCCCCTCTCACCGCCGGCAACCCCGGAAGCCCCCTTTTAGTCGCCTCTTACGATCAGACAGGGGATACCGTAGCTCTATTCTTAGTGTCGAAGCTACATGGAGTATCTACCAGCTTACCTAAGGGAGTACAGAGAGATTTGAAGGCGGTTAAAGTTTTTGCCAAAATCATATATCTACAACCAACTCCAATTTAGATATTTCTGTCATTTAATACTGGAAAAGTCTTAGCTTCTCTTTCTTGCTTCTCCGTAGTCGACCAACTCACCTCATTGTAATGGAGCCACTTGATGTAAGGCTCCGGGTTTCCGGACACGCGGCACTCGAACTCGATGGCATCTCCGTCGTAGCACAGTAGGTCAGTGAGCTCCTTGTCGAACCGGGGGATGACGTCCACGCGCCTTAAAACAATTTGTAAGTACATATATTGGCAAGTTACGGGAGAATATTGATCCAACTGGCAGGTAATAAACGTTTTCAGACTAAATCTGCAGTGACCTCCTAACACTAAACAATCCTTTTACGGTACTGAGAGGCATTAAATGTTATCTTTTTTAATAAATGTAATCCCTAACTTAAATATTATAAGCTTTCTTTCGCGATACATATAAAAACGACAACTAAATTAATATAAATAAATGTGTATTTATCAGTAATATATTAGCATTAAAATGCTGCATTTGGTATATTTATTCGCTGGCCAAAATTATACTGAGCATCTGGCAATGTCCGTTCTGAAAAAAAGGTTTGAACTGGGCTCTTTTTCATTGGAAACCGTAGTCTTAACCACTCGGCATCCCGCTGCTTAATAATAAGCAAACTTCAAATAATTATGTAAAGTAGAAACGATTACTCACCCGTATCTAACGTTGTGAGCGTCATCACTAGCAGTGATATCTGTAAAGAATTGAGACATTATAAAAAACTACAAGTAAGTTTTGTAACAGTAGAAAAGTCACAGATTTTGAATAGAAAGATTCCCTTAGAGTTTTGGCGGGAAGTCAAAAAGATATATTGTGCTCTTGTTTTATTTTTACTTTCTTGGTGTATTTGAGTTATATCGGATTAATTCTAGTGTTCGAGTGTTGTGAATTAAAAAATCAGTGCGAAAATATGTTTTTTCGACTTGCCTCCAAAATTCCATTGGTCTCGTTCTGGTAAAAAGCTATCGCTTTACTCGAATGTCATGACTGACTTCACTGACTGATTATTGACGACTTACTGATTTTACCTATTATTACTCGTCCAGTTCCACCGCAATTGGCAAAAACGTGATGAAAAAATTATATTTGACGCTGGCAATATGCAGAGTTTGCGATGCCATAATTGAAGAAAAAAAATATTCCCTTATATTTGAAACGATTTTAAATATGTGTTAGTGCGTTGTAATTTCATCGTTGACACCATATTATGCAACATACATATTTCTGGAGCTTATGTATAATTAGAATTTTGGAGAGAGGACCGTTATATGAATACTTCACCATCTCAAAGCACTCACCCTTGGCCAGGATCTGCAGGGATATGATGGCCTTGGCCTCGCCGTGCTCGTTTCGCGCCACCACCGAGTAGGTCCCGGTATAGTCCAGCTTAGCGTGAGGGATCTCGAATCGATATTCAGGTCCCGCACCTACTCGCTTGAAGTGATTCGCGTCACGGTAGTAGTCCGGCTGCGAAGAAAATATCAAGTTAAAAAAATATCGAAATAATTCAAGCCTAAATCTGTGTATGCATGGGTAGACCACAGAAGAACAGAACACAAACGTTTTTATTGAAGGTCCTTCAAGGTTCCCGTTCTGTTTTTAAGCTGATTAAAAGCGTCGTAGATTTGTATTGTTGTAGGCTATTTAGAGATCCGCAATTTGCAAACACCACTTGTAAGTTTGTATAAGATCTTAGGTAAAACAAAATTCACTTTTAGATTTAAGTTGGTTGCATAAGCCTAGGGCCAGATTTATTGGTCTGGAGGCCTCGGGGCAACAAAGGAGTGGAGAGTTCTTAGCCCAAACTATTTTTCAAATTTTTTTTTCTGTCAGTGATTTTACTGATTGCCTGATTGGAATGAACAAATTTTAATATAGATCGATGATTTCTGTTAATAGTTAACGTAATCATGTTTGTACAAAGTACCGTAAAACGCGAAAATAATATGAAAGGAAAAGTTTTTACTAGTGTGTCTGAATGTGAGTCTGAATTTAATTTTTTTTTCGAAGTCTCTATTGTGGGGGCCCCTCTTTTGTGGAGGCCCCGGGGCTGTAGCCCCGATTGCCCTCCCCTAAATCCGGCCCTGCACAAGCCTACGCGGATTTACGTACCTATTTTATTAAAATCTATCCATAAAGAGATAATGACATGGGAATTTCACAATAAATCGTTACCTTAAGGAAATCTCTCAGCCAATAAACATCGGGCTTAGGGTCTCCTATCACTTCACATTCGATGATCACGGTGTCGCCCTCGTAAGCTTCGCTGGAACGCGGCTTTCTTATAAACATAGGTTCTTTGGAGTACCTGCAAACACGTATATATTATTATTCAATGTCATTTGGTTAACTTTCCAAGTTGATTAGAAGGAAAGATTCTAATCTCCCCAAAATAACATTGATGGTCAGAATATACGTCACGATAATTTGCAGTTGGAATTCCTTTGCATACTTAAGCTTCGCTTAGCTATAAAAATGGTATTAGGTTCTTAATAATTGAAGTTATATTGCATGTATCTAATACCTACCTTTAAAAGAGCAATTCTTGTATATAACTACTCATATATTTTGAAACGGCTTGCACGATTTTTTTCAAATTTAGTATGCGGGGGGTTTCGGAGGCGATAAAGTAAGTCTATCTTGATTATTTCTTTTAGAAAATGTTGTTTTATCCGTGTTTTCAGGCATTGAAAAACAACTTAAGTAGGTATCATTAGAACACGACGGTAAATGTCAACATCTATAATGTTATAATAGCTCAGGTTGGAAACCAGCACACCCCAGTTCGAGTCCTGTCCGATTTTTCTTTTTTCTAAGTTCCTTTTTGAGATTAGACCAAGAAAATCAATTATGTTTATCCGAGCAAATTCTCGGTTACCCAGTCACTGATTGTTTATTTAGGAAATACATGTAGTAAACACTCCTGGCACTACATTTCACTGGCGTATTAATTTAGGTAACGGAAATGAGTTTAGTAGACCATATTTCTTAAAATCCTTTATTTTTAAATAAGAAATCCATCTAAAAGACACGTAACTTTGTCAAAATTATCTACGAATGAAAAGCAAAGTAATCTTCATGATTTTGTAATTTATAAACGTTACATTAGTCATAGTCCCACAGTAAGGTAATTAATACCCTTTGTCGTGGGTACCATGGACACATAGAAAGACAGGAACACAAATACCCAGACCGAGAACAGAAATTTAAACTCATCATTCAAATTTCGGTTTCGCCGGGAATCGAACCCGGGTCCTCTCGATTGGCAGTCCGGCATGGTAACCATTGCGCCACGCGGGTCGTAAAAGTTTATGCAGTAAGTTTTAATTTAACTTACGGAACATCTGGGCTGAAGACTACAGGTGGCGTAGCGGGCTTGTCTGCCGCGTGGTCTCCACCCACGACCTCGACTTTGCCGGACGTGGACGCCCGCCCGACTTCGTTCGACGCCGTACACGTGTAGACCCCCGCGTCCCTTCGAGTTATACTGGCCAGGGCTAGCTCGATCTGGCCGTCGTGGTCCAAGGTCATCACGGCGCGTCTGCTCGGCCGCAGTCGCACTCCGTCTCGGTACCACGTTACGCCTACTGATGGGTAGGCTTCTACCATTGCTGATATTCTGAGTTCTTCGCCTGAAAGGAAAGATTGCAATATTGGAATCCAGTATCGTGTTGGTTGCTTTTTATTAAATCATAAAGTATATAGGATATGATTATTTATGGAACAAAACATCGGGCAAACGGCCTCCACGGCTTTGCATGCACATACGCACTCGTTTGTCGAAATTTTCCATGACCATTTTGCATAAATGCGGCTGAATTTCGTTGATGCAGCGTTGAATCTCCTCCTTTAATGCCTGGGTTGTTATGGGCTTGTTGACATAGACATGCGATATCAAATTACCCCATAAAAAATCTAACGGTATTAAATCACACGATCTATGGGGCCAATTCTGATCACCGAATCGAGTTAGTACACTTTCTGGAAATGTCTCATGCAGTCACGTCACTGTTATGTAGGTACTGATGCTCGTGGTGGTGATATCGCGACATGATTACACAGTTCTTTCTGCCGAAATCGGATGATACTGATGTAGTCAATATGTGGTTTCAACAAGACGGTGCCACATGCCATTCAGCCCGTGAAACAATTCAATTACTGCAAGAGACATTTCCTGGACGTATATTCTTATACTTGACTATGATAACTTTATTTAGACGTGTGCTCGGACGCCTTGTCGACCACAATACTGCACCGTACACGCTTAAGGCCGATCTATAGCTTGTGGAAGTGCTTACCTTCATACAAACGGTAGAGCGGTTCAAGGCCGCAGCAGAACTCGGGCGCGACGTAGGCCCGGATGCCCTTGTCGACCACGAGGCTGCAACGGCAGCTCACGGCGCCGCTACTGTTCCGCGCCATGGCCTCGTACACGCCGCCGTCCTCCAGAGACGTGGGCGCGATCTCCAGCGTGTGGAAGTGCTCATCTTGAGACTTGTTGTGCCGACCTGCGCCAAACACCATTCATATTAGATGGTCACTCCTCATTCACGTATTTGTTACTGAATACAGGAAGATCAGACGGGCCTTAAGTGATTGCAGTTTGTGATGTGGATTTCTAAAGGTTGTAGCGACCATTTATCGCCGTGTGGTATGCATTTCTTTGTAGTACATTTTATAAACAAATGAATTTATAAAATAACCCAAGCTATATATGCTGAAGTGATTTTCTAATTTCAGCATATGTAGTTTTGGCAGTGGTCGTTGTTGAAGATGAATGAGAAGTTTTGTTTTTGAAAGAGATTGATTCAAAATAGGTACATAGCGCTAGCAAGGGAATTGGCAAATTTCAGACCATCATTGACAACCCAGACCTTCGTCTTCAAGCTGGGCAGAGATCTCCCATGAACAAAAACATACAGATGAAAGGGAAATGGGCGTAAAGAATACCAAGCGAAAGTGTTTTCCTTCAACGTGCCGAATTACACAGGTAACAAATGTTCTATCACTGAAAAATACATCGGAATCGAACCGAGATTAACCAGACTTGTAGGTCAAGGTCTTAACAGCTAGATTGTCACTGGTCCTTAACCTCGTCACACAACGACCGAACGATCTTACAAATAAATATTACGACGTCTTCAAACTTCACTTGACATTAAAATTTGTGAAACTATTTATTCACAATTACCACCAAACAACACGGCACTAAAGACGTTTATAGCCGATGGCACTTTAGAACACATTTTTGTACCACAGTTGTTGTAGCATGTATCGAATTGGCAACACGTAGCTGATAAATATAAATTGATTGCGCCGAGGCTTGGCACTGTTCGCAGAGTATTTTCAATATTGACATTTAAGTAAATAATACCAGTAAGGAGAATGATCCTAGTAAAGAATCTAGTAAAGATTAAATCAAGTATACAATATAAGAACAAAAGGTGCGTATTTGGTTTCAACGTTTCCGTTCACAACATTTCGATTTACACAATGAGCCTCGTGGACGACCTGATACTCAATAGAATAACGAAGAATTGAAGGCGATAGTGGAAGCAGATCTATCTCAAACTACTTCTGATTTAGCAACAGCCTTTGGCTGCAGTGACAAACCATATCCACTATAGTTTCTTGAGATCAGGCCAGACGATTACTGGAGACTAGTATTGCCAACAATTGCAAACAATAAAGGAAAAGCTCACTATTAAACAACCGAGACCCATGAAATGCTCTAGCCCACTGCTCCTTCAGGATAACGCTAGATCACACGCTGCACATCAAACGGTTGCCAAGTTAGAGGAGCTACGACTGAAACCTCTGCGTCACCCACCATGCTATCCAGATCTTGCCCCAACCGATTACAATTTTTTTTCAAAATTTGGATATCTTTTTGCAGGGAAAAAACTCAAATTGCTGAGGCAGTCAAAACCGCCTTCAAACAGTTCATAGACTCTCGCTCTCATGTTTTTTCCAAAGGGATCAATAATCTGCCTATAAAATGGCAGAGGTGTATCGATACCAACGGCGCATACTTCGATTGATTAAATAATAGATTCATTAAAAAAACTTGTTTCAATTTTGAAAACTTGAACAAACAATTTCATGTGTAAGGACCTAATAATTTAGGGTTATTTTGATTATAATTAAAGACTACAGTGACAATTCAACAACATCTGCTGTATATTGCAAAGCAAAATCTAGCTAGCCGAAATGTTACAACTTAATTATAGGAATTACTAGAAAAAAAAAATTTGTAGATATATGTTCGTAAATAGTAAATCAGTCAGACATAGAGTTTTTCAAGCGAATAATAAAAACAAATTGCTTACTATCGTACGCGAGTTCGTGGCCATCTTTGAACCACGTGACGACAGGGGCGGGGCTTCCGATCACTTGACAAGTGAGCCGCACAGGATACGTGGCCTGGACCCGCCGGTCTCGGAGGCGCATCGTGAACTGCGGAGGATACTCGCCTTCCACTCCTGCAGATCTCTCCCTGAGTAGGAGACAAAAACTGTTGTTATTTGCTAATCAATTCAAAAAGTTTACTATAAAATATTATAATTTTTTATCTTCATCCGTAAACCGTTATGAAAACAGCACCAACCAAACCGTTATGCAAAAGCAGGTAAAAATAGCGAGCTTCCATTGATTGATCTGCACATATTATAATGATCAATTAATTACCTTTTTAATTTAGCATCAGCTTCCCATACAAGTCTATCCGTAATCACAGCCATTCTCGCATAGGTGGACGCGCGACCATGCACGTTAGACGCTTCACAGCTGTATCGAGCTTCGTCCTCTATCTGGACATCTTTAATCGTCAAGCAGCAATCAAACCCGTTCAATAAAATCTTTATGCGATCGTCAACGTCCTCGATTTCGTGTCCATTCTTCATCCAAACGATTTCCGGGATAGGTTTTCCTTTAAAGCTGCAACTTAATTTAGCAGTTTCTCCCACTAGGACCTTTAACTGTCCCGGAAGTATTTCAGTGAATTCTGGTCTTTCCCCCGATAATCCGATAACAACCGGATTAGACGTCTGAACTGCCTCTCCCCACCCGTACCTATTTCTTGGGGTTACTCGGAAGTGATATTCTTCACCTTGCTTCAGGTTAAATACATCGAAAGAATTCAACGGTGTAATGCCTAATTCTATCCAACGGGCGCCTCCCTCTTTGCCCAAAAGCCAACTTTCGACTTTATATGCCAACACTGGTGCAGACGTCTGCTGATCTGACTTTTGCCACGCTAGGGAAACCCAATTGTTTCCTCCGTCCACTACGCTCGGTTCGCCCGGGATGCGATCAGGCACAGCTAAAAAACAAATATTGTTATCGCTTCGACAATGACCTCAAATATGTTTGATAAATTGCCAAGGTACGCTGAGCCAATTCAAATTGCTGCGACCTCTCGAATTTTTTTATTGATTACTAACAATAATAATTTAATTAAATGTTATGAAAAAATAAATGCATCGAATACTTACATTTATACCTTCTTTCGGTTACTGATACCGCTGTGTCATCTTGTGGGTATGTCCAATCCGAAATAAGATTTTCGGAAGAAGCTCTTTGTCTTATCTAAAAAATGTTATAGATACATTATAATTTACATATTATATATATTATTGAAGGCAGGTTTATGAGCTGAATTTTTTATAGCCATTGTAACATACCACAACTGTCACAAATGCTCTATCACAGCCGTATGCATTCCTTGCCAATATACAATAAGTGCCAGCGTCAGATACCACTGATCTTTTCAGCGTGAATTTAACGTAATCATCAGATGTCATTTTGCAAACACGCTGGCTGTTTGTAATGTCACGGATGCCTTTCATGAAGATGACTGTAAGAAACAATAATAGGCATATAAATTATAATATAAATTTAATTAGTTTCTTTTCTTGTATTTATGAATTTGTGTTTTATTCAAGTACCGCTTCAGGATACTAACCTTTTGGCTTTGGTTCTCCTTGTACTCTGAACGATATGTTTAAATCTTCACCAACGGAAATGAGAACATCTTTTTGAGGTCTACCTACTATAATTGCAGGCTTTCCTTCCAACTCGTTAGGTTGAACGACAGTTATGGCGGCATTCATATCTACATTGCCGTGACTGCTCCAAGCTCTACACGTATACAGACCAGATTCTTTCTCCGTCACATCTGCAAGAGCTAGTGTGTACAAACCGTGTTCCACAAAGGTTTGTGCATTTCGGTATATTTCTGTTACGGAACGTCCTTCTCGTAACCATTCGACTCTGGTAGGAGAACCCTTAATCTCTACTTGTAAACCAATAGTTCCACCTCTCGTGACCTTATAATCAGCTAGTACATTGGTAAAGTGAGGACGTCTGGATTCCATGGCTTGCCGATTAAATCGTGACTTCTCTATAGTTGCTAGATTGGGTCCTAAACGACTTTCTCTGCCTGCAACATAACGTTTATTATGAAACTAAAAATATTGTGATATATGATATACCTAATAATAAATTTAGACCATAAATATATAACTTTTACCAGTAAAATTGACAACGTGTGTTATTTGATCTGACCACATGGAGTTCTCCGCTTTGCAAGTGTATTTTCCACTATCTGCTATGGTAGGGGCACTTATTGCTAATCTGCATACACCATCAGCGAGATAGTAAGCTTGATACCGTTCATCCGAGCTTATAAGACGACCATCCTTGAACCAGGTTATTGTTGGTAAAGGCTGGCCTCGGATTCGACATTCCAGAACTAGTTCATTTTCAGCCAAATGATATGTATCTGTAATAAAGAAATAATGTTACAATATATGAAATAAACAAATTAATGTAACATGAAAACATACAAACGAAAGAATACAGACCTCGAATTGATCGGGTAAATGTTGGAGGAATGGGTGATGCCTCGAAACTGGGATAAACTTTCAAATTCGCCGAAGTGCTAACTGATCCATTTTCGTTTTGCACGGTACAAGTATACTCAGCGGAATCACTCGGAACTGCATTGAGCACCTCTAACGTTATTAAGCCGTCTACAAATTTCGTTCTATATTTTAATTTATTGTCCAATAAGACACCATTTTTGTACCAGGTAATCATAGGGTCAATCGAAGATAAAACACTACATGTAAGTTTTACCCTTGAAGCTTCGACAGCAGTTCTATCCGTAAGATATGTGGAGAATACAGGTTTCCGTTTATGGTCTCGTGATGTACCAACACGTTTATCAGGGGCACTTTTTGCTTCACTGAGGGCTTTAGATCTCTGTCTCATGTCTATTCTTTTTTCTACTGATTCGGAGCTTCTGCCCATCTCTAATTGATGGGGCGTCGTAGATCTTAACTGCGCTTGATACACAAGAGATTGGGCCTTATAAGTAGTGGGAATTTTGCTAGAGCTATCTAGATCCAACGAAAGGTACTTATTGTTCTCATCATATTTTTTTTCGATGTATCCAGGTGGTTTATACATTTCTAGGTCAATATTATTATTGTTGTAATTTACAAAGTGACTTTTTTCTTTACGGTCATGTTTTAAATCACTTATAGAAGATATATCTATTTCACCAACCTTATATTTCTCTACTGAGCCATTTATTTTTGTCGACTTATTTGAATCCCCTTCGGTTCTGTAACCTTCTTCATCTTCGATATAAAGAGAATCTTTTTTTGATTTTTTCATTCCATCTTCGTACTTCTTTAAGTTTTTGTCGTCTTCTTTTTGTGCTTTTTTATTATTTACACTTTCAGATTCGGAATAGTCCTCTATAAGTTTTAGTCCAGATTTTGTTAGATTTTCTTCTTTTGAGAGCCTTGCATACATTGCATCTACTTTATCATTTTGGTTTAATTCTACTACTTCTTTATCAAGACGCTTTTTCCTTATTTCTTTTTCATGATAGAATTCTTTATCGGGTTTTTCTTTTTGTTCAGAATATTTTTGAACCATATGATCTTTGTCTTCAGTTTTCGATTCTACGCATGTACGCCGTGCTATTTCTTCTTCTTTTAATTGTAAATCAGCAGCTGACTCTATATCTTTTTGTACGCTTATTTGTTCTTCAGAACGTTTTTTGTCTTTGTCTTGTTTCTTTTTCGATGACCGCCGCTTCTTTCCTTCTTTTTCTTTATTTAGAGCATCTGACTCTTTTTCTTTGTGTAACCCAGTATCTTCATCGGATATCTTGACGCAAACATTCTTCTCATGGTCTTTACTTTCTTCCTCTAATTTTTCCACCTGTTTCTTTTGTTTGACATCTGCCACCTCGTCTTTATTTAATAAATTCACTTCTTGATAAATAAATTTCGTCTCCGCATCTCGCTCTTCTTCTTCCTGACTTTGGTTTTCTACTCCTGACTTCTTTTTAGAATCAGCCTCTTCTTTTTCTGTTGTTAATCTTAATTCTTCATGGTGATCTTTCATCTTAGCTTCTTGCTTTTCTTTTTCTAGACGTTGTTTTTCTAACTCGTCCTTTTGTTTAGCCTCAGATATTTGTTTTTCTTTTTGCAGGTTCGCTTCTTCATCAATACGTTGCTTTTCGGCTTCTTGCTTTTCTTTTTCAAGCCGTTGTTTATCTTCTTCTGACTTCTTTTTGGCGTCGGCTTCTTTCTCTTTTTGCAATTTCACTTCTTCGTCAATACGTTTCTTTTCAGCGTCTTGCTTTTCCTTTTCTAGACGTTGTTTTTCTTCTTCTGCTGCTTTTTGTTTGGCCTCAGAATCTTGTTTTTCTTTTTGCAGTCTCACTTCTTCGTCAAGACGTTTCTTCTCTTTTCGTTTCTTATCTTTTTCTAGTATTCTTTTGGCCTCGGTTTCTTCTTTCTCTTTTTGCGATTTGGCTTCCTCATTATTACGTTTCTTTTCGGCTTCTAGCTTTTCCTTTTCTAGACGTTGTTTTTCAACTTCTGCCTTTTGTTTGGTTTCCGTTTCTTCTTTTTCTTTTTGCAATCTTGTCTCTTCATCAACACGTTTCTCTTTCGCTTCTTGCTTTTCTTTTTCTAAACGTTGTTTTTCTTCATCTTCTTTCTGTTTGGCGTCGGCTTCTTTTTCTTTTTGCACTCTCGCTTCTTCATCAATACGTTTCCTCTTTGTTTCTTGCTTTTCTTTTTCTAGTTTTTCTTCCTCAGCCTTCTTTTTGGTCTCAGCTGTTTCTTTCTCTTTTTGTAGTTTCGCGTCTTCATCAACACGATTATTTTCGGCTTCTTGCTTTTCATTTTGAAGCAGTTGTTTTTCTTCTTCTGCCTTCTTTTTGGCATCGGCTTCTTCTGTCTCTTTTTGCAATTTCACTTCTTCGCCAATACGTTTCTTTTCAGAATCTTGCTTTTCCTTTTCTAAACGTTGTTTTTCTTCTTTTGTTTTTTGTCTGGCCTCAAAATCATCTTTTTCTTTTTGCAGTCTCACTTCTTCATCAAGACGTTTTTTCTCTTTTTGTTGCTGTTCCTCTTCTAAATTTTCTTCTTCTGCCTTCTTTTTAGAGTCAGATTCTTTCTCTTTTTGCAATCTAAACTTTTCATCGTGACGTTTCTTCTCTGTTTCTTGCTTTTCATTTTCTACCCGTAGTTTTTCTTGTTCTACCTTTTGCTTAACCTCAGATTCTTTTTCCTTTTGTAGTCTCGCTTCCGCTTCAATATGCTTTTCTTTTTCCAGTTTTTCTTCTTCAATCTTTTTGGCGACGGCTTCTTCTTCTTCTTTTTGTAATTTCGATTCTTTATCATGACGTTTCTTCTCTGCTTCTTGCTTTTCTTTTTCTAGTTCTTCTTGTTCCACCTCCTTTTTAGCCTTTGCTTCTTCTTTCTCCTTTTGTGATTTCGCTGCTTCCTCATAACGTTTCTTATCTAAGTCTTGCTTATCTTTTTCTGGATTTTCTTCTTCTGCCTTCTTTTTAGTGTCAACGTCTTCCTTATCTTTTTGCAATGTTGCCTCTTCATCGTGACGTTTCTTTTCTGCTTCTTGCTTTTCTTTTTCTACCCGTAGATTTTCTTCTTCTGCCTTCTTATTCGACTCGGCTTCTATCTTTTTTTGCAATTTCGCTTCTTCCTCATAAAGTTTCTTCTCTACGTCTTGCTTTTCTTTTTCGAGTATTTCTTCTTCTGACTTCTTTTTAGCGTCAGCGTCTTCCCTATCTTTTTGCAATGTTGCTTCTTCATCGTGACGTTTCTTTTCTGCTTCTTGCTTTTCTTTTTCTACCCGTAGATTTTCTTCTTCTGCCTTTTTATTAGACTCAGCTTCTTCTATCTTTTTTTGCAATTTCGCTTCTTCATCATGCCGTTTCTTCTCTGCTTCTTGCTTTTCTTTTTCAAGTTTTTCTTCTTCAGCCTTCTTTTTGGCGTTAGCGTCTTCTTTCTCTTTTTGCAATCTTGCCTCTTCATCGTGACTTTTCTTTTCTGCTTCTTGCTTTTCTTTTTCTACTCGTAGAATTTCTTCTTCTGTCTTCTTATTAGCCTCAGCTTCTATCACTTTTTGCAATTTTGCTTCTTCTTCATGCTGTTTCTTATCTGCTTCTTGCTTTTCGTTTTCTAGTTTTTCTTCTTCTGCCTTCTTTTTGGCCTCAGCATCTTTCTCCTTACGAGATTTGGCTTCCTCATCAATACGTTTCCTCCCTACTTCTTGCTTTTCTTTTTCTTCTTCTGACTTCTTTTTAGCGTTCGCGTCTTCTTTCTCTTTTTCCAATCTTGACTCTTCATCACGCCGTCCCTTCTCTGCTTCTTGTTTTTCTTTTTCAACCCGAAGTTTTTCTTCTTCTGCCTCTTTTTTTGCCTCAGCTTCTTCTTTTCCTTTTTGCAATTTCGTGTTTTCATCATCACGTTTCTTATCAGCTTCTTGATTTTCTTTTTCTAGTTTTTCTTCCTCTGCCTTCTTTTTAGCGTCAGCGTGTTCTTTCTCTTTTTCCAATCTTGCCTCTTCATCGCGACGTTTCTTCTCTATCCGAAGTATTTCTTCTTCAGCCTTATTTTGTGCCTCGGCTTCTTCTTCGTCTTTTTGGAATATCGCTTCTTCATCATGATGTTTCCTTTCTACTTGCTTTTCTTTTTCTAGTTTTTCTTCTTCAGCCATCTTTTTGGCCCCGGCTTCTTCTTTCTCTTTCAGCGATTTTGCTTCCTCATCAATACGCTTTATATCGGTTTCTTGCGTTTCTTTTTCTAGACGTTTCTTTTCTTTTTCTGCCTTCTTTTTGGCCTTGACTTCTTTTTTCTCTTGCAATTGAGCTTCTTTATCAATACGTTTAATTTCGGCTTCTAGCTTTTCTTTTTCTACACGTTTTTCAACTTCTGATTCTTGTTTGGCTTCCGTTTCTTCTTTTTCTTTTTGCAAACTTGTCTCTTCATCAACACGTTTCTCTTGCGCTTCTTGTTTCCCTTCTTCTAGATGTTGTTTTTCTTCATCTTCTTTTTGTTTGGCGTCGTCTTCTTTCTCTATTTGCATTCTCGCTTTATTTTCAAAACGTTTCTTCTCTGCTTCTTGATTTTCTTGTTCTAGAAGTAACTTTACATCTGCTTTTAGTTTGGCCTCTGAATCTTCCTTTTCTTTTTGCAATCGTGCTTCCTCATCAAGATATTTCTTCTCTGCTACTTGCTTTTCCTTTTCTACCCGAAGTATTTCTTCTTCAAGCTTCTTCTGTGCCTCGGCTTCTTCTTTGTCTTTTTGGAATTTCGCTTCTTCATCATGATGTTTCCTTTCTATTTGCTTTTCTTTTTCTAGTTTTTCTTCTTCAGCCATCTTTTTGGTCCCGGCTTCTTCTTTCTCTTTCAGCGATTTTGCTTCCTCATCAATACGCTTTATATCGGTTTCTTGCGTTTCTTTTTCTAGACGTTTCTTTTCTTTTTCTGCCTTCTTTTTGGCCTTGACTTCTTTTTTCTCTTGCAATTTAGCTTCTTCATCAATACATTTAATTTCAGCTTCTAGTTTCTCTTTTTCTACACATTTCTCAACTTCTGATTCTTCTTTGGCTTCCGTCTCTACTTTTTCTTTTTGCAAACTTGTATCTTCATCAACACGTTTCTCTTGCGCTTCTTGTTTCCCTTCTTCTAGACGTTGTTTTTCTTCATCTTCTTTTTGTTTGGCGTCGTCTTCTTTCTCTATTTGCAGTCTCGCTTTATTTTCAAAACGGTTCTTCTCTGCATCTTGATTTTCTTGTTCTATAAGTAACTTTGCATCTGATTTTAGTTTGGCCTCAGAATCTTCCTTTTCTTTTTGCAATCGTGCTTCCTCATCAAGATGTTTCTTCTCTGCTACTTGCTTTTCTTTTTCTAGTTTTTCTTCTTCTGCCTTCTTTATGGTGTCAGCTTCTGCTTTTTCTTTTTGTAATCTTCCTTGTTTTTCTACCCGTAGTTTTTCATCTTCTGCCTTTTGCTTAGCCTCAGATACTTCTTTTTCTTTTTGCAGTTTGGTTTCTTCATCAACCTTTTTGTCTTCATGTTTTTCTATTTCTGAACGTTGTTCTTGTTCATCTGTCTTTTGTTGAGTTTCAATTTCTTCAATATCTTTTTGCACCCTGGTCTCTTCATCTAAACGTTTCTTTTCAGCTTCTTGTGTTTCATTTTCTAGACGTTGAGTCTCTTCTTCTGACTTTTGTTCAGCCCCGGTTTCTTCTCTTTCCTTTTGTAATTTTGCTTCTTCATCGAAACTACCTTTCTCCGCTCCTTGATTTTCTTTTTGAAGGTTTAGTTTTTCTTCTTCTATTTTTTGTTTAGCGGCAGTTTCATCTTTTTCTTTCTGCAATTTTGCTTCTTCATCAAGCAGTCTCTTCTCCACTTCTTTCATTTCTTGTTCTAGCCGTGGCTTCTCTTCTTCTGCTGTTTGTTTCGACTCGAATTCTTCCTTTTCTTTTTGTGGTCTGGCTACATCATCAAGACTTTCCTCATCTGCTTGTTGCTTTTCTTTTTCTAGTTTTTCTTCTGCTGCCTTCTTTTTAAAGTCAGCACCTTCTTTTTCGTTTCGCAATACTGCTTCTTCATCAAGGCATTTGTTTTTTGTTTCTTGCGATTCCTTTAGAAGTCCAAGTTTTTCTTCTTTCGATTTCTGTTCGGCACTATCTCCTTTTTCTTCTTCTCGCAATCTTGCTTCTTCATCATTTCGTTTTCTATCCATTTCGCACTTTTCTTTATCTATGCATAATGTATCTTCATCCTCTCTTTGTTTCATTTCTTTCTGGTTCTCACCATCAATTTTATCTTTCTTTAAGTTTTCGGTTCTACTTTGTTTGGCTTCTACTGCTTCTTTTATTTTTTGTCTTCCTTCATTTTCGAGGGAATATTTCATATTTGCATCTATTATCTCTTTCCCTAGATCTTTTTCTTCTGGCTTCTGTTTTGCATTAAATATCTCTTCCCTTTTTTGTAATATTGTTGCCTCATCAATACATTTTGATACATTATCTTCAATTTCTTTTTCTGTTTGCTTAACAGCAACTCCCTCTTTATCTATACCTAATTTTGCTTCTTTGTCAAGACGTTCTGGGATACCAGTTTTTGTTTCTTTTTCAAGTTGGTCATTTTCTACTTCCTCCTTTTGCTTAGCATCTGCTACCTCTTTTTCAATTTGTAATATTCCTTCCATATCATACAGTTCCTTGTCAGCACCCTGATCTTTTTCAGATTTTTCATCATCCTTCTTTTCTTTAGTGTCCGTTGCCTCGTTTAGTTTTTGTGATTTTCTGTCTTCATCAAGATGTTCTTTTTTATCTTCCTCCTTTTCTGTCTCTAACTTTCTTTCTTTGTCTTTGGCCTGTAGTCCCCCCTCTTCTGTCTCTTTTTCTTTTCGTACATTACTTTCTTCTTCAATGAATTTCTTTTCAACAACATCCTCTACTCTTTCTTCAACTAAATTTGTTTTTTCTTCCTCTTTCTTTGATTTACAATCTTGTTTTTCCTTTTCAAATATTTCTGTCTCCTTGTCTTTTTGTGATTTCGCATCTTCTACAAGAAGTTCCTTTTCAATACCTTGCCTCTGTTTTTTTAGTTTTGCGATTTGCTCTTCATCCTTAATTTTTGTTTCTTTCGTCTCTTGTTCTAATTCAAGCTTTTCTTTTTTGTCCTGCGATTCAGCATCTACTATATCTTTTTCCTTTTGTAATGTTGTCTTTTCGTCAATATGTTTCTTATCATCTAGTTTATTTTCTCCATCTTTTAAATTTTCTTGCGTTTCTAATGATGTGGATTTATGTTGCTCCATTTCCTTATGTGATATGACATTTTTATCTAATTCTTTCATCTCGACATCTCGCGATTCTTTTTTTAGAACGTCTTCTTCTAGCATTTGTTTAACATCTGGTGTCCCGGACTCGTTCAGAACAATCGTATCAAGTCCTAGTTTTTCTTGTTCTACTTCGTTCTTTGCTGTGATTGCATTTGCCTTTTCGGAAAGTTTCTTTTCAGATTCAAATTCTGCATGTTGTTGTTTACTTATTTCGGTTCTTTCAGTCTCTTTTTTACCTTGTAAGAGCGTTTCATCTATCAGATTGTTTTCTTGATTAAGTGTATCTTTTTTGTTTTCATCAGATTGGAGTATTTCTTTCTCTTGTACTATATCTTGTTCTTGTTGCGAAGTTGCTGTCTCATACAGACGTTCATTTTCTTTTTTGATTAGGTCGTTTTCAGCTGCTTTGGCATCTGTGTGCTTGTCTAGTTTTTGTGTAGATTGAACTACTTCTTCCTGTAATTTTTCTTCTACTCCTTGTTCTTCACTTCGCGTTTTTTCTTCTTCTTTTAGTTTTTCATCTTTTGTCTCTTCTGTTGTCACGTTATCTTTACATAACTGTTTTTCTTCGTCACGACTCACCACTTTCCTTTGCTCCTGTGTTTCTACCTCTTTTGTCTTATTTTCTGTTTCTCTTCCCTCATCTTTCCCGGCAGTAAATTCAGAAAATTGCATGTCAGTTTCGGCTTCTGAGGCTTTCAGTACATTTTCTTGAATCTCATCAAGATGCACTGTTTCTTCATCATCATGTGTCTCTTTATATTCTTTTGCTTGTTGGTCAGAATCTTCCAATTTTGTTTGAATTTGTAAGGTTTCCTGTTGGTCTTCGCTCTGACTTTCGACTTCTACTTTGCCTTCATCCAAAACTTTTATTTCTTTTTCTGTTTCGAGCGGTGGTTCCATTTTCCTAACATCCTTTTCCGCTTCACCAGCTTCAACGGTTTCGTCAGATTCTTTCGCTAATTCTGTTTGTTCTTGAACGAAAACATCTAATTTGCCTACCTCCGTCACCTTAATATCTTTTTTTGGTTGAGGTATTTCAAGACCTTTGGAATTAGTTTTGAGGGTATCCGATTCCTCAATATCTTCCTCCTTCAGGTTCTTTGTAGATTCACTGTCTTCCAAATCAGGTTTTTCAATTCCAGATTGTTCCAAATTTTCAATGATATTGATACGTTCTTCTTCACCTAATTCAATATCTTCTGATATTTCTCTTTCTTCTGTATCGGTTTTTATTTGATCTTCTACATATTTTCTAATGGCGTTTGTCAATTGCACAAGTTCTTCAGAAATCATTTTGAAAAGTGGAATCTTTTCTTTTACTTCTATTGTCGTACGTGTCTGTATGCTGTCATTGCTTTCTTTAACTTTTTCTAATACCTTATATACCTTGTCGCTCATTTCAGGATACGAATCAATGACATTTGACAGAAGTACCTCATTTAATTCCTTAGAGAGTTCATCAATAATTATTTTAGTAATTGCTGCATCACTCGGTATCCTTGCTGTTTTATCGAAATTCACATAAAATTTAATATCCTCAAAGTGATTCAAAACCTGTCTTAGAACTTTTCTGAGATGTTTCCAATTACATTTTTTATCATGTTCAAATAAAAATGATATATTTTTCAAGGATCGCAAAAAACTTTCTGATGGTTTTGCGTAATTTTCATACATGTATTCTTTTTGTATACTAGATAGAGTACTTCTCATATTTGAAATATTTTCATACACGGTATGAACAGCAACGACTATGCTATCTTTGACATCCAAGACGGAAGTAGTAGCTGCTTCAATATCCTTCTCTAAAGCAAATATTTGCTCTTCCATTTGATCAAGAGTCTGAATCACCTCAACTCCATTATTTATCAGGCTACATGCATCCCCACGGAAATTCGATGACAATATTTTCAGAGTATCTTTTAAGAGTTTGAGTTTGGATATAACATTCATCAGTTGGCCATCACTGTCAGCCTTAGATGCATCATCTAATAATTTTATTGTTTGTTCTGTTGACACAAAACATTTCTGAAGCATTTCTTTTGAGTTCTTCTCTTTTGGCGGATTAGTTACTTGATCTTTTATATCACTCATATTATTCACCAACAACTGCAAAGTAGCACAGGCATCTTTTAGCAGCTCAGGAGGACTATTTTCATCTATTTGAAGTTGAACACTTCTCACACTGCACTCTAAGTCTTCTAGAGTTTCATTGAGAGTGTCATTAACTGTTTCGTCAAAATCACATTTCAGTTTGATTATAACAGTTTGAACTTCGTCAAGGACATTTCTTAATAATTCTGTGTCATCTACATCTGCAGAAGATAAATTAACTTGGTTAGTAACTTCTGATAACAGGGTTTCCAATTTATTTATCGAGTCAATATCTTCCATATCAGGACATTGATCTGAAAAAAATATGTAGGTATGTTAGATATTAGAACAATTTCTTCTGTAAATTCCATTACTCAGATTTTATGTGAAAAATGTATACGTGTTTACAGGCATATTCGAGAAATTGAAAAATCCTTTAAAAATATACTCAATTTGGTCATAGTTATTTGCAAAGAGTTTTACAATTCATGTCCATAAACGTGTAAATTTTTCATTAGATATCTTAATAATGTACATGCGTAAATTACCTGTTATTTCTTCTTTGTGTTCTTTAATTGATGACTTCTCTGGTGCAGTTCTTATGTCAAGAGTTTGTGTTTTTACCTCGTCTTTTGTAACTTTTTCCGGAACCTCTACAGCTAACATTTGTTCATCTTGCGGGATTGGAATGTTTTGATTAGAATCTTCCATTTGTGAAACTTCGTCATCCTTCAAATCGATCTGTTTACTTATTTGCACAATAAGCGGAGAAGAAGTGATAAAAACAATATCAGCTTGAAGATTCTGAACAACTTCAGCAAATCGATCAAGAGATTTTTCACCAATAACTGCTTTAAGTTCTTCAGCTTTACTTAAGGTTAATTCATGAAGAACATCTAATTCCTCCTGTAAATGTAAAACAATTTCTTTCTGTGCCGCATACTCTTCATTTTGCAGTAGTGAAACCGATTCCATTGGCAATACTTCTAAAGCTATAATATTGTCATGTAATTCGTTTGCAACATTAAGAGATTCTTCAAGTTTTGTATAATCTGAGATCGTGCCCAAGTTAGCAATAGTTTTTATTACATCTTCACTTAAATATTCCTTTATATGTTGCACCAGTGCGCCTGAAAGCAAAAAGTATACATAAATTATTTGTTGATGTTACCACTTAAAATATCTTAATTATATCTAATAACTAATAACTAAAATATTTACCGATCGATAAAGTTGTTGGCGACGCTTCTTCTGTTGTAACTGCGTTAATATCCTCAATTTGCCCAAATTCTATTGCAATATCTTTTTCATCGCGTTCGATGACAGACGTTTCAGTAATATTTGCCTGCTCAAGTTTTTCTGCATTTAATGTGGAAGCATCATATTTTGTCACATCGTTTTCCCCCAAGTTTTCTGCCTTTTCTAAATATGGTGATATTTCATCTTCAGATTCTGTCAATGTTTTTACATCTAAATCCAAGGTTTCCGTTTTCTGCGGTGCTTCTGTTAGCACCTCACTTAATTCTTCCGTTGAAACTTCATCGGCAACTACACTTTTTTCAATCTTTTCTCGTTTTTCTGGTGCTTTTTCTTGTTTTTCTACTGCATCAGATATTCTGCTTTCAGTTAATTGAATTTGTTCTGTAGTACTATCAGAAGGTGCAACAATAGCTACTTGTATGCTGGTAATTGCTAACAAGTCAGCCTGTAATGTTGCTACAACTTCCATTACATGTCTACGTTTGTAGTCATCGAAGGAAGGTGCCATTTCCAAAACACTGTCTAGTGCTTGTTCTTGTATCGAAGATAGGGCTCTGTGTAACTTATTCATTAATAAATCTTGGTGTGAGCTTAATTTTATTTCAGTATCTGTTTCTACTGTGACTTTGGTGACACTATCAATACTTTCACGCAACTCTTTTGCAATTTTCGCTGTTTCTAAGAAATCGCAAATTTTGAGAATTGCTGATTCTTCTTCAATTATTTCCACAAACTCTATGTATTGATCGATGTGCTGCAAAAGGGCTTCAGCTTTATCTGGAAAATATAAATGGCATTATTTTTGTCAGTGATTCAGAACTTTGCCAATGCTAGACTACTTGAATGATTTTTATTGACAGTTTCCTATTTTAGTATAAAATATTTCGTGAGTTTCCTATTTATTAGATAAATTTAGTACGTGTGGTATTAGTTGAACAGTCATTTTAAACCACTACAATAAGTCAATGACCCTAATTGAACTAGACTCATACACGTATCTAGACTAGAGACAGCATTGTCTCAAAGACTATGACCATACTGCATAACAAAAAGACTACACAAAAAGAAACAGTATTTAATAAAAGCAACTGGATATAGTTGTAGCAATAGTAGCGATAGTAGCAACCTTGCCTAACAAATAAGCAAATGCCGACACCGAACACTGCGGGTTCTCTGACATTGAAATTTCGGTAATAGAAAGAGACCTGTTGCTGTTTGTAGAGCAAAATATACAAATAAAAAAAACTATTGAACGACTCACCTTTGGAAACTGTAATTTGAGATTCAACGATCCCTTTTTCTTTGACCAAGTGCAGCGATTTTTCAATTTCTTCAAGAGGTGAAGTAATCTGCTTAACTACATCCGCCGGCCCCGGGACAGATTGAATGCTTTCCTGTATTGTCTGGAACTCACTGTCAAGAGTCTCAATAAGCGATAAATCAGCTTCCTCCAAGACAGGTTTTTCCGATTCTATAATTTGTAAAACGTTTTTGTGTATATCAGTCAACACTTGTACGTACGATTCTGTAGAAGTCACATCAACCGATACAGATTCCTCGTCTACACCAGATGAAATCTGTTCCTGGATAGATACCAACTGGTCCCGAAGACCTTGAAGAGGTTGCACCATTTCAAGTAGTATAGACTGTAATGTAACTCCATCAGGACTTATTATATCTTCATTAATTGTTGTTTCATCTGCGTCATTAATTAACTGCTCATTCAAAATAGTTGAGCATTCTGCTAAACATTTAAGAATAAGTATCATTTTACTTTGTCCTGTTACGTCCTTATAGTCTTGATGTTTCTGTGAACAAGACAATACCTTCTCGATAACTTGTTTTTGATCTTCATTATCTGACTTTAACATTTGTTCCTCAAGCACAGCGAAAAAATTATCTACTTGTTCAATAACAGTATTTTTTTCAACAGCCAAGATACTTGATATTTCGGAACATTGTAACTCATTAACGATAGCTGTTTGTAGGGTACCGAAATGAGGACAGATATATTCTACAAGCTTTACAAATTGTTGCTCTAAGTCTGTAGGAATTTTGTTATTCTTTGTCACATCTCTTATGGTTTTAGTGTTGTTCTCGAGCATTCGCATGGGCGATTCAATCAATACTTTTGACTGTAAATTCACTATCTTAATAAGTGATTTTTCGATGTCCTTCATTGATATATCAAGGTTTAACATAAAATCTGATAAAAGGTCTTTTATATCTTTAGGCACAAATAGTTGAGATCGTTTTTCATTGAAGTCATTAATAATACTCCGCAGAAAACTAAACTCTTGAAGTAGTCTTATTATTTTTTTATGTGTCGGACGCTTTTTTATCAAGCATCTTAAAATAGAAAACTCTAGTTTACATGTTTTGAAAAAGTCTTCTAATATCATTAAATCTGCAGTTGGAGTCTTTCCGCCTGCATCTTGAACAACGTTTGCAGCGTGATTTACTAAATCATCAATATTATTGAGTGACTCCGACTCTATTTCAACAGCTAGCTGTGGTGAAATACATGACTCAATATCAGATGCACGGGATAAGTCCACAAAATGAAATTGTTCTAAAACAGCAATCTTATTCTCTAGTTCTTGCACAGACTCAATTAATTTGATTTCTTGTGCGATCGTTTCACTTGGTTGTGGTGTAGATTTAATAAGCTCATCTTGAACTAATAACAATTCTGCGTATAAGTTTTCAGTCAAAGATTTTACTTCTCTTACATTAATATCGGGCATGTTTGTAGCTTCCAAAAAGTTGTTTAATTTTTGTTTGAAAGAGGAAACTTCTGGGCTTATACAAGTAAGGATCCCTTCTGAATCTTGAAAAATTATATTCAAATCGATGCACATTTTTTTTATTAAATCAATGTTACTTGATATTTCTATCATTTCTTCAGTAGTTTCTATAGCCGGTATAATAACGTTTAGACATCTTTCTAAATGATCTTTGAATTCAGTAATCTTTTCAATGGCGGAATGTATTTTTTCTGAAGGAATTTTAAGAAAACTTTCATATATTGGAATGTCACTTGTAGCTACAACAGATAAGCTTTGTCGCAGATCCTGTATAGGCTCTGCCATTTCTATTAACTTTGAAGTATTCAATGAATCCAGGAGCTCATTAGAATTTTCCATTTGCATTGGATGGAAAATTTCTTGTACGGCTTCGTTTAATTCTCCCAGGCTTACAGCTACTGATTTTAAGCTAGTATAGTCGCTATTTTCAGATAAACTCTCTAAGAATTCAATAATATCTGGTGCTTGCATCAATTCTACATGTTCATGTAATGCTTGTAAAGTTTCAGCCGTCGCCAGTTCTGGCTGATGAGGCTTTAATGTTTCTGCTAATTGTTCTGGTAAAACCTCTTCAGTTGTTGGCAAAACTAGATGATCGACAGGCATAATTTCAGTGGTTGTTTTTATTCCAGAAACATCTTCTAACGTTGACATCTCGTCAGCGGTTTCAACACCGGACTGTTCTTGAATTAGAACGATACAATTTTGTAAATTTTGTACGACATTTGCCATTTTACTTGATAATTCATATGGCAAAATGTCTTCACCACATTGAGAAATAACTTCGTGCTGTAAGGTTTCTATTGTGGTTTGTAATTCTTGAAGAGACTGGGCATATGTCATTGCAATGGTTGAATTCTCTGTAAGGCTTTTTACATTTTCTATAAGAGTTTGATTTAAAACTGCAATATTCTGATTTAATTCAAAAAGCGGCTCAGCCAGTGTATTCGTTAAAGAAACATCCGAAATTTCAGAAACACGATCTTCTCTTTCAATATCAACTGCAATCATTGATGCAACTTTTTGCTTTAAATCTACTAAATTAGGCTGAATGCTTTCGAAAACAGGCGTTAAAGCTGATTTTAAATCATTCACATGTTCTTCAGTAACTACTTTAGTTATAGCCGCAATTGAGTGATTGATGCTTTCTAACACTGTACGGGCCTTCAGTTCTTCTTTTTTGGTAAGAGCTAAATCTTGAATGCGCTCCGATTCAGTTTTTAAGCTAATTTCGTCAGCTATACTTATATTATCAAGCAAATTAATTTGAATATCTTCAATATTACTTAAAATGGCACAGTTCAATTCAGGTTCAAAAAGATTTTGAATAAATTGATTTTGTACTATTTTGAGTGTATTATTTATACTAGTAAGTGTAAAAATATCATGTAATTCAATATTCTTTACTGAACTATTTACTCTATTAATGGAATCGCATATTTCCATAAAAGCGAAGTATTTGGAAGCGTCGTTACTTTCTATTACATTCTCCAACACTTTAGTTAAATTCTTATGCAGCTTAACCATATGATTCTTGACATCTTGTACCACCTCCAGTACAGGTAAGTTATTTTCAAACGAGATTAGCGTTTGTGCCATTTTTTGAAGAACTTCCAATTTATTTTCACTTTGTAGAATATCAAATTTTCCGACTTTCTGTTCAAATGTATCAATGTGTGAAGATAATTCATTGAGGTTTAACTTGACTGTGGCTAAAACTTCCTTCAAAACGTTCTCATTTTCTTCTTTTTTAGCTTCAGTCGATAGTTGTTCAAATGAAGTTCTTAGTTTTAAAACGGAATCCATTACAGTTTCAATTATTTCGGTATTATATGTAATCAAAGGAGTAGTCGATTCTTTTACAGATAAGGATTCAATTTGTTCCAAAGCTTCTTGAAGGTGTTGAATGGATATGGACATATCTTCTAGAATAATTTCACTATTTTTTACATTGCTTCCATCAATTAAGTGATCTGTTTCAGTACTTTCAACTATGCGAAGTAATGATTGCAAAGGGCTCTTTAATTCAAAAATAGCTTTTTGTGTATCCTTTGAATGTTGCATTTCTAAAGAAGGTTCATCGGGCTTAAATTCACTCGCTTCGTGAAGCAAACTTCTAGTTTTTATGGTATCTGTTGAAAATCTTATTATTGTAATCATTTCGTTACTTGTTGCTTCAATATCAGAAATAAGTTTCTCTTCAATGTCTAAATATTTTTTTGATATTAGAGAATTAATTTCACTAACAGCTTTTTGTATATCATTGCCACATTTTTCTACTAACGACACACATGTTTTTTTTACAAGAGTCTTGTTATCACTTTCCACATCAATACACTTTTCTATTATTGTCAATGATTGATATAACGCTTTAAATGACTGAGGCATGTAGGTAAATAATGTACTGTTAATTTCAGGATTAACAGTAGCAGATTCTTTGGCGGCTTCAATAATGCTGTGCATTTCAGTGAGAGGAGTTATGAGACTTCCAATAATTTCTAAGCTCTTTGATGCGGTGGCTGATGAGGACATTAATTCTGACTGTAAAATGATATCTCTTTCTATAATTTGAATGTCATTTATTAATTTGGAAAGATAAATACCGATATTGTTTATTTTTGTTTTGTATTCGTCATCAGCTATAAGCTTTTTAGAGGGTTGTTCAATTTCAGCATTTCCTAATTCATCTTTTATTTTTACCACAGACTTCTCACTGCCAGAACTAGATCTTCTTGAACTTCTGCTTCTTCGACGCTCGCGTTTTGTTTTTGAAGCAGAAACTTCAGGTTCAATATCTTTTGGCTTAACAACATCATCTCTTGAACTTATTGTTTTTGTGATTTCGGTAGTCTGTGGGACTTGAGGAATGGGTTCTTCCAATGACGGCTTGGAAGTTTTACGTCTTTCAGAACTTCTCGCACTTGCAAAACTTTGTAAATCACTTTCAGAAAGCACTTGAGTGTCATCGTCTTTTTTATCATCTGAAAGCGATTGGTCACGTGACAAACTGAAATAATCGTCCACACTTCTCTGAGAATCTGACTTCTTTCTACCCAATTTTTTAGGCATGTCTGCCTTTTCATCAGAGAGGAGTGCCATTGTTTTTTCTAAATAATCTGGGCCTGAAATTTCAAAATCTTGATCTAATGAAATTTGTGGTAGACCGTTTTCATCTGCTATCGATATGTCTTCAATATCTGCTTCAGTTCTAAGATCTTCTTCAGGGGAGGTAAAGTACTCGGGAGAAACATCAATTATTATCGCTTCCATAAGTAGATTGCCCGAGGTGGAAGTTTCCTTAACAAATCTCAAAGGAGGAAGTTCCACAACATTATGTTCAGTGACATTTTCTGATAGTTGGTCCGCGTACATCTCAACAATTTGTAATGCTTCTTCTTCTGTCAAATCGGGAGTTTCGTACAAAGAAACAGAAACCTCCTTGCCATCAAATGAAAACGATATTTCACCCTTGTCGTCTAGAGTTCTATCACCGAGCGGTGTATCGTACATCTGAGAAGTTCTTTCCTCGTGAATAGTACTGAGAGAAAGATTTCTTTGCAATGTTTGTTCTTCAGATTTCTTTTTGCTCTTAGCTTTTAATGAATCATCAAATCCTAGAAGTGACGCGGAACTAGCCGCTATTCCCATGCAGTTTTGAGCTTCACAAGTGTAGGTTCCCAGACAACATGTGCCATCTTGGCCTGAAATTATTCTGTGTATGTCGCCGGGCTTCAGTTCTTCGCCATCCTTGTACCACTTAAGAACGGGTTGGGGCACGCCGATAACTTTGCACTCTAGATTAACGGCACCCTCGTCCGACAATATTGCTTGTAGGTTTTCTAAGAAGCGAGGTTTCTTGTAATGCCGAGGTATTATTAATTTTAGGAAACACGAAGTTACACTCTGTCCGAAGTCATTCATAGCGACACATTTCCACTCAGCTTGGTCGAGAAATTCCAAGTTCTGAATATCTAAATAAAACACTCCACGTTCTTCCTTGCCATGGTGACAGCGAGAGGACTCATCCACGGGCTGGTCGTCTCGGTACCAGAGCAAAGTTGGTTCGGGCGGAATAGCAACTGAAACATAATAACAATAAATATATTTAACGTGGTTTCATCCTTTCTGTTCATTCAAAGTGGTCAGTTTTCTTAGTGTTAAGTTTTATTCTAAATATACTTGATGTTAACTTGACGTCCGCGGTTTCAAACATCTATTTGTGGCATACAACCATTATTCACAGTTGGAAAGTTGGACTTTGAAAAGATAATATTAATTGGCTGCAACCCTTTTCGCGTCCCATTGCTAGGCACGGGGAGGCCTGGAGCTTACTCCACTTTTCAAAGCGCCCATAAGGCATCCGACAAGGTTTAACGACTGTTATCTATCGACAACAACCGGGACCGAGGGCTTAACGTGTCCTCGACGGAAACGCACATGAATTTTTTTATTACCACTAGCGGTCACCCATCTTACATCCGACCGCGCCCGTTTAGCTTAGCTGCATGTTGCAAGCGGTCTGCTTACGTTCTACGCTAGGCGCCGAGCCATGCACGCTGCATATAATAATAATTACTTACCTTTAATAGTAAAACGGAATGGTTCATCAATTTTCGCTTCTACGCTCTTCAATCCTTGCAGGAATTTTGGAGCCTGGTTTTTGGAGAACAATTGGTGTTTCTCTTCTTCATTCAATTGGTTCTGTATGTCTTCAACGGTAAGCTCTGCTGAGCTGCTGGCCTGGCCCATGCAGTTCCGAGCTATGCAACAGTAGGAGCCCAGGGAGTTGGTCCCAGTCAGCTGATATACGTCTCCGGGTTTCAGTTCTTGACCGTCCTTAAACCAGCTAAGCACTGGCGTAGGAAACCCGACCACCTTACATTCGAATGATACAAGACCTTCCTCTGTTAACACCGCCTGAAGATTTTCCATAAATCGTGGCTTGCGGTAGTTTTTCGGCACTGTAATAGAAAAGTAGTTAACAAATAGTTTTGTAAATTGAAATGGAAAATCTCTGGTTTCCCAGACGTTGGCGAAAGCCTCATTTAAAAATTTACTCTTTTTATTAATTAGGCATCTTTTTGCATGCGTCTTAAAAACAAACAACCGCTTGCTTGTGATCCATCAAAAGCGTTATACAACTGCTCTGGCAATAAAATAATAAAAAAAAATGATAATAATGTACATTTTTATTAATTGTGTTATTATTAAGTTTTTTCTTTTATCTTTGTAATATTTGCATACCTCATGAAGGTAAATATGGCGTACTAAATATGTATTAACAACTTTTGTAAACACCCATATTTGTGCAAATAAAGTTCTTTCTCTTTGTCTCTGATACTCTGTGACATTATACTTTACATTGTAAAGTATCGTCAAGTCAAACAACCGAATTATCTAAAGCAAAAAAATAGTTACTTTTCTAATGCCATAATTTTGTATTTTAGGGAGGTTTTGAAATAATGTTATTGTGAATATATAATAAATAATATGTGTGTCACCTCTGCAATTAGAATTTTTATTTATTTTACCTCTCTAACTTAAAATTTATAAGAATGAATCTCAACCTCTTTATGTCGAATCAAAATCCGCCTAAGTCGAAATTTTCTATAAGTCGAAACCTTTCGATTTTTTGGCGTCTCCCTTGATGTTCGATTTACAGTTCTACTGTATATAAAAATTTCGTGTCGCAGTGTTTGTTGCCAAACTCCTCCGAAAGGGCCCGACTGATCCTCGTGAAATTTTGTGAACTTTTTGGGTAGGTCTGAGAATCGGTCAACATTTATTTTTCATATCCCTAAATTTTAACGGTGGTCCACTCCTAACATTTAAATGCGGTACGGAGTTCGCATAGTCAGCTAGTTATATGTACCTATATAAATAAAAAACGGCAAAGTGCAAGTCGCACTCACGCACGAACTGTTCCGTACCATTATCTATAAAAAAATACGTTTATTGTAAGGGAATATTTATTTTATATTTTTATATAATGATTTATGAGTTTTATGACGTATTAAAAAAACTACTTACAAGATCTCGTTCAGACCAATTATCGGTGGACGTTTGCATGTACCTACATCTTATATTGTTTAAGTTTTATCATTCTCTTATTTTAGAAGTTACAGGGGGGGGGGGACATTTTACCACTTTGGAAGTGTCTCTCGCGCAAACTATTCAGTTTTGAAAAAAAATATATATTAGAAACCTCAATATTATTTTTAAAGACCTATCCATAGATACACTAAACAGGTTTGATGAAAAAAAAATTGAATTTCAGTTCTAAGAATAGGGAACCCCCAAAATTTATTGTTTTTTTTTTCTATTTTTGTGTGAAAATCTTAATTCACAGAATACATCTACTTACCAAGTTTCAACAGAATAGTTCTTATAGTTTGGGTAAAAAGTGTCTGTGACATACGAACGGACAGACAGACAGACATGACGAATCCATAATGGTTCCGTTTTTTACCATTTGGCTTCGGAAACATAAAAATGAATTCTTGTGCGTTAGACCAACTAAAAATCGAGAGCGGCTTGACTGATTTTGACACGACGCGAATGACAATTAAATGTGCACAGAAATAAATTGGTATGATAAGAATGAAAAGGCAGCCACTCACCATCCATGGACACGTAGCAGGAGGACATGCCGACGCGGCCGCCGGCCGTGGAGGCCACGCACTTCCACTCGCCCTCGTCCGCCCACTCCGCTGAGCTCACCTCCAGCAGATAGCCTCCTACGCCGTCCTCTAACACGTGGTACCTGGACCAAAGAGTATAGTTGATATCATGATTATAAAAACATAGGCTGCAAGGCAACCCTTTCTCGCGTCTACCACACGGCTCCAATGCGCGTTGGCAGAGATGCAGGTTAGTGGTCAGCCGCTATCAGAAGTTTTCAAACTGCCCATTACGGCTGCCAAGGTTTTACGACTGATACCAATCGATATTAACCGGAGCCGACGGTTTAACGTGCCTTTCGAAACAAAAAATCGCAATTTTCCACTAGTTGTCACCCATCTTTCACCCGACTGCGCCCATTACGCTAAACTGCGTAGATCGCTCGTGTTTTACGCCAGTCGCTGGTCCATGCCTGCTTCCATAAAAACGTACTTAAAGAAAATTTTAACTTCCCTAGTGAAAAAAACTTCAAAAGCAATTAACATATTTCATCAACAGTTATACACACAGAGACACCATAAAATAATTTAACTATTTTAATTTTAATCGAACAGTAGTTTCGTAAATTAAATTAATTCAATCGCAGATCTGCAGATACTGGTCCTCCTGGTTTTAATGTAAGTACATTAAAATACTTAATTACTTAATTATCTGCGACCCTAATTATTTACAAATGCTACTGACCGTATGTTAATTACACCATTAGTTTTTTGGTTTGAAAGGGGCACTTTCCATAAGATGACCCAGTCCCAGTGGTTTTATCGCACTCAGATCTGCACGATATGACCACTATAGTACCTAGTGTACTTACCCATTACCTCCTACCTCGGAATCCACCTTAAAGTCGCTTCTTTAGATAGGCACAAGATACAATAATTTGTACTATAGTCCGGACTGACAGAAGGAGTACTCACCGTTCGCTAGGTTCGATCTTAAATAAATAAACGCTTCACACTCTAGCCCCACAGTAGGGCAGATATACCCTGTATCGTTAGTACCATGGAAAAAGACAGAAACACAAACACCCAGACCGAGAACAGAAATTTAAACTCATCATTCAAATTCACCGGGAATTGAACCTGGTACCCTTTGATTGGCAGTCCGGCATGGTAGTTACCATTATTCAACTATTGCGCCACGCAGATCGTCAAATCCATGGACGGATTGGATGATTGGCTCTTACCCTCCTTATTTGCCCAGACAACAGATGTGGCACTTGAGGGTCAGCGGGTCGCAGATCCTCAAAAACTGATCCTCCAGCTACCTCGTAATTATGAGTCGCATTTTATTGATATGAAAGATACATAGCGAAGAACTGCAGAATCTCCAGTCGAATGCAACGGCGTGGCTCACCATTCTCACCCACGCACTCTCTGCCAGCGCATCATGCAATGGTAGCTATTCCATTCGGATGATAATACGAAGCGACAATACGGCTTTTTCGTACTCGGGGCTACCGACTGGACGGTTTAAGATCAAATTCTAGCCTTCCGTTACCCCAAAATTGCACATTCAGTCATTAGTTTTTATTAAGGCAAGCAGATGATACCTACCTTTGTATATAATATGGTAAGTATGTACTCACCGTTCGCTGGGTTCGATCTTGCCTTCTTTATTGTACCAGACAACGGACCGCGGCCACGGCGGCACCACGATGTGGCAGTTGAGGGTCAGGGGGTCGCAGATCCTCACGAACTGGTCCTCCAGCTCCTTCGTGAAGATTGGCGGCGGGTCAGGTGTCAAACCCCTGGAACACAAGCGGGTTTTGTTTTATCAACTACAACTTTGCGTACATGGGCAAAATGTTCAGTACCTATGTACGAACCGGCCAAGTGCGAGTCGGACTCACGCACGAAGGGTTCCGTAGCATTAAATCTATAAAAAATCGGCCCGGTGTTTGGTGCCATTAATGGCACCAATCAACATGCTTCAATTTGGGCGCGCGAACTTGGTTTCTATAATATAACTGTAATTATTGTAAGATGTTGTCATAATTACCCAGAGCTAGGCCTCGCGGAGCCCTCTCTACTGGCCCGGCCGACGACGTGGACCTTGGAGGATGAGTAGGCCCTCCCCATGCAGTTGACTGCCTCGCAGGTATATGTTCCCAGGGAGGTTGGGTCCTCTGCGTTGGCGGTCAGCGCGAATACATCGCCAGCTTTGATTTCTCGACTATCCTGTACGAAATAAATTATTTATTTAATATAAGTAGACACAAAGTTTAAAAAAAAAGTTTCGTGGTACAATGAAGTGGCTTGAGACCATTAGGGTCTAGTTTTTAAAGGTTGTTGTGTGGTGTAAAAATAAATTAAATAAGAGATCGGTTAAGTTTACAAGAGTTTATTCATGACAGTAAAATATTTATTTCCAAAATGACATAAAACTAAATTAAAAAATTCTAGAAAAATAAGTTTTGTATGGCCTGCGTTATAACTATAACAAAGAACGTGAAACCTTCAACCACAGGCAAAAAAGTGTATGGTACAGTTGTAGTTGTAGTATGCTATAAATATGTAGCTTGTAGTTACAAGCAAGTCCTATGTATGTACGTGGTCCTAGCCTTCAATTTGGGGGGGTAGTCACTAAAAAATTTGGGTGAAGAGGTGTCCCAAATTGGCTTGTTTCGCCTTCCATCTACACATAACAGAACTGATGGATTTTGGGGGGAGGGCAGGGGTCATGTACCCTGTCCCTGACCTCCCCCCCCCTGGAACCGCGCCTGCGTTTCTAGAAGCTATTGTTTTCCTGGTTGACCACAGACAATAAATCAAAGGATATAGATAGACATGTCCGCGGCATAAAATCATGGGAGGTTTTTTTTTTCGCCAGCTTTTTTTTCCACTCAGTGTACAAAACCCATCCTGGTGGGTGCCCAAAGCTGATGACGGCGAACCCCGTATGGTTCAAATAAAACAAATTATTGTAAAAAACACAAAATTGGTTTAAGTATAATTAATTAAAACTGTAAAATGTAAAACTACGATAATGTTTCTTATGTACCCTTCTGTAATAGTCATTTTAAGAATTAAATTTAAATTAAGTTTAAGTGTTTAAAATAATTATTTTATTTTATTTAATATAATAAAATTTCTACACGGGTTTAATATGGAGTTCTAAATATTTTGTAAAATATTTTTTCACCCATATTTGTGCAAATAAAATCTTTCATTTCAATATTCAGGGTAACTTACCTTGAACCACCGAAGCACCGGTGTCGGAACCCCCACCACCTTGCATTCGAGTGACACAGTGCCTTGCTCCGTTAACAACGCCCGCAACTCCTCCACAAACTCTGGTCGCTTGTAAGCTTTCGGCACTGGAAATAAACAGAATTGCAGGATTATGGGACAGAACGGTTGATAATACTGGTAGTATAAGTAGTAAGGTATGTCTATATTTAAAGGGGTTGTAAAATTTTGATCCCATGTTCATGGATGTAGCTACCGCCATATCAGCGGGGCAGGGCAAATATTGTGAAATATTTTTCACATAAACTGTAAAAAAATAAAATAAAATAAAAGTAGCATTTAAATCTAGTCATACAATGTGTCAATTTAATCAATTCTATTTTATTAATTAAGTTTATTCTAAATTTAAATTCAAACAATTGTGTATAATCATCATTAATGCTGCATTTTTATGTCCTGGATATTTTTTATTTTATTTTTTATTTTATTATATTTGGAAAACATACAGTGTTTTAACAAATTTATGCTTACTAAATAAATATCTTAACACCAATTATTTGTTTTCGCATATCGAATCTCATTCAGATTGTTCGCTTGCATAACAATATTATTAAATTTTACATAATTCTATAGTTATAAATAATAAATAATAAAAGGATATAAAGAAAAAAAAATTAACAACAAAGTGAAAATTAGTGAACTTCAAACCACTTCTTACTTATTGTAGATTGAAACATATTTGGAGTGGAATTAAATAGATCAAGTTCGGGGAAGTCATCCAGTTTGTTCACATATATACCGGTTCGAATAAAAAAGGAATTGTGCCTGTACTTAGTAGCGCTACGAGGGATTTCAAGTACGACATGAGGTTGCCGCACAGACCTCGTAGGTACCTTAAGGCCTATTTTTGAAATTAGATATGGAGAGTCCACATGATGTTGTGCAATTTTAGCTAAATAAGTCACGTCTGCTATTTTGCGTCTTTGTTGTAGCGGTAGAATATGGTGTCTCTTGCTATGGCTTGATATGGATGATAATATTATTATGTATACTAAAATTTCACATCATTGTCGTTATTTTGTTGACGTTTACACTATACTTCTCTTTTTGTTTTCTTCGCAATTGCATTGTGTCTATTGTAGATAACACTTTTCTGTTGCACACTGTATAAATGCACTGCCTAAGCAACTGATTAACTTTCACTATTTTCACTTTAAGTTATATTATTTCAATTTTTACACAGAGCTGATGTTAACACGTTGACACACTAGCGCCGATAGAGATAGCGCATAAACTGTTAGCCATATATAAAGTACCCGTAATATTGGTTGTTTTTAATCAATCGGCAATCGTTCGATTTATAAATCAGCAAAACTATTATAAGCTCAAATTTTTCCCGTGCAGCGCCATCTGAATCGTTAGTATTCAACGACCATGCAACGAGTTATGTTTCATGATGTGGGTAAAAGTTTTTACAGATTCATGTCCCAAGACTCCCAAATGTTGATATAATGTCGCAAAAGATTTCTCCAGCTAAAGTAGATAAATAGTTACCCAACACATTAAGATGAGCGGAGCAGCTCGCGCGGCCACCAACGTTTTCCGCGGTGCAGGTCCAGCGGCCAGCGTCGTCCACGCTGACCGTGGCCACGTCCGCGCACCAGAAGTTGCCGTCCCGGACCAACGCTACCCGCTCCGTCTCCATCAGCCGGCGCTCGTTGCGGTACCATGTTACCTGTTTGGATGAAAAAAGAGTTTTAACAATTTCTTAGTGGTTTTCATTTTACTAGGCGGTAGAATTTGAATGGTTCCACCGGGGAAGTACGTGGGTACCGGGGATGTCGCCCCATAGTCATGCTGCATTTAAAATACCTGTGGACCTGAAAATTTATTTAAAACAGGGCTGGAGTTTTATTCTGCCCGGTTTTTCTCCTAGCCCATATAAGACTTAGCGCACCCAAAGCGGATGTCGGTCGGCCCATGGCCGTACAACAATAACCAACATGAAGTGTTTATTATTACCCAGGATGATAATAAACTTTTCATTTCATTACCACCGGTGCACTGTGTTTCGGTGGAAAGGTGCTGTTGTCGGCCAGAAATAGTCGACGATCAGCGTTTGGAGAATCAGCAGGACTGCCAACGACTGCTTGCTTCAGGTTGTGGGTGCATTTTTATGCTACTACTACTTATTACTACGTGGCGTAAAACTTTCATACACTTATCCGATGCTACCTTCACACTAGCGTGCAGGACACGAGACATTAAGTACTCGCTTCAGTCCACGTACATTCACACACACAACATTACATTACAAATACAATTACAAACAAGTCCTCTACTTCAAGGCTTACTATAACACTAAGAACTTTCTTAATGATAAAGGAGCGTGTTATCGTATCGTATTAGTTTTAGTATTTACTCGCATCTGTAAGCAGGTGGAAGTAAGTTGATCGTGTGAGACACACGATCAGCTGTCACGTGCGCCCATTATCAACCCATAGCCATTCTGTTATCTCAAATAGGTATATAATGTATTTTTTTTAAAGAGTGCTGCTGGGAGTATTTTTCCGCTGCCTTTTTCTCTCAGCTCAACATCTAGCCCAAACGGGCACCTAAAGGCGATGACCGGGAAAAAATGACATTCATTAAGCGAATATTTTGTATTCCTAATATGAAATAAATATTTATTTCTTTTTTCTTTTCAACACAACAGAAAACAAGCTTGAGTCTGCGCTACTTCTCCGGAGACTGATGGTCGCCTCATGTAAGTGTAGCGGCAACTATTACTGATAAGTTTTCACCGAAGCACAGTAGGATTTCTGCACGGTAGGTACATCTCCGGTCGAACAATGACGCCAACCAATTTGCTTAGCTGCCTAGGTGATTTTCTTATAGAATTAAGAAGAAGAAAAAAGCATACGGGGAGTTAACTGGCACTGCAACCCATGAACATTTATCTACCTGCTCTGGTCTCGTATTAGTAGATTAACTTATTTAATAGTAGTAATCGCCTCATTCCACGAAAACAACCGACTTACTATACGGGAAACATGACCCTAAAGCGGGTAAACTGTCTGTTTTCTCGTAGTACGTTGATATTGAGCTCAACGAGCAGTAAATTACTTATTTAAACACCAGATATAAAGATGGAAAGCACGAGATCAAGTGACATAGCATGAGTACTTTTTGGCAAGATCCTGTCGATTAACTTTATCACACCCACTTGCACGTACAGAAAATATCCTAGGGCATTTATTATGAAGATATTTGGACCATTTCCAACTTTTATTTACACTAACACAGGAATGCCAAATGAGAAGCAATATCTACTAAATGGCGATATCAACCAGTGTTTTTGACAAGCAGAATTAATTAGAAAAAAAATTCTATGTCTATACAACAACCAATTAGGTAAGCTAAATCTTCTATTTCATTTGCTTATAATGTTAAGATTTGAAAAAACTCAACCCTGTTTTTACCTTTATAAAATCCTGTAAATCCTTTAAAAAAAGTAAATTCATAAGTCATGGTGGTAGCGACCATGTAAAAAAAAGAGAATGCCTCTATAAAAATCCATCTAAGAGTTCTTCTCCACCTACTCCAGGCCTCTTCAATAATTGAAGGAGACCTGTGCAAGCAACAAGCAACGTGCAAGCCATCGAAAAATATATTGATCTGCTAACTACCTATGTAGGTATTAACTAAAACATAGATTATTTTAATCATACTAACACAAAATCTTGTTTTCTTTTGCCAAGTCATATCGACTTGACTTCTTTTCAGTCTTTTCATTAATCTAATAAATTGTTGAAGTGAAAACTTCTTTAGCGGCGTTGTGAACTTTTTTGGGATGGGTAAAAAATGTTAAACTCGCGTCAGGACACGTGGCCTGATTGAAAATTGGTAAGACGAAGGGGTGACAGCTGATGACGTCTCGACTGTGTATACTTGTAAAATTCGTTTCTATCAAGTACGTATTTAAAATATGGACATTGAACAAAGTGCATTTATTAATGAAAAAAATTACGAAGAAATATTGAAATAAAATGAGTGAGTACTTTAAAAAATACTGGATGAAAACCTACTGAAAATACTAGATGAAAAATAATACTGATAAAAAAAGCAATTCGTGCAAAATTATTCCCTAATCATTCCAAAATATCAAAAATGTGCAACGTTAATGTTCAAGTTCTCACTTCTGCCGGCACTACCGGAGTGCAACCAGTTGTTTTTTTTAAACTTATATATTTTGTAAACTTATCGAGACCTAGACGAGTTCGATAAAAGTAAAACATAGTATATCACTTTGTTTTTAGCGCCAAGACGGCGTGACAACGGCTGCGCCAATCTATCATCGGTTCTAAATAAACTCTGAGGGGCTGATGTTCAGCAATTACTATTAGTACGTATTGACATCACAAAGATGTTTAGCTATATCACACATAGTAGACGATTGCCGGTACAAATCAATTTGGCTGTAATACTGCTACGAACACTATGGCGAAAGAGTAATGTCTCATATCTAAATATAATCATCAAGTCTTTGAACTAAACATAGTAAGTACACCTACAGGCGATGCCTACAGGAAATATCTGTGAAGTAATTGCTACTATTTAATTTACTATCACGACATGAACATAAAAATATGTTCACCTAATGATTTTACGAGATGTCACGGGCGTTTAATTTTATTAACGGATATTAGGGCCGTTAGCACGTAACGTATTATGTATTTTACATAGCACGACTTTTTGAGTCTGGACAAAGTCAACTACAAAAAGCTGTAATGATTACAATTATATCTCCATTTTTCTAATTAGCTAGCAATTTAATATTAGGTATAGTCTTCTGGAATAGAAAAATAAACTTCTGTCAGTAAGTCGAATTACGATTACGCGGTGGCCCCGCTTTTCTCAAGGGTACCGACACTGCCAGGTTAACCCAGAGTTACCCAAACATCCTCAAAGGTATATGAATCTACCATCATAAACTTAGCCAGCGTGGGGGCTATGACTTCATATAAGGAGAAATGGGAGTGCATTTCTGATTAAAGATTTGTTCAGTAATTTAATTCTATTTTATAATTTACTAGCTGCCCCCGCGAACTCCGTACCGCGTAGAAATGTTTTGGTGGGCCACCCTTATCACTTAGGGGGATGAAAAATAGATGTTGTACGACTCTCAGACCTACTCAATATGCTCACAAAATTTCATGAGAATCGGTCGAGCCGTTTCGGAGGAGTATGGCAACGAAAACTGTGACACGAGAATTTTATACATATATTAGATTAATATTT
The DNA here is from genome assembly GCA_911387765.1 of Pyrgus malvae. NCBI lineage: Eukaryota > Metazoa > Arthropoda > Insecta > Lepidoptera > Hesperiidae > Pyrgus > Pyrgus malvae. The sequence continues at coordinate 27,600,738 of OU426947.1, forward strand.
ATAAGTAGGTACATTATTTTATAATTCTATTTCTATTCTATTAAATGAAATGGAGTATTAACACCTCGTTAATTAAACGCAATTAATTTAATATATTAGAAGAAGAGAAAAAAAGAAAAGAAAATACTTTTTGTTGACTGAGATGTTTAAAATTATTATAAGAGTTTGCCACGTAATGGCATACTAATGACAACTATTTTAGTTTATTTTAATATTAATTAATATTATAATAAACTAAAATAGTTTTATTTTAAGATACATTAAGAATATTCTTAATGGATCTTCGGCTTTTGATGCCTACCCACCGCTGGGTCAATGAGAGAAAAAAATCCGGCTGAAAAAAAACTCTCAGGCATTGTTTAGTGTTAGTATTTTACGCGGAAGCTTCCCAAACCATTTTTATGCAAGATTTAGGATATTTATTTCTTCAACAAATTTGTTTACACAATTGTATACTTTCTTTTATAAGCCATTGCTTTTGATTTATTGCATATGAAATGAAATGAAATGAAATATTCTTTATTCACAGTACGGTTCATTTACAAACTCTTAGTGAACGTTATTTTTTTTTGTTCTGTCTGCTCTGGGTGCGCTTAGGCAATGCTGAGCTGAAGAAAAGAGGAGACGGAGAAAAACTTCAATAATTATAATTATTTATAATCATAATAAGGTTAGTAGGTACTTCTATGCATAACATCTGCACATGTTTCCTTACAATACACCGAACATGTGTGAGTTTTCACCGTTCACTCAAAAACACATTATAAATATGAGACAGCGGACGTACGGATTTAAAATAGAAGAATTATGTCATTGGGTTTGACGTACACATTCCTTTAGTTTCAAGGTTCTCCCTCTTTCTAAGTCACAATCGCTTTTATTAATGAATGGGAGTGACTTGAAAAAATATTTACAGCCCAGTCTTGACAACGAGCAGTGACACGTAAGGCCTACCAAGGTGAAGTTTTCCTCTCTGGAAATAATGTGTGGTTTTCACAGTTTTCTGAAAACGATGTATCATAAGATACATTAAACATAAGTATAAAGTCCAGATTTTCAATCTATAAAAAGTACTTAATATACTTAAGCACGTAATAGAGTCTTGTAATACAAGACAAATAAATGATCATTGACGTCATATTTAATCGATTTTTATGATCGAGTTTTTTTTAAATTGCCGAATGAGATTTTTGATTCTACGTAGTCCTTTTCATTCAAATCCAAATGATTTTGCTTTGCGTTAAAATTTTCGGGTACCAACGCGCTGGCAGCCATTGTGGAGAGTTCGGTGGATTGTGGAGAGGGTATTTGTCCTTTTCCGTCTCGACGGAGTGTTCTTATCGAAAGATTTTTATGCGTTGCGATAGTTAGAAAGCTGATGAGTGACGTAGGCTACTTTATATTGCAGTAAAACATCTCATTCCTATAGAAAGATCCATGATATTTATTCTTTTGTAACGCGGATGAAGGCGGGAGGCATAGCTGGTCTCTTTAGTAGTCCTTAGTCTATAAACTTACTTTGCATTCAGTAGAGCTGACAATTTCAACCAGAAACCTCGTACGGGTGCCGACTTTGACGGTGAGGTCTTGCAGCCGCCGCAGGAAGTTGGGCGGGTCCTCCCCTACCGGCGTCTCGTCCGGGGACACCTCCAATCGCACCCGGGTCGTATCCTTCCCGGCAGCATTGCTTGCCTAAAACAAACCATATTCTCGTGTCAGTATAGTATAATACTAGTTGGTGCCCTCGTTGATAGAGATTTGTTAATCAGAAATAAATGTATTATCCGCCTACTGTAAAAAATACAATAAAGGGTAAATAATAAATAAATAAAATAAATTATCCGGTTGTATGAGACGTAACGTGTGACATAAATTAAAACCTGTCTTGATAAATGGACGATCCAGCACAAAAACCTTAGACCAAAAGTACATTATTCTTAGTCTAAGACAAAAACATTTTTTCAGTTTGAGATAGCTGTTTTTAACATACTGTAGCGACCTTCCGCTACTCATCAAGAGATGGAGCTATGGGTATTCCTGAATCACGCTATCGAAGGTTTCGGAATATCCTACCATATATACAAGCTCCGAATTGAGTCAGTTGGAGCGCGGCCGCTCCCCGGGCATGACCACCTCGCCCGGCGGGAGATCTCCCTTTGCCAAACTGGTGACTGGTGACCCTGGACAAGAATACGTCCCTTCTGACCTTCATCAGTCGCACCTTCACTCCCTGGATGGACTGCAGCACCACTTCAGCAGCTCATCAGGTTCATCGCAGCGCGTCTGGACCACGCTTCCTGATCCTGATCCAGCTACCTCCAGCGACTTCGTGGACGGCTCGAGAACCCACTACTCGCCTCCACACTTCAACCTACCCTCACATCCCGACTCACCGTGGATAGAGGGTATCTCCACACCTCGCTTCACCCTCACATCCCGACTCACCGCGGATAGAGGGCAACACAAGGCCTCACCTTCACATCTCGACTCACTGTAGATAGAGGGCATTGAAGGCACTTGTAAGCGAAGACTGCACAAGCTTGGATTTCTGAAGATATCGACCTCCGGTCTGAGCAGGGGGTGATGTAGCGACCTTCCGCTACTCATCAAGAGATGGAGCTATGGGTATTCCTGAATCACGCTATCGAAGTTTTCGGAATATCCTACCATATATACAAGCTCCGAATTGAGTCAGTTGGAGCGCGGCCGCTCCCCGGGCATGACCACCTCGCCCGGCGGGAGATCTCCCTTTGCCAAAATACTATTCAGCTTTATAATATTAGTATAGATAACATAATGTTGGAAGTAGCAAAAACTGTGTAAGAAAATAAAGTAGTTGGTACATTTTGCATTCACAAATAACACCCACAATATTAATAACACCAGTGGCGTAGCATAGGTCACTAGCACCCGGTGCGGATTCCAAATTTGCCGCCCTCGTATTTTTGTAATTGTAATTATAAAAAATTTGGGCATGGTAAAAAGAGTACTTTTATTAGTTTTATTGAATGATTTATTGAATTTAAAAGTGAAATTAACATTTTTTGACATAGAGTAGAAGGTAGAATATCACTTAGAAAAATTACAGAGAAAACTTAATAGAATAATGGAGAAATCACCTACTTCACGAACGCTCTTTTGCGCACGAGTATCATTCTAAGCTCAACTCCTCAACTGAAAGATTTAAATTTAACTTTTCTAGTCTTCCTTTCAGCAAAGTTTTTGATCACACTTTCAATATCGATTGCATCGGTGAGGTCTTGTTCAATCGACAATATAGCTAGATTAGTTAATCTCAGCGAACTCATCGCAAGTAATTTTTTATCAATTTCAGTGAAGTACAAAGAATGCGTAAGGAGACATATTTATTTAAAATAACATTGAAACGAAATAAGTTTCCTAAATAATAGTTATTGAGAAACCATGCGCTTGCATCACCCATGCATAGAACCTGCATAGGTACCTGGGTATTTGGCAGCAACAAAAAAAAAATGACGAAAAAAACACTGAAAGAAATTAACTTTTTTTAATTTTAATTTTTTTTCTAACTGCCACCTCCGCAGCGCCGCCCCCGGCAAAGTGCCGCCCGGTGCGGACCGCACCCTCCACCCCCCCATGCTACGCCACTGAATAACACCAATGTAGCTTAATACCTGCTAGAAATAATTTATATCAGCATTGTGAGGCGTCGCCGTCATCGTGAGTCGTTTTCACCCAAACACGAAAAGACCACACCAACCCTTACCTACCCTACCCGACCAAACTTTGCGGAAACAGTGTATACATACTATAAAAGACTTAATAAACTAACGAAAAATCCCTAGTTAATTTTTCCTAAATCTTTATCCCCATAAACTTCTCCGGTAAAAGTTGAATGTATAAAGTGGTTACTGCAGACCATGCCCGTGTGTAAATGGCCTACACAAACGCAACCCTGAGTTATGTCTAAAGTATATAAATTAATATGCATAAGTCTGACCGACAACCCTACCTTGTACCTAAAAAATCCTATAGAAATGCTTCACAACAGAAATGGCTACAGCGTTGAATAGGTTTTTTTTTAAATATCTTTGGACAATTCACACAACACCATCTGATACCAAACTAAGCAGAGCTTGTACTATGGTAATCAGAAAGCTGATAAACATACTTATATAATTCTAAATACATACTTAAATAGATAAATTAACTCCCAGACACAGAACAAATAGTCATGTTCATCACACAAATATTTGACCTGGGTGGGAATCGAACCCAAGACCTCACGCTTCGCAGTCGGCTCATCACCCACTACGCCACGGAGGCTGAGATACTTCCATGATCAATCCATTGAAGTATTTACTCCAATATAAAACCATAAGGCCGAAATTTAAAATATCTTACTTGCAAAGTGTAGACGCCGCTGTCGCCAGTCCGAGCAGCAGATACTGTGAGACGGACACCCCCTGCATCGTCTGACACAATGAAGCGTTCGTCTAATGTCGCTCCCGCACGACTCCTGTTCGGAAAACGGAACAAATTAATGTCTATTTGTAATAATAATAAGTACATTAATCTTAGTCTAAGAATAATAATAAATTTTTATTTCGGATAAATGTCATACTATTTTGTTAGTAACAATTTTCTTAATATCTATGTTAGTAAATTCTAAAAAGTTGTTCAATAATTTAACACATTAATATCCATTATTCATATGTAAAATTAAGTTAAAATCAATTAAATTAACAATTATTATTAATTTTAAACAACTTAAAACAAATTTATCCTATTAATTTATTTATATATATGTCCTATAACAATTCTGACAAAATGGCCCACATAAGTATGGTGAGTCGTACTTGTCACATATAGTTTTCAGGATGCTGTTGGGGCTGCCACGCAGCCTGGAAAGTAAAGAGGCCGTCCTTTTTCGCATGATGGCATGAAAGCCAACAACGCGCGCCTTCACGAACATGTTGGAAGCACTGCAGAAGCGAGGGAGCCCCAGCAATACCTTAAAAATGTTGTTATACTGGACCCGCAGTGCATTAAGCGACTTCCGCGTATATCTGGGCCCACAGGGCGCTCGTGTAGAAGTTTATAGTAAATCACCAATACTTAGCCAGCGTGGTGGCTTTTGGATAAACAAGGTACAAAAAAGGTTGAAAAAAGTACACTGCACAAATTCTTGTCCATTAGGTATGGTTGTTTGTGACTTGTGCCTTTTGCCAAGCAGTGAGAACTCAATGATAATAACATTGATCTTTCAGGCAATACAATGATTCGGTATCAACAGCTACTACAGTTTTCTACTTGTGTATTTATCACGAGGTAATATACCTCTATAGCAAAGACCTGGCATTTAAGAATTAGTACAAAATTTGTCTATACATTGTTGAAACCTGAATGCCTTAAATATGTGACCTGGCAATAATGCTTAAAATAAGATATCGTAAATATGGTACACTAGGTAAATCGCAGCCTTCAATTTTGAGGGGGGTCACTAAGAAATTTGGGGGAAGAGGTATCCCAAATTGGCTTGTTTCGCCTTCCGTCTACGGATTTGGGGGGGGGGGGGTCATGTCCCCCTGGGACCGCGCCTGCCTCCAGTGTATAATACTGTCTAATCAAAAATGGCTTCGATGCGTGTCAATACCCCCTAGCACTGGTAGTAATCAGTACAGACAAGCTGGGTACCACAAAATATTAAATACTTATACAAAGGAAGCGCGCATGGCCCGGCGGTTAGCGTAGAACACAAACGATCTATGCAACTAAGCCAAACGGGCGCGGTCGGGTGTGAGATGGGTGACCGCTAGTGGCAAAAAAAAACTCATGCGTGTTTTCCGTGCTTTGGAGGGCACGTTAAGCCGTCGGTCCCGGTTGTTGTCGATAGATAACAGTCGTTAAACCTTGTCGGAGGCCTTATGGGCGGTTTGAAAACATCCGACAGCGGGTTGGCCACTAACCTGCATCTCCACCAACCCGCATTGGAGCAGCGTGGTGGAGTAAGCTCCAGGCCTTCCCAACAAGGGGGAGAGACCCGTGCCCAGCAGTGGGACGCAAAAAGGGTTGCGGCCATACAAAGGAAACAGTAGGAAGTGGCATATTTAGCTTCAGCAGGATTCTTGAATCCTTGAATCTGGATATTGATCCAGAGTGCAGCTGCCCCCCTTGCCCCCTCCCTTCGGTACGCCCATGAGTATAGATCATTCAGTGCGAATTTCTTCCCACAATTGGCCTTCTATATTTTTACAACTACTCTCTGATGTGGCTTTTTTCTAAACAGCCTCATCAAATTACTGTTCACATTTAAGTACCACACATAATACCAATCCACTCTTTGGTTTCGGGAATATTAAGTGGGTTCCTATACCTACTTAACATGAGTACAACATTCGCGTAGCTCGTTTCGCAATCCTCAGTAGGTAGCAACTAAAGGGAATCAGTGACATTATGTTTAGAGGTGCAGGCGAGCATGCAAACTTAGACAATGGATGTTGTGCATATTATGTTACACTCAGGTCACTTGCATACCGGCATCTAAGTACATCAAGTACTTACTGGTTGTGTAACAATTACCGACGGAACACTTATAGCTTTGAGAATGTTTAATGCTAGATCAATCATAGTGAACTCAGAGAAGATTCGAGCTGGTTTTGTTGGTCATATCAAATTTCATAAGACTATGTACCTATAAATTTGTTTGGCTTGATGATTCTACAGATGACTATAATGCCAAGAAAGAGAAAGAGTCCGTCATAAAGACAATGTTTTGCTTAAAACTGAAATGCTCTTGTCTGAACTACCTACTCTCCAAATATTGCTCTTTGATATTATTTTTAAGGTTTAAGGTTAAGGTTAAGATTAGAATAATGAATAGTTTTAATTAATAGATGTTTTATTTTTTTATTTGCAACGTGGTACATCACGGCGATAGCCGAAGATATTAGTGCCTTTCTGCATAATAATAAAGAAAGCTAATTTCAATAGTGAGCAGAAGGTTAATTCCGTTTTCCGTTTGGCCGATATTCAACTGACTCGTCAGTCAAGCTCGCGATAGATCAGACATTGGGTTACGCAAAGTTTTCTCGTTACTCTAAATACAGATGATGTAAAGACCAGTGATGAATGGAAGCAGTTGGCATCAAGCTAATGTTAATAATGTGACCGCTTTTGGGCCTCAAGACAGGACATATAATGATATTAGACACTGGAAGCACAGGAAATTAGCAACTTTAACAAAAACGAGTAGTTTTTATTCAGAATCTAAAAATATTACCTAAGTATATACAATTGGACATTTTTGCGCACCTTTACCGTTAGGAGTATAAAACACATTATCATAATACCAAGAGTATTTTGTATAAAAAATATAATTTGATGATAAACACGTGGAGTTACCGCCTATTTGTAGGGATAATTAAAATCTGATTATCACTAATTTTAAATCAATTGCTTGAGTTACTTCTTGACATTTTAAAGCGCTCAATTAGAAATAAAACGCAAAATAACGATTTGCGAAAAAATTTGTATCTACTAGATAAAATTATTAAGAATACATTACCTCCTTCGCAGCTTCCTTTAAAATTGAAAGCTGTGTAATTTTATGCACAGAGCAAAGTAAAAACAATAGTTTTTAGAAATTTAATTTAAAAGTTCAAAGAAAACTACTAATGGTCCTACGTTATATCACTAATTCATGGTTGCTCTAGCAATGCTATTTATTTGTTCATTGTTGACATCTTCAAGGTCTGTGTAATTTTTTTATTGCGTATTATTGTATCCTAAAAACTATTATATTAGACAAACTTAAAGTGAAACGTAGGCACTTTCTTCTCGTACACCTTGTAATTTTACTCTCATCGACAAACAAATTTCTGAAAACACATAAGAAAGTCTTTAAAATCACTCCATAAAAACCGGCAAAGCGCGAGCAATAATTGCCGAACCTGGATAACGTCCATATTTTTTTTATGGAATACACACACGATTTAGCGCGTTAGAAAGCATACAATACATTATAATGGATCTTTCCAGGGGAATGTGATTTTGTAATAAAATAGCCTATGTCACTCTCCAGGCCTCCAGCCTCCTAATTAACTCAACGCACTAAAATCATTAAAAGATCATTCGATCGCGTTTTCGATATTCTTTCAACTCTCTTCTCGTGTTACTGAGATGACTCTTGAGAGGCTCTCATACCTATAAGGCGTAAGGGCAGAGGTAATATAAGGGTTCCTTCCAGCGTTTCTTTTTCCCTGAGGTATGGAGCCCTGAAAATTTAAAGGGAAAGCGGCGACCTTGCGTCCTTTCTTATTGCAACATTTCGCGGCACTAGGCTGGCCCCCGAAGTTGATCGCTAAAAATAATCGCGTTGCGAGACTCCAATGCCGCGGCCAAACGCGTAGCCCAATTACTCTGTTCATGTTCACGAGCAATTGTTTTCTAAAAGCGCTAATACAAACTAATAAGTAACATTTCGCTCCGAAATTAAAACGGAAAGTGTAGGTTCTATACCTAATGTTTTGTTAGGAAATTCATAACAGTTTGGAAGCAACACGAATAGTTATAAAATTACTCTGTGTCGAAGATATTATTATGCGTTGAGTAGAGGCTCTATAAAAGTATATTTGCTGAGTGGTAAAATCTAGCCGAATAGGTAAACTTTTTGTTCTTATTCTGATTCTAAAACGTATAAGGGTCATGAAAACAGCAAAATGCATTATATAAATGATACACACACAGCTCGTAAACTCTACTTCCAGTTACGTTTTTAAAACTTTTATAATTATGAATGTTGTGAATAAAGATAATATAAAATAGAAAAATAACTTTTTAGTTTGGTGGATTTTGAAATATTTGAGAATTTTATCAGATCAATTAATAATTATGGAAATCGTACCATTAATTAATGTTCTGTAGTATTTAGGCACAATCACACGGTTTTTCACGTATTAACATCGACCGTTATGTAATTAGATATTATAAGGCTTCACATTTCGTCGAATAAATTCGTCTATTGAGATTAAAAGTTCATCGAACTAGCCCCAAATAGATTTCAAAGATCTTGGATCAGTACATATTGGAAACGTCGGGATGAGAAAATTTATGAAGATTTGCCCAACTGCTCAGAGATTATTTTAGTCTTCGTAAAACGTATAAGGCTAAAAATAAAAAGTATGTGTTAACTCACTGATGAATTGCCGGACAGTTGTTTAAGTTGACTTTTACGTTAGGCTAAGGAATTATGTATTCTTGTCAATAACATTCTTCCCGAATTAGTTCCGACTGTGTACACCCTACATAATTTCGCCTCTGCCTAAAAATACCCTGATACACAGCTGTGATTACGTTATAAAGGACGTGTCAATGTATGCGGGGAAAATCCTTCTTATTTACTGATTATAATGACAGTGGGAATTATATTGAAGGAAAGTGTTACTCCCCCACCATATCGGTCATGCAGTGTTCCAATTTAAGATCTAATACCTTTAAACGAGCAATTCTTGTATATATCTAAATATATTTTTTGAATCTCGGAAACGGCTCCAACGATTTTGATGAAATTTAGTGCCCTGGTTTCGGGGATGATAAATCGATCCAGCAAATTTTTATTGGTAGAAGTTGTCGTTTTATTTAATGTTTATGCCGTTTAATATAAAATTACTTCTACTGACATCTATTGGAGAATATTAATAATATTGTGGCGTAGAAAGCCGTCAAATGTCGACCGTCAATCCGCCCTTCAAACAAATGACAATGTGGATATGAAAGACCCGTAAGCTTAGTCTAAGGAGAGACCTCTATAATTTAGTCAATGGAATATGGAATTAAAGCTTTCTTGGTCGAACGGTTACGAAAGCTGACTACGGAGCTAGAGACCCGGGTTCAAAACTCAAGTAGGCAAGTTGCGTTATATTTTATGACATTTTTTTTTAAATTGGGAGCTAGGTATTTCAAAAGGGTTTGTTATGTAACACTAAGCCAATGAATGTTTTGCTTAAAAATAAACCAAGAAAATCAATTGTTTTTATCCGAGCAACGCTCGGGCGTCCAGGTACTGTTTTTTAAGAATACTGGTTAAGTAGGTATACGTCTTATCTTCACGTCTAGCATAAAAAAGGGAAATTAAGATATTATGTACAATTTTACTGGTACTATAACACGTATATAATTCGGGTTTCTACGTGATATGTAGTTGTTGTCAATGTAAATAATCAAAGCACTACTTATTAACAAAGTATGATTATAAAGAAATATAAATAAATAGTAAGCGGAAATTACTTTCAGCATTCAATATTATCATTATTGTCCTAAAAACCTAAAATTCTCATTTATTTACTATGTAATTTTAATACAAAGAAGTCTTTTAGTTTATCTATTTGGTAATGTCGTCTATCGTAGTAGAAAAAAAAAAACAAGTAGTAGTGTAGACCAGGTATATCCTATAAGGTACAAATCACTGCACTCAATGCCCCTACATTGGGGTGGGGTTTTTTATCGAAATATAAAGGATTGACTCTCTAGTAGCTTAGTTCAACATTCTAACCAATTTAGGTGTCTTAATTATGTGTTTTTTTAGATTAGAGCAAAGAATAGATAAGGTCGCAAAAATCTTTTTCTGTGGTGAGTGGATGGATTGGAATTCAGACTCTGGTATGGAAGTGCGAGTTTTAACCACTAGTCTATGATTGACACGAGTACGTAATGTAATAAAATGCATGTAAGTGTGAGATGCAATGTAGGTTTTGCGGTTTTGATCAAGGCCAATTAGATTGGAAATTGATCTGTTGCCTACTATCTATAATGTTTGGTTATATCTTGCAAAGGAGGAAATACACATACTAAGTATTAATATGTAACCGCACTCGAAGCAATCAGAAATAATATAAGAAAAGCACGCCGGCGCCGTAAAAATGCACATTGCTACCACGACTAGCGGTGCCCACGCTTCAAAAACGTCCGTTCGTCGCGGTCCTAAATTACGACTCGAATAATGGCAGCGATGACTTGGCTTGACAGATTCCAACAGTCTACCCTCAATGAGATCGACAATTCTTATGAGTACCTACTATTAATTATTTTGACTAGCAGTGAAAAGCAATAAGTGTTCCACCCCAAACATTTAAAGGAACGAACCGTACCGGTTCGCGAGGTCAGCTAGTAGAACATAAAAAATACAAACATGATTTTACTAAAGAGAGATAGAATATTTAGCCTCTTTTTCAACAAAACTGAAATAAAGAATATCTCTGCACGTGCGGAAGCTGAGCAAGTAATAAAAAGAGATCGTAAATAGCACTATTTATGAATGAACTGAATTTTGTTGGCGCGTCCTAGATACTGCAATGCAACGGGCAAGTATTGTATGCGGAGCGGACGTTTTATTTGCATCTACAGCAAAAGCGGATATGCTCCTACCCAGAACTCAAAACTATTATTATTTTGACATGAACGTTGAACGTCTTCCGTGAACAGAAACTATGAAATGTAAGGAATGTACGTACGCACGAAATTCGTTTTAGTTCGGGGTTTTATTAAGATTGTTTTGGCAACCAATGTTACGTGTAGCATCCACTAAAAGAAGAATTTTAATTAAAGAAAAGAAGCAAGATATAAAAGCTGTTGAAAAAGGACATTTTATACTAAAACATTTTGAGTTACAATTTACCACAGCTGGTCATTGATAAACACAAAGTACCTAACTCTACTTCTTTTACCTAAGGGTTTCTAAAGTTTAATTCAGCACTATGAAATTTTTATCTAAATTGTAATTTGGGTACTTAAATATGTAATAGATTATGAGGTCGGCACCCTTGTGTAAGCTAAGCTTTTGTGTAAGCATTTCAGCACAGAAAAGTACTGAAATGCTTACACAAAAGCTTCTCTTCTCTCTTAAGTTCTCTTGAAATTTGGTAATAAGGCGTCTTGTGTAAGCAAGTAATATAACTTCTACCTGTTATAAACCACGACGTAACATTTTGGTAATGAAGCCTAAACCATTAAATGCATGGAAACAGACATTTTGGCAATTATAGCTTCATTAAATATTATTATGATGCTAATAAAACTAATAATATAAAAATCACGTTTATTTTGTTTGAATAAATTCTCGTTACGTTTCCGTCCACGCAATTTTTCAACAGGCTTGAGTAATTCACCAATAAATGAGCAAAGCAGGAGATAAACAGTAATAATATATTAATCCCTACTAATATTATAAATTCGAAAGTAACTCTGTCTGTCTGTCTGTCTGCTACGCTGTCCCGCTTAAACTACTAAACCAATTTTAACGAAATTTGGAACACAGATAGAGTGGACTTTGGGAAAGGACATAGGATGGTTTTTATCTTACAGGAACCTATAAAACAGGTCCACGCGGGCGAAGCCGCTGGCGGAAGGCTAGTTTAATTCATAAAGAATCATCGATAAAATATATAAATTTTATTTAAACTGACTAAAATCATAAAAATTTTCATGGTGACCCTTGTCGAGTTAAACCCATTCACTTGATGCCCTTAATGGGTGAGATGTACAAAAATATGAAACCCGCTATTTTGTTACTCACCTTACTCTTATGTCATGAACCAGTAGTTTTTAGTGGATTCACTACAAATAAAAGAAAAAGATTTCTATTTACTAATAGATATGCGGCAGTAACCTTCGTATTTAAAGACAAGTCTAATTCTTAAGTAATTACTTAGCCAATTTTTTTAAACTATACAGTCTTAGAATAAATACGTATAGAATGAGTGTCTTAATACAAGCGCGCTGTCAAAATTGGAGCACTAAATAGATTCCTACAGAGCTGTCACATCTGACCAACAAAATATTTATATTTTGACCAAATTAACTATAAAATATTGAAAACACTGTGAAAATTTATTTTATTACTATTAGATTTCTTTTGTTCTTTAAAAGTGTTGTAATAAAATTTAACCTTAAGTCGTACGGAGCGGCCCGTCGTCGTTTGGTGCCATTAATGGCACCAATCAACATTCTTCAATTTCGGCGCGCGAACTTAATTTCTATAATGTAAGTAATTGTAATTATTCTAAGTATACAGTGCTTATATTTAAAAAAAATAGGCCTGGGTTCAAATCCCGCCACGCACGACTGAGGTTTTGAAACATTATATAGCCTACTGGCGGCAACTTTATAAAGCCGCCATGCATCATGTCCTTAACCTGCACTTACAAAGCAAACAACAGGCAAAGCATTGGCAGGATTAACATAATTAAGGGCAGATTTTTAAATACCCGTGATAAAGTTTTTTTTTTTTTTTCAACCTTTTTTTTTTATGTCCCACTGCTGGGCACAGGTCTCCTTCTCACAAGTGAGAGGGATTTTAGGCCATAGTCCACCACGCTGGCCAAGTGCGGATTGGTGGACGTCATGCTTTCGAGAAATTATGAATTTCTCTCAGGCATGCACGGCGATGAAGAACATCGTAGTCAATTAAATATCACGATATTTTCCATCACCGTGGAGCAGCGATAAATACGCACATTACAAATTTCTTTGTCAGAGGTGCGCGCCGAGGATTTGAACCCGGGATCGGTCGCGTAGAAGACCGCGGCTTTTACCACTCGGCCATCGCTGCTCTGCTGTGATAAAGTTAATCAGCTCATATTATCGCTATAGTTGACATATGTACGAATAACGTTGACAACGAAAACAACGTTGGCCTTAAAAGACATAGACAGACTGAATATTACTGTCGGCCGTAAGAAAAGTTCAGCGAACAAGCTCGTAAAACGGGCCCTCTACGCGCCACTTACGCAAGATTCGCACAACGGCTGGAGACACGCCAAGTCGCGCAATCAAACATCGTGTACGCAGAAAAGATATCAAGCACCTTTAATTTGAGAGAGTACATGCTTAATCTTTTTTCAGCAAAGTTTTGTTATCTCAAAGTCATAAATCCTTAGGACTTCTATCTATCCTGAGATTCATGAACAATTGACGAATTATCAAAAGATACAGACACAATACATAAAACATTATTTATTTTCCTATCCTGAGTACGAAAAACATATTATGTCCACTAACCTCCACGTGGCCGCGTGGCCAGAAAGAGACAATAGCCTAAATTAACCTCAACATCAGGAGAAGGCCTGTGTAACGCACAAAAATGCAAGGAATATTAAAGATTTTTTGGATATAAATGTTTTATTTCAATTAAAGACGTACGTAAATTAACTTAAACGTTAGTTAGGGGATGATTTCACAAAAAATCCTGAATCAGCTATCTCATACTAATATTTGAAAATGAGTAAATCAACTAAATAAATAAACACATTTTATGGCCAATTAGCTTCGCTTAGCTTGGGCATTAGGTCTCGCACCAGATATTAAATATACGAACGAATTAAATGTACATAATTATGTCATGTAATATATGTGTGTTGAGACAATAAACATTTTTTGAGTTTGAGTTTGAATTTGTAGTACGTAATAGGAGCAGAAATTAATAATCTGCCACCCGCTTAATGACTATAAATTTTCAATAAACATAAATTCATTGTGAAATGCTCTCGAGTGATTAATACATAATGAAAAATATATGTGAAATAATGTTGTTTCCTCTTATAACACGGATGCTATAAATTAAAGATTCTCATTGTCATAAGATGAAATCTTTTAAAAATAAAATCAACACTGACCTAAATTCGTTTCAGGGTTATACGACTCCTAATTTTATTTGTATCGATCCCTATCCAGCGGCCGCAATAAGATACCGGGATCCCTCAAAATGTTTTTTCCACCCTTTTTAATGTCCCAATGCTGGGCATTGAGACTGGTCCTCCATTCTGAACAAGTGCAGGTTGGTCAACATGAAATGTAACTCTCAAGCGTGAATAGTGATAAGTACAAAACATTGTAGGTATTACAATAATACATAATACATTTCTGTCGCCATTCATGCCTGAGAGTTTTCCTTCATGTAGAGCAACGATAACTACGCAAATAATTATGACAGGCGTGCGCGCCGGGGTACAAACCCGGGACCCCACATTGGAGACCGGTGTGTGATGTGAGAAATGTTTATCTTGTAACATAATATGACATATTATGATTCATTCTACCTACTTACAGATTTATCCCGCTGGTTTCATGTTAAGTTCGTCGTATTCCCCCACTCGGCTTAAATTGTTGACAACGAGTAGCATAATTATTACGATTAGGCATATAGGAATGTACTCAATATACAAACTGTTATACATTGAAGAAGCTCTGAAATATTTTTAATTATTAAAATAGAAGAAGCATAGGAGAACAAACAAGTGTTCTCCAAAACATCAGCGATATCTATGATACCCATCTAAAGAGCGGATCCATAGATTTACATATATCTAAGTACTTCCTAGGATATAAATCTAGTCTAATAGAGTATACCTATGATAGAGTTACCTATATTTCAAGTCTGTGCTGTTTGACTAAATTAAATTATCAATATGTTTTTGAAGTCAATGTTTGTTTAATGTCTTGCATTAAATTAAGTAGGTATATAAGTACTATATATACGTAAGAAACTCAGCTGAGTTTAATCTACACAAATATTAATTAAACGTAATTAATCGTGGAAAGCTCTAAATACAAGAAAATTACTACTATAGTATTAAGTTAGTAAAATATCTTATTTTGAAATTTAAGTATTACAAATGTGTATTCTCTTTTAACCCTAATTGGCCTATCTTCTCATAGTCGTACCCATCTTCATTCCATTTTTAATAATAGAACAGCAGTGTTTGAACTCGTTTAAGCACTTTCTACTACAAAAACTTGAATGGGTTAATGCCGTCTCAAGTGGGGTATGCATTAAATTTATTTTTTCCGGGACTCATTTTTTACGCATTTTTATACCAATTTAAATCCAAATTGTACTACTATGTTTACATAGTTACTTATGTCACTTTTTATCCCTTGTAAAAAACCTGATAAAATGTAACAAAATGTTAGCATTAAAAAGATCAAAGTTAACAACTCTATTTTACAAAATAGTCATCCTTAGAAGTGAAAGGAAATGTATTGGGATAAAATATGTCCGAATAATTTATTGATAGATAGTAATCAACTGTATTTTATAAAATCATCATAAGGCGTGAATGAAAATGTATTGGGATAAAATATGGCCGAATAATTTATTGATAGATATTAAACAGTTGATATTAACCACTTTAATAATTTGTTGCTTTACAAAGTTCAACCAAATTTAACTTAATAAATGAACTGCATCTTGCGGTAACCCATATTCTTTTTGTTTAAACGAAATAAAATATTATAACTATGCAGAAGCTTTGCCCTAGTTGCACTTATTAATTAACTTTCATATAATACGACGACAACGGTTGACACATAAGCATTCCTGACAGTCGCAATAAACAAGTATTAATTACGAAATTACAACACTGGTTATCACATCGTCACCTAAGGCTAACGAGGCACTACGGAACCACTACACCGGACCAAGCACTGATAACCGCCACTACGTACGGTAAGGGGGCTAGAGGTCGCAGCGGCCAGGGCACACCGCGCAACTCTTGGACGATGACGAGAGCCACCCACAAATACCTGGTGTAGATCGAGGAGCTCGACCTCACGACGGGCCTCCCTGCTGCGTCACCTTTGCAACAGTTGCTGCCCATGACGGGAGCGCATCTCGTTTCGATTCGAGTACGCGATGGTCAGGCGCGGACTGCGCGAACCGCGGGATATTTTTGTGGAAGCGACGCCAGCGCCACTATTTTGTTTACGGCTCGCTTCTATTGTAAGTTGGAGTTGTTTTTAGTTCATATTTTTAAAGGCTTAAAGCCTTAAAGAGGTTTTTGGATGCGATGAAGCACACACCAATACTTCTGGGTAGAGAGCTATTACATTTCTATAAACAGATTTTGTATTAAAAGTAAGATCCCCATACGAACAGCGAAAATATCGGCCATCACGTGAAAAAATAGATTTGGAACAAGAGCAACTCAAAGTATTGAACTTGAAAATGTCACAGTTATAGGAATGTAACTAATGTTTTTGTTTATTTTTGCCTTAATTTTCGTAAAGCGTAGATACCTATATCTGTGGTTTTAATTATAAACTTTTGGCTTAAATATTTATTTCACATAGATAGGTAGGAACACTAGGTACTGTTTAGAAGTCCCTGTATAGCTTCGGGATTAAGAATAGAGCTACGGTATCCCTTGCTTGATCGTAAGAGGCGACAGGAGGCGACTAAAAAGAGGTTTCCGGGCTCAGATTTTCCGGGGTTGTGGGCGGTGAGAGTGCGAGCTCGATCCGTTCAGCCAGCGGCCCCGGGAAGGACTGTGGTGTGTGCGTGCTCGCATGCTGCCGTAAGCATCGGAGGGTGCAGGAGAGCACATCTGCTCTCCTGAGGATAGGCCCGTACTGGGGCGCCGCGGGTGGAGGACACCGGTGCGTTCCACTGGAGATCGGATTCCACCCCAAGCGCAGAGGTAGGCTACCGAGGGGTTTTAGTGCAACAAATCCCACATAACCCGGTAACACCGGTTGGGAGACCAAGGTGCTGGGTAGCTTTTGAGGATTTCTCCCCCGATAACAAAAAAAGGTACAGTTTAGAACAACAAAGAAAATTTGTATTTAAAAATGTAAGTTATCCTTTGTTATCCTTTTTTATTAGTTCACAAACAGCTCTGATTATTTCTACTTACATAAAGGTTACGCAATACATTATCAAATACAAATACAAATACTTTATTTATCCACTTAAACTTAGACAGTCCATTACAAAATAGGAAACCCTGCCCGCCACTTTAGTTTACACTGTGTTGTGGAAGGCAGTGTCTTCTCCATTAATATGACAATAATAAAACTTAACTTAAAACCAATAATATTCAGCAACATTAAATACTTAACTTAAAACCAATAATATTCAGCAACATTAAATACTTGAGTGTGTGTGTGTGTGTGTGTGTGTGTGTGTGTGCGTGCGTGCGTGTGTTCGTGTGAGTATGTGTGTGTAAGTGCGACTGTTTTTGTAAATATGTAAACCTATTTTAAACCGAGCAGTAGACCCTCCGTTCCTTCATAGTTAAGATCATGTAACCATTTCAGAATTTTAGTTTTGACATCATTAAAGTTTAACTTCTTTACCCTATTTTCGAATTTGCTTAAAATATTGTATATAACTGGAGATGTGTGGTTGAACTGCCTGCGTGCAAAAGCGCTCCTGCATCTTGGAACAGGGCAATTTTGTCGTCTTTTGCTAGTGACCGGTAAAAATGGGACTACTTTTAAATGATACCTTTTTATGCAGCCATAAATGTACAACTTTCTTACAGATAACACTTTGCATCTACTGTAAAGTTCCATTGTAGAGCTTCTGTAAGGAAGTCCCATAATAACTTTTAAAAGTGCTCGTTGAGCGCGCTCCACTTCAATCATGTGTGTCTTTGCCGCACCCCCCCATGCAGTTATGCAGTAGCCAATGACACATTCACCCAATGCTTTGTAAGTCTGAAGAAGCAAGTTGTTGTCAGCCACTGTACGTAGGTTCCTAAAAACTTAAATAAGTTGCCGTATTCGTCACCATCTGAATATGCGGATACCATGATAGTTTGCTATCTATCATTACACCGAGATATTTGATGGTATCTACACTATCAAGTGCTTTGCAGTTGCAGTGAGTGTGAGATAATTTATAATTACATGAAGACGAATGAGCAATAATTTTGAAGTCTCTTGGTGGCATATTGGCATTGGTTTTCCTAAAACATACGTACTTGGTCTTTGATATGTTTAGGGACAGTAAGTTACCCTCCAGCCATGATATAACCTTTGATAAACCATCTTCGGCTAGCGCGCGGGCTTCCGCCCATGTAGAGCCATGGAACAATATTGCGGTGTCGTCTGCAAAGATAACAATGTCGGCATTCACGAGTTTTATTTTACGTAGATCATTAATGTACAGTAAAAATAGAGTTGGTCCAAGCGTACTGCCTTGTGGCACACCATAATTGCAGACGCCACCGTCACTTATGACTCCATTGACTCTAACGTGTTGTTTACGGTTGGTAAGATAGTCTGTAAACCAATTATGAACATTTCCCCTTATGCCAACAGTCCGTAAACGCTCCAGAAGGATAGGAATACATACGGTATCAAATGCCTTCTGGAGGTCTAGGAATACTCCAATGCACTTCCTACCCTCATCGACATGATTGGTAACAAGGGATGATAGTTGGAGAACGGCATCTTCTGTAGAAAGCCGGGCCCGAAATCCATACTGGTTGCTCGCTAAGAAACATTGTTTCTCCAGATATGATGTTAGTCGTTTATTTACTATCCTCTCTACAATTTTTGATAGAGTTGGCAAGAGAGATATAGGTCTGTAGTTCGAGGGCAGCTTACTGTCACCCGATTTATATATCGGACAAACCATAGCCATTTTTAAGACCATGGGAAAAGTACCATTGGTAAAGCACAGGTTACATAAGTGGGCTATAGGGTCAGACAAAGGTAGAGCACATGATTTAAGCAAGGATGTAGAGATTTGGTCCCAGCCTGGTGCGCTATGAGTTTTAAGACTGTATATGGTGTTTGTTACTTCCTTGGCATCTGTTAGAAATAATGAAAATGACTTAGAAGGTGGGTGTCCACACGAACTTATAACGGCAGCAAGTTCAACTTCAGTTTTATTTAGTTTCTCTAAAGTATCAGTCGCTAATTCTTTCGCTATGGATGTAAAGTATAGGTTAACGTTATTAAGTGATTGTTTTGGGTTCTCTGTGATATTTAATAATGGGTTTAAATTAACTTTATTTTGTTTATAATTTTCCATGTGTTTTTTAGGTTTCCACGAGACTCTATTAATTGTGTTTTATAATAGTTGATTTTTAATGTTTTAATAATATGATTGCATGTGTTACGATACTTAATAAATATATTTTTAATTTCTATGTTCTCGGGATCTGCTTTTTGTTGCTTTTGTAAACGATTTTTGTGTCTTATACACTTGATAACGCTCGTAGTTATCCATGGTTTTATTGGCTTTAATTTGTTGGATACGCGTTTCGTTAAGGTATTATCTTGTACAGTTTTTTGCAAGGTAGAGACGAGGTAGTTGGCTGCCTGATTGGGATCATTTATGGTATAGTATTCTTTCCAACAATGTTGTGATAGAGTCTCTCTTACGGCGTTTATATTCGTCCAAGTTTTGTGTTGATAGATTTTGTTCTCCGAGGTTTTAGGAGATTTAGAATCTATGTATAACAGAATAGGCGAGTGGTCAGTTAATTCACCAAATACCAATGTTTTCCAGGAATGTTTAGTTTTTAACATGAAATGGTCTGGGCATGTTGTGGCCCGAGTTGGGAGGTCAATTGCTTGAATCAATCCATGTGACGACATAAGATTTAAATATTCTGTTGTGTGTCCTGATGGGCTAGAGCTAGGTAGAATATTAATATTTATGTCACTGGTTAAAACTACGTTTTCTTTTTTGTTGATATTTGTTAAAATAATGTCTAGTGAATTAAGATACGCAGTAGGTGTAGAATAGGAAGGAGGACGATAAGAACAAACTATACTGTATTTGTTGTCAACTTCCAGTAGTAGACAGTTTCCCTCTACTATTTGGGGCTTCCCTCTACTATGTGTGCGGACGTATGCGACAACTCCATCATTTTGGTTCAGAGAGCGTCTTGTGTAGAACATATTGTAATTATAAATAGGCGGGGGCTCGCATTTGCTGGTCCAACATTCTGTTAAAACAATCACGTCTATAGGTATGTTAAAACTACTTAGGAATGCCAGAAATAGGTCCATATTTTTATTGATACTACGAATATTTAGTGATAATACCGTAAGATTCTCATGACCATTATTATATTTTAATAAATTATGTGTTTTAGAAGGATCGTCAAAATACGTACAATTACGTACGATTATGGGATCGATATTATCGACATCTTGTAGAATAGCGTTATTATCTAAATCAAACATTTTGAATTTTTGAATAAGTAAGAATAGAGAACTTTATAACTAAATTGTCCAAACCAAGAAAACCACATTTTACGTAAATTAAGCAGAACAATAATATGATAAATATGATAATTAACGAGATAGATGAATATACCGTGACCGTATTTATATTAAAATGTAGGTGAAGGTTTTTAAACATATTGTTTTTGGTGATTACTTGTCGATTTGAATAGGTTTTTACTAGCACTATATAGTTGGGTAAGAGGATGTGATGATGTGTGTAGTTGGCTATGTTTGTGTTAAGAGTTTTTACATATCTTACATTTTTATGTATAAGTTGCTGATGGTTACAACGATGTGTAATTAATTTTGTAACATAAAGTATTAAAAGTAATAAGAGAGTAGTAGTTTTACAATAGAACAAGGTAAGGGTTGCATTAAGTACTTTTGGTGGTGGCCAGTAGGCTAGTCAGTCAGAACTCAGCTTTTTTAAATCGCTCTCTGAAGATATGCGTATTGGTGGGTCGCCCTCGGCTTTGCGTAGTAGTACCTTGGAGTATGATGTCCAGCAGTACTTATAACCGTTGCTCTTAGCAAATTCCCTACAAAGATGAAATAGTTTGCGTTCTTTCAAGGTCAGATTCTCCGATATATAAACTAGGTTATCTGAATCCGCGACGCTTAGATCTTTTATTGATAATCGTTTATTCGGATGTTCCTTATTGTATTTTTTGTATGAGCTCAACAGACTGTCTTTTTTGGAGACTGTAGTGAACTCCGCTATTATAGGTTTCACAGCAGCTTTAGTGTTAATACGATAAACGTCTTTAATTTCAGTACTCTGTAGTGGAATTTCAAGAGCCTGAGCAGCCCTGCTGATTATTTCCATCAGATCTGTCTTAGTTTCTTTTTTGTTTTGGGGTATATTTCTTATCTCTACACTTGTACTTCGAGCATTACGTTGCATCATTTCCAAAGTACTCTCGAGTTGTTTTATGTAACTTTTATCTTTATTAATTTCTCCTTCGAGGTAGCTTATCTTCTGTAACGCTTCGTCGTACTTCGTGGTCATAAACTCCAAAGAAACTTTGATGTCATTTATTGAGCTCAGGATTGTGTCATACTTAGTGTCCTGCCTTGCCTGCATTGTCGATAATAGGTCCATTAATTCTGACTTAGTTACTTCGTCTGTGTCCACACGCTTTCTTTTCGATACGCCTCTTGTGATGGAAGACATTGAACTAGTTGCACTTAATCCAGCCTCTTCTCTCACTTCAGCAACGTTCGAGTCCGAAGGATAATGCTGTAGCGGCGAAGCAAATGCCGAGGGCATTGGTGAGGATTCTCTTGGAGGTGTACGTCTGAGCGGCATAGTTACTATCAGATATAAGATGACAATTTAAACCGTAAAACCCTAAACTTATTCGTAGTTTATCACCAAGTACCAGGCTTGTAGCAGCGGCGAGAGATCAACTGACCTGATTGTATTATGATGCAAGCTCGGGGTAGAAGCGTATGGGCCGAGCGAAACAGTGTGCTAAGCGTTTTGCGCACTTGTTGAGCCTACAGCGCGGTTGGTGCTTACGAGCGAGTAGGCGGGGCTTACTTGCAAACTAGGAGCCAGCGTCACGTCGTTCGGTGATGCGTGTGAGTGCGTCGGATGTTGTCTGTTGCACTTGCACTTGAGTTTGCGCGACGCGTTGATGACTCGACTGTTAGTGACTGTACAGTTCCTCACTATTATGCGTTCCTATTATTTGAGCACGATTTATTTAATTTAAATACTGGCTGCAACCCTTTTTGCGTACCACTGCTGGGCACGGGTCTCTCCCCCTTATTGGGGAGGCCTGGAGCTTACTCCACCACGCTGCTCCAATGCGGGTTGGTGGAGATTTGAATACTATTGAAATTTAAATACTATTTTTACAATTTTTAATAAAAGTCACAATATTTCTGCTCACAACTACTCGGTACCGAGGTCCAGGGGGAAGGGGATCGATCCAGAAATTTTTATTGATAGAAATTGTCGTTTTATTTAATGTTTATGCCGTTAAATATAAAATTACTCTTACTGACATCTATTGGAGAGTATTTTTATTTTTTACATATTTTTTTAAATTGCGAGCTAGATATTTCAAAATGCTTTGTTAAGTAACACTAAGCCAATGAAAGTTTTGCTTAAAAATAAACCAAAGAAAATCAATTGTTTTTATCCGAGCAACGCTCGGGCATCCAGGTACTTATTATAGTAAAATGCCATATTATATCATAATGGCATTTTACTGTGGGGTAATGCGGCTGATATTGAATCAATTTTTATTTTGCAGAAAAGGGCTATTCGCGCAATTTATAACTTAGGTGTTAGAGAATCACTTAGAGAAAAATTTAAAGAGATAAATATTCTTACATTTGCTTCGCAATATATCTACGAAAACATAATTTATGTAGGTACGCAAAAATAAAGAGAAATTCACTACCATATTGGACTTGCATAGTCCTGTGTCTCAACTAGGAACGGCCACAAGCTGGCATTTCCGAAATGCCGGCTCCATAAAAAAAGCTCTTCTTTTTTGGGATGTCCACAAGGATATATAATAAAATCCCAATAAAGATTCAATCCCTGCCTTTAAAACCTTTTAAGAAGACAGTCAAAGAAGTCCACTGCCGCAAGGCTTACTACAACACTAAGGACTATCTTAATGATAAAGGAGCGTGGGAATGAATCTCGCCCACACAAAGCTATTTCTAAATTAAATGTAATATAAGGGTTTATAGTGTCTCATACGATCAGCTGTCACGTGTGCCCATTATGGACCCATAGCCATACTGTTATCTCAATCATATATATACTTTTTTTTTAAAAAGAGTGCTGCTGGGAGTTTTTTTCCGCCGCCTTTTTTCTCTCAGCTCAACATCTAGCCCAAACGGGCACTTAAAGGCGATGACCGGGAAAAAATTACATTCATTAAGCGAATATTTTGTATTCCTAATATGAAATAAATATTTTTGATTTGATTTTGATTTGATTTGATTAAATAATATTAAATAAAAAAATAAAAAATTCAGCAAAAAAAAAATTACAGACGGAATCCGCTTTTTCCAGTTCCTGGTGGATGGAAGGTGAAGCACTGCTGGACATAGGCCTCTGCTAGGTGGTAACCACTACGTTCAGACGCCCCGTGATTCCAACTTTTCGCTGTCTTCTTAAGTCGTCAGTCCACCTGCTTGAAGGGCGGCCTGTGCTCATTTGCCGAGACGTGAGACCTTTCTTCCCATCGACTGTCGGTCCTCTTAACTAAAAGGCCTGATCATTGCCACTTCAGCTCGCAGATTTTGAGAGCTATATCGGTAACCTTCATTCGTCTAGGGATTTCATCATTTCTGATTTTGTCGCGAAGAAAAATTCCAAGCGTAGTTTTTTTCACCGCTCGCTATGTAACTTTGAGCATGTGCCCCAGCGCCATAGGCACAATACAGGGAGGAGCGCCTGCCTTTCTAGACAGTAGCGTAACTCAGCCCGATTTTTAAAATTTGAACAAATGACTGCGCGTAGTGCTAGGGTTGGTACCTACAAAATGATGGGTTGCTTATTTTTATACAATATACACCTAACACCTATATCAATGAAAGCGACTAACTTGCAGAATACCATACGGTATGGTGTCAAATCGCGTACCTAGTAGATTACAACTAGCCATAAAAACAATTAAAATCCGATCAAGTTTGCCGTTACCACATAATGTCAGATAGCTCTTTTTTATAACATAACTCAAAAATATATCAAGGAAATTATAATAAAACCTTAAAAAATAAATAAATGAAAATAGGTCAATAACAAATAAATAATTCTGCGGCTGGTCTATATATACCTTTAAAAATCATAAATCATCCATTTTACTACTAAATAAACTTACACGATATAATATTCATAAAAAAGCTCTCCTTCACGGGCAGCAACGCTCAGAAGGCTCCCCTGTAGTTGCCCGTAGGCGGCGGTGATCGCTTCATCACCTTTATTCATCAGTCTAATAATAATGGTCTGGTAATAGTATAATAATAACTCATCAGTCTAATAATAATGGTGAAATAAGACTATTGTAAAAAACGGCACTTGAAAATTTAAGAAAAAACTGAGGTGTCAAGGGACACCCGGATGGAACGAAGTTGTATTATTTTACTTTCTTGCTTTTTAAATTTCTGCGCTTAATAATGTTTTTTTCTTTTTTCTGCATTAGTTTTAGGTTTGGGTGTCAACAAAGTTAAGCAATGTCACGTGCGGTCAAAAGTAGGATGGGTGGCCAATAGTGGCCACTAAGCAACATGCCACACGCCATGCAATACGCCACCAAAGGCGGTCATAAGAAAGATGGGAGTCAACAAAGTAAAGCAATGTCGAGTGCGGTTGCTATAGTTGTAAGCCGCACTTCTTACAACTATAGCAAAAAGTGTTATTACAACTTTTCGTCTTAATTTTTTCCTTCCAGCCCCCTTTCGCAACGCGCTATAAAGAATTTCGTTCCAAAAGATGAATTTATGAAACTCGATTTTCAGTCCATAGCGCAATGTGGCACTGCGTACTATTAGCTTACTTAGTTTACTTAGCGGCCGTGTAAATGACAGTTGTCTTTGTGCGTGTGTCAATTCGGCCGACAGTATGAAGTTACTTTACTGTATACTTATATCTATATTGTGCCATAGGTCATCATTGGCAACACACACAACTTGAAAACATTCGATTTCAAGTACTGATGTATACCATTACATTACAGAACAACCAATCATGTTTCATGCAAGTTCTGGCATTCAATGTTTCTCTGATAATTTTAACGATCATTATAGTTTATATTGTAGGTGAGTTAGTAAACACCTTTTCGTCACAAATTCTATTAATAACGAATTTCTTACACATCTGTTGTATGTCTGAGCTCATTGATATTATGTAATATCGAATCGTCATTCTGTGTTAACGGAACTAGATGGCGTTGTACGTATCGCATTCGTTAGACTCATATTTATTTTTGGTTGCTAAAAGGTAAACCTTATCTGACATCAGTTCAAAGCGGATCGCTTTTGTTTCGCTCTTCTCATTCACAAAATCGATAGAGAGGCACGTTAAGAACAGCAAACCACAGATTTTTATTTGTAAACTTTTGACTAAACTATTTTCTATTAAACCTATAATTACGCCATCATGACGTCCTCTAAAAAACAATAAAAAATAAAGTGTAATAATGAAGAAGCATAAAAAATAGAGCAATAAACAATTCTCAATAGAGCAATATTTATATATTTTATATTAATTTATTTTTGTCAAAAACCTTAAATGAAGAGTCACAAAGGGTTAAACTTAATGCCTATTGGCATTGTCTACCAGTCGACCCTGGGTGATGATGAAAATGCGAGGTAAGCTTTAAAAGTCAACAGGCTATTAGAAAAAAAAAACAACGACTTGCACTCCGGTAGTGCCGGCAGAAGTGAAAACTTGAACATTAACGTTGTGCATTTTTGATGTTTTGGAATGGTTAGGCAATAATTTCGCGCAAATTGCTTTTATTATCAGTATTATTTTTCATCTAGGCTTTCATCTAGTATTTTTATAAAGTACTAACTCATTTTCTTTTACTATTTCTTCGTGACTTTTTTCATTAATAGATGCACTTTGTTCAATGTCCATATTTTAAATACTTGATAAACAAATTTTACAAGTATAGACAGTCGAGCCGTCATCAGCTGTCAACCCCCCTCCGCCTTACGAATATTCGATCAGGCCACGTGTCCTGATGCGAGTTTAACATTTTTTACCCTACCCAAAAAAAGTGCACAACGCCACTAAAGAAGTTTTCACTTCAAAAATAATAATATAATAATAATAAATCGTTTATTTCGACCACCGAGGATCATATTTCAACATTAAAAAAAAAAATAAGCATATTAGATGTTAGTAGAAATACAAATCTTAAAGCTAATGTTAGTAGACTTAAAAAACTAATTATCTTACCCTAAGAACTATATCTAAGACAGGCCTGATTAGTCAGTACGTGCACCATATGACAATGGTTCAGGTACTGACAATCAAACCTGTCAGAAAATGCCCTCAGGATGCCATTGGAACTGGCCCGCACCCTGCGCATCAGGGATGTGCACCGTTTGCGCATAGTAGTGTAGAAACAATCCACACGCGCATCCGCGAACATACCCGACGCGCTACAGTAACGAGGCAGACCCAACAACATCCTGAATGCATTATTGTATTGAACACGCAGGGCATTGTACTGTTTCTGCGTGTAGTCCACCCACAGGCTGCTCGTGTAAAAAGATGTACAGTAAGCTCTAAAGAGCGTTACTTTTACCGAGACAGAACAACGAGCGAACCTGCGAGCAATCATGTTCGCTCTAACAGACAATGCCCTGCGCTCTCTTTCTATATCCGCATCATCTTTCAGGTCAAAGGACACCATATGACCCAGGTACTTAAAATGAAACACCCATTTTAACGGCGTACCATATAATTTAATGGGTGGTACATATGATGGCAAGGGTTTACCCTTGGCCTGAAAAACCATGCATTCGCTTTTCTTCACGTTATATATCAATCCATGACTGCTAGCGTAGCTTTCACATATGCTCAACAGTTTTGCCAAGCCACAAACAGAAGCACTCAGCAACACCATGTCGTCTGCGTAGCTAATGTTGTTAAGGCATACTCCGTCTATATGACAACCGACATGGGTGTTGCTAAGCAATTCCACCAGAGCATTTACATATAGGTTGAAGAGCTTAGGGGAAGTTAAGCCCCCCTGTCGTACCCCGCACTCCAACCCATATGGCCGCGAATAGGTTTCGGACCATCGCACGACATTGACTTGGTTTCGATACCAAAATTTGAAGATACTAGTAATTTCTTCTGGCAGTCCGGTATCTTTTAATTTCTGCCATAGGATATCATAATTTACCAGGTCAAACGCCTTGCTTAGGTCCAAAAAACAGGCATAAATAGGAGTTCGTCTAGTCGAGTAGTACTTCACAGTTTGCTTCAAACATAATATGGCGGACTCAGTTGACAAACCCGGCCTAAAGCCAAACTGATTGTCGTGTAGGCATATATGTCTATCAAGCTGGGCGTTAAGCAAACTGTCAAGCACTTTCGCAACAACCGTGGCAAGTGAGATAGGCCTGTAGTTAGACTTATCAGATATGTCTCCAGTTTTATTCTTCACAATTGGAACCACCACGGTTCTCATCAGTGCCGCAGGCAAGTACGAATGCGCTATACATAGGTTATAAAACATGGCAAGTACTCTAGGTAAGTGAGGACCCGCATGCTTTAGATGTTCAATACTAAGCCCGTCATGGCCAGGAGACTTTCCACGCGACATAGAAGCTATAACATTATTGACATCCTTTGCTGTAAATCGGATTCCAATCTCCTGGCCACACGTACCCCCATCTTCTACGGACCGTGATGGCCCCAACGGTGATGTCACAGCAAAATGCTCTCTAAACATATCTGCTATAAGACCATGATCATTTATACCATTTACGCTCACTGGTAGGGCAGGTTTACTATTTAATTTATTGGTCGATTTCCAAAAGTTACGAAAATCATTTTTCGCGTGCTGAGTAGCCAAGATGTCCATTTTTATTTGTTCGCTGTGGTTCTGACACCACTTTAAGCGTGACTTAAATAAACTGCGACTTTGATGCATGTCCTCATACACACAACCACTTTTTGGTTTCCCCCACCAAACCCACGTTAAAAACTTCGACCTAGCCTCCCTGTGGGCATCGCGAACATACCTGTTCCACCCAACCACAGGCCGCCTACCAACGCGCAATATTACAGTCTTGGATTCAGAGGCAGCCACGGATAAAGCACTTACAATTTCGCCATATAATTTATCTATAAGTAATCTGTGATCGATACACTTACAAACACAATGACTACAAGAACGAAATTCCTTGGGAAAATCGATCAGTCTTAACTTTTCATGACATATTTTCGTATATATTCCGATCTCCTCCGGTTTTCTATCTCCCCATAGAATATCGTTAGTCATTTTATGTACAAATGGTTAGTCATTTTATGTAAAAATGGTTTTGAATTCATAATAAAGTTACAATAATACATAGGTACATACTTATATACTTTATCAATACTAGAACAAATATTTTATTTATAGGAATATTACTGACACAATATTAAATGGTTGTAGGGATACTTAATAAATACTCCCGGACCAATTATTTGAAAGCCAATTTGTTAGGTGCCTCTCTGATATTTTCGGGTAGGTCGTTCCAGAGCTGTATGGCCTTAACTGTGGAGGAGGATTTATGAAGAGCTAAAAAATTTCATAAATTGAAATCTTTGGCTGTAACCCTTAAAACAGTTGAAACAATTTCTCTGCCTCTATGATCTCTTAGAATCTTAGAACTCTAAAAATCATCCTCGATAAAGCAATATAAATGAAGAGCTGTAAAAGTGTCTAATATAATATGGTTGCAATATCTTAAATGACATGTAGCGACCTTAACCACCTGTACATTTCCGAATTAAGTTTTATCTATGAGTTTTCCTCTATCGTAGACACTACACTTAATATTTGGTATAACTTAAAATGGTTAGTTATATTTTTCGACATAAATTGTTCATATGATGGAAATAATACTTATGAACTGTTTATCATAATTAAATTAAGATTTATAGACCATCTCCGCATCTCATAGTAATTAATAGCAAAGTGAACTTAATAATAGTACGATATATAAAACATTAAAAAGGAACCCTAATTATAAAAACTCGGCCAAGTGCGAATGGAAAGCACTCCATCGGTATTGAAAGTAATATCAAAAATGGTAATAAATTTTTGATATAATAATATGTACATAGGTAGCTAACTACAAAGCTGTTTGCAGATTGTCGCATTACGTTTGCTATTGGACAATGTGGTAATTTCCTTAACTATTTCAATTAAATCACTCTTATAGGTTTTGATTTTTAAAACTTATGAAATACTAGCTTTCTGCTCTTGGCTCTGCCCGTGTATGGTCTACACGTTTTTTCCTCCAGGAATGAGATATTTTCTCCGTATAAAATGTCACTACTCTATGTAACTCTCTTCCAACTGTCTCCGTAAAAACAATCAGGTCATTCCGTTGAGACAAATGCGACGTGAAAGAAGAAAAAACTAAATAAAAAGCACATTTACATGTTTATAATATTAGTATGGATTAGAATCGATCATTTGATTGCGTTAACTTAAAAGTCTCATTTTTCCTTATCACCCAGAGCATCTGGTTAAGACGTCGGTACTTCTTTATTTATTTATCTGAGCGGTACTTCCCTGGAGGGCTACACGTAAAATCGATAATTTATATATCGTGAATTTTTCAGCACATTTTCGACCCTGTTCTGACCTTTTTCTTCGTGAACCCATAACTCCATAGTAAAGTTATAGAGAATATAGTGCCATAAAAGTGTAATACCCTTTATAATTCTTCAAACTTTTACAAAATGATCACTCGAAAATACACGATACTTCGGACGATTATTTAGAGCACGGCCCCAGAATGAAATGGACCTGATAGACAGGTAGGTAACGGAGTGACTTGGAATGTCTTTCAGGAAGTCAGGTGTACGAAGCACACATGTGAAATAGATTTAAAAAATCGCGGAGGAAGTAATTTGATTGACTTCTTCCAACTCTACCATACGCTTTCTCTGTAAAAGAAGTTATCTCATGCACTGCACTAAGCATGTACTCGTACTTCCAACACTAGTTGCTCAAGGGCTATGCTATCGCAAATACTTCGAAAATACATCGAAAGTAAGTACTTAATATAGATACTCAAATTAGAGAGGATTCAGTATAAATTATACTAGCAATTACTATGTTAGGTAACGTAAAATATTGGAAACTACTTAAATCGATAACCGATTTATTCTCCACGCTACAAGATAGTCGTAACAACAAGCTGCATGCTATATACACGATAAAGGCAGCTATCAATATTAAATCCGCCTTTAGGGTATATCCTGCTACCTCGTTAGAAAGGATAATTGCTGTTGAGCGAAAATATTCGAGACATTTCAAATGAGATAATTTGCAAACAGTTGAGATCGGTTAAGTTAAGACCAACAGCGCCAGCCCTTAGTATCGTGAGATCCAGGCAATAATATATTTATAATAATCAGAATGAGGTATTTCTTAAGTGCAGAGTGTATTTGAATTTAGTAGGTACAAACGAACAGATAGACAGACTGAAGGAATAAAATTCTACATATAAACTGCCGTATCTGTTAATTTTATAAAGATTCCGGAATGGTTTCGTTCTGGGTGTTTGTGATCATGTCTTTGTGTATATCTATGGTACCCAACACACAGGGCAGTATCGACTCTACTGTGGGGCCATGAGTGTAAAACGTTATTTATCATATCTACGATAACATAGCATTGGCTACTGATACCTGTTGCAATTTGATTGTGTGTATAGGGTATAATATTTTTTTTAGTTTAGTCAAGTATATTCTTCTCTCGGGTGACTAACTCAGCCTCGGGGCTATTTCTCTATTCGAAAAACCTAGCCTTGATTCACAGCTGGGAAACGATGCATGCGTTCTGGGCACTATGCCACAAGGGTGTTTTGATTACCTGTTCCATTAGTAAATACAACATTTACACGTCATTAGACAAAAAATTAATGTGACGGCAGTTTGGTTCACTTTTGAATGACTGCTGGGCACGGGTCTTTTGCATTATGGAAAGCCTTGAGCAACGCTGCTGCAATGCAGGTTAGTGGTAAATCCACTGACGGATGTTTTCAAACCATAAGGTCTCCGACAAGGTTAAACGACATTTATCTAGATAACAACCGGGACGGGACCCATGGCTTAACGTGCCACGGAAATGGGCACAAAAATTTGCCACTTTAAAAAAAACTAACGTGTACGTTATGGAAACGCGCCTGAAATTAAACAATCTGTTTGTGTGTGTGTGTGTTTGTATGTGTGTAAAGTTGTCTGAACGAATTTTAATGCAATTTGGTACACACATAGACTGGACCTTCGGAAAGGCCCTTGGCTAATTTTATCGCGAAAAATGGGCTTAATATGGGGTTGAAAAACAGGTAAAGCGGTACAGTTTTTTGAAATACAGGAAAATTTGCAATTTTGGTAATGAATAGAGAGTTCACTGATGATTATATTAGATTTGGTTTAGGCTGACAGCAAGACTTAGTAGAGAATCTTAAGAAACCTAAGGCCTTTTACACACTGCTACTATCAGCAGCGAGGCAATTGCGTTGCAGCATAACTGCAGTCGCAAATGGTTTAGCTTTAGACACTTGCGACACTTTAAGTATCGATACAGTAGATTAATTAAAAGATATTTCTTTGCCAGCTAAATAATCACATTTGCACACATCTGCAACACATAGGTCTGCAACGATGCAAATACGCAGACACGCAAATGTATAGATAGATATATCAATAAAACGTTGGTTCATTGCTGGAATAGCGATCCTGTTATGCACTAGCGGATCCAGGGAGGGAGTCAGTCTATGGGTCTCAAGCCACCCCAGAAACTATCCTAGTTCACTCTTGACAAGCACATGCGGATAGCACAAAAGTCGAGCATTCTCACATATGATGAATGTGAATCACTTATGATTGGATACTCAGTAACACACACACACACGCGCGCATACACACACGCAAACGCACGCACACGGACACGCACGCACACGCACACGCTGACAAAGACACACTATTTAATTGTTATGTTTAAGTAATTTCTAGTAATCTAAACCTACATTCTAATTTTTTATTTGTAAAAAGTATGTACCTATTGTAAATTATAACTCAATGTGTAATTTACTTTATGCTAAGTTTTGTTACTTTAGTCAATAAGTTAGAACATACCTCATCTTTGTCCAGAGGTGGGCGTAAATGACTGCGACACAGTTTTCTAACTATTGCAGTTGTTTACGAACAAATTCAAATTTTGTCATGTTTTATGTTCAATAAAAAATCTTTGAAAATCTTTGATTGATGCTATCATGCATTTGAATGTAGCGCGACTGTATCGATGCTAAAAGTCGTAGTGTGTAAGAGGCCCAAGAAGACAAGAGGAGAGTCATACCTCTCTCATATTCGTCAGTCATTTTGCCATTCGTAGAATCTGTTTACAAACAGAGCATTTAGTGAACTAATGAAAATCCCAAGAAACCAAAAAAAAGACTAATTGAGAAATGTAAAACAGCACCCTCAGTTCTAGTTAGAACTGACTTACTTATAAGTTTATAAGCGTTACTTGGAACCCAAGACCCTTCCAACTGTTGCCCGGTATGCTAACTATTATTCTATATAGGTATGAGTACCTACCTATACAAGTTGATCATCAAATAAATTTTGTTTACATTTTAGAAACTCTTGATCCAAAACTACATAAATTGGTAAATAGTGATAAAAGCATAAAAATATTTCAATCGTTGCAAAAGGTTACATGAATTCATCTAATTGGACTAGAACTAGAATGTGCATCCATGCCTAAAGATACGTAGTCAAATCTATTCTATCATTAAATTTTTCTAAACTATTTAAGTCCAGCGTTGAGTAAGCTCCAGGCATCCCCAATGAAAGACCCATGCCCAGCAGTGAGACGCAAAAAGGGTTGCAACCATTTAGATGGTTGAACGAATTACGATTGATGATTTAGAAACCTAAATTATCTCATAGGCACTTTGCTGGAGCTAGCTCCAAATTTGAGTTACAGCCAATTAGGGAACCTAACAAAAATGCAATAATGCAACCGAAAGTAGGCATTAAAATTAGCATGGGTAGGTACTACTAACCTATAAGTGTTTTTCTAGTGAAACGATAGAATACAACTACATATATAGTAAAATATGGTGGCAAAATAAAGTTTTTATCCCTATTATCATCTTATAAATAAATTTGCATATCACGCAATGTTGTGGTATGTAGGTATGTCAGTTACCCTATTTACGTGGCTCTTGAAAAGCTCATGTCACTAAGCAGCTTCGCGGCACCATCAACAATGATACAATTGTAATAAGGGTATTTCTCACAACTAATAATTACATTTAGTTGTCTAAAAGCAACGTAGTTAAGTGTCAGATGTCTCCGGCGAACCGCTTCCTGGTCTGAATTTAACATCGACATTCGAAAACAAACAACGCTGCCGGCGCGACAAACCGCAACCCGCAACCCGCTTCTTCCATACTGCACTTTATGGCTTAGGTCTTAGATGCCAGATTTGATTGTTACAAGAAAGTAAGCCTAATAAAAGGACCACGTACCGCAGGCTCGGTTTCCTTTTTAAAGCACCAATATTTACGAAAATCCCACAGAAACGCGAGTGCTGGATCTTTATTTGTTCGTAAATGATGGGAGAACAGCTAGAAATAGAACTCACCAATCATACTGGAAAGGTGGTGACCCGAAAGGCACCGGCAGCAGGAGGTCGGCGGCGCTGCCGGGGGCCGCTCTCACGATCTGGGGGCCTCCGGTGGGGAATAATGGGGGCTCCATGGGCTCCAGTGTTCTCGGGCCGCGCGCGCCACACCGTGTGCGCGCGCCGACTCCCGTCCGCCGACTTTCTATAAATAATACGAAAAAATGTAACACGCGCTGAGCAAACTTTCGTACGACGCGAATATTTCGCTAATATCACTTATGTCGCTAATGTTAAACAGCTGATTGAATTTGAAGCATACAATGTAATCTGTGTAAATAGCACGTAGGTACTTACCTACTGTATTTAATGTCTACTTCATCGTCTCATCGTCATCGGCGACGACCCATCGTCCTCTTTCTGGAGATGAATCTCCTTTCAAATATGAGGATTTGTTTAGTATGCTACTCGCACAATAACGCGAGAACGCACAGAACATTGATTTTGCTCAATTTGTCTATCCGACTTCAACATTATCATCAGCTATAGGTAGGCTATAGCTGAGCATACTCATGACTATAAAGTTTGGATCATACGTACTAATGATGATCAATCTGCAAATATTATCATTATGAATATTTGTACAAAATAAACATTGAGGTAGGCTCGAATGCTCACACGCTGGCATCCAGAATCTAATTCCGTCTTCACAAGCTCAGAGAATGCGCATACATTGTGAATTTGACGATAAAATGTTGAGTGGTATACCAGAGAAATGCTATGCTGAGAATGGCTGAGATGCATTGATAAAAGGCTTAGCATGTTGCTACTGTTAATCTGAGGGACTATCTAATCTGTACACATCAGTCTGAAACTTCCAACTTCCTAGGACAAGATAGAAAAATCTGTTCATTAGATTCATTTCAACACTAACAAATCTTAATATATATATAAAAAGTAAAGGGTTTTCTTTGTACGTAAAGACACAGTTTTCTCTATTAACTCCAAGGGGCTACCCGACCTTCCCCTATCATTAACTCCAATCAACTTCCCGTTGGGGTGGTAAATACCCCTTAGTACGTAGATGATAGTAAGAGAGTATGATCGCGGTGGGTGGAAGTGGGTGGAAAAAATCTGAAATAAAAAAATCTGTACTTTTCTATCCAATAGGGACTTCTGGATGGATCTCAAAATTTCTGGAATGATCTATTTTAATTTTATTGAGAATGTTCGAGAAAGTTCCAGAAACTCCTCGAATCATTTGGATTTTTTTAAATAATTTTAATTAATTGTGAATATTCGAGAAAGCTTCTCAAATGATCTGGATTTTTTTAATTAATTGTAATCTTTTTTCGAATGATCTGGAGATTTTAAAATAATTGCAAAGTTTTTTAATTAATTGAAAATATTCGAGATTGTTCCAGATTTTTCTCGAATGATCTGAAGATTTTTAAAATAATTGCAAACTGTTTTAATTAATTGAGAATGTTCGAAATCCTACGAATATTATAAACGCAATAGTTTGTAAGTATGGATTTAAAATTAAAGTATTTCACGTAAAAACTACTGAATGGATTTAAATGAAACTTTACAATAACATAGCTTATACATCGGAATAACACATAGGCTACAATTTATGAAGATATTGTGTGAATTGTCCAAAATATGACGATAAGTGTCAAGTAAGTAGGAAAAAATCTACCATCTGCAAGCTATTCTGGCGTGCGCTGCCAAAACCGCTAGAGTTACACATTCGTAATATATTATGGAAATGTTTATTTTAAATAGTCCTACAAAAAAGCCAGTCCACGGCACTTCAGAAGAGACTTCATTTTATGCTAATGATCCTCTCTAACGCGGGTGAAACCGCGGGGCACAGCTAGTAGACAACTATGCAGATACTCATAGTCAAACTGATCTGAAAAGGCAAAAAATACCTCAGATAGATATTATGGATGGATGCATATAGAGTAAGCTCTTTGGTTGGATAACAACCTTATTAGAAGTGAAGTTCAAATCCACATTATTATCTCATTGTAAAGGCCATTCTAACCTTTTTGTTAAGAGTAACAAAGCTGGACCACAGCGATGATAGAAGCTTGAACTCGCCGCCCAAGTCCAATTGGACATATCGTAAAGAAAGAGTGAGTTGCCCGCCACGTGTTTAATAAGCATCGGACTCAGTGCAACAACTCATTTTATAACTACATACTTCTTCTTTAATGTGATCCTGATGAAAAGACGTAATAGATTCTGATGAACCTAGGGCGCTAGGTATACCACTAAGGGATCAGGCTAGGTGGTCCTGGTGGTTTATCTCAATAATTACAACGGTTTCTGGGACCAGGAAATTGTACGCAGAGCAAAAAAGCGGTGAAAAATTATATGTATAATATGTACGCGGATGTATCTTCCTAAGATCTTCATATAGTGTTGATCTATAATATTGTTTCTTATTTGTATAATACAACATTTATTAAAAAATCATAAATATTATGATTAATATTAATAATTTGGGACTTTGGGAGGGTTAAGAAAAAAAACGGAAATACACTTTGATTAATCTCCTTTATTCCGATTTTATTCTATAGAAACATTTCAGATGGATCGATTTTGACTAGACCATAACTTAGGCTTAACATTATCTCAAACAGACCCGAACGAATATTTTTTTACTTTAAAAAGAAAGTTATTTGCATCTACGAATGCCACAATACACATAATTACGTTTCAACTCTGAGTAATACATACATTGATATTGGCCTATTAACTAAGTCTATGAAGCCCTGGTGAAAAGACATTGAAGTTTTATTACTCAACTACCTTTAATTATGATACTAAGGTTTGTATACTGAAAGGACACCGATCTAGATTTCATTCATTTATTTTTATTTCAACGGTGTGACGTGATCGCTGCAGCCCACGAACATTTACACTCACAATACAATCTTGATTGAACACGGCAGGGATGGATGCAGCGGTGCCTGCATTTATTTAAATGTGCTCAAACCCGTGCCGAAAATTTATATAGATACATATCTCATGATTGCAATCGGTGTCCTTCCTTCAAAAAAATATCTTTGGTTCAACATCCAATATTAACTACGTTAAAATGAATTATTTTTCTCGAAAACCCTATTGAGTACATATCGTACCTTACGTAATAGTCAAACAACTTACATATTTTAAGTATTTGGTACATTTAAGAGAAATACATGTATTACAATGCTCTAAGAATATCTTTCGTATGGAAAATTACAATGTTACGTAAGTACTTATTTTTATTGTAACGAGATGAAAAAACGTAAGCATTGTTGTAAGTCGATTACTGAAGGGTGGCACGTGCACCATATTCACAAATCCGTATGGCATTTCTTTTAATAATTATTTGAATGGAGTAGCAGACACCATGTTCTCACTGGTCCCCAACCTCAAGCAAGCCTAAGGCCGTGCTCACTTTGAACACGAATTTGTTCGTACGTAAACGTACGAGCACTGTTCGTACGAATTGAGTTGATTAATACGTTTTTCTCTTTGTTGCGATGAATAATCTGTATAAGGTCACGTAAGTGATAAGTACCATCGCTTTGATCCCATAAACATTTATTTCCGTAAATCAAGTTATTTAACTTTTCTACATCAATTGTTTCCATTTTTTATGTAAAACTGAACTTACGACTGCGTGATAAATCCCAACAAGTTCGGATTGTATTCGGACGTCGTAATCAAATTCGGATGAAATCGTATCTAAAGTGAACACGGCCTTAGTCTCGCCGTGCGCATATACAATGCACAATGGCGCTGTTACTCCGAAGGCTGATGGTCGCCTTCTTTCTTTTTTATTTTCTTTTCTTTGACGTCGCCGCCGGTCATAACATTGGATACTTGACTTACTCGTATATTGAATATGTAGTATTTATCAATAAAATATGAATACATACAGTTTTCCTTACATTTCTAGTCACCAGTAATGGAAGTCAGTCCAGTAATGTTCAGTTAGAAACGTACGTATTTTGCATATTTTCTAGTTATGCGAAATATAATTTTTGTGTGTTAAACCATTAACTAGAATGCTTCAATAGAGTTAATAAAAATTTGTTAAAAATCACATGTTGCATTTGAGAAGGTCGATTTACATCAAACGCACAGACAACTACAGCTAGAACAAGATCATTCTTTCGAGATCTTTTAGTGTAAACGAAAACTCGTATTCAGCGTTTACATCAAACGAACAAAGAGCTAGAGCTAGAGCAACGCTTTGAAGAGAGAGACCGCTCAGGGGTGCGAGCACGCCCTAACACGCAAGAACGCTCTAAGTAACTGTTCGCGACGTTGAGTTCGTCGAGCGAGCGAACGTTCTTAGAATATTCCATAGAATCTTTGCGAACGCACTAAGAACAACGAAAGAATGCTCTACGCCTATTTACACGAAAATAATTTGAAATAGTGGGGATAGAATGAGCATTCGCTCGTCTGATGTAAATCGACCTTAAGCAGCGAGTACGTGCCACCATTCAATATAATCGGCCTTTACTGTAGTGGTTTAAGAATTATAAACATTGAAACTTTATCACCGGGGCATTAAGCTTCTTGACAACAAAACACGAAACACTGTAAGAACGTAAGTACCCAGTCATATCATAAAATTATTTTGAGATCATAATATTTTTAAGTGTACTTAATAGTAAAAAAACATGTCACTGTCCGAAATGTGTAGTTAATGAGTAATCATAGAGTTTGTGTGATAGATTTTTTATAGAAATAGTAAATTACATCAAAAATTTAGACTATATAAGTGCAGTCTATAGTTACCGCTTATAAATATATAGTAGACTTTACACTACAGTATCGTCATATTTAAAGAGTGAAAACAGTATTTATATTCAGTGTCCAAAATAGAATATACAGATAAAATAAGTCTTTGATAAATGATTTGTATCATAATAAAATAATTGTAAAAGGAAAAATTTAAATTAGCAAAAATAATTGTACGCCTTATTTAGCGGTCCCAACTTGATTCAAACACCTATCCCACCCTTTTTAGGGGTGAACTTCTCCCAAAATCACTCGGAATGTTGTGAAAACCGTTGTATCAGAAATAATGCACTTAAAAAGATATATAACCTTTATATAATAACGTAGATTTACCCGCATACACGACAAGAATATAGTAATTTTAGCATTTCAATTATTTGAAAAAAGTTTGGTTGTCTGTAAAGTCGGTTTACAGACGACAGTTCAACATGACAACGTCATAACAAAACAATAAAAACCAAATTAACTTTTCAGTTCACTTTATAAATTGAGGAACGTCGCAAGTCGAATGCTCAAGCCTCAAACTAACGTTACAAGCATAACGGTACAAGCGTAACATTACAATGAGTCATCCTTTTTCGTGCGTGCAGCCCGCGTTCATAGATTTGTTACACGTTGTCACGTCATAAATATTACGAATATTTTTATAACCTAAATATTTAAAATGTTCGTAATATTTTCGACGTGACAACGTCTTATAAATCGATGAACGCGGGCTGCACGCACGAAAAAGCATGATTCATCGTAATGTTAGGCTCATTATAACGTTACGCTCATTGTAACGTTACGTTGAGGCTTCAACATTCGGCTTGCGATGTTCGTCACAACGTATTTTTTTGTTTGTTTTTTTTTTTGAGTTCAACTTATTAGATTTTTTATTACAGTGAATATTGTCATCATCTAGAAACCTTTTCTACTTTTTTTAAACAATTTTTGTTCGAGCTCATTCTTAAGCTCGTATTTGCTTTATTTTACCACAGAACATTGAACAAAATGTTCATTCCAACTTTTATACATAAAGATCAAATTTCACAAGTAAACATTAGTAGATAGTCCATTTGATATATATATGAAATATTTTGCAACAATTTGCAAATTGGGCTACGAAAACTCTTAAAATATATAGTTTCTTGATCGCGTAGAAATAAAAATAAATTATAAACATAAAAAAACTTTTCATTGTTTTCA
Organism: Pyrgus malvae; assembly: GCA_911387765.1. NCBI lineage: Eukaryota > Metazoa > Arthropoda > Insecta > Lepidoptera > Hesperiidae > Pyrgus > Pyrgus malvae. The sequence goes on from OU426947.1 coordinate 27,641,090, forward strand.
TATCATTTCTATAAGAAATTTCTAAATAAAATACAATGTTTAACGATACAAAACAAAGAAATAACAAAGTATGTATATTCAGTCAAAAAATGGTGTATTCGAGACCTACATGGATGTAAATTTTTAGTTCTACTGGATATATAGAGGATAAAAATTTATAGAATTGGTCGAAGAGAAATGTGAATACAAAAATAGGGTACAGGAAAAACCGACTTTTATAGCCTGTAGATGCATTATCAATATAATTACATGTAGAAAATAACCAATCTCTTGAACAAAATGAAAAAGTCAGTTTATTTAAAAGTCTCTTCAAGATTAAGACTATGAGAATTATAAAATAAATTAAAAGTGTAGGCCAGATTGTTTCCTCTTAACCTTAAAGTTGAAATGACGACTGAGGCAAGAAATCGACATTAAACTTATTTACTTCCCAAAATATAATTCACATTTTTTCAACTGCCAATTATAGTCTGTTTACCTTAACATTAGGCGTAGATTTAAAGGCGTTGTTCTGTCTAAATTACAGGTTTTGTAAAATGTACTAGCAACATTTGTATGAAATTTATAGCGCGAATTAATAGGTTTGATACTTTATACAGATATACGTGATTATGTATTATGAGAGTCGCATCCGGTCAGGATGGCAGATAAATAAAACAGTCGGAAGTTATCTTGTTGTTTACTTGACAGCCAGGTTTAAATTACTTACTGATCAAAAGTAATAAATTGAATAACCTTACAAAGTGGAAAAATATGGGTAGTAAGGTAAAAATTAATATATTTCTAAAGTTTTATCTATTAAGTGAAACTCATACTTGCTCAGTAATGAATTTATCATTACAATTATTTATGGTACTGTACAGAATAAACTTACTTTTTGTTGGGTCAGTAGAGAAAAGTATTCAATACTTTCAAATCACAATAAATGTGAAAAAGAAAAAACCTAAATGCAATATCCTGTCCCTCAATCACAGACACTATTTTTTTATTGCAACACATGCATATTGCAATAAGACAATAAAAACATTGGAGAAATACATTTAACTTGCAACAAACCATAATAAAGTAGGAAAATTCTTGTAAAAGCAACTCGCTCCGTTACCCGTTTTGGCTCAATAATAGGGGAATCCATTAATTTATTTATTTCTCGCAATGAGATATAATAATAACTATAATATCTTATAAGCTCCATTTTAATACAATGCAAATAATCTGAAAGGACTCCCATCACCAAAATGAGGAATGCATAAGAAACTATAGTGAGATTTTAAGTTTACAAACCCGCTTCAATCTAAAGACTTAAGTTACTTCACATTTAGTGGCAAAGATAAAATCAGACCTTATTATTTTAAAACTAAATACAATAACACTTTATCATTCTACATCTAAACTCTATGTTTAACTGGAATGTTTATGGAATAAACCATTTATCTGGTTGAAATACAACTTAGTACAATTACAGTAATAAGTGGTTAACAAGAGATTACATTTTTAAGAAATGCTTAGTAGAAACACATAGATTAAATTAAAGTGATAATAAAAGTTATATATAAGGATTGTTTAGGCCAATATTATTAAATGATTATTTTAATATCTATTAAATACAGAAACACAGAATTTACTGTAATCACATCTAACTTGTGTGCAAGCAAACATTTAAAATCAGACGTTTTTACTGGCACATTACACTATGTAATGTATTTATTATGTAATGTATGTATTTTTTAAATTATAATAGAATCAGATTCTGGTAATTTGAGATTTAATAATAAGTTTGACAATTTAATAATAAGATTAACAACTAAATTTGAATACAATATTGAGTTTAGACTTGAGCTAGATCTTGCATGAAAATCTCATTATCGTTCCTGTAAATGGAGTCCTTAATGACGACGTTCCCGTTGTCCTCGATGACCAAGTCGACCTTATCATCATTTGAAGCTATGTTATCTATATTGTTGTTCTTGACGCCATCGGAGCAGTTGCAAGCCGTTCCCAGGCAATTACTTACCTTCTGTGTTACAACACTGCTATCGTTGGAGCGTTTCGGCTCATACTTCACAATCAGCTGTGCCTTATTTTGATCAATGGTTTTCTTTTTGCGAGCATTTTCTGTAGCAATATGCACAGCCGCAGGCTTCACCATTCCATCCGAAGACGATGACACTTGCCTTTGGAAATTGTTTATTTTCTTCCTGATGCAATGGCATCCTTTAAGTGCTTTCTCACGCCTGCAAAATATTTCATAAGTTGTTCATATAACATTCATAATCTAAATACAATTCAATTACAATTCTTTAAGCAGTGAACATAAAATTAAATAAAATGGGTTAAAAAAACTAGTTCCACTGTGTAACAAATTATGATGTATATGTCGCAGTCGGATCGTATAATCCGCCGTATAACATTACAGCTAGCCGGTTCTTAAAACAGGGCCGTTCTGTATTGTGGCGGGTCCACGATTAGCCGGATTGTTATTGCGATACGTTCTACAATATGGCGGATCACGTTTAGCCTCATTGTAATGAAGCCTCGTAACCACCCTGAAACACATTTACACTATAATTATTTATTAAAAACTATAATTATTTATGAAAAATACCCAAACCGAATCAGAGTACCCCACTATCCACGTGGTCTTGTCTGTACTCCCTCCCATTACCTGGTCTGTACCCACTCCCCGCCCGCTGTAGGAAAGCGCAGGCATCAAGAGAGCCGTAGCGGCTGAGGCTGGTCGCCGAAGGCGACCAAAAAGCCGAAGCTGCGAAGGCGAGCGCAGGTGCCGCGCTTTCTTGCACTAGGGCGGAGGGAGTAATCTTCCCGCAGCGCCGGAGATGTCACAGAGCCACTTGTTTTATTACATTATCCAAGCCTTGGAAGATATAATATAAAATTGCCAGTTAATGTGATTAATTCATTGTCAATTATCACTTTATCTAAATTGAGTAGATATTATAAATTATGGCTAGATAATATATAATATCCGGATTTATTACTTTGGATGTAACATATAGACAATTGGGCGGCACGATATTACGCCGCTTTGACGAACGCGAAGAGCTCATACAATACAACGTTCGCTAATTTAGCTGAATTGCAATCCGGCTGAACGAGAGTGCGCCGCATTACAATACAGCCCTGTTTTAGGAAATAGCTAGCCGGAATGTAATACGGCGAATTATACGATCCGACTGCGACATATACAAGATTCTATCATGGATAAGGTTGGGTGTAGATGTTCTTGTCCATTGGTTTGAATACTTTTAGAATTGTAGTGAAATAAAAGGGAGTTTAGGGATAAATTGGGTTTATTTAATAACCTAGTGGTTACAGAGAATATACTACACTAAGCGTATAACTAATTTTAAAACTAGCACACTTAATGTCCCTAAGACACTCGCGGAACGATAGTAAGATTATTAGAAGGTACCTCCTTTAGTGGATGGTCCAGTGCACGTCCAGAATCTTTAGTTCTTTATTATAATAGAATTCCACATTCGACAAATCCAGGCAAGGCAATATTGTAGATATCACCAGAAATCCAGTATCCGCTCGCATAGGTATAGGTAGTATAAGGTTAGGTAGGTTTACATTAATTTCACTTGAAAATACTTCCAGAAAGACTAGCAGGATATGTTGTAGAACTAAGAGTAAGAGCTCAAAGAAAGAACCAGAAAGCAAGAGAACAGAGAACCACGTGTTCGGCCGTCCGGCCCTTATATATCAAAATCATTCAAATTTGAATTTACTTCTTCCATGGATTTCCTTTATGCATATTCTTGCATTCAACCAGCAGGTTATCCAAAGAGTTTCCAGTATCCATAATTTCAGCGAGTGTCGTAAATTAATTTTAAATGATAAATAATACAAAACTAAATTAGACAAACATTATATAATTTTATTATTTGAAA